>OX451741.1:1027398766-1029798766 GCA_948472305.1 Vicia faba
TTCCATTTTTTCAATGATGAAATAAAACTAACATCTGCTGGACAAGTGACTCCAAGCACGAGAGGGGATGGGTGAATTGTGGTATTTAAAATTCATGATTGATTTAAAGAACTTTTTACTTAAAAAATAATTGTGTTAGTATTGACGACGTGAGATAAAAGTAGCGGAAAGAAATACAAGTAGTAATGTAAATGACATAATTTAAAGAGATTAAGTTAGAGATAACACCGATGTTTATACAAGTTCGAGTGAATGTTGGCCTGGTCCTGTCTCCAAAAGATCTTTTTGAAAATTCACAAAAAAAACTTGAGCTTTTTACATTGGCTTATCCCCTCAACCCAAAGAGAGTTTTTTCCACGGGATGAACTAACGAACGATGTTGATATTTCACCGACTAATCTCACCAACAAAAGAAAACTTTTATAGTACGAGTTCTATAACAAATCTGAGATTTTTCAATTGTTGGTCTCAAGAACCAAACTCGATCCTTCAAGAGTATCACACTCTTGAGATAAAGTAGTGACATGACACAACTACAATACTTTTTTCACAAGTAATTTTCACTCATAAGGCACTAAGACAACTTTGGAGAAAGAAAATGTTTAAAGAGATAGGAAGAGAATGATAAAATGTTTAGAAATAGTAAAACTCCAAGTTCTAGTGTATTTTCAAATTAGGAGAGACCTCTTTTATATATGAGAAAATATGGGTAAAAAAGGAAATAATTCATGGTCCGAATTAATGTAATAATCAATTAGGCTAATCGATTAGAGACCCTAAAAAATCTATTGTTAAGGCCACACATGTAAGGTTTTGATATATAGCTGTTACCAATCATTAAGAGATTATCCTTATTGGCTTTAGATACAACCAAATATGATCTATTCGATTAGGTTTATGGCCAATCGATTATTTAGTTGTAAAAAGTCTTCCAATCATTCAGACTATCTTCTATTAAACTAGCTAGGCCCCGGAAAGATTTTCAGATGATTTTATCAAATAAAGAGAGGTTCCTTAAAGGTTTTAAGTGTATGTGTGTGAGCTTCCTTGTTATTTTATGAGTTACTCTCCTACTTTCACAAGACTCTAGTCACTGAGTCAGACCCAACCAAACGAGATTTCCCACTTCCTCTATTTTACAACTCTGTAACTTTCAAGATCCTTTTCCAGATATACCGATCATATAATAATTTATCTAGAACGTTGAACCTTCTACTTGATGAGGCTTGAGATATATTCAACAAACATCAACATTATCATCATTAAAATATCAAGATAGTCAAAGATGTCAGAATCATTAGCTCTATATATGCAAACACATAGATCCAAATTCTCTCTTTTTAATGATGACAACACAGCTCTCAAGGAGGTGAAAAAAGAGAACACACAGGATAAAATTTGGAGTGGTTAAACTTCCCCTCACATGAGTAGAAAGTATACTATACTCCTCTTGAGAGTATATTTATCCCTCTTGGACATAATAAAAAGGAGGAAAACAAGACAGATAAAAAGCGCAAGCACATAGACCACATGATTGCTTAATTAAGAGGAACAAGTTACCTGACAAAGAGACTAGTAAGAACAGTTCGGACTGAGGCACAAATAAACAGGACATAAGATCATACTTTTCCTACGGAAGGAAATATCCAGCTCTGAGATAAAACGAGAGGTAAACTTTTGAGGATTTCTTCCCCCTGATTCTTTCTCAAACGAAACTCACATGTCTTTGAAGCTTTCTAAATCAAGAGGAAATTTTGGAATCTAATTCTTTCTTGCCCATATTCCTTCCAAGAGATAGTCATTTCCCTTTAGAAAAATCTTTGGACAACCTCTTTTTCAACCACTTTGGACATTGGTCTGATATTGGACTCTAGACATATTGCGTTTGGCATCCATTTTCTCCAAAAACACTTAAAACTCAACCAAAGATTAGTTAAAATAAATTTAATTGACCAAGAAATTAATAAACACTTAAAATCTAACCAAAAGTTAGTTAAAGTTAATCAATTTTCCCCCCTGATTTTTAACCTATATTGAGTGTATTATCTCAAAATCTCAAGATAAATTGAGAAAAACTCCCCTTTTTAAGGTAACAACAAACTACTATCAATTTTCTTTCTCTATGAATCGTTGACTTAGTTCAAATACACAAGTGATAACTCCATTACAAATTTACCACCTCTTCCTTCTAAAAAGTTTCATGATCTCATTCATTGAACGATACCATAGACATCAACACCTAAAACACATTTGTCAATAAGGGTGGAGCCACATTTGTATCAGGAGGTGCAATTGCACCCCTCAACTTTAGAATTTATACCCATTTTTATATATTATCTAGACATTAAACTAAAACTTGTCCTTTGCACCATTTAGTTTTGCATCCAAATTTTTTCTCTCTTAATTTAAAGTTGTGTCGTTCTATCCTCTCTCTCTCCATTGTACTCATAAATTCTACAACAATTCTATCCCGTCTCCTGAGTTAAAGGCTAATCCTATTAATAATTGCATAAAGTAAACAAATTCCAAAAAGTTACGAGATTGAAATGTAACTTATCTTTCAAATTTTGTACATTACCTAATTTAAGTTACAGAGATTGGAGTAGTTTGCAGTCGAGCCAACAAACTACTCCTTCCAACAATGGATGAGGATAATAAGGGGTTTGATTAAATTCTCTTAATTTTAAAATAAATGTATTTAAATTTTTAATAATTTTTCATTTTGAATCCATGTAATATTTTTCCACCTTTAATTTAAAATGCCCAAATTAATTTTTTTAATCTATCATAGTTTTCTATCTCTCATTTATATTTTCTTAATTTTTTCAACTTTCAAATGTTAAATGTTAAATATTAAATTTAAATTTTTTTATTGAACTAAATAAAAATATAAATTTTGTGAAATTATTTTTAAAAACTTCTAGACTCTACCAATGTCTGTCAATACCTTGATCACATTCATTTAAAAACACCATTAACATCTTGATCAAAAATATTAGGATTGACAAATGCCATTAGTTAACCCCTTCTTTTTGTATACCCAATGTATACATATATTTTGTACAACTTTATTGAATTTTCAAGGAATACTCGTTCAAAGCCGTAAATTATTTCTTTTTCATCTTTGTTGGTGTAGAGTTTTAGATTTTTTTATATATTCATTATGTGAATATGTTTAAGGAATACTTCTTATGATCGGTGAATTTGTAACCCAAGATAATATCAAAGCTTTTCGATCTTTCAATTATAATATGCATCATATTAGAAACACCCTTACACAAGGATACATTAGTAGCACCTAATCGATAAAAACACATAATTAAAAAATATACTCGATTTGAAAAAGAGTTGTATCATCCTTCATTTCTTAGAAACTTGTTTTCAAGAAGAAAATTGCTCAGACTATCAAACCAAGTTATATGAGCTTGTGTCAGATCATAGAAAGTCTTTTTCATTTTGAAAACCACTACTATAAATAATACATTTTATGACAAAATATTCATCTCACCCAACAAAAAACCGAGGTATAATGCCAAGGCGCACCATATTTTATTTTAAAAAATAAATAAATAAAAACCACATATTCTCTCGGTTTCTGAATATAACCAAGGGGAAACAATTAAGAACATGCTTCAAATCCCAACAAATACAATTTATGTTTTTATTTCTTTAAAAATGGTTCCTTTATTTTTTATTTATAAGTTAAATGTGAACGATAGAAGAACACAAGAAAGGGGGTTTGAATTGGAGTTTTCAAAAATAAAACAGTAAGACATGTTTGGTTATCCTAGTTCGTTTGAACTCAAACTACTTCAGTCCACCCGCCAAGGTGATTTTGCCTCTCTCAAACGAGGTCTTAATCCATTAATAAAAAAATTTGATTACACAAACACAATGACTACCGTCAATATCTTCTTGAGACTAAACCACAACTTGGTTTCTGAAGGTATTACAAAATATAACAACAAAATGTGTACAATGGTGTTTCTAGAAAAACTATATCACAACTGTAATTTATACATAAGATTAAATCACAAGAGAGAGCTAGTGAAAATATATCTTTACATGCACAAGTGTATTTCATCGTATCTTCAAGACTCCTTTATATAAGCGAGGCATATGAGACATGAGAAGATGAATTTGGAAGGTTGATAAAGTGTTGTTAATGTACTTTCCAAAAATATAGATCTTGTTTTGTTCCAGCCGTTACTTTAATTTGTAATGAATGAATTGTAACACATCAGAACTTTTCTTCTTTGAAATCTTATCAGAATGAAAATATTATCATTGAGACTTTGGATCCTCAGAGTTTCTTGATATTCATATGATTAGAACTTAGATGAGACAAACACGTTGAAGCTTCTTTTCACTTTCAGAATATTTACTTATCAGAGTATAGCTTGAGCTTGAGTGCTGAGTATTTTAGAACTTTAGTATAGATAAGTGCGTTGAGACTTCCTTTGTTCTTCCAGAACTTCACTTATTAGAGTATCAGAATTTAGCGTGCAGCTTTGGTGTTTTAGAAGTTATAACATCAGAACTTCTTCTATTAAGCATGTTACACGGATTTGCTTCTAAGTTTGTATGCTTCGTCTAATCAGAGCTTTTAAAAAGCAATTCTCTCATCACATTCTATGCCCTTTCATCACAATTTCTCTCATATTCAAATACTTTATTAGAGAGCATATTTATTCTTTATATATATATATATATATATATATATATATATATATATATATATATATATATATATATATAATCATCAAAACTTACTAAGATGTAGAACCAAACTAAGTTCTAACAAAATGGCCTATTCCTTCAAATTCTGAAATAATCGAGAGATTAAATAATCATAATTTACTATGAAATCACTCGTTAAAAAGATTTTATCCTAAACCTAACTTATATGTAGCCGCTCCAAACTAGTACAAATCATTCTTTGTGATGGATTGAAAGATAGAAAAAATCTTCAATGTTGTGTTCTTCTATCTTAACAAATTATTTTTTCCTCCCTTGCAATCTATCTCCCATAATAGTGTTGATATTATTGTTGTATTTTTAGAATAACCTTCCTATGTTGTCAATCAAATAAAATACTTCATAATTTATTGCTTTTCTCGGTTGACAATATTGAGAAATTTATTCCTAAGAATGATATAAATTGCAAGCAAAAATGGTGAATGGTAAAAATATTATAAAGGAAACAAGTCATGTTAATTTAATTTTTTTGTCATACCCCATTTTTTGTAAGTAATATATTACCTCGTTTTGTTATTACTCAGCTAAAACAACGAATATATGTCATATATTCATAAAGTAACAACTGTTAATTCTCTATTTTTATGATTGGCATTAATTTTAGTAAAACAAATTAGGAAGCAACATGTTTAATATGATGTTCTAACTTGCAGAGAAAACATGTTGAATAATATATCTTATGCATAATCATTTGATATCATGCCTGTTACAGCTGGACTTTTAGATCTTGTTAGTTTGTTACAAATGCAGAATATTTTGGGAATATTACGATATCCTATGTGGCGCTCAGTTTAAAGTTTAAGATATTCAAGCTTAATTCAAGGAGTATTCTTAGTTTCTAATTATGGATATAATTTAGGAAACTAATGATTGATGTCCTATTATCATGGAGGAGTATAAGTGGACTTTGTGAAAAAATTTCTGCTGATTTGTAGCAGCTGATTTGCTGCGGTTTTAAAGCCCAATCCATCCCAAGAAAAGGTTATAAAAAAGAAGTCTCAATACCTAAAGAAAAAATGAGCCAAAGTTGTAAAGTATTAATCTTTAGGGCTTCGTCTGTTTATTGTTTATTGTGAGCCACTCTTGTATTATTTGTTACTTGAGTTGGACTGTTAGTTGAGTTGTAATTGTGAAACACTCATAAGTTTTGAAGCAAGAGTGAATTATGTTTGTTGAAGTGTGTCTACTTCTTGATTCTTAAGCTTCTAAGTATAAAGTGATTGTGTGTTTGTGAAGTTTGTCTTCTAACTCATTTGAATTTTGTTCTTGTCACTGTTTGTGACTGTCAAGGAAGTGAGATAGGTCTCATACCTAGGTGAGTCTTAGGTAGAAATATAGAATGGGTAGTGATTAAATGAGAAGTTTTAAACGGGGGAATTTAGCTTCTAATTGATACTATTTAGTGGATTTCCTTTCTGGATTGGTAGTCCCTGAACTAGGTGTTGTTGTACACTGAACTGAGTTAACAATTTTGCGTGTTGTTTACTTACTGCACTATTTTTATTGTGTTATATCTTATTCATTATGTTGAAGTCAGATTGCAGTGTCTCGACATCTCTTAGGACATCTGTGATCTAAATACCATAATTTCAATTGGTATCAGAATAGGCATCCTACTCTGTCTATGGGTGAGATTCAGGGAAGATACTTTCTGGTACAATGAACGAAAGCTCTCTTCAAAGGGCTGATTTGAAGAATACTTATTCTAAGGTGATGACAAGGGGTTTCAGTGTAACATTCTTAAAACCTATGACCGAATCGAGGAGTGCATGAGGTTATTTGATAAGGACAATATGTGGATGACTATCTGAAGATGATCAAGATGGGATTGCTCCCAATGCTATAATGTGCTTCTACTTTTGATGATGGTGATATGTTGATGTCTTACCAAATGTTATGACATCTTTCCTAATGTGTGAACTTGGACAAGTCATATTGTTGTTTGGGTGGTCCGCTAAGGGGGAGAATTGATTATCTATGACAGGTGAGTAATGATCTTGTCTGAAGTTGTCAGGCATATTGATCTGATGGTAAGCTGCTGCAGTTCTGATTTGTGTGTTGGATTTATTTTCAAACCTATGTTATTCTGTTCTCACCTGGGTGGTAGTGCTTGTGTGCAAGGGTGTTTGGGTTGTGCACGGAGGGTATTGAGGAGTTTTTTTATGTTCCGCTGCATGTGAATTTGATGTAAAACCATTGGTAGTTCCTTGTGTCTATGGTGTTGAGGCTTTACAAACGTTTATTCTTGGAATACCAATAAGGTAAAAGCATTATGGTCTGGTATCCTCTTAAGTTTTATCCTATGATGTTATGATACTAGGAAGATAACTTCAACCAACATATTTCTAAAGGTGGTTGATGAAAAGAGTTCTGAAGGAAAATTGATCAAGGAATGTTCTGATTCTCTAAGAGTAGTAATAACTTCATAACCAAGCTCAATAATATGTTGGAACTCCATTTCAGCAAAGTGTGTAGAACCCTGTTGGACAAAGGGATGACATAACATATGCTCTGGGAGCTAAACAGATGTGTGTTGATCACATATGTTTGGAACCTTCTCCTAAATATGAAGAGGCATCTTGGTTGTATGTCTAAAAGTTTGCTATCCAAGAAATATGTTGTGATGCGGTGGGAGAACTGACTTGAGGTTTTTGCATTTTTTGTTTGCAAATGTTTCGGTTTAGCAAGAGTCGCCACCGACTTTTATTTTATCCAAAAGGAAAGGTAAAAAAGCATAGGAAAGACCTTTGAGATTGTTTTTGGGTTCGGGGGGTAGATTATGAAAAGGGAAGGTGCTAGCACCCTTTTCATCCATGGTTTTCCATGGGCTCTTAGTTACTTGTTTTAGATCACTTGCTTTTGCTTTTCAATTGTTTGAAATGGTGCTTTTGTGTGTAGTTTTGAAAGTATTTTGAAAAGAGGCCTTTGTTTTGGCAACATTTGTAATGATTCTTGTTTGAATGTATACAAAGGTGTTTGTATTTTGAAAAATGTTTCAATGTTTGAAAGTTGTTTGGAAATGTTTGGAATGCGTGTGATAGTTTGAAAATAGCAAGGATGATTTGCAAATTGATCAAGTAACTAGGAGTTGTCTATCCTATTCAAAAGTCTTTCCTACACATTTTTATTCCTTTGATATTGTTGTTTTACCATTGCATTTGGTAAACAACCCTATCTTTGGATGTTAAACGGGACGAGCGTGGGTCATCGTATGATCATGATAACAATGTTGTCAAGTATCTTAGCAAGTTCTTAGGGACTAAGATCATTTGTTTTTAGGCAACATTTTGATAGCGTCATCGAGGGACTATGATTTTTTTTTTGATTTATTTTGCTAAGATACCTAGCATGCATACTATGGCCATTTCAAGGCAACAAAGTGGATGAAACCCTAGGGGTGCTTGTGTGCAATATGTTGTCATTTTTCATGCATTTTTGTCTTATATTAAGTCATGCTATTTGTTTGATTTTTTTGTCTTTGCATACAAACCCTAGTTTTTACTATCATGGTATATGAAAGTGATAAATGCGTAAAGTAAATCTAAACTATTACACAATATTATGGGAAGGAGGGTACAAGTTTGAATAAGGGGATATTGCTCAAAATAAAACCCTAAAACTATTACAACCATATTGAATTTATTGTATAAATAAATAAACAAAACAAATATTTAAATATGGAATAAATTGTAAATATTAAAAAAATGTTTTGTATTTATTTTATGTATGTAAAATAAATTTATTCATGTCTAAAAAATAAGAAAATAATATTAATTATTTATTTTTGAAAGGGTGAAAACCCTAATTTTGTTTTAAAGAAAATATGCTTTATATTATTTATTTATTTATTCATTTTTGTACAAGAAAATAAATAAAAATATATACAAAAATGTTAAAAAATAAAATATTGTATGAAAATATTAATTTAAGTGTATAAATAATAAAAATAAAAATAAATAATATTTTTATATTATTTACAAATTTATTTAAGAAAATATAAGTATATTAACCTAATAACTATTTTTATGCCAAGAAAATAATAAAAATAATAAAAATAATAAAATAAAATGTGAAATATTAAAAGAATATTTTTTGTGATTTTAAATATTTAGAAATAAATAAATAAAGTCAGAAAATATAAATTGTACAAGAAAATATAAAAAATAAAAGAAATAAGCAAAGGGGGTGCAGAAAGTAAGATGGTGGTGTGAATAGTCAAACAAGCCAGGCCCAGGCCCACTCTCACTTTGTCCCTGTCCTTGGAACAGAAAAACGCGCGTCCTGTACTTCAAACTGTAACTCTTGCATACGTGCATAAAAATGAAATCTTGCAACATGAAACTTGTAGCATGTTAAGTCACGATTCCAATGATATAAAAAACTTGATCTAACTCTCAAAGACCAGAGAGAATTTCAATGGCCCTAAATTCTAACCTAACTTTTTCAACATGTTCAACATCTAAATTCTCATAGCTCAGTTAATATAAATACAAGCTATGCATATGTACAACTCAAGCACATTAGAGACTACATTTTTGCTTCACAAACCTAAGCCTAATGATGCCTAAATAAGGAGATAGAACTTTGAAAATTACCTTGTTCAGTCAAGTTCGAATATGGCAATGTAGCAACTTTGAATGAGGCCTGAAGGACTTGTGAGCTTGCTTGAAGTTCCCTTGACCTTTCCCAATGCTCAGCTTGCTTTGAAATGGCTTGAATCTCCTTGTAGAACTCAACCTGCAAAGCTTCAAAATGAAAATTGTGAAGTGTGAAAATGAGGTTACAATTGCTGGACAGGGACTTGGATAGTTCAGATGTATTGTAGGGAATGTGTTTGAAGTGGTTCAAGGCAAAACACACGAGCCAATTTGGTTTTGGCTTGAGATTTGTAGAAGATGCCCTATTTGGGCAAGAACTTTGTGTTTTTGTGTTTTGGGATGTTTGAGAAGTTGGCAACTCGTGTTTCTAGCTTGGTACAATATGCTGAGGTGCTTTGAAATGATACCAAGGCTTGCTCTTATCAGATTTCCAAGTTGTGGACTTTTTGCAAGCTTACTTGCTTTTGAAGCAAAAGTGAGATGACAATGCTCAAAGCCTGTACAGGCCTGTTCCTTAGCTGCACATAGTTGGTGAACTTTGCCTGATATTAGTGGACTTTGTTTGCAGCAAGAGGTTAGGTCCTTGGCTCAAGATAAACAAAGTTGCTAAAAGTGAACTTTATCAAAGTAGCATTGTTATCTTTTTGCCATTTTTGGAATAATTCCTTGTACAATGCTCTAAAGCTCAGAACAAAGCCTTTGTCCAATGTATTTGAATTAAATTAAGGAGTGTGGAAAGGATTAGGACCTGTAAAATAAGTACAAGCATGATCCAAACTGATTTGCAAGTTGTAACATGGCGCAAAATGCCTTGGACAAAAGTGAGAAATGGCCATTTTCATTTCTTCGATTATCCCTAACCATAAATGATCTTGGAGAGTTCTTGGACATTTTGGAAATCTTGTAACATGATTTACAATCCATATTTGAAATGCATTTTGAGATTCCACTTGGAACTAGGTGAAAAGTTACCATGAAGTTAGGTCAAAAATCTGCCTAAACTAGGGCAAAATTTCACTAAGTTAAAAGTTTCATGGACCCCTATTCACAAAATCATAACTTGAGATCCAAGAATCTTTTGGGAAAAATTTGTGAATAAAAGTTGTAGATTTTTTGGAGGACTAAAACTTTCATGTTGGAAGTTTTCTTTGAATCCAATTGCATCATGGTGAATTAGTTGGGAAAAGTTGGGAAAAATAAGAAATTTTCATACCTTAGAAAAATTCTAAGTTATGAAATTTTTTCAAACTTAAACCCTAATTTTCAAAATCAGGTTTCTTGGTGAGCAAGTTTCATGTTTTGACACATCTTGATGAAATATGACCCTTGGCACTTGATTTTGACCAAAAAGTCAAAGTTTGACTTTTCAGTGTGTAGTTGATTTTTGATCAGTTGACTGGAAAATTCATCTGTCAATTCAATACATTTGAGATCTTTTGAACCTTGTGATTAGGTCAAGATGATGCCATTGAGTCCTTGAAACCATGCTTGAACCCAATTTGCCATTGGCTAGGTGAAAAATCAGAAATTGCCCTTCTACAGTCAAAACCCTAAAAATGAGCATTTTGCCCTTTTGATGATCTGATCAAATTTCTTGAGGAGTTGTGGTACAAACTTGATAAAATGGTTCATATGAGTCTATAATGTTGATGTGGGTCAAAAATTATGAGGTTTGACTGTAAATTGGCCACAATTGACTTTTCCCCAATACAATTGATTTTTAGGTCAACTGTCCAATTGACTGGGCAACAATGAGATTCAAAGTTTTAAACTTGGTATGGGAAATCTTATAAGTCCAACATGAAGTATGAAAGTCACATTAGGCATTGGAAGTCTTAAAATCCCTGTGCAAACTCAAACCCTAATTTCAAGTCAACAGTGCAAGGAGAGGTCTTGAGCTGAGTAAACCCTAATCTGGTCTTGAGTCCAAGAAGTCTTGTGATGGAAATATTGATAAAATGTGAGGGAAAATTTTGGGGTACAACAGCTGCCCCTAAACCTTTTCTAACAAGGTTCAACCCTAAGGTTATTGATTCCTAAGAACATCTAAAAATTGGGGTTTCTCCCTACGATTATCCAAAATCAATCGTACCTAAACCCATAAGCAAAAGTAAATCGAGTAGTAGCCCCCCTTACCTTGGATAATCTGCAGCTCCTGCAACTTCCTCGATCAATCTTCTCATTCTTCTCCTTTCTCTTCTTTACACGTTCTCTGAGTTCCAAAATCCCAAAATCTCAGTTTTACGTGAAAGTGAGCAAAGGTGACATATAAGTCCCAAATAACATTTTACTTCACTTGCACCCCCTCTTTTACCAATAACATCATAAGCCCAATAACCTTCAATCCTTATTTTTCTACAATTATTTATAAAATAAATAATAATCCTTTTATTTTATATTAACCCAAATAAAATAATTTTATTAATTTCAAATAAAATAACTCTTATTAAGATAATTCCAAATAAATAAAACTGGGGTGTTACAACTCTCCCCCACTAAAAGAGTTTTCGTCCTCGAAAACATACCTTAGACGAAAAGTTCCGGAAACGCCTCTTTCATCTGGCTCTCCAATTCCCATGTAACATTTCCACCTGCTGGGCCTCCCCAAGCTGCCTTTACCAAAGCTATCTCTTTACCTCTAAGTTGTTTCAATTCCCGATCTTCTATCCTCATAGGCAATGTTTCCACCGTCAGGTTATCCCTCACCCGAACATCATCTACTTGGATCACATGAGATGGGTCTGAAATATATCTCCTCAGCTGAGAAACATGAAAAACATCATGCAACTTTGCAAGACTCGGTGGTTAAGAAATACGATAAGCAACTCCTCCAACTCTTTCCGTAATCTGAAACGGACCAATAAAATGCGGAGTCAATTTCTTAGATTTCAACGCTCGACCAATACCCGTCATCGGAGTAACTCTCATAAACACATGATCTCCAGCACTGAATTCTAAAGTCTTCCTCCTCTTATCATGATAACTTTTCTGACGACTCTGAGAAGCTCTCATATTCTCTTGAATCAATTTGATCTTCTCAGTAGTTTGCTGAACAATCTCTGGCCCAATTACTGAACTTTCTCCAGATTCATACCAACACAAAGGCGTTCTACATCTCCGACCATACCATGCTTTGAACGGAGCCATACCAATACTCGAATGGTAACCGTTGTTATAAGTAAATTCAATCAGTGGTAAATAACTATCCCAAGATCCACCCTTCTCTAATGCACAAGCACGCAATAAATCTCCTAATGATTGAATCGTCCTCTCAGTCTGTCCATCAGTCTGAGGATGATAAGACGAACTCAACCTCAACTTAGTGCCTAAGGCCTTCTGCAATCCTTCCCAAAATCTTGAAGTAAACCTCGGATCTCTATCCGACACAATACTAGAAGTAACTCCATGCAAACTTACTATCTTCTCAATGTATAACTGTGCTAGTCTCACCATTGGGTAATCCATTCGCACCGGTATAAAATGAGCAGACTTCGTTAGTCTATCCAAAATACCCCATATCGCTTCACAAGTCTTAGGAGTCCTCGACAACCCAGATACAAAATCCATAAAAATACTGTCCCACTCCCATTCAGGAATAAACATCGTTTGCATAAATCCCGACGGCTTCTGATGCTCAATCTTCGATTTCTGACAGATTAAACAAGCATACACAAATTCAGCTATCTCCTTTTTCATCCCCGGCCACCAAAACAATTTCTTCAAATCATGATACATTTTCGTGGCACCCGGATGAATACTCATCCCACTGCGATGTCCTTCTTCTAAGATACTCTTCTCGATTTCTACGACATCAGGAACACAAACTCGATCACCAAATCTCATAATACTGTTTTTTATCCATTCGGAATTCACCTCCTTGACCTTGATTGATCAATGTCAATTTATCAACTAGATTAACATCAGATTTCTGCCCAATCCTGATCTCTTCTAGTATACCACTAGTCAGCTTCAACATACCCAACCTGACACACTTCAGAGTACTTTCACATACTAAGCTTAAATCTCTGAATTGCTCAATTAAATCCAATTCACGAACCATCATCATAGACACATGCAATGATTTCCTGCTCAAAGCATCTGTAACTACATTTGTCTTACCAGGATGGTAAACCAAACAAAATCATAATCTTTGAGAAATTCTAACCATCTTCTATGCCTCATGTTAAGCTCTTTCTGATCGAAAAGATATTTCAAACTCTTATGATCACTATACACCTCTAATCTCGAACCATACAGATAATGTCTTCACAACTTCAAAACGAACACAACTGCCGCCAATTCTAAGTCATGAGTAGGATAGTTTCTTTCATGCACTTTCAGTTGTCTCGGAGCATCAGCCACTTCTTCTCGATTCTGCATTACACTCTGCACTAATCCCATCAAGGATGCATCACAATACACAACAAAGTTCTGCCGGATTGGCAACTCCAAATAGGCACACTAATTAACCTCTTCTTCACCTCTTGAAATCCTTATTCACACTTAGAGTACCAATATACGTTGGACCCTTTCTTACTTAGGATCAACACAATACCATCACAGAAATCACATGTCCACGAGAATTAACTTTACTTAACCAGGATACATATGAAATCACTTCTCTTTCAATAATTCTCAAAACAATTCTCGAGATATTCCAACTATTCATCTTCATCCTTGAAGTAAATCAGAATATGCTCCATCAGTACTACCACAACTTACCAAAACTCTTCGCACTGAACCTTACCTCAGATAAACACTTTACTCCATTTCAACAACACAGCAGTGCTCAACTAAGCTCAACAAGTTTCTAATCACTATAATCGGTCTGGTAATTCTCAATATAGAATCTCATCTACTGAGATGGATTCACACATACCACCATCTGGAACATCATACTCATAACTCGCTTCTTTAAACCGAAGTCACACTTTGCTAGCTTAGCACCAAGTCTAATCTCTGTCAATTCCCAACACAAGATTTGTAATTACTCCATCAGTCCTTATCCTGAATTGAATAAACCAGAAGGTTTACAATAACGTCACACATCCTCTTATACGCCACAACCTTCAAGTCTAGACTTCATTTCTTATGAATTATTTACTTGCCTAACATAACTCTTGTATCATCAGAATCCATACAAGTTCTCACTTCCAATCATGGAAAACCAATCTTCCTTCTCGAATCTCCGCTACAGGGAAGCATATCCATCACACTCTTAGCCCACGAGATTCACAAAACAACCAAGTCCAACTAATACCAACCAATCCAGTTTAACACGAAGGTAGACTTCATAATTCCACAAGTACTCCACATTCTCAATATATCATCGTTTACTCTTGTTGGACCTTAGTTCACACTTACAGAACTACTGCTAGCTTCAGAGTGTCACTAGGAATTCATAAACCACTAATACAACACTATCTGTCGCTACACCTTCACTTTCTAGAGAAGTACTTTCCAACTTCACTTGATCGTTCTCTTATCGAACCATCTCAATTTGATCAATACATCGAGACCTTTAATTGGTATTCTTTTCAGATATCAGAATCCGTATCAACTTCTCATATCCATCTTAAAGCAATTGGCTTCGCTCTACCAAGTTCATACACATACTAACAAAACTAGCAAGACATGTCTATCACATCCACTATGCTCCTATTTGCTATCAACAACAGATTAAGGTCGATCAGTCCCTCAATTTGTCAATACACAACCGAAGACGTAATGAATGTAAAAACCCATCTTTACTGACTTCATTAGCACTGCATACAACTGATGCACAAATCCATGAGATAAATTCCACCTAAGTAATGCCCTTACCTCTGAATCCTCTTCAGGACTATGAACAATGCAGTCTATACCATGCTCATACTCTTACCATTTCCTCACGTCGAGCCATCACTTAGCATCCAGAGGCACCATGGAGAAGTACCAACTTCTCCCCCACTTATCGCAATCTTATCCCTGCAATCAAGTGATCCAAAACAAAGAAGTACCAACAGTGTTTTCAAACACTTATTGCGTACCAAGGGTAATGACACTGACATAACAACTTGGCCAGACAGACCGACCATGCTCTGATACCATTATTGTAACACCCTCTAAACCCCGCATAAAATTTCGCAAATAATTAAAATCATATTTTCAGAGTACATGTATTAACGAGGATGTCACAATTCTCTTTTAATAAAAACAAGTTCCTGTCATGCATAACATAGAAGCAACTCATACATGTTTACACAGCGGAATAATTTAATTGACAAAACCAATGTTATAATATTTTCAAAATCATCAGGGATTAACACCTGGAATATATCAACATCATATTATAACAAACATAAGGAATAAACGAGTCTGACTAAAGCAGCTCGACAAACAAACGTTCCCGGAGTTACAACTATCAGAGCATGACCCGGACAATACTTAAACGGAAATAAACTAGAAACAACAAGCCTTCGCCAAGCACCTGAACGAAGCTCCTCAATCTGAAATATTCAACAGTAAGGGTGAGCATCTCAATTATACATTTGATTATACGTTCATAACAATCAATTCAGAAAACCATAAGCATCACCCAAACAGCTAGCATGTTTCATGGTTTACGAAAACCTTTACAATTCATATATTCATAATATCTTACTTTTCATATTTATAATTAACATCAAACATCGTTAACAATTTAGCAACAATACATGCATACAATCAATTAAATACAACATTGGAAAATCATCCATTCATGTTATATTCAATGTAATGCAACACACCCATGCATGTGGTACCATTTTACCGCCCCATTAAATCTCGGGTCACGGATAACTCACCGTTCCATTATATCGCGGACACGGCTACCACCTCAACGTTCCATTAAATCGCGGACACGTATATTGGCCACCATGTTAATTCCACACAATGGGAATTAACAAATGCAACATGATATGTAAAGTATGTAACACTCAGCATACTATTAACATCAAATGAACATATCATGCAACATCAACAACATCAATCATAACAGGATATGGATAGCATGTAATCACTCAGCATACTATCAAACATCAACCAATCATATCAAGTTACATCATAATTCATGCTTGATAACATTATCTAAAAGCATGACAATAAAATCCACATAGTGTTGGTATCATAACATACAAACATTATTCGACACAAGCCTCCACAATACTATGCATATCATTAAGCAGCATGTTCAAAACTAACAAACACTGCACATTAAACAAAATCATTCCTGTACACCACAACAAAGCACAGAAGACAAAATTCAGAAGCCAGCACAGGAGGTCAACACGGGTGCCCGTGTGCAGCAACACGGCCCGTGTTGCCCATACAGAAGATCAACACGGGTGCCCGTGTTGTGCAACACGGCCCGTGTTGAAATGTGTCCAGAAACACATTGTCTTTATCAATACAGGGGATCAACACGGGTGCCCGTGTTGTGCAACACGGCCCGTGTTGATGAGCGCGTGCAGAGTTTTCCTGTACCTGCAGCATGCTCAGAACAGCAACCAAACGCGAAAATACCAGCCAAAACGTGCATTGTGGTATATAACAACATCAATTTTGCATAACTCAAAGCAACACATCAATTGGAAACACAATTCCCTTCTACGTTAGTCAAGTTCCAACCTTAAGGACAACATTACTTCACTTAAGGTCTTATTTTTCAAATCATACACAACTCAGAATTTTCATCTCAAAACATCCTATTTTATCCACAATTCTTTCATCAACAACAATTTTCATAAAATTGACCTTAAGTTACATATTGCCCGTCCTTTAGGGAAATCCTAACAACATTGAGGTTATCCCTAGAATTACCTAAGGGAAACTCTCGATCATACCAATATACTCCAAATCCACCATAGAACCTAAAATCCCTAATTGATTCATAAGATTTGGGAACCTAAACCTTTTCTAACAAGGTTCAACCCTAAGGTTATTGATTCCTAAGAACATCTAAAAATTGGGGTTTCTCCCTACGATTATCCAAAATCAATCGTACCTAAACCCATAAGCAAAAGTAAATCGAGTAGTAGCCCCCCTTACCTTGGATAATCTGCAGCTCCTGCAACTTCCTCGATCAATCTTCTCATTCTTCTCCTTTCTCTTCTTTACACGTTCTCTGAGTTCCAAAATCCCAAAATCTCAGTTTTACGTGAAAGTGAGCAAAGGTGACATATAAGTCCCAAATAACATTTTACTTCACTTGCACCCCCTCTTTTACCAATAACATCATAAGCCCAATAACCTTCAATCCTTATTTTTCTACAATTATTTATAAAATAAATAATAATCCTTTTATTTTATATTAACCCAAATAAAATAATTTTATTAATTTCAAATAAAATAACTCTTATTAAGATAATTCCAAATAAATAAAACTGGGGTGTTACAACTCTCCCCCACTAAAAGAGTTTTCGTCCTCGAAAACATACCTTAGACGAAAAGTTCCGGAAACGCCTCTTTCATCTGGCTCTCCAATTCCCATGTAACATTTCCACCTGCTGGGCCTCCCCAAGCTGCCTTTACCAAAGCTATCTCTTTACCTCTAAGTTGTTTCAATTCCCGATCTTCTATCCTCATAGGCAATGTTTCCACCGTCAGGTTATCCCTCACCCGAACATCATCTACTTGGATCACATGAGATGGGTCTGAAATATATCTCCTCAGCTGAGAAACATGAAAAACATCATGCAACTTTGCAAGACTCGGTGGTTAAGAAATACGATAAGCAACTCCTCCAACTCTTTCCGTAATCTGAAACGGACCAATAAAATGCGGAGTCAATTTCTTAGATTTCAACGCTCGACCAATACCCGTCATCGGAGTAACTCTCATAAACACATGATCTCCAGCACTGAATTCTAAAGTCTTCCTCCTCTTATCATGATAACTTTTCTGACGAATCTGAGAAGCTCTCATATTCTCTTGAATCAATTTGATCTTCTCAGTAGTTTGCTGAACAATCTCTGGCCCAATTACTGAACTTTCTCCAGATTCATACCAACACAAAGGCGTTCTACATCTCCGACCATACCATGCTTTGAACGGAGCCATACCAATACTCGAATGGTAACCGTTGTTATAAGTAAATTCAATCAGTGGTAAATAACTATCCCAAGATCCACCCTTCTCTAATGCACAAGCACGCAATAAATCTCCTAATGATTGAATCGTCCTCTCAGTCTGTCCATCAGTCTGAGGATGATAAGCCGAACTCAACCTCAACTTAGTGCCTAAGGCCTTCTGCAATCCTTCCCAAAATCTTGAAGTAAACCTCGGATCTCTATCCGACACAATACTAGAAGTAACTCCATGAAAACTTACTATCTTCTCAATGTATAACTGTGCTAGTCTCACCATTGGGTAATCCATTCGCACCGGTATAAAATGAGCAGACTTCGTTAGTCTATCCAAAATACCCCATATCGCTTCACAAGTCTTAGGAGTCCTCGGCAACCCAGATACAAAATCCATAAAAATACTGTCCCACTCCCATTCCGGAATAAACATCGTTTGCATAAATCCCGACGGCTTCTGATGCTCAATCTTCGATTTCTGACAGATTAAACAAGCATACACAAATTCAGCTATCTCCTTTTTCATCCCCGGCCACCAAAACAATTTCTTCAAATCATGATACATTTTCGTGGCACCCGGATGAATACTCATCCCACTGCGATGTCCTTCTTCTAAGATACTCTTCTCGATTTCTACGACATCAGGAACACAAACTCGATCACCAAATCTCATAATACTGTTTTTTATCCATTCGGAATTCACCTCCTTGACCTTGATTGATCAATGTCAATTTATCAACTAGATTAACATCAGATTTCTGCCCAATCCTGATCTCTTCTAGTATACCACTAGTCAGCTTCAACATACCCAACCTGACACACTTCAGAGTACTTTCACATACTAAGCTTAAATCTCTGAATTGCTCAATTAAATCCAATTCACGAACCATCATCATAGACACATGCAATGATTTCCTGCTCAAAGCATCTGTAACTACATTTGTCTTACCAGGATGGTAAACCAAACAAAATCATAATCTTTGAGAAATTCTAACCATCTTCTCTGCCTCATGTTAAGCTCTTTCTGATCGAAAAGATATTTCAAACTCTTATGATCACTATACACCTCTAATCTCGAACCATACAGATAATGTCTTCACAACTTCAAAACGAACACAACTGCCGCCAATTCTAAGTCATGAGTAGGATAGTTTCTTTCATGCACTTTCAGTTGTCTCGGAGCATCAGCCACTTCTTCTCGATTCTGCATTACACTCTGCACTAATCCCATCAAGGATGCATCACAATACACAACAAAGTTCTGCCGGATTGGCAACTCCAAATAGGCACACTAATTAACCTCTTCTTCACCTCTTGAAATCCTTATTCACACTTAGAGTACCAATATACGTTGGACCCTTTCTTACTTAGGATCAACACAATACCATCACAGAAATCACATGTCCACGAGAATTAACTTTACTTAACCAGGATACATATGAAATCACTTCTCTTTCAATAATTCTCAAAACAATTCTCGAGATATTCCAACTATTCATCTTCATCCTTGAAGTAAATCAGAATATGCTCCATCAGTACTACCACAACTTACCAAAACTCTTCGCACTGAACCTTACCTCAGATAAACACTTTACTCCATTTCAACAACACAGCAGTGCTCAACTAAGCTCAACAAGTTTCTAATCACTATAATCGGTCTGGTAATTCTCAATATAGAATCTCATCTACTGAGATGGATTCACACATACCACCATCTGGAACATCATACTCATAACTCGCTTCTTTAAACCGAAGTCACACTTTGCTAGCTTAGCACCAAGTCTAATCTCTGTCAATTCCCAACACAAGATTTGTAATTACTCCATCAGTCCTTATCCTGAATTGAATAAACCAGAAGGTTTACAATAACGTCACACATCCTCTTATACGCCACAACCTTCAAGTCTAGACTTCATTTCTTATGAATTATTTACTTGCCTAACATAACTCTTGTATCATCAGAATCCATACAAGTTCTCACTTCCAATCATGGAAAACCAATCTTCCTTCTCGAATCTCCGCTACAGGGAAGCATATCCATCACACTCTTAGCCCACGAGATTCACAAAACAACCAAGTCCAACTAATACCAACCAATCCAGTTTAACACGAAGGTAGACTTCATAATTCCACAAGTACTCCACATTCTCAATATATCATCGTTTACTCTTGTTGGACCTTAGTTCACACTTACAGAACTACTGCTAGCTTCAGAGTGTCACTAGGAATTCATAAACCACTAATACAACACTATCTGTCGCTACACCTTCACTTTCTAGAGAAGTACTTTCCAACTTCACTTGATCGTTCTCTTATCGAACCATCTCAATTTGATCAATACATCGAGACCTTTAATTGGTATTCTTTTCAGATATCAGAATCCGTATCAACTTCTCATATCCATCTTAAAGCAATTGGCTTCGCTCTACCAAGTTCATACACATACTAACAAAACTAGCAAGACATGTCTATCACATCCACTATGCTCCTATTTGCTATCAACAACAGATTAAGGTCGATCAGTCCCTCAATTTGTCAATACACAACCGAAGACGTAATGAATGTAAAAACCCATCTTTACTGACTTCATTAGCACTGCATACAACTGATGCACAAATCCATGAGATAAATTCCACCTAAGTAATGCCCTTACCTCTGAATCCTCTTCAGGACTATGAACAATGCAGTCTATACCATGCTCATACTCTTACCATTTCCTCACGTCGAGCCATCACTTAGCATCCAGAGGCACCATGGAGAAGTACCAACTTCTCCCCCACTTATCGCAATCTTATCCCTGCAATCAAGTGATCCAAAACAAAGAAGTACCAACAGTGTTTTCAAACACTTATTGCGTACCAAGGGTAATGACACTGACATAACAACTTGGCCAGACAGACCGACCATGCTCTGATACCATTATTGTAACACCCTCTAAACCCTGCATAAAATTTCGCAAATAATTAAAATCATATTTTCAGAGTACATGTATTAACGAGGATGTCACAATTCTCTTTTAATAAAAACAAGTTCCTGTCATGCATAACATAGAAGCAACTCATACATGTTTACACAGCGGAATAATTTAATTGACAAAACCAATGTTATAATATTTTCAAAATCATCAGGGATTAACACCTGGAATATATCAACATCATATTATAACAAACATAAGGAATAAACGAGTCTGACTAAAGCAGCTCGACAAACAAACGTTCCCGGAGTTACAACTATCAGAGCATGACCCGGACAATACTTAAACGGAAATAAACTAGAAACAACAAGCCTTCGCCAAGCACCTGAACGAAGCTCCTCAATCTGAAATATTCAACAGTAAGGGTGAGCATCTCAATTATACATTTGATTATACGTTCATAACAATCAATTCAGAAAACCATAAGCATCACCCAAACAGTTAGCATGTTTCATGGTTTACGAAAACCTTTACAATTCATATATTCATAATATCTTACTTTTCATATTTATAATTAACATCAAACATCGTTAACAATTTAGCAACAATACATGCATACAATCAATTAAATACAACATTGGAAAATCATCCATTCATGTTATATTCAATGTAATGCAACACACCCATGCATGTGGTACCATTTTACCGCCCCATTAAATCTCGGGTCACGGATAACTCACCGTTCCATTATATCGCGGACACGGCTACCACCTCAACGTTCCATTAAATCGCGGACACGTATATTGGCCACCATGTTAATTCCACACAATGGGAATTAACAAATGCAACATGATATGTAAAGTATGTAACACTCAGCATACTATTAACATCAAATGAACATATCATGCAACATCAACAACATCAATCATAACAGGATATGGATAGCATGTAATCACTCAGCATACTATCAAACATCAACCAATCATATCAAGTTACATCATAATTCATGCTTGATAACATTATCTAAAAGCATGACAATAAAATCCACATAGTGTTGGTATCATAACATACAAACATTATTCGACACAAGCCTCCACAATACTATGCATATCATTAAGCAGCATGTTCAAAACTAACAAACACTGCACATTAAACAAAATCATTCCTGTACACCACAACAAAGCACAGAAGACAAAATTCAGAAGCCAGCACAGGAGGTCAACACGGGTGCCCGTGTGCAGCAACACGGCCCGTGTTGCCCATACAGAAGATCAACACGGGTGCCCGTGTTGTGCAACACGGCCCGTGTTGAAATGTGTCCAGAAACACATTGTCTTTATCAATACAGGGGATCAACACGGGTGCCCGTGTTGTGCAACACGGCCCGTGTTGATGAGCGCGTGCAGAGTTTTCCTGTACCTGCAGCATGCTCAGAACAGCAACCAAACGCGAAAATACCAGCCAAAACGTGCATTGCGGTATATAACAACATCAATTTTGCATAACTCAAAGCAACACATCAATTGGAAACACAATTCCCTTCTACGTTAGTCAAGTTCCAACCTTAAGGACATCATTACTTCACTTAAGGTCTTATTTTTCAAATCATACACAACTCAGAATTTTCATCTCAAAACATCCTATTTTATCCACAATTCTTTCATCAACAACAATTTTCATAAAATTGACCTTAAGTTACATATTGCCCGTCCTTTAGGGAAATCCTAACAACATTGAGGTTATCCCTAGAATTACCTAAGGGAAACTCTCGATCATACCAATATACTCCAAATCCACCATAGAACCTAAAATCCCTAATTGATTCATAAGATTTGGGAACCTAAACCTTTTCTAACAAGGTTCAACCCTAAGGTTATTGATTCCTAAGAACATCTAAAAATTGGGGTTTCTCCCTACGATTATCCAAAATCAATCGTACCTAAACCCATAAGCAAAAGTAAATCGAGTAGTAGCCCCCCTTACCTTGGATAATCTGCAGCTCCTGCAACTTCCTCGATCAATCTTCTCATTCTTCTCCTTTCTCTTCTTTACACGTTCTCTAAGTTCCAAAATCCCAAAATCTCAGTTTTACGTGAAAGTGAGAAAAGGTGACATATAAGTCCCAAATAACATTTTACTTCACTTGCACCCCCTCTTTTACCAATAACATCATAAGCCCAATAACCTTCAATCCTTATTTTTCTACAATTATTTATAAAATAAATAATAATCCTTTTATTTTATATTAACCCAAATAAAATAATTTTATTAATTTCAAATAAAATAACTCTTATTAAGATAATTCCAAATAAATAAAACTGGGGTGTTACAACTCTCCCCCACTAAAAGAGTTTTCGTCCTCGAAAACATACCTTAGACGAAAAGTTCCGGAAACGCCTCTTTCATCTGGCTCTCCAATTCCCATGTAACATTTCCACCTGCTGGGCCTCCCCAAGCTGCCTTTACCAAAGCTATCTCTTTACCTCTAAGTTGTTTCAATTCCCGATCTTCTATCCTCATAGGCAATGTTTCCACCGTCAGGTTATCCCTCACCCGAACATCATCTACTTGGATCACATGAGATGGGTCTGAAATATATCTCCTCAGCTGAGAAACATGAAAAACATCATGCAACTTTGCAAGACTCGGTGGTTAAGAAATACGATAAGCAACTCCTCCAACTCTTTCCGTAATCTGAAACGGACCAATAAAATGCGGAGTCAATTTCTTAGATTTCAACGCTCGACCAATACCCGTCATCGGAGTAACTCTCATAAACACATGATCTCCAGCACTGAATTCTAAAGTCTTCCTCCTCTTATCATGATAACTTTTCTGACGAATCTGAGAAGCTCTCATATTCTCTTGAATCAATTTGATCTTCTCAGTAGTTTGCTGAACAATCTCTGGCCCAATTACTGAACTTTCTCCAGATTCATACCAACACAAAGGCGTTCTACATCTCCGACCATACCATGCTTTGAACGGAGCCATACCAATACTCGAATGGTAACCGTTGTTATAAGTAAATTCAATCAGTGGTAAATAACTATCCCAAGATCCACCCTTCTCTAATGCACAAGCACGCAATAAATCTCCTAATGATTGAATCGTCCTCTCAGTCTGTCCATCAGTCTGAGGATGATAAGCCGAACTCAACCTCAACTTAGTGCCTAAGGCCTTCTGCAATCCTTCCCAAAATCTTGAAGTAAACCTCGGATCTCTATCCGACACAATACTAGAAGTAACTCCATGCAAACTTACTATCTTCTCAATGTATAACTGTGCTAGTCTCACCATTGGGTAATCCATTCGCACCGGTATAAAATGAGCAGACTTCGTTAGTCTATCCAAAATACCCCATATCGCTTCACAAGTCTTAGGAGTCCTCGGCAACCCAGATACAAAATCCATAAAAATACTGTCCCACTCCCATTCCGGAATAAACATCGTTTGCATAAATCCCGACGGCTTCTGATGCTTAATCTTCGATTTCTGACAGATTAAACAAGCATACACAAATTCAGCTATCTCCTTTTTCATTCTCGGCCACCAAAACAATTTCTTCAAATCATGATACATTTTCGTGGCACCCGGATGAATACTCATCCCACTGCGATGTCCTTCTTCTAAGATACTCTTCTCGATTTCTACGACATCAGGAACACAAACTCGATCACCAAATCTCATAATACTGTTTTTTATCCATTCGGAATTCACCTCCTTGACCTTGATTGATCAATGTCAATTTATCAACTAGATTAACATCAGATTTCTGCCCAATCCTGATCTCTTCTAGTATACCACTAGTCAGCTTCAACATACCCAACCTGACACACTTCAGAGTACTTTCACATACTAAGCTTAAATCTCTGAATTGCTCAATTAAATCCAATTCACGAACCATCATCATAGACACATGCAATGATTTCCTGCTCAAAGCATCTGTAACTACATTTGTCTTACCAGGATGGTAAACCAAACAAAATCATAATCTTTGAGAAATTCTAACCATCTTCTCTGCCTCATGTTAAGCTCTTTCTGATCGAAAAGATATTTCAAACTCTTATGATCACTATACACCTCTAATCTCGAACCATACAAATAATGTCTTCACAACTTCAAAACAAACACAACTGCCGCCAATTCTAAGTCATGAGTAGGATAGTTTCTTTCATGCACTTTCAGTTGTCTCGGAGCATCAGCCACTTCTTCTCGATTCTGCATTACACTCTGCACTAATCCCATCAAGGATGCATCACAATACACAACAAAGTTCTGCCGGATTGGCAACTCCAAATAGGCACACTAATTAACCTCTTCTTCACCTCTTGAAATCCTTATTCACACTTAGAGTACCAATATACGTTGGACCCTTTCTTACTTAGGATCAACACAATACCATCACAGAAATCACATGTCCACGAGAATTAACTTTACTTAACCAGGATACATATGAAATCACTTCTCTTTCAATAATTCTCAAAACAATTCTCGAGATATTCCAACTATTCATCTTCATCCTTGAAGTAAATCAGAATATCCTCCATCAGTACTACCACAACTTACCAAAACTCTTCGCACTGAACCTTACCTCAGATAAACACTTTACTCCATTTCAACAACACAGCAGTGCTCAACTAAGCTCAACAAGTTTCTAATCACTATAATCGGTCTGGTAATTCTCAATATAGAATCTCATCTACTGAGATGGATTCACACATACCACCATCTGGAACATCATACTCATAACTCGCTTCTTTAAACCGAAGTTACACTTTGCTAGCTTAGCACCAAGTCTAATCTCTGTCAATTCCCAACACAAGATTTGTAATTACTCCATCAGTCCTTATCCTGAATTGAATAAACCAGAAGGTTTACAATAACGTCACACATCCTCTTATACGCCACAACCTTCAAGTCTAGACTTCATTTCTTATGAATTATTTACTTGCCTAACAGAACTCTTGTATCATCAGAATCCATACAAGTTCTCACTTCCAATCATGGAAAACCAATCTTCCTTCTCGAATCTCCGCTACAGGGAAGCATATCCATCACACTCTTAGCCCACGAGATTCACAAAACAACCAAGTCCAACTAATACCAACCAATCCAGTTTAACACGAAGGTAGACTTCATAATTCCACAAGTACTCCACATTCTCAATATATCATCGTTTACTCTTGTTGGACCTTAGTTCACACTTACAGAACTACTGCTAGCTTCAGAGTGTCACTAGGAATTCATAAACCACTAATACAACACTATCTGTCGCTACACCTTCACTTTCTAGAGAAGTACTTTCTAACTTCACTTGATCGTTCTCTTATCGAACCATCTCAATTTGATCAATACATCGAGACCTTTAATTGGTATTCTTTTCAGATATCAGAATCCGTATCAACTTCTCATATCCATCTTAAAGCAATTGGCTTCGCTCTACCAAGTTCATACACATACTAACAAAACTAGCAAGACATGTCTATCACATCCACTATGCTCCTATTTGCTATCAACAACAGATTAAGGTCGATCAGTCCCTCAATTTGTCAATACACAACCGAAGACGTAATGAATGTAAAAACCCATCTTTACTGACTTCATTAGCACTGCATACAACTGATGCACAAATCCATGAGATAAATTCCACCTAAGTAATGCCCTTACCTCTGAATGAGTAGCAGAATGACTTTCGTGTATGGAGCATATTTGAACTGTAACTGGGATCTGAATAAGTGACAAAATGACTTCCGTGTCTGGAGTGTATCTGAACTTGAAATTGATATTTGAATCTGAATGAGAAATAGAATGGCTTCCGTGTCTGGAGTGTATCCGTACTGTATTTTGACTTTGAATTTTGAATGAGTAATAGAATGACTTCCATGTCTGGAGTGTATCCGTACTGTATCTGAATAAGAGATCTGAATGAGTAACAGAATGACTTTCATGTCTGGAGTGTATCCGTATTGTATCTTGACTTTGAATTCTGAATAAGTAACAGAATGACTTCCGTGTCTGGAGTGTATCCGTACTGTATCTTGACTTTGAATTCTGAATAAGTAACAGAATGACTTCCGTGTCTGGAGTGTATTCGTAATGTATCTGAAATCTTTAAATATTTGTGAAAGATAGCTATTAATCTTATCCTGAAAAGGGTAAACTGTTAGCTGAAACACAAAGTTATGTTACATGAAATGTATGATGCAATAAAATGTGCTTTATCAATGTTTATGATATATGAGTGTAATGTATGCGCATGTAAGCTGGTTTGCTGTATTGCCGAGGAAAATAAATCCTTGACGGCTGGAGATTCAAAATTTTTGATTGTTGAGGATGAGAAATCCCTGGTGAATGTTGGGGATGATAAAATCTTCGACTGCTGCCGGGGAAAATAAATCCTTGACCACTTTTGGAGATTAAGAATCCTTGACGACTTCTGTGGGGATGTGAGAATCCTTCACAACTTTCCTGGGGATATAGGGATCCTTCAAGTCTTTGGAGTTGGAATATGATAATCATTCTATTGTGAAAATAATGCCAAGTGTTGCTTGAGAAACCTGCTTGGGGAATCCAGAGAACTTTGAAGACTTCTACTGGGAGTTAAATAATGGGAATCCTTACTCGGCTGGGGAATAGGGAAAACTTTGGCGATCTCTTCCGGGGATCAAACAAAGGAAAACCTTGATCTGTTGGAGAATAAGGAAGGCTCTGATGGATTCTGCGGGGAACTAAGAATGAGAATCTTCAATCTGTTGAGGAGTAATGAAAACTTTGGTGACTTCACTGGGGAAATGAGAATGAGAATCTTCGATCTGCAGGGGATTAAAAATTCTGACAAATTCATGCTGGGGAGTAATGAAGACTCTGGCAACTTCACTGGGGAATCAAGAATGAGAATCTTCATTCTATTGGGGAATAAAAACTCTGAGGAAGAAGGCTTTACTGCTGGAGAGTAAGTTCAAACTCTGGGGGAGTAGCTATACTGCTGGGGAGATCAGGAGTTTGGGTTGTATGCTAATCTACCGGGGAATTATCCTAGTTTGGGGATAAGACAAAAGTTAACTGTTATCTGGTTGATTCTCAGCCTTTAAGACAACTTCCTGGGAAAATTGGGGAAAACTTTGATAGTTCCCACTGGGGATTGATAGTTGGAAATTTGACTCGACTAGGGAAGAAGGTTTCATCTCCGCTGAGGGTCTGTAATTCAAAGTTTTTGCTCAGCGGGGGATTGGGAGTTTGAAGTTTTAACTCTAATGGGAATCAAGGGTTTGAAATTATAACTCCGCTGGGGGATATGTACTTCAAGGTTTTAGCTCCGCTGGGGACCTAGATGATGTACTGCAGGGGATTTCTATTGGAATAGCCTGAAGACGTTTTCCTATACTTTCAACCTGTCAGTAATTATTCTTTCCCGTTTCGTTTATTTGTAAACATGTGATTATATTCAAATGCATATGCTCATTAATAAATCATTGGATGTTTTCAAATAAAACACAAGTGTAAAAAGGAAAAGACAAATAGTTTTCTGCACTTTGAAGTATTTTTGTATTAACTTTGTGTAAGTATTTTGTACAAAGGAGACAAACATCCTAGTAAGAGAACGTTGTCATAAAAAATGAGAAAAATTTATACTAAGAAAGATGGATATGTGTGAAAATTCCATGGGGTTCCCATTCTTCTATAGCCTTTGTAACTCTGAATATCCTGTCCATTCGTTGCTTCGTCCGAAGGTGATTGGATTGATCAGAAACCCGGAGCTTGTCTGTGAATAGATTGTCTTTAAAGTGATCCGACGAGACATAGTCATACGCTTTAATTCCCTAACTTTTTCCTGGACCGCCCTTTCGGGTTTTCAGTCCATCGGGAAACCCTTTTTTGCCCAAGTCGCCCTTTCGGGTTTTCAACTTGCCGGGTGTACGAATTTTTTTGTTTATCCCTAATTTTTGCCTGAACCGCCCTTTCGGGTTTTCGATTCACCGGGATGCCCTTTTTTGCCCAAGTCGCCCTTTCGAGTTTTCAACTTGCCGGGTCATTTATGCGTAGTATCTTTTGACTATGTCCGTGTTCGCAGGGTGCGGCAGGTCGTCGCCGTCCATGGTGGTTAAAATCATTGCCCAACCAGAAAATATGTTTTTGATAAAAAATGGTCCTTCGTAGGTAGGAGTCCATTTTCCCCTGGGATAACTTTGCGGAAAAATGATCCGCTTGATTACAAGATCCCCGACTTGATATACCTGGCGTCTGACTTTCTTGTTGAAAGCCTTGATCATCCGCTTTTGATACGCCTAACCATGGCAAACAGTAGTAAGTCGCTTTTCATCAATCAAGTTAAGTTGATTAAGTCGGGTTTGAATCCAATCGTCTTCACTCAAACCAACATCTTTCATGATTCTCAAAGAGGGAATCTGAACCTCAATAGGTAAAACAGCTTCCATGCCGTATACCAAAGAATATGGTGTTTCCCCAGTTGATGTGTGTGCCGTGGTACGTTACCCGTGGAGAGAAAATGGTAACATCTCATTCCAGTCCTTGTAGGTGACTGTCATCTTTTGTTTGATCTTCTTGATATTTTTGTTCGCAGCTTCGACAACACCGTTCATCTTTGGCCGATATGGAGATGAATTATGATGTTGAATCTGGAACTGCTCGCACAAGGCGGTGATCATAGTGTTGTTCAGGTTTGTACCGTTATCAGTGATAATCCTTTCGGGGATACCGTACTAGCAAATAAGGTTCTGCTTGATGAAGCGTGCAACAACATTCTTTGTGACGGATGTGAAGGAAGCTGCTTCGACCCACTTGGTGAAGTAATCAATGGCCACTAGAATAAAGCGGTGTCCATTGGATGTTGTAGGCTTGATCTCTCTAATCATGTCGATTCCCCACATAGCGAATGGCCAAGGAGCTGTTAAGACATTGAGAGGAACTGGAGGTATATGTACCTTGTCCGCATAGATTTGACATTTATGGCATGTTCGGGAATGTTGATAGCAGTCAACTTCCATGGTAGACCAGTAATAGCCTTCCCGTAGAATCTTCTTAGCCATCGTATGTCCGCTAGAGTGAGTGCCAAAGGTACCATTGTGCAGTTCAGCCATGATCTGTTCAGCTTCAATCTTGTCCACACAACGGAGCAGAATGCAATCATGATTGCGCTTGTATAGGATACCATTGCTCAAGAAGAACTTAGCTGAGAATCTTCTTAAGAACTTTTTGTCGTTGACTGAAGCTCCTTCAGGATATTCTTGAGCCTCGAGATACCTTTTGACTTCATGAAACCAAGGTCGGTCCACTACTTCTTCGGTATTAATCTCGTGATAATGTGCAGGTTCGTCCATCCGTTCAATGGTGATTTGGGGAGCCTCATTATCCCAGTTAAGTTTAAACATGGATGACATTCTAGCTAGAGCATCTGCTAGCTGATTTTCTTCTCGCGGGAAGTGCTCAAAGGTAATCTGCTCGAAATGTGGTAACAATGTCAAAACATGTTCTTTGTAAGGGATGAGGTTTGGATGTTTAGTGTCCCACTCTCCTTTGATCTAACTGATGACCAAAGCGGAGTCCCCAAATACAATCAAAGATTTAATTCCCAAGTCTATTGCAGCCTTGAGACCAAAGATACAAGCTTCATACTCGGCCATATTGTTGGTGCAGTTAAAGCAAAGTATGGCGGTGAAAGGAGTATGGCAACCTTCTGGAGAGATAAGTACCACGCCGATACCGTTGCCAAGTGCGTTAGAGGCACCATCAAAGTACAGGGTCCATCGGGATCCTTGTTCAGGTCCGTCATATGGTCTGAAATCTTTAATGTTGTCCAATGTCATGATATCCTCGTCGGGGAAGTCGAACCTCATGGATTGGCAATCTTCGACAACTTGATGAGCTAGATGGTCAGCTAGTACACTCCCCTTTATAGCTTTTTGGGTCGTGTACTATATATCGTATTCCGTTAGGATCATCTGCCATCTAGCTATTCTTTCAGACAAAGCAGGCTTTTCAAAGATGTACTTGATCGGATCCATCTTAGATATCAGCAAAGTGGTATGAGTAAACATGTACTGCCTTAGCAGGCGAGTAGCCCATACCAAAGCGCAACAAGTTTTCTCGAGCAGTGAGTATCGGGTCTCACATTCAGTAAACTTTTTGCTAAGGTAATAAATGGCATGCTTTTTTCGGCCAGACTCGTCATGTTGGCCCAATACGCACCGCATTGAATTCTCTAGGACAGTCAGATACATGATTAGCGGTCTTCCTTCGACGGGTGGCATCAAGATAAGAGGTTCTAACAAATACTCCTTGATTCTATCGAAAGCAACATGACATTCATCATTCCATTTAACCACATGATCTTTCTTCAATAGCTTGAAGATTGGTTCACAGGTAGATGCTAGGTGAGAAATGAACCTAGCAATGTAGTTTAGGCGTCCTAAGAAACCTCTGACCTCCTTCTCAGTGCGAGGAGCAGACATTTCTTGTATAGCTTTGACTTTGGCAGGATCAACTTCGATGCCTTTGTTGCTGACAATGAAACCCAAGAGTTCACCGGATCGGACTCCAAATGTGCACTTGTTATGGTTCAGTCTGAGCTTGTACTCCTTCAACCTGACAAACAGCTTTTGCAAGTGATCTAGGTGTTCTTCTTCAGTTTGTGATTGGGCTATCATGTCATCTACGTTGACCTCTATCTCATGATGTATCATATCATGAAACAAAGATACCATGGCATGTTGATAGGTTACCCCGACATTCTTTAGTCCGAATGGCATCACTTTGTAGCAGAACGTACCCCACTGTGTAACAAAAGTAGTTTTCTCCATGTCTTCAGGGACCATTTTGATCTGGTTGTACCCTGAAAATCCGTCAATGAAAGAAAATACCTTGTGCTGAGCTGTATTGTCAACCAAGATGTCAATGTGCGGAAGTGGAAAGTCATCTTTAGGGCTAACCCTGTTTAAGTCTCTGTAATCCATGCACATTCTGACTTTGCCGTCCTTCTTAGGCACGGGCATAATGTTAGCAACCCATTGTGGATAGGATGTAACAACAAGAAATCCAGCATTGAATTACTTCATAACTTCGGCTTTGATCTTTTCTGACATGTCGGGCCTCATGCGGCAGACTTTCTGTTTAACTGGTGGACAGTCTTCTCTTGTGGGTAGACGGTGTACCACAATGTCTGTATCGAGTCCCGACATGTCTTCGTATGACCAGGCGAAGATCTCAACATATTCATTCAACAGCTGAATTAGGCACTCTTTGACACTTGGCTCTAGGTTGGCACCTACTCTGACTTCTTTTCCGTCTTCCTCAGTTCCCAAGTTGATTGTCTCTAACAGCTCCTCGTGAGGTAGAATAGTCCTTTCTTCCTGTTGTAGTAGTCTAGCCAATTCTCCTGGAACCTCACAATCTTCCTCACCTTCGTATTCGGCATGGTAGACCAGATCTTCAGAGTCACTGAAGGCCATAGCAGAATTGTTGCCCATGGAATCCGGAGTGGAAGGGTACCTGCATTTGTGAGTGTGGGTGTGTGTAAGGGATAGCCATCTTTAAACAAATAAAATGCAAAAAGAAAGACAATGAACACAAAAGTTTATATGTGAAAATGTCCATGATTCATTAAAATGGCATATGAAGATGAAAAATCAAACCCTTACAAATGGACCTATGTGCCTCGGGTAAGGCACAAGGTTAAAAGTGTACGAATTGTTTGAGAATTATTACAAACCAACATAAATGTTTGAAAGATAAATTACTGCAGTATGAAAGTAATCGGAACAAAGTCTTTTGCTTCCCAGTTGCACAGTCCTCCGTCAACAGTAGGGAAAATCCAATCTTCCAAGTTGCTCTCCTCTTCACTATCCTCTAAAGCATGGACTCCATGATGGGTGATCTTCACTGGTGTCCCTCCAGTCCGGGAGCGACGCACAACCTTTTGACTAGCCGAAGTGAAACCCAAGCCGAATTTATCTGATTTGAAAGGAAAATCAGGAAGCTGCCCCTAGATTGTGGATCCTCCTTCTTCAATCACAACCCTAACATCCTTTAAAGAATACATCCAAGGCGGAGGTCTTGTAGTCATGGGTACATAAGCCACTGTCTTAGTTGCCGCAATCTCCTGAGCTACCTCTTCAAAATGCTGAAAAGGGGTTTCGATGAATTCGCCATCCAATTCAACATAGCGGAAAGAATTTAGATGGCTTATCATGTATTCCTCTTCGCCGTGAACAGTTATAATTTCCCCCTGGACAGGGTGTTGTACCCCAAAATTTTCCCTCCCATTTCCTCAACATTTTCTCAACATTTTCTCACCACAAGACCCTTGGAGCTCAAGATCCAGTTAGGGTTTGCTCTGCTCAAGACTACTCCTTGCACTGTTGACCCAAATTAGGGTTTGAGTTTGCACAAAGATGTTTTGACCTAAAATGCCCAAAGTGACTTTCATGCTTCATGTTGGACCCATAAGTTTATCCATACCAAGTTTCAAGCCTTGTTTCCAATCTTTACCCAGTCAATTGGACAATTGACCTAGAAATCAGATGTATTAGGGGAAAAGTCAACTGTGGTCAATTGACAGTCAAACCTCATGATTTTTTACCCACATCAACATTATGAACTCATATGGACCATTTGATCAAGTTTGGATCACAATTCCACAAGAAATTTGATCAGATCACCAAAAGGGCAAAATGGTCATTTTTAGGGTTTTGACTGCACAAAGGCAATTTTTGACTTTTTGACCTAGCCAATGGCAAACCAAGCTCACATATCGACTCAAGGACCCCATGGCATTGTCTTGACATATTCAAAAAGTTCAAAAGATCCCAAATGCACAAGATTGACAGATGAATTTTCCAGTCAACTGAGCCAAATTTGATTGTATACTGAAAAGTCAAACTTCGACTTTTTGGTCAAAATCAAGTGTCAAGATTCATTTTTCATCAAGACATGTCAAATTATGAAACTTGTTCATCAAGAAATCAAAAATCACAAATTAGGGTTTGAAATGAAGAATTTTCATAACTTAGAATTTTTCTAAGTTATGAAAATCCCTAATTTTTTCCTAACTTTGTCCCATTTTTTCACCAAGATACATTTGGATTCAAGGAAAACTCAAAACATGAAAGTTGTATTCCATTGCAAAATCTATAACTTTTATTCACAAAGTTTCCTCAAAAGAAGCTTGTAGCTCAAGTTACAATTTTTGGAACAAGGGTGCAAAACATTCTTAACTTAGAAAATTTTTGACCTATTCTAGGCAGGATTTTTGCCTAACTTCATGGCCACTTTTCATATGCTTCCACTTGGAATTTCAATTTTCATTACGAAGGTGGATTGTAGTACACATTCCAAGCTTTCCAAAATGTCAAAGAACTTCTCAAACACCCTTGTGGTTAGGGAGAATCGAATTTGTCAATATGGGCAAAAGTCACTTTGTTCATGAGCCATTTCCATGTTCATAACTTGTGCATTTTCAAACTCAGCATGTGCAAGCTACATTACAGGCCTCTAATCTCATTTACACTCAAAAATTAAATGCTAAACCATTGTGCCAAGATGTTATTCTATGCATTTGGTCATTACATGGAGAATTAAGCCTTAATTAGAAAAATCACATTATCCATTTTTGAAAAGGTGAACTTTATGTCAAGATTGCAATCTATGAAGTACTATACAAATCCTTTTGGCACAAGTTCAGGAACATATCCCACTGATCAAGACTCAAGTGTGCAGCATACTTGAGGGGCCTAGGAAAGCTTGTAAACCAACTTGGCATTTTTGACTTACATTAGAAGAAACTTGGCATATTGACATCCATCTCACATTGCTGCAACCACAAGCCAAGACAAAATTTCTCCACACTTTCCATACTCCCTAACAGACCTAAAACACGAGCCTTTAACCCTTGATACCTCCCCATTCCCAGAAACACCATTGAACTGCACAAAACAGGGCATCCCTGCAGTTTGAGTGGCACAACTCAATCCACTCGTGCGCCTTGGCCAAAACCAGTTCACACACACTCCATACCACCTATACAAACTATCCCAAGCATTGGACACGAACTGTAACACCCCTAACCAACTTCACCATTTTCACTTTTTCTGTTTTGCAGGTTGACTTCCATAGCTTGATTCATTTAGTTTCAAAGCAAGCTAAAGGTTGGAGAAACATCCCTGAACTTCAAGCAAGCTGTACAAGTCCTCACATTGCACTGAAAGTACCTCCATTGTCATACACGATCCCAACTGAACAGGTAAGTTCATGGGCTTCTATCTCTCAATCTAGGAAGAGTTAGCTTTAGGTTTATGAATGAAAAATGCTCTACTCATGGCCCTGAAGCTACACATATAATCACTTTGCATTTATATTGTGTGTACTGAGAGAATTTGGAACCTGAACATTAGAAAAAACTTAGGTTAAGAATTAGGGATGGAGAAATTCTCTCTCATTTCTGAGAGTTAAGTCAAGTTTTTTATATGTCTGGATTCGTCTCTTGATGCTCTACATTTTCTGTGTTATGAGTTTTGCTTGAAAGTCCAGGAATCAGGAGTTAGGAAACGCGTGTTGTTGTTGTTCAAGCAAGTCTGGAGGTTGAAGACAACCCCTGTTGGGCTGGGCCTGAGTTTGATTTTCTTTTTGCACCACATTCTCACACATGCACCCCCTTGGCCCATTGTGTTTTATTTTTATTATTTTTGACTTTTGATTTTTGTTTCTGACTTGTTTATTTTTGTCAAAGCATAAAAAATATTAAAAATATTTTTCTCACATTTTTTGCATTTTATTTGATATTTATTTGTTCCATTTAGTTATATATGTAAATAAATACATAATACTTTTTTTATTTAAAATACTAAACAATACAAAATACATTTATTTTCTAATTTTATTTTATTTTATCTTCTGAAAACATTTCCTAAAAAAATATTATTATTTTTGTAAATATTAAATATTTTATTTTTTTGTGCATATTTGATATATTTAATAAATAATATAAATACTTATATATTTATTAGTATATTTAGGTTAAAAATACAAAAATAATACATTTTTCATTTTATTAATATTTGACCTCAAAAATACTTTTTTTTTTACAATATACTTCCTTTTATTTATTTTTTTGTACATAATTAATAAATATTATTTATATTAAATGTTAAATACCTTTTATTTAGCAAAATTAGGGTTTTTGCCCTAAACATGAAAATATCCAAATTAACCCTTTTTTATTTATTTATTTTTATTTCACTTATGAATAAAACATACACTTACATGAAAAATGTTTACACATACATATTGCTTTATTCTTATACACCTTTACATTTACATTTGCGCAATTCGATTTGGTTGTAAATATTGGACACTACTCTCCTATGAAGTCTCATCCCCCATTTGAACATTTGTACCCCCCATCCCATGATTGTGTTGTAATAATTTAGGACCTTTAAATTTCGCACTTTAAAGCTTTCTAATTATGCCATGATAGAATTAGGGTTTTGTATGCAAAAATCAACCAAAACAAATAGCTTGACCTAATTCCAAGATAAAAGCATGAAAATGAACAAAACCAATCACACTTGCACCCCCTTAGGGTTACTCCACTTGTTGCCTTCAATAATGGTCCATGTTGCACGTTAGGTGTCTTTGGCAAAACAAAACAATACCAAATGATCATAGTCCCTCGATGACGCTTTCGAAAGTTGCCTAAAAATGATCAAGTCCCTTAAAGAAAAAAGTTGCCAAAGACACTTGGCACCATTGCAATCATGGTCTAAACGATGACCCGCGCCCGTCCCGTTTACATCCTAACACAAGATTGTCCACCAAATACAATGGTGGAACAAAATTGTTAAAAGGGTTAAAACATAGCAAAGATCTTTGAGAAACTTAGGGTAGATAGCTCTTGGTTACTTGTCAATTTGCAAAACAAAAACACTTGCCTATTTTTTCAAAACACACAACACACTTTCAAAACAACTTTCAAAAACATTGAAAACTTTTCAAAAAGACATACACCTTTGTATACATCCCAACATGGATCATTACAAAGGTTGCCACCCCATTGGCCTCTTTTTTTTAAAACATTTTTCAAACCCACACCCAAAGCACCATTTCAAATAATTGAAAATCAAGGCAAGTTGATCTAAGAAAGTAACTAAGAGCCCATGGATAACCATGGATAGAAAGGGTGCTAATACCTTCCCTTTCTATAATCTACTCCCCGAACCCAAGAAAACATCTCAAAGGTTTTTGCTGTGCTTTTTTAACCTTTCCTTAGGATAAAATAAAAAGTCGGTGGCGACTCTTGCTCAACCGAAACATTTGCGAAAACAAACGTAAAACTCAAGTCAGTTCTCCCACCGTATCACAGAACTGGCGACTCTGCTGGGGAAATTACTTAAAAGTGGGGTTACCTTAGGGTTAGATCATTTACTTATTTTCAATTGTTTGCTTTGTTTGCTTTTATATTTGTGGGCTTTGCATTGGAGTTTTCATAGATCCTAACCCGGATCTGGGGAATACCCTTTTAGGTAGCATAAGCTGTGAGGGACCTGTCCGGCGTAGACCGACATGGGTGAAACAGTGGCTACGTTGGTGTGACAGCTTGGTCTGTACCGATATCCCTTGTGTTGCAACGAGGAGAATATGGGTCTTCTAAGGAGTCATTAAGCACCAACCGACCTTAGAACCCTAAGTTGACCAAACTTGGCCATAGAACAGTAGCAGTATGCTACACTCATTTAGGCTAAACTCTCGCGATGGTTCTGGCTGCAAGAAAAGATTGCGACGCTGGAGTTATGACCGATTGAGGGTATTCAATGATATTGAGGTCCTCTAGAACCCAGTTACTTTTGATAGGACAGGTCTTAACCAACAAAACTGAAAGAGGGTAATACCTAAACTTCATGCTGGCCTAAACCCTAAGGGTTGTCTTGTGTGACTTGTGTGCCTTATCATGCTTGCCTTTGTGAATACTTTTGGTGTGCTTTATCATAACATCATACCATCATACCATTTCATGCATCCTGTATAAGGACTGACCCATTTCAAAGACAAAAGGGTTTCATCTTTGCTCTGTTTTGTAGGACATCATGATGCCCGTGCGTAGGAATACTATCCGGCTCAATTTTGTTCAACCACCTACTTTGCTCAAAGATTTGGTTGATAAGATTCCAAACACTACTTCCTTCATCAAGAGGCACGGTTCTCTCCTTGGGTTAGTCACCTCAAAGTGGGACCAACAACTGATAAGTGTCCTGACCCAGTTTTATGATTCCCTGTATCATTGCTTCACCTTTCAAGACTTCCAGCTGGTCCCTACCCTGGAAGAATTCTCTGATTTGCTTGGTATCCCTGTTTTGGAGCAGACTCCATTCACTGGTTGGGAGAAGACTCTTAGGCCTGAAGAGATTGCTGCAGTCCTTCCCTTGACCAAAGAAGAGGTATTGGCTAACTGGGAAACTAGAAGTGGAGTTAAGGGCTTTTTGGTTAAGTTCCTGGTTGGCAAAGCTAATAGTTTCTGGAATGACTTAGACTTCAAGGCATACGAAGACATTCTGGCTCTTTTAATCTATGGTCTAGTATTGTTTCCAAATCCTAATACCTTTATCAATATCTATGCCATAAGGATCTTCATGTCTCGAAACCCTGTACCCACTCTTTTGGGTGATATCCTGCAACAACTCTATGCTCGTACTACCCGAAAACGAGGAACTCTATGGTGTTGTGCTCCTTTGTTAGTGAGGTGGTTTATTTCGCACCTCCCTAAGTTCGTGCTAAAGAATGAAGAAGGAAAAGGCTGGGCTCATAGGTTAATGTCTCTCACTGATAAGGACATCATTTGGACTCTCAGAGGTTTGGATGAGGTAGCCATTATTGATCGTTGCGGAGAATATCCTAATGTTCCATTAATCGGTACCCAGGGAGGAATCTCTTATAATCCATGTTTAGCTCTCCGTCAGTTTGGAAGAGCCAGAAGAGCAGGGCCTCATGAGATATTGGTGCCTCACATCAGTTTTGAGTTTCAGGTAGACAGTGACGAGCTGCGTCGTAGATTCATCCGGGCTTGGGACAGAATTCACAAAGCTGACCCACATGAGTTAGGATCAAAGACTTCTCTACCGTTGGAACCCTATTGCAGATGGGTCCGCACCCGTGCTCAGAAGTTAGGTATACCATACGAAACTGTCAGGCCTATCATTCTTGAATCTCCTGATGAAGACGGGGTTCCTCCAACTGTCCTCCCTCCTCAGATACCCACTGATGTTGATACACTAAAGAGATCTTAGGCGCAGTTACAGGAAGAGCGGGATTATTATCGGAAAAAGTTCAACGAACAGGAACAAAAGATCCAGAAGCTGACTAAGCAATTGGAGGAAGAGCGGGTCCTGAATGACTATATCCGTAGTGAGAAGAGGAGGCCATGGGAGCATTGATGGGCTTTGGATGTTTCTTTTTACGGCTTTTATTTCCTTTTCAGTATTTTCATTCTTGTAACGCCTAAGGGCAAGTTGTTGAACAATTTAAAGTTTGAATCTAATGAAGTGTGTTTCCTTTTTGTCTACAAAGTTGAATCCCGTTTGTCTTTGAAAACATAAATCATGCGCATCTCATTGCATCATATGCATAACAGGTACCCTTTTTCTACAGGTTGCTTAATCTTCTTCGCTGTTTATTTGAACAGTCATCATGAATCCTGAATCATCCAATGAACAAGCTATCAAGGCCCTCCAGGCCCAGAATGCCCAGTTTCAAGAGCTGGTCATGAGTTTAGCCCAAGGTCAACAGGAGTTGAAGGCTCTGCTCTTGAAGAAGAAGAAGAAGAAGAAGAGGACTGCGCTGTTTAACACTGGACAGAGGTTTGGGAATACACTACACAATAAGGCTGATCAGGCTACTTCCTCTGCAGATAAAGACAGTCCCCAAGGGGGAAGGGCTCCTAGTCCTGCGATCTCCGACAACGAGACGGATTACAATGATGAACAGTACCCTCCTGCTGAAGACAGGTACAAGCAACTAGAGGACCGTTTAAGTGCCATGGAAATTCAAAATGTGTCGGGGCTGGATTTTGGAGATCTAGGTTTATCTTCTAGGGTGGTGATCCCACACAAGTTCAAGGCACCTGCCTTTGCGAGGTACGACGGGGCTTCCTGTCCTAAGCTGCATCTCAGATCATATGTAAGGAAGATCCAGCCTTACACTGCAGACAAGAACCTATGGATCCATTTCTTTCAGGATAGCCTTTCAGGGTCTCAACTCGAATGGTTCTATCAGCTGGATGGAACCAGTATTCGAAACTGGGAGGACTTGGCTACCGCATTTTATAAATAGTATCAGTACAATTCTGACCTCGCTCCTACGCGTACCCAACTCCAGAGTATGTCACTGGGGACGGGTGAAGGATTCAAGGAGTATGCGCAAAAGTGGAGAGACCTGGCTGGCAGGGTGCAGCCACCTTTGACTGACCGTGAACTTGTTGACATGTTCTTAGGGACCTTGTCTGGTCCGTTCTTTAACCATCTGATTGGTAATTCTTCTGCTGGGTTTACAGATTTGATCTTGACTGGTGAGAGGATAGAAGCTGGTATCAAGTCGGGGAAGATACAGAAAGGTGCCTCAGCGAGTATTGAAAAGAAGCCCTTCAAAAAGGAAGCCAGTGCTGTTTATGGTCCCAGAAGACAAATTAAGCCGGAACGCCGCCAAGCTGTCAATGCGTTGGTAATTTCAAAGCCTGCTGCTGCTCCTCAGCAATACAACCAACCAAGGGGTGAGAGGCCCAAAAGGCAGTACACTCGGCTCAGTATGATCCTGTCTCAGATTTTGCCGCAACTACTGTCAACCAATCTGGTAACTGTCAAAGAAGCTCCGAAGGTAGTGAACACAGCTTCTCCAAAGTACAACCCCAACGCCCACTGCGCTTATCACTCTGATAGCCCGGGGCATACTACGGATGATTGTTGGGCTCTGAGGAATAAGGTTCAGGACCTTATTGATGCTAAAGAAATACAGTTTGAGGCGGCCGAAAGGCCCAATGTTGTGACTGCTCCCATGCCCCTGCATGGAGTGAATGCTGTGGAAGAAGACTTGTATGTAGCCTCTGTGGAAGATATTGTTACTCCGTTGCTGACTGTCAAAAGGAACCTGTTGCTAGCCAGTTTATTTCCGAGATGTAGTAAAGGTTGCCATTTATGTGCTACTTCACCTGTTGGTTGTCTTTTGCTGAAATCAGGTATCCAAAGCCTGATGGATAGCAAAGAAATCTTGTTCGAGAAGATTGTTGTTCCTGCTGTCCCTGCTGAAGAAGTGTCTATTATTACTATTTTCAACAACCCTCCTAAGGCTCCTTCAAAGAAGCCTGTCAAAATCATGTCCACTCAGAAGATTGCTCCTATCGTCATTACTGTTCCGGGGCCCCTCCCCTATACATCCGACAAAGCTGTCCCGTGGCACTATGGGGCAGACGTTTATGTGCTTGGAGTTAAACAAGAGTTCGATACAAATACCGGCGTCAGCAACATCATCGGGCCTGCCAAAATTACTCGCAGTGGTAGGCTGTTCTCACCAGATATTGCGCCACCAGCTATTCAGAAACCTCTTATCATCACACCTGCAAGTGTGCATGTTTCCCTTCCTAATCAAGTTCCTGTTTCTACCCCTATTGCCGAGTCATCTGACGCTCGGGACAAAGGGATTGCTACTGATTTGCCTGCCCTGACGGAGGCGCCGAAGACAACCACTGTTGAAGCCTCCCAGCAAGAGATGGAGGAGATCCTCAAGATTATCAAGAAAAGTGATTTCAACGTAGTTGAGCAGCTGGGGCACACCCCATCAAAAATTTCTATGCTATCACTGTTGTTGTGTTCAGAGGCCCACGCCAAGGCCCTGATTTCCTTCCTGAAGACGGCCCATGTGCCGCAAGAAACTTCTGCTGATCAATTTACCGATTGTGTGGCCAACTTGACTGCTGATAATGGTTTGGGCTTCTCTGACGCCGATCTGACCGCCAAAGGAAAGAACCATAACGACGCCCTGCATGTCTCCGTTGAATGCAGGGGCACTACTCTTGCCCATGTGTTGGTAGACACCGGTTCTTCATTGAACGTTTTGCCCAAGAAGGCCCTAGACAGATTGGATTGTGAGGGTCTGGAGCTCAAGCCCAGTAATATTGTTGTCCGAGCCTTTGACGGTTCGAAAAGGATGGTACATGGCGAAGTTGACATTCCAATTAGGGTTGGTTCTCAAGTTTTTGATTCAACTTTCGATGTGATGGACATCCGTCCATCCTACTCTTGTTTGCTGGGTCGTCCATGGATCCACAAGGCTGAAGCTGTGACCTCCACACTACATCAGAAGCTTAAGTACCCGGTTAGGGGGAAAATTGTTACAGTTCAGGGAGAAGAAGAGTATATGGTCAGCCACCTTAACTCATTCCGGTACATAGAAATGGATGGGGAATTCATTGAGACTCCATTCCAACACTTTAAAGAGGTGCCTCAGACACTGGCGTCAGCTGAAACTGTGAGTGAAGACCCTCCTTTGAAGATGGCTTCCTTAAAGGATGCCCGGGCTGTGATTGAGAAGGGTGAGTGCGCAAACTGGGGCCGACTTCCTGACTTCACTCCAAAGACTGACAAGTTTGGCTTAGGCTTCACTGCAGAGGCTCAGAAGGCTGTTCGTAAGGCAAGAATTGGAAGACCTCCTGTGTTCATCACCAACCCGGGAGTGAATTCTATTGAAGACGACGTGGAGGAATCAGAATTCGATAACCGGATCTACCCAACAACCGACAGTGGACCAAGCAACTGTACTGCCAAAGACTTCACACCTATTACTTTTGTCACTCAGTAATGAACTCTTTTGTTTTGAATTTGTAACAAACAATATGTTGAAACTTTTATGGCTCGGTGTCCTACCCGGGGCACCGTGGCTCCATTTGTGAGGGCTTTTTGTATGACATTTTAATATATCATTAATCAAAACATTGAACGTTTGTTGCATTTCAAAATCTTGCGCTCCTTTTTCTTTCTTTATTATATATTGCAAAACAACTATATTTACACACACTCACTTATACAGGTTCCAATCCACTATGGATCTCACTGGTAACGACTCTGCTACTGCCAGTTATGACTTTGAAAATCCGATCAACTTAGCCGAAGACGAAGGTGAAGATGATTGCGAAGTGCATGGTGAACTTGCAAGACTGCTACTCCAGGAAGAGAGGGCCATTCAGCCACATGAGGAGCCAGTGGAAACGGTAAATCTGGGTACTGAGACAGACAGAAAGGAAGTCAAGATTGGTGCCAATCTAGAGTTCAGTGTGAAACAACGGTTGATTCAGATGCTTCATGACTATGTGGAAATCTTCGCCTGGTCTTACGAAGGCATGCCTGGGTTAGATACCGACATCGTGGTTCATCACCTGCCTACCAAGGAAGACTGCCCTCCGGTAAAACAGAAGGTCCGCCGTATGCGTCCAGAAATGTCCGAGAAAATCAAAGCCGAGGTTATGAATCAATTTGATGCCGGGTTTCTAGCAGTGACTTCTTACCCTCAGTGGATTGCCAATGTGGTTCCAGTGCCGAAAAAGGATGGTAAGGTCCGAATGTGTGTTGATTATAGGGATTTGAACAGGGCAAGCCCTAAGGATGATTTCCCTCTGCCTCATATCGATGTTCTGGTTGACAATACTGCTCAGCTTGAAGTTTTCTCCTTCATGGATGGCTTCTCCGGTTATAATCAGATCAAGATGGCTCCTGAAGACATGGAGAAGACCACTTTTGTCACTCAGTGGGGCACCTTTTGCTACAAGGTCATGCCTTTTGGGTTGAAAAATGGTGGGGCAACCTACCAACGTGCCATGGTTGCTTTATTTCATGATATGATCCACCATGAGATCGAAGTGTATGTCGATGATATGATTGCAAGGTCCCAAACTGAGGAGGAACACCTTGACCATCTACGGAAGCTGTTTGACCGTCTGAAGTTGTACAAGCTGAGGTTGAACCCGAACAAGTGCACCTTTGGGGTAAGATCTGGAAAACTACTAGGTTTCATTGTAAGCGACAAAGGTATTCAAGTGGACCCTGCCAAAGTAAAAGCCATACAAGAGATGCCAGCTCCCAAGACAGAGAAAGAAGTCAGAGGCTTTCTAGGACGGTTGAACTACATTGCCCGATTCATCTCACATCTAACTGCTACCTGTGAATCAATCTTCAAGCTACTGAAGAAAGATCAAGTAGTACGTTGGAATGATGAATGTCAGGCCGCTTTCGAAAAGATCAAAGAGTATCTCCAAGAACCCCCCATTCTTATGCCACCAGTTGAAGGGAGACCTCTAATACTATACTTAACAGTACTTGACAACTCAATGGGGTGTGTGCTGGGACAGCATGACGAGTCTGGCCGAAAAGAACACGCCATTTATTACCTGAGCAAAAAGTTTACCGACTGTGAGACTCGGTACTCACTGCTCGAGAAAACTTGCTGCGCTCTGGTATGGGCTGCTCGCCGGCTGAGACAGTATATGTTGACTCACACTACTCTGTTGATTTCAAAAATGGATCCAATCAAGTACATATTCGAAAAGCCTGCTCTGTCCGGAAGAATAGCAAGATGGCAAATGATCTTGACGGAATATGACATCCAGTACATGACTCAAAAAGCAATCAAGGGAAGTGTATTGACAGACCATTTGGCACACCAGGCAGTAGACGATTACCAGTCGATGAACTTTGAATTTCCAGACGAGGATATCATGGTAGTGACTGATTGTGAAATACCTGGACCGGATGAAGGACCTGAGGAAGGATCCCGATGGTCTATGCATTTTGACGGAGCCTCGAACGCTTTGGGTAATGGTATCGGCGCTGTGATCATATCCCCTAAAGGCACTCATACTCCACTCACCGCCCGGCTATGTTTCAATTGCACCAACAACATGGCAGAGTATGAGGCATGTATCATGGGTCTTCAAGCTGCAATTGACTTAAGGATCAAGTTTCTGAGTGTCTTCGGAGATTCCGCTCTCGTGATCAATCAGATCAAAGGCGAGTGGGATACGAAACACCCAAATCTTATTCCTTACAAGGAGTATGTGCTGACATTGCTTCCCCACTTCGAGGAGATAACTTTTGAACACTTCCCAAGAGAGGAGAATCAGTTAGCGGACGCACTAGCTACGATGTCTTCCATGTTCAAAGTCAAATGGGACAACGAAGCTCCCCGGATCATTATCTGGAAATTAGATGAACCTGCATATTGCTGCGATCTTGAGGCTGAAGAGGTAACAGAAAAACCCTGGTATCATGAAGTGAAGAGGTACCTTGAAGCTCAAGAGTACCCCGAAGGCGCATCGGTTAATGACAAGAAGTTCCTAAGAAGGTTTGCGGAAAAGTTCTTCCTCAGCAACGACCTTCTCTACAAGCGAAACCATGATTCAACCTTACTACGTTGTGTGGATAAGACTGAAGCAGAAAGAATCATGGCAGAGCTACATGAAGGTACCTTCGGAACACATTCCAGTGGACATACCATGGCAAAGAAAATCCTTCGGGCAGGATATTTCTGGTCCACAATGGAAGCCGACTGTTATCAGCATTCTCGGACTTGTCATAAATGCCAGATCTATGCTGATAAGGTGCACATTCCTCCGGTTCCTCTAAACGTCTTGACCGCACCTTGGCCTTTTGCAATGTGGGGCATTGATATGATCGGTGAGATCCGACCTACGGCATCTAACGGGCATCGCTTCATCCTGGTAGCAATTGATTACTTCACAAAGTGGGTTGAAGCAACTTCCTATGCTACCGTAACCAAGAGCGTCGTGGCACGGTTCATTCAGCACAACCTGACCTGTCGATACGGTGTACCTGAGAGGATCATTACAGATAATGGTACCAATCTTAACAACAAGATGATCACTGAGCTCTGCGAGCAGTTCAAGATACAGCACCACAACTCTTCACCTTACCGACCGAAGATGAATGGGGCTGTAGAAGCAGCGAATAAGAACATCAAGAAGATTGTGCAGAAGATGACAGTGACCTACAAAGATTGGCACGAAATGTTGCCGTTTGCTCTTCATGGGTACCGTACCTCGGCACGAACGTCAACAGGGGCAACTCCATTCTCCTTGGTCTATGGCATGGAGGCAGTCTTGCCTATTGAAGTCCAGATACCCTCTCTCCGGATAATGAAGGATGCAGGTTTGAGCGAAGATGACTGGATCCAGACTCGACTTGATCAATTAAACCTAATCGACGAAAAGAGACTCACCTCTATTTGTCATGGTCAGACGTACCAAAAACGGATGATCAGGGCATTTAACAAGAAGGTCAGACGACAAGAGTATCAAGTCGGAGACCTGGTAATCAAGCGCATCATTCTTCCTCAAAGTGATCCCAGGGGCAAATGGACCCCTACGTACGAAGGGCCATTTGTGGTTAAACATATCTTCTCAGGAGAAGCTATGATTCTGACCACCATGGATGGTGATGACCTTCCTCACCCTGCCAATGCGGACATAGTAAAAAGATACTACGCATGAGCTAAAGACCCGCTAGGTTGACACACCTAGGAAAAAATAAGGTCTTCCCGGCGAACCAAAAGGGTTCGGGCAAAAATAAGGGATGAAAATGAAAAAATCTGTACACCCGGCAAGTCGAAAACCTGAAAAGGCGGCTTGGGGAAAAATGGGTATCCCGGTGGACTGAAAACCCGAAAGGACGGTCCAGGAAAAAGTTAGGGATAAAGCGTAATACTATGTCTCATTGGATCACCTTGCATCCAGAATTCAACATCAACTATCAGACTTCGGCATCAATCAATCAGCTTCATCTTCAACTAAGCAGCAAAGTGATGAGACGCTTGAAGACATAAAGGCGATAGAAGAGTTGGAACCCAGTGGGATTATTTTTCACATAGCTGTTTTGTTTCCTTTCACAAAATTGTATAAACTCTATATTGTTCGGCGGAGTTCTCTTACTAGGACGTCAGCCTCTTGTACAAAAACGCCTATTTACAGGCAAATTTCAAAATCAATACAAGTTCAATTTTTCAGACAAATTATCCATTGTTTTTCCTTTTTTCTATTTTGTTTTGCGAAGAACGTCCAATGTTCATTTTTGATATATGCATTTGACATTGATTTCTAATCACGAATAGTTGCATGCGAAACAAAGGACTGATTATAGATGATATCAGAAACAGGGGCAATTTTGAAGTGTCCAAGCGGTCTAGTTGCTTTGTCCACCAAGGTATCAAGATAGGTTCGGCTAAAGAACGTAACCAAGTCACCTTCACTCCCCACAAAGTAAAACCAGATTTCAGCAATACTCTCCCCCAGGCAGAGTTGGTCTCTCATCAGCCCTGAAAAGGCACATTGTTCCCCTAGCAAGTCAGCGATAATCTCCCCAAGCAGAGTTTAGTCTACTGTCATCCTTAAGGAAGTTGGATATCCCCAAAAGATCTAAATATTCCCCAGCGGAGTATAGACATTCCTCAGCAAACATCCCCGGCAGTCTTAATATAAGATTGTTCCCCGACGGAATACAAGACACCCTAGTGGAGCCATTTCCCAGTACAATCTAAAGTTTCCCCCAGGAGAGTGGAATCCATATCCCCAGCAGGTCTTGAGGCTTATCCCCACTAGATCCTGGAAGCTTATCCCCTGCTGAGTACGAACGCATCTCTCCGACTTCATTCAAAGGTTATTTCCCCACCAAGGCTTATAACTGGGTTATCCTCAGCTAATTACCACGGAAAGATCGTCCTCGGCGAATTCTTCCTATTCCCCAGTGGAGTTCATCAAATTCCCCAACATAACCTCTCAGTGGAATCCTCAACGAAGTATCTCTTCCCACAAAGTAATACCCCGTAGAGTAACCTCTTCACCTATTTTATTCCCCTCAGAGTAATCTCTCCAACAAGTTTATCCCCCAACGGAGTCATCTTCTTCTACCGGTTTATTTTTGCAACCATCATCCCCAGCGGAAGCGAAGAACTCTACTCTTCAATATCAGCCCAGGATTTGATTCCCCAGCCAATCGTCAAGGATTTATTTTCCTAGACGAAAATACATTCATAGACATTTCACATCTCATACATCCTGCTTACATACATGACAGAGTGCATACCAACACTATCTCATTTTGAGCATCATGACATCATGCATCTCATACATCATGACTTCGCATACAACTGATGTTTTGCCTTTTCAGGAAAAGGTCAATCCAAAGAGGATTGCTATCAACTATCACAGTTCCAGATTCGATTCCTGTATCTAGACAGGGCATATCTATGAGCGATTGACTGTAGATTCGACTCCTGTATCTAGCCAGGGCATGTCTACATGAGAGTTTGAAGATCAACCCCTGTAACAGGCTAGGAAATCATCTTTCATTCTCAGGTCAGAGGTCTACACCTGTATCCAGCCAGGAAAGCTATCTCTACCAACCTTTTGCAATTCCAGATTCGATACCTGTATCCAGCCAGGGCATATCTGTAGACGACAATTCCAGATTCGATACCTGTATCCAGCCAGGGCATATCTGTAGACGACAATTCCAAATTCGATACCTGTATCCAGCCAGGGCACATCTGTAGACGACAATTCCAGATTCGATACATGTATCCAGCCAGGGCATATCTATAGACCACAGTTCCAGATTCGATACCTGTATCCAACCAGGGCATATCTATAGACCACGGTTCCAGATTCGATTCCTGTATCTAGCCAAGGCACATCTGTGAGCAACCAATTGTAGATTCGATACCTGTATCCAGCCAGGGCATATCTGCATGAAGAGACTGAAGGTCAACACCTGTAACAAGCCAGGAAACCAACTTTCTTTCTCAAAATACGCAAGTTCTCGCTAAGGAATCTCTTACACGATCAACCCTTCCAAATGGCATCTATAAGCCCATTCCCGACAAGGTTCTGTCATATATCCAGATGGAATCTATAAGCCCATCCTCATATCCATCCTATCTCCAAATGGCATCTATAAGCCCATTCCCACCATCACATTGCTGATACTCTAGCATGCGAGTGCAAATTTCCGGGCACTCTAGTGTCCAATCTCCTTTTACCCTCGAGTCGCGAAAGGCAAACTTGCCAATCTAACTCTTCAGGTTCAAGAAGATTGAACAGGGGAAACTGTTGTACCCCAAAATTTTCCCTCCCATTTCCTCAACATTTTCTCACCACAAGACCCTTGGAGCTCAAGATCCAGTTAGGGTTTGCTCTGCTCAAGACTCCTCCTTGCACTGTTGACCCAAATTAGGGTTTGAGTTTGCACAAAGATGTTTTGACCTAAAATGCCCAAAGTGACTTTCATTCTTCATGTTAGACCCATAAGTTTATCCATACCAAGTTTCAAGCCTTGTTTCCAATCTTTGCCCAGTCAATTGGACAATTGACCTAGAAATCAACTGTATTGGGGAAAAAGTCAACTGTGGTCAATTGACAGTCAAACCTCATGATTTTTGACCCACATCAACATTATGAACTCATATGGACCATTTGATCAAGTTTGGATCACAATTCCACAAGAAATTTGATCAGATCACCAAAAGGGCAAAATGGTCATTTTTAGGGTTTTGACTGCACAAAGGCAAATTTTGACTTTTTGACCTAGCCAATGGCAAACCAAGCTCACATATGGACTCAAGGACCCCATGGAATTGTCTTGACATATTCAAAAAGTTCAAAAGATCCCAAATGCACAAGATTGACAGATGAATTTTCCAGTCAACTGAGCCAAATTTGACTGTATACTGAAAAGTCAAACTTTGACTTTTTGGTCAAAATCAAGTGTCAAGATTCATTTTTCATCAAGACATGTCAAATTATGAAACTTGTTCATCAATAAATCAAAAATCACAAATTAGGGTTTGAAATGAAGAATTTTCATAACTTAGAATTTTTCTAAGTTATGAAAATCCCTAATTTTTTCCTAACTTTGTCTCATTTCTTCAACAAGATACATTTGTATTCAAGGAAAACTCAAAACATGAAAGTTGTAGTCCATTGCAAAATCTACAACTTTGATTCACAAAGTTTCCTCAAAAGAAGCTTGTAGCTCAAGTTACAATTTTTGGAACAAGGGTGCAAAACATTCTTAACTTAGAAAAATTTTGACCTATTCTAGGCAGGATTTTTGCCTAACTTCATGGTCACTTTTCACATGCTTCCACTTGGAATTTCAATTTGCATTACAAAGATGGATTATAGTACACATTCCAAGCTTTCCAAAATGTCCAAGAAATTCTCAAACACCCTTGTGATTAGGGAGAATCGAATTTGTCAATATGGGAAAAAGTCACTTTGTTCATGAGCCATTTCCATGTTCATAACTTGTGCATTTTCAAACTCAGCATGTGCAAGCTACACTACAGGCCTCTAATCTCATTTACACTCAAAAATTAAATGCTAAACCATTGTTCCAAGATGTTATTCTATGCATTTGGTCATTACATGGAAAATTAAGCCTTAATTAGAAAAAGCACATTATCCATTTTTGAAAAGGTGAACTTTATGTCAAGATTGCAATCTATGAAGTACTATGCAAATCCTTTTGGCACAAGTTCAGGAACATATCCCACTGATCAAGACTCAAGTGTGCAGCATACTTGAGGGGCCTAGGAAAGCTTGTAAACCAACTTGGCATTTTTGACTTACATTAGAAGAAACTTGGCATATTGACATCCATCTCACATTGCTGCAACCATAAGCCAAGACAAACTTTCTCCACACTTTCCATACTCCCTAACAGACCTAAAACACGAGCCTTTAACCCTTGATACCTCCCCATTCCCAGAAACACCATTGAACTGCACAAAACAGGGCATCCCTGCAGTTTGAGTGGCACAACTCAATCCACTCGTGCGCCTTGGCCAAAACCAGTTCATACACACTCCATACCACCTATACAAACTATCCCAAGCATTGGACACGAACTGTAACACCCCTAACCAACTTCACCATTTTCAATTTTTCTGTTTTGCAGGTTGACTTCCATAGCTTGATTCATTTAGTTTCAAAGCAAGCTAAAGGTTGGAGAAACATCCCTGAACTTCAAGTAAGATGTACAATTCCTCACATTGCACTGAAAGTACCTCCATTGTCATACACGATCCCAGCTAAACAGGTAAGTTCATGGACTTCTATCTCTCAATCTAGGAAGAGTTAACTTTAGGTTTATGAATGAAAAATGCTCTACTCATGGCCCTGAAGCTACACATATAATCACTTTGCATTTATGTTGTGTGTACTGAGAGAATTTGGAACCTGAACATTAGAAAAAACTTAGGTCAAGAATTAGGGATGGAGAAATTCTCTCTCATTTCTGAGAGTTAAGTCAAGTTTTTTATATGTCTGGATTCGTCTCTTGATGCTCTACATTTTCTGTGTTATGAGTTTTGCTTGAAAGTCCAGGAATCAGGAGTTAGGAAACACGTGTTGTTGTTGTTCAAGCAAGTCTGGAGGTTGAAGACAACCCCTCTTGGGCTGGGCCTGAGTTTGATTTTCTTTTTGCACCACATTCTCACACATGCACCCCCTTGGCCCATTGTGTTTTATTTTTATTATTTTTGACTTTTGATTTTTGTTTCTGACTTGTTTATTTTTGTCAAAGCATAAAAAATATTAAAAATATTTTTCTCACATTTTTTGCATTTTATTTGATATTTATTTGTTCCATTTAGTTATATATGTAAATAAATACATAATACTTTTTTTTATTTAAAATACTAAACAATACAAAATATATTTATTTTCAAATTTTATTTTATTTTATCTTCTGAAAACATTTCCTAAAAAAATATTTTTTTTTTGTAAATATTAAATATTTTATTTTTTTGTGCATATTTAATATATTTAATAAATAATATAAATACTTATATATTTATTAGTATATTTAGGTTAAAAATACAAAAATAATACATTTTTCATTTTATTAATATTTGACCTCAAAAATACTTTTTTTTTACAATATACTTCCTTTTATTTATTTTTTTTGTACATAATTAATAAATATTATTTATATTAAATGTTAAATACCTTTTATTTAGCAAAATTAGGGTTTTTGCCCTAAACATGAAAATATCCAAATTAACCCTTTTTTATTTATTTATTTTTATTTCACTTATGAATAAAACATACACTTACATGAAAAATATTTACACATACATATTGCTTTATTCTTATACACCTTTACATTTACATTTGCGCAATTCGATTTGGTTGTAAATATTGGACACTACTCTCCTATGAAGTCTCATCCCCCATTTGAACATTTGTACCCCCCATCCCATGATTGTGTTGTAATAATTTAGGTCCTTTAAAATTTTCACTTTAAAGCTTTCTAATTATGCCATGATAGAATTAGGGTTTTGTATGCAAAAATCAACCAAAACAAATAGCTTGACCTAATTCCAAGATAAAAGCATGAAAATGAACAACACCAATCACACTTGCACCCCCTTAGGGTTACTCCCCTTGTTGCCTTCAATAATGGACCATGTTGCATGTTAGGTGTCTTTGGCAAAACAAAACAATACCAAATGATCATAGTCCCTCGATGACGCTTTCGAAAGTTTCCTAAAAATGATCAAGTCCCTTAAAGAAAAAATTTGCCAAAGACACTTGGCACCATTGCAATCATGGTCTAAACGATGACCCGCGCCCGTCCCGTTCACATCCTAACACAATATTGTCCGCCAAATACAATGGTGGAATAAAATTGTTAAAATGGTTAAAACATAGCAAAGATCTTTGAGAAACTTAGGGTAGATAGCTCTTGGTTACTTGTCAATTTGCAAAACAAAAACACTTGCCTATTTTTTCAAAACACACAACACACTTTCAAAACAACATTCAAAAACATTGAAAACTTTTCAAAAAGACATACACCTTTGTATACATCCCAACATGGATCATTACAAAGGTTTCCACCCCATTGGCCTCTTTTTTTTAAAACATTTTTCAAACCCACACCCAAAGCACCATTTCAAACAATTGAAAATCAAGGCAAGTTGATCTAAGCAAGTAACTAAGAGCCCATGGATAACCATGGATAGAAAGGGTGCTAATACCTCCCCTTTCTATAATCTACTCCCCGAACCCAAGAAAACATCTCAAAGGTTTTTGCTGTGCTTTTTTAACCTTTCCTTAGGATAAAATAAAAAGTCGGTGGCGACTCTTGCTCAACCGAAACATTTGCGAAAACAAACGCAAAACTCAAGTCAATTCTCCCACCGTATCACACAAGGTACTTGAGCATTTGGTGCAGAGTAGAAGTGACGGCTCCAACATGGTGAATCCAAGGTCTTCCCAATAAGCAAGAATAGGAAGGACGGATGTCCATCACGTAGAATATGGAGTTGAAGGTTTTAGTTCCCACTTTAATCGGGATGTCCACCTCCCCGTGGACCATCCTTTTAGAACCATCAAAGGCTCTGACAACGATGTTGCTGGGTTTCAGGATTAGGCCTTCATAATCCAACCTATCCAAGGCCTTCTTTGGCAATACATTCAGCGAAGAACCAGTGTCTACCAGTACGTGTGCTAGAGTAGTCCCTATGCATTCCACCTAGACATGCAGAGCGTCATTATGTTTTCTCCCTTTTGATGTTAAATCGGCATCGGAGAATCCTAGACCATTGTCAGCTGTTAAGCTAGCTACACATTCCTGGAACTGATCTGCGGAGGTTTCCTGTGGCATGTGGGCCGTCTTCAAAAATATGATCAAAGATTTAGCATGAGCTTCTGAACAAAGAAGCAAGGCCAACATAGAGATCATTAAGGGGGTTTGCCCGAGTTGTTCCATAATATCATAATCGCTTTTCTTGATTATTTTCAAAATTTCTTCCATTTCTTTTTGAGAGGTCTCAGGGATGACCAATGGCTGAGCCCTCGTCCTGACGGGCTTTTCTTGGATCCCTTTCCCTCTATCAGCAGCAGCAGAGGGGGCCACTTCAGGAGTTACAACTTCTTCAATAATTGGAGTTCTCGCAGATATGTTGACCGGCGCAGGGGTAACCTTAGGAGCAACTAAGGGTCCAAAGATTGCCTTTGGAGGGGCAATCTCTGGAGAGAAAATTCTTCCACTGCGGGTGATTTTGCTCGTTCCAGTAATGTTTCTAATGTCAGAAGTCTCTTCATCAGAACTCTCTTCAGTTGATTCAATTTGTTTAATACCGTGGTAAAAGATCTCTCCCCCATAGTTCCACGGTATTGATTTGTCGGACTTGTACAGGACGGACCCGGGCATAGTTATCTTCAAAGGTGCAATCTTCGGAGCGGATGTAATCTTAACAGGTCTTTTGGAGACCTTGGAAAGATTGACGGATATGGTTATTATTGAAACATCATTGACAGGAGTCGGTGTAACAGGAGTCTTTTCAAAAAGGATTTCTTGGTTATCCATTAGGCGCTGGATGCCTAACTTCAACAACCGACAATCGGTTGGTAAGGATGAACAAAGGCAACAATCTTCTTTACAACCTGGGAAAATCCCAGCCTTCAGCAAATTCAATTTGATTATCGGTAGCGGAGTCATCAAATCATCAACATTAGCAACAAATAGATCCTCTTCAACAACATGGGCATTGCGGCCATGCTTTAGCATTGGAGCAGAGATTACATTCGGCTTTTCAGGGGTGTCGAATTCAACTTCTTTAGCGTCTATTAAATCCTGAATCTTATTCTTGAGGGCCCAACAATTGTTGGTGCCGTGCCCTATACTCCCTGAATGATAAGCACACTTGGCGTTCGAATGGTAGTAAGGAGAAGCTATATTCGGATTCTTCGGGGCCTCTTTCAGACTGGCAAGGTTTAACTTTAAAAGATGAGGTAGGACCTGAGCAGGAGTCATGTTTATCTGGGTGAATTGCCGTACAGGCCTTTCTACCCTTGCTTGGTTGGTTCTTGGTTGATGGTTTCTGGGCTGATCAACTGCAGACTTCTGAATCATTACGGCCCCCACCGCTGGCCGGCGCTCAACTCTTCCTTGACCTCTTTGGGAGTAGACAGATGATACTTCCTTCTTTGCTGGAAAAGTCTTTTTGATGGCAGTGGAAGCAGATGCATCTTTTTGAATTTTCCCGCTTTTAATGCCGACTTCAACTCTCTCACCAGTTAGAATCAACTCGGTGAACCCTGCAGACGAACTTCCAATCAGGTGATTGAAAAAGGGGCCTGACAGTTTACCCAAGAACATATCCACAAGCTCTCTTTCAGATAAAGGTGGTTGTACTCGTCCCACCAAGTCTCTCCATTTCTGGGCATACTCTTTGAAACCTTCATTTGAGACCATGCCCATACTCTGTAATTGAGTACATGTTGGTGCTAAGTCCGTATTATATTGATACTATTTGTAGAAGGCAACTGCCAAATCCTCCCAATTATGCACATCAGACCTCTCCAACTGGTAAAACCAATCCAGCTGTGTCCCCGATAAACTGTCCTGGAAGAAATGGACCCACAGGTCTTTGTCAGAAGAATATGGTTAGATTTTCCTGACATAAGATCGTAGGTGCATCTTTGGGCAAGACAACCCATTGTACTTAGCAAACAGAGGTACTTTGAATTTAGGAGGGATCACAATCCCAGAAACCAGCCCTAGTTCTTCGAAATCAAGCCCAGGCACTCTCTGTACCTCGGTAGCTGCCAGACGTTCTTCCAAGTTCTTGTATTTGTCATCTGCAGGAGGGTATTGCTGTTAAGAATAGTCTTCATCCTCTTCTTCTTCTTCTTCCTCAGACTCAGATGGCACTGCAACTCCCTTTCCTTTTCCTACCCCTTCATCATATGTTGAGGGGAAATCTAGGACCCTTCTGGCTTGACCTTCAAATCTTCTTCCCAAGGTAGCCACACCAACTCTCTTCTTTTTCTTTTTCTCCTTTTCCTTCTCTAGCACGGTCTTGAGCTCCTCCTGCCCATTTGCCAAGGTCAGAAGTAGCTGTTGAAACTGTGAATTCTGCGCTTGTAAGTCTTTAACCGTCTGCTTAATATCCATCTTGCTGAAATAAATAGCAGAGAGATAAGGAAACCTGGTGTGAAGACCTGTTCATGCATATGATGAATGATATGTATTCATGTAATGCATTCAAGGATTCAGAAATTCAAATTTGTTTTAAACAAAAAAGGAACACACGTCATATTAATAAGATAGAATTTGTTAGTACATCAATGCCCCATGGACAAAATAATACAAAATTCTAAGGTAAAAAGACGTTGTGCATCCTCTTTAGTGCAATGTAGGTGTTGAGAGTCTGCTCTTCGTGAAGTTGACGAGTAAGTTCTAAAACCTTCTTCTCACTAGCGTAGAATTGGGCTTCAAAAGTGTCGCGCTCTCCCTTGAGCTGTATCCAACTCCTTTGTAAATCTTCAAGCGATGTTGGCATGTTAGGATGTAGGAGGGTGTATGGAACCTCTCCTTCCATAACAGGCTCTATAATCACAGGTAGAATGTAGGGGTAAGGCATCATAAGACTTTGGGCGCGGGTTCGTACCCACTTGAGGTAAGGCTCAAGGGGGATGGAGTTCTTGTGTCCCAAGGTCTTACTGTCCACCTTGTTGGGCATTCTCCAAGCTCGGATGAACCTTTGTCGGAGTCCTTGATCGTCGTTGTCGAAGTCAAAAACCAAGTCTGGAATCAGCATGTCATGTGGGCCATCCCTTCGGGCATACCCAAACTGTCTCAGAGCCAAGCAAGGGTTGTAGGTAATTCCTCCCCTAATGCCAAGTAGAGGGACATTAGGGAATTCCCCACAACGGTCAATGATGATGACATTCTCTTTTGATCGAGAACACCAATGAATATCCAAATGTGTAAGGGTCATCAACCGTTGTGACCACCTCAAACCTTGCTCATTCTTCAAAACCGATTGGGGAAGATAAGAAATAAACCATCTTTCCAGTAGAGGAGTACAACACATGAGAACACCTCTTTTCCTCATTGTTCGAGTGTGAAAAGAGTGGAGGATATCCCCAAGTAATGTAGGCACAGGATTGTGAGCCATGAAGATTTTGACAGCACTCACATCTATAAGCTGGTCAGGGTTTGGGAACAAGACCATCCCATAGATGAGAAGAGCTACAATCTCCTCAAAAGCTTGCAGGTCTAAAGAATTCCAGCATTCTTGAGCTTTCTCAAACAGGAACTTTGACAAGAAACCCTTGACACCACTTCTTGTTTCCCAATGACTTGTGACATCTGATGGTTGCAAGTGCAGGGCTTGAGCAACATCTTCAGGCTTTGGATCTCTTTCCGTACCATTGTAGGGTAGTTGATGGAGAATAGGAATCCTCAAGAGTTGAGAAAATTCCTCCAAAGTAGGCACCAACTGGTAATCAGGAAATATGAAGCAGTGGTGTAGGGGGTTAAAGAACTGGAAGAGAACTTTCACCATGTCCACCTCAGTGTTGGTGTTGACTAAGTTGAGAAGATGACTGTGCCTCTCAGTGAATGGAGAATTATCAGGAATTCTTGAAGCTAGCTCCTTGAGTTGAGGAGGAATTCTTACAAGGCTGACTTGAATTGTTTTCCTGCGAAGTGAATCCATAACCTACAAAACAGGAACAAAGATGAAAATCCAAATCCTTGAAATGGTTAGTGGATGCATATGATGCTTCATGATGTCCATGATGTTATGCACAAGTATATATGTACAAACAAATCACACAAGTTCCTAGTTTCAGGCTTGCATGGGGTTTCATAGGTAAGTACCCTCTTGAAGTTTAGTTGGCTCAACCTGTCCTAGAAATAGTAACTGGGTTTTAAGGAGCTCAATATCACTGGATTGTTTTCTATGTTCATTGTTTCAGTTTAGCCACTTTACTGGCGACCAAAATATTCCAAGAAAACAACCCTCAATGAGTGTAGTATCGAGTATCTACCAACTTTGGACTGCACCAAAGTCGGTCATCTCACTACATCCTAAAAGGCCAAGTTGGTCAAGTAAAGGTTCTAAAAGTCCATTAGTGCTTCATGACATCACTCAGCGGCCTCGTATTCTCTTTGATTGACTCAAAGGCTACCGGTACCCACAAATATGTCGCACTAATATAGCTATAGCTTAGACCATGTCAGTATACCCCGCACAGTTTCCACAATGTATTGCTATTTACCTATGAATGTTTCCCAAATCCGGGTAGAGGATTCAAACTCAAACAATAGAACCAAAGTGTAAAGCATACAAGTCAAGCAAGATAAGCATGTAAAGGTGATATAAAACCCTAAGATAACCCCACTTTTATATCAATCCCCAGCAGAGTCGCCAATTCTGTGATGAAGTGGGAGAACTGACTTGAGGTTTTGTGTTTTTTGTTCGCAAATGTTTCGGTTTAGCAAGAGTCGCCACCGACTTTTATTTTATCCAAAAGGAAAGGTAAAAAAGCACAGGAAAGACCTTTGAGATTGTTTTTGGGTTCGGGGGGTAGATTATGAAAAGGGAAGGTGCTAGCACCCTTTTCATCCATGGTTTTCCATGGGCTCTTAGTTACTTGTTTTAGATCACTTGTTTTTACTTTTCAATTGTTTGAAATGGTGCTTTTGTGTGTGGTTTTGAAAGTATTTTGAAAAGAGGCCTTTGTTTTGGCAACCTTTGTAATGATTCTTGTTTGAATGTATACAAAGGTGTTTGTCTTTTGAAAAATGTTTCAATGTTTGAAAGTTGTTTGGAAATATTTTGGAATGTGTGTGATAGTTTGAAAATAGCAAGGATGGTTTGCAAATGGATCAAGTAACTAGGAGTTGTCTACCCTATTCAAAAGTCTTTCCTACACATTTTTATTCCTTTGATATTGTTGTTTTACCATTGCATTTGGTAAACAACCATATCTTTGGATGTTAAACGGGACAAGCGTGGGTCATCGTATGATCATGATAACAATGTTTCCAAGTATCTTAGCAAGTTCTTAGGGACTAATATCATTTGTTTTTAGGCAACATTTTGATAGCGTCATCGAGGGACTATGATCTTTTTGTTTTGATTGATTTTGCCAAGATACCTAGCATGCATACCATGGCCATTTTAAGGCAACAAAGTGGATGAAACCCTAGGGGTGCTTGTGTGCAATATGTTGTCATTTTTCATGCATTTTTGTCTTGTATTAAGTTATGCTATTTGTTTGATTTTTTTGTCTTTGCATACAAACCCTAGTTTTTACTATCATGGTATACGAAAGCGATAAATGCGTAAAGTAAATATAAACTATTACAAAATATTATGGGAAGGGGGGTGTTGTACCCCAAAATTTGCCCTCCCATTTTCTCAACATTTTCTCATCACAAGACCCTTGGAGCTCAAGATCTAGTTAGGGTTTCCTCTGCTCAAGACTTCTCCTTGCACTGTTGACCCAAATTAGGGTTTGTGTTTGCACAAATATATTTTGACCTAAAATGCCTAAGATGACTTTAATGCTTCATGTTGGACTCCCAAGTTTATCCATACCAAGTTTCAAGTCTTGATTCCAAACTTTGCCCAGTCAATTGGACAGTTGACCTAGAAATCAGCTGTATTGGGGAAAAAGTCAACTGTGGCCAATTGACAGTCAAATATCATGAAAATTGACCCACATCAACATTATGAACTCATATGGGCCATTTGATCAAGTTTGGATCACAATTCCACAAGAAATTTGATCAGATCACCAAAAGGGCAAAATTGTCATTTTTAGGGTTTTGATTGCACAAAGGCAATTTTTGACTGTTTGACCTATCCAATGGCAAATCAAACTCACATATGGACTCAAGGACCCCATGGAATTGTCTTGACATACTCAACAAGTTCAAAAGATCCCAAATGCACAAGATTGACAGTTGAATTTCCCAGTCAATTGATCAATTTTGACTGTATACTGAAAAGTCAAACTTTGACTTTTTGGTCAAAATCAAGTGTCAAGATTTATTTTTCATCAAAACATGCCAAATCATGAAACTTGTTCATCAAGAAATCAAGAATTGCAAATTAGGGTTTGAAATGAAGATTTTTCATAACTTAGAATTTTTCTAAGTTATGAAAAACCCTAATTTTTTCCTAACTTTGTCCCACTTTCTAACCAAGATTCATTTGGATTCAAGCAAAAGTCAAAACATGAAAGTTGTAGTCTATTGCAAAATCTACAACTTTGATTCACAAAGTTTCCCCAAAAGAAGCTTGTAGCTCAAGTTACAATTTTTGGAACAAGGGTACCAAACCATTCTTAACTTAGAGAAATTTTGAACCATTTTAGGCAGGATTTTTACCTAACTTCAAGACCATTTTTCACATACTTCCACTTGGAATTTCAATTTGCATTTCAAAGATGTATTGTAGTACATATTCCAAGCTTTCCAAAATGTCCAAGAACTCATCAAACAACCTCATGGTTAGGGAGAATCGAATTTGGCAAGTTGGGAAAAACTCACTTTTGATTTGGCCAATTTACATGTTCATACACTTAGGCCATTTTGAAATCAGCTTGCATTCCTTGATTACAGGTCCTATATCCCATTTGCACTTAATAATTTAATGCTAACTCATTGTGCCAAGGCCTTATTTTGTGTGTTCAAACATTACATGCAAGATTAAGCCATTTTTAGATAAAGCATTATATCCATTTTAGAAAAGTTGCACTTTATGTCAAATGCAAATCCAAGCAAGTACATTGCAAATCCTTTTGGCACAAGTTTAGGAACTAATTACACTGATCAAGGCCAAGGTATGCAGCATAGATTGGGGGCCTGTACAAGCTAGAAACACAAGTTGACATTTGTTGCTTAAAGTTGAAGAAAGTTAGCATAACATCTAACAACTCTCATTCCTGTAAACCAGAGCTTAAGCAAAGTTATCAAACACTTTCTAATCATCAAACCTAAGCTGAAACACGAGCCAACCATCTCCATTGCCTTCTCAAACACAGAATCACCCTCAAACTGCCCAAACAGGGTACCTGCTGCAGATTGAGTTCCATAGCTCAATCCTTTCATGCATTCTTGCTAAAATCACTTCAAACACATCCCACATCATCCCTTGAAACTATTCGAAGCCTCAAACACGACCTGTAACACTCCCAAGCAACATCACCATTTTCATTTTCTTGTTTTGCAGTTGAAGTTCCATAGCACGATTCTCTTGGTTTCCAAACAAAGTAAAGCTTGGAATAGCATCCCTGGACATCAAGGAAGCTGTACCAATCATCACCTTGCATTGAAAGCACTTCCATCACTAGATACGATTCCAACTGAATAGGTAAGTTCATGAACTCATATCTCTCTATCCAGGCATTGTTAGCTTTAGGTTTGTGAAGAAAATATGTCACATTCATAGCCCTGAACATGCCCATGTAATTAGTTTTCATTTATGTTACGTGTGCTATGAGAATTTGATGTCTGAACATGGAACAAAAACTAGGTCAGGAATTGGGGGAGAAGAAATTCTCTCTCATTTCTGAGAGTTAGATTGATTTCTTTATATGTCTAGAATCGTGGCTTCAAGCTCTACAGGTTTCATGTTGGAAGATTTGGAAAAAGATCAAGGAATCTGGAGATAGCAAACACGTGTTTTGTTTGAACAGAAATGCTGGAGGTTGAAGATGACAGGGTCTTTGGGCTGGGCCTGTTTCACTTTTTTTTTTGCACATTGCTTTTACTTTTACACCCCCTAGGCCCATTATGCTTATTTTTATGATTTTTTGACCTTTTCTTTTTTGTTCTGACTTATTTATTTTTCTCATAATATTAAAAATATAAAAAATATTTTTCACACCATTTTTGAATTTTTTAGGCATTTATTTGCTTAAATAAGTATTTGTACATAAATAATATATAAATACTATTATTTTAAAATAACTAAAAAAAAATAATGCAAACACATTTAGTTTCTAATTTTTATTTTATTTTATCTTCTGAAAATATTTTATATAAAATATACTTTTTTTTGTAAATATTAAATATTTTATTTTTGTATATATTTAATATATTTGGTAAATAATACAAATACATATATATATTAGTATATTTAGGTTAAAAAATGCAAAATATATACATTTTTATTTTTATTAATATTTAACATTAAAAATACCTTTTTGACAAATATACTTCATTTTTATTTTATTTTTGTACATAACTAATAAATATTGTACATATTAAATAATTAATACCTTTTATTTAATAAATTAGGGTTTTGCCCTAAATACATAAAAACTCCAAAAATTAATACTTTTTATTTTGTTTATTTGACATATAAAAAACACCTTTTTTTCATACATATCTAAAACATTTTTTTGCATCTTGCATAATTATTCCATTTTTATTTAAATATTGTATATTAAATATCTTGTAAATTCTCAATTTGATGTAATAGTCTAGGTTTAAATTCCTTGTCAAAATACCCCCATTTGAACATTTGTACCCCCCTTCCCATATATTGTGTTGTAATAACTTAGGAACTTTATTTTTCGCACTTTAAAGCTTTCTAATTATGCCATGTTAGAATTAGGGTTTGTATGCAAATCAATTAACCAAAATAGTTTGACCTAATTTCAAGATAGACAAGCATGAAAATGGACAACACTAATCACACTTGCATCCCCTAGGGTATTCCACTTGTTGCCTTCAATAATGGGCCATATTGCATGTTAGGTATCTTTGGGCAAAACAAATACAATTCAAATGATCATAGTCCCTCGATGACGCTTTCGAAAGTTTCCTAAAAAATGATCAAGTCCCCCCAAGGAAAAATTGCCCAAAGATACTTGGCACCATTGCAATTATCGATGACCCGCGCCCGTCCCTTTCACATCCTAACACAAGATTGTCCACCAAATGCAATGGTGGAACAAAATTGTTAAAAGGGTTAAAAACATAGGAGAAATCTTTGAGAAATTTAGGAGTAGACAAGCTCTTAGTTACTTGAATCAAACTTGCAAAACAAAACACTTGCCTCTTTTCAAACCACACATCACTACACTTTCAAAACAACTTTCAAAAAACAAATGAAAACCTTTTCAAAAGACATACACCTTTGTATACATCCCAACATGGATCATTACAAAGGTTTCCACCACATTGGCCTCTTTTCAAAACATTTTCAAACCCACACACAAAGCACCATTTCAAATAATTGAAAATCAAGGCAAGATGATCTAAGCAAGTAACTAAGAGCCCATGGATAACCATGGATAGAAAGGGTGCTAATACCTTACCTTTCTATAATCTACTCCCCGAACCCAAGAAAACATCTCAAAGGTTTTTGCTGTGCTTTTTAACCTTTCCTTAGGATAAAATAAAAAGTCGGTGGCGACTCTTGCTCAACCGAAACATTTGCGAAAACAAACGCAAAACCATAGTCAGTTCTCCCACCGTATCACAGAACTGGCGACTCTGCTGGGGAATTATTTTTAAAAGTGGAGTAACCTTAGGGCTTAGATCACCCTCTTGCATGACTAATTGTTTGATTTGATTGCTTTATATCTTGTCTCTCTTGTTTGGGTTTGCAATCCTACACCCGGATTTTGGGAAACATTCATAGATAGCAATACGTTGTGGAAACTGTGCGGGGTATACCGACACGGTCGAAGCAATAGCTATATTAGTGCGACATATTTGTGAGTACCGGTAACCCTTGAGTTCAATCAAGGAGAGTACGGGGCCACTGAGTGATGTCACTAAGCACTAATGACCTAGAACCTTACTTGACCATCTTGGCCTTACATTAGGGGTAGTGAGATGACCGGCTTTGGTGCAGTCCGAAGTTGGTAGATACTCGATACTACACTCATTGAGGGTTATTTTCTTGGAATATTTTGGTCGCTAGTTAAGTGGCTAAACCAAAACAATGAACACAGAAAACAATCCAATGATATTGAGCTCCTTAGAACCCGGTTACTATTTATAGGACAGGTTTTTAAGCCAACTACACTCAAGAGGGTACTTACCTATGAAACCCCATGCAAGCCTGAAACTAGGGTTTGGTGTGAATTGCTTGTACATATGTTTGTGCATACATCATAAACATCATTAAGCATCATATGCATTTACTAACCACTTCAAGGGTTTAGATCTTCATCTTTGTTCTTGTTTTGTAGGTCATGGAAATTCCTCGCAGAAAAACCATCCAAGTCAACCTTGTGAGAATCTCTCCTCAACTCAAGGAGCTCACCTCAAGAATTCCGGAAAGCTCATCCTTCAGTGAAAGACATGGTAGACTGCTCAGCTTAATCAACACCAAAATTGAAGAAGACATGATGAAAGTGCTATTCCAGTTCTTTGACCCTCTTCACCACTGTTTCACCTTCCCTGACTATCAGTTAGTACCCACTTTGGAGGAGTTTTCTCAACTCCTGAGAATTCCTATCCTTAATCAACTACCTTTCAACGGTACGGAAAAGGAACCAAAGCCGGAAGATGTTGCTCGAGCATTACATCTACAACCTTCTGACATCAAGGGGCATTGGGAAACTAGAAGTGGCGTCAAAGGTTTCTTAGCAAAATTCTTGTTTGAGAAGGCACAAGAATGTTGGAATTCATTGGACCTACAAGCCTTTGAAGAAATTGTGGCACTCCTTATCTATGGGTTGGTCTTGTTCCCAAATCCTGACCAGCTTGTAGAGGTCAACGCCGTCAAAATCTTCTTGTCCAGAAATCCAATACCAACATTGCTTGGGGACATCCTTCACTCATTTTACACACGAACAATGAGAAAGAGGGGTGTTCTCATGTGTTGTACTCCTCTCCTTGCAAGGTGGTTTATTTCGCACCTTCCACAATCTGTCTTGAAAAATGACCAAGGCTCAAGGTGGTCCCAACGGTTGATGACTCTTACTCACTCTGATGTACATTGGTGTTCTCGGTCCAGAGAAAATGTCATCATCGTCGATCATTGTGGAGAGTTTCCTAATGTTCCTTTACTTGGAATCAGAGGAGGTATCACCTACAACCCTTGCCTAGCTTTGAGGAAATTTGGATATGCACGGAGGCATGGCCCTCACGACATGTTGATTCCTGACCTAGTTTTTGACTTCGACAACGATGCGCAAGGACTTCGCCAAAGATTCATCAGAGCTTGGAGGATGCCCAACAAGGTTGATAGCAAGACACTGGGGCACAAGAACTCCATCCCTCTTGAGCCTTATCTCAAGTGGGTACGAGCCCGAGCCCAGAGTCTAATAATGCCTTATCCTCATGTTCTCCCTGTGATTAAAGAGCCCGTCAAGGAAGGAGAGGTTCCCTACACCATCCTACATCCTGACATGCCTACATCGTGGGAGGAGATGCAGAAGAGTTGGATCCAACTCAAGGAGGAACGGAACACTTTTGAAGCCAGCTTCTACGCCAGCGAGAAGAAGGTTTTAGAGCTCACCCGCCGACTCCATGAGCAAGAGGCCCTCAACACCTACATTGCGCCAAAGAGGATGCGCAACGTCTTTTTACCTTGAGAAGTTGTTTTTGTAATATTTGGCCCATAGGGCACTTATGTACTAACAAATTTCTTCTTATTAATATGACGTGCGTTCTTTTTGTCTGCAACAATTGTGAATTTCTAAAATCCTTGAATGCATTGCATAGAATCTCATGCATCATATGCATAACAGGTACCCCTTTTTCTACAGGTTTCTTAATCTTCTTCGCTGTTTATTTGGAACAGTCATCATGAATCCAGAATCATCCAGTGAGCAAGCAATCAAGGCCCTTCAGGCCCAAAGTGCCCAGTTTCAAGAAATGGTCATGAGCCTGGCCCAAGGTCAGCAAGAGTTGAAGGCTTTGCTCCTAAAGAAGAAGAAGAAGAAGAGGACTGCGTTGTTCAATACTGGACGCAGGTTTGGGAACACACTCCATAACGAGGCTGATCCAACTACTTCTTCTGCAGAGAAAGACAGTCCCCAAGGGGGAGGAGCTCCTAGTCCTGCAGTCTCTAACAACGAGACGGATTACAATGACGAACAATACCCTCCTGCTGCTGACAGATACAAGCAATTAGAAGACCGCTTAAGTGCCATGGAGATTCAGAATGTGTCGGGGCTGGATTTCGGAGACTTGGGGTTATCTTCTGGGGTGGTAATCCCACACAAGTTTAAGGCGCCTGCCTTTGCCAAATACGACGGGGCTTCCTGTCCAAAGCTGCATCTAAGGTCGTACGTAAGGAAGATCCAACCTTACACGGCAGATAAGAACCTTTGGATCCACTTCTTCCAAGATAGCCTTTCGGGGTCACAACTTGAGTGGTTTTATCAGCTAGATGGAACCAGTATCTGACATTGGGAAGATTTGGCTACCACATTTTATAGACAATATCAATACAATTCTGACCTCGCTCCTACGCGTACGCAACTTCAGGGTATGTCTCTAGGAACGGGCGAAGGGTTCAAAGAATATGCAAAAAAATGGAGAGATTTGGCTGGCAGGGTGCAGCCTCCATTGACTGACCGTGAGCTGGTTGACATGTTCCTAGGGACCTTGTCTGGTCCATTCTTCAATCATCTGGTTGGTAATTCCTCCGCTGGGTTTACAGATTTGATCCTGACGGGTGAAAGGATAGAAGCTGGCATCAGGTCAGGAAAAATACAGAAAGCTGCCTCTGCAAGTACTGAGAAGAGGCCTTTCAAGAAGGAAGCTAGTGCAGTCTATGGTCCTAGAAGACAAGTCAAGCCAGAAAGCCGCCAAGCCGTCAATGCCTTGGTCATTTCAAAGCCTGTTGCTGCTCCTCAGCAGTACAATCAACAAAGAGGTGAAAGGCCCAAGAGGCAGTATACTCGGCTGAGTATGACTTTGTCACAAATCTTACCGCAACTGTTATCAACCAACTTGGTGACCATCAAAGAGGCTCCGAAGGTCGTGAATACTGCATCTCCTAAGTATAACCCAAATGCCCGTTGTGTTTATCATTCTGATAGCCCCGGGCATACTACTGATGATTGCTGGGCCCTGAGAAATAAAGTGCAAGACCTTATCGATGCGAAGGAAATTCAGTTTGAGGCGTCTGAGAGGCCAAATGTTGTAAATGCTCCTATGCCCCAGCATAGAGTAAATGCCATTGAGGAAGATTTGTATGCTGTTTCGGTGAATGATGTTGCTACCCCTCTATTGACTGTTAAGAGGAACCTACTATTAGCCGATTTATTTCCGGGTTGTAGCAAGGGTTGCCTCCTGTGTGATGTTACCCCTACCGGTTGTCCGCTGCTGAAATCAGGCATCCAAAGCCTGATGGATAGCAAATAAATTTTGTTCAAGAAAACTGTTGTTCCGTTTGTTTCCGATGAAGAAGTATCTGTCGTCACAATTTTCAACAATCCTACCAAGGCTCCCCCGAGGAAGCCAGTCCAAATTATGTCTGTGGCGCCCATTACCATTACTGTTCCGGGGACCCTCCCCTATGAATCTAACAAGGCTGTCCCATGGCATTATGGGGCAGACGTGTATGTGCTTGGAGTGAAGCAGGAGTTCAACACCGGTACCAGTATCAGTAACATCACTGGTCCCGCCAAGATTACTCGCAGTGGCAGGCTTTTCTCGCCTAACATTGCACCACCAGTTATCCGAAAACCTCTTATCATCACACCCGCAAGTGTGCATGTTCCAAATCAAGTTCCTGTGTCTACTACTGCCGCCGAGTCCTCTGATGCTCGGGGCAAAGAAGTTGCTACCGATTTGCCTGCCCGGACGGAGGCACCAAAAAAGACTGCTGTTGAAGCCTCCCAACAAGAGATGGAGGAAATCCTTAAAATCATTAAAAAGAGTGACTTCAATGTTGTTGAACAGCTGGGGCATACCCCCTCCAAAATCTCTATGCTATCATTGCTGCTGTGCTCGGAGGCCCACGCCAAGGCCCTGATTTCATTTTTGAAAACGGCCCATGTGCCGCAAGAGACATTTGTAGATTAATTCACTGATTGTGTGGCTAATTTTACAACTGACAATGGCTTGGGTTTCTCAGATGCAGACCTTACCGCCAAAGGAAAAAACCATAATGATGCCCTGCACGTCTCTATAGAATGCAGGGGCACTACTCTCGCACACGTGTTGGTGGATACCGGTTCTTCCCTGAATGTATTGCCCAAGAAGGCCTTGGATCGGTTGGATTGTGAGGGCCTGGAACTGAAACCTAGTAACATCATTGTTAGAGCCTTCGACGGTTCTAAGAGAATGGTGCACGGTGAGGTAGACATTCCTATCCGTGTGGGTTCCCAAGTCTTTGACTCAACATTCTACGTGATGGATATTCGTCCATCTTATTCCTTCTTGTTGGGTCGACCCTGGATTCACAAGGCTGGGGCGGTAACATCCACTCTACACCAAAAGCTCAAATACCCTGTCAAAGGGAAGATTGTTACTGTGCAGGGTGAGGAGGAATACATGGTTAGTCACTTGAATTCATTCCGGTATATCGAAATGGACGGGGAGTTTATTGAAACCCCCTTTTAACATTTTGAAGAGGTACCTCCAACGTTGGCGTCAGCTGAGGCAGTGGTTGAAGAAGACTTTCCTCTGAAGATGGCTTCCTTGAAGGATGCCCGGGCTGTAATCGAGAAAGGCAAGTGTGCAAACTGGGGTCAGCTTCCTGATTTCACTCAAAAGACCGACAAGTTTGGGCTGGGCTTCACTGCAGAGGCTCAGAGGGTTGTTCGCAAAGAAAGGATCAGAAAGGCTCTGGTGTTCATAACCAATCCAAGGGTGAATTCTATCGAGGAGGACGTAGAGGAAGCAGAATTTGACAGTTGGATCTATCCAACTACCAACAACGGACCAAGTAACTGGACGGCAAAGGATTTTACACCTATTACATTTGTCACGCAGTAATTAACTCTTTTATTTTCAATTTGTAACAAACAATATGTTGAAACTTTTATTGGCTCAGTGTCCTACCCGGGGCACCGTAGCTCCATTTGTGAGGGCTTTTTTGTATGACATTTCTATATATCATTAATCAAAACATTGGACGTTTGTTGCATTTCAAATCTTGTGCTCTTTCTCTTTCTGTGTTATATATTGCAAAACATCTATATTTACACACACTCACTTATACAGGTTCCAATCCACTCTGGATCTCACTGGTAATAGCTCTCCTACTGCCAGTTATGACTTCGAAAATCCGATCAACTTGGCCGAAGACGAAGGCGAAGATGATTGCGAAGTGCCTGGTGAACTCGCAAGACTGCTACTCCAGGAAGAGAGGGCAATTCAGCCGCATGAAGAGCCAGTGGAAACAGTGAACCTAGGTACTGAGACAGATAGAAAAGAAGTCAAGATTGGTGCCAATCTAGAGCTCAGCGTGAAGCAACGATTGATCCAGATGCTACATGATTACATGGAGATCTTTGCTTGGTCTTACGAAGACATGCCCGGTTTGGATGTCGACATTGTGGTTCATCACCTGCCTACCAAGGAAGACTGCCCTCCGGTAAAGCAGAAGGTCCGCCGCATGCGTCCAGAGATGTCCGAAAAGATCAAAGCTGAGGTTATGAAGCAATTCGATGCCGGGTTTCTAGCAGTGATTTCTTACCCTCAGTGGGTTGCCAACGTGGTGCCAGTGCCAAAGAAAGACGGTAAGGTCAGAATGTGTGTCGATTACAGGGATCTAAACAGGGCAAGCCCCAAGGATGACTTCCCTCTACCTCACATCGACGTTCTTGTTGACAATACTGCTCAACACAAGGTGTTCTCCTTCATGGATGGTTTTTTAGGGTATAATCAGATCAAGATGGCTCCTGAAGATATGGAAAAGACTACCTTTGTGACTCAGTGGGGCACCTTCTGCTACAAGGTCATGCCATTCGGGTTGAAAAACGCTGGGGCAACCTACCAACGTACCATGGTTGCTTTATTTCATGACATGATCCACCATGAGATTGAAGTATACGTCGATGACATGATTTCAAGGTCCCAAACTGAGGACGAACACCTTGACCATCTGCGGAAGCTGTTTGACCGACTGAAGTTGTACAAGCTGAGGTTGAACCCAAACAAGTGCACCTTTGGGGTGAGGTCTGGAAAATTGCTAGGTTTCATTGTAAGCGATAAAGGCATTCAGGTGGACCCTACCAAGGTAAAAGCCATACAAGAGATGCCGACTCCCAAGACAGAGAAAGAGGTCCGAGGCTTTCTGGGACGACTAAATTATATTGCCCGATTCATCTCACATCTAACTGTTACCTGTGAGCCAATCTTCAAATTACTGAAGAAATATCAAGTAGTACGTTGGAACGATGAATGTCAGGCTGCTTTCGAAAAGATAAAGGAATATCTCCAAGAGCCACCCATTCTTATGCCTCAGGTTGAAGGGAGACCTCTAATATTATACTTGACCGTACTTGACAACTCAATGGGGTGTGTGCTGGGGCAGCATGACGAGTCTGGCCGAAAAGAGCATGCTATTTATTACCTGAGCAAAAAGTTTACCGACTGTGAGTCTCGGTACTCACTGCTCGAGAAAACTTGCTGCGCTCTGGTATGGGCGGCTCGCCGGCTGAGACAGTATATGCTGACTCACACTATTCTGTTGATTTCAAAGATGGATCCCATCAAGTACATATTCGAAAAGCCTGCTCTGTCTGGAAGAATAGCAAGATGGCAAATGATCTTGACGGAATATGATATCCAGTACACAACTCAGAAAGCAATCAAGGGAAGTGTATTGGCAGATCATTTGGCACACCAACCTGTGGACGATTACCAATCATTGAACTTTGAATTTTCGGACGAAGATATCATGGTAGTAACAGATTGTGAAGTGCCTGGACCGGATGAAGGACCTGAGGAAGGATCCCGATGGTCTATGCATTTTGACGGAGCCTCGAACGCTTTGGGTAATGGAATCGGCGCTGTAATCATATCCCCCAAAGGAACTCATACTCCACTCACCGCCCGGTTGTGTTTCAACTGCACCAACAACATGGCAGAATATGAGGCATGTATCATGGGTCTTCAAGTTGCAATCGACTTAAGGATCAAGTTTCTAAGTGTCTTCGGAGATTCCGCTCTTGTGATCAATCAGATCAAAGGCGAGTGGGATACGAAACACCCAAACCTTATTCCTTACAAGGAGTATGTGTTGACTTTGCTTCCCCACTTTGAAGAGATAACTTTTGAACACTTCCCAAGAGAGGAGAATCAGTTAGCGGACGCACTAGCTACGATGTCTTCAATGTTCAAAGTCAAATGGGACAACGAGGCTCCCCAGATCATTATCTAGAAGTTGGACGAACCTGCATACTGCTGCGATCTTGAGGCCGAAGAGGTGACTGAAAAACCCTGGTATCATGAGGTGAAGAGATACTTGGAAGCTCAGGAATACCCTGAAGATGCATCTGTCAATGACAAGAAGTTCATGAGAAGGTTTGCGGCGAAATTCTTCCTCAGCAACGGCATTCTCTACAAACGAAATCATGATTCAACTCTACTGCGTTGTGTGGATAAGGCTAAAGCAGAGAAGATCATGGCAGAGCTGCATGAAGGTACATTCGGAACACATTCCAGTGGACACACCATGGAAAAGAAAATCCTTAGGGCAGGATATTTCTGGTCCACAATGGAAGCCGACTGTTACCAACATTCTCGAACTTGTCTTAAATGCCAGATCTATGCTGACAAGGTGCATATCCCTCTGGTTCCTCTGAATGTCCTGACGGCACCTTGGCCTTTTGCAATGTGGGGCATCGATATGATCGGTGAGATCCGACCAACAACATCCAACGGGCATCGTTTCATCCTAGTAGCAATTGATTACTTCACGAAGTGGGTTGAGGCAGCTTCCTATGCCACGATAACCAAGAGCGTTGTGGCACGTTTCATTCGGCATAACCTGATCTGTCGGTACGGCGTCCCGGAAAGAATCATTACGGACAATGGTACCAATCTTAACAACAAGATGATCACTGAGCTCTGCGAACAATTCAAGATACAGCACCACAACTCTTCTCCTTACCGGCCAAAGATGAATGGGGCTGTAGAAGCAGCTAATAAGAATATCAAAAAGATTGTGCAGAAAATGACAGTGACCTATAAAGATTGGCACGAGATGTTACCGTTTGCTCTTCATGGGTACCGTACCTCCGCAAGGACGTCAACCGGGGCAACACCCTTTTCCTTGGTCTATGGCATGGAGGCAGTCTTGCCAATTGAAGTCCAGATACCCTCTCTCCGGATAATGAAAGATGCAGACTTGAGTGAAGATGACTGGATCCAGACTCGACTTGATCAATTAAACCTAATTGACGAAAAGAGACTCACCGCTATCTGTCATGGTCAGACGTACCAAAAACGGATGATCAGGGCATTTAACAAGAAAGTCAGACCACAAGAGTATCAAGTTGGAGACCTGGTAATCAAGCGCATCATCCTTCCTCAAAGTGATCCCAGGGGCAAATGGACCCCTACGTACGAAGGGCCATTTGTGGTTAAGCATGTGTTCTCAGGAGGAGCCATGATTCTAACCACCATGGATGGTGACGAACTTCCTCACCCCGCCAATGCAGACATAGTGAAAAGATACTACGCATGAATAAAAGACCCGCTAGGTTGACATACCTAGGCAAAAATAAGGGCTTCCCGGCGAACCAAAAGGGTTCGGGAAAAAATAAGGGATGAAAATGAAAAGAATCTGTACACCCGGCAAGTCGAAAACCTGAAAAGGAGGCTTGGGCAAAAATGGGTATCCCGGTGGACTGAAAACCCGAAAGGGCGGTCCAGGCAAAAGTTAGGGATAAAGCATAACACTATGTCTCATTGAATCACCTTGCATCCGAAATTCAGCATCAACTATCTGGCTCAGATCTCGGCATCGATCAATCAGCTTCATCTTCAACTAAGCAGCAAAGTGATGAGATGCTTGAAGACATAAAGGCGATAGCAGAGTTGGAACCCAGTGGGAATATTGTGCACATAGCTGTTTTGTTTCCTTTTCAAAATTGTATAAACTTTATGTTATTCGGCGGCGTTCTCTTACTAGGACGTCAGCCTCTTGTACAAAGACGCCTATTTACAGGCAAATTTAAAAATCAATACAAATTCACTTTTCCAAACAAATTGCCAATTGTTTTTCCTTTTTCTGTTTTGTCTTGCGAAGAACGTCCAATGTTCATTTTTGGTATATGCATTTGACATTAAATTGCTAATTCACAAATACTTGCATATGAAACAAAAGACTAATTACAGGTGACATCAGAAACAGGGGCAATATAGAATTGTCCAGGCAGTCTAGTTGCTTTGTCCGCCAGGGTACCAAGGTAGATTCAACTGAAGAATATGACCAGGTTGCCTCAACTCCCCTAGCAAGTCAGCAATACTCTCCTCCAACAGAGTTAGTCTACGGTCAGCCTAAAGGAAGTTGGGTATCCCTAGAAGATATCAGCATTCCCCAACGGAGTATAGGCATTCATCAGCAAGCATCCCCGGCAGTCTTGATCTAAGATTGTTCCCCGGCAGAATACAGATACCCCAGTGGAACCATTCCCCAGTGCAATTCCAAAAGTTTCCCCAGGAAAGTGGAATTCTTATCCCCAGCAGGTCTTGAAGCTTATCCCCAGTAGATTCTGGAAGCTTATTCCCTGCAGAGTACGGACGTCTCTCCCGAGCTTTATTCAAAGTTATTCCTCACAAGGGCTTATAACTGGGTTATCCTCAACTGATTTCCACGAAAGATCACCCTCGGCAAAGTTCTTTCATTCCCCAGCGGAGTTCATCAAAGTTCCCCAACATAACTTATAAACACAATCCCCAGCGGAGTTTAACATTGCAATCCCCAGCGGAGTTTAACATTGCAATCCCCAGCGGAGTTAATCATTGTTATCCCCAGCGGAGTCCATCATTGAAATCCTCAGTAAAGCTCTCGTCAAAACTTCAGCGAAGTATCTCTTTCCACAGAGTAATTCCCCTCAGAGTAATCTCTCCAACAAGTTTATTCCCCAACGGAGTCATATTCTCCTACCGGTATATTCTTGCAACCATCATCCCCAGCGGAAGCAAAGAGCTCTACTCTTCAACGTCGGCCCAGGATTTAATTCCCCCGGCCGGTCGTCAAGGATTTATCTTCCTAGACGAAAATGCATTCATAAGCATTTCATATTTCATACATCTTGCTTACATACATGATAAAGTGCATACAACACTATCTCATTTTGAACATCATGACGTCATGCATTTCATACATCATGACATTGCATACAACTGATGTTTTGCCTTTTCAGGGAAAAAGACAACCCAAAAGACAACTACTTTCAACTATCACAATTCCAGATTCGATTCCTGTATCTAGCCAGGGCACATCTGTGAATGATCAGTTTCCAGATTCGATTCCTGTATCCAGCCAGGACACATCTGAAGAGTTTGAAGATTCGATTCCTGTATCTAGCCAGGGCATGTCTATCAACTGACCATAATTCCATATTCGATTCTTGTATCCAGCCAGGGCACATCTAAAGAGTTTGAAGATTCGATTCCTGTATCCAGCCAGGGCATATCTGTTGACGACTATTTCCAGATTCGATTCCTGTATCTAGCCAGGGCACATCTGAAGAGTTTGAAGATTCGATTCCTGTATCCAGCATGGGCATATCTATCAACTGTCACAATTCCAGATTCAATTCCTGTATCCAGCCAGGGCATATCTGTTGACGACTATTTCCAGACTCGATTCCTGTATCTAGCCAGGGCACGTCTGAAGAGTTTGAAGGTTCGATTCCTGTATCTAGCCAGGGTATATCTGTTGACAACAATTCCAGATTCGATTCCTGTATCCAGCCAGGGCATATCTGTTGACGACAACTCCAGATTCGATACCTGTATCCAGCCAGGGCATATCTGCGAGCAACCGATTGTAGACTCGACACCTGTATCTAGCCAGGGCATGTCTGCATGAAGAGATTGAAGATCAACACCTGTAACAAGCCAGGAAAACATCTGTCTTTCTCAAAATACACAAGTTATCGCTAAGGAATCTCTTATGCGATCAACACTTCCAAATGACATCTATAAGCCCATTCCCGACAAGGTTCTGTCACGCCTCCAGATGGCATCTATAAGCCCATCTCCCTATCCACCATCTCTCCAAATGGCATCTATAAGCCCATTCCCGACATCACATTGCTGATACTCCAACATGCGAGTGCAAATTTCCGGGCACTCTAGTGTCCAATCTCCTTTTACCCTCGAGTCACGAAAGGCAAACTTGCCAATCTAACTCTTCAGGTTCAAGAAGATTGAACAGGGGCAACTGTTGTACCCCAAAATTTGCCCTCCCATCTTCTCAACATTTTCTCATCACAAGACCCTTGGAGCTCAAGATCCAGTTAGGGTTTCCTCTGCTCAAGACTTCTCCTTGCATTGTTGACCCAAATTAGGGTTTGTGTTTGCACAAAGATATTTTGACCTAAAATTCCTAAGATGACTTTCATGCTTCATGTTGGACTCCCAAGTTTATCCATACCAAGTTTCAAGTCTTGATTCCAAACTTTGCCCAGTCAATTGGACAGTTGACCTAGAAATCAACTGTATTGGGGAAAAAGTCAACTGTGGCCAATTGACAGTCAAATCTCATGAAAATTGACCCACATCAACATTATGAACTCATATGGGCCATTTGATCAAGTTTGGATCACAATTCCACAAGAAATTTGATCAGATCACCAAAAGGGCAAAATGGTCATTTTTAGGGTTTTGACTGCACAAAGGCAATTTTTGACTGTTTGACCTAGCCAATGGAAAATCAAACTCACATATGGACTCAAGGACCCCATGGAATTGTCTTGACATACTCAACAAGTTCAAAAGACCCCAAATGCACAAGATTGACAGTTGAATTTCCCAGTCAATTGATCAATTTTGACTGTATACTGAAAAGTCAAACTTTGACTTTTTGGTCAAAATCAAGTGTCAAGATTTATTTTTCATCAAAACATGCCAAATCATGAAACTTGTTCATCAAGAAATCAAGAATTGCAAATTAGGGTTTGAAATGAAGATTTTTCATAACTTAGAATTTTTCTAAGTTATGAAAAACCCTAATTTTTTCCTAACTTTGTCCCACTTTCTCACCAAGATTCATTTGGATTCAAGCAAAAGTCAAAATATGAAAGTTGTAGTACATTGCAAAATCTAAAACTTTGATTCACAAAGTTTCCCCAAAAGAAGCTTGTAGCTCAAGTTACAATTTTTGGAACAAGGGTACCAAACCATTCTTAACTTAGAGAAATTTTGAACCATTTTAGGCAGGATTTTTACCTAACTTCAAGACCATTTTCACATACTTCCACTTGGAATTTCAATTTGCAATTCAAATATGGATTGTAGTACACATTCCAAGATTTCCAAAATGTCCAAGAACTCATCAAAGAACCTCATGGTTAGGGAGAATCGAATTTGGCAAGTTGGGAAAAACTCACTTTTGATTTGGCCAATTTACATGTTCATACACTTAGGCCATTTTGAAATCCGCTTGCATTCCTTGATTACAGGTCCTATATCCCATTTGCACTCAATAATTTAATGCTAACTCATTGTGCCAAGGCCTTATTTTGTGTGTTCAAACATTACATGCAAGATTAAGCCATTTTTAGATAAAGCATTATATCCATTTTAGAAAAGTTGCACTTTATGTCAAATGCAAATCCAAGCAAGTACATTGCAAATCCTTTTGGCACAAGTTTAGGAACTAATTACACTGATCAAGGCCAATGTATGCAACATAGATTGGGGGCCTGTACAAGCTAGAAACACAAGTTGACATTTGTTGCTTAAAGTTGAAGAAAGTTAGCATAACATCTAACAACTCTCATTCCTGTAAACCAGAGCTTAAGCAAAGTTATCAAACACTTTCTAATCATCAAACCTAAGCTGAAACACGAGCCAACCATCTCCATTGCCTTCTCAAACACAAAATCACCCTCAAACTGCCCAAACAGGGTACCTGCTGCAGATTGAGTTCCATAGCTCAATCCTTTCATGCATTCTTGCTAAAATCACTTCAAACACATCCCACATCATCCCTTGAAACTATTCCAAGCCTCAAACACGACCTGTAACACTCCCAAGCAACATCACCATTTTCATTTTCTTGTTTTGCAGTTGAAGTTCCATAGCACGATTCTCTTGGTTTCCAAACAAAGTAAAGCTTGGAATAGCATCCCTGGACATCAAGGAAGCTGTACCAATCATCACCTTGCATTGAAAGCACCTCCATCACCAGATACGATTCCAACTGAACAGGTAAGTTCATGAACTCATATCTCTCTATCCAGGCATTGTTAGCTTTAGGTTTGTGAAGAAAATATGTCACATTCATAGCCCTGAACATGCCCATGTAATTAGTTTTCATTTATGTTACGTGTGCTATGAGAATTTGATGTCTGAACATAGAACAAAAACTAGGTCAAGAATTGGGGGAGAAGAAATTCTCTCTCATTTCTGAGAGTTAGATTGATTTCTTTATATGTCTAGAATCGTGGCTTCAAGCTCTACAGGTTTCATGTTGGAAGATTTGGCAAAAGATCAAGGAATCTGGAGATAGCAAACGCGTGGTTTGTTTGAACATAAATGCTTGAGGTTGAAGATGACAGGGTCTTTGGGCTGGGCCTGTTTCACTTTTCTTTTTGCACCTTGCTTTTACTTTTAAACCCCCTAGGCCCATTATACTTATTTTTATGATTTTTTGACCTTTTCTTTTTTGTTCTGACTTATTTATTTTTTCTCATAATATTAAAAATATAAAAAATATTTTTCACACCATTTTTGAATTTATTAGGCATTTATTTTCTAATTTTTATTTTATTTTATCTTCTGAAAATATTTTATATAAAATATACTTTTTTTTGTAAATATTAAATATTTTATTTTTGTATATATTTAATATATTTGGTAAATAATACAAATACATATATATATTAGTATATTTAGGTTAAAAAATGAAAAATATATACATTTTTATTTTTATTAATATTTAACATTAAAAATACCTTTTTGACAAATATACTTCATTTTTATTTTATTTTTGTACATAACTAATAAATATTGTACATATTAAATAATTAATACCTTTTATTTAATAAATTAGGGTTTTGCCCTAAATACATAAAATCTCCAAAAATTAATACTTTTTATTTTGTTTATTTGACATATAAAAAACACCTTTTTTTCATACATATCAAAAAAAAATTTTTGCATCTTGCATAATTATTCCATTTTTATTTAAATATTGTATATTAAATATCTTGTAAATTCTCAATTTGATGTAATAGTCTAGGTTTAAATTCCTTGTCAAAATACCCCCATTTGAACATTTGTACCCCCCTTCCCATATATTGTATTGTAATAACTTAGGAACTTTATTTTTCGCACTTTAAAGCTTTCTAATTATGCCATGTTAGAATTAGGGTTTGTATGCAAATCAATTAACCAAAATAGTTTGACCTAATTTCAAGATAGACAAGCATGAAAATGGACAACACTAATCACACTTGCATCCCCTAGGGTATTCCACTTGTTGCCTTCAATAATGGGCCATATTGCATGTTAGGTCTCTTTGGGCAAAACAAATACAATTCAAATGATCATAGTCCCTCGATGACGCTTTCGAAAGTTTCCTAAAAATGATCAAGTCCCCCCAAGGAAAAATTGCCCAAAGATACTTGCCACCATTGCAATTATGGTCTAAACGATGACCCGCGCCCGTCCCTTTCACATCCTAACACAAGATTGTCCACCAAATGCAATGGTGGAACAAAATTGTTAAAAGGGTTAAAAAAATAGGAGAAATCTTTGAGAAATTTAGGAGTAGACAAGCTCTTAGTTACTTGAATCAAACTTGCAAAACAAAACACTTGCCTCTTTTCAAACCACACATCACTACACTTTCAAAACAACTTTTAAAAAACAAATGAAAACCTTTTCAAAAGACATACACCTTTGTATACATCCCAACATGGATCATTACAAAGGTTGCCACCACATTGGCCTCTTTTCAAAACATTTTCAAACCCACACACAAAGCACCATTTCAAACAATTGAAAATCAAGGCAAGATGATCTAAGCAAGTAACTAAGAGCCCATGGATAACCATGGATAGAAAGGGTGCTAATACCTTCCCTTTCTATAATCTACTCCCCGAACCCAAGAAAACATCTCAAAGGTTTTTGCTGTGCTTTTTAACCTTTCCTTAGGATAAAATAAAAAGTCGGTGGCGACTCTTGCTCAACCGAAACATTTGCGAAAACAAACGCAAAACCATAGTCAGTTCTCCCACCGTATCACAGGGGGTACAAGTTTGAATAAGGGGATATTGCTCAAAATAAAACCCTAAAACTATTACAACCATATTGAATTTATTGTACAAATAAATAAACAAAGCAAATATTTAAATATGGAATAAATTGTAAATATGAAAAAAAATGTTTTGTATTTATTTTATGTATGTAAAATAAATTTATTCATGTCTAAAAAATAAGAAAATAATATTAATTATTTATTTTTGAAAGGGTGAAAACCCTAATTTTGTTTTAAAGAAAATATGCTTTATATTATTTATTTATTTATTCATTTTTGTACAAGAAAATAAATAAAAATATATACAAAAATGTTAAAAAATAAAATATTGTATGAAAATATTAATTTAAGTGTATAAATAATAAAAATAAAAATATATAATATTTTTATATTATTTACAAATTTATTTAAGAAAATATAAGTATATTAACCTAATAACTATTTTTATGCCAAGAAAATAATAAAAATAATAAAATAAAATGTGAAAAATTAAAAGAATATTTTTTATGATTTTAAATATTTAGAAAAAAATAAATAAAGTCAGAAAATTTAAATTGTACAAGAAAATATAAAAAATAAAAGAAATAAGCAAAGGGGGGTGCAGAAAGTAAGATGGTGGTATGAATAGTCAAACAAGCCAGGCCCATGCCCACTCTCACTTCGTCCCTGTCCTTGGAACAGAAAAACGCGCGTCCTGTACTTCAAACTCTAACTCTTGCATAAAAATGAAATCTTGCAACATGAAACTTGTAGCATGTTAAGTCACAATTCCAATGATATAAAAAACTTGATCTAACTCTCAAAGACCAGAGAGAATTTCAGTGGCCCTAAATTCTAACCTAACTTTTTCAGCATGTTCAACATCTAAATTCTCTTAGCTCAGTTAATATAAATACAAGCTATGCATATGTACAGCTCAAGCACATTAGAGACTACATTTTTGCTTCACAAACCTAAGTCTAATGATGCCTAAATAAGGAGATAGAACTTTGAAAATTACCTTGTTCAGTCAAGTTCGAATATGGCAATGTAGCAACTTTGAATGAGGCCTGAAGGACTTGTGAGCTTGCTTGAAGTTCCCTTGACCTTTCTCAATGCTTAGCTTGCTTTGAAATGGCTTGAATCTCCTTGTAGAACTCAACCTGCAAAGCTTCAAAATGAAAATGGTGAAGTGTGAAAATGAGGTTACAGTTGCTGGATAAGGACTTGGATGGTTCAGGTGTATTGTAGGGAATGTGTTTGAAGTGGTTCAAGGCAAAACGCACGAGCCAATTTGGTTTTGGCTTGAGATTTGTAGAAGATGCCTTGTTTGGGCAAGAACTTGGTGTTTTTGTGTTTTGGGGTGTTTGAGAAGTTGGAAACTCGTGTTTCTGGCTTGGTACAATATGCTGAGGTGGTTTGAAATGATACCAAGGCTTGCTCTTATCAGATTTCCAAGTTGTGGACTTTTTGCAAGCTTACTTGCTTTTGAAGCAAAAGTGAGATGACAATGCTCAAAGCCTGTACAGGCCTGTTCCTTAGCTTCACATAGTTGGTGAACTTTGCCTGATATTAGTGGACTTTGTTTGCAGCAAGAGGTTAGGTCCTTGGCTCAAGATAAACAAAGTTGCTAAAAGTGAACTTTATCAAAGTGGCATTGTTATCTTTTTGCCATTTTTGGAATAATTCCTTGTACAATGCTCTAAAGCTCAGAAAAAAGCCTTTATCCAATGTATTTGCATTAAATTAAAGAGTGTGGAAAGGATTAGGACCTGTAAAACAAGTACAAGCATGATCCAAACTGATTTGAAAGTTGTAACATGGTGCAAAATGCCTTGCACAAAAGTGAGAAATGGCCATTTTCATTCCTTCGATTCTCCCTAACCATAAATGATCTTGGAGAGTTCTTTGACATTTTGGAAAGCTTGTAACATTCTATACAATCCATCCTTGAAATGAATTTTGAGATTCCACTTGGAACTAGGTGAAAAGTTGACATGAAGTTAGGTAAAAAATCTGCCTAAACTAGGGCAAAATTTCACTAAGTTAAAAGTTTCATGGACCCCTATTCACAAAATCATAACTTGAGATCCAAGCATTTTTTTGGAAAACTTTGTGAATAAAAGTTGTAGATTTTGTGGAGGACTACAACTTTCATGTTGGAAGTTTTCTTTGAATCCAATTTCATCATGGTGAAAAAGTTGGGAATAGTTGGGAAAAAATAAGAAATTTTCATAACTTAGAAAATTTCTAAGTTATGAAATTTTTTCAAACTTAAACCCTAATTTTCAAAATTAGGTTTCTTGGTGAGCAAGTTTCATGTTTTGACACATCTTGATGAAATATGACCCTTGGCACTTGATTTTGACCAAAAAGTCAAAGTTTGACTTTTCAGTGTGCAGTTGATTTTTGATCAGTTAGCTGGAAAATTCATCTGTCAATTCAATGCATTTGAGATCTTTTTGTGATTAGGTCAAGATGACGCCATTGAGTCCTTGAAACCATTATTGAACCCAATTTTCCACTGGCTAGGTGAAAAATTAGAAATTGCCCTTCTATAGTCAAAACCCTAAAAATGACCATTTTGCCCTTTTGATGATCTGATCAAATTTCTTGAGGAGTTGTGGTCCAAACTTGATCAAATGGTTCATATGAATCTATAATGTTGATGTGGGTCAAAAATTATGAGGTTTGACTATAAATTTGCCACATTTGACTTTTTCCCCAATACAACTGATTTTTAGGTCAAGTGTCCAATTGACTGGGCAAAAATGAGATTCGAAGCTTGAAACTTGGTATGGGAAATCTTATAAGTCCAACATGAAGTATGAAAGTCACATGAGGCATTGTACGTCCAAAAATCCCTGTGCAAACTGAAACCCTAATTTCAGGTCAACAGTGCAAGAAGAGGTCTTGAGCTGAGTAAACCCTAATCTGGTCTTGAATCCAAGAAGTCTTGTGATGGAAATCTTGATAAAATGAGAGGGAAAATTTTGGGGTACAACACATGTCTTAGCTAAGTGGGAAGGTAAAGAAATGATCCACCTGTTGATTACCTCTTGGGTCAGTTTATATCTTTTCCAAGTAAGTAGGAGTGCAGTGGATGAGTTCTAACTTCTAGTGGAGATTCGTCATCTCATCCAAGTTCTTTATATATGGAGGTTAGGTCAAATGTCAAGTACATCTTCTCTGACATCTGGAGGATTCTTCTGATTAAAAAGATCCTGATTTATGTGATCTTGCTTATGGATGCTTCGCTCTAATGGAATTGATTCAGATTGAGTTGAAAAAAAAAGGATCTTAAGCAGTAACTATTCTAGATGGATAGGTGGTGGTACTCTTAAACAAGATTAAGGGTGTTCACTCAAACTTGAGATCATTATCAAGTCTGTGAGAACATGGAACTCGTGTTCTATTGTATTGGAAAAGACATCCAAGGTAGGATGATTTATGGAAGACTAAAGGATAGAGCTCCAATATTGTATCAAGAAGTATGAGTGACTAGTGGACTATGTGCAATGGAGATTGATAATCTTGAGATAAGTTACTTTTGAAATATTAACTCTCAGGTGTGTAGAATATGAATTTATGCATATATCTGTGATCTGGCCTTGAAGGTTGTTTTGTCTACTGTTGTATGGTTCTCATGTGCTCCGTGCAAAGGGATGTGTATGGGTTACTATGGATGTTGTTTTTAGAACCATAGTAAATGATAAAATCCAGTGATTGAGATTGATGTATGAATTGATGATGGAACATCATCTCAATGGTTACTTCTCCAAAAAAGGAAGAAACGAAGGAAATGTTCCGCTCACGTGGTTGTGCATATGACTGATGTAAAATCCTTTGTGCTTGGAATCCTCCTAACTAAAGAAGAGAGTTGTGTATTTGTCAAATGTACTGGTGCAGAATTGTAGTCTAAACATGATGCTTTAAAAGTGTATGGGATTTTATTTTCCTCCGTAGGTTTCTGGGGTTTGTGATAACCTGAATAAGTTGCTGAGGTTATGTACTATTTATATCTTGTTGTATAAGCTTGAAAAAGGGCTTCTAAGAACTAGATATGGTGGATCAAGAACCAAAGTGAATGGTTTGTGTGTTAATAAATTGATGTCATAAATGATGTTGTAACACCATGCTTGTTAATGATTGGTTTGAGAGATGCTTGGATTATGAATATGAAACTTAATTTTCAACGCTAGTTTCAGGAGTGGCTTTTCTAAATATGGTGAAGTAGGACGTAAAGCTTATGACTATGTCTATAGTGGTATGTATGGTAAATGCATGACTAATATCATGTTAAAGAATTCACTTGTACTAGGAATTGTTAGTAGGTGCAAGGGAAGAGTATCAGATAAAGTGAAATGATTTGTGTTCTTCTGAGGAGGTTGGTACTTCTGCTACAAGTATTTATAGAAAATATTGTTTCAGTCTGGATCTTGTGAAGTAAGAAAATTGAGATTGTTTTAACCCAGTGTGCATGACACCCCGACCATCCAAAAAGACATGACAACGTGTATGGATCTGTAAGGCCATTTATCAGATATGTTCTTGTTAAGTGAGTATGTCAAGGTGTGCTCTCAAGGAAATAGAGTATCTGGATCAAGATTGATTTTACAGTATGAAAATTTGTATCCCTCCACTATGTGAAGTACTCCATGTGATTTCATCCGGCGCTCAAGTGTTCATCTTCAACAAGAACACTATTTATCCATGACAAGGGGAGTTAGGTACTTGTTTATGAATTTTTGTGGCATGGTGCAAACCTTATGAAGCTTGCATGCTATTCAAGCTTGTGGAGATTATATATCTCTTATGAGAATATGATGTCAGACAATATTCCGTGACATAGGGGTACTAGATATAGTTCTTGGTTCTCTTAACATGGTATGTATGGTTCTAGTCATGTGAAGTTGATTGATTGAATCATGTGTACACATGCCTCTTAGGAGTACTCTGAGAGACATTATTCTTGAATGGGAGAATTTATTTTTCTCTAAAGTTTTAGGTGGGACTCAATGGATATCTTGGCTGATTAATGAGAGATGTCACACATGATGTTTCACTAATTCTAGTTGAAAGGAATTTATTTAGAATCCAGTGGGAGGCATTGTGATTATGCTTCATAACATGTGGATAATTCTGTGAAACATCTTTTCCTGATGGATGAAGAAGTTTTTATCTAGCTTGAGAAGACAAGGGAAAGTAGACAATGTATGACTGGATGTCAAGACATTTTTTAGGACGTATTTCTTTTTGAGACTAACGAGGAAGTATTTTGGATGGTGTAATCAAGTACATGTTAGAAGGAGTGTGAAATGGGTGTTTGACTATGCATGCATACTTATTGGAACCACCAATTCCAGGAGAATCAGTCCAGAGTCAATAAAAGCGTTCAAAGCTGACTTGGACGATGCATATTTATTTTTGGAGAAGTTATCTTCCACAAATTACGTTCTCTTTGACCAAGACCATTGTTACAATCTAGGATCTTTAATTCCTAAGTAACTATTCATTTATTTAAAGAGGTCATTCATTCCCTTCCATCATCTTATGTTTTGTTGCTTTCATAATAGTACTTATGGTTTTTGTCCGGGTATGGGTGAGTACTATTTGGGTATGGTTTTGTGATGGCTTTGTTTGTCAAATTTGGCTAAAAAGAGGGAGAAAGGTTTTGTTTTTGTTCCTCTTGTTCTTCTTGTCTGGAGTTTGTTCATGTTTGTTTTAAAAGGGTGTTGGGTAGCATACTCTTATCGGAGTCTTCTCTTTGTTGTTTTTATGTCTTGTGATATGAGTTATGAACACAGTTGTGTCTTGTGTTCTGAGTTACCAGGAACTAGAATATACACTCTTGAGTCCTCATTTGGATAGTGCAGGTTGGTGTTTGGTTGCAAGAAAACATTCATGGGTTGAAGGGGAGTGTCAGCTATCTTCTTCCTCATGTAAACCAAATGACTTCAGGATTTTCTTCTCCTTTCATCCTGAGTTGACCGTACTGTGGATTTAAGTCTGATGTGTTGTAATGGAGTTGTTTGGACTGCTGTGAAGAGAAGTCGAACAGGATGTCATGACATCATGCAGACTGGGAATATTAATTCTCTATGTTACTAGCTTCTGAAGGTTAACTCTCAGACATTTATTTCAGCTGCAAATGTCCCATGTTGAGAGATATATTTGATGAATGTATGATCACTGTTGGATTTCTAATTTTTGTATTTTCCTTAAATATGTTGTTACTGAAATCTGAATTGTAATTTGTTTTAGCCAAAATTTGTCAAAGAGGGAGATAGTTAATTCTCTATTTGTATGATTGGCATTAATTTTAATAAAACAATTAGGCAGCAACATGTTTAATAGGATGTTCTAACTTGCAGATAAAACATGTTGAACAAGATGTCCTATGCAGAATCATTCGATATCATGCCTGTTACAACTAGACTTTTAGATCATGTTAGTTTGTTACAGATGAAAAATATTCTAAGAATATTATGATATCCTATGTGGCGCTCATTTTAAAGTTTAAGATATTCAAGCTTAATTCAAGGAGTATTCTTAGTTTCTAATTTTGGAGATAATTTAGGAAACTAATGATTGATGTCTTATTTTCATGGAGGAGTTTTAGCAGACTTTGTGCAGAAGTTTTTGCTGATTTGTAGTAGTTGATTTGCTGCGGTTTTAAAGCCTAATCCAGCCCAAGAAAAGGTTATAAAAAGGAAGTCTCAATACCTAAAGAAAACACGAACCAAAGTTGTAAAAGTATTAATATTTAGGGCTTCGTTTGTTTATTGTTTATTGTGAGCCACTCTTATATTGTTTTTTACTTGAGTTGGATTGTTAGTTTAGTTGTAATTGTGAATCACTCATAAGTTTTGAAGCAAGAGTGAATTTTGTTTGTTGAAGTGTATCTACTTCTTGATTTTAAATCACTCTTAAGCTTTTAAGTATAGAGTGATTGTTTGTTTGTGAAGTTTGTCTTCTAACTCATTTGAATTATGTTGTTGTCACTGTTCGTAACTGTCAGGGAAGTGAGAGGGGTCTCATACCTAGGTGAGTCTTAGGTAGAAATATATAACGGGTAGTGATTAAGTGAGAAGTTGTAAATGGGAGAGCTTAGCTTTGAATTGATACTATTTACTGATTTTTCTTCCTGGCTTGGTAGCCCCCAAAGTAGATTTATTGTATATCGAACTGGATTAACAATTCTGCGTGTTGTTTACTTACTGCACTATTTTTATTGTGTTATATCTTTTTCATTATGTTGAAGTCAAATTGCAGTGTCTCGGCATCTCTTAGGATATTTGTGACCTGAATACCATAATTTCAACAATGCTCAAGATATTTTCAACACATTTATCCATAAGAAACTCTATACATCCATCACTATATATCATTTCCAGTGCATATCTCTTTTATAAGTTCTCTTTCTTAAGAAACCATTTACCATGAAATATTTGCTCAATATTATGAAGTCTTGAAATAGATATCTAAGATGGATTACAAGTGCAATTTTTTTCACATGCTTGGAACACATAACTTATCAGAAATTGGATGCATGTTGTTGCAACTTAAAAAAACGAATGGGCCACCTTATCCATTAGGCCTCGACAAAAACAAAGTCATTTTATACATCATAAACAAGAAAAATGAAATTTAATGGGCTTCAAAAGATATGGGCCTCTGATTAATCGATACACCCTCCAAGTAGACAGCAAACCTCCTTCTATATCTAAAGTGGGTTAAAAAGTATATGGGCCTTAACCAAAATAAATTTGTTTACCTCCTTTGATTAGAAATACAACTCCCTTAATTTGGAATATACTTTTACTAGAGCCTAATGGGCCATCATATATTGATGGTCCATTTTGGACTGTTACACCCCTCTCTAATTTTAAATACTCCATAGAGATATGATTTACTTAAAAAAGAAAACTAAACTTAATGTAAGGGTAGGGAAAATTTGGGGGTATGACATCTGCCCCTATTTAATCACCTTTCGATTGAATAGTGTGAGAATACGCAGGTCTCGCACGCTTAATCGAAAGTTTATTAAATATTGGAAAACCCCAAGATTTATCCGAGATATAATAAGGATACACTGTACAACATTTCCATGAGTATGCAAAATAGGCACAAATGATGATGTATTATACTACTGGAGTTTGAACCAAAGTTTTGATAGAATTTAGACACAACGACGCGGATAACTCGTCAGTATCTAAGGGATTGCAGAGCTTGCTTATTTACCGTAACCTAGAAGGTAAATGATACAAGTTTTGAAAAGCTGACCTACTAATGCTAGGAGACTACTATAGTATGTTTGTGTCGCAGATTTTGTATATTCATCGCAACCTAGGGGATGAATAAAACAAAGTTTGATAACACATTGCTTCATGGAGACTGATGCAATGGATTACACAAATTTTGTTATGTTTACTACAACCTAGGGAGTAAACAGTACGAGGATGAACCTGTGCATTTATCACAACCTAGGGGATAAAAGACAACAGGGGTGGGCTTACATTATCCATCGCAACCTAGGGGATGAATAATATAACCTTGAAGATTCGCATATCTATCACAACCTAGGGGATAGATAGTTGAAAAAGCTTGAAACCAGATATTTGGAACTTGGAATGATGGTGTTGGTTGTGTCGTCTCAACCATAACCATCAACATGAAAAAAATACCCCAAACTCATGATGATGTCGGTCGTGTCGTCTCAACCATGATTATCAACATGAAGAAAATAAACCCCAAATTCATGATGATATTGGTCGTGTCGTCTCAACCCTAATTATCAACATGAAGAAAGTAAACCCCAAATTCATGATGATATTGGTCGTGTCGTCTCAACCATAATTATCAACATGAAGAAAATAAACCATAAATTCATGATGATATTGGTCGTGTCATCTCAACCATAATTATCAACATGAAGCAAAATAAACCCCAAATTCATGATGATATTGGTCGTGTCGTCTCAACCATAATTATCAATATGAATAAAATAAACCCCAAACTCATGATGATATTGGCCGTGTCATCTCAAACATAACCATAAACGTGAAAAAATACCCCAAACTCATGATGATATTGGTCGTGTCGTCTCAACAATAATTATCAACGTGAAAACAACACCCCAAATTTATGATGATATTGGTCGTGTCATCTCAACCATAGTTATCAACATGAAGAAAATAAACCCCAAATTGCTTTATAGTTTGAACTATATAGTTCGCACAGATAAGCATGCTAAATATGAACCCCAAGAGAATTTGAAAGTCTAACAAAAGTAGTCTTGCACGATGAACTACATGCATAATGGCCTAAATTGATATGCGATCCAAGCGTGATGTATGCCCCCAAATGTTTATATGTGTATGTACAATAATGCTTATGTGCTTATGCCACAAATGTTTGTATGTGCATGCCCCAAGTATGTGTATGCCCCAAATGTATGTGTATGCCCCAAGCGTATGTGTATGTTTTTGCTGGATATCTTTTGTTACACCATCGGGTTCTCATAGTTACCAACTCCCGATGGTGTTTTCTTCCCATTACTGTATCTCCAACTAGATTTGGATTTGGTGAAAGATGTCAGTGAGGTATTGATGTCTGTATCATAGGCGTAGGCGTAGGCATGGACGTAGTACATGGACATTGGCGCGGATATTAACATAGTCACAAACATAGGCGTGGCATAGAGATAGGTGTGGACGTGGGCGCAGGTGTGGATTTTCCTTCAATGTTTTCATAATCAAAATGCTTTTCGATGTTTTATCAAATGCTTTTATTGGTATGTCAATTTCCCAAAAATGATTTCAAACAATATTCATAAAAATAATTGTAGTATTTTGCAAACAAGTCTAAAAATAAAGAAACACAATTGAAATATTTGAAGAAAACTTCAATGTTTTTATTAATAAATATGCCCTTGAACAGGCAAGTGTATAAGATGCAATCCCTAAAAATAGGTAATTATAGAAAGATTTGATAAAAAGTTGTAAATGACAATAGAAATGATGATTGCTACTGCTATTTCCCCCAATATTCTTTTGATAGCTCCAATCTTGTTTGCTTTTGAGTTGGACGATTTAGACCAATCCCTTCCTCCGTGGTTCGTAGTCGTGGTTCTTAGATTGCAGTCTCTTTGTTCTTTTTTTCTTTGAAAGAGATCCCTAATTTTTGCCTGGATCTCCCTTTTGGGTTTTCAATCCACCGGGATAATTTTTTTGGTGTATGTCCCTAATTTTTGTCTGGATCGCCCTTTTAGGGTTTTCAATCCACTGGGACGCTCCTTTTTTCCTAAGTCGCCTTTTTAGGGGTCGAGCTTAGCGAGCTTTCTTATACATAGTATTTTTTGACTGCATCTGTATTTTTCGGATATGGTAATTCTTCCCCATCCATTGTTGTGAGGATAAATCCACCGCTGGAGAATGCGGTTTTTACCATAAATGGACCCTCGTAGTTGGGTGTCCATTTTCCACGTGAATCAAGACGAGGCAACAAGATCTTCTTCAGTACTAGATCTCCTTCTTTTAATACACGAGGACATACTTTCTTGTTGAAGGCTTTATTCATTCGTTTCTGATATAATTGACCGTGGCACACAGTTGTCAAACGTTTCTCTTCGATAAGGTTGAGTTGATCAAGTCGTGTTTGAACCCACTCGGCTTCTTAGAGCTTTGTTTTCATTAGCACTCGGAGTGATGAAATTTCTATTTCAACTGGGAGTACTGCCTCTATGCCGTATACCAGAGAAAAAGGGGTTGCACCTGTCAACGTGCGTACAGAGGTATGATAGCCATGTAAAGCAAAGGGAAGCATTTCATGCCAATCTTTGTATGTCTTCACCATCTTCTGAATGATTTTATTGATATTCTTGTTCGCAACTTCGAGAGCCCCGTTCATCTTGGGTCGATATGGTGAGGAGTTATGCTGTTCGATCTTGAAATCATCGCATAATTCTTTCACCATTTTGTTATTTAGATTGGACCAGTTATCAGTTATGATCTTGTTTGGAACTCCATATCTGCATATGAGATTTTGCATGATGAAACGAGTGACCACTTGGCTTGTCACATTTGCGTATGATGTTGCCTCTATCCATTTGGTGAAATAATCGATGGCGACTAGTATAAACCGGTGTCTGTTAGATGCCTTCGGTTCTATCATACCTATCATATCGATCCGCCATATTGAGAACGGAAAAGGAGAGCTCATGACATTCAGAGGAGTAGGTGGTACATTCATTTTGTCGGTGTAGATTTGGCATTTGTGACGGGTTTTTGTATAATGATAGCAATTTTCTTCCATTGTTAACCAGTAATACCGTGCCCGTAGGATTTTTCTTGCCATAGCATGCCCATTTGTATGGGTTCCGAAGGTACCTTCATGGATTTCCCTCATAAGCGTGTCTGCTTCTTGTTTCTCCACACACCTGAGTAGTACCATATCATAGTTTCTTTTGTACAATATATTACCACTCAAAGAATTTTGATGCTAGCCTTTACAGAGGTCATTTGTCGATGATAAAGGCATTTTCAGGATATTCTTGCATTTCAAGATATCTCTTGATGTCGTATAACCAAGGCTTGTCATCTGGTCCTTCTTCAATAGAGAGGCAATGTGCTGGCTCTTCAAAATGTTTGATAGTGATGTGTGGCTCATGGTTGGTCCAGGTTATATTAAACATAAATGACAAGTTTTCTAGAGCATCTTCCATTTAATTTTCTTCTTGCGGGATATGGTTGAAAGTAATTTCGGTAAATTCCGCAGCTAACTTTAAGACATAATCCCGATATGGAATCAAGTTTGCATGTTTGGTGTCCCATTCACCTTTGACTTGGTATATGACCAATGCGGAGTCTCCGAATACTTCAAGGTATTTGATTCTCAGATCGATGGCAGCTTCCAGATCTAGGATGCAGGCTTCATGTTCAGCGATGTTGTTGGTGCAGTCGAAACATAATTTGGCGGTATAACGTTTGTGATAGTTCTTTGAAGAAGTTAAAACTGCCCTAATACCATGTCCCAATGCATTTTAAGCTCTGCCGAACATGAGTGTCAAACGTGCCCCTGGTTCAGGTCCTTCATCGAGTCCTGGTATTTCGTAGTCATCAATAGCCATAACATCTTCGTGTGGAAAGTCAAATTTCATGGGATGATACTCTGGAAATGGTTGATGGGCTAGATGATAAGCTAGTATACTACCTTTGATGGTCTTTTGGGTAACGTATAGTATGTCGTATTCTGATAATAACATCGGCCATGAGCAATCCTTCTTGTAAGAGCTGGTTTCTCGAACACATATTTCAAAGGATCCATCCATGCTATTAGCCAGGTGGTATGTGTTAACCTGTATTACCTTAACCTTTTAGTAACCTAAGCCACTGCACAACAAGTTTTCTCGAGGAGAGAATACATGGTTTCGCAGTAAGTGAATTTCTTACTAAGGTAGTAGACCGCGTGCTCTTTTCTACCTATTTCGTCTTGTTGGCCCAATACACATCCCATCGATCCTTCAAGTACTGTTAGGTATATAATAAGAGGTCTTCCCAGAACATGTGGCATCAATATTGGAGGCTCTTGCAAATATTGCTTTATCATCTCAAAAGTTGTCTCGTAATCCTCATTCCATGTTATAGTTTGATCTTTTTGCATTAATTTGAATATTGGCTCACATGTGACAGTTAGGTGTGATATGAACGTTGAAATGTAGTTCAATCTCCCTAAGAAACCACAAACCTCTTTTTCTGTTTTTGGCGCTGGCATTTCTTGTATAGCTTTTAATTTGGTGGGGCCTACTTTGATACCATGCTAGCTTATAATATAACCCAATAACTTGCCTGACCTGACACCAAAGGTACACTTATTCGGATTCAACCTTAATTTAAACCTTCACAGTCGGTCAAATAACTTCTGTAAATGAATGATGTGGTTCCCCTCTGTATGATATTTGGTGATCATATCATCTACGTACACTTCAACCTCCTTGTGAATCATATAATGGAGAAGTGTCACCATTTCTCCTTCATAGGTTTCCCATGTGTTCTTCAAACCGAACGACATTACTTTGTAGCAGAAAGTGCCCTAAGGTGTCATGAAGGTAGTCTTCTCCATGTCTTCGGGTGCTATTTTGATCTGATTGTAACCTGAGAAGCCATTCATGAAGGAGAATACTGAAGCTTGAGCCGTGTTATCCACCAGAACATCTATGTGAGGTAGAGGGAAGTCATCTTTAGGACTTGCTCTGTTTAGATCCCGATAATCCACACACATGTGTACTTTTCCATCTTTCTTAGGTACTGGTACAATGTTAGCTATCCATGATGGATAGTCTACCACTACCAAGAACCCTGCGTTGAACTGTTTAAGAACCTCTTCTCGAATTTTGCTGGACATATCTGGACGAGTTCTCCTGAGCTTTTATCGGACCGGGGGACAACCTTATTTGAGAGGTAACCTGTGTACTACAATGTTTTTATCCAACCCTGGCATGTCTTTGTAGGACCAGGCGAATATATCCACATACTTGTGTAATAACTTGATCAGTCTATCTTTGACATTTTTTTCTACCACTGCCCCTAGGTTGATCTCTTTTGGATCTTCTGTTGTGCCAAGATTAATAGTCTCAATGGGTTCTTAATATGGTTGTATGTTGTCATCCTTTTGTTCTATACTTCTTGCCAGTTCTTCAAAAAGTTCAAGATCTTCAATATATACCTCTTCATCTTGGTTGACGGGATTATCAATATCATATCGGATAGTAGCAGTAACATCATCAGTGGTTTTTTCGCATGGATATGCACATTTATCATGTTTTAGTGCATTTTTGTTTAGTACGTGAATTTGGAAAATGCATATGAGAGAAAATATTGCCATTTTTTTAAAAATATATAGGATAAATGCAAAAATAAAAACAAGGATCTTAATTGAGTACAAAACACATTTTTATTAATCATAAATATTTATTGAAACACACGGGGACCCTTACAAACAACCCCTATGTCTCGAGCTTGGCATATGTTCTTTCAAAAACAAAGAAAATCACTTTGGAAAGAAAATTTCAGGAATATCCACAACTGTCCAGTTCTTTAACTCTTCTCCTGGGGCGCATTCACGGATGAAATCTGACGCCCTTTTGATGTTGTTTTTGTGGGACACCATTGCCACTTGTTTGCCATGCTCTACTCCTTTGCCGATGAAGGTCTCCTAGATTGGTGAAAACCGTGCTTTCCCTTTTAGAGTAGCCTTCAATGATTCATAACCCAAGCCAAAACGGTTCTTCTTCTCAGATATTTTGGGGAGCTTCCCCCAACCTTTTGAGTCACCATTATCCACAACTATTTGTAAGTCTCTCCATGAATTCATAATGGGCTTTTGACCTTTTCTACCGGTAAGGTGATCGTTGAATCAACCTCCGGTACTTGAAACGTTGTAGCTACGAAATCTTCGTCAGTACTGATATACCTGTAGGACTCAATGTGACTTATGAAGATGTCTTCCTCTCCACCAATTATGACCAGTCTTCCTTCAACAAAGAACTTCAATTTTTGATGTAAAGTCGAAGTGACTTCCCCTGCCGCATGGATCAAAGGTTTTTTGAGTAAACATGTATATGTCGGTTCTATATCCATGACTTGAAAGGTGATATAGAACATGTACAAACCGATCTTGACGGGAAGGTCTACTTCTCTGAATACTGTTCTCTGAGAACCATCAAAAGCTTTGACTATCGTGGAACTCGGTCTTATCACAACATCGTCTAGTGTTAACTTCATCAGGCTAGACATGGGTAACACATTGAGGGCAGAACCGATATCAGTAAGTACCCTGGATAGAATCGTGGTACCTATCTATATTGAAATATGTAGCGCTTGATTGTGAGCTCGGCCCTATGGAGGTAACTCACTGTCGTTGAAACCCAAATAGGATCCAGAGGTAAGATTTTCTACCACATTATCAAATTGGTTCACAATGATTTCTTCTGCAACATGAGAAGAACTTAAGACTTTCATCAAAGAATCCCGATGCGCTTCTGAATTTATGAGCAACGAGAGTATGGGAATCTTGGCTGGAGTCTGGTGAAGTTGGTCCACTACCCTATAGTCACTTCTCTTAATTATCTTCAAGAATTCGTCAGCCTCTTGGTTAGTAAAACTTTTGTTTGCTGGCTCTTGATTCACCTCTTCTACCGATTTTCCTTTTTCTTTTATCAACAAGTCACTTTTGTTTTTCAAAACATTGTCATTCTTCTCCAATGGTTTATTTCCGAACACCCGACCACTACAGGTTATGCCCCCTGTCCCTGCTATATTTGAAATTACAGGTTCTTGACTTGATGATGGCTTACATTCTTGTTTTGAGCCATTGACATACACAGCCGGATCATAACTCCATGGTACCTCCTTATCACTTTTGTAAGGGATAAGAGATGGACCTTTAATTACCATCGAATTCTTTGGCACTATTGATATTTGTGGAGTTTACTTTGTAATTGGGGTTTCTGTCGAATCTCCCCACGGAATCACGAGAGTTTTCTTGTCATGATTTATCTTTTGTTAAGGAATCACCAATGATTTCTTCATACTTCCTTCAATTGCTGCTATATAATTAGCCTCAGGGTATGGTCCGAATTGGACTATCCCCTGATCCACAAATTGTTGTAAGGTCCTTTCAAAAGCTTCGTTATATTCTTTCAACAGTCTTATCAGAAACTTTGCTTGTTTGCCTGCCCCAAAGTCAGTGATTACTTTGATCGCATTTATTGTCGGACCACCATGTCTAGGCATGGGGTTTGATTTGATGTTCGTTTTTTCGAAGGTAATATCTTTAGCCTCTAATAAGTCTTGAACCTTATGCTTAAAGGCCCAACATTTCTCTAGGGTGTGGCCCAGAGAATTTGCATGATATTCGCATCTAGCATTAGCGTCGTAACTTGGTGGGAGTCCCCAACTGGTGGAGCTAGAGGTTTGACTTCTACCAAAGACGCTTTCACCAAATGCTGTAATAGCTGGCTGGGTGGCATAGGGAGGGGATCAAACTTCCTTGGAGATCTGTCAAACTTATTCGGTTGTTGTTGCTCTTGCGGAATCATCAATGGTTGTTGTACTCTTAGTTGTGAAGCCATGACATTAACTTCACCTTCCTTCTTCTTTGTAAAATCATGGACCGGTCTCTTTGTGTTGAAACGGGCGTTTGATGACCCCCTTGAATCTTTTCGTTCTTTATCCATGTCTCAATCCTTTCTCCAATAGTCACTAGGTCAGAAAATCCAGAAGAAATGCTTCCTACCAATTTTTCATAGTATACCCCTTGCAGGGTTCCCATGAACATGTCGACTAGCTCTTTCTCTAGAAGTGGTATTTGTACTCGAGACACCATCTCTCTCCACCTTTGAGCGTACTCTTTGAAGGACTCTTCCTTCTTCTGGGATAAGTTCTGGAGCTGTGTGCGGGTAGGCGCCATATCCAAGTTGTATTTATACTGCTTCAGGAATACATTGACAAGATCTTCCCATGTTTTTATATGCGTCATTTCCAACTGCATATACCAATCCAGTGATGCCCCACTTAAACTATCCTAAAAGCAATGAATCATTAACTTCTGGTTCAGAGTGTAAGCATGCATTTTCCTACATTACATGCGTAAGTGGTTTCTCGGACAAGTGAGTCCTTCATATATTCCAAAGTTAGGTACTTTGAATTTCGACGGGATTACTACATCCGGAATGAGACCCGTCTCAAGAGCATCAACGTCAAAAGCATCATATCCTTCCACAACTTTCAACCTTTCTTCTAGAACTTTGTATTGGTCCAGTGCCAACGGGTTTTCAACAGCAGGGGTGTTGGTCACTTTCTGCGATGCATGATTAACATACTCCACATCGTGATCTCCATATTGTAAGTCCAAGTAATTGACAGCATGATTAACCAGAATTTGTAGGGTATGAGGTACCCCTGCCTTTGGTGGAGGTGGGATGAACCCCTCATATTCTTGTCTTGTCTTGTGTTGAGCCATGATAGATTTTTGTGGCCCTATTTCTAGTCCTTTTTTCAGTTGGTGACTGCCTGATGCACAAATAGCTTGGTTTCTTTGTTTGAAAGCTACTCTTGGAATCTGTTCTTGCCTATCAATGATGTTCTTCAAAGCTAGAAGAACCTGACTCATATCTCCCCTTAATTAGTCGACATTGCTCTTAACTTGCTCCAAATTCAACTTGAAAGCTGCTTGATTCTCTTTTATTTGTTCAATGGCTCTTAGTTGGTGAGCTCTTGTTTGATACGGCGGCCTAGGAGGTGATGGTTTCCTTCTACCAATGGTTCAACTGGAGAATATTTTTGAAAAAGATGAGTTTTTGAGTGGAAAATTTATGAGATGTAATGTTTTTATGAGTGTATGATTATGTATGCATGATGTTAAGGTTTATGCTTTGCGTGTCTTATTCACTTGGGCATATATATTCTTTTTATAATATCATGTATATATATATATATATATATATATATATATATATATATATATATATATATATATATATATATATATATATATATATATATATATATATATATATATATATATATATATATATATATATATATATATATATATATATATATATATATATATATATATATATATATATATATATATATATATATATATATATATATATATATATATATATATATATATATATATATATATATATATATATATATTAGGTTTTTTCTTTTTTATTTAGTGAGTACCTGGAAAGTGAATACACAAACAAGCTAGGAAACACAATGCTTTTATTGAAACGCCAATCCTTTTTAAAAAGATAATACATTTCAGATACTGAAAAATATTACAATTCTAAAACAATAAACTTCCTGGAAAGGAAATAAACAAAAGGAAAACAATATTCTAAGCCGGCTTGCGAAGGTCTTCTCTGAAGCAATCAGCCATTGTTCTACATAGCTTGAGAAAATTGTCAACGTTCTCTGGGAGAGGGACCATTACACTTTCTGCGTCCTTTAAACTTATGGGAATGTCTTTGATAAGGTTGTTGGCCAAGAACGCGAGCTTCTCATGCTTATCTTTGTAGTATCGGTACTCCTAGTAGAGTTTGGGAATTATTTTATGGTTATCCCTTCCTGCTTTGGCAATCTTTGTATATTGCTCATTCCAATACATCTTTTCAGCTCTCAGCTCCGTATAGAGTCTTCACTGTATTAGGAAGTCCTTCCGGAGGCCCTCTAGCTCGAGGCATACTTGCTCATACTCATCAGTTTTCTGGGCCATTTGTCTTTCTTCCCTCATTTTTACAAGGCACTCTCTGACTTCTGACTCTTGGCTATCCTGAAGCCTAATAGTGAGGTACTTCAACTGTTCTACTTGATCTAAAGATACTTGGGCCAAGTTTTGGATCTGAGCCCTTAACTCTCCCTCTATTACTTTCTTTTCATGCACAACTTTTTCATTCCATCTATTTAACTTTCCGATTTCATTGGCAGCATCTTCCAGCCTCTGATAATGGTAATCCAGATTAAAAGTAGCACTTAACATCCCTTCGGTTCAACACTTTGTTTTCAAACTTTCCTTTTCGAATGCTTCGCATTCCTTTTGAATCTTGAAGTTCTGGTATCACATATGTGATGTCGAAAGAGATGTCACGACACAAATATCTATTTGCAAGTAAGGTGCAGTAAAATCAAAAGCAGTAAAAACACAAGAGATTGTTCACCCAGTTCAGTGTACAACAACACCTACTATGGTGGCTAGCAAGCCAAGGACAAGTTCACTAAATAGTATCAATTTATAGACCCTCAGTAAACAACTAATTTACGATCTAATCACTTAATCACTACCCAAGCTAAACTTCTACCTAAGACTCACCTAGGTATGAGGCCATTCTCAAATCCCTGCAATCACTTATAGAATTAATAAGTTTGAAACACTTCAATCATTCAATGCTTAAAAGCTTATGAATGATACATAATTAACAACCTAAATAATAACTCAAGTATTTAAACAATACTTAGAGTGTATTACAAATAAAAAGCCTAAACTTCTAATCAGAAAGAAAGTATTCTTCTTCAAAAATTGCTTGTCTTTGAATAAGGAAGAAAATCCTTATATATGCGCAGCTTTGTGCTTGGGCTTGAGAACAAATATTCAAATATTTTGATTATTTCCATAAAAACAGGATAAGATATAATTATGCAATTTGAAAAATATTCCTCCATATTTTTCGCAACCTGTAGTTCATAAATCCTGAGTAATAGAGTGTTGGAAATCAGGAAACAAAAGACTTAACTAATTTTGGGTTGAGATCAGTTCAGTAGGCAGATGTCAAGACATCTGCTTTGACATCATTCAAAACAGTTTTGCTCCAAATGTTAAGACATTTAGAAAAACATTAACAAGTTTTGTTTTACCAAAATTACTTCCAATAAACACTTACAAACTCCCCCCTTTGGCAAATTTTGGCTAAAACATTGTTAGAGAAAATTATCAGAGCAGCATCAAGATTATCAGAGCATTATCAGGGCAACAAAAAGCAAGGCAATCAAAACATACATTCGGTTAGCAGTTAGCTATTAGCACAGGAAGATGTCAAAACATCTTCTGGGACATGAGGCTCCCCCTCAATCATTGGTTAACGGTTTGTGGTTAGTCAGTCAGTCACTCAATTTCTCTCCCCCTTTTTAGTCATAATATGCCAAAGAAAAATGCAATCAAAGGAATATCAGTATTAGGGTACAGACCATAAAATTCAAATTTCAAGCACATGTAAGTGCCAAAAAAAGGAACAAGGTGTTCAGAGAACCATCAAATAGTCTAACTTTCATCTTGACCAATTGACTTAGTTGAACTAGAACTTCTTTCCTCACTGGAATCTTCACCTTCAGAGCTCACTACATCATCAAGGTTGCTATCCTTTTGCAGGTCCTTGATCATCTTTTCAAAGACTAGCTTCCTAGATGAGCTCACTCTGATCACATCATCTAATTGCTTGTAAGCTTCCTTTAGTTCATTGATCATTTCATCCTTAGTGAAGGTATTGTCATCAGGAGCAGATGTTAAAACAATGTCTGGGACATGTTTTCCTGAAAAGAGCTTAAAGTGGAGGGTCAAGGCAGACTCCCTCTTGAATACAACATAATTTCCACTTAGGATTCCAGGGTGCTGATTTAGGATAATTCCACAGAGGAGGGAAGGAAAAGAAATTGGCATCTTAATGGCACAAGTTCCTGCATGTTTGATGGTTTTATCAAAGATATAAGTCCCATAATCAAAGATTTTTTGCTTTCCAATAGCATAAATGAACTTTCCTAAACCAATGGAGATGGTTGAAGTGTGATTAGTGGGAACCCAATTTGCAGCTCCAATCCTATGTAAAATTTCATATTTCACTCAGTTTGCTGACAGGAAGTTTGTTTTTCATTGGCCACTCACTTACTTGATTGGCAGTAATGGCTCTACACACTTGATTGTACATAACTTCAAGCTCACAACATACATCTTCATACCTATCTAGAAACTTGTTTATAATGGCAGGAGAGAATTCAACACACTTTCCTCTAACAAAAACATTTCTATATTCCTTACTCTTATGGTCATCATAGTCAACAGGAATATTAACAATAAACTCCTTAACAAGAGTTTCATAGCAATTTGCAAACTTGGTAATTGTTTTCATCATTCTAACATAGGAGATCAACTCCATAATTTCCTTACATTCCAAGGCACCAACTCCTAGTTCTCTCTCCAGGGAAATCCTTCTTTGATACACATACTTCCACTTTTCAGCATTCCCAACAGAGTGAAATGAGATGTTGTCAAGTGGGGATCAGGAACCCTAACATACAATTTCTTATTTGCAAATTTTTTTATAGGAGATATGTCCTAGAAATATTACTCTACATCATACTCAGAGTCAGTCTCTTCAACTAGAACAACTTTCTTCTTACTCTTGGACCTTTTTACAACATCCTCATCATCATCAGTAGAAGTAACAGGTCTGGATTTTCTCTTGCTAGAAGGAGGGACCAATTTACTTCCTGCTTTTGGGGGTCTGTTGTACCCCAAAATTTTCCCTCTCATTTTACTCAACACATGCCCATTGAGGTCCCTAACTTGCACATAGATGACCAAGAATTGACCAGACAAATTCTCCTCCTAAAGGCAATGAACCTCAAACTAGGGTTTCAATTTTCATCAAGATGGTTGATATCCAATGGTATAAAATGTTTTCCATGACCATAATATGTCCTTAAGGTTATCCATGCCAAAATTTATGCCTTGCACAACAGGTTTGCTCAGTCAACTGCTCAAATGCCTGAAAATCAACTCTACCAGGTCAAAAGTCAACTGTGGCTTATATACAGTCAAAATTTAAGATTTTTGGTAAACATCAACATTTTGAAGTAATATCCATCATTTGATCAAGGGTTGATCATGATTCCTCAAGAAACTTTCCTAATTCATCAAAAGCCAAAAATTGCTAATTAGGGTTTCTATAGGAAAAGTCAACCAAACTTTGACCAAACATAACTTTCTCATACTTTATCAGAGATTTTTTCACCAAATCTCATTTTGAATAGAATCCAATTCTCTACAACTTCTCTTCAGCCCTCAAGTTCAAGAAATTCCCCAACTAAAAGATATAAGCTCAGACATTATATGTCATTTCAAAAAGTCACCAAAAACACTTTTTGGGTCAAAGCTCCTTACATTAACATGTAAGATCCAATTGAAATAAAACCAAAAGGGTTGTTTAGAGGACATCCTAAGCACTCTAAAAAGTCAATGAACACCCTCTTAGGGTTAAAAATGAGAGAGATGTGCATTGCTAAATTTGACCATTTTTTGGAAAAGTGCATGAAGCAAATATTGACCAAACTTGAATTTTTTTCTAAATGGGCCCATATTTTCATGTTTGAAACTTGTTTCTAGCATGGTCCACGACCTCTAGGCCTACCCATGCATTATTATAATATTTATGCTATTTATTTTGATATTTTATTCATTAAAATGCAAAATTAAATAAATAAATAATAGAAATAATGTAAGATTTGATTTAGAATCTTTTTCTCATCAAATAATGGGCAAAATGTGCTAGCATATCAAGGTAAAAACGTGCAAGCCAAGAGGGGAAAGGATATCCAAAATAAGAAAGATTTTCAAGTGAATATTTGAAATAAATCTTGTACTCAATGCCATGGATCCTTGCTCTTTTTGTTGACCTAATGTGATGCACTATATAGGCATAACCATTCAGAACCAGGAGGAGGGCGCAACCAATCACAAAAAAAAAACCTAGCCAAAAGTTCAAATTTTCAAAGATTAGTGCAATTCAAAAACATTCGATCCAACCAGCCTCAGTCTGATCCAAGCATCCCATCATCCTTCTGAGGATCCCAGGGATTGAACCAACCCATTCCTGAATGCCAACCGATCCCATAACTCATTCTACGACAACGCACTGTTTGGTAAGTTTCTCAAACTTCAAACTTTTAATTCATGGCATGTAAATGTTATCTCTGCATATATTTGTGTTTAACATCATGTTTGCAAGAGTTTTAGACCATCGTTATCAAGTTTGGACGTAGAAATAGGAACATGCCATTGTTAGGGCACGAAGGTCTCCTATCTCCGTATCTGGACTTGCAGGCCGTTTCAGTCAAAAAGAACACCACCATCATGATCACATCCTATGATTTAGGGGGGGGGGGGGGGGGTAGGTTAAATTTATGGATCGGAAACATGATATTTTGCAGGTTAGGGTTTTGAAGACGCCGAAGACGATGTGGGTCAACCACCGTGAGGGGTGTTTTGACTCTCCCTGCACTGACGTGGCTGAATAACAATGTTTGATTGGTCCATTCAAATTCCCAGGGGCCCATTGAAGAGACGTGCATTGATAACTCAACAATTATGTTGTTTTTATATTATATTTTTTTTCATTTATATTCACGAATGAACAACATGGTCCAGTGGTGAGAATGAAGGGTGTTAAGGCATTACAAGGTGCAAGGGCAGGGGTTCGATCCCTGCCTCTTGCATATTATTTTTCTGAATATTTCATGCAGATCCTATGCTTTGGGTTCTAGCGCGTCCACCATGCATCTCCAGGTCTCATCCATTAGATCACAACAAGGTCAGATCCAGCGTCCAACAATCAATCCTCATGGTGGACCCTCAAACACATCCCCCATTGGATCAGGCGCAATCATTGGGCCAACAACATATGGGTCCAGCAGATTCAGTTTCACACCCCCTAATCTGCTTCTTACTCTAGGACCATTTTATTCTTTTTTTTATACTTTATTTTATTTTATTTAATTAGTTTATGTTTTAAAATTCATTTTTATTTTAATCATGAAATCAACAAAAATCACAAAAAAATAGATTTAGGTTTTTTTAATTAAAATTAACTCTTGCGAATTAATTTAATTTAATTGATTTTAACTTGTTTTCTTTAATTTAAAATTAATTATAAATTAGGTTAAATCTCAAACATTTTTCATTTAAAATACCAAAAAATATTTTTATTAAGTAATTAGATTCTTAGAGTTTCAAACTTGCTCACATTTTAATCTCTGCGCGCTTATAATTTTTTGTTTGATTATTTTTTCAATTATGTAACTATTTCCCGGTTTGTAATAGTTTAACTAAGGTTTAAATTTCCGCATCTGATTATGTAATTGCCCCGAGGCCATGTAATAGCTTAGGAGTTTTTATTTTCTGCAATTTATTTTTTGCACTATAAACTGCTTAGATGAATGGTTAATAGGATGGTATGGAAAGATAACGATTAACTGAACATAGCATAAATTAAGTCAAAGATAATATATCTGAATCAAGCACACTTGCACATGCTCACCCCTAGGGTATCTCCCACTTCAGTTGCCTTTGAAATGGTCACAATTCTCGAAACGTGAGGATTTTTAGTGACTGCCCTTTAGTTGAAGAGATCACAAGTCCCTCGATGACCCTCTCAACTGTTACCTTGATTAAAAGTGATATTAGAACTTTAGGGTAATTACTAAAAGTTCTTTCCCAGTTGCCTTAATGAACGTAAATGTCCCTTTCGATAGTCCCTCAAACATCCAACGATAGGGCTACCTACTAACTAATAGTATGATATCACTATCTAAAGGAAAGGAGCAAAAGAACGCCTTTTTCGAGTAGGTAGATAGCTGTTAAGTACTTGCTCAAAACTAATTCCGTTTTTACACCACACTTTCAAAACCTTTTCAAAAATGCTTTATCACACTCTTGAGGACTGATACAAGAGTTATCATAAAGCAAACAAAACTTTTCAAAGCACACACGAAAGCAATTTTCAAAAATGAGCAAGTACCTAAGAGCCCGTTGTGATGCGGTGGAAGAACTGACTTGAGGTTTTGCGTTTGTGTTATCAAATGTTGCGGTTTAGCAAGAGTCGCCACCGACTTTTCTTTTATCCAAAAGGAAAGGTAAAAAAGCACAGGAAAGACCTTTGAGATTGTTTTTGAGTTCGGGGGGTATATTATGAAAAGGGAAGGTGCTAGCACCCTTTTCATCCATGGTTTTCCATGGGCTCTTAGTTACTTGTTTTAGATCACTTTCTTTGCTTTTTCAATTGTTTGAAATGGTGCTTTGTGTGGTTTTAAAAGTATTTTGAAAAGAGGCCTTCGTTTAGGCAATCTTTGTAATGATTCTTGTTTGTAAGAATGTATACAAAGATGTTTGTCTTTTGAAAAATGTTTCAATGTTTTGAAAGTTGTTTGGAAATATGTGTGTTTATTTTGAAAATAGCAAGGATAGTTTTGCAAATTGATCAAGTAACTAGAAGCTTATCTACCTACTCAAAATGTCTTTCTTGTACATTTTTATTCCTTTGACATTGTTGATTTACCATTGCTTTGGTAAACAACCCTATCTTTGGATGTTAAACGGGACGGGCGTGGGTCATCGTATGACCATGATAGCAATGGTGCCAAGTATCTTAGCAAGTTTTTGAGGGACTAAGATCATCTTTGTTTAGGCAACCTTTTGATAGCGTCATCGAGGGACTATGATCTTTTGTTTTTTTTAATTTTGCCAAGATACCTAGCATGCATACCATGGCCATTTTGTTTAGGCAACCAAGTGGGTGAAACCCTAGGGGTGCTTGTGTGCAATGTGTTGTCATTTTCATACATTTGTTTGTCTTGAATTAGGTCATGCTATTTGTTTGATTTTTGTCTTATCATACAAATCCTAATTTACTAAACATATATATAATGCGATAAATTGCGTAAAGTAAATCTAAACTATTACAACAATATTATGGGAGGGGGGATACAAGTTTTGAATGAGGGATATTGCTCAAAATAAAACCCTAATTCATTATTATAACCCAATTGAATTTGTTGCACAAATAAATAAGTAAACAAGTATTTAAATATGCAATAAAATGTAATTATGCAAAAATGTTTTTGTATTTATTTTATGTATGTAAAAATAAATTATTTAAGTCCTAAAAATAAGAAAAAAAACAATGTTATTATTTTTGAAAGGGGAAACCCTAATTTTGTTTTAAAAGAAAATATGTTTTATATTATTCATTTATGTACAAGAAAAAAAATAAAATTATTTACAAATATTAGAAGTTTAAAATATATGTAAAAATAATATTTTATGTGTTAAATAGTAAAAATAAAAATGTATAATATTTTAAGGTATTTACTATTTATTTTAAGAAAATAATTTCTATTTCACTTAAACTAATCAATATTTTGTGCAAAAAATAAGATAAAAATAAAATAAAAATGCAAAAAATTAAGAAAATATTTTTGGGATTTTTTTTATGTTCAAAAAAAAAATATTAAAGCAATAAATATAAAAAATGCAAAGAAAATATGAAAAAGAAAACAAAATATGCAAGGGGGTGTGGATAGTGGATCATGGGGTGTAACAAGTAGAAACAGCAAGCCCAAGCGCGCCAGGCCCAGGCTGGCTTCATCCCTGTCCTCCATCCAAACAATTTCACGCGTTCTGCCTTCAAATCCTGTTCTTGCTCATGCTTGCATAAAATAAAAAACTCATAACATAAAAAGTGTAGCTTGTAAACTCACGATTCCAATGAAATAAAGTTTGTGACCTAACACTCAAAGATCAAAGAGAATTTTATCACCCCTAATTTCTGACCTAAAATTTTCATGAACTTCAAGCTTCAAATTTTCACTACCCAGTTAATATAAATAACAACTATGCATATGTACAGCTTAAGCAAGTTAAGGACTACAATTTTGCTTCACAAATAAAAGCCTAAGGATTCCTAAATAGAGAGATAGAACTTTGAAAAATACCTTGTTCAGTTGAGTTTGGATATGGCAATGTGGGGGCTTTGAGTGAGGCCTGAAGATCGTGTGAGCTTCCTTGAAGTTCTCTCAAGCTTCTCCAATGCTCAGCTTGCCTTGTAGATGTTTGAAACTCCCTGCACGAGTCAACCTGCAACCTTGTAAAATGAAAATGGTGAAGTGTGAAACTGAGCTCACAGTTGCAAGACAAGGGCCTGGATAGTTTAGGTAGGATGTATGTAATGTGTTTTAAGTCTTAAAATGAGAAACGCACGAGTCAATATTGATTTGGCAAGGGTTCTGTAGATGATGCCCTGTTTGGGCAAAAAAATGTGATTTTGGTGTTTGAGAGTGTTTGGGATGCTATGGATACGTGCTTAGGCTTGTAACAAGTTTCTGAAGTTGTTTCAAATGATGTTAAGGCTTCTCTTTATCAGATGGACAAGTTGTATTGACTTTTGCAAGTTTTCTTGCTTTTGAAGAAAGTTGAAGTGACAATGCCCAAAATGTTGTACTTGCTAGTTCTAGGGCTGCAAGGAGTTGTTATGCTTTGCCTGATAACTGTGGACCTTGCTTGTGACAAAGAAATAGGTCCAATGCTCAAGGATAGCAAAGTTGTAAAAAGCTTGCTTTATCAAAATGGTATTATGAACTTTATGCCATTTTTGGAATAATTCTTTGTGCAAAGCTCCATAGGTCAGAATAAAGCCAATATCCATTGAATTTGAATTTAATTATGGAGTGTAGAAGGGATTAGGACCTGTAATGCAAGGTACAAGCATGCTTGAAACTGATTTGCAACTTATAACATTGTGAAAATGCCTTGAATAAAAGTGACAAATTGCCATTTTCCCTTCTTCGATTCTACCTAACCATAAATGATCTTGGAGAGTTCTTGGACATTTTGGAAAGCTTGTAACATGCTATACAATCCATCTTTGAAATGAAACTTGAGATTCCTCTTGGAACTAGGTGAAAAATGTCCATGAAGTTAGGTCAAAAACCTGCCTAAATTAGGGCAAATTTTCACAAAGTTAAAAAGTTTATGGACCCCTATTCACAAAATCATAACTTGAGATCCAAGAATATTTTTGGAAAACTTTGTGAATCAAATTTATAGATTTCATGGAGGACTACAACTTTCATGTTGGAAGTTTTCTTTGAATCCAATTGCATCATGCTGAAAAAGTTGTGGAAAATTGGAAAAAATAAGAAATTTCCATAACTTAGAAAAATTCTAAGTTATGAAAAATTTCAAATTAAAACCCTAAATTGCATTTTTAGGTTTCTTGATCAAAAAGTTTAACATTTTGACATATCTTGATGAATTATGACCCTTGGCACTTGATTTTGACCAAAAAGTCAAAGTTTGACTTTTCAGTGTACAGTTGACTTTTGATCAGTTGACTGCAAAATTCATCTGTCAATCCTATGCATTTGAGATCTTTTGAACCATGTGATTAGGTCAAGATGATTCTATTGAGTCCTTGAAATCATTCTTAAACCCAATTGGTCATTGGCTAGGTTAAAAATCAGAAATTGCCCTTTCTCAGTCAAAACCCTAATTTTGACCATTTTGCCCTTTTGAAGATTTGATCAAATTTCTTGAGGAGTTGTGATCCAAACTCGATCAAATGGTTCATAGCAGTCTAAAATGTTGTTGTGGATAAAAAATTATGAAGTTTGACTGTAAATTGGCCATGGTTGACTTTTTCCCCAATAAAGTTGATTTTTAGGCCAACTGTCCAATTGACTGGGCAAAAATGTGATTCAAGGCTTGAAACTTGGTATGAGCAATCTTAGGGGTCCAAGATGGTGTATGAAAGTCACATGAAGCATTGATGGTCTAAAAATCCTTGTGCAAACTCAAACCCTAATTTCAGGCTATCAGTGCAAGAGGAAGTCTTGAGTTGAGCAAACCCTAATCTTGTCTGGAGTCCAAGAGGTCTTGTGAGGAAAAATCTTGATAATACGAGAGGGAAAATTTTGGGGTATAACAGCTGCCCCTATTCAATCTTCGTGAACCGGAAGAGTTAGATTGGCGAATTTTGTCGTTCGTGACTCGAAGGTAAAAGATGATTGGACACTAGAGTGCTCGTAAATTTGCACTCGTCAAAGTGTAGTTGAGGAAATGGGCTTAAATATGCCATTTGGAGATGTGATAGAATCTTGTTGGAGATGGGCTGGCAGATGCCATCCAAGAATGTTTGCTGAGTTGTAAGTTGTAAGTCAAAAGAATGAATATCAGAATGGTATCCGCGTCTGTAATGTATCTGAACTGTATCTGGAGACTTGTAATGAGAAACAGAGTAGCATCCGTATTTGGAGCGTCTCTGAACTGTATCTGGTAGTTAGAATCTGAATGAGCAATAGAATGACATCCGTGTCTGGAGCGTCTTTGAGCTGGGGAGAATCAGAATAAGTGACAGAATGGCAACCGTATCTGGAGCGTATTCGTACTATATCTGAATGTTGAGGTCTGAATGAGTATCAGAATGACTTCCATGTCTGGCGTGTATCTGTACTGTATCTAGAAGTTTGATCTGAATGAGAAATAGAATGGCTTCCGCGTTTGGAGCGTATCTAATCTGTATCTGATAGTTGAAATCTGAATAAGTATCAGAATGGCATCCGTATCTGGAGCGTATCTGGACTGTATCTGAAATCTGAATAAGTGACAGAATGACTTCCGTGTCTGGAGTGTATCTGTACCGTATCATGATTGTATACCGTTAACGGTAGCTTGTTAGTCTTATCCTGAAAAGGGTAAAACGTTAGCTGAAACACAAAGTTATGTTGCATGAAATGTATGATGCAATAAATGTGTTTTATCGATGTTTATGATATATGAATGTAATATATGCGCATGTAAACTGATTTGTTGTATTGCTGAGGAAACTAAATCCTTGATAGTTGGGGATAAAAACTCTTGACTGCTGCCGAGGAAAATAAATCCTTGACTGCTGAGGATAAGGAAATCCTGGGCGACTGTTGGAGATTAAAAATCCTTGACAACTTCTGTGGGGATGTGAGAATCGTTCATGTCTTGAAGATGAAGTATTGACAAAAATTCTGTTGTGAGAGTAATGCCAAACTTCTTGAGAAATCTGCTTGGGAAATCCAACGAGAACCTTGACGACTTCTATTGGGGGTTAAGTAATGGAAATCCTTGATCTGCTGGAGAATAAGGAAGACTCTGATGACTTCTGTGGGGAATTAAGAATGAGAATCTTCATTCTGTCGGGGAGTAATGAAAACTCTGGCAGCTTCACTGGGGAATTTAGAATCTTCATTCTGTTGAGGAACAAGAACTCTGTGGGGAAGAAGGCTTACTGCTGGAGAGTAAGTTCAGGAGTTTTCGGTTGTCTGCCACTCTATTGGGAAGTTATCCTAGGTTGGGGAGAGACAAAAGTTAACTGTTATCTGGTTTATTTCCAGGCTTCAAGATAAACTTGCTGGGGACACTAGATTGACTGAAAGGTTTCTGTCAGGGATTAGAAGTCTTGACTCAACTGGGGAAGAAGGTTTCAGCTCCTCTGGGGATCTGTAACTCAAAGTTTTAGCTCCGCCGGGGATTGGGAGTTTGAAGTTCTAACTCTAATGGAGATTAAGGTTTGAAATTATAACTCCGCTGGGGATATGTATTTCAAGGTTTTAGCTCCGCTGGGGATCTAGGTGATGTACTGCAGGGATCGCTCCTAGAATAGCCTAAAGACGTTTTCCTATCCTTTTAGTCTGTCAGTAATTGTTCTTTTCCATCCTGTTTATTTGTAAACAATAATTATGTTCAAATGCATATGTTCATCAATGAATCATTGGACGTTTTTGCAAATAAAAACACAACTGTAAAAGGAAAAAGGCAAATAGTTTTTTATGCTTTGCAAGAGATATCTTTGTATTTACCTTGAATAAGTGTTTTGTACAAAGGAGACAGACATCCTAGTAAGAGGATGGTGTCATAAAAGTAAGAAAATTTATACAAAGAAAGATAGCTATGAGTGAAAAAATCCCATGGGGTTCCCATTCTGCTATAGCCTTCATGTCTCCGAATATCTTGTCCATCCGTTACTTTGTCCGAAGATGATTGAGTTGATCAGAAGCTCAGATTTTGTCAATGAAGAAATTGTCCTTAAAGTGATCCGACGAGACATAGTCATACGCTTTAATTCCCTAACTTTTGTCTGGACCGCCCTTTCGGGTTTTCAGTCCACCGGGAAACCCATTTTTGCCCAAGCCGCCCTTTCGGGTTTTCAACTTGTCGGGTGTACAGATTTTTGTGTGTTTATCCCTAATTTTGACCTGAACCTCCCTTTCGGGTTTTCGATTCACCGGGATGCCCTTTTTTCCCTAGGTGTGTCAACCTAGCGGGTCTCTTATGCGTAGTATCTTTTGACTATGTCTGCGTTCGCAGGGTGCGGCAGGTCATCACCGTCCATGGTGGTTAAGATCATTGCCCCACCAGAAAAGATGTTCTTGATTACAAATGGTCCTTCGTAGGTAGGAGTCCATTTGCCCCTGGGATCACTTTGCGGCAAGATGATGCGCTTGATCACTAGGTCTCCGACTTCATATGTCTGGCGTCTGACTTTCTTGTTGAAAGCCTTGATCATCCGTTTTTGATACGTCTGACCGTGGCAAACAGCAGTAAGTCTCTTTTCGTCAATCAATTTAAGTTGATCAAGCCGGGTCTGAATCCAATCATCTTCACTCAAACCAGCATCCTTCATGATTCTTAAGGAGGGAATCTGAACCTCGATAGGTAAAACAACATCCATGCCATATACCAAAGAATAGGGTGTTGCCCCAGTTCATGTGCGTGCCGTGGTACGGTACCCGTGAAGAGAAAACGGTAGCATCTCGTGCCAGTCCTTGTAGGTGACTGTCATCTTTTGTATGATCTTCTTGATATTTTTGTTAGCAGCTTCAACTGCACCATTCATCTTTGGCCGATAGGGGGATGCATTGTGATGTTGAATCTTGAACTGCTCGCACAAAGCGGTGATCATAGTATTGTTAAGGTTTGTACCGTTATCAGTGATGATCCTTTCTGGGATACCGTACTGGCAAATAAGGTTCTTCTTGATGAAGCGGGAAACAACATTCTTAGTAACGGATGTGAAGGAAGCTGCTTTGACCCACTTGGTGAAATAGTCAATGGCCACCAGAATGAAGCGGTGTCCATTGGATGCTGTAGGCTTGATCTCTCTAATCATGTCGATTCCCCACATAGCGAATGGCCAAGGAGCTGTTAAGACATTTAGAGGAGCTGGAGGCACGTGCACCTTGTCTGTATAGATTTGACATTTATGGCATGTTCGGGAATGTTGATAACAGTCAGCTTCCATGGTAGACCAGTAGTAGCCTACCCGTAGAATCTTCTTAGCCATCGTATGCCCGCTAGACTGAGTGCGAAGATACCTTCATGCAATTCAGCCATGATTTTTTTAGCTTCAGCTTTGTCCATACAACGGAGCAGAATAGAATCATGATTGCGCTTGTATAGGATGCCATTACTCAAGAAGAACTTTTCCGAGAACCTCCTTAAGAACTTTTTGCCGTTGACTGAAGCTCCTTCAGGGTATTCCTGAGCCTCGAGATACCTTTTGACTTCATGAAACCATGGTTGGTCCACTACTTCTTCGGTATTAATCTCGTGACAATGTGCCGGTTTGTCCATCCGTTCAATGGTAATTTGGGGAGCCTCATTATCCCAGTTAAGTTTAAACATGGATGGCATTGTATCTAGGGCATCTGCTAGCTGATTTTCTTCTCGCGGGAAGTGCTCGAAGGTAATCTTCTCGAAATGTGGTAACAATGTCAAGACATGTTCTTTGTAAGGGATGAGGTTTGGATGTTTAGTGTCCCACTCTCCTTTGATCTGACTGATGACCAAAGCTGAGTCCCCAAACACAATCAAAGATTTGATTCCCAAGTCTATGGCAACCTTGAGTCCAAAGATGCAAGCTTCATACTTTACCATGTTTTTCGTACAGTTGAAGAAAAGTCTCGCCGTGAAAGGAGTATGGAAACCTTCTGGGGAGATGAGTACCATGCCGATACCGTTGCCAAGTGCATTAGAGGCCCCATCAAAGTACAGGGTCCATCGGGATCCTTGTTCAGGTCCGTCATATGGTCTGTTCTCTTCAACATTGTCCAATGTCATGATGTCCTCGTCAGGGAAGTCAAACCTCATGGGTTGGTAATCTTCGACAGCTTGATGGGCTAGATGGTCAGCTAGCCCACTCCCCTTTATAGATTTTTGGGGGTGTACTGTATATTGTATTATGTTAGGATCATCTGCCACCTAGCTATTCTTCCAGATAGAGCAGGCTTCTCAAAGATGTACTTAATCAAATCCATCTTAGATATCAGCAAAGTGGTATGAGCCAACATGTGCTGCCTTAGCCGGCGAGCAGCCCATACCAAAGCGCAACAAGTTTTCTCGAGCAGTGAGTATCGAGTCTCACAGTCGGTAAACTTTTTGCTAAGGTAATAAATGACATGCTCTTTTTGGCCAGACTCGTCATGTTAGCCCAGTACGCACCCCATTGAATTTTCTAAGATAGTCGGATACATGATTAGCGGTCTTCCTTCGACGGGTGGCATCAGGACAGAAGGTTTTAGCAAATACTCCTTGATTCTATCGAAAGCGATTTGACAGTCATTCCATTTAACTACCTGATCTTTCTTCAACAGCTTGAAGATTGGTTCACAGGTAGATGTTAGGTGAGAAATGAACCTTGCAATGTAGTTTAGGCGTCCCAAGAAACCTCTAACCTCCTTCTCAGTGCGAGGAGCAGGCATTTCTTGTATAGCTTTGACTTTGGCAGGATCAACCTCGATGCCTTTGTTGCTGACAATGAAACCCAAGAGTTTACCGGATCGGACTCCAAATGTACACTTGTTTGGATTCACTCTGAGTTTGTACTCCTTCAACCTAACAAACAGCTTTTGCAAGTGATCAAGGTGTTCTTCTTCAGTTTGTGATCGGGCTATCATGTCATCTACATAGACCTCTATCTCATGATGTATCATATCATGAAACAAAGCTACCATGGCGCGTTGATAGGTTGCCCCGACATTCTTCAGTCCGAATGACATCACTTTGTAGCAGAACGTACCTCACTATGTGACAAAAGTAGTTTTCTCCATGTCCTCAGGTGCCATTTTGATCTGGTTATAGCCTGGGAATCCGTGCATGAAAGAAAATACTTTGTGCCGAGCTGTGCTGTTGACGAGAATGTCAATGTGCGGAAGTGGAAAGTCATTTTTAGGGCTGACCCTATTTAAATCTCTATAATCCATGCACATTCTCACTTTGTCGTCCTTTTTAGGAATGGGCACAATGTTAGCAACCCATTGTGGATATGAAGTAACAACCAGAAATCCAGCATTGAACTGCTTCATAACTTCTGCTTTGATCTTTTCTGACATGTCAGGTCTCATGCGGCGGACCTTTTGTTTCACTGGTGGACAATCTTCTCTTGTGGGTAGACAGTGAACCACAATGTCTGTATAGAGTCCCAACATGTCTTCGTATGACCAGGCAAAGATCTCCACATAATCATGCAATAGCTGGATTAGGCGCTCCTTGACACTCGGCTCTAGATTGGCATCTATCTTGATTTCCTTTTTGTCATCCTCAGTTCCCAAGTTGATTGTATCCAATTTCTCTTCATGAGGTTGAATTGCTCTTTCCTCTTGCTGTAACAGTCTGGCCAATTCCCCTGGCACCTCACAATCTTCCTCACCTTCGTATTCGGCTTGGTAGATCAGATCTTCAGAGTCACTGAAGGCTATAGTAGTATCGTTACCCATGGGTTCCGGAATGGAAGGGTACCCGCATTTGTGAGTGTGGGTGTGTGTAAAGGATAGCCATCTTAAAACAACAGAATGTAAAAGAAAGACAATGAGCATAGAAGTGTTTAAATATGAAAAACGTCCATGATTCATTAAATGACATATGATAATGAAATAAGAACCCTTACAAATGGACCTATGTGCCTCGGGTAAGACACTAGGCTTAAAAAGTATGAATTGTTTGTGAATTATTATAGTCCAACAGAAATGGAAAAGATAAATTACTACGGTATGAAAGTAATCGGAACAAAGTCTTTTGCTTCCCAGTTGCACAGTCCTCCGTCAACAGTAGGAAAAATACAGTCCTCCAAGCTGCCCTCTTCTTCACTGTCCTCTAGTGCATTAATCCCTCGGTGGCTGATCTTCACAGGTGGCCCTCCGGCACGGGAGCGGCGCACGGCCTTCTGGCCAGTCGAAGTAAATCCCAAGCCGAATATGTCTGTTTTGAAAGGAAAGTCTGGAAGCTTCCCCCAGATTGTGGATCCGCCTTCTTCCACCACTGCTCTAGCATCCTTGAGAGACGACATCCGAGGCGGAGGTCTGGTGATCACAGGAGTTGAGGACACCGCCTTGGTTGCTGCTATTTCTTCAAAAACCTCTTCAAAGTGTTGGAAAGGGGTCTCGATGAATTCGCCATCCAATTCTACATAACGGAAAGAATTTAGATGACTGATCATGTATTCCTCTTCGCCATGAACAATTATAATTTTCCCCTGGACATGGTACTTGAGCTTTTGATGCAGAGTAGAAGTGACAGCTCCAGCATGGTGGATCCAAGGTCTTCCCAACATGCAAGAATAGGAAGGACGGATGTCCATCACGTAAAATGTTGAATTGAATGTCTGGGTACCCACCTTGATCGGGATGTCCACCTCTCCATGGAACATCCTCTTGGAACCATCAAAGGCTCTCACAATGATGTTGCTGGGTTTCAGGGTTAGGCCTTCACAATCAAACCTATCCAAGGCTTTCGTCGGCAAGACATTTAGAGATGATCCAGTATCTTACAAAACATGAGCTAGGGTGGTTCCCCTATACTCCACCGAAACCTGTAGCGCGTCATTATGTTTTCTCCCTTTGGAGGTCAAGTCTGCATCGGAGAATCCCAGGCCATTGTCAGCTGTTAAGCTGGCCACACACTCCTGGAATTGATCAGCCGAGGTTTCTTGTGGCATGTGGGCCGTCTTCAAAAACTTGACCAATGCTTTAGCATGTGCCTCAGAGCACAACAACAGGGCTAACATAGAGATTTTGGAGGGGGTCTGCCCCAGTTGTTCAACAACATCATAATCACTTTACTTAATGATCCTCAAAATCTCTTCCATCTCTTTCTGGGATGTTTCAGGAACGACTAGTGATTGAGCCTTCGTCAAGACAGGCTCATCTTGAACATTCTTTCCTTTTTTCTCAGCAGCGGAAACAGGGATAGGAATTGCATTGTCATTGTTGGCAGGTACGCTTGCAGGTATAGTTACTGGTATAGGTGTAATCTTCGGAATGGCCGCGGGTCCAAAGACTGCTGTTGGAGGAGCAATCTCTGGAGAAAAGATTCTTCCACTACGAGTAACTTTGCATGTTCCGGCAATGTTACTGATGTCAGGATTATCCTCCTCAGAGCTTTCTTCTTCTACAATATGTTAAATTTGTTTGACACCATGGTAGTAGATTTCTCTACCATAGTTCCATGGTACCATTTTATCGGATTTGTATGTGGTTGGTCCGGGCATTGTTATCTTCAACGAAGTAGTCACTGGAGCGGATGTAATCCTAACGGGTTTTTTAGGAACCCTGGAAGGATTGGCGTATATGGTTATTATAGAAACTTCTGGAACTGGAATGGGTGAGACATGAGCTTTCTCAAACAAAATTTCCTTGTTATCAATCAATTTTTGGATTCCTTTCTTCAATAGAGGACAGTCAAATGGGGAGGACAGGCAAGTATGGAAATCTTGGTCACATCCTGAGAACACCCCAGCTTTCAACAAATTCATCTTGATGGTTAGGAGAGTAGTTAATAGTTCATCCACAGCAGAAACAAACAGATCTTATTCCACAGCACTGGCATTGTGCCCATGCCTCGGCATTGGGGCGGAGACAACATTCAGCTTTTCAGGAGCTTCAAATTCAACTTCCTTTGCGTTAATCAGATCTTGAATCTTATTCTTCAGGGGCCAACAGTTGTTGTTGTCGTGCCCTGGACTTTCTGAATGGTACGCGCATCTGGCGTTGGGATGGTAGTGTGGAGAGGTAGTGTTAGGATTTTTAGGGGCCTCCTTTAGCATGGTCAGGTTCAACTTCAAGAGATGTGGTAAGACTTAAGCAGTAGTCATGTTTATCTTGGTAAATTGCCTTACAGGCCTTTCCACCCTTTGCTGGTTATTTCTCGGCTGATCATTTCTCGGCTGGTTGTTTCTCGGCTGGTCTGAGGCAGACTTCTAAATCATGACGGCCCCCACAGTTGGTCATCTTTCAAATCGTCCCTGATTCCTCTGGGCATAGACAGCAGACACTTCCTTCTTTCCAGTGAAGGGCTTTTTTGCAGCAGCAGAGGTAGACGCATCTTTCTGAATTTTCCCGCTTCTAATACCTGTAGTTGTTTAGTTATTGGCATGCATTTTTGGTAAAACCAGGTGTGTGTGTGTGAATGTCATGACTGATGTCATAACATTCTAGTTTAGTATGTACTGATTCATTAGGTACCTTTGCAGAAAAATATTGTCATACAGGTGCTGCTGTTTATAAGTGTGTATCTGAGCATTTTGCAAAAAGATCACATTTACCTAAATCAGTAGACAGGTTTTCAGATGTCATAACAAATGTTAAGACATCCTGTTCTGAACTAACAGTTATGCAGTTTGGGTAATTCTGAGTTTTTTCAGGAAATTGACTCAGTCTTTCCAGAATAGAAAATCTCGTGGACTTGGGGTTAACCTAGCTCAACCCTAACCTGGTTGATAAAGTCATGTGACCTAGTCTTAAGGTCAAACGGAATTAACCCTAGTTTTTTGTGGAAACCCTAACTGAAGATGCAACTGCTATATATTCAACAGAGCTGCTGTTTTGGAATCAATCCCTTTTTTGACAGAAGATCATTTAGAAGCTGTATAGTTTTAACTATTGTAATCCAAGCAATTATCATTGTGATAAGTGACTTGGAATAGGTTTTAATTGTAAGGGTTGTGTATCACTCAAAGCTTTGAAGCAAGAGTGATTGTGTGTCTCTTGACTAAAGCTTTGAAGCAAAGTCAAGTTAGGTTTATGTATCACTCAAAGCTGTGAAGCAAGAGTGTTTGTGTTGCTTGATTAAAAAGCTGTGAAGCATAATCAAGTGTATATTTTGAAGAGTGTCTTCATCAATTCATTAGTCAATTGTTTTAAGTATCACTGCTGTGATTGAGGGGGAGTGAGTAGGAACTCAGATTTAAGTTGTACTTAGATTGAAGTTGCATTGGGTAGGTCTTAAGTGAAAGAGATAAACTGGTTGGTTTATTCCTGAATTAATATCTCTTATAGTGGATTTCCTCCCTGGCTTGGTAGCCCCCAGAGTAGGTGTTGTTGCACACTGAACTGGGTAAACAATTGACTGTGTTCTTTACTGTTTTTGTATTTACTGTTTTATAGAAAGTCAGATACGGTGTCATAACATTGAACGTGACATTGAGTATCTGCAGCCAGAATTTCAATTGGCATCAGAGCATGCACCCTGCCTGTATTACTGGGTGAGATCTAGGGATATCACTTTCTGGCACTATGGACAAAGAAGGAGTTTTTGGAAATAGACCACCCATTCTGGATGGAATAAATTATGACTACTGGAAACCTCGTATGATTGCCTTCTTAAAATCTCTGGACAAAAAGGCTTGGAGAGCTGCTGACAAAGGATGGATACATCCCACCATAACTGAGAAAGATGGGACAATCAGTCTGAAGCCTGAGGAAGATTGGAGTAAAGAAGAAGATGAGTTAGCCCTGGGAAATTCCAAAGCTTTAAATGCCTTGTTCAATGGAATTGATAGAAACATATTCAGTCTAGTACATCAATATGAATTGGCCAAGGAAGTTTGGGACACTCTCAAAACTACCCATGAGGGCACTTCCAAAGTAAAAATGTCAAGACTTCAGATGTTGACTACCAAGTTTGAGAATCTAAAAATGATGGAAGATGAAACCATTCATGAGTTTCACATGAACATCTTGGAGATTGCCAACACCTCAAGAGCACTGGGAGAAAAGATGTCAGAAGAAAAATTGGTGAGAAAGATTCTCAGATCCTTGCCTAAAAGATTTGCTATGAAGGTAACTGCCATAGAGGAAGCCCAGGACATCAGCAAGTTGAAAGTGGATGAACTAATTGGGTCTCTTCAGACTTTTGAGATGGGAATCACTGATAATGGTGACAAGAAGAACAAGAGCATAGCACTTGTATCCAACACTGATGTTGAAAACAAGGAGGATGAAGAAGAAAATATTTCAGAAGCTATAGCCATGCTTGGAAGAAAATTCAACAAACTCATCAAAAGAATAGATCCAAAGTCAAGGTCTAATGTTCATAACATTCCCTCTGACATTGACAGTTCCAGCAGAAGACCAAGGTCAGAAGAGAAGGGAAATCAAGGCAGAGGAATTCAATGCCATGGTTGTGAAGATTTGGGCATATTCGAGCTGAATGTCCTATCTTTCTTAAGAAACAAAAGAAAGGAATGACTCTTACTTGGTCTGACTGTGATTCAGAAAGTAATTCTGAAGAAGAATCTTCCAAACTAGTTACTGCTCTAACTGGTGTTTGTACCTCTGATAGTGACACTAGTGATGAAGAAGTGACATTTGAAGAACTGGATGATACCTACAAGAAATTGTGTATCAGAAGTGCTGAAGTCTGTGTGCAGAATGAGAAACAATCAAAACTCATCATAAAGCTGGAGGCTGAAAAAAGGGCAGACCTTGAAACTATAAGTCATCTAGAAGGGGAAGTTCAATTGATGAACTCACAACTGAACCAAATGACCAAATCTGTCAAGATGCTGACTAATGGAACAGACAAATTGGAAGAGATTCTTCAAGTTGGACAAAATGTGGGAAACAAATCTGGACTAGGATTTGTGGAAGCTAAGAAATCTGGTGCAGACAAGAAGATCAGGCCTGTTAAACAAATGTCAAAGCAGATGTCTCAACACAACTCTCAACATCAGAAACAGAGATATATGAAGAAAAAGTACCAAAGATGGAGATGTCATCATTGTGGGAGGTATGGCCACATAAAGCCTTTCTGCTTCAAATTGCATGGATACCCTAATCAAAACTCAGGTGTTAAACCTAAGTCAAAAAGGGTACCACATACTCCTCAATGGAAGAAAAAGGCTACTGCCCTGATAGCCCACACTTCCCTGAGAGTCTCTGCAAGGGAAGGCTGGTACTTTGACAGTGGATGCTCTAAGCACATGACTGGAATAAAGAACATTCTCAATCATGTTAAACCTCACACCACTAGTTGTGTGACCTTTGGAGATGGTGCTAAAGGTGAAATCAAAGGAGTTGGTAATTTGGACTTCCCTGAAGTTCCAAATCTAAATGAAGTTCTATTGGTAAAAGGCCTGACTGCTAATCTCATTAGTATCAGTCAATTGTGTGATTTAGGATTCAAGGTCATCTTCTCAAAATTTGAATGTCTAGTAATTAATGAAAAACTAGAAGTGGTAATGAAAGGAATCAGATCTAAAGATAACTGTTACTTGTGGCAGCCTGAGAACACTAATAACTCCACTATGTGTTCCATTACCAAAGAAGAAAAAGAGATGAAACTATGGCACCATAAGCTTGGCCATCTTCATCTAAGAAGAATGAAAAGAACTATCTCTATGGAAGCAGTCAGAAGGATTCCAAGACTGCAAATTGATAAAAGGAGGGTTTGTGGTGAACTTCAAATTGAAAGGCTTGGTAAAAAGAGACATGTCTATGATGTGGTGAATAAACTTGAAGAAGGATGTGTTGTCAGAACCAGAAGTAATCATGACAAAGAATTTGGAAACAACAAGTTTAATAAATTCTGTTTCCCAAAAAAAATGAGTCATGAAGTCTCTTCTCCTATAACTCATCATCAAAATAGAGTTGACAAAAAGAAAAATAGGAACATACAGGAATCTGCCAGAGCTATGATTCATGTCAAAAAGAATGCCTTCCCAACTCTGTGCTGAAATAGTTGCAGCTGGTAGTAGCTGTTCTCAAAATATCTGGACAAAACAGATGCTCACTGAGTATAATGTCTCACAAGATGTTGTGACATTGTATTGTGACAATCTGAATACAATCAATATTTCCAAGAACCCTATTCAGCATAGCAGGACCAAGCACATTGACCTTGTAGAGAAGAAGACAATTAAATTGGAACATGGTGTCATCAAGCTTCAGCTAACTGATTCTTCTACCAAGGATCTTGTTGGAAATCAACTTGAAAACTTGAGGGGCAAGATGGGTATTTGCCAACGTGAAAAATTATAGCAATTAATTTTGCTTAAAACAAGGGTTGAAGGAGTTATTTGTGCTGAGTCTATTTTTAGTAGGTTAATCATATGTCTTTCCAATTCTTTCAAAATTATTAAGAAGTTGAATACACTCTCATTTGCCTCCTACCTCTCTCGTCTTTGCAACCTATTCCTTTCTCTCAATCAAAGTTTTCTCTCAAATTGCTACTGGTGCTCTAAGTCAATCAAAATGTCTCAAACATCATCTTCAACCAAGGCGACCACTTCATCTTCATCATCTGACCAAGATTCTCGAGCAATCACCACATGCATAGATTCTGATGTTCTGGAGATCACTCCTCTTAAAGAAATGGCAACTGACCCCTCCAAAGTTAAAAAGCTGAGAACTAGGCATGCAGGAAGAGCTCAAGCTACTGCTTCTGGTAATCCTTCTCATCCTTCTTCCTCTGTTCCAAATAGGGAAGGATCAGCTCAAGTTCATCAAGCAATTGCTAGGCTTGTGACAAGAATACTAAGCGGAAACCAATCTGTACCGGGGATTTCTGTCCCATTAAATCAAGAATCAGCAAGCCTAAATATGGATGTCTCTGAGAATGTAGATGTCTCTGAGAATGTTGTGACACAAAATGACAACATTCAGAACCCTTCAGAAAAGACTGCTGATCCACCTATCATTGATGTGGATGAGGAATACTCAGACAATGATCTGATTGCCAATGTAAACCCTAGCATAGCTAGGAGAATGATGAAAAGAAAGGGTAATCAGAATGATGCAAAATGTATGACCAAAGATAAACCTGCTGTTAAGAAATCCAAGGCTGAAGGCAAGGCTGGGGTAGAATCTGTGAAAACTGGTCAGTCCAAAGGGAAGGTGAAAGCCCAGGTGTATACTGGTAGACAACCAATTACAAAGAAGAGAAAAGAACCTGAATCTTCTGATTCTGATGAGGAATCAGAGTTTGAGATTGATGCTGAAGAAATTCCTATCAGAAGGAAACTGCCCTCCAGCAAAATTGCTAGAGTTCCTGAAGTCCCAACAGACAATATCTCTTTTCACCATCCTGACAATGCAAACAGATGGAAGTATGTTTGCTTGAAGAGAATAGATTTAGAAAGAGATCTAAACAATGATGCCATGGAGTGCAAGGACATCATGGACCTGATTAAGAATGCTGGACTGATGAAGACAGTGGTAAAATTTACCAAGTGTTATGAAAATCTGGTCAAGGAGTTCATAGTTAACTTGTCTAATGAATGTGCTGATGGAAGGTCAGCTGACTTTGAAAGTGTTTATGTTAGAGGAAGAAGGGTTAATTTCTCTCCATCAGAAATTAACAAATTTCTTGGAAGATCAAATGAGGATTGTCCTGAACTGGAAGTCACTGACAATGAAGTTTGTCAAACCGTCACAACAAGACAAGTGAAGTGCTGGCCCTTGAAAGGCAAGCTGAATGCCAACAAACTTAGCATGAAATTTGCCATCCTGTACAAGATTGGTGCAGCCAACTGGGTCCCTACAAACCATAAATCAACTATCTCCACAGGATTGGGGAGATTTATTTATGCTGTGGGAACCAAGACTGTTTTTGACTATGGCAGGTATATTTTTGAACAAACTTTAAAACATGCTGGTAGTTATGCTGTCAAAGGCCCAATTGCCTTTCCCTCCCTCCTTTGTGGAATTATCCTTGCACAATACCCTGATATCCTGGTGGCAAGAGTTACTGCTTGCAAAAGAGCTCCTGCCCTTGGGTTACACTACAAGCTGTTTCAGGGATCTCATGCTCCTGATATTGTTATAACATCAGCTGAGACATCTTCTGTGAAGACTCAGTCCAAAACATCTAATGTTATAGCTGTATTAAAAGAGACCTGCAAAGAACTGGAAGCTAGGAAAAAGACCCTAGAAAACCTAATTGCCAGGTTAGAAAAGGAGGAAGCTGAAGGAAACAGAAGGGAAGAGGGTGTAGAAGATGAAGATCATCTCAATACTGAAGAAACTAGCTCCTCTAAGTCTGATGACAGTGCTTAAAGGTTGGTGGAGTTGCTGATTGGTGGAGTTGGTGCTGGTCCCTGGTAGAGTTTGGAAGTGTGTTCAGTTTTTAGTTGCTGTTCTTATTACTTTTTCTAGATGACTGTATAAATTTTAAGAACATGTATCTTTGGCCCATTTGTGGCTAAAGAGGGGGAGATATATTTTGGTACTTTATTAGACATTCTATTTTTCTGCAGTCATTTCTTTCTACTGCTATCTATCTCTGATTGCTTAGGGTCTTTAGCCAAAAATCTGCCAAATGGGGAGTTTGTAGTTGTTTAGTTATTGGCATGCATTTTTGGTAAAACCAGGTGTGTGTGTGAATGTCATGACTGATGTCATAACATTCTAGTTTAGTATGTACTGATTCATTAGGTACCTTTGCAGAAAAATATTGTCATACAGGTGCTGCTGTTTATAAGTGTGTATCTGAGCATTTTGCAAAAAGATCACATTTACCTAAATCAGTAGACAGGTTTTCAGATGTCATAACAAATGTTAAGACATCCTGTTCTGAACTAACAATTATGCAGTTTGGGTAATTCTGAGTTTTTTCAGGAAAATGACTCAGTCTTTCCAGAACAGAAAATCTCGTGGACTTGGGGTTAACCTAGCTCAACCCTAACCTGGTTGATAAAGTCCTGTGACCTAGTCTTAAGGTCAAACGGAATTAACCCTAGTTTTTCGTGGAAACCCTAACTGAAGATGCAACTGCTATATATTCAACAGAGCTGCTGTTTTGGAATCAATCCCTTTTTTGACAGAAGATCATTTAGAAGCTGTATAGTTTTAACTATTGTAATCCAAGCAATTATCATTGTGATAAGTGACTTGGAATAGGTTTTAATTGTAAGGGTTGTGTATCACTCAAAGCTTTGAAGCAAGAGTGATTGTGTGTCTCTTGACTAAAGCTTTGAAGCAAAGTCAAGTTAGGTTTATGTATCACTCAAAGCTGTGAAGCAAGAGTGTTTGTGTTGCTTGATTAAAAAGCTGTGAAGCATAATCAAGTGTATGTTTTGAAGAGTGTCTTCATCAATTCATTAGTCAATTATTTTAAGTATCACTGCTGTGATTGAGGGGGAGTGAGTAGGAACTCAGATTTAAGTTGTACTTAGATTGAAGTTGCATTGGGTAGGTCTTAAGTGAAGGAGATAAACTGGTTGGTTTATTCCTGAATTAATATCTCTTATAGTGGATTTCCTCCCTGGCTTGGTAGCCCCCAGAGTAGGTGTTGTTGCACACTGAACTGGGTAAGCAATTGACTGTGTTCTTTACTGTTTTTGTATTTACTGTCTTATAGAAAGTCAGATACGGTGTCATAACATTGAACGTGACATTGAGTATCTGCAGCCAGAATTTCAATACCGGCTTCAACCCTCTCGCTAGTTAGAATCAACTTAGTGAAACCTGCAGAGGAGCTCCCAATCAGATGATTAAAGAGAGGATCTGACAGAGTCCCTAATAACATATTAACTAGCTCTCTTTCTGACAAAGGTGGTTGCACCCTTCCGGCTAAATCCCTCCATTTTTGGGCATAGTCTTTGAAAGCCTCATTGGTAGCCATATCCATACTCTGTAACTGAGTACAGGTTGGCGCCAAGTCGGCATTGTATTGATAATGTTTATAGAATGTGGCTGTCAAATCCTCCCAATTATGGACATCTGCTCTCTCCAACTGGTAGAACCAATCAAGTTGGGTTTCCGAAAGACTGTCCTGGAAAAAGTGGACCCACATGTCTTTATCAGAAGAATGTGGTTGAATTTTCCTGACATAGGATCTGAGGTGCATCTTTGGGCAAGACACCCCATCATACTTAGCGAACAGTGGCACTTTAAAATTAGGAGGGATTACAATTCCAGACACCAGCCCTAACTCCTCAAAATCCAGCCCCGATACTCTTTGTATCTCCATGGCAGCTAGACGCTCTTCCAAGTTCTTGTATTTGTCATCGGCCGGAGGGTACTATTGTTTGGAGTAGTCCCCATCTTCCTCTTCCTCTGCTTCAGACTCAGATGGCTCTGCAGTTCCTTTTCCTTTTCCTTCCCCCTCTTCAGATGTTGATGGGAATTCCAAAGTCCGTCTGGCTTGTCCTTCAAACCTTCTGCCCATGATAACTACACCGGCCCGCTTCTTCTTCTTTTTATCTTTTTCCTTCTCTAGTAGAGTCTTCAGCTCCTCCTAACCCTTGGCCAAGGTCAAGAGTAGCTGTTGAAATTGTGAATTATGAGTTGAAAATCTTTGACCGTTTGTTCAATATCCATCTTGCTGAAATAAACAGCAGAGAGATGAGGAAACTTGGTGTGAAGACCTGTTTATGCATATGATGAATGATGTATATTCATGTAATTCTTTCAAGGATTCAGAAATTCAAATTTATTTTAAACAAAAAGAAGCACACGTCATATTAATAACATAGAATTTGTTAGTACATCAATGCCCCTTGGGCAAAATAATACAAAATTCTAAGGTAAAAAGACGTTGTGCATCCTCTTTGGTGCAATGTAGGTGTTGAGAGTCTGCTCTTCGTAAAGTTGACGAATGAGTTCCAAAACCTTCTTCTCGCTTGCATAGAATTGGGCTTCGAAAGTATCACGCTCTCCCTTGAGTTGTATCCAACTCCTTTGTAAGTCTTCGAGTGATGTTGGCATGTTAGGATGTAGGAGGGTGTATGGAACCTCTCCTTCCATAACAGGCTCTATAATCACAGGGAGAATGGAGGGGTAAGGCATCATAAGACTTTGGGTACGGGTTCGTACCCACTTAAGGTAAGGCTCAAGAGGGATGGAATTCTTGTGTCCCCAGGTCTTACTGTTTACCTTGTTGGGCATCCTCCAGGCTCGAATGAATCTTTGACGGAATCCTTGGTCGTCATTGTCGAAGTCGAAAACCAATCCTTGAATCAACATATCATGTGGGCCATCCCTTCAGGCATAACCAAACTGTCTCAGAGCCAAGCAGGGGTTGTAGGTGATGTCTCCCCTAATGCCTAGTAGAAGGACATTAGGGAATTCCCCACAATGGTCAATGATGATAACATTCTCTTTTGATCGAGAACACCAATGAATATCTGAATGGATAAGTGTCATTAACCATTGTGACCACCTCAAGCCTTGCTCATTCTTCAAGACTAATTGTGGAAGATGAGAAATAAAACATCTTGCCAGTAGAGGAGTGCAACACATGAGAACACCTCTTTTCCTCATTGTACGAGTGTGAAAAGAGTGGAGGATATCCCCAAGCAATATAGGCACTGGGTTGCGAGTCATGAAGATTTTGATAGCACTCACATCTATGAGTTGATCAGGGTTAGGGAACAAGACCATCCCATAGATGAGAAGAGATACAATCTCCTCAAAAGCTTGTAAGTCCAATGAATTCCAGCAGCTTTAGGCCTTCTCAAATAAGAACTTTGACAAGAAACCTTTGACACCACTTCTAGTTTCCCAATGTGTTGTGACATCAGAGGAGTGCAAGTGCAGGGCTTGAGTAATCTCTTCTAGCTTTGGATATCTTTCCGTAACATTGAAAGGTAGTTGATTGAGAATAGGAATCCTCAAGAGCTGAGAAAATTCTTCCAAAGTAGGCACAAGTTGGTAGTCAGGAAAGGTGAAGCAGTGATGCAAAGGGTCAAAGAACTGGAAGAGAACTTTCAACATATCCTCCTCAGTGTTGGCGGTGACCAAGTTGAGAAGATGACCATGTCTCTCGGTGAATGGAGAATTCACAGGAATCCTTGAAGCTAGCTCCTTGAGTTGAGGAGGAATTCTTACAAGGTTAACTTGGATAGTTTTCCTGCGAAGTGGATCCATAACCTACAAAACAGGAATAAAGATGAAAATCCAAAATCCTTGAAATGGTTAGTGGATGCATATGATGCTTCATGATGTCCATGATGTTCATGATGTTATGCACAAGTATATATGTACAAGAAAATCACATAAGTTCCTAGTTTAGGCTTGCATGGGGTTTCATAGGTAAGTACCCTCTTGAATTTTAGTTGGCTCAACCTGTCCTAGAAATAGTAATCGGGTTCTAAGGAGCTCAATATCACTGGATTGTTTCCTTGTTCATTGTTTCAATTCAGCCTCTTTACTGGCGACCGAAATATTCCAAGGAACCAACCCTCAATGAGTGTAGTATCGAGTATCTACCAACTTCGGACTGCACCAAAGCTGGTCATCTCACTACATCCTAAAAGGCCAAGTTGGTCAAGTAAAGGTTCTAGAAGTCCATTAGTGCTTCATGACATCACTCAGTGGCCCCGTATTCTCTTTGATTGACTCAAAGGATACCGGTACCCACAAATATGTCGCACTAATATAGCTATTTCTTAGACCATGTCGGTATACCCCGAACAGTTTCCACAACGTATTGCTATTGACCTATGAATGTTTCCCAAATTCGGGTAGAGGATTCAAACCCAAACAATAGAACCAAAGTGTAAAGCATACAAGTCAAGCAGGAGAAGCATGTAAAGGTGATCTAAAACCCTAAGGTAACCCCACTTTTATAATATCCCCAACAGAGTCGCCAGTTTTGTGATGCGGTGGGAGAACTGACTTGAGGTTTTGCATTTGTGTTCACAAATGTTGCGGTTTAGCAAGAGTCGCCACCGACTTTTCTTTTACCCAAAAGGAAATGTAAAAAAGCACAGGAAAGACCTTTGAGATTGTTTTTGAGTTCGGGGGGTAGATTATGAAAAAGAAAGGTGCTAGCACCCTTTTCATCCATGGTTTTCCATGGGCTCTTAGTTACTTGTTTTAGATCACTTGCTTTGCTTTTTCAATTGTTTGAAATGGTGCTTTGTGTGGTTTTAAAAGTATTTTGAAAAGAGGCCTTTGTTTAGGCAATCTTTGTAATGATTCTTGTTTGTAAGAATGTATACAAAGATGTTTGTCTTTTGAAAAATGTTTCAATGTTTTGAAAGTTGTTTGGAAATATGTGTGTTTATTTTGAAAATAGCAAGGATAGTTTTGCAAATTGATCAAGTAACTAGAAGCTTATCTACCTACTCAAAATGTCTTTCTTGTACATTTTTATTCCTTTGACATTGTTGATTTACCATTGCTTTGGTAAACAACCCTATCTTTGGATGTTAAACGGGACGGGCGTGGGTCATCGTATGACCATGATAGCAATGGTGCCAAGTATCTTAGCAAGTTTTTGAGGGACTAAGATCATCTTTGTTTAGGCAACCTTTTGATAGCGTCATCGAGGGACTATGATTTTTTGTTTTTTTTAATTTTTCCAAGATACCTAGCATGCATACCATGGCCATTTTGTTTAGGCAACCAAGTGGGTGAAACCCTAGTGGTGGTTGTGTGCAATGTGTTGTCCTTTTCATGCATTTGTTTGTCTTGAATTAGGTCATGCTATTTGTTTGATTTTTGTATTATCATACAAACCCTAATTTACTAAACATGTATATAATGCGATAAATTGCGTAAAGTAAATCTAAACTATTACAACAATATTATGGGAGGGGGGATACAAGTTTTGAATGGGGGATATTGCTCAAAATAAAACCCTAATCATTATTACAACCCAATTGAATTTGTTGCACAAATAAATAAATAAACAAGTATTTAAATATGCAATAAAATGTAATTATGCAAAATTGTTTTTGTATTCATTTTATGTATGTAAAAATAAATTATTTAAGTCCTAAAAATAAGAAAAAAAAATAATGTTATTATTTTTGAAAGGGGAAACCCTAATTTTGTTTTAAAAGAAAATATGTTTTATATTATTCATTTTATTCATTTATGTACAAGAAAAAAAATTATTTACAAATATTAGAAATTAAACATATATGTAAAAATAATATTTTATGTGTTAAATAGTAAAAATAAAAATGTATAACATTTTAAGGTATTTACTATTTATTTTAAGAAAATAATTTCTATTTCACTTAAACTAATCAATATTTTGTGCAAAAAATAAGATAAAAATAAAATAAAAATGCAAAAAATTAAGAAAATATTTTTGGGATTTTTTTTATGTTCAGAAAAAAAATATTAAAGCAATAAATATAAAAAATGAAAAGAAAATATGAAAAAGAAAACAAAATATGCAAGGGGGTGTGGATAGTGGATCATGGGGTGTAACAAGTAGAAACAGCAAGCCCAAGCGCGCCAGGCCCAGGCTGGCTTCATCCCTGTCCTCCAGCCAAACAATTTTGCGCGTTCTGCCTTCAAATCCTATTCTTGCTCATGCTTGCATAAAATCAAAAACTCATAACATAAAAAGTGTAGCTTGTAAACTCACGATTCCAATGATATAAAGTTTGTGACCTAATACTCAAAGATCAAGGAGAATTTTATTATCCCTAATTTCTGACCTAAAATTTTCATGAATTTCAAGCTTCAAATTCTCACTACCCAGTTAATATAAATAACAACTATGCATATGTACAACTTAAGCAAGTTAAGGACTACATTTTTGCTTCACAAATCAAAGCCTAAGGATTACTAAATAGAGAGATAGAACTTTGAAAAATACCTTGTTCAGTTGAGTTTGGATATGACAATGTGGGGGCTTTGAGTGAGGCCTAAAGATCGTGTGAGCTTCCTTGAAGTTCTCTCAAGCTTCTCCAATGCTCAGCTTGCCTTGTAGATGTTTGAAACTCCCTGCACGAGTCAACCTGCAACCTTGCAAAATGAAAATGGTGAAGTGTGAAACTGAGCTCACAGTTGCAAGACAAGGGCCTGGATAGTTTAGGTAGGATGTATGTAATGTGTTTGAAGTCTTAAAATGAGAAACGCACGAGCCAATATTGATTTGGCAAGGGTTCTGCAGATGATGCCCTGTTTGGGCAGAAAAATGTGATTTTGGTGTTTGAGAGTGTTTGGGATGCTATGGATTCATGCTTAGGATTGTAACAAGTTTCTGAAGTTGTTTCAAATGATGTTAAGGCTTCTCTTTATCAGATGGACAAGTTGTATTGACTTTTACAAGTTTTCTTTCTTTTGAAGAAAGTTGAAGTGACAATGCCCAAAATGTTGTACTTGCTAGTTCTAGGGCTGCAAGGAGTTGGTATGCTTTTCCTGATAACTGTGGACCTTGGTTGTGACAAAGAAACAGGTCCAATACTCAAGGATAGCAAAGTTGTAAAAATCTTGCTTTATCAAAATGGTATTATGAACTTTATGCCATTTTTGGAATAATTCTTTGTGCAAAGCTCCATAGGTAAGAATAAAGCCAATATACATTGAATTTGCATTTAATTATGGAGTGTAGAAGGGATTAGCACCTGTAATGCAAGGTACAAGCATTCTTGAAACTGATTTGCAACTTGTAACATTGTGAAAATGCCTTGAATAAAAGTGACAAATTGCCATTTTCCCTTCTTCGATTCTCCCGAACCATAAATGATCTTGGAGAGTTATTGGACATTTTGGAAAGCTTGTAACATGCTCTACAATCCATCTTTGAAATGCAAATTTAGATTCCTCTTGGAACTAGGTGAAAAATATCCATGAAGTTAGGTAAAAAACCTGCCTAAATTAGGGCAAATTTTCACTAAGTTAAAAAGTTTATGGACTCCTATTCACAAATTCATAACTTGAGATCCAAGCATCTTTTGGAAAAACTTTGTCAATAAAAGTTGTTGATTTCATGGAGGAATACAACTTTCATGTTGGAAGTTTTATTTGAATCCAATTGCATCATGGTGAAAAAGTTGTGGAAAGTTGGGAAAAAATAAGAAATTTCCATAACTTAGAAAAATTCGAAGTTATGAAAAATTTCAAATTAAAACCCTAAATTACATTTTTAGGTTTCTTGATCAACAAGTTTAACATTTTGACATATCTTGATGAATTATGACCCTTGGCACTTGATTTTGACCAAAAAGTCAAAGTTTGACTTTTTAGTGTACAGTTGACTTTTGATCAGTTGACTGCAAAATTCATCTGTCAATCCTATGCATTTGAGATCTTTTGAACCATGTGATTAGGTCAAGATGATGCTATTGAGTCCTTGAAATCATGCTTAAACCCAATCGGTCATTGGCTAGTTTAAAAATCAGAAATTGCCCTTTCTCAGTCAAAACCCTAATTTTGACCATTTTGCCCTTTTGAAGATTTGATCAAATTTCTTGAGGAGTTGTGATCCAAACTTGATCAAATGGTTCATAGGAGTATAAAATGTTTTTGTGGATAAAAAATTATGAAGTTTGACTGTAAATTGGCCATGGTTGACTTTTTCCCCAATACAGCTGATTTTTAGGTCAACTGTCCAATTGACTGGGCAAAAATGTGATTCAAGGCTTGAAACTTGGTATGAGCAATCTTAGGGGTCCAAGATGGTGTATGAAAGTCACATGAAGCATTGATGGTCTAAAAATCCTTGTGAAAACTCAAACCCTAATTCCAGGCTATCAGTGCAAGAGGAAGTCTTGAGCTGAGCAAACCCTAATCTTGTTTGGAGTCCAAGAGGTCTTGTGAGGAAAAATCTTGATAATATGAGAGGGAAAATTTTGGGGTATAACACCCGTGGATAACTATGGATGGAAAGGGTTCTAACACCTTCCCTTTCTATAATCTACCCCCTTACTCAGAAAATCTCGAAAAAAAGGTCTTGTTCTGTTCTTTTCACCCTTTCCTTTGTTGGATAAAAGAAAAGTCGGTGGCGACTCTTGCTTACCGCACATTTACGAATACAAAATGCAAAACCAGTATTAACATTCGGTTCTGCCACCGTATCACAAAACTGGAGAATCTGCTGGGGAAAATGATAAAGTGGGGTTTACCTTAAGGTCTAGATCATTTTAAAATTTCTTTCTTTGTTTACCTTGACTGCTTTACTCTTAAGGGTTTTATTGGGGTATTCTTGTAAAGATCCTATACGCGGATCTGGGGACATCTTTTAGGTAAACAACAATAGATCGTGGAGACTGTATGGCGTAGACCAATATGGTTTAAGCGGTAGCTGTGTTAGTGTGACACTTTGGTTGGTACTAGTATCCCTTGTGTTGAATCGAGGAGAATACAGGTCCTCCGCATGGTGTCGTGAAGCACTAACGGACCATAGAACCTTAGTTTAACAAACTTGGCCATTAGGAAGTAGTGAGATAGCCGACCTCGGTTTAAAGTTGGGAATCAGTTGATACTCGATACTACACTCATTGAGATCATACTTTCGGGATTTTTCGGCCACAAGAAAAGATTTCTAAGCTAAAATAATGCCGATAAAGAAAGATCAGTGATATTGAGACTCCTTAGAACCCAATTACTATTTCTAGGACAGGTTTGAAACCAAGAGGTTACTTACCTTAAACCTCATGCAAGCCTTTGAACCTAAGTTCTATTGTATGCTTTGGTTGTGTGTGATTAATTTGCTTAAACATGACATCATGCATCATAAATATTCATTCTTCATTACACTAACCATTTCAAGGATTAGGGGAATTTATCTTTGTTCTGTTTTACAAATCATGGCTTCCACTCGTAGAAATACCATTCGAATCAGCTTTGTGAGAATACCTCTTCAACTCAAAGAGCTAGCATCAAGGGTTACTGAGACTTCTTCGTTCACCAAGAACTATGGTCGACTTCTCAATCTGGTTACCATAGGTTTTGATGAGAAGATGATGAGTATGCTCTTTCAATTCTTTGACCCTAAGCACCATTGCTTCACCTTTCCAGACTATCAGTTGATGCCTACCATGGAAGAGTTCTCTCAGATATTGGGTATACCTATTTTGGATCAGTTGCCTTTCACCGGTTTGGAAGAAGCTCCAAAGTTGGAGATCATTGCAGCAACTTTACACCTGAAGAGGTCCGACATTATATCCAACTGGGAAACAAGAAGCGGATTCAAGGGTTTTCTAGCCAAGTTCCTAATAGAGAAGGCTTAACTGTTTTGGGATGATTTGTACTTCCAGGCTTTTGAGAAGGTCTTGGCCCTTCTAATCTATGGGTTAGTATTGTTCCCTAATCCAGACTTACTCATAGATGTAAATGCTATCAAGGTCTTCCTCTCTCGCAACCCTGTGCCCACTTTACTCGGAGACATCTTGCGTACCTTCCACACTCGTACCACAAAGAAAAGAGGGATTCTTATGTGTTTTGTTCCATTGCTTTCGAGGTGGTTTATTTCTCACCTCCCTAAATCAGTACTGAAGAATGAAGAAGGTTTGGGCTGGTCGCAAAGGATAATGTCACTTTCTCACGTAGATATTCTCTGGTATTCTCGATCTATGGGAGATATTTCTATTATTGACCGTTGCGGGGAGTTCCCTAATGTCCCTCTACTCGGTGTTAGGGGAGGCATAACTTGTAATCCTTCTCATGCTCTGCGACAATTTGGTTACGCTCGAAGGGATAGTCCTCACGAGATGCTTATCATGGGCATTGTGTTTAACTATGAGGATGATGTTCAAGGGTATCGTAAGAAGTTCATACGAGCTTGGGGCATGGTAAACAGATTTGACACCAAGACTTTGGGGCCGAATACTTCCATCCCTATGGAACCTTATCTCCAATGGGTGTGAGCTCGTGCTCAAAACCTTATGATGCCATATATAGCCATCCTAGCAGTGATTGTGGAGCCCATTACTGAAGGGGATGTTCCATATACAATTCTGCATCCTGATATGCCCACTGATCTTGAAGAACTACAGAGATCCTGGATTCAACTGAAGAAAGAGCGTGATACCTATAGAGATGATTTATATGCCCATGAGAGGAAAGTTTTGGAGCTCACGAAGCAACTTCAAGAGGAAAGAGGTCTTAATGTCTATCTCGGCACGAAGAGGAAGCGCCTATGGGAAACCTGATTTTTTTTAGTTTCAATAATTTTCAATTGAACGCCTAAAAGGGCAATTGTATTTTGAATTCTACTAATAAAATATCTGTTTCATTTTGGTTCACAAATTTAAATTTTCCAAAATCCTTGAAATCATTGCATACATATATCATACATATCATTGCATAAACAGGTTTTAAAGCAGGTTTCTCATCTTCTTCGTTGTTTATTTCAGCAGTAAAGAAATGGCCCTCGAACAAACAATGAAGGATTTACAAACTAAAAATGCTTAGTTTCAACAAATGATCATGGCTCTGGCCAAGGGGCAAGAGGAACTGAAAGCCCTGATTGTCAAAGAATAGACCAAGAAGCTAAAGAAGCCAACTGGTGTGGTGAATTTGGGAAGGAGGTTCAGAGGATCGTTAAGGCAGGTTGTAGAACTAGCATCTTCATAAAAAGAAGGAGACAATCAAGAAGGGGAAACAAGAGAGGAAGACCCCCGTCCAAGGGAATATGATAATGAGGAGCAGTATCCTCCGGCCAATGAAAAATACAAACAACCAGAGGATCGTCTGAATGCAATGGAAATCAAGAAGGTACCTGGGCTGGATTTCGAAGAGCTGGGTTTGGTTTTGGGGTTGTTATCCTGCAGAAATTCAAGGTTCCGGTGTTCAATAAATATGATGGGGTCTCATGTCCCAAAATGCATCTCCGATATTATGTGAGAAAGGTTCAACCTCATACTACAGACAAGGACTTATGGGTCCATTTCTTTCAAGAAAATCTATCTGGGACTCAACTAGAGTGGTTCTATCAGCTGGAGGGAACCAATATTCGTAACTGGGAAGACCTGGCTGCTACTTTCTACAAGTAGTATCAGTATAATGCAGACCTTGCTCCCACCCGTATACAACTCCAAAGTATGTCTATGGGTTCGAGTGAGGGTTTTCAAGACTATGCTCAGAAGTGGAGGGATTTAGCAGGAAGAGTCCAACCCCCCCTGTCTGATAGGGAGTTAGTGGATATGTTTCTGGGTACCCTATCTGGTCTGTTTTTCAATCATCTGATTGGAAGCTCCTCAGCTGGCTTTACTGAGTTGATTTTGACGGGAGAAATAGTGGAAGCTGGGATTAGAAGTGGCAAGATTCAAAAGGATGCCTCTTCAAGTGCAGGAAAGAGACATTTCGTAGGAAAAAAAGAGGTCAGTGTTGTTTACAATCAACGGAATCAGGGTAGAACCGAGCTCCGTCCAACGGTAGGGGCTGTTATGATATTCTAGCCCGCAGCTACTCAACAACGAAATAACCAGCCTAGAGAAGAAAGACCTGTAAGGCAATTCACCTGGATAAATATGACTTTGTCTCAAGTTTTGCCTCACCTACTGAAATCCAATCTGGTTACCTTGAGGGAAGCTCCCAAGAATCCCAACACCGTGTCTCCTTGCTACAACCCAAATGCTCGCTGTGTTTACCATTCAGAAAGTCCAGGCTATGATACAAATGACTGCTGGGCTTTGAAAAATAAGGTGCAAGACCTTATTGAGGCGAAGGAGATTGAATTTGATGCTCCTGAGATTCCCAATGTTATAACTGCTCCCATGCCCAAGCACGGCTGTGGTGTTAATGTTGTTGATGATGATACGTTTGTTACTTCTGTTGAGGAACTTGTTACTCCTCACATGACTGTTAAGTTGAATTTGTTGCAAGCCGGTTTATTTTCGGGCTGTGGTGAAGATTGCCACTTATGTTTATCTCTACCGACTGGTTGTTATTTGTTGAAAGCAGGTGTTCATCGCCTGATGGATGATAAAGAGATTCTATTTGATAAGACTCTTGTCACAACTGTTTCTTGTAAGTATGTTTCGATTATAAACATTTCCGCCAATCCTCCCAGGGTCTCCACCAAAAGACCCGTCAGGTTTACATCTGCTCCAAAGTTGGCTCCCCTGATCATCACTATGTCAGGGCCAATCCCATACTCCTCGGACAAGGCTGTTCCCTGAAACTATGGGGCTGACGTCTATTACCATGGCGTCAACAAGACCTGTTGGCTGCTAAAGACCATTCTGGAAATACTTATCCCAACATTGGCAACATCGTTGGGACCAGTAAAATAACAAGAAGTTGAAGAGTGTTCTCCCCTGAGATTTCTCCTCCAAAATCCATTACTATTCCTGTGATCATTCCTACTGTTGTTCTTGCTGACGCTACCACTGCAATTCCTGTGATTACCCCTGTTGCCACCCCTACCATTGAGTCAGACGAGACTCGGGACAAAAACATGTTGATTGAGCCTGTCCAGACGAAGGCACATTCAGAATCCATTCTAGAGGCTTCCAAGAAGTAAATGGAAGGAATCTTAAAGATAATTAAAAAGTGCGACTATAATGTGGTCGAGCAGCTGGGGCAGACCCCTTCTAAGATTTCAATGTTAGCCCTACTATTATGCTCCGAAGCTCATGCAAAAGCTTTGGTGAAATTCCTCAAAACTGACCATGTGCCACAAGAAACCTCGGCTGACCAATTTAAAGATTGTGTGGCCAGTTTGACGACTGATAACAGTTTGGGTTTTTCTGATGCTGATCTGATACCCAGAGGTAGAAAACACAATGATGCGCTGCATGTCTCCATCGAATGCAGGGGCACTACTTTGGCCCATGTTCTAGTAGCTACTGGTACATTTTTGAACGTGCTACCCAAGAAGGCCCTGGACAGATTAGACTGCGAAGGTTTGGCCCTGAAGCCCAGCAACATTGTAGTGAGGGCTTTCGATGGTTCGAAAAGAATGGTGCACGGGAAGGTGGACATCCCCATCAAAGTTGGTTCTCAGACCTTTGACTCCACCTTCTACGTGATGGATATCAGACCATCTTATTCTTTTTTGTTGGGTCGCCCTTGGATCCATGGGGCTGGAGCTGTCACGTTCACTCTGCATCAGATGATGAAGTACCCGGTGAAAGGAAATATTGTCACGGTACATGGTGAAGAATAATACATGGTAAGTCACCTGAACTCTTTTAGGTGTGTGGAAATGGATGGCGAGTTCATCGAGACTCCTTGTCAGAACTTCGAAGAGGTTCTCAAGACCATGGCTGCAACTGAGACTGTTACCAATATGCCGAAGATCACCAGACCTCCCTTAAAAATGGCTTCTCTCAACGACGCCAAAGAAGTTATTGAAGAAGGTGGGTGTACCATTTGGGGCCAACTCCCTGACATTCCATACAAATCTGATAAGTTTGGTTTGGGTTTCTCTTCAGGGGCTCAAAGGGCTGTTCGTCGTGCTCGTGCTGGAGGACCTCCCCTACGCATCAGCAACCATGGGGTCAACGCTTTAGAAGACAGTGATGGTGACTATGACATGGATAGCTGCATCTTCCCTACTACCAACGATGGACCTAGTAACTTGACGGTTAAAGACTTTGTACCGATTACTTTTGTTCAGAAGTAATTGTCTCTCTTGTTTTCGGATATGTAATAAGTAAACAATATAAACTCTATGGCCATGTGTCTTACCCGGGCACAATGGTTTAATTGTGAGGGTTATCATGTTTCAATCTCATATGTCATTAATAAAGCATTGGATGTTTTGCATACAAATTTTGCGCTCTCTATTTTTCTTTTCTGCTTTTTACTTTGTCAATACAACTATGCTCTTACATACACTCACATATCAAACTGCAGATCCACATCCACTTTGGATTCCATTGATAACGGTTTTGCTATTGCCGGTTATGACTTTGAAAATCCGATCAACCAAGCTGAGGACGAAGGTGAGGAAGATTGCGAGGTACCCCGAGAACTTGCCAGACTGTTACAGCAGGAAGAAAGGGCTATACAGCCTCATAAAGAGCCAGTTGAGACAGTGAATTTGGGCACAAAATAAGATAAAAAAGAAGTCAAGATAGGTGCAAATTTGGAGCTTAGTGTCAAACAGTGGTTGATACAAATGTTGCAAGATTATGTCGAGAGATTTTCTTGGTCATATGAATACATGCCGGGGCTAGACATGGATATTGTGGTTTATCGTCTCCCAACAAAAGAAGATTGCCCCCCAGTAAAGCAGAAGGTTCGTCGTATGCATCCTGAAATGTCAGAGAAGATCAAAGCAGAAGTTATGAAGCTGTTTAATACCGGATTCTTAGTTGTCACCTCCTATCCGCAATGGGTTGCTAACGTATTTCCGGTGCCTAAGAAGGACGATAAGGTATGGATGTGTGTGGACTACATAGATTTGAGCAGGGCAAGCCCCAAAGATGACTTCCCGCTTTCCCACATTGACATTCTAGTTGAAAACACCGTGCAACATAAGATCTTTCCCTTCATGGATGGTTTCTCTGGTTACAATCAGATCAAGATGGAACCCGAGGACATGGAGAAGACAACCTTCGTCACATAATGGGGCACTTTCTGTTACAAAGTGATGCCCTTTAGATTGAAGAACGTTGGGGAAACCTATCAGTGAGCCATGGTAGCTTTGTTCCATGACATGATTCACCATGAGATAGAGGTCTATGTTGATGACATGATAGCCAGGTCTCAAACTAAGGAAGAGCACCTTGATCACCTACAAAAGTTGTTTGATAGGTTGAAGACGTACAAGCTGAGGTTAAATCCAAACAAGTGCACCTTCGGGGTAAGGTCTGGTAAACTCCTAGGTTTCATTGCCAGTGATAAGGGTATTCAAGTAGACCCTGCAAAGGTGAAGGCTATACAAGAGATGTTGGCTCCTCGCATCGAGAAGGATGTTAGAGGTTTCTTGGGACGCCTAAAGTATATTGCCAGGTTCATTTCCCATCTAACTGCTACTTGTGAGCCTGTTGTACCCTAAAATTTTCCCTCTCAATTCTCAAGGTTTTTTTCTCACAAGGATTCTCAGGGTTCAGGATTTCACAAGTGCTTTGGGATTTTCCAGCACCAAAATAAAAAGGAAACTGTCAAATTTGGAGAAATTTAAGCTTCCTTCAATTTGGCACCCTTCAATTGCCTCTCATCCTCTTTCGATTGCCCAAGTTTACTGCCTCTCAGCCTCCTTCGATTGTTCAAAATCAATTGTCTACAAGCTACTTCGATTGGGCACATGATGCCTGTAAGCTGCTTCGATTGGGCACACGCTGCCTGCTTCCTGCAAGCTGCTTCGATTGGGTACATGCTGCCTGCTGCCTGCTGCCTGCAAGCTGCTTCGATTGGGCACATGCTGCCTGCTGCATGCTTTCAGCAAACTGCTTTGATTGGGCACATGCTGCCTGCTTCCTGTAGCCTGCAAGCTGCTTCGATTGGGCACATGCTTCCTGTTGCATGCTTCCTGCAAACTACTTCGATTGGGCACATGCTGCCTACATGTTATTTTGTTTTCGGAAAGCTTCGATAGTACAAAATTACCATCTCTATGCATCCTTCGAATTCACTTGCACCAAGGGCCCCTTGTAGACTTCGCTTCATACAAGCTTCGTTTGGGCCAAGAGGTGTCTTCATGCAAGATTTGACTAAAGTTCTTGTTTCCCTTGAAGGAACACCCTTCAATTCAGAAGGAACTTCCGTCATGCTAAACAGACACAAGGCATTTGACTCCCATGTACAATCTTTCGTTGGCCACATGTGACCCCTGGGAAGGCAATCCTTTGATTGAACGAGAAGTATCTACCTACAAAGCTTCATTTGAAGTTCTGATTCCTTTCGAATCAGCATGCTTCGAATCCAGACTGGGCCATTCGAAGCAAGCTTGTTTGAAGCAAGTCTGAACAAATCCCAAGACCAAATCTTACTTGTAAGGTTTACTTTGTTCCCAAATCTTTATAACCATAGGTTTGTACAAAGGTTTTGAACTTTGTCTTTTGGATAATACTATTCTTGGAAAAAGGCTACATACCCCTTCTTTTCATAGGGAATACTTTTATCACAAAAGCATCTTTCAGCCTGAATCTGGCCTGAACGAAAAGTAGGGCCAGAAGGACAAGTCACATCTTCTGCGCCCGAACTGCCAAATCCTCCACTTGTACCCTTCATGTTACCTATATTTTATTATTTCTTTGCAAGCTGGCTACTACAACAATGTCCATTCTTTTCTCTATAAATAGAGGAATTTTTGCAAAGCCAAGGGGAAGATCTTTTGGACCAGGCAAACGAATTTCAAAATTATCCCAAACACTCAAACTCCCAAACTCTCCAACTCTAAAAAATCTCAAAACTCTCAGGTCCTCCAACTCAAAAAAAACTCTCAAAACTCTCAAAAAATATCAAACCCCTTTGTTACATTATCATCCTTTCGATTCACCTCCCTAACCCATATATAGCAGCCTTTTGATTCACCTCCCTAACCCATATATAGCAGTCTTTCGATCTACCTTCGTAACTCATATAAATCATCCTTTCGATTCACTTTCTCCCCAGCTTCCATACACCATCTTTGGAACACTCCCAAAGCCCTAAAAAAACCACTCAAGGAAGTCAGTGAATCCTTCGATTCACTCTTAACCTCCATATACCAACCTTCGACTCAGTGAACTTTTTCCAAACATAGAAATAATTGAAATAGTTCCAGGGAGATCCCAGCCAAAGCCTAATCCATCATCAAGCCATACACAGCTCCTTCGACTGGAACTTCAAGAGGTAAGTCTTTTCTTAACTTGAAACTTTTTCCGTTCTAGCTTTATTTCTACATACATTGTAAAAGGAAAAATGTAGATATCTTAGGTAGGACCTTTCCTTAACCTTCGATTTACTACTTCTTATTTATTTAGAATCTTAACTCTGATTTGTTAGCCTTTGGGTTAGTGCCAAGAAAATTTATGCTAACCACTGGATTGTAGTTATATTTGGATACTGCATTTTTTTAGACTTTAAGACAGGTTTATTGTACCCTTCGATTGGCTAGTTGCACAAGCCTTTCGAACCATACTCTGGGGACCCAATGTTCTTACAAAAGGGTCATCAAAGAACCTGTGACAAAGTATGAGTGTTGCTGCTTCTGGGCCTCAAACGAAGGCCAGAGCCTTGCTGTTTCAAGGCCTCAAGCGAAGGAAGAACCTTAGGCTGCACCACGTTGGTTTCCAGGCCAATCGAAAGACACGACTTGCTGCTGCCAGGGCCCAATCGAAGGACAAGACATTGCTGCTGCCAAGGCCCAATCGAAAGACCTGACTTTGCTGTTTCCAGCCCCAATAGAAGAACTCCAACAGAATGCAAATCGAAGGTCCCCTCTGCCCCAATCGAAAGACACTCATTCTTCTTACTTTTATCTTATTTTCGCCTTTACATTTTCATGCAATTCGATATGGTTGTAATAGTGTAGGTTTTATTTCTTGCATTCTTTATTGCTTTTGTACAAATGCTAGTAAATAGAATGTATGGCAAGATAAAAAAACAACAAGTAGATAACCCCCTAATCAAGACAAAATGCATGCAAATCAAGCTCACTATTCACACATGCACCCTTAGGGTAATCTCACTTGTTGCCTATCAGAAAAATAGTCATATCCCTCAAACATGAGCGTTTTAGCAAAGACCCTCGATAAAAGATCGTAGTCCCTCGATGACCCTCGATGTTGCCTTCGGTAAACGATCAAGTCCCTAAACAACATTGCTAAAACGTCCCATAGGATACCTTCTATGACTATACAAACGTCCCAAGCCCTTCCCTTCACATCCAATGATGAGGCTTCTTACCAAAACAATGGTGAGATAGCAACATCTCAAGGAGGAGGAAAAGAACATCTAAGACTTTTGAGTAGGTAGATTTTCTCCTAGTTGCTCGCTTGCTCACAACAAAAACATTTTATACACCAACACCCACATTTTGAAACATTCTCAAAAGACAAAACTTTGTACGCGTTCTTATAGAAACGAGAGCCATTACAAAGACACATTTTCAAAACCACTTTCAAAAACACACTCCACAAACACCTCTTTGAACTATTTTCAAAACAACACTTTGTACACGTTCTTATAGAAACGAGAACCATTACAAAGACATTTTCAAAATACTTTCAAAACCCACATCACAAGCACACTTCCAAACAAAAATTAAGTGATCTAGCAAACAACTAAGAGCCCTAGATAACTACGGATGAAAAGGGTGCTAATACCTTCCCTTTTCATAATCTACCCCCCGAACTCAAGAAAACATCTCTAAAGGTATTTCCTGTTCTTTTCAGCCTTTCCTTATTGGATAAAAGAAAGGTCAGTGGCGACTCTTTATATCCGCAACATTTGCGAACAAACACAAAACACCCAAGTCAGTTCTCCCACCGTGTTACAGAACTGGTGACTCTGCTGGGGAATAACTTTTAAAAAGTGGGGTTACCTTAGGGTTAGATCACCTTTACTTGATTTGCTTGCTTTACATTTTTGGGTCCTTGTTTGGGTTATTGTTAAAGATCCTACACCCGGATCTGGGGCACCTTTTTAGGTAAGTAGCAATAAATCATGGAAGTTGTACGGGGTATACCGATATGGACGAAGTGATAGCTACGTTAGCGTGATACTTTGGCTTGTGCTAATGTTCCTTGAGTCAGTCAAGGATAACATTAGGCTTACTTAGTGTCATTAAGCGCTAACTGGCCTTTAGAACCTTCTAATTGACTCATCCTTGGCCATTAGGAAGTAGCAAGATAGCCGACTTTGGTTTTTACTGAAGATTGGTTGATACTCGATGCTACACTCATTGAGACTTGACTCCTGAGTTTTGTTTGGTTGTGATTAAATTTCCTATTGAACGAAGCTTGTGGGAAAGGTCATTTATATTGAGATCCCTTAGAATCCAATTACTATTAACTAGGACAAGTTTATCCAACTAAACTTTAAGAGGGTACTTACCTACAAGCTCCATGCAAGCCTAAACCTAAGGACTTATCTGCTTTGTATGTATATGATTATTTGTATATAAACTTGATTACTTTGCATACTTGTACATGACACCATACCATAGCATTTTCAATAACCATTTCAAGGATCTAGAGGGCCTTTGATGCAGGGTTATGTTGAACCAGACATTTATCAAGAGGCAAGAGGATTTATTTTCCTCTAGATAAATGCCGTCAAAGATAAAGCACAAAAACATGAGTCAAGGTATACAACCCACTTGACATGGTGAGCTTAATTCTCGTGGAAGGACATCCACCGATACAAAGTTCTCCAATCAAAACTGTAAGTGACTACTAACATTTACCCCGCGAGATTCTTGAAAACATGCATCCATATATCATGCATCATATCATGAAAAGTTTCTCCCATACACGTCTCCTTATCTTCCTACTGTTTATTTCAGTAAGATGGATATGGAACAAACGGTGAAAGATCTCCAAGCTCAAAACACTCAATTCCAACAAATGTTCCTGGCCATGGGTAAGGGGCAAGAGGACCTGAAGACCCTCCTTCTCAAAGACAAGAAGAAGAAGCCTAAGAATTCAGTATGCGACTTGAACTTGGGAAGAAGACTTAGAGGACCAGTCAAGGGAGTTCTAGATCTTCCAAATCCATCCAACATGAGGGATAGTCATGAAGAAGATAACAATCTGGAGATTGAAGTCGAAGATGAATACTCCGAGGAACAATATCTTCCTACTGATGACAAGTACAAACAGTTGGAGGATCATCTCAATGCTATGGAGATTCAACAGATACCTGGCTTGGATTTAGGAGACATGGGTTTGGTTTCTGGAGTGATCATCCCGCCAAAGTTCAAAATCCCTACCTTTTCCTTGTACGATGGAGTGTCTTGCCCTAAGATGCACTTAAAGTCTTATGTCCGCAAGATTCAACCATACACAACTGATTCAAAGCTTTTGATCCACTTCTTCCAAGAGAGCTTAGTAGGGATTCAACTTGATTGGTTCTATCAATTGGAGAGTTCTCGCATCCACACCTGGGAGGATCTAGCTGCTTCTTTCTACAAGCAGTACCAATACAACGCTGATCTTGCACCAACTCGGGTGCAATTGCAGAACATGACCATGGGTTCCAACGAGAGCTTCAAAGGATACGCCCAAAGGTAAAGAGATCTGGATAGTAGGGTGCAGCCCCCTTTAACTGACAGGGAGCTGATTGACATCTTTATGGGAACCCTAATGGGACCTTTCTTCAAACACCTAATCGGAAGCTCCTCGATCGAGTTCACCGAGCTAGTACTGACTGGCGAAAGGGTCGAAGCTGGCATCAAAAGCGGAAAGATCCAAGGAGCTACACCCTCTGATGCTCATAAAAAACCATACAATGGGAAGAAAGAGTCTAATGATGTGTATGGTCAAAGGAGTCGTCATGACCAACATGTGGGGGCATTCCTGACCTCTGATCCTACATCACACCGACAATAACAAAGGGGAAATCAGCGAAGACTAGACGAGCCCAAAAGATAGTTTACCAACATCAACATGCCGTTGTCTCAAGCGCTACAACAATTGTTGAGGATGAACCTGATTAAGCTGATAGGACCTCATCCAAACCCCAAAACCTCTTCTCCTAACTACAATCCTAATGCAACGTGTGCCTATCATTCCGACAGTCTCGAGCATGATACTAATGATTGTTGGGTGTTGAAGTACAATATTCAGAATTTGATTGAAGCCAAGGAGATTGAGTTTGACCCTACAGAGACTCCAAACGTGGTCACTGCTCCTATGTTGAATCATTGAGTGTTTTCTTCATTTTGAATTTTCAATTGTAATTTCTTTTGTTATTCAAACAATTATCTATTAATCTCAAACTTTGTTTCATTAATGCATTGCATATGTTTGTCTTGAATTCATCCATTCGTTTTCACTATATTTAAACTATGCTTTTTACTCTATTTATGACATTTAACTCTTGCTAAAAGTTACAAGCATTTAGAGGGAGAATGGCGAAAACAATGCCATAATCTCATACGGTATGCTTTTGAACAAACCCTGCTGATGATGTACAGGTGTTCTGTCAAATCCTAAACACTGGAGTTATAAGGAAGATAATCCCTAGTCAACCCCTTCAAGCCAAAGAAGTTGAAGTTTTCCTTTTTACACAAATCGAAACCTTTAATCAAAACCTGGGGTAGGGTGGTCTCTCAGTTAACTCAAATGTGTGTTCAGTCGCAAACTTTCACTTCGTATACAATGAGTGATATCAAAAGCATTCCTTTGGAATCAAAACACAGTGATGGTTCCCTATCACATAGGCAGACATTATCTCAAAAAAGAAAAGACCACTAAGTCAAAACCTACAAAGGAGACTTAAGAAAAACTGGGGCATCCCGCTGACTGTAATCTCAAAACAAGAACAATCAGGTAAAAATTAGGGATAACAAATCAAAAAGAGTTCAGTACAAATCCTAAACAACATGAAAAATGTTGCAAGAAATGACTGCCTTCTGATAAACTTAAGTTGTCTGAACCATCATCAAAACGTCATTCCAGACTCAATTGGAGTTCAAACGTACAATTAACTGAGTTTAGGGCTGAAGAACATCACGAAGAACGGGTGGGTACAAATACACTTTGAGCCTTAATCCTTTGTTTCTTAAAGTGTTAACCAAGCCACGTTACAACCATTCAAAATTCCTAATTGAAGCATGGGTTAGTTCGAAAGCATACTGTTACAAAAGGTATCCTGACTCCCGTAAGGCTTTACTCTAAATCCTGAGTTTGAATTTTCTTACAAAATCTCTTTACTTGCTAAAACGCATGTTCAAAATCTATAGAAAAGCATAAACTTTGCATAATTTTAATATCGCTGTTTGCATATGGCTATTTATTTGACAGCGGAGAAATTCACACAACGAATATCCGGTGAACGAAAGCTCTCTCAGTGAACAAAATCACCTCATGTGGGATGAAATTTCCAATGACAAATATCCTATCAACAAGGGGGAATGACATGTCACTATCCAGCACACCTGGGGCAGTTCAGTCAAGATTCCAAGAAATCTCTCAAGAAGTGCAGAATAACCAGGGGCATGTCTCCACCTAAATCACTTGGGGCATTGAACGTGAATCCCGACAAAGGGTTACATACAATCAAACATTTCCTAGCAGTGCCACACACACTTGCTACTAGGGGCAGTGACAAATCTCCCCAGAATCCTTCTCATAGGATGATTCCCCAACCATATTTTCAATCTCTGAAAACCTCTTCCCAGCTGAGTTGACTTCAAGAATCCTCGAGGATCTTCCCCAGTGAAGTTGCTACCTCTCCAACAGAATAAGCAACAAGGTTTATTTCCCCAATAAACGATAGGGTTCCCCAGCTTGAGGTGGCCTCTCTGACTACTATAAATCAAAGGACCACAACTCATCTTCCCTAATAGACTACTCTACAATTCCAGCAAGTTATTGTGAAGCCTGGACCCGACTAGATATCAGTTCAACTTTAACTCCCTAGTAGAGCAACGGACAACTGAGATTCCCGAACTCTTTTTCCCCAAACAGGAATCAACACTCTCCATGGAGTTTTCAACATTCCCCAGCGAAGTTCTCCTCAAAAAACAAAATAGGAATCCTTGGTGGAAACATTCTAAGCAAAGTTTGAAGACAAACATACTCTTCAATAGCAGTCTGAGATTTAATGACTCCCCAGCATTTGTCAAGGATTTATGTTCCCAGACAAAAAAAAAATACATTCATCAACATTTCACATTTCATACATCCTATTTACATACATGACAAGTGCATACGACACAATCTTATTTACTTTGAGAACATCATTACACCATACATTTCATACATCATGACACTGCATACAGCTAACGTTTTACCTTTTTCAGGAAAAGGTCAATCAACAGATGGCTACCATAAACCATTTTCAAGTTCCATATTAATACCTGTAACAAGTCAGGGAAATTATCTACATGACCAGCTAAAGCAACCCTACACAGGTTTCTCCTATTTCAAGATGAAGTTTTACGCGGACTCGTCATGAATCAACCCTACACAGATGCAGTTTAAAACGGACTCATCATGAAGAACCCTACCCAGGTTCCTTCTTAGAAAATTCCAGATAAAGTTTAACACAGACTCATCATCAAGCAACCCTACACAGGTTCCTCTTATTGCTAAGATGAAGTTTTACACGGACTCATCATGAAGCAACCCTACCTCGGTTCCTTCTCAGAAAATTCAAGATGAAGTTTAACACAGACTCATCATCAAGCAGCCCTACACAGGCCCACCATAAATCAAAGAATATCCAAGACCACTGCTGGTTCAGTTTAAATCTCTCAACGGTTTATCCTGATTCTTTCTTGCAGACATCTTTCTCTGGTTCAGATAAGTCGCTCCAAGATTTATTCTGATTCTTTCCAGTTGAAGAAAATTCAAGACCTCTACTGGTTCAGTTTAAATCTCTCAACGGTTTATTCTGATTCTTTCTGATAGATATTTTCTCTGGTTCAGATGAATCACTCTAAGATTTATTCTGATTCTTTCCAGACCTCTGCTGTTTCAGTTTAAATCTCTCAACGGTTTATTCTGATTCTTTCCTGCAGACATCTTCTCTGGTTCAGATAAGTCACTCCAAGATTTATTCTGATTCTTCTCCAGACCTCTACTGGTTCAGTTTAAATCTCTCAATGGTTTATCCTGATTCTTTCATATAGACATTTTCTCTGGTTCAGATAAGTCGCTCCAAGATTTATTCTGATTCTTTCCAGTTAAAGAAAATTCAAGACCTCTACTGGTTCAGTTTAAATCTCACAACGGTTTATCCTGATTCTTCCCCATAGACATTTTCTCTGGTTCAGATGAGTCACTCCAAGATTTATTCTGATTCTTTCCAGTTAAAGAAAATTCAAGACCTCTACTGGTTCAGTTTAAATCTCTCAACGGTTTATCCTGATTCTTTCCCATAGACATTCTCTCTGGTTCAGATAGATCGCTCCAAGATTTATTCTGATTCTTTCCTGACCTCTACGGGTTCAATTTAAATCTCTCAACGGTTTATCCTGATTCTTTCCCATAGACATTATCTCTGGTTCAGATAAATCGCTCCAAAATTTATTCTGATTCTTTTCTAGACCACTGCTGGTTCAGTTTAAATCTCTCAATGGTTTATTCTGATTCTTTCCTGCAGATATCTTTCTCTGGTTCAGATAAATCGCTCCAAGATTTATTCTGATTCTTTTCCAGTTGAATACAAGCTTAGACTTAGTCTAATTTCTATAAAAAATCACCTTTGGGTGTCATCTATAAGCCCATATCCGCCAACTCTCTATCATCTTACCAAATGGAATCATTAAGCCCATTCCCTACATAATCGACCACAATATCATCGAGTGCAAATTTCTGGGCACTCTAGTATTGAATCCTCTTCCACCTTTAAGTCACGAATGGAAGATTTGCCCATCTAACTTTTCAGGTCTAAGAAGATTGAACAGGGGAAGCTGTTATACCCCAAAATTTGCCCTCTCAATTCTCTAAGTTTTATTTCTCACAAGGATTCTCAGGTTTCAGGCTTGCGCAAGTGATTTGGGATTTTCCAGCACCAAAATTAAAAGGAAACTGCCAAAAAGGGAGAAAATAGATAAAAATAACATTTTGACAAATTTGGAGAAATTTAAGCTTCCTTCGATTTGGCACCCTTCGATTGCCTCTTAGCCTCTTTCAATTGCCCAAGTATATTGCCTCTGAGCCTCCTTCGATTGTTCAAAATCAGTTGTCTACAAGCTACTTTGATTTGGCACATGCTGCCTGCTGCCTGCTGCCTGCTGCGTGTAAGCTGCTTCGATTGGGCACATGCTGCCTGCTGCTTGTAAGCTGCTTCAATTGGGCACATGCTGCATGCTGCCTGCTGCCTGCAAGCTGCTTCGATTGGGCACATGCTGTCTGCTGCATGCTGCCTGCAAACTGCTTTGATTGGGCACATGCTGCCTGTTGCCTACAAACTGCTTCGATTGGGCACATGCTACCTGCTACCTGCAAGCTGCTTCGTTTGGGCACATGCTGCCTGCTGCATGTTGCCTACAAGCTGCTTCAATTGGGAACATGTTGCCTGCTGCCTGCTTCTTGCATGTTGTTTCGTTTGGGGAAAGCTTCGATGGGACAAAATAACCATCTCTATGCATCCTTCGAATTCACTTACACCAAGGGTCCCTTGCAGACTTTGCTTCGTACAAGCTTAATTTGAGCCAAGAGGTGTCTTCATGCAAGATTTAACTAAAGTTCTTGTTTCCCTTGAAGGAACACCCTTTGATTCATAAGGAACTTCCCTCATGCTAAACATACATAAGGCATTTGACTCCTACATACACTTTTTCGTTGGCCACATGTGACCCATGGGAAGCCAAGCCTTCGATTGAACAAAAATTATCTACCTACAAAGCTTCGTTTGAAGTTCTGATTCCTTTCGAATCAACATGCTTCGAATCCAGTCTGGAACATTCGAAGCAAGCTTATTTGAAGCAAGTCTGAACAAATCCTAAGACCAAATCTTACTTATCAGGTTTACTTTGTTCCCAAATCTTTATAATCAGAGGTTTGTACAAAGGTTTTGAACTTTATCTTTTGGATAGTACTATTCTTGGAAAAAGGCTACATACCCCTTCTTTTCATAGAGAATACTTTTATCATAAAAGCAGCTTTCAGCTTGAATCTGGCTTGAACGAAAAGCAGGGCCAAAAGGATAAGTCACATCTTCTGCGCGCCCAACTGCCAAATCCCCCACTTGTACCCTTCATGTTACCTATATTTTATTATTTCTTTACAAGTTGGCTACTACAACAATGTCCATTATTTTCTCTATAAATAGAGGAATTTTTGCAAAGCCAATGGGAGGATCTTTTGGACCAGGCGAACGAATTTCAAAATTATCCCAAACACTCAAACTCCCAAACTCTCCAACTCTAAAAAATCTCAAAACTCTCAGATCCTCCAACTCAAAAATAAAACTCTCAAAACTCAAAAAATACCAAACCCCTTTGTTATATTATCATCCTTTCGATTCACCTCCCTAACCCATATATAGCAGCCTTTTGATTCACCTCCCTAACCCATATATAACAGCCTTTTGATCCAACTTCCTAACTCATATATATCATCCTTTCAATTAACCTTCCCCCAGCTTCCATATACTAGCTTTGGAACACTCCCAAAGCCCTCAAAAAACCACTCAAGAAAGTCAGTGAATCCTTCGATTCAATCTTAACCTCCATATACCAACCTTCGACTCAGTGACCTTTTTCCAAGCAAAGAAATAACTGAAATAGTTCCAGGGAGATCCCAGCCAAAGCCTAATCAATCATCAAGCCATACACAGCTCTTTCGACTGGAACTTCAAGAGGTAAGTCTTTTCTTAACTTGAAACTTTTTTCATTCTAGCTTCATTTGTACATCCATTGTAAAAGTAAAAATGTAGATATATTAGGTTGGAACTTGCCTTAACCTTCGATTTACTACTGCTTATTTATTGAGAATCTTAACTCTGATTTGTTATCCTTTGGGTTAGTGCCAAAAAAATTTATGCTAACCCCTGGATTGTAGTTATATTTGGATACTGCATTTTTTTAGACTTTAAGACAGGTTTATTGTACCCTTCGACTAGCTAGTTGCATAAGCCTTTCAAATCATACTCTGGGGACCCAATATGCTTACAAAAGGGTCAGCAAAGAACCTGTGACAAAGAATGAGTGTTTCTACTTATGGGCCTCAAACGAAGGCCAGAGCCTTGCTGTTTCCAGGCCTCAAGCGAAGGCAGAACCTTAGGCTGCACCACGCTTGTTTCCAGGCCAATCGAAAGACACAACTTGCTACTTCCAGTGCCCAATTGAAGGACAGGACTTTGCTGCTGCCAAGGCCCAATTGAAAGACCTGACTTTGCTATTGCCAACCCCAATTGAAGAATTCCAACAGAATGCAAATCGAAGGGTCCCCCTGCCCCATTCGAAAGACACTCATTCTTCTTACTTTTATCTTATTTTCGCCTTTACATTTCCATGCAATTCGATATGGTTGTAATAGTGTAGGTTTTATTTCTTGCATTCTTTATTGCTTTTGTGAAAATTCTAGTAAATAGAATGTATGACAAGATAAAAAACAACAAGTAGACAACCCCCTAATCAGGACAAAATGCATGCAAATCAAGCACATTATTCACACATGCACCCTTAGGGTAATCTCACTTGTTGCCTATCAGAAAAATAGTCATGTCCCTCGAACATGGGAGTTTTAGAAAAGACCCTCGATAAAAGATCATTGTCCCTCGATGACCCTCGATGTTTCCTTTGTTAAACGATCAAGTCCCTAAACGACATTGCTAAAACGTCCCATAAGTTGCCTTCTATGACTATACAAACATCCCACGCCCGTCCCTTCACATCCAACGATAGGGCTTCTTACCAAAACAAGGGTGAGATAGCAACATCTCAAGGAGGAGGAAAAGAACATCTAAGACTTTTGAGTAGGTAGATTTGCTCCTAGTTGCTCGCTTGCTCACAACAAAAACATTTTATACACCAACACCCTAATTTCGAAACATTTTCAAAATACAAAACTTTGCATGCATTCTTATAGAAACAAGAGCCATTACAAAGACACCTTTTCAAAACCACTTTCAAAAACACACTCCACAAACACCTCTTTGAACTATTTTCAAAACAACACTTTGTACGCGTTCTTATAGAAACGAGAACCATTACAAAGACATTTTCAAAATACTTTCAAAACCCACATGACAAGCACACTTCCAAACAAAAAGCAAGTGATATAGCAAGCAACTAAGAGCCCGTAGATAACTACGGATGAAAAGGGTGCTAATACCTTCCCTTTTCATAATCTACCCCCCGAACTCAAGAAAACATCTCTAAAGGTCTTTCGTGTTCTTTTCGGCCTTTCCTTATTGGATAAAAGAAAAGTCAATGGTGACTCTTGCTATCCGCAACATTTGCGAACAAATACAAATTACCCAAGTCAGTTCTCCCACCGTGTTACAGAGTCAATCTTCAAACCCCTGAAGAAAGATCAAGTGGTAAAGTGGAATGACGAATGCCAGACTTCCTTCGATAGAATCAAGGAATACCTTTAAGAGCCTCCAACTCTGATGTCGCCGATTGAAGGATGACCTTTAATAATGTACTTAACAGTGTTATATAATTCAATGGGGATGTGTGTTGGGGGCAGTATGACGAGTCTGGTAGAAAAGAGCATGCAATATACTACCTTAGCAAAAAGTTTACCGACTGTGAAACAAGATACTCACTGCTCGAGAAAACTTGTTGCACTTTGGCATGGGTTGCTCGCCGACTGAGACAATATATGTTGACCCACACTACTTTGTTGATATCTAAGATGGATCCGATAAAGTACATCTTTGAGAAGCTCGCACTCTCCGGAAGAATAGCGAGATGGAAAATGATCCTGGCCAAATACGAAATTCAATACACGACCCAAAAAGCAATCAAGGGAAGTGTACTAGCTGATCATTTGGCTCATCAGGCAGTGGATGACTACCAATCCATGAACTTTGAATTCCTGGATGAGAATATCATGTTACTGACTGACTGCGAAGAACCTGGACCAGATGAATGACCTGAGAAAGGATCCTGATGGACTATGGTTTTTGACAGAGCTTCCAACGCACTCGGCAATGGCATCGATGCTGTAATCATATCTCCCGAGGGTTGTCATACTCCTTCCACTGCTAGATTATGTTTCAACTGTACCAACAATATGGATGAGTATGAAGCATACATCATGGGTCTCAAAGCTTCTATTGACCTAAGGATCAAGTTCTTGAGTGTTTTTGGAGATTCGGCCTTGGTAATAAGTCAAATCAAAGGAGAGTGGGACACAAAGAACCCTAATCTCATCCCTTATAAAGAACATGTGCTGACATTGCTTCCACACTTTGAAGAGGTCACCTTTGAACATTTTCCACGAGAAGAGAATCAGTTAGCGGACGCGCTAGCTACCATGTCATCCATGTTCAAGGTCAGATGGGACAACGAGGCTCCTCAGATCACTATTGAGAAATTGCATGAACCAGCACACTGCCATGAGATTGATACTGAAAAAGTAATGGATAAACCTTGGTTCCATGAAATGAAAAGGTATCTCGAGGCTCAAGAATATCCTGAGGGGGCATCGGTCAATGATAAGAAGTTTCTGAGAAGGTTCTCCTCAAAGTTCTTCCTCAATAATGGAATCCTCTACAAGCGCAACCACGACTCTACTTTACTTCAATGTGTAGACAAGAGCGAGGCGGAGAGGATTATGGCAGATTTACATGAAGGTACCTTTGGCACCCAATCTAGTGGACACACCATGGCTAAAAAGATCATATGGACAGGATACTATTGGTCCACTATGGAAGCAGACTATTATCAGCATTCCCGAACTTGTCACAAATTCCAGATCTATGCTGATAAAGTACATGTACCTCCGGTTCCCTTGAATGTCTTGACGCCTCCCTGGCCCTTTGCAATGTGGGGCATTGACATGATCAGAGAGATTAGACCTACTGGTTCCAATGGGCATCGTTTCATCTTAGTGGCTATTGATTACTTCACGAAGTGGGTTGAGGTTACCTCTTTTGATACCGTTACCAAGTATGTTGTGGCGCGGTTCATCAAGCATAACCTTATCTGTCAGTATGGTGTTTCAGAAAGAATCATCACAGATAATGGTACAAACCTCAACAATACTATGATCACCAAACTCTGTAAGAAATTCAAGATCTAACATCATAATTATTTCCCTTACCGTCCAAAGATGAATGGCACTGTGGAGGCTTCTAACAAGAACATTAAGAAAATCATACAGGAAATGACGGTGACATACAAAGACTGGAATAGGATGTTACCATTTTCTCTTCATGGTTAGTGCACCTCAGCACGTATGTCAACAGGGGAAACACCTTACTCTCTGGTGTATGGTATGGAGGCTGTCCCACCTATTGAGGTCCAGATCCCTTATTTGAGAATCGTGAAGGATGTGGGTTTGAACGAAGATGATTGGATCCAGACTCGACTTGACCAACTGAATCTGATTGATGATAAAAGGCTTGCTGCTGTCTGTCATGGCCAGATGTACCAAAAGTGAATGATTAAGGCTTTTAACAAAAAGGTCAGGCATCAGGTATATCAAGTGGGTGATCTAGTAATCAAGCGCATTATACTGCCAAAAGGTGATCCCAAGGGAAAATGGACTCCCACATACGAAGGGCCATTTGTAATCAAGAGCATATTTTCTAGTGGAGCCATGATTCAAACCATCATGGATGGTGACGACCTTCCTCACCCTGTGAATACGGACATAGTGAAAAGTTACTACGCATGAATAAAGACCCGCTAGGTTGACTGGCCTAGGAAAAAATAAGGGCATCCCAGCGAACCAAAAGGGTTCGGGAAAAAATTAGGGATAAATACAAAAAAAAATCTGTACACCCGGCAAGTCGAAAACCTGAAAAGGCGGCTTGGGAAAAAAGGTGTATCCCGGTGGACCGAAAACCCAAAAGGATGGTCCAGGCAAAAGTTAGGGATTTAAAGCGTATAACTATATCCCATTGGATCACCTTGTGACCAAACTTCAATATCAATTATCAAGCTCAAACGGTACCAATCAATCCAGTCAGCTTCGGACGAGTAGCAAAGTGATGAGATGCTCAAGGACATAAGGGCAATAATAGAATTGAAACTCAATTGGATTATTAGACGTTGTTGTTTTCTCTTTGTACACTAGTTTATATATTTTTCATTTTCACGACGGTGTTCTCCTACTAGAACGTCAGTCTCTTTGTACAAAAATGCCTGTTATATGCAAACTTCAAAATCAATGCAAATCATTTCTTTGAAAGTACAAAACTATTTGTTTTATATTTTTCTATTTTGTTGTGCAAAAACGTCCAGTGAATATTTTTGACATATGCATTTGAATATGATTACTGTGTACAAATACTTGCATAAGAAACAGAAAGAAAGTTGCTAATGACTTTAAGAAACAGGGCAAAGTCTAAAAAAGGCCATTTATAGTCCCGACAATTACTCTTTCCAGCAGGTACAGGGGCAGAGACATCTTGAGACGAAGTCACCGTTACATCCTTAGCATACGACCTAGTGATGTCTATGTTCCCCACAGTGGAAACAACCAAATTTTTGATCTTTTCTTCCCCAAGCAGGAATTACCTCCTCGAACAAAATTCCCTCAGAGATCTGAAATCCATGTCTCCAGCTAAGTTTGTATAATCTTGAACAGTTTATAAAGCCTTATCCCTGATAGAGTTTATTTCTCTAGCTGCATAAGTTTATCCCCCAACAGAGTTTATTCCTCTACATCGGTAAAATCTTCCAACAAAGAATGTTTCCCCCCACAGAGTCATTCTCAAGCAGGAGTCAAAAATCCCCGGCAAATCATCTCCATTCATCATCCCCAGCGGAAATGAAAGAATCACTTTCCTCATCTACCAAATAGCAGTCCGGGATTCAGCTTCCCAGTACTCTCCAGCAACAGTTAAGGATTCATTTTCCCAGACTAGGAAATATCGCAACAGCATACCATATTCATATATCATGGCATGCGCATACAGATTGCATACAACATAATCTCATTTATTTTGAGAATGTAATTACACAATGCATTCCATACATTATGACATTGCATACGACTAACTCTTTACCTTTTCAGGGAAGATCAAATCAACAAACACCGTTGACTACTTATATGACCTGGCAGTCTTCTCAACTGTCACGTCTGATGAAGGGCTATTTCAGCTTTTTCCTCAGAAAGATATTCTCAAAAGACCTTTTTCTGGTTCAGTTAAATCGACACTAATATTTTTCTGATTTCTATTCTAGTTAAAGTAATCAGAGACCTTCCTCTGGTTCAGTTAAATCGATACTAAGATTTTTCTAATTTCTATTCCAGTTGAAGATAATTCAAGACCTTTCTCTGGTTCAGTTAAATCGACAATAAGATTTTTCTGATTTCTATTCCTATTGAAGATAATCCAAGACCTTTTTCTGGTTCAGTTAAATCGATACTAAGATTTTTTTGATTTCTATTCCAATTAAAGATAATCCAAGACATTTTTATGGTTCAGTTAAATCGATACTAAGATTTTCCTGATTTTTATTCCAGTTGAAGTTGAAGATAATTCAAGACTTTCTCTGGTTCAGTTAAATCGACACTAAGATTTCCTGATTCTTACCCAGTTAAAGAAACTGCAAATCCTGGAGTCCGACCAGATAGCAGTTAATTTCATGTTCCCCTAGTAAGTCGCTGTGAAGCCTGGAATACAACTAGATAGCAGTCAGCCTTATTATCCTTAGTAAGTTGCTGTGAAGCCTGGATCCTGACCAGATAGCAGTTCACTTCCGTCTCTCTAGTCAAGAGATGACTCCTCGGTAGATTAATGGACAATTGAAGCTCCTGAACTTTATTTCCCAAAACAGAGACAACCATTCCTCAGCAGAGTCCTCCTCAACAACAGGAATATGAATCCCCACAAAAGAATGTCTCATGAAATCAACATTGTTCTCTAGATGGCATCTTTAAGCCCATCTCTGACGACTCTCCATCATATTATCTGGATGGCATATTTAATCCCATCTCTGAGGATCTTCCATCATCTTTTCCAAATGGCATCTATAAGCCCATTCTCGATATTATCCACCAACAGTATCACTTTAGACGAGTGCAAATTTCTGGGCACTCTAGTGTTTGATCATCTTCCACCTTCAGATCACGAAAGGTAGACCAGTCAAATTACATCCTCAGGTTTAAGAAGATTGAACAGGGGCAGTTGTTGTACCCTGAAATTTTCCCTCTCATTTTACTCAACACATGCCCATTGAGGTCCCCAACTTGCCCATAGATGACCAAGAATTGACCAGACAAATTCTCCTCCTAAAAGCAATGAACCTCAAACTAGGGTTTCAATTTTCATCAAGATGGTTGAGCTCCAATGGTCTCAAATGTTATCCATGGCCCTAATATGTCCTCAAGGTCATCCATGCCAAAATTCATTACTTGCACAACAAGTTTGTTCAGTCAATTTCTCAAATGCCTGAAAATCAACTATATTAGGTCAAAAGTTAACCGTGGCCTATATACAGTCAAACTTCAATATTTTTGGTCAACGTCAACATTTTGAAGTAATATCCATTATTTGATCAAGGGTTGATCATGATTCCTCAAGAAACGCTCCTAATTCATCAAAATCCAAATATTGCTAATTAGGGTTTCTATAGGAAAAGTCAACCAAACTTTGACAAGGCATAACTTTTTCATACTTTATCATAAAATTTTCCACCAAATCTCATTTTGAAGATAACACAATTCACTAAAACTTCTCTTCATCCCTCAAGTTCAAGAAATTCCCCAGCTAAAAGATATAAGTTCATTCATTATAGGTCCTTTCAAAAAGTCAACAAAAACACTTTTTAGATCAAAGCTCCTTACATGAACATAGAAGATCCAATTGAAATAAAACCAAAAGGGTTGTTTAGAGGACATCCTAAGCTCTATAAAAAGTCAAAGAACACCCTCTTAGGGTTAAAAATGAGAGAGATATACATTGCTAAAGTTGGCCAATTTTTGGAAAAGTGCATGAAACCAATATTGACCAAACTTGAATTTTTTTCCAAACGGGCACATCTTTTCATGTTTGATACTTGTTTCTAGCATGGTCCACTACCTCTAGGCCCACCCATGCATTATTATATTATTTATGCTATTTATTTTGATATTTTATTCATTAAAATGCAAAATTAAATAAATAAATAATAGAAATAATGGAAGATTTGATTTGAAATCTTTTTCTCATCAAATAATGGGCGAAATGTGCTGGCATATCAAGGTAAAAATGTGCAAGCCAAGAGGAGAAAGGATATCCAAAATAAGAAAGATTTTCAAGTGAATATTTGAAACAAATCTTGTACTCAATGCCATGGATCATTGCTCTTTTTTTTACCTAATGTGATACACTATATAGGCATAACCATTCAGAACCAGGAGGAGGGCGCAGGTAGTCACAAAAAAAACCCTATCCAAAAGTTCAAATTTTCAAATGTTAGTGCAATTTAAAAACATTCGATCCAACCAGCCTCAGTCTGATCCAAGCATCCCATCACCCTTCTGAGGATCCCAGGGATTAAACTAACCCATTCCTGGAGGCCAAACGATCCCAGAACTCGTTCTACAACAATGCACGCTTTGGTAAATTTTCCAAACTTCAAACTTTTAATTCATGGCATGTAAATGCTATCTCTGCATATATTTGTGTTTAATATCATGTTTGCAAGAGTTTTAGACCATCGTTATCAAGTTTGGACGTAGAAACAGGAACATGCCATTGTTAGGACACAAAGGTCCCCTATCTTCGTATTTGGACTTGCAGGCCGTTTCAGTCAAAAAGAACACCACCATCATGATCGCAACCTATGATTTAGGGGGGATAGGTTAAATTTTTGGATCGGAAACATGCTATTTTGCAGGTTAGGGTTTTGAAGACGCTGGAGATGATGATGGTAAACCACCACGAGGGGTGGTTTGACTCTCCCTGCACCGGCATGGCTGAATAACAATGTTTGATTGGTGCATTCAAATTACTAGAGGCCCACTAAAGAGGCGCGCGTTGACAACTCAACATTTATGTTGTTTTTATACTATATTATTTTGTTTCATTTATATTCATGAATGAACAGCATGGTCCAGTAGTAAGAATGAAGGGTGTTAAGGAATTATAAGGTGCAAGGGCAGGGGTTCAATCCCTGCCTCTTGCATATTATTTTTCTAAATATTTCATGCAGAACCTGTGCTTTGGGTTCTAGCGCGTCCACCATGCATCTCCAGGTCTCATCCATTAGATCACAACAAGGTCATATCCAGCATCCAGCAATCAATCCTCATGGTGGACCCTCAAACACATCCCCCCATTGGATCAGGCGCAATCATTGGGCCAACAACATAAGGGTCCAGCAGATTCAATTTCACACCCCCAATTTGTTTCTTACTACAGGCCTATTTTATTCTTTTTTGTACTTTATTTTATTTAATTAGTTTATGTTTTTAAATTCGTTTTTATTTTAATCATGAAATCAACAAAAACCACAAAAAAATAGATTTAGGTTTTTTTAATTAAAATTAACTCTTGCAAATTAATTTAATTTAATTGATTTTAACTTGTTTTCTTTAATTTAAAATTAATTAGAAATTAGGTTAAATCTCAAACATTTTTCATATAAAACACCAAAAATATTTTTATTAAGTAATTAGATTCTTAGGGTTTCAAACTTGCTCACATATTAATCTCTGCGCGCTTATTATTTTTTGTTTGATTATTTTTTTCAATTATGTAACTGTTCCCCGGTTTGTAATAGTTTAATTAGGCTTTAAATTTCCGCATTTGATTATGTTATTGCCCTGAGGCCATGTAATAGCTTAGGAGTTTTTATTTTCTGTAATTTATTTTCCGCACTATAAACTGCTTAGATGAATGGTTTGTAGGATTGTATGGAAAGATAACGATTAATTGAACATAGCATAACTTAAGTCAAAGATAATATATACGAATCAAGCACACTTGCACATGCTCACCCCTAGGGTATCTCCCACTTCTGTTGCCTTCGAAACGGTCACAATTCTCAAAACGTGGGGATTTTTAGTGATTATCCTTTAGTTCAAGAAATCACAAGTCCCTCGATGACCCTCTCGACTGTTGCCTCGGTTAAAACTGATCTTAGAACTTTAGGACAATTACTAAGAGTTTTTGCCCAGTTGCCTTAGTGATTGTAAACGTCCCTTTCAATAGTCCCTCAAACATCCAACGATAGGGCTACCTACTCACTAATAGTAGGATAGCACTATCTAAAGGAAAGGAGGAAAAGAATGCCTTTTTCGAGTAGGTAGATAGCGGTTAAGTACTTGCTCAAAACTAATTACTTTTTTACACCACACTTTCAAAACCTTTTCAAAAACGCTTTATCACACTCTTGAGGACTGATACAAGAGTTATCATAAAGCAAACAAAACTTTTCAAAGCACACACGAAAGCAATTTTCAAAAATGAGCAAGTACCTAAGAGCCCGGGGATAACTACGGATGGAAAGGTTGCTAACACATTCCCTTTCCATAATCTACCCCCTTACTCATAAAATCTCAAAAAAAGGTCTTTTTCTGTTCTTTTCACCCTTTCCTTTGTTGTATAAAAGAAAAGTCGGTGGCGACTCTTGCTTATCACACATTTGCGAATACAAAATGCAAACCAGTATTAATAGTTGGTTTTGCCACCGTATCACAGGGTCCATATAACGTTTTTTTTCTTGATAATCTTGGGAGGTGGTGTGATGCTCGCATCTTTCACTCTCCTGGACTTTAGCCTTCTAGCAATACCAGGTACAACATCAGTGATGAGCTCATTGTCAGAGAGTTCTTCAACATTGACAACATCCACAACATTGTGACATTTTCCATCCTTGGAGGCAGCAGCATTTTCTTCAACATTTTGATCAACCTTTTCCTCAACATCTTGATCAACATTTTCTTCTTCCATATCTTTTAGGGCAGAGGTAGCAAGCTTCTCAAGTTTGCTATCAGCAGCATCATTCTTGGATGATTTCCTTTCTCAACTGGAGGGGGCCTGCGAGCAAGGGGAGTAGAAATCCCAGGCACAACAAATCTGTCATTTAAAACTCTGTCCACAAGTCTTCTGATGCTTCTATCAACATTGAAAATTTCTTCCTCAATTCTATTATCAGTAGAAGAATAGGAGTTACCTTTACCATCTTTAGATTTCTTATTTGGTGATGATCTAGGTTTCTTGACCTTTTTATCAAGCATGGGGATAATTTATAGAGGAGTAACATCTAGTACTCTGTCAAGAGAAAGACTTTCATTTGCATATTTTGAGGAAGGTGATGTGTGATGTTGAGACATGTTTGAAAATTTTTCTGGCAAGGAGATAAGGAGTGGTAAGGGTTATTCTTCTATTGAGGAGAATGAAGAGTTTGTGAAATTAGAGAGAAGAGATGTAGTAGCTTGTGGGAAACAATTTTAGGCAGTCTTGTAATGATTGTTTTCTAAAATTTATTTGTTGGAAACACAAATAATATAAACTCATTTAATAATATTCCCACACACTTTTAATTTCTACAAACCCTCATATAAACATATCCCTAATTTTCCTCTTAAATTCTCAAATTGATTAGCATCCAAAGCCTTTGTGAAGATGTCAGCCAGTTGCAATTCAGTGGCTACATGTTCTAAGTCCATAATCTTTTCTTCAACAAGCTCTCTTATAAAGTGATGACGGATGCCAATATGCTTGGTCCCGCTATGTTGAATAGGATTATTTGAAATGTTTATGGCGCTTAAATTGTCATAGAATAATGTCATGACATCTTGTTTGACATTGTATTCTGTTAACATTTGTTTCACCAAACCAATTGAGAACAACTTCTTCCTGCAACAATGTACTCAGCCTCAACAGTGGATAGAGACACATAATTTTTCTTCTTACTGAACCAAGATATGAGGTTATTTCCCAAAAAGAAGCATCATCCAGATGTACTCTTTCTATCATCAGCACTCCCTTCCCAATCAGTATCACAAAAGCCAGTTAAGGTAGAATTTAATCCATGAGAGTACAGCATACCATAGTCACTTGTCCCATTCACATATTTGAGAATCCTCTTTACATGGTTGGCATGGCTAACTTTGGGATCGGCCTGATATCTTGCATACACTCCTACAACAAAGAAATGTCTGGTCTGCTAGCTGTGAGATATATAAGACTTCCTATCATGCTTCTGTAGAGACTTTGATATACACTCACTCCTTTTTCATCTTTAGTAGACTTCAGATGTGTGGGAGCAGAGGTTCTTTTGTGACTTGCATTCTCCATCCCAAACTTCTTTACTATATTCTTGGCATACTTGCTATGAGATAAAAATATGGAGTCTTCCATTTGTTTAACTTACAGACCAAGGAAATAGGTTAATTCACCAACAAGACTCATCTCAAATTCAGACTGCATATGCTTGAAAAAATGTTGAACCATCTCATTTGACATCCCACCAAATACAATATCATCAACATATATTTGAGCAATCATAATCTTTCCTTCTTATTCTTTGACAAAGAGAGTCTTGCCTATGCCACCTTTCCTATATCCATTTTCCACAAGGAATACTGTCAGTCTCTCATACCAAGCTCTTGGAGCTTGCTTCAATTCATACAAAGCTCTCTTCAGTTTATAGACATGTTTAGGAAAACTTGGATCAACAAATCCTTTTGGTTATTCAACAAAAACTTCTTCATTCAGGTATCCATTCAAGAAGGCACTTTTTACATCCATTTGAAACAATTTAAATTTCAAAATGCATGCAACTCCTAACAGAAGTCTGATTGATTCAAGTCTAGCCACATGAGAAAAGGTTTCATCAAAGTCCACTCCTTCAATTTGAGTGTATCCTTGAGCAACTAACCTTGCATTATTTCTAGTGACCACCCCTTTTTCATCAGATTTATTCTTGTATACCCATTTAGTGCCAATCACATTTGTCCCTTCAGGTCTTGGGACCAGATCCGAAACTTCATTCCTACTAAATTGTTCCAGCTCCTCTTGCATAGCATTAATCTAGAACTCATCAGTTAGGGCCTGTTTGACATTCTTAGGCTCAATTTTTGATACAAAGCAAGAGTTAGAAATCCATTCTCTTGATCTAGTAGTAACTCCCTTGTTTAGATCTCCTATGATGAGCTCCTTAGGATGATCTTTATGAGTTCTTATTGAAGGTCCTTTATTGAGCCGACTAGGCTGGGGAGCTTCTTGAGGAGGATTAGAGTCAATAATTGTGTCATTTGATTCAGTTGGACTATCAAGCAAAGATGTTCCAACATCTTCTGAGACAACTTCTTCAACATTCCATCCTCTATCATCAATAGTAACATTTATTGACTCCATCATTACTTTGGTTATGGAGTTAAACACTTTATATGCTCTACTGTTTGTAGAGTATCCCAGGAATATTCCTTCATCACTCTTGGGATCCATCTTCCTTCTTTGTTCACGATCATCTAAATGCAACAATTACTTCCAAAAACATGAAATTATTTTAAAGTTGGATTTCTTCCCCATCATATTTCATACAAAGTAGCTGAAGTGCCTTTCTTTAGAGTGACTCTGTTATGAATATATCATGCAATATTCATAGCTTCTGCCCAGAAATGGTAGGGTAGCTTCTTAGCATGAATCATGGCTCTGGCAGATTCTTGGAGAGTCCTATTCTTGCATTCTACAATCCCATTCTATTGAGGAGTAATGGGAGAAGAGAATTCATGACTGATTCCTTCAGAGGAGCAAAACTCGGAAAATTTGTTGTTCTCAAATTCTTTTCCATGACCACTCCTAATTCTTATGACATGACTTTCCTTTTCCCTTTTAAGTCTTTGACAAAGATATTTAAACACTTCAAAAGTTTATGATTTTTCTCTAATAAAGCTTATCCATGTGTATCTAGAAAAGTCATCTACAATAACATAGACATACTTCTTACCACCAAGACTTTCAACTTGCATAGGTCCCATCAATTCCATGTGAAGAAATTCCAATACTTTTGATGTAGTAAGATGTTGAATCTTTTGATGTGACATCTTAGTCTGCTTTCCAATTTGACAGTCACCACATACCCTTCCTTCTTCTATCTTGAGCTTAGGAATCCCTCTCACTGCTTCTTCAGATATAATTCTCTTCATACCTTTCAGATGCAAGTGCCCCAATTTTTGATGCCATAGTTTAACCTCATTCTCTTTGGATGAAACACATGCTGAGGAGAGGTTTAACTCTTGAGGAACCCATAGATAACTATTGTCTTTAGATTTGATTCTTTTCATAAAAACTTCATTCTTTTCATTGCACACAATACATTCTTCTTTGGAGAAGTTAACTTTGAATCCTTAATCACATAGTTGGCTTATACTTATTAGGTTAGCTTTTAACCCTTTTACAAGTAACACGTTATCAAGTGTAGGAACTCCTAAACAGTCAAGCTTGCCAACACCTTTGATTTCTCCTTTTTCTCCATCACCAAAAGTCACATAACTAGTGGAATGAGATTTGACATCCACCAACAGATTCTTGACACCTCTCATGTGTCTAGAACAACCACTGTCAAAGTTCCATTCATCTTTGGTTGATACTCTGAGAGAGGTGTGGGCAACGAGACTTCTAACATTGGACTTGGGAACCCATTGTTTCTTCTTTTTTATGTTTTGGGGAATCTTATCATTTTTGGGAGGAGGAAATTTTTTAGGATACCCATACATATTGAAAAAGAAGGGCCTTATATGTCCAAGCCTTCCATAGTGACGACATTTCCAGGGCTGGGGATTCTCTCTGGTGTGATTAATCTTTTTCTTCCCATGATGTCCTTTCTTCACATGATATTTCCCAAGATGTACTTTCTTATCATGATGTTTTCCCACATGTTGAGACATCTGATTCAATATATTTGGTTTAGCCTTGGCATGTGTGGTAATAGATGTATGTTGTTTTCCATGACGTTCATTCTTTATATGATGTATGCTAGGATGTCCTTTCTTACCATGATGTTGAGACATTTGATTCGACATCTTTGGTCTAGGCTTGGCATGAGTGGAAACAGATGAAGGATCTTATGAGTTAGATTCCTTTTTCTCATTGAAACCTAAACCACTCTTATCTCCTGTCACTCTTCCTGCTTGGAGAATTTCATCTAATGTTTCAGACCTATTATTCAGCATCTTGAGAGATTTGACCATTCTATCAATATTTGAATTTAGAGAGGACACTTCACTTTCCAGATCAGAAATAGTTTTAAGATGCTCTTCCCTTTCCTCCTTCAGCTGAGTTATAAGGGCTTTTTGTTTCTCCCCTTCAAGACATACTTCTGCACTTCTGAGACATAATTATTTGTATGAAGCAGCTAACTCATCAAAGGTTAGCTCCCAATCACTAGACTCTTCATTAGATACATATTTTCCTGTCAATGCTTTCACATATTTGGAAGATTCTTCAAGATCACTCTCTGAGTCCTCTTCAGACCAAGTAACAGATAGATTCTTCTTCTGTTTCTTTAGATATGTAGGAAATTCAACTCTAATGTGACCAAAGCCTTCACATTCATGACATTGTATTCCCTTCCCTTTAGAAGTTTTTTCTTCAGCCTTTTTTCTTCCCATGTCAGATGAGATGTTCTTCACATTTGACCTTTGGTTCCAGTCCATTATTTTTATCACTTTATTAAATTGTCTTCTAAGCATAGCTAGGGAATTTGATATTCCACCATCTGAATCCAGATCACTGTCCTCTTCTTCATATTCAGTATTGGATAGAAAGGTTATGCTTTTGTTTTTCTTCTCAGATCTTTCATTTATGCTCAATTAAAATGTTAGAAGGGATCCAATAAGTTCATCCACTTTCATTTTGTCAATGTCTTGGGCTTCTTCTATAGCAGTTACCTTCATATCAAATCTCTTGGGAAGAGACCTAAGCATCTTTCTCACCAATTTGTCTTCCGGTATTTTATCTCCTAAAGCACTGGAGGAATTAGCAATTTCAAGGATGTTGATATGGAATTCATTTATACTTTCATCATCATTCATCCTTAAATTCTCAAATTTAGTGGTGAGCAGCTGAAGTCTTGACATATTAACTTTGGATGTGCCTTCATGAGTAGATTGAAGAATTCCCCATGCATCCTTAGCAACTTCACATGTATTCACCAATCTGAAAATATTCTTGTCAATTCCATTGAATATAGCATTCAAGGCTTTAGAATTTCCAAGAGCAATTTCATCTTCTTCCTTAGACCAATCTTCTTCAGGTTTTAATTCAGAAGTAGGTTCTCCATTCTCTCCCAATTTGACAGGGTGTTTCCATCCTCTTAAAATAGATTTCCAGGCCCTGCTGTCTAAGGACTTTAAAAAGGCAACCATACATGGTTTCCAGTAGTCATAATTGCTTCCATCCCGAATGAGTGGTCTGTTCATAAATCCTCCTTCCTTGTCCATAGTACCAAAAAGTATCTTCCCTGGATCTCACCCAGATAAATATTAGGATGCCTGCTCTGATACCAATTGAAATTCTGGTATCAAATATGTGATGTCGAAAGAGATTCACGACATAAATATATGTTTGCAAGTAAGGTGTAGTAAAATCAAAAGCAATAAAAACATAAGAGATTTTTCACCCAGTTTAGTGTACAACAACACCTACTCTGGGGGCTACCAAGCCAGGGAGAAGTTCACTAAATAGTATCAATTCATAGACCCTCAGTAAACAACCAATTTACGATCTAATCACTTAATCACTACCCAAGCTAAACTTCTACCTAAGACTCACCTAGGTATGAGGCCATCCTCAAATCCATTCAACCACTTACAGAATTAATAAGTTTGAAACACTTCAATCATTCAATGCTTAAAAGCTTATGAATGATACATAATTAACAAGCCAAATAACAACTCAAGTATTTAAACTAATACTTAGAGTGTATTACAAATAAAGAGCCTAAACTTCTAATCAAAAAGAAAGTATTCTTCTTAAAAAATTTCTTGTCTTTGAATAAGGAAGCAAGTCCTTATATATGCGCAACTTTGGGCTTGGGCTTGGGCTTGAGAACAAATATTCAAATCTTTTGAATATTTCCATAAAAACAGGCTAAGATATAATTATGCAATTTGAAAAATATTCCTCCATATTTTTCGCAACCTATAGTTCACAAATCCTGAGTTATAGAGTGCTGGAAATCAGGAAACAAAAGACTTAACTAATTTTGGACTGAGATCAGTTCAGTAGGCAAATGTCAAGACATCTGTTTTGACATCATTCAAAGTAGTTTTTCTCCAAATTGTAAGACATTTAGCAAAACATCAACACGTCTTTGTTTTACCAAAATTGCTGCCAATAAACACTTATAAATCTATTGAGCTTTTGATTCGAGTATGTGTTGCATTTGTCTTTTCTCTTTGGTCAAGTTAAAGAGATTGAGCTTTAGCTCTTCCTTCTCCCTCTGAGCCTGCTTCAATGCTTTTTTCAGATCATCTACCTCTTCTAAAGACATAAGAAGAGTGACTGGGACCTCTTGCTTATATTAAGGATTTATATCAAAAGGAAGTTTGATAATTTGTACCTTGTTTAGAACCCATTGAGTTTAAGGTTCCTTTTCTACTACATTTTTCTTTTCCATTTTTCTTTTGTTAACCCTACTTCAAGCCCGGATGATTATGTTAAGTAGCTCTCGGTCATTGCTTCCCATGTCATGAACGATCAATTGCTGGAGTTGTTCATCCAAAGGTTTCTCTTCCAGAGGATACCCTAGTTGTCGTAGGGCCAGGGTGGGATTGTAATTTATGCAGCCTTGTGACTCGATTAGTGGGATATTAGGAAAATCCCCACAACTATAGACAATATCATCGATATCTAACTTCCTGGCATACCACAACAAAGAGCTAGTAGTGAGAGACCTTAACTTCTGAGGCCATTCATACCTTGTCAGATTTGGGATTAAGTAATCTTCCTTGTAAAGATGAGTCATAAACTAGGAGTGTATCAAATGAATACAACAATTTAGGGTACCTCTCTTCTTCTCGTACCGTGTATGAATGGCGTAGTAGATATTAGCAAGCAGAGCTGGAGTGAGATCTGTATTAAAACTTTTTGTACCCCAGAACACACTGATGGCTGCAAGGTTTCTCTTTGGAGAAGTTCAGAATTCTATCCAATTCCTCTAAGGTTGGAGTTAACTGGAAATCTTGAAATGTGAAAAATCTCAACGGAGGATCATAGAACTATACTAGAGAAGAAATAGCGTCCAACTGCACTTCGACTTTGGTTAAATCTAAAATATCCCCATAGAGACGAGTAAATGTTTTCATGGCCCTTTCAGATAATCTTTCCTTTACAACTTTGATTTGAGTCACATCTGCCTTGACAACATTGATACGAACAAGTTGTTTTCCTTTAGCACTCATTTCCAAGTACTCACACAAAAAAACCTTTACTCTGTTTTTTATATATTCCTTTGTACCCTGTGAATAAGACAAACAAAAGCAAACAAATGTATTATGAACATGTGAAATATAGAGATGCGTGAATATATGAGTAAAATGTTAAACGACGGGATTTAGTGAACATTAACCCTTATAAGGTAGGCTCTTAGCTTGGTTTTATGGATATTCTACCCTCCCCATAAGGTGGTTTCCTTAAGGGTATCATGAATAAAACTAAAGGGAAAGGCACACGGGCCTCCCTTAAGCAGAGTCTCTTTATAGACCGAAACTTTCGTCTCTAGTTCGTGAAAGATCTCATCATGAGAATTTAGTTTGAGGTTTATACAAAGAGCCATAAGCATCATTCAAAAGTCCTACTTCCCAAGAGGATGTCTGTTGATATGTATTTCTTTTGTGGAATTCCACCGACTCTAGGAGAAGTCGTCGCATAAACTCATAGGGATGATGCATCCCCTTGGCTAATAGACGAACCTTCTTTCTAAGGGTTTTTTTTAAATATTTTTGCGAAAATTAAAGACCCACCACATATATATTATGATAACGAATAAAAATAATAAGAAGATAAATAAATAATTAAATAAACAAGAGATAAAACATAATAAACAAAAACCCTAAAAACCCTAAAAAACGAAAGATAAGGCCTCTAAACCTAGGGTTGAGTCCCTAGTAGAGTCGCCAACTATTGCAACTTAAAAATACCAATGGGACACCTTATCCATTGGGCCTCAACAAAAACAGAGTCATTTTATACATGAGAAAAAAGAAAAATGAAATTTAATGGGCTTCAAAAGATATGGGCCTCTGACTAATCGTTACACCCTCCAAGTAGACAGCAAAACACCTTCTATATCTAAAGTGGATTAAAAAGTATATGGGCCTTAACCAAAATAAATTTGTTTACCTCCTTTGATTAGAAATACACCTCCCTTAATTTGGAATAGACTTTTGTTAGAGCCTAATGGGCCATCAGATATTGATTATCCATTTTGGACTGTTACACCCCTCTTTGATTTTAAATACTCCATAGAGATATGATTTACTTAAAAAAGAAAACAAAACTTAATGTAAGGGTAGGGAAAATTTGGGGTATGACACATGCAAACCATTGAAATTGAAAAGGATGCGCACAATGGGCATACAACAAAATATATGTTGTTCTCCAAGAATAACATCGAAGATGATGAATCAAATTTGTCAAAATATGGATTGTAAGAAATGTATTTTAATATTCTATATAAACAATATAATTTTAAAAAAAAAGCTTATTCCCCTTGATTTTTAACAGAAAACAAGAAGAATGTGGCACTTGGGATGAAACATATTTCATTGTATTTTTTATTTGAAATGAAACATATTTTATTGGGTTTCTTCACCGTTCTTAAACACACTTTTGCCATCCATTTAATAAGTATCAACACTCAAGATACTTCCACTAGTGATTCACATGAAACCTTAAAGACATCCATTATAAAAAAATTCTGAATATAAAAAATTGATAATGAAACATTTGACATAAAAACTTTGAAACATTTAGAAGTTTCAAAGTTTTCATGTCAAATGTTTCATATTTATTTTATTTATCTAACCCTTCTTTGTTTTATATAAAAAACAAATGAATGCAAAATCCATCGAGAATATATTGCATCCAACATTTGATGTTCCCCAAGATTACAATGAAACGAGGATCCAACATCTGACTTTACTGACAGTGATGACGATGAATTAGATTCAAAATTCATTATATATATTTTTATTTAATATCCAATGTAAACAATGTAATATTTTATGTAAATAATGTATTTTCTAAACAAATTAATTTATTAATATTCTGTGTAAATAATGTATTGAGTATTTTAAAAAAATAATTTATTTTTTCCCTCAATTTTTGTCATAAACCAAGAGGTGTGTGACACTAGTTTTGAAAATATATAAAAGCTTTTGCTAGAGATCAAACCAATGACCATTTATACTACCCCCCCCCCCCCCCCCCCCCGGTTGTTCAAAAAGTGAGGTGTTAAGTGGCAAGTTATCATGACGCCCTTCGTTACCTTGCATTTGTAACAAGGTTAAATCAACTTTGTGTCTGAGGTTAAATGTATTTTTTTGTAGTAGTGAACATAAAAAGGAAAAGTTTCATAAATTTGGAAGGATGATCAACATACATTTCCTTATGGATATAACTATTCAAAAAGTAACTCTTTACATACATTTGGAAAAGTTTAAGAAAATATAATGTATGAGAAAGCTAGAAGTATCCTTATAGCTTCTAATCAAGCTATAGGGGCATAATTTTCAATGAAATTTTTGCTTTCCAATTGATTGTAAACTTTTGCAACGAGTCTTGTTTTATTTATCAAAACATTTCCAAACCCTCTGATACAAGGATAAATGGAGTTTCATATTAACTTCTAATCCAACAGCGAACATTGTACTTAAATAGTTAGTTTTCCTTCCAAAAAAACAAAGCTTCGAGCGGTTAGTCCCCAAGGTAAACCTATATTTTATACTAATTTGTCTCGAACCAATATAGAGTTTTAAATTGGCTATCTTCCAAACCGAATTAGGGTTTTACACGGGTTGACCATGAAACAAACTGATATTTTACACCAGGCTGATCTAAAACCAACTTGAACTTTTACACCAGGATGGGATCCCAAACCAATAAGAAGACTTTTCATTGGATACCTTCAAGAATCCAAAAAGAGAGATTTTCCTTAAAAGGCTCAGTTCACGAATCAAACAAAGACTTAACACTAAATCCCCCAACAAAAGCTTTTAACGAGTTTAACTTCGAACTCCAACAAACACTTCCCAAAAAAGAGATATTCACTAAAGAGGAAAAATAACTCTTGTTGAATTTACAATATTACCTTTTCCAAAACAATTTTCCTCACTTAAACACAAGAACATTCTCAAAGTGTTATGGATAAATTAATGTGAGAGAAAGTAGAAATATTTTAGAGAGAGAGAGTGAGGAAGGTTAGAAATATCACATTTGTAAATGTGAAAAAGTGAAGGCAGAGGCCTCTATTTATAGGGTAAAGGTTTATACAAAAAAGGAAATTATCCATGGGAAAAATTAATGGTCTAATCAATTGGATAACCTAAATAATCAATTACTTTTGTCCATTTTGGAAAGATTCGATAGATATCCATTAACCTTTATTAATAAATATTGTCATAATCGACTATGTACTCAATTTTCTCTTATCCAATCTATTGAGAATATGCTCCAATCGATTGAACAATTCAAAATACATGTCATAATTATTCAGACAATTTCCAATTCATCTGGATAGGCTCCAAAATATTTTTAGGTTATTTTATTTTAGAAATAGAGACTTAAAATTTTTTTTTATAGTGAGTGTCTAATTTAGATATATTACTTTAGAAAAAAGCTCTTGTGTTTTTACAAAACGCTGATAATTGAGACACGGTCAGGCTAGCTTTCTCACTTCCTCTCTTTCATACTATGAAGCTTCAAGACTTTGCTGAATACACCAATCACATAATCCCTTTACTTGGATTTTATTGGATATGAGACTTGAGATATCTTTAATTCGGACAACATCATTAGATGATTTTACGGTGGTCATAAAACCCTAAATCTCCAACTTTATTAGAAGGAAAGGCTTTGAACAAACTATCTTGTACATCTTTAACCACTTGATTTATGTTATCTTCATTTTTTATTATGAAAAGTTCATACTCATGAGTTAATGTATCCAAACTTTCCTTCTATCTCAATAGTTCATAATCATATAACTGAATATTTATTTTATTTATCTAACCGTTTTTCATTTTATATCAAAAACAAATGAATTCAAAAGCCGTTGAGAATATATTGCATCCAACGTTTGATGTTCCCCAAGATTTCAATGAAACGAGGATCCAACATCAGATCTTTACTGACACTAATGACGATGAATCAAATTCAAAATTCGTTATATATTTTTATTTAATATTCTGTGTAAATAATCTAATATTTTATGTAAATAATGTAGTTCCTAAACAAATTAATTAATTAATATTCTGTGTAAATAATTTATTGAGTATTTTTAAAAAATAATTTACTTTTTCTCTTGGTTTTGGTCATAAACTGATAGATCAATGTTCCTCAATGATAGCTTCGTCAATTCCCTTTAACTCAATTTACGAAACAAAAGTCACAAGGTTACATACATTGTTAAAGGAGTGTTGAGTAATAACCCCATTAGAGATATCATCAATTTCATTATGAATAAGATATTCCTTGGCATCCTTTATTCCTTTGGAAGATCTTGATGATCTATAGAATTTCCTTCACTTATAATATGATCTTGAACTTGTTTAACACATGACTCCATTCACAAGAGGGTGGGGAGGTAAATTACAGAGATTTGAAAAATGAAAGTTTAAAACAAAATTGTTTTCTAAATAAGAGTTCAAAACCATTTTCAAGAAAACTTTTGAATATTGTTTTGGAAATTCAGAGTAAAGAAAATATACAAAAAGTAAAAGAAAAGGGAAAAGAGATGACAACATGATTTATATAGGTTTATTATAAATGAAGTGACTTACTCCTCTCTCAAATAATTGATCTTGAAAGTATCTAAATAATTCTTATGAGTTTTAGAAGGTTAAGCTCGCAAACCCTCTTATACAAGGATAAATGATGTTTCATATTAACTTCTAATCCAACAGCGGATAATGTACTTAAATAGTTAGTTTTCCTTCAAAAAAAAAGCTTCGAGTGGTTATTCCCTATGCTAAACCTATATTTTATACTAATTTGTCTCGAACCAATGCGGAGTTATAAACTAGCTATCTTCCAAACCGAATAGGAGTTTTACACGGATTGACAGTGAACCGAACATATATTTTACACTAGGCTGGTCTCAAACCAACTTTAGGTTTTACACCGGGATGGGCTCCAAAACAATAAGAAGAATTTTTACAGGTAATCTCCAAGAATCCAAAAAGAGAGCTTTTCCTTAAAAGGCTCGGGTCATGAATCAAACAGTGACTTAACACTAAATCCCCCAACCAAATCTTTTAATTGGTTTAACTTCAAACTCAAACAAACACTTACCAAGGAAGAGATATTAGCTAAAGAGGAAAAAGAACTCTTGGTGAATTTACAATATTACCTTTTTTTCAAAACAAGTTTCCTCACTTAAACACAAGAACTTTATCAAAGTGTTATGGCTAAACTTTATCAAAGTTTCCTGTTGTAACAGTCTAGCCAATTCTCCAAGCACTTCACAGTCTTCATCACCTTCGTATTCGGTATGATTGACCAGAACTTCAGAGTCACTGAAGGCCATAGCAGAATTGTTACCCATGGAATCCGGAATGGATGGGTACCTGCATTGGTGAGTGTGGGTGTTTGTAAGGGATAGCCACCTTTAAACAAATAAAATGTAAAAAGAAAGAAAATAAACACAAAAGTTTATATATGAAAACATATATGATTCATTAAAAATGGCATATGAAGATGAAAAATCAAACCCTTACAAATGGACCGATGTACCTCGGGTAAGGCACATGGTTAAAAGTGCACGAATTGTTTTAGTAATTATTACAAACCAACAGAAATGTTCAAAAGATAAATTACTGATTGATGAAAGTAATGGGAATAAAGTACTTTGCCTCCCAATTGCACAAGCCTCCTTCAACGGTAGGGAAAATCCAGTCTTCTAGGTTGCTTTCTTCTTCACCATCCTCCAAAGCACTGACCCTATGATGGGTGATTTTCACTGGTGGTCCTCTAGCCCGGGAGCGACGCACAGCCTTCTGACTAGCAGCAGTGAAACCCAAGCCGAATTTATCAAACTTGTAAGGAAAATCTGGCAATTGACCCCATACTTTGCTTCCTCCTTCCTCAATCACAGCCTTCGCATCTTTGAGGGATGAAATTCGAGACACATGTTTGGTAATGATGGGTACAGAAGGCACTGCTGCAATTTCTTGAGCTACCTCCTCAAAATGCTGAAAGGGGGTTTCGATGAATTCACCATCCAATTCCATATAGCGGAAAGAATTAAGATGGCTTATCATGTATTCCTCCTCACCGTGAACTGTCACAATTTTCCCCTGAACAGGGTATTTGAGTTTCTGGTGCAGATTTGAAGTAACGACTCCAGCATGATGAATCCAGGGTCTTCCCAACAAGCATGAGTAGGAGGGACGAATGTCCATGACATAGAATGTGGAATTAAAAGTTTCAGTACCCACTTTAATCGGGATATCCACCTCCCCGTGGACCATCCGCTTAGAACCATCGAAGGCTCTGACAATGATGTTGTTGGGCTTCAAAGTTAAACCTTCACAATCTAGTCTGTCCAATGATTTTTTTGGTAGGACGTTCAGCGATGAACCAATGTCTACCAGAACATGTGCCAGAGTAGTCCCTCTGCATTCCACCGAGACACGCAGGGTGTCATTATGCTTTCTCCCTTTGATTGTTAGATCAGTGTCGGAGAACCCTAAACCGTTATCTGCTGTCAGGCTAGCTACACATTCTTGAAACTGAGCCACGGAAGTTTCCTGGGGCACATGGGCCGTCTTCAAGAATTTGATCAAAGCTTTGGCATGGGCTTCGGAACAGAGCAAAAGGGCCAGCATCGAGATTTTTGAAGGGGTTTTCCCCAGTTGTTATACGACATTATAGTCGCTTTTCTTAATTATTTTTAAAATTTCCTCCATTTCTTTTTGAGTGGTCCCGGGGATGACCAAAGGCTGAGCCCTTGTCCTGACGGGCTCTTCTTGGATCCCTTTCCCTCTATCATCAGCAGCAGCAGAGGGGACAACTTTAGGAGTCACAACTTCTTCAATAACTGGAATTCTTGCAGATATGTTGATTGGTGCAGGAGTAACCTTAGGAGAGGATGAGGGTCCAAAGATTTCCTTTGGTGGCGCAATCTCTGGAGAGAAAATTCTTCCACTACGGGTGATTTTACTTGTTCCGACAATGTTTCCAATGTCGAAAGTCTCTTCATCAGAACTTTCTTCAACTGATTCAATCTGCTTAACACCGTGGTAGAAGATCTCTCCTCCATAATTCCACGGTATTGATTTGTTGGACTTGTATGGGATAGGCCCCGGCATAGTTATCTTCAGAGGTACAATCTTTGGATCGGATGTAATCTTAAAAGGTCTTTTGGAGACCATGGAAAGATTGGCGGAAAAGGTAATTATAACAACATCATTGACAGGAGTTGGAGTAACACGAGTTTTCTCAAAGAGTATTTCTTGATTATCCATTAGGCGTTGGATGCCTAACTTCAACAACAGACATTCGGATTGTAAGGACGAAGAAAGGTAGTAATTTTTTTCACAGCCCGGGAAAATCCTGGCTTTAAACAGATTCATCTTGATTATTGGTAACGGAGTCATCAAATCATCAATAGTAACAACATAAAGATCTTCTTCAATATCATGGACATTGTGACCATGTTTTGGCATTGGAGCGGATATCACATTAGGCTTTTCGGGGGCGTCGAATTCCACCTCTTTGGCATCTATTAAATCCTGAATCTTATTTTTGAGGGCCCAACAATTGTTGGTGTCATGCCCCAGGCTATCAGAATGATAAGCACACTTGGCATTAGCATGGTAGTAAGGAGAGGATGTATTTGGATTCTTCGGCGCCTCTTTCAAACTCGCAAGGTTTAACTTCAACAGATGAGGGAGAACCTGAGTAGGTGTCATATTGATCCGGGTGAATTGCCGTGCAGGCCTTTCCACCCTTGCTTGGTTGGTTCTAGGTTGAACATTTCTAGGCTGATCGGTTACAGACTTCTAAATCATTACAGCCCCCACCGCTGGTCGGCGCTCAACTCTTCCTTGACTTCTCTGAGAGTATACAGTTGATACCTCTTTCTTGGATGGAAATGTCTTCTTGATGGCAGTGGAAGCAGATGCATCCTTTTGAATTTTACCGCTCTTGATTCCTGCTTCAACTCTTTCACCAGTCATAATTAACACGGTGAACCCCGCAGACGAACTTCCTATCAGGTGATTGAAAAATGGACCTGACAGAGTCCCCAAAAACATATCATCAAGCTCTGTCTCAGACAATGGTGGCTGCACCCTTCCATCAAAGTCTCTCCATTTCTGGGCATACTCTTTGAAACCTTCATTTGATACCATGCCCATACTCTGTAATTGAGTACGGGTTGGTGCTAGATCTGCATTATATTGATATTGTCTGTAGAAGGCAGCAGCCAAGTCCTCTCAGTTGTGCACATCAGACCTCTCTAGCTGATAAAACCAATCCAATTGCGTCCCCAAAAGACTGTCTTAGAAGAAATGGACCCACAGATCCTTATCAGAAGAATGAGGTTAAATTTTTCTGACGTAAGACCGTAGATGCATCTTTGGACAAGACAAACCATCGTATTTAGCAAATGTAGGCACCTTGAATTTAGGAGGAATGACAATCCCAGAAACCAGCCCTAGATCTTCAAAGTCCAGCCCAGGCACCCTTTGTACCTCCATAGCTGCCAGACGCTCTTCCAGATTCTTGTACTTGTCATAAGCAGGCGGGTATTGCTGCTCAGAATAGTCTTCATCCTCCTCCTCTTCTTCTTCTTCTTCCTCAGACTCAGTTGGTACTGTAGCTCCTTTACCTTTTCCAACCCCTTCATCATATGTTGAGGGCAAATCCAGGACCCTTCTAGCTTGACCTTCAAATCTTCGACCCAAAGTAGCCACACCAACTCTTTTCTTTTTCTTTTTCTCCTTTTCCTTTTCCAGCAAGGTTTTGAGATCCTCCTGACCCTTTGCCAAGGTCATGAGTAGTTGTTGGAACTGTGAATTCTGCGCTTGTAAGTCTTTTACCGTCTGCTCTATATCCATCTTGCTGAAATAAATAGCAGAGAGATAAGGAAACCTGGTGTGAAGACCTGTTTATGCATATGATGAATGACATGTTATTCATGTAATGCATTCAAGGATTCAGAAATTCAAATTTGTTGCAAACAAAAAGAACACATGTCATATTAATAAGAAGAATTTGTTAGTACATAAATGCCCCATGGGCAAAATAATACAAAATTCTAATGTAAAAAGATGTTGCGCATCCTCTTTGGTGCTATGTAGGTGTTGAGATTCTGCTCTTCGTGAAGTTGGCGAGTAAGTTCCAAAACCTTCTTCTCACTAGCGTAGAATTGGGCTTCAAAAGTATCGCGTTCTCCCTTGAGCTGTATCCAACTCCTTTGCAGATCTTCAAGTGATGTTGGCATGTCAGGATGTAGGAGGGTGTATGGAACCTCTCCTTCCAAAACAGGCTCTTTGATCACAGGTAGAATGTAGGGGTAAGGAATCATAAGACTTTGGGCGCGGGTTCGTACCCACTTGAGGTAAGGCTCAAGGGGGATGGAATTCTTTTGTCCCAAGGTCTTATTGTCCACCTTGTTGGGCATCCTCCAAGCTCGGATAAACCTTTGTCGATGTCCTTGAACGTCATTATCGAAGTCAAAAACCAAGTCTGGAATCAGCATGTCATGAGGGCCATCCCTTCGGGCATACCCAAACTGTCTCAGAGCCAAGCAGGGGTTGTAGGTAATGCCTCCCCTAATGCCAAGTAATGGGACATTAGGGAATTCCCCACAACGATCAATGATGATGACATTTTCTCTGGACCGAGAACACCAATGAACATCAGAATGTGTAAGAGTCATCAATCGTTGTGACCACCTCAAGCCTTGCTCATTCTTCAAGACTGATTGAGGAAGGTGAAAATGGGCTTTAGAGCACAACAATAGAGATAACATAGATATTTTGGAAGGGGTCTGCCCCAACTGTTCAACAATCTTATAGTCACTCTTTCGAATAATTTTCAGTACTTCCTTCATATCCTGCTTAGAAGTATCTTCAACAATAACCTCTTTCGGTGCCTCAGTCTGGGAAAGTTCACTCATCTATTCTTTGCCACGAGTCTCAGTAGTTGATTTAGTAGAAGTGATACATAGTGGTGTAATAACAACCTTTGGAGAGATCTTTGGAGAGAAGAACCTTCCACTTCTGGTAACCTTACTAGTCCCAACAATATTATCAACATTGGGATTAGTAACTTCGGTATTTTCATCTTCAACAACCAATGGTTCTTGCTTAACACCATGGTAGTAGATATCAGCTCCATAATTCCAAGGGATTGCCTTGTCAGAGGAATATGGAATTGGCCCTGGTGCGGTAATGATCAGAGGAGAAACCCCAGGCTTGACAATAATCTTCACAAGACCCTTAGAAGTGATCCTTACAGGAGTACCAGAAATTGTAATCATGAACACATATTCAAGCTCCGACATAAATTTACATAAGCTCTTCATAAAAGGAGTCTTCTCAAATAGAATTACATGGTCATCCATCAGATGTTGAATACCTTCTTTCAGCAGTACACAACCATTGGATTAGGACACACAATAGTAGCAGTTTTTCAATGCAACTCATAAATAAATCGGCTTTCAACAACTTCTTCTTAACAATCATCAGAGGAGTAGTCAAGTAACTCATAGAAGAAACATAAGAAACATCATAAATAACATTGACGCCCTTGTCATGATTAGGCATAGGTGAAATGATCACATTAGGAGTCTCAGGAGGATAAAATTCAATCTCCTTACAGTCAATCATATCTTGAATCGTATTTTTCAGAGCCCAACAGCTGCTAGCGTCATGTCCAGGACTGTTGGAGTGATATGCACACCTTGCATTGGGATTGTAATTGGGAGAGGAAGTATTGGGGTTCTGAGGAGGATCCTTCAATGTAATCAACTCTACCTTCAACATATGTGGTAATGCTTGAGACAAACACATGTTAATTTTGGTGAATTGTCTCCTGGGTGCCTTCTGCCTACGCTGATTATTCTTTTGATGTACTGGCACATGATTAGAGATCAGAATTTCCCCCACATTATTGGTTGCAGTCACCCTTGTTACGATATTTCTGGCCATACATGTTATACCCTAAATTTCGCGGTAATCATTGAGCAAGGAAGTCATTATCTTTCCAAAAAGAAAAATGGAATTAAAATAAAAATCAAAAGAAAAATCCCGCTAAGTCAAAACCTATGAAGGAGACATAGGCAAAAAAAATTGGGGCATCCCGCTGACTGTAATTTCAAATGAAATAGTTCAGGCAAAAGTTGGGAATAATAAATTCAATCAGAAGAGGTCTTCAAATCCTCAAAATTCTCCACCAGAGTTGAGAAAAAGTCTTTAAAACAACAAAATGTTTTAAGAAGAAGTGACTGATGTCTCAAAAATTCCTTAGCTTCTGAGCCATCATCATTGCTACCATCAGTTCAATTCCAAAATATCTTGCAACGTGAATGTATAGCCTGAATTAACTGAACGTAGGACTGGAGAACATCATGAAGATTGGGTTGGGTATAAATAAACTTTGAGCCTTTATCCTTTATTTCTTAAACCGTGAATCAGACCATGTTACAACCCTCAAAAGATCTAATTGAAGTCGAGTTTCTTTTGAAAGCATACTACAGCAAGGTTGCGTAAACTGACTCCTAAGCTCTTTTGTAAATCATTAGTCTTGGTATATCCATACCTTTTCTTTCAATTTAAAAGTATAAACCACTGTGTTTTAACCAGTGATGCATTTTTCGTACACCAATAACATCATTTCAAAAATTATTTTGGATTCAAAACTTTTGCATGAACTTTGCATTAAAATTACCATGTTTGAATAAACAATTTTTATTGCAAACAAGCTTTCCTCGTCAAGGAATTTCAAACAGTTGATAAAATTGGTCAGTGACCCTATCAGGGGGAAGTATCTTCCAGATCCATTTGCGAATCAGCTCAAGATTTATTGCTCAGTGCAGGTTTTCTCAGAATTGGTTAGCAAGAAGATCATTTTCAAGACTCATAATGGAGCATTCCTTTCCAACAGACATTTCAAGAACTGGAGCCATGATCAATATATCTCTAACAATCATTTCAAGAACTGAAGCCATGATCAGTTTATTTCCAACAATCATTTCAAGAAATGAAGCCATGATCAGTTTATCTCCAACAGTCATTTTAAGAACTAAAGCCATGATCACTTTATCTCCAACAATCATTTCAAGAACTAAAGCCATGATCAGTTTATCTCCAATAGTCATTTCAGAGCTAAAGCCATGATTAGTTCATTTCCATAAACTTTCGACTGAAGCCATGATCAGTTTATCCTCAAAAGTCAGCTAATCTGGGATAAATCCCCAAGCAGCTCTCCATGTCCTTCCTCAGAAAATCATCAGTTCAATGCAGTTTACAAGTGTGACAAATTTAGGTTCAGGATATTTTATTTCCAAGAAAATTTGGCAGAGTTCTCTGTGTTGAGGAATCAAACTTCCAATCTTACCTCCACAAAAGAGTCAAACTCCATTGTCATAAACGCCTGCACTACACACATAGATCATTCACATATCATGCATAAAAAATTCATACATAATGCATAACAAGAGTGTTTCATCTTCATTTGCATTTCCTGAGGTCTTGTTGCAGTTGACATGTCACCTTGAGATCAAAGTCCAACTTACTTGGCACCTACCAAAGCAGATGTCAGTTTGGCTGTTTCTCACTTTCGTCCAATGCTAATCTTAGATGAGTTATTTATCTCTTTCTTCCAATGCCAATCTTGGATGAGTTGTTTCTCTCTTTTGTCCAATGCTAATCTCGGATGAGCTGTATTTCTTTCAGCCAATGCTAATCTTGGGTATCATGTTTCCCCATGTTGTCCAAAGCCAATATTGGATACCATGATCTTCTCCTTTTATCCAAAGCCAATATTGGATGCCACCATCTTTTGTTGTTGTCTAAAGCCGATATTGGATGTCGTGATCTTTTTGCTGTCCAAAGCCAATATTGGATGCCATGAGATTTTGCTTCCATCAAAAGCCAATATTGGATGTCTTGATCTTTTTCTTACATCCAAAGCCAATATTGGATGTTTTTACCTTTTCTTCCATCCAAAGCCAATATTGGATGTTGCTATCTTTTGTTTCCATCCAAAGCCATTATTGGATGTTGTGATCTTTTCTCTCGTCTAAAGCCATTATTAGACATTGAGTTTTCTATTCATTGAAAGCCAATATTATATGCCATGATCTTTTGCTTCCATCCAAAGCCAATATTGGATGTCTTGATCTTTTGCTTCCATCCAAAGCCAATATTGGATGTTTTTACCTTTCCATCCAAATCTAATATTGGTTGTTTCCATCTTTTGTTTCCGTCTAAAGCCAATATTGGATGTTGTTATCTTTGTTGTTGTCCAAAGCCAATATTGGATACCTTGATATTTTTCTTCCATCCAAAGCCAATATTGGATGTCTTGATCTTTTGCTTCCATCCAAAGCCAATATTTGGATGTCATGATCTTTTGTTTCCATCCAAAGCCAATATTTGATGTTGTTATCTTTTGTTTCCGTCTAAAGCCAATATTGGATGTTGCTATCTTTTGTTTCCGTCCAAAGCCATTAATTGGATGCCATGATTTGTCTCACCTCATTCAAAGCCAATATTGGATGTTGTGATATTTTCTCTCGTCTAAAGCCATTATTAGACATTGAGTTTTCCACTCATTCAAAGCCAATATTGGATGTTGTGATCTTTTCTCTCGTCTAAAGCCATTATTAGACGTTGAGCTTTCCCTTCATTCAAAGCCAATATTAGATGTTATGATATTTTCTCTCGTCTAAAGCCATTATTAGACGTTAAGTTTTCCATTCATCCAAAGTCAATATTGGATGTTGTGATCTTTTCTCTCGTCTAAAGCCATTATTAGACGTTGAATTTTCCCTTCATTCAAAGCCAATATTGGATGTCGTATTTCTTTTCCGTCCAGCGTCTTTCCTGGACGACTCTGATGTATCTTCAGATTTGGTCTCATCCCACATCTATTGTTCTTCTAGATGCTTCTGATTATCTTTTCCAGAGAGTTGCTCGCCTCATTCAATGCCATTCTTGGATGTCGCTGCTTGCCTTCTCAAGTTTTTATCCTTTTTCCAAGTATTGATGGTTATGCTTTGTCACCCTGACAGATATTCAGAAGTATCTTGTTGTTTTCCCGGCGTGTCTTTCCACGTCATTTCATCTGAACTACCATAAGTTTCCTATTTCAAGTCTTTCCATATTCCCAGAGTCTGTGTCATCTCGTACATCATTCAAAAAAATATATGTCAAAAAAGAGTCCATGCATTCATTCATAACATATTCTATATCCCATCACATCAGGGACGGAAAATCACTTCAGTCTCCACTAGCATATCCCTCCGTCTCTATTTCAACCGTGAAACACCCAACAACCAATCGCCCTTCATCAGTTCCGCTATCCAACTCTATCAACAGCTCTAACATTGCAACTCGGATTTTGCTCACAAGCTACAACGCTTTCGGCAGTTGCGGTAAAATACAATCCCCTTTTTCAGTAATTTCTAATTTACTTTTGTTGAATAAACCATGAAATTGGTATTTTTGAAATTATGCATAGTTTTATGATGACATCAATTAAGTTGTGGATTTCAATCTGTTGATTTGTTTTGATTTGATGATGATTGGTTAGTAATTTGGTGTTCAAGAAGTTAACGATTTAGTCATGTTATTATTGTCGAATTAGATAATGGAGATTTTGTTCTTGGTTTAGTTGTGATTGAATAATGATCTTTGTTGTTAGATTGTTTAATTGTTGAAGGTGATGATCGTTGGAAATAGAATGCTGAAAATAATAGAATTTTTGATGAAAAGAAATGAAGTTGATTTTTGTGGTAATTTGCTCTTATATTGTTGTTGGTTGAATCATGAACACATTGAAATTTAATGATGAAATTTTTGTGTTGATATAGATGTTTTCCGTTTGCGTTGAACACTCGTTTGAGTTGAATTTCGTAGAGCACCGACATATTGTCAAGTTGCTGTCTGGATTTATACCTTGCCGAAACTTTGATCCAAAACTTATTTTTTAAAATCACTTTTGAACTTAATGTGAAGATGACATGAGTTGATTAATATTGAATTGTCGATGCTGATTTTGTCTTGTTGTTTGAATCTTTTTAAAAGTGGTTTTGATAATGTTTCAATTTGAATTCAATTCACAAAGTTGGTTGTTTAATATTGGTGTTTGTACATAAGGTTGGAATCACTTGAAAATTGATTTTTATGAGCTTTTTATGCATAATTTGTTGTTGTCCAACTTTTGATTTGTATAATAATGCTTGATTTAAACTTGATTTTTAATGGATCGAATTGAAGTCCTGATTTTGATTTGTGTAAATATTCATTTGTTCATATGCATCATACAATTTCATTTCAATTTTTATACTTTGTGATTACTAACATAGATTCTCATTGTTGCAATTTCCTTCATTTTATTTTTATACCGCTTAGGCTACTAACGCGTTTGTTACTGTGAAGGTTTCTGATAATTGTTTCAAGCAATTCATTCCCGCATAGCACATCCATATTCTCTACACTTTCTCCTTTCCCTCTTTATTGTATTTCACTATTTTGATTTAATATTTGGTACTATAAATATAATCTTGTACATGATATTTTGACTGTATATTTTATTCACTTCATTTGTAAACAAATTCAGGTTATGTAAATATTATTTTCATCACGTTGCAATTTTAATTTTTAATTCAAATTAACTACTGAAAAATCGTACAGACGCATATAATTTTTCCTGTGCTGTTAGTTTTGTCTGTATATTTCATGTGATGCATGGAATCTTATACCGTGAGATTTATCCATACTTTCTATATTCGTGATTTATTTTCATGTGTTGCACCTCTCGCTTACGATTCATTGCGCTTTATTCGTCGCTTGGAGTATTATCTTACATCTAGTTTTTTTGATGTTATCAGCTTGTGATTTATTTTCACCCAAGGTTTGGTATACTCTTAGCTTATTTTTCTGTCTGTGGCTTTAAAACCCAAAGGGATGGGAACACATTATTGACTTTATCATGTTAAGTACTAGTTTCTTATTCAGTCAAATTCTCTTTACCTTATATTTTACCCTCTTGTACATATGAAACTCTTTTCATTCACTCTCATTCTTTAATTTGCAATACTTTCTCATCTTTTTCAAAAGCTTCTTTGTTTATAAACTTGAATCACTTTCATAATAAACCTCGACTTCGTCGAGTGCATTTTCTTTTAAAAATTATTTTCTTTAAACAAACTTCAATTTAATTAATCATACTTTGACATTTTTTCTAAAATTAACAAAAAAGTAATTCAACTTATTCAAATTCTTTTGTGCACTCGAGCACCTTTACCCTTCATTTTTTTTCAAGATGAGACATGATTCATTGATAGCCGAGCAACATTCTCCTATCCCCATGGTTATAAAGGTGTCGACTTTTCCACTTGAGTGCTAGAGGCGTTCTCAAACCCCCACTCTTGCTGACGCATGGTCCATCTTTCCCACACCTTGTGGGAGTTAGTCGAGATTTCTCTCCTAACAATGGCGACTTGTCTCCTTGTTTAAAATAAATCAACAGACAAGTCTTTTCTAGCCGAACTACGATGCTCTGACTTTCCCATTGCACGAGGGAGTACGTAGGCACTAAGTCTTACGACCCAAGGCGAGAAACAAAAATAATAAAAAAACATTTTCTTTTGTGTGCAAATACTCATTCATTATTTTCCTTTAGCAAGTAAACCTTTACATGACACTCCTTTTAAAAGAAACCAAACAAAGTGGATCCTGCGGAGTACCGTAGATGCTTAGGGTGCTAATACCTTCCATTTGCATAACCGACCCTCGTACCTCGATATCTAACCTTTTATTTCTTTGTGGGTTTTGTTCGGTTTTTCCCATTTCCCTTTGGAAACAATAAAGTGCGGTGGTGACTTCATTGTGTTGAGATAAGTCAATTGATGGCTTAAATCTCAAATCTTTATCGCTACATCTCTTTTCCCATCATCACTATCGTAATTTATTTCATCTCTACTCGTCTTTGACTGAAGACGGGTGTGCGACAGTACACAATATTGGATTCTCTCTTTCCATTGTATGATTCTTCGAAGTATTTGAAGATGTAGCCACCTGAATTTTACCACTTTCGATTCTGTTCTCAACACGTTTCCCTATCAATATTAGTTCAGTGAAACCGACAGAAGAACTTCTAAGTAGGTGATTATAGAAAAGACTTGTTAGGGTACTCAAGAACATTTCAACCAATTCCCTATCAGATAAAGGAGGTTGAACTCTTCCTGCAAGATCTCTCCATTTATGTGCAAACTCATTAAAGCCTTCCTCCGAATCCATGGACATACTCTGTAGTTGCATGCAGGTTGGTTCCAAATCAGAATTATATGATACTGTCTATAGAAAGTTGTAGCCAAATCTTCCCAGGTATGGATATTGGTACCTTCGAGTTGATAATACCATTCCAATTGTGTTCTAGATAGACTCTCTTGAAAGAAATACAACCATAATTTCTTGTCGACGGTGTATGGTTGAATTTTCCGAACATATGATCTCAAATGCAACTTCGGGAAAGAAACGCCATCACACTTTGCAAAGGTAGGAGTTTTGAATTTAGGAGGAATGACAAATCCCGAGACTAAACCCAATTCTTCAAAGTTTAAGCCAGGCACATTTTGGATCTCTATAGCTTTCATATGCTCTTCTAGTAGCTTATACTTCTCACCAGCAGAGGGATATTGTTCAACCAAATAATCCTCTTCCTCTTCAATAATATTTGTCAGAACCATGATTGCATTTTTAAGTTTTGAAACTCTTACAGTCTTCCTCTCGTTCGTCATCTTCGTCTAATGGGGTATCAAGATATTGAGCTTGCTGGACGGGACCTTTGAACCTTCTCCCTATGTTAAGGATGCTGATTGGTTTCTTTGTCTTCTTCTTCTTCTCGTTGATGAGCGCCTTCAATTCTTTTTGAACCTTGGCTAAATTTAGGAACATCTCTTGGAACTGAGCATTTTGAGTCTGGAGTTCTTTGACTGCCAGTTCGAGAGCTATTTTTGTTGAAATAAACTACAAGAAGATAACCTATCTTAGAAACCTGTTATGCAATGATATGTATGGCATGTAGATGCATATGCAATGTTTTCCATAACCTCGTGGGATTTAAATTTGTTAATCAAAAGGGAACAGAAACAAATATTCTTATTAGTAAGTTCAAGTTATAACAAAAAGGGTTACAAAGAAATAGATTATGACTCAAGTCTCCCATGGACGCTTTCTCTTTGTGTTGACATATGCATTAAGGCTCTGCTCTTCGTGAAGTCGTGTTGTCAGCTCCGATACTTCCTTCTCACTAACATAGAATTGATTCTCAATGGTGTCCCTTTCTTCTTTTAGTTGAATCCAAGACTTTTGTAGCTCTTCTAGGTCAGTAGGCATATCTTAATGAAAAATGGTATGAGGAATATCTCCTTCAACAACAGGCTCCGCAATTACTTGCAGAATAGCAGGATATGGCATTATAATATTTTTAGCATGATATCGCACCCATCTGAGGTAGGGCTCCAAGGGGATGGAGTTTTTGTGTCCCAAAGTCTCACTATCACCCTTATTCACCATGCCCTAAGCACATATAAATCTTTGACAGTAACCTTGATGATCATTCTCGTAATCGAATACAATACTCTAGATAAGCATATCACGAGGACCATCTCTTTGAGCATAACCAAATTGACATAGATCTAGATAAGGGTTGTAAGTAATACCTCCCCTTATTCCAAGGAGTGGCACATTAGGGAATTCCCCACAGTGGTCAATAATAGTGATGTCCTCCTGAGTTCAGGAGCACCAATAGATATCTGGATCAGAGAGTGACATCATCCTTCGAGACAACCTCAAACCTTGTTCATTCTTCGTCACTGATTAGGAGAGGTACGAAATAAACCACCTAGATAGTAAAGGTATGCAACACATGAGAGTCCCTCTGTCTCTCATAGCATGAGTGTGAAGAGAGTGAAAAATATCTCCAAGCAAAGTAGGCACAAGATTATGGGTAAGAAATATTTTGATGGTGTTCACATCTATGAGTTGGTCTGGATTAGGAAATAGTACTAAACCATAGATCAGAATAGCCAAGATCTCCTCAAAAGCACGAAAACTCATAGCATCTAGAAACAACTGAGCCTTATCTATCAGAAATTTAGCCAGAAGACCTTTAACTCTGCTTCTTGTTTCCCAATTAGATATAATGTTTGACCGCTTCAGATGTAAGCTGCTGCAATAAGTTCAGGTTTTGGAACTTTCTCAAAACCGGTGAAGGGTGTCTGATCAAGAATAGGTAATCCAAGTAGCTTAGAAAACTCTTCCATTGTGGGTACCAACTGATAATCTGGGAAAGTAAAACAATGATGCTTAGGATCTAAGAATTGGAATAAAACACTCATCATGTCTTCTTCAAAACCTGAGGTAACCAAACTGAGTAGATAACCATGCCTCTTGGTGAATTGAGAGTTTTCAGGAACCTTTGAGACTGACTCTTTTATCTTGGAAGGCATCCTCGGAAATTTGATCAGGATTGTATTTCTGTAATAAGGAACAAAGATAAATCCCTAAGTCCTTGAAATGGTTAGTGAAAATGTTATGTTATGATGATATGATGTTATGATGTTATGTCCATGTTTAAATAAGTATCAAGCACAAACAAATCACACAATAGCCTTAGGTTTAATGGCTTGCATGAAGTCCATAGGTAAATACCCTTCCCCATTGAAGTTAATTTGGCTCAACCTATCCTAAAATAGTAACCGGGTTCTAAGGATCTCATATCACGGATCTTTCTTGCAGGCTTTATTTTAGCACGACAACTAGCTTGCCACCAAAACATCCCGAAAGTCGAATCTCAATGAGCGTAGCCTCGAGTATCAACCAACTTTAGACTTCATCAAAGTAGGCTATCTCTTTACTTTCTAAGGGCCAAGATGTTTGAATTAAGGTTCTAAAAGTAAGTTAGTATTAACGAAACCATGCGGAAGCCAAATGTTATCCTTGACTGACTCAAGGAACATCAGTACAAACTAAAGTATCACACTAACTTTAGCTATCATGTTGACCATATCGGTCTATGCGGTACAATATTTATGATCTATTTCTACTTACCTTAGGAATCACTAGATCCGAGTATAGGATCTTTCACACAAGAAATATCTAAACAAGCCCTTAAGTTTAAAGAAAACAAAGCAAACAATTAAAGCAAGTAAAAGTGATCTAAACTCTAAGGTAATCCCTCTTTTTTAAAACAGGTCCCCAGCAGAGTCGCCAGTTCTGTAATACGGTGGGAGAACTGACTTTTTTGGTTTTATCCAAATGTGCGGATAGTTAGAGTCGCCACAGACTTTTCTTTTATCCAACAATTAGGAAAGGTGAAAAGAATAGGAAAGACCTTTGATAGATTTTGAGTTCGGGGGATAGGTTATGAAAAGGTAAGGTGTTAACACACATTTCATCCGTAGTTATCTACGGGCTCTTAATTGCTTAGCTCAATTTTTGAAAAAACTTGCTTTGTGTGTATGTGATTTGTTTGAAAATATTTTGAAATGCCAATGTAAGGCTAACTTTGTAATAATTCTTGTAGCAGTCCTCAAGAATGTATACAAATTGTTTTGAAAATATTTGTTTCATGTGTAAAAATGTATTGTTTTGTGAAAAAAGTTGTGAGCAAGCATTCTAGGAGTCTTACCCGCTAATAAGGTCTTTCTTGGTATTTTACTTCTCCTTTAGAGATACTACTATTCATACCATTAGTTGGTAGGTAGTCCTATCTATTGGATGAGAAGGGAGAGGTGTAAGATTATCGTATGGTCATCGAAGGCAACACGTAAGGATACTTTAGTAATTGTATCGAAGGGACTATCATCATTTTGCTTGTATGTTCATCGAAGGGACTAGATCATTATGTAGGTAACTCAGAGGGTCGTTGAGGGACTATGATCTTTATTCTAAAGGGACTATTATGATTTGATCAAGGGTCTTTTGCTAAAGTATCCCTATGTTCGAGAGACATGACCAATTGTATCATAAGGAAACAAAAAGAGGTTACCCTAGAGGTGCAAGTGTGAAGAGTGTGTTAATTAAGTTATTTAATCTTGGGAATTAGGGTTTTCTAGATTCACTTTTATTCTTGCCATGAAAACCCTAGTTACTAACTGTTAAATATGTACAGAAAAATAAAGTGCAGAATATGAAGCCCTACACGATTACATAGCTTTGGGGCAGTTACATAAGTATAGAAATTTGCGGGAAAGTACACCTACACTATTATATCCTCGGATCAGATACATAATAAGAAAACGCAGGAATGTAAATCTAAGTTATTACATTGATAGTGTGACCTATACATTTGTTTTATAAATTTAAATATCAAGAGATGAGAAAAAAAGTGTTAAAAAATGTTAAAATGTTTTGTGTTTTTTTTGTGGTTTTCTGTAAAAAAAAAATTTAAGTGATAATAGTAATTAAACATAAATTCTAATTGATTTTAATATTAAGAAGAGATAATTGATTAATTAATTAATTAAAATATATCAAAAGGTTTAATTACTAATTAAAAACCCTAATCCTAATTTGTTAAAGTGTTGAAAAAAATTAGGTTTGTTAATAGTTAATTAAAAAGGAATTAATTAAGAAAAAGAAAGAAAATTAGGGTTAGTAGAAAATAAGAAAAAAACCAATTGCATGGGGTGGGTGTTGAACCCACGGCCTTCCCTTCACAGGATGCGCTGCCTTCCACTAGGCCAGTGTGTTGATTGTGTTATGGAAATAGAAATCAATCAACATATTGTAAACCTGCGCATTAGTTTGAAAAAAAAAACAAAATAATTTTGTCAAAGGCTGGGATCGAACCCACGCTGTCACGCAATACCAACGCATCGCTCACCACTATGTCATCTGTGTTTTTGTGTTATTGATCATAACAAGGACCTTATCCCGCTAATTTGGCCCTTGAAAATCCAATGGAAGCATTGGTTTGTCCTGAAAACGCTCGTGGAATGAGTTTCTTGAAAAATACTCCAAACCGCCCTAACAATGGAATTTTGTGATTCATGTGTTAAAGCTTGCAAACGATGCATCAAAATTATTCCAAACATAAATATGAACATGGATGTATGCATCAAATCGTTCAACAATGTATATATTAAAAGTTTGAAATTCAAGAAATTTACCAAACGGGTAATGCTTGGCTGTGACGACCTGGGATGCTTCAAACTTGAGTGATGGGTGGGATGAACTCCCGGGATCTTCAGGAGGATGATAGAATGTTTGGAATGGATTGATAGAGGCTGCACACGAGGGTTTGAGTTTTCCCTATTTCTTTACACATTTGAGATTTTTAGGGTGTGTTCTTGAGGTAATTTTTTGTGTCCTTTGATGTTTGAATGTGTTGTCTATTTATAACGCTTAGATTAGGTCAACAAAAGTGAGATAAATCTTTTGTATTTCATGATCAAATATTTGATTGGAATTTTGCATGAAAACATTCTTTTTTAAGCTCAATCATGTGCCAATCATCTCTAAATATTTTGCTAGCTGGTCATGAGCTTTTTAGGCCTCCAATTTGATCAAAACAAAAGCCTACACACCCTGATCCATTATCTTTATATTTAATTTGATTTATTTTGAATTTAATTGCATAAAATCAAAATAAAAACGAAATAAAAATCACAAAAATGTATGAATTGATTTAGAGGTCTAATATGAGGTCACAGACACGTTTGTACCTAAAAACTTGGGCCCATTAGCCCAAAAATTCAAGTTTGCTCAATTTGAACTTCATGCATTTTCTCAAAATTTCTCTACTTGCACAATTCATAACTCTCTCAATTTTTATCATGTGAAGGTGATCTTGGACTTTTTGAAAACCTCAAGATGTCTCCTACAACTTTCATGTTAGTCATTTTTTCATTTGAAGTCTTAATTTTGATGTAAATTTCTTTGACAAAAAATATCTTTTTGTTGATTTTTAAAATGACCTGTAACGTTTTGGCCCATATCTCTCAAATGAAGCATTTTTTGGCCTTGAGCATCTTTTTTGTTTAATTTCATTCAAGATGGCTTTGGTTGAGGAATTTTTGATGAAGTGTGTGAAAGTTGTACTTGGTCAAAGTTCAGTTGACTTCTCCTAAAGAAAACCCTATTTAGTAACTTTTGACTTTTGATGAATCTTGAGTATTTTTTATTAATCATGATCAACCCTCGATCAAATGATTAATGTGACTTGAAAATATTGATGTTGACCAAAAATCTTGAAGTTTGACTGTAAATTGGTCAAAGTTAACTTTTTGTCCAATACAGTTGATTTTCAATCATCTGACTAATTGACTGAGCAAATTTGTATTGCAAGGCTTGAAATTTTGTATGAGGATAGTTTGAGATATATGAGAAACCATTAAGTCCACTTGAGGCATTAGAAACAAAATTTCCTTTGAGAAAAGAAAAACCCTAGTTATAGGTCAATTGCTTAGGAGAAGATTTTGTCTGGTCAACCCTTAAGTAGTCTTGAGTGTTTGAGACCTTCACGAGCATGAGGAGGTTCTTGAATTAAATCTTGAAAATAGGAGGGCAAAATTTGGGGTACAACAATGATCAACATACATTTCCTTCTGGATGTAACTTTTCAAAAAGTAACTCTTTACATACATTTGGAAGAGTTTAAGAAAATATAATGCATGAGAAAGCTAGAAGTATCCTTATGGCTTCTAATCGAGCTATAGGGGCATAAGTTTCACTAAAATTTATGCTTTCCAATAGATTGTAAAATTTTGCAACGAGACTTGTTTTATTTCTCAAAACATTTCCAAAAGCACCAATCTTGTTGCGAAAGACCTACTTAGGTTCCAATCACTAGATTTGCTAAAGCTTCGGGAACAAGCTCCCAAATGTTGTTTCTTTCAAATTGATTTAACTCTTCTTGTAAACGAAGAAACCAATGTTCCTATATGATAGCTTCATCAATTCCCTTTAACTCAATTTGTGAAACAAAAGCCACAAGGTTACATACCTTGTAAAGGGAATGTAGTGTAATAACCCCATTAGAGAAATCACCAATTGAATTATGAATAAGATGTTCTTTGGCATCCTTTATTTCTTTGGAAGATCTTGATGATCTATAGAATTTCCTTCACTTAGAATATGATCTTGAACTTGTTGAACACATGTCTCCATACACAAGAGGGCGGGGAGGTGAATTAAAGGAATTTGAAAAATTAAAGTTTAAAACAAAATTGTTTTCTAAATCAAAGTTCAAAACCATTTTCAATTAAACTTTTGAATATTGCTTTGGAAAATCAGAATAAAGAAAATATGGAAAAAGTAAAAGAAAAGGGAAAAGAGATGACAACATGATTTATAGAGGTTCAATATAAATGAAGTGACCTACTCCTCTCTCCAAGAATTTATCTTGAGAGTATCTAATAATGCTTATGAGTTTTGGAAGTTTAATCTCACAAACCCTCTTATACAAGGATAAATGAAGTTTCATATTAAATTTTAATCCAACAGCGAACAATGTCCTTAAATAGTAAGTTCTCATTCCAAAAAAAAAGCTTCGAGGTTAATCCTCAAGCTAAACCTATTTTTTATACTAATTTGTCTCTAACCCATACGAAGTTTTAAACTAGCTATCTTCCAAACCGAATCAGAGTTTTACACGGATTGACCATGAACCGAACATATATTTTTCACCAGGATAATCTCAAATCAAATTAAGCTTCTACACCAGGATGGGCTCCAAAACCAATAAGAATATTTTCACTGTTTATGAATCAAACAGACACTTAACATTAAATCCCCCAACCAAAGATTTTAACGGGTTTAGCTTCGAAATCAATCGAACACTTCCCAAGGAAGACATATTAACTAAAGAAGAAAAAGAACTCTTGGTGAATTTACAATATTACCTTTTTCCAAAACAAGTTTCCTCACTTAAACACAAGAACTTTCTCAAAGTGTTATGGCTAAATTGATGTGAGAGAAAGTAGAAATATTTTAGAGAGAGAGTGAGGAAGGTTAGAAATATCACATTTGTAGATGTGAAAAAGTGAAAGGAGAGGTCTTTATTTATAGGCTAAGGGTTTATACAAAAAAGGAAATTATCCATGGTCAAAATCAATGGTCTAATCAATTGGAAATATTTGTAGTGACCATTAACCTTTATTAATACATTGTCACAATCGATTATGTACTTAATTTTATCTTATCCAATCTATTGAGAATATGCTCCAATCGATAGAATAGTTCAAAATTCATGTCCTAATTATTCAAACAATTTCCAATTCATCTAGATAGGCTCCAAAATATTTTTAGGTTATTTTCTTCTAGAGATAAAGACTTAAAAAAAGTTTTTATAGTGAGTATCTAATTTTGAAATATTACTTTATAAAAAAGGCCCTTGTGTTTTTACAAAACACTTATAATTGAGACACGATCAGGCAAGCTTTCACACTTCCTCTCTTTCATACTATGAATCTTCAAGTCTTTGCTGAATACACCAATCACATAAGCACTTTACTTGAATTTTATTGGATATAAGGCTTGAGATATCTTTAAGTCAGACGACATCATCAGATGATTTCATGGTGGTCATTAAACCCGAAATCTTCAATTTTATTTGAAGGAAAAGCTTTGAACAAACTATCTTCTACATCTTTAACCACTTGATTTATGTTTTATTTTTTTTATTATGAAAAATTCATACTCATGAGTTAATGTGTCCAAACTTTATTCTATCTCAATAGTTCATAATCATATAACTTAATATTTATTTTATTTATCTAACCCTTTTTTGTTTTATATCAAAAGAAAAAATAATGCAAAAGCCGTCGAGAATATATTGCATCCAGCAGTTAATCTTCCCCAAGATTTCAATGAAATGAGGATCCAACATCTGATCTTCACTAACAATGATAACGATGAATCAGACTCAAAATTCGTTATATATATTTATTTTATATTCAACGTAAACAATGTAATATTTTATGTAAACAATGTAGTTTCTAAACTAATTAATTTATTAATATTCTGTGTAAATAATGTATTGAGTATGTTAAAAAAATAATTTATTTTTTCCCTTAGTTTTGGTCATAAACCGAGAGGTATGTGACACTAGTTTTGAAAATATATAAAAGCTATTGCTAGAGATTGAACCAATGACCATTTCAATTATCCCCTCGGTTGTCCAAACACTGAGGGGTTAAGTGGCAAGTTAACATGAAGCCCTTCGTTACCTCGCATATGTAACCAAGATTAAATCAACTTTGTGTCTGAGGTTAAATGTGTTTTTTTGTAGTAGTGAACATAAAAAGGAAAACTTTCATAAATTTTGAAGGATGGTCAACATACATTTTTTTTTGGATGTAACTTTTCAAAAAGTAACTCTTTACATACATTTGGAAGAGTTTAAGAAAATATAATGCATGAGAAAGCTAGAAGTATCCTTATGGCTTCTAATCGAGCTATAGGGGCATAAGTTTCACTAAAATTTATGTTTTCCAATTGATTGTAAAATTTTGCAATGAGACTTGTTTTATTTCTCAAAACATTTCCAAAAGCAACAAGCTTGTTGCAAAAGACCACTTAGGTTCCAATCACTAGATTTGCTAAAGCTTAGGAACAAGCTCCCAAATGTTGTTTCTTTCAAATTGATTTAACTCTTCTTGTAAACGAAGAAACCAATGTTCCTATATGATAGCTTCATCAATTCCCTTTAACTCAATTTGCGAAACAAAAGCCACAAGGTTACATACCTTGTAAAGGGAATGTAGTGTAATAACCCCATTAGAGAAATCACCAATTGAATTATGAATAAGATGTTCTTTGGCATCCTTTATTTCTTTGGAAGATCTTGATGATCTATAGAATTTCCTTCACTTATAATATGATCTTGAACTTGTTGAACAGATGACTCCATACACAAGAGGGTGGGAAGGTGAATTACAAGGATTTGAAAATTGAAAGTTTAAAACAAAATTGTTTTCTAAATCAGAGTTCAAAACCATTTTTAAGAAAACTTTTGAATATTGCTTTGGAAAATCAGAGTAAAGAAAATATGCAAAAAGTAAAAGAAAAGGTAAAAGAGATGACAACATGATTTATAGAGGTTCAGTATAAATGAAGTGACCTACTCTTCTCTCCCAGAATTGATCTTGAGAGTATCAAAATAATGCTTATGAGTTTTAGAAGGTTAATCTCACAAACCCTCATATACAAGGATAAATGAAGTTTCATATTAACTTCTAATCCAACAGAGAACAATGTACTTAAATAGTTAGTTTTCCTTCAAAAAAAAAAGCTTTGAGGTTAGTCCCCAAGCTAAACCTATATTTTATACTAATTTGTCTCGAACCAATACAGAGTTTTAAACTGGCTATTTTTCAAACCAAATTGGAGTTTAACACGGATTAACCATGAATCGACCATATATTTTACACCGGTAAGTGTTTGTTGGCAGCAATTTTGGTAAAACAATGTGTTGTTAATGTTTTTCTAAATGTCTTGACATTTGTAGCAAACTCTTTTGAATGATGTCAAAGCAAATATCTTGACATCTGCCTCCTGAACTAAACACAGCCAACATCAGTTTATGTTTTATGTTTCATGTTTTCACGTGAGGCATAATTCAGGATTTGTGACTCACAGGCTACAAAAAATATGGAGGAATATTTTTCAAATTGCATGGATTTTATCTTGGCTTGTTTTTATGGAAATATTCAAAATAATTGAATATTTGGTTTTAATCCCAAGCCCACAGTTGCGCATATATAAGGACTTGCTTCCATATTCAGAAAAAGCAACTTTTTGAAGAAGAATACTTTCTTTCTATTTTAGAAGTCTAAGTCTTTTAATTGTCAAATACTCTAGTATTGATTTAATAATTGTGTTGTTATTTAGATTGTTAATTGTATATCACTCATAAGCTTTTAAGCATTTAATGATTGAAGTTTTTAAACTTATTATTTCTATTGTTTCTTCACTGTAAGTGATTGAAGGGATTTGAGGAGGGCCACATACCTAGGTGAGTCTTAGGTAGAAGTATAGCACGGGTAGTGATTAAGTGATTAGATCGTATACTGGTTGTTTATTTAGGGTCTATGAATTGATACTATTTAGTGAACTTGTCCCTGGCTTGGTAGCCCCAGAGTAGGTGTTGTTGTACACTTAACTGGGTGAACAATCTCTTGTGTTTTTATTGCTTTTGTTATTACTTCTCTTTACTTATAAACAGATATTTGTGTCGTGATATCTCCTTCGACATCACATATCCGATACCAGAATTTCAATTGGTACCAGAGCAGGCATCCCTCTCTTTATCTGGGTGAGATCTAAGGAAGATACTTTCTGGTACTATGGACAAGGAAGGAGGATTTGTGATTATACAACCCAATCTGGATGGAAGTAATTATGACTACTAGAAACCATGTATGGTTGCCTTTTTAAAGTCTTTGGACAGCAGGGCTTGGAAAGCTGTTTTAAAAGGATGGAAACACCATGTCAAATTGGGAGAAAATGGAGAACCTACTTCTGAGTTAATACCAGAAGAAGATTGGTCTAAAGAAGAAGATGACATTGCTCTTGGAAATTATAAAGCCTTAAATTCTATATTTAATGGAATTGACAAGAACATTTTCATATTAGTGAACACATGTGAAGTAGCTAAGGATGCATGGGGAACTCTTCAATCTACTCATGAAGGCACATCCAAAGTTAAGATGTCAAGACTTCATTTGCTCACCATAAAATTTGAGAATTTAAGAATGAAGGATGATGAAAGTATTAATGACTTCCATATGAACATTCTTGAAATTGCTAATGCATCCATTGCTTTAGGAGAGAAAATACCTAAAGACAAATTGGTGAGAAATATTCTCATGTCTCTTCCCAAGAAATTTGATATGAAAGTGATTGCTATAGAAGAAGCTCAAGACATTGATAAAATGAAAGTGGATGAACTTGTTGGATCCCTTATAACATTTGAATTAAGCATCAATAAAAGATCTGAAAAGAAAAAAAAAATCATAGCCTTTGTGTTGTACCCCAAAATTTTCCCTATCATTCTACTCAAGACATGTCCTTTGAGATCCCCAACTTGCCCTAGGATGACCAAGAATTGATCAGACAAGTTCTCCTCCTAATGCAATAAACCCCAAACTAGGGTTTCAATTTTAAGCAAGATGTGTGAGTCCCAAGGATCCAAAATTTTCTCGATTGTCCTAATATGTTCTCAAGATCATCCATGCCAAATTTCATGCCTTTCACAACAAGTTTGCTCAGTCAACTTCTCAAATGCATGGAAATCAACTGTACTAGGTCAAAGTCAATTGTGGCCCAAATACAGTCAAACTTCAAGATTTTTGGTAAACATCAACATTTTGAAGTGATATCCATCATTTGATCAAGGTTTGATCATGATTCCTCAAGAAATGATCCTAACTCATCAAAAGTCAAAAATGGAAAATTAGGGTTTCTTAGGAAAAGTCAACCAAACTTTGACAAGGCCTAACTTTCTCTTACTTTATCAGAAAATTTTCCACCAAGGCTCATTTTTAAGAGAACCAAATTCCCTACAACTTTTCTTCAACCCTCAAGTTCAAGAAATGCCCCAATCAAAAGATACAAGCTCATACATTATAGGTCCTTTCAGAAAGTCAACAAAAACACCTTTTGGGTCAAAGCTCCTTACATGAAAGTGGAAGGTCCAATTGAGATGAAACCAAAAAGGTTGTTTTAAGGACATCCTAAGATCTCTAAAAAGTCAAAGAGCATCCTCTTAGGGTTAAAAATGAGAGAGATATGCATTGCTAAAGTTGATCAATTTTTGGAAAAGTGCACAAAGCCAATATTGACCAAACTTGAATTTTCTCCAAATGGGCCTACCTTTTTATGTTTCAAAACTTGTTTCTAACATGGTCCAGGACCTCTAAGCCCATCCATGCCTTATTTGGTAATTTATTTTATTTATTGTTATTTTTTAATCATTAAAAATTTAATTTAAATCAAATAAATGATAAAAATTTATGAAGATTGCATGGGCTTGATTTCCAAATCTCTTAAGGCCTAAAATAACTCAGGATAGCTGGAAAAAACGCGTGGAAGTCATTTGTGCAAGATTAGGCCAATTTTGGAAATATTTCATATTATTCCAAAACAAATATTATGTGATGAATGCCATGGATTCTTGCTCCATTTGTTACCCTAATTTGATTTACTATATGTACACAATAAGTCCAGACCTGGAAGCAATGTGCACCCGGCCTCAGCATAACCCTAAGAATTTTCAAAATTTCAAAGGATATTGCAAACACATATCTCGTGTTCCAGCCACTATCAGGATCTTTCAAGCATTCAAACACCTCCCTGAGGCTTCCAGGACCCCAGCCCAGTCTTCAAGCAAGCAGTGCAACGTCCAGATCAAGCGTATCACCATTACTCCGTTTGGTATTTTTGACGATCTCAAACTTTTTCTTCATGTAATATAAATGATTTTCATATGCATATTTGTGTTTATACTAATGATTATGTGTGTTTAGAGTCATTACATGAGAGATTTAACGCAGGGATGAAGGTTTCCCATTGTTAGGGCAAAGCTTCAGCCAAGCTTTGTATCTCAAGATACAGGCTTCTTTAGAGCAAACCAACCATGTCATTGTGTTTGCAAGGGTCTAATTAGGCTAGTAGGATTGTTTTCATGTTCATTTTCATGAGATTTCACAGGTTTTGATGTTTTGGCCAACCAGAAGGGATGACCGGAGCAACCACCCCTTGTGGCTTGATCGGCGTTGACGCTTGCATGGATAAAAAGGAGGAAACGATTGGTTTATTCAAATTGTAGGGGACCCACTTGGAACACGTGTTTTTCACAGTCATCATTAGGACTGAATTTGTTTTATATATTTATTAATGTGCTTATATGAACGGAAGTACAACCGTCCCAACGGTACAAGCATTCCATGATTAAGCGTTATAAAGGGCAAGGGCAGGGGTTCGATCCCTGCCTCTTGCCATTTATTTTTTCTAATTCATGTCTGCAGATTTAGTGTCATGAAGGCTAGCCTGCGCACCATCCGTCCCATTCTCATCACCATTGGATCACTCATTCACCAAATCCAGCGTCCAGAAATGCTTCCCCATGATGGACCTCCCAAGCATGCCTCCCACTGGATCTCACGCAAGCTGTGGGCCACAAGAACCGGGCTTTGACAAATTTCAGCAGCCTACCCTCCAATTGGGTTTCTCACCCCCCCCCCCCCCCCCCTCAGGCCCATTCTTCTTTCATTTATTTTATTTAATTTTTTTTTAATTAGCTTATATTTTCTATTTATTCATTTTCAAAAAAAAATCATAAAAATAAAAAAAATCATAGAAATCAGAAAATCATAAAAATTAGGTTTTAGAGTTTTTCTTAATAAAATTAATTTTTTCAAATTAATTAAATTAAACTTTAACCTTTTTTTCTTTAATTTAAAATTAGTTAGAAATTAGATTAAACTTCTAATTTTTTTCATAAAATACCAAAAATATTTTTAATAGGCAAGTAGATTTTTTAGGGTTTAGAATTTATTTCAGTCTTAATTTTGGCGCGTTATTATTTTTCATACGATTATTTTTTATTGTTTATGTAATTGCGCCCGATTTGTAATATTTTAATTAGGGTTTTCAATTTCTGCATTTTACTTTTTAGTCATTATTTATGTATCTACACCAAAGCCTTGTAATAACTGTAGGAATTTTATTTCTCGCTTTTACATTTCTTATATGCTTGTATATAAATTATTAGTAAATTAGGCGTGCATGATAAGATTAAATTAATTAATCATTAGTTCATTAACCCCAAGATAAATATCTGGAAAAAAAGCACACTATTGCACACTTGCACCCCTAGGATATACCTCACTTGTTACTTTTGGAAATGGTCATGTCCCTCGAACATAGGGATATCTTAGCAATGACCCTCAGTTTAAAAGTCATCATAAAAGATCATGGTCCCTTGATGTCCCTCGAGTTGCCTACGAGAAATGATCTTGTCCCTCGATGTTGCCTATATGATGACAGTCCCTTCGAAATGCTAAGGTATCCTTACTGAAGGGTGAGAAAACACTTAGAAGGGGGGGGGGGGGGGGGGGGGTTGAATAAGTATTTCCTTTTTCCCACGCAATAATAATTGAAGGACACTGGTAATTTTATCCTGGTTCGTTTGAAACTCAAACTACTCCAGTCCACCCGCCAAGGTGATTTCGCCTCTCTCAACGAGGACTTAATCCACTATAATCAAAATTGATTACAAATGCACAACCAAACTGTTGTGACTAACAATACAATGAACAAGCCAGCTGCAAGTGACTAACACCTCTAAGACTAAACTAGTCATAGCCCTCTTGAGAAATCTGACCCAACTGGTCTCTCAAGGAAAAATTACAATGCACAACCAAACTGTTGTAACTAACACCTCTAAGACTCAACTAGTCCTAGCCCTCTTGAGAAATCTGACCCAACTGGTCTCTCAAGGAACAATTACAAAGATTATCTCTTAACAGTAGTGAATCAGAATGCTTCTAATAAGCTATATCACAAACTGTGATTTATCACTAAGATTTTATCCTAGTACTTAAGAATTACCCACTATATACAAAGAGTTTACAAGAATGAAAATAGTGAACTTCAGTATATTTTGCATGGATCAGTAACTTTGCTTTGAAACAAATGGTCTTCAATATATAGCTTCAATTTTGACCGTTACTTCCTTGAAGATAGAGTATTCATTAATGATACATGTTAGTTTTATCTTTATGTTTCCAATGCTCTCGTGCATAGTACCCCTTGAGTGTGTTAGCCGTCTTATCATTAAATGATCAACGGTACTGTCAGAGCTTGTCTCTAGAAGTTTAAGAGTTTGCTTGCAGCATTGCAACACCAGAGTTTGCTTTAACTTTTCTTCTATCAGAGTTTGCTATAACTCTTCTTCTATCAGAGTTTGCTATATCACTTCTTTTGTCAGAGTTTTCTTCATTTTATGTTCATCAGAGTTTTCTTCAGCTTGCATTATCGGATATTGCTTTCAGCGTGCTTCTTTCAAATCTTTGCTTCATCTAGCTTTATCAGAGGTTGCTTAAGATTACTTTTTATCAGAGTTTTCCTTGGAGTGCTTCCTTCAGAGTTTGCTTCAGAATTGCGTTTACATAAAATTTCTTAGGAACTTCTTTATCCTTTTTCTGCTCAGCGTAGAATGATGTTTCACTTTTGAAAATGCTTGAGTCAGAACATCATCAAAATTAGAAAACATGCACATCAGAGTATAAAATATATTATACAAAATTTATTTCATTGTTATCATCAAAACTCTAAGATATGACTAGAACCAAACTTTGTTCTAACAATCTCCCCCTTTTTGATGATGACAAAACAATTCAGATTTTGATTTTAAATTTTTTTTGTACAAGAGTGAGAATCTCCCCCTGAGATAAATATTTCTTCTTCTGAAATAAATAATAAAAGAACTTAAATTCATAAGAGAAACTTCCTGAGATTGTTCTTCAGAGCTTTGGGACATTTTTCTTTCAGAGTTTCGTTAAGAGCTCTTGATCTTTTCTTCAGAGTTTCTTTAGCAGATATTTACCAGATGATGTTTAGAGCTTAGTCTTTCAGAGTCTTGAGGTACCTGCATATCTCTTAAACAGGACCAAACTTTTTATTTTGTTAGGAATTTTTTAGATTTAGTCCCATAACTGCTATCATGGATCAGATCAAAATCACATTTTCTCCCCTTTTTGTCATAATCAAAAAGCAAAAAAGATTAAAGAGATTCAAAAGATTTTTATATAGAAGATGTCAAAAGATAGAAGTACAAAAGAATTTTGCAAAGTATTTATAGCTTATGAAAAAGAATTTTAAAGTAACAAAACAGTTAAAGAATTTAGAACAATTGAATAAAAAAATTAATCATTACAAGCAATTAATGAGATTTGACATTGAGGGGATGTGTGAGATTTGATCAAATCTGAACAGTTACCTAGAAACGATGTCTCAATAGCAGTGCACGCATGTGTGACCTTTCAGAGTTGAAACACGCGTTCAACATTTGAGTATAGCGTGTGACAACTGTTTTAATGTAATGAACTTCTGAACCATTTTTGTAATGAAATGTTAGACACATTTCAGAACATTATAGATGGTTTCTGGAGTAACTCCTTTTCTAACTTCTGAAGAGTTGTTAATCAGAACATTCATTTTTGAACATTCTGAAAACATATATAGAAAAAAAATTCATTCAGGACAAAGTTCCATACTGATGTTTCTCAGAATGAATTTAAATTTATCTTCAGAAAGAGGTTTAGTAAAAATATCAGCCCATTGATGGTCCGTGTCTACGAAGTTTAAACTTAAAATTCCTTTTTGAATATAGTCCCTTATGAAATGATGTTTAATTTCTATATGTTTTGCCTTAGAATGTAAGATAGGATTTTTTGAAAGACAAATAGCAGAGGTATTATGAAAGAAGATAGGAATCTTACTTTCATAGAGATGATAATATTCCAGCTGGCTTTTCATCCAGATCATCTGAGTGCTACATCCAACAGCAGATATACATTTTGCTTCAGTTGTTGATAGTGCAATAATGGCTTTCTTCTTGCTGTACCATGAGATAATGTTATCACCCAGAAACTGACAGCTTCCAGAGGTGCTTTTTCGTTATATTCTATCTCCAGTAAAGTCAGCATCACAATAACCTACTAGTTTGAACTCTTTGGATCTTCTGTAACACACTCCAAGGTTAGTAGTACCTTTCAGATACCTCAGAATTCGCTTAACAACAGTTAAGTGAGATTCTCTAGGATCTGATTGGAATCTTGCACATAAACATACACTGAATAATATATCTGGTCTAGATGCAGTCGGATAGAGAAGAAATCCAATCATACCTCTGTAGAGTTTCTGATCTACTTTCTTACTTACCTCATCTTTTCCTAAAATGCATGTAGGATGCATTGGTGTCTTTGCTTCTTTACTTTCTGATAGCTGGAATTTTTTCAAGAGTTCTTTAACATACTTTGTTTGATGTATGTAAGTACCTTCTGGAGTCTGATTTATTTGAATTCCTAGAAAGAATTTTAGTTCTCCCATCATGCTCATTTCAAATTCAGCCTACATAGACTCAGCAAATTCTCTTCCAAGAGAGACATTAGAAGTTCTAAAAATAATATCATCTACATATATTTGACAAATTAAAATGTCATTTTTAAGTGTTTTTCTGAATAAGGTAGTGTCCACTTTCCCTCTGGTAAAATTCTTTTCTAAAAAAAAGTTACTTAGACGTTCATACCAAGCTCTAGGAGCTTGTTTCAGACCATACATAGACTTTTTCAGTTTAAAAATATGTTCTGGATATTTTGAGTCATGAAAACCCGGAGGTTGATGGACATAAACTTCATCTTCTATGTAACCATTTAAAAATGCACTTTTAACGTCCATTTGATATAATGAGATGTTATGTTGAACAACAAAAGAAATTAATAATCTAATTGATTATATCCTGGAGACTGGAGCAAAAGTTTCGTTATAATCAATTCCTTCTTGTTAATTATAACCTTATGTAACTAGTCGTGCCTTGTTTCTGACAACCTCTCCTTGCTCATTTAACTTGTTTCTGAATACCCATTTTGTTCCTATGATATTGAATCCTTTAGGTTTTGGAACTAGATCCCACACAGCATTTCTGGAAAATTGATTTAGTTCTTCTTGCATAGCTAGGATCCAATCATTGTCATGCAGGGCTTCCTCTATTGAGGTTGGCTAAATCAGAGAGACCAATCCAAACAATGATTCTTCATTGTTTTTGAGGAAGGATCTTGTTCTGATGGGATCTTCTTTCTTTCCAATAATCACATTTTCTGGATGTGCTGATGTGATTCTGGGGAATCTTTTCTGTGAGGTTTGTTCAAAAATTATTAGATTGTCTAGAGCATTTGCAATAGAAGGATCTTATGAGTTGTCCTTTGCTTCTGACTCTTCATAGTTTGTAATATTATCTTCTATACTTGCAGGATTTTCATTCTGCTTTGGCTTTTGCTGGCCAAGCTTATCATCAAATCTGACTTTGATTGATTCTTCAACAATCAGAGTTTCTGTGTTGTATACTCTATAGCCTTTTGGGCGTTCAGAATATCCAAGCAGAAAACACTTTTGTGCCTTAGAATCAAACTTGTTCAGATTATCTTTAGTATTCAGAATATAGCAAGTACATCCAAAAGGATGAAAATATGAAATGTTAGGTTTTCTGTTTTTCCACAATTCATAAGGAGTCTTTTCAAGAATAGGTCTTATAGAGACTCTATTTTGAATATAACATGTTGTGTTTATTACTTCTTCCCAGAAGTGTTTAGCCACATTGGTTTCATTAATCATGGTTCTGGCCATTTCTTGCAAACTTCTATTCTTTCGTTCTACAACTCCATTTTGTTGGAGAGTTCTAGGACAAGAGAAATCATGAGAAATGCCATTTTCTTTAAAAATCTTTTCAAAATAATAGTTTTCATATTCTCCTCCATTATCACTTCTAACTTTTATGATTCTAAACTCTTTTTCATTTTACACTTGGTTGCAGAAGTCGAAGAACACAAAATGTGACTCATCCTTGTGTTTGAAAAACTTAACCCGTGTCCATCTGCTGTAGTCATCAACAATGACCAATCCATACTTATTGCCTCTGATGGATGCTATTTTAACTGGTTCAAACAGATCAATATGAAGAAGTTACAATGGCCTAGAGAAAGAAACAACATTTTTTGACATAAAAGAAGGTTTTGAAAATTTTCCTTTCTGACATGATTCACACAGAGCTTCTGAGTTGAACTTCATATTGGGAAGTCCCCTGACCAGATTGAGTTTATTAATTTAAGATATTCTTCTCATGCTAACATGTCCCAATCTTCTGTGCCAGACCCATTGCTCATCACTAACAGACATAAGGCATTTTACATTCTGAGTTATAAGGTCAGAAAAATAAATTTTATAGATGTTGTTCTTTCTCTTGCCAGTAAAAAGGATTGTTCCATCTTTTTGACTAACAGCTCTATAGGATTTTTGATTAAAGATTATGTCATAACTGTTGTCACTTAATTGACTTATGGACAGTAAGTTATGCGCTAATCCTTCTACCAACAGAACATTAGTTATAGAAGGAAGGTTACTGTTTCCAATGGTTCCAGAACCCATAATCTTTCCTTTCTGATTTCCTCCAAATTTGACATCTCCTCCAGATTTAAGCTCCATACTTTGGAATATAGACTTTCTTCCCGTCATATGTCGTGAGCATCCAGAGTCCAGGTACCATGATTGGTGTTTCAACTGTGCTGTTAAGGACATCTATAACATATATTATTTTCTCATTAGGTACCCATATCCTTTTGGGTCCTTTTTGGTTAGAGTTTCTAAAGTTCTGTTTGAACTTTGATTTAGCATAAAAAATTTCAGAGTGAGATGTGTATTTGATATCATGTGTGTGCCCAAAACTAAATTGTTTGTGTAGTGGTTTATATGTGATAGCCATTTCCTCAACATGTTTAGGTTTATATGTTTCTTTCCCTTTGGGAGTTTTATATCCAATTCCTCTTCTGTTATTTCCACTAACACCATAGATCATTGAAGCCATTTTGCTTCTATCTATGCTTTTAGCAAGAAATGTTTGAAAACTAGAGTCATATTCTTTAAGAATATCTCTTGAACTTGAAGCAGAATCTGAAATAGAAATCTTTTGAACTTTTTGAACTTCCTCTTTGAGTTTAAAATTATTTTCTTTAAGTTCAGAGTTTTCTGTTTCAAGTTTCTCAAAATTAGATGCAAGATTCTGTTTGAGTTTCTTGTATTTGATTTTAAGTTGACTGTAGTTTTCAAGAAGTTCTTATAAGCTTTCCACCAGTTTGGCTCTAGAGATTTCAGAGAATACCTCTTTCGATTTACAATCAGAGTTTGAGTCATCGTCATCTGCTGTGGTAGCCATAAACGCTAGGTTAGCATGCTCATCTTCTGAGTCAGTTTCAGCTTCAGAAGATTCTGAATCATCCCAGGTGGCCATTGTTGTACCCCAAAATTTTCCCTCTCACTTATCAAGAATTTACTCACAAGATATCCTTGACTCAAGACTGCACTAAGGTTGATCAACTTAAGACACCTCCTTAAGCATTAATGACCAAAATTAGGGTTTGAGATTGCAAAAGGATTTTTGAACTTCCAATGCCCCATATGACTTTCATGGATCATTATGGACCCCCAAGATTACTCATGACAAGTTTCAAGCTTTGAATTACACTTTTGATCAATCAATTGAACAGTTGACCTAAAAATCAGTTGTATTGGGGAAAAAGTCAATCATGGTAAATTTATAGTCAAACTTCATAATTTTTTATCCACATCAACATTTTAGACTCATATTTATCATTTGATCAAGTTTGGACCATAACTCCTCAAGAAATTTGATCAAATCTCCAAAAGGGCAAAATGGTCAAAATTAGGGTTTTGACTAGGAAAGTGCAATTTCTGATTTTTGACCTAGAAAATGGTCAATTGGTTTAGGTTATAATCTTAAGAGTCCAATTGCATCATTTGGACCTAATGACATGGTTCAAAACATTGCAAGTCCATTGGAATGACAAATGAATTTTCCAATCAACTGATCAAAAGTCAACTGTATACTGAAAAGTCAAACTTTGACTTTTTGGTCAAATTCAAGTGCCAAAGGTCATAATTCATCAAAACATGTCAAAATATGAAACTTATTCATCAAGAAATCAAAAATTCAAGATTTCATTTTGAAAAGTCAAAATTTCTAAACATAGAAATTTTTCTAAGTGTTGGAAATTTCATGTTTTTTCATAACTTTGAGCAATATTTTCACCATGATGCAAGATGATTCAAGAGAAACTTCCAACATGAAAATTGTATATCTCCATGAAATATACAACTTTGATTTACACAACTCCTTCCAAAAGTGCTTGGGTCTCAAGTTATAATTTTATGAACATGTGGTCATAAAATTAAACACTTAGTGAAATTTTGCCCTAATTTGGCCAGGATTTTGACCTAACTTCATGACATTTTTTCATATAGTTTCAAGGGGAATATTCAAAAGCAATTCAAATATGGGTTTTAGAGCACATTGCAAACTTTCCAAAATGTCCAAGAACTCCTTGAGGCCATTCTTGAGTAGGGAGAATCGAAGAGATGAAGTTAGGGTTTTATCACTTGAATTACAAGTCATTTTTGATAAACACGTGAACCAAATCCATGCTAGGCTGCATGATCTTTGCTTTGCAGGCCTCAAACTTGTTTGTCACTCCATAATTAATGTTTTGAACAGCTGCTAGAAGCTTTAATCCAAGCATTCAATGCATTGCCCATGCTTAATACCATTTTAGGAAGAAATGCAACATTGCCAGTTTGGAAAAGTGGCTTTATGCATAAAGTCCACTCTTCTTGAGCCTCTAACTTGTTTGTTCAGCACACACTCAACATACAAAGTCAGATAAACATGTTTGAAGTTTTCAACCACTCTAGACAGCCTTGTACTATGCATTGGGACAATGTGTGTCAAGCTTGATTCAAAAACAAGAAAAGAGCCATAACATGTGATTTCTGAATTCTGATCAAGGACAAGTGTGCAAACTTGTTTCTTATAAATAAAATCACTATTTGTGAGCTAGGACACGGGCTGAAGCACCCTGAAATAAACCAAAACTCTCTCAAATAAAAAATTTCCCAAAAAACTCCATTGTTGCACAGTTTCTGACCTTGAACATCAAACTCACATTTCCCTTGTGCGTTTCTTGTCCTTTTAGTTTCTAAAGCTTCCTTACATCAAGTGTAACCTATCCTTGTCCCTGTTTCATTACTGTAACATCATTTACCATATCCTTCATAACCAAAAACAGAGCATTGCACATTGACTTCTCCAAGTCATTTCAGCCACTCTCAACTCAAGCAAACCATTGCATTAGGTTCCTAGGACCTCAAGGAAGCTAACCTGATCATCACCATCACTTGAAACAAGCTCAAACTCAAAACACGATTTCCAGTTTTGAGGTAAGTTTTCTCAACTTGGAACTCTTCATACATGCATAATCAATTGTGTATTTATGAACAAAACATGTAGATATCATTGCCCTGAAGCTAACCATGTCCATAGTTTCCATTAATTTTGCTTGAGCTTAGAGAATTTTGAAACTGAAATTTCTGAAATTTTTAGGGTTCAGATTAGGGCCATTAAAATTCATGATTATCTTTGATCTATAGTTTTAATACTTTACATTTCTGGAATCGTGAGAAAATAAGCTACAAGTTTCTTGTTTACAGTTTTCATTTTTTATGATAAATGAGCAAGTTACAGTTGGTCTGGCTAGAGGTTGAAGATGAAGTCATCAGGGCGCGTTTTGCCTTGTATATTTATTGTTTTGCTTATGCTAACGGATGTATAGCCACCCCAATGATAGAAGCGCGCGCCTGTAACCTATGGGACCTGGGTTCGAGCCCCAGTGGTACCCTTTTCATTTTTCACATTTTCACTTTTCTGATTTTTGGCTTTTTGGAAGGCGTTGGGCCTCTTTGGGCCTGTCTTGTTTCTTAAATATATTTTCTAAATACTGAAAAATCATAAAATTCAAAAAAAATAATAGATTTATATTTTGACTTAGTTTATTTTATTTTTCTCACAAAAAATTATTTTTATTAACTATACTTTATTTATTTTTTTACATATTGTCTTGTAAATATAATTAAAATTAGGTTAATAGTTATTTTCTTTCATACTAATTTAATTATATTATTTTTTATATAAAAAGACTAAAAATATTTTATAATGCTACGAATATTTTTAAGATAAAAATACCAAAAAATACTTTTCTTAAACTTATTTTCTTTTGATTAATTAATAGAACTAGGGTTTTATTTAAAATATTTTCTTAATAAAATTCAAATTTAATTAATTATTTTCTTTATTTAATTAGGTTAAGACAAAATCCCTTTTTCATGAAAATCAAACAAAGATACATTTTCTTTATATTTTGCATTTTTTGTACATTTATTCATTTTGTACTTTGTATTTATTTATTTCCTTGTACATTGATATCAATTCAATATGTTTGTAATAGACTAATTAGGCTTTAAATTCTTGTAATCCCCATTCAATTTATACATCCCCTCCCCACAAATGTTGTAATAGCGTAGTAACTTTAAATTTCGCAATTTATCGCTTTTTTATAACATGCTAGTAATTAGGGTTTGTATGGAAAGACTAAAACCAATACTTAGAAAACCCCAATTTAAGAAAAAAAACAAGCATGGAAACAGTACATTTGCACACAAGCACCCCTAGGGTTATTCCACTTGGTTGCCTTATACAAAATGGCCATATTACGCATATAAGGTATCTTAGGAAAAATAAGCAAATACAAGATCATAGTCCCTCGATGACGCTATCTAAGTTGCCTTTCAAATGATCTTAGTCTCTAAAAGAGAATGCTAAGATACCTTGCAACATTGCTAATTACAGTTATACAATGAACCACGCCCGTCCCGTGTACATCCAAAGATAGGGTTGCTTACCAAATCAATGGTAAGACAACAATGTCAAAGGAAAAGAAAATGAACAAGAAAGACTTTTGAGTAGGTAGAATGCTCCTAATTACTTGCTCCATTTCAAAACAAAACTCCTTGATATTTTCAAAACAAGCACATACGCTTTCAAACATCTTACAAAATTGAAAACATTTTCAAAAGATCAACATCTTTGTATACATTCTTACGAACGAGAATCATTACAAAGATTGCCTAAACAATGGCCTCTTTACAAAATTCTTTCAAAAACCGCACAAAACACAATTTCAAACAAAAGCAAGTGATCTAGCAAGTAACTAAGAGCCCATGGATAACCATGGATGAAAAGGGTGCTAATACCTTCCCTTTTCATAATCTACCCTCCGAACTCAAGAAATAATCTCAAAGGTCTTTCCTGTGCTTTTTCATATTTCCTTTTGGATAAAAGAAAAGTCGGTGGCGACTCTTGCTAACCGCAACATTTGCAATCAAACGCAAAACCTTCAAGGATTTTTGGATTCATCTTTGTTCTTGTTTTGTAGGATATGGATTCTCTTCGCAGGAAAACTATTCAAGTCAATATTGTAAGGATCCCTCCACAACTTAAGGAACTAGCTTCAAGGATTCCGAAAAACTCTCCATTCACCGAGAGACATGGTTGCCTACTCAACTTGGTCACCTCCAACACATATGAGGACATGATGAACGTGCTCTTTCAGTTCTTTGATCCTTTACACCATTACTTCACATTTCCCGACTATCAACTTGTGCCTACTTTGGAAGAATTCTCCCGACTCTTTGGAATTCCCATTCTCAATCAACTACCTTTCAACGGTACGGAAAGAGACCCAAAGCCAGAAGAGATTTCTCAAGCTCTACACTTGCACTCATCTGATGTCACAACTCATTGGGAAACAAGGAGTGGTGTCAAGGGTTTCCTAGCAAAGTTCTTGTTTGAGAAAGCCCAAAACTGTTGGAACTCCTTGGACTTACAAGCCTTTGAGGAAATTGTGGCTCTCCTCATCCATGGGATGGTTTTGTTTCCAAATCCTGACCAACTCATAGATGTGAAAACCGTCAAAATCTTCATGTCCTGCAACCCAGTTCCTACTTTACTAGGAGACATCCTACACTCTTTTCACACTCGCACAATGAGGAAAATAGGTGTTCTTATGTGTTGCACTCCTCTCTTGGCATGATGGTTTGTTTCACATCTTCCCTAATCTGTATTGAAGAATGAGCAAGGTTCAAGGTGGTCACAAAGGTTGATGACGCTCAAACATTCAGACATTCATTGGTGCTCCCGATCTATAGAGAATGTTACTATTTTCGACCATTGTGGAGAATTTCCCAATGTCCCTTTACTTGGTATTAGGAGAGGTATCACCTACAACCCTTGCTTAGCCTTAAGACAGTTTGGTTACGCCCGAAGGGATGGCCTGCACGAGATGTTGATTCAAGGTTTTGTATTTGATTACGACAATGATGATCAATGTCTTCGCCATAGATTTATCCGAGCTTGGAGGATGTTGAACAAGGTAGATATCAAGACTTTTGGGCATAAAAATTCCATCCCTCTTGAGCCTCACCTCAAATGGGTACGAACCCGTGCTCAGAGTCTTATGATGCCTTATCCTTCCATTCTCCCAGTAATCATTGAGCCTGTCATGGAAGGAGATGTTCCATACACTATCCTATATCCTAACATGCCCACCTATCTTGAAGACCTACAAAGGGATTGGATACAACTCAAGGGGGAGCGAGATACTTTCAAACCCCAATTCTACGCAAGTGATAAGAAGGTTTTGGAACTCACTAGACTACTTCATGAGGAGCAGACTCTGAATGCCTACATCGCACCAAAGAGGATGCGTACTACCTTTTTATCTTAAAGTTTCTGTATTATTTTGCCCAAGAAGGCATTGATGTACTCAAGCTTTAATCTATTAATATAACACATGTTTCCTTTTTGTCTAAAAAACAAATTTGAATCTTAAGCTCCTTGAAATCATTGCATATGCATTTATCATTCATCATAGCATAAGCAGGTTTATTGCAACAAGTCTCCTCATCTCTCTACTGTTTATTTCAGTAAGATGGATCTCGAGCAAACGGTGAAGGACCTCCAAGCTCAGAATGCACAGTTTCAACAATTGTTCTTAACTCTAGCCAAGGGACAAAAAGAGTTGAAGACCTTGCTGGTTGAGGAGAAGAAAAAGAAGACGAAGAAAATAACTGGAATTCTGAACATGGGAAGGAGATTCCAATGGAAAACAAGAAGGGCCTTAGACTTTGAAACGACATCCGGTGAGAAAGACAACCAAGATGGGAAAGGCAAAGAAACAGTTGTTCAGTCTGATTCAGAAGAGGAAGAGGAAGAAGAAGACTATTCTGAAGAACAATACCCTCCAGTCGACGACAAGTATAAGAATCTAGAAGAACGGTTGAGTGCAATGGAAATTCAAAAAGTGCCTGGATTGGACTTTGAGGAGTTGGTATTAGTATCGGGAATTGTTATTCCTCCAAAATTCAAAGCACCTGTGTTCGCCAAATATGATGGAGTTTCATGCCCTAAAATGCATCTCCAGTCCTATGTGAGGAAAATCCAGCCCCATACCGCTGACAAAGATTTATGGGTACATTTCTTCCAAGACAGTCTGTCTGGAACTCAACTTCATTGGTTTTATCAGTTATAAAGAGCCAATGTTCATAACTGGGAAGATCTTGCTGCAGCCTTTTACAAATAACACCAATACATTGTTGATATTGCGCCTACCCGTACTCAACTCCAGAGTATGGCTATGGTTTCAAGTGAAGGCTTCAAGGACTATGCGCAAAAATGGAGAGACTTGGCTGGAAGAGTTCAACCTCCCCTATTTGTAAGAGAGTTGGTAGACATGTTTTTAGGCACCTTGTTTGGTCCCTTATTCAATCACCTAATTGGGAGTTCATTAGCAGGTTTTACTAAATTGATATTGACCGGAGAAAGAGTAGAAGCCGGGATAAATAATGGAAAGATTCAAAAAGATGCATCATGTGTTGCTGTAAGGAAGCCCTTCATCATAAAGAAAGAAGTGGTCGCTATATATCCTTAGAGAAATTAAGATAGGGCCGAACGTCGTCCAATGGTAGGGGCTTCTATGATTCCTAAACCTGCGCCTGATCAGCAAAGAAACAACCAACCAAGAATGGAAAGACCAGTCATACAATTCACCAGAATTAACATGACACTCTCTCAAGTATTGCTGCATTTGTTAAGATCCAACCTAGTGACCTTGAAAGAAGCTCCAAAGAACCCTAACACAACTTCTCCTCACTATCATCCCAATGCCCGTTGTGCATACCACTTGAGAGTCCCGGCCATGACACTAACAACTGTTAGGCTCTAAAGAACAAAGTACAAGACCTCCTTGAAGCCAAAGAGATTGAATTCGATGCGCCAGAAAAGCCCAATGTCATTTCTACCCCTATGCCCAAACATGGCCATAATACCAACGCCATTGAGGAAGATATGTTTGTTACTTCAGTTGATGAACTTATGACCCCACTCCTGATTATCAAAAATAACTTATTGGATGCAAGTGTTTTCTCAGGCTGTGATGAATGCTGTCATTTCTGTTTATCCTCAACAACCAGCTTCCTTTGTTAAAAGCAGGCGTTCAGTTCCTAATAGATAACAAGGAAATTTTGTTCGAGACGACTTTAATTCCAACTGTTTCTTATAATGATGTTTCCATCGTGACCATTTCCGACAATTCTTCAAGGGTCTCCACCAAAAGACCCGTTAGAATTACATCAGCTCCAAAAGTAGCTCATTTGATAATTACAATGCCTGGACCAATCCCGTATTTGTCAGACAAAACTGTACCATGGAATTATGGGGGGATGTCTACTACCACAATATCAAGCAAGATTGGCCAGCTGCTGAAGATTCAATTTCTGAGAAGATTGACTCTGATGTTAGTAATATTGCAGGGACTAGCAAGATTACCCTAAGCAGAAGGATTTTCTCTCCAGAAATTACTCCCCCAAAGGTTATTTCTGGACCCATAATTATTCCTGTTGTTGTTGGTGCTCCTCCAAAAGCTTTTCCAAGTCCATCAATCATCTATGCTAGTACTCCAACCGACAAAGCTGCTACAATCCCTGTTATCACTCCTACTGACGTTCTTGCTGCTGAGTCAACCGAGGCTCGAGGTAAAAGTATTCTTATTGAGCCTGTCCGGACGAAGGCAGAATCATTGGCTATCCCTGAGACCTCCCGGAAATAGATGGAGGAAATTATAAAGATCATAAAAAGAATCGACTACAATGTAGTCGAGAAACTGGGGAAAACTCCATCAAAAATTTCCATGTTGGCTTTATTACTATGTTCCGAGGCTCATGCAAAGGCCTTGGTAAAATTCCTGAAAACTGCCCATGTACCCCAAGAAACATTTGTCGATCAGTTCCAAGACTGCGTATCTAGCTTGACTGTAGATAATGGTCTAGGTTTTTCGGATGCTGATTTAACACCAAGAGGAAGGAAGCATAATGAGGCATTGTATGTCACTGTGGAATGCAGGGGCACAACCTTAGCTCATGTTTTGGTGGACACCGGGTCGTCTCTGACTGTGTTGCCTAAAAACGCTCTTGATAGGCTTGACTGTGAGGAACTGACATTAAAGCCAAGCAACATAGTAGTGAGGGCCTTTAACGGCTCAAAAAGGATGGTTCATGGGGAAGTGGATATCCCCATAAAGGTTGGAACCCAAACATTTGATTCAACTTTTTATGTAATGGATATTCGCCCTTCATATTCCTGCTTGCTAAGCCGACTGTGGATTCACAATGCTGGCGCTGTTACTTCTACGCTGCACCAAATGCTAAAATATCCAATTCAAGGGAAGATTATCACTGTTCATGGAGAAGAAGAGTATATGATCAGCCATCTCAATTCCTTCAGATGTGTGGAGTTAGATGGTGAATTTATTGAAACTCCACTCCAATACTTTGAAGAAGTCCCGCAAGATGTGGCAGTAACCAAGGTTGTGTCTCAAGTTCCCAAGATCACAAGGCCTCCACTCAGGATGTCATCTTTAAAGGATGCCAAAGCAGTGGTAGAAGAAGGTGGGTGCACTATTTAGGGACAACTCCCAGATATCCCATACAAATCTGACAAGTTCGGTCTGGGTTTCACTTCAGGTTCCCATAAGGTTGTACATCGTGCTCGTGCCGGAGGACCACCCTTGCAGATCAGCAACCGCGAAGTCAATGCAGTGGAGGATGATGAAGACAACTACAACCTGAAGGATTGGATTTTCCCAACTGTCAGTGGAGGGTTCAGCAACTGGGAGGCTAGAGACTTTGTCCCGATCACATTTATCCCACAGTAATTTGTCTTTACATTTTGTTGGATCTGTAATATTAAAACAATTCAGACTCTTAAAACCTTGTGTCTTACCCGAGGCACAATGGTCCATTTGTAAGGGTTATTATCTCATTTCCATATGACATTAATGAATAATGGAAGTTTTTGCATACAAACTTTGTGCTCATTGTTTTTCTTTTTTACATTTTCATTTCCTTCAAATATAGCTATACTCTTACACACACTCTCACTCACAATGCAGGTCTACATCCACTCGGGATCCCATGGATAACGGTTATGCTATGGCCTTTTATGACTCTGAAACTCTAATCTACCAAGCCGGAGACGAAGTTAAGGAAGATTGTGAAGTACCAGGAGAACTTTCCAGGTTACTACTACAAGAAGAGAGCACCATTCAGCCCCACGAGGAACCAGTGGATACAATCAACCTAGGTACCGAAGAAGACAAAAGATAAGTCAAGGTGGGTGACAATCTGGAACCCAGTGTCGAAGAGCGTCTAATTCAGTTACTACACGAGTATGTTGAGGTCTTTTCCTGGTCGTATGAAGACATGCCAGGACTTGATGCAGATATTGTGGTACATCGTTTACCTACAAAAGAAGATTTCCCACCAGTAAAACAAAAGGTCCGTCGTATACGACCAGACATGTCAGAGAAAATTAAAGCAGAAGTCATGAAGCAATTCAATGTTGGATTCTTGGCCGTCACCTCATACCCGCAATGGGTTGCCAATGTTGTTCTCGTGCCCAAAAAGGACGACAATGTACGAATGTGCGTGGACTACAGAGATTTGAATAGGGCCAGCCATAAGGATGATTTCCCACTTCCCCACATTGATATTCTAGTTGAAAATACGGTGAAACACACAGTGTTTTCCTTCATGGACGATTTCTCAGGCTACAAAAGTGCGGGAAATGTAACAGTTAAAAAAAGTGCGGGAAATGTAAAGTTCCTAAACTATTACAAAGGCGCGGGTCCACATCGCCAAAATTTAATCCAGGACCCGATTTGACAGAAAATAAAGAAATAAAGTAAAGTGCGAGAAATATAAATGTCTGAGTTTACAAGGCTTTGGGAGAATTACATTAATATTATAAGAAATAAAATAAAATGCGCGAATTGGAATTAAAATTGGAAGCGAGGGCGTTGGACCCTTTTTAATGAAATTAAATTAAATGATTAAACTAATGAAATTAAAGAGAAAAAAGAAATTATTATTATTTTTTTGAGTTTTTGGTATTTATGTTTTTTATGTATTTTTATGAGAAAGATTAAATGAAATTAAAATATTAACCCTAATTCTAATTTTTTTTATTTATTAAGAAAAACATGTTAAAATTAAACCTAAAATTAATCTAATTATTTACATGCAATTTTGATTTATAAAAATAAATAATTAATTATTAGTGAAATTTATTTACAAAAAAACATTAATTAAATAAATATATTTTGATTTTTATGACTTTTCTGTTTTTTACTATTTTTTTATATTTTATGAAAATAAGTTAAATTAAAGGAATTAATTAAAAAAAGAAATAATTGAAATAAATAAAATAAGGAAAAGAAAAAAAATACAATACCTTGGGGGGTTTCTGTCCCCTTTTTGGAGGTGAATTGGAGTGGTTTGGCCATTTGTGTTCTGACCTCATCATGCATAAGTTGTTCTACTTTGGCCATTTGGCTTTTGGCTTTTGGCCATTTGCGTTTTGGCCTCGATGTTCCTTAATCTTCTCAGGATGTCTGTCTCGCCATGTATTGGGGTCATGTGTAAAATGTTCTGTTTTGGCGATTTGGCTTTTGGCTTTTGGCCTCAACGTTCCTTAATGAACCTGGGATCCTGTCTAAATCTGCAGTGTTGAACCTCATGAACACATTAAATAAAATCATAAAAATTCAAATAAAACCAACATATGAAGAAATTTAATGTTTAGGCACAATATGACATGTATGAATGATTATACCCTTTTGATCATGGAGATCAAATCAATCTTACCCTTACTGGAAGATTAGTGACCTGAATGCTTTTATGCTTTACTGGAAAATTAGGATCATGGAGATCAAGCCAGCTTTATCCTTACTGAAGAAGTAGTGAGGTGTTGGTTTGTAACTGAGATGGCTTTGTTTGTAGTGAGAGAGAGATTTGTAATAAGGATTTCAAGGTTTTAGGGTTCTTGAAAGAGTTTGATATTCCAACATTGTTGTGGCAAGGTTTTTTTTCTCTTTTTCTCTCCTTTTTTCTCCTCTCTGGTTTGTGTGAAAAGAAAGTGATTATATAATGGAAATTAGGGTAAAGCAAATGGGCTTTGAATGTGCAATTGGGCCTCCAATATTCACTTGAATTCGTCACTTTCCAGGCTAAATCGCAGGGACTTAAGTGCATTTTTTGAAGTTGAAATGTGAAAACAAAATGTAGCCGACATCGAGAACTAACTCCTGTCCGAAAATCGACTCAATCGGATAAACGGTGAATTAGTTATGAATTTTTGAAGTTTCAGCTCAGACAAACTTATTTTGGGCTCCAGTGTCGACTCTGACACGTTCTTCAATAAAAAACTGGTATTGATCGGTGCATAATCCGGTCTCGACTTTTGAAGCAAAGTTGTAGATCTACGAGTCAGGGACCTTGTGTAAAAATATGAGCCCAATCCGATAAAAATTGACCGAGTTATGAATTTTCGAAGTTTCGGCCCAGCTGAAATAATATTCAGCATTCAGGATTTTCAGCGTGTCACGCACTCTGAGCAAAAAACGAAGGCCTTTTGAATACCGTTTGAACTCAATACCTTCTGTGAAAATGTAGCCAACTCAATTTGTGAAATTTTGGCGCCGGAACCAGCTCGATACGATGAAAATCGACCAAGTTATGATTTTTTGAACATGACGCAAATAAACTTCTGTCACAAATTTCTGCACGAAAATACTTGATAAATCCACATTTTTGAAGACCTTCTGATCGAAATTGGCTTCCAGCCGTGAGAGATGAAAACGTAGATAATGTCAAGACGGAATTTTGGCCACCGGAACGGGTTCAAAACGAGTCACGATCTTCAAGTTATGAATTTTTTAGCGCGTAAAAACTGCACTTTCAGCACACTTTTTCACTATATTTCTTCAAGAAAACTCACACATTCGGATACCTTCTTTAAAGAATTGACTCTTGAGCCGACCCTGAATTTGAGAATACGTTATCAGAGATATCTTGGCGAAATAATACCTGAATATGACGCGCCAGGTTGGACTTGTGAATTTTTCTTGAAATGTTTTTTTTTGAGAAATATGGGAGGGCAAATTTTGGGGTACAACACAATCTATTTATAATATGCTCCAACCGATAGAACAGTTCAAAATACATGTCCTAATTAGTCAGACAATTTCCAATTCATCTGGATAGACTCCAAAATATTAATAGGTTATTTTCTTTTAGAAATAAAGACTTAAAAATTTTTTTTATAGTGACTGTCTAATTTAGACATATTACTTCACAAAACTGCCCTTGTGTTTTTACAAAACACTGATAATTGAGTCACGATCAGGCAAGCTTTCATGCTTCCTCTCTTTCATACTATGAAGCTTCAAGTCTTTGCTGAATACACCAATCACATAAGCATTTTACTTGAATTTTATTAGATATGAGGCTTGAGATATCTTTAAGTCGAACGACATCATTGGATGATTTTACAGTGGTCATTAAACCCTAAATCTCCAACTTTATTCGAAGGAAAAGATTTGAACAAACTATCTTGTACACCTTAACCACTTGACTTATGTTCTCTTCATTTTTTATTATGAAAAGTTCATACTCATGAGTAAATGTGTCCAAACTTTCCTTCTATCTCAATAGTTCCTAAGGGTAATTTGGAGGATGTCCCAGATTTCTTTTGTACTCTCGTAGTGATAAACTCGCAAAAACTCATCAAGACCTAGAGCAGTAATGATGACCATTTTTTCCTTTAAACTCCTCTACACATGTTATTTATCATCTTTGGTCCAATTATTTTCCGATTTTTTACTACAACATCATCAACTTTGTGTGTAGGAACAAATGCACCTTCCTCCATATCCTTCTTAATACCACAATCAATCCTTTTAATGACAAAATTCATTTTCTCTTTCCATAAACTATACCCTTCTCCATTAAAGGACGTGGTTTATTTAGTGCAAAAATGGATTTATTGTCCTCCTGAATGATGGTATTTAACACGAGTTTGGCTCTAATGCCACTATTTGGACAAGTGACTCGAAGGACAAGAAGGAGAGGGGTTTATTTGTGGCATTTAAGATTTGTTATTAATTTAAAGTTTTTCTTACTTAAAAAATAATTTGTGTTAGTATTGACAAAACCAGAGATAAAAACATAAAAAATTAAAGTAGTAATGTAAATGACATAATTTAAAGAGATTGGTTTAGAGAGATGACACCGGAATTTATACAGGTTCAACAGAATGTTGTCCTAGTCCCGTTCCCAAAAGATCTTCTTGAGAGCTCACTAAAAACTTGATCTTTTACCAGTTATACCCACGAACCTTTGATATAAATGAATTAATAGATTTCTACACTACCTTATCCCCCAACCAAAAGAGACATTTTTCCAGAAGATGAACTCACAGACCAAGTACAAATTTTACTGGCTAATCTCAATAACCAAACAAAACTTTTAAAGGCCGAGTTCTATAACCAAACAAATATTTTTCATTGGTTCATCACAAGAAGCAAACTCGGTCCTTCAAGAGTATCACACTCTTGAGATAAAATAGTGTAACGACATCAGTAAAACACTTTCATCACTAGTAGTTTCACGCACAAGGAACTAAGGAAACCTTTGTAAAAGAAAATATTTAAAGAGAAAAGCAGAGAACGATAAAGTGTTTAGAAATAGGAAAACTTCAAATTTTAGTGTTCTTTCGAATGAGGCAAGCCCTCCTTTATCTATGAAAAATGTGGCTAAAAAAGGAAACAATCCATGAGTTGAATTAATGGGATAATTGATTAGGATAATTGATTAGAGGCCCCAAATAATCAATTGTTAAGGCCCAAATAGAAGGTTTTGATATATAGCCATTACAAATCATTAAGAGATTGTCCCAATATATTTTAGATTCAACCAAGCATGATCTAATCGATTAGTTTTTTTGGTTTAATCAATTATTTAGTTGGAAGAAGTCTTTCAATCAACCAGAATCTCTCCTAATCAACTAGTTATGCCTAAAAAAGATTTCCACCTGGTTTTAGCTAATAAAGATAGGCTCCTAAAAGGTTTTAAGTGTATGTGTATGTGAGTTTCCTAAGTATCTTAGGAGTCACTCTTCCACTTTCACAAAATTCTGGTTACTCAGACAAACACGATCACATGAGTTTTCACACTTCCTCTCTTTCACAACTCGGAAGCTTTCGAGTTCATTTTTCAGATATACTAATCATATAAGCACTTTTATAGAACCTTGAAACTTCTACTTGATAAGACTTGGGATCTATCCAAGTTAATCATCATCTAATAATTAGAAATATATCACCACCGACTTCAAGAAGTATCAACATTACCATCATTAAAATACCAGGATAGTCAAAATGTTAGAACCATTAACTCCATACCAGAAAACACATAGATTCACAACATTCATTATTGTCCAGAGGCTAATATTTTATTTTAGTTGAAGATAATATTAATAATATACTATATTGATTGTATATGTTTTGGTATATTATTTATCGCTCTTTATTTTTATTTAATTTATCTATTTGTAACATCGAAAGTCATCTGAGTGTATTTTAACCAATCTTTAGATTTATAATTTGGTTTGACAATGATGTCTTTTTAAAATATTTGACGTTGAAAATCATCTGAATGTATTTTAATCAATTTTTAGACTTATAATTTAGTTTGACAATGACGTCTTTTTAAAATATTTGACTGTTGGAAAGTATGGTTGAACCTAAAAAAAATAATTAAAATAAGAGATGTTTGAATTATTTTGTATTGATTCAATGGTAAGATGTTCATTACAATAAATACATGATACCCTTTATACAGTGATCATGACCAAATAACAAATCCTACCTAACTTGCAAAAAAAAAAGCTAACTAATACTACATATAACTAAATATAATAACTAACTCAACTAACCTTAACACACTCCCTAAAGTTGAAATATGAGTTCTTTTTAAAATCTTCTCGTGTCTTCTTGACGCTGATTTCAATAGACGGGAAATGAAAAAACAAACTCATGTTGATACCGGTAGTGGCTGAAGAGACTAACTCATAAAAGTCCCTATAATTTATTCTGATCTCTTTGAAAATCTTTCGGTGTTCCCTCAAATATAATAAATATACCAAATCTTGAGTCTCAAATGTCAAAATTTAACTAACAAAGCTTAATCATCCTATGAAAATACATTGAGAATAGAAAATGCTAATTATCAGAGAATATAAAATATTGTTCTGGATTGGCGCAATAGTTAGAATTGATCTAATCCACTTCTATCTTCAGATTGGCTCAATAAACGTTGACCCATTAACTTTAGTCTTTGGTCGAGCACGTTTGGTCGACCACACCGCGAGAATGTCGAGGATAACGGTGCCCTGATGATACGTCTGCCAGCATCAACGTCCACCTTCAGGTATGCTCGCTACGCATCGAGCAGACAACCAAGAAGGCACTCACAATGCGTCTGTATATCATCTCATCCTTGCTCGGAACAACAGCTAGTTATGGGCATGACTTCCCGTTTTGACTAGGTCTTGAAAATTATCTATTTTTAGGGAACCTAATATCTAGGCCCAAAAATAGGAACCAATGGCTACACGCCGTGGGAATTATATAAACTCTCACACGTGTGAGGGCCAAGTATCCAATATTCACTATAAAACCCTAATCTCTTTCTTGTATCTCTTTGCACCCTTTCTCACTAGATCGTCGGAGTGCCTTGCAGGTACACCCCCTCCTCTCCTCATATTTCCAGCCAAGCAGATGTCATCATCTCAGTCCACTTTCAGGTTCTGATTAACCGGTAAGATATGTGGCGCCGCCTGTGGGAAACTATCTTCCCCGTCTTTCTTTTCCTCAAAACCAAAGACCAAAGATACTTTCACTACTTATGTCATGGTCGACCATGATGACCATCACCTTTCTGGAAAAATTGTGCTTTCTCCCATCCATAAGACAGACGGAAGCCAAGAGCATCCTCATCTAGAGGATGTCCCCGACGTCAGAGATGGTCGAACAACGTCCCTAGATTTAGTCGATGTTGAACGTGACAACCTCCTGTTCTTGGAAAATTAGAGGTCCAAGAACCCCAACGAGGAACTTCCATAAATCCTCCATCCAGTTTCTATTCCACCAAATGTTGACCCGGCCATGGCAGCGCTGGTCGCTGCTCTCAATCAAACCAACGCCTTAATCATGCAGAAGAGCAAGAGGATTGGGGTCTGGGAGAAGAAGCAGCCAAAGTTTCCTCCTCGGAGACACCAGCTGCTGTACCCCAAAATTTTCCCTCTCACTTATCAAGAATTTGCTCACAATATCTCTTGGGGCTCAAGACTGCACTAGGGTTTGATCAACTCAAGACATCTCCTTAGGCACTGATGACAAAAATTATGGTTTGAGTTTGCACAAGTATTTTTGAACTATAAATGCTTCATATGACTTTCATGGACCATTATGGACCCCCAAGATTATTCATGTCAAGTTTCAAGCCTTGGATCACACTTTTGATCAATCAATTGAACAATTGACCTAAAAATCAACTATATTGGGGGAAAAGTCAACCATAGCCAATATACAGTCAAACTTCATAATTTTTTATCCACATCAACATTTTAGACTCATATTTATCATTTGATCATGTTTGGACCACAATTCCTCAAGAAATTTAATCAAATCTCCAAAAGGGCAAAATGGTTAAAATTAGGGTTTTGATTAGGAAAGGGCAATTTCTGATTTTTGACCTAGAAAATGGTTAATTGGTTAAAGGCATGATCTCAATAGATCAATTGCATCATTTTTACCTAATTACATGATTCAAAACATTGCAAATCCATTGGATTGACAGATGAATTTTGCAGTCAACTGATCAAAAGTCAATTGTATACTGAAGAGTCAAACTTTGACTTTTTGGTCAAATTCAAGTGCTAAAAATCATGATTCATCAAAACATGTCAAAATATGAAACTTATTAATCAAAAAATCAAAAAAGTCAGGATTTCATTTTGAAAAGTCAAAATTTCTAAACTTAGAAATTTTTCTAAGTGTTGGAAATTTCATGTTTTTTCATAACTTTGAGCCAAATTTTCACCATGATGCAAGATGATTCAAGAGAAACTTCCAACATGAAAGTTATAGATCTCCATGAAATATATAACTTTTCTTCACACAACTTCTTCCTAAAGTGCTTAGATCTCAAGTTATAATTACAAGAACATAGGGTCATGAAACTAAACACTTAGTGAAATTTTGCCCTATGTTAGGCAGATTTTGACCTAACTTCATGGCAATTTTTCAAATAGTTCCAAGGGGAATCTTCAAAAGAAATTCAAAGATGAGTTGTAGAGCGCATTGAAATCTTTCCAAAATGTCCAAGAACTCCTTGAGATCATTTTTGAGTAGGGAGAATCGAAGAGATAAAGTTGGTGTTTTGTCACTTGAATTATAGGTCATTTTAGTGACGAACACAAATGCAAATCAATGTTATGTTGCATAATCTTTGCTTTGCAGACCTCAAACTTGTTTGTCACTCCATAATTAATGGATTACACAAACTTTTGAGCTATAATCCAAGTGATTTAAGCTTTATCCAATTCACATTGCCATTTTGGGATGAAATTTAACAATACCATTCTTGAAAAGCAAGCTTTATGCATAAAGTCCACTCTGGAGCCGCTAAGTTGTTCCCTCTGATCACACTTCATCTACAAATTCAGAATCAAGTGTTTTTAAAGCATAACCACTCTATCTTAGCAAGTACACAAGGCATTGAAACTTGTTTTCTCAAAAAATCACATGTTTAGCTTAAGGATGCAAATTCAAATTCTGATCAACAACAAGTCTCCAAACTTGTTGCTTATAAATAGAAGCACTATTTCTGAGCTATGACACGAGCTTGAAGACCCTTAAACTCACTCAAACTCCCTCTAGCCATAAATTCTCTCAAAACAACATTGTTGTGCAAGTTCTGACTTTACATACCAAACTCCAAATCCCCTCGTGTATTCTTTGGCCTTTCACTTCTAAAAACTTCTAAACATCAAATACAAACCATCCAAAGTCCATTTGATCAACTGTAACACCTCCATCATCAAGTTCCCTTTTCAAAAATAGGGGTCTGCAACTTGACTTCTCCAGAGCTCCTCGGCCACTTTCAGCTCAAGCTAATCATTGCATTAGCTTCCTGGGACCTCAAGGAAGCTAACCTGATCTTTGTAGCACTTTGAATCAAACTCATTTCCATTTCACGATTTCTAGTTTTGAGGTATTTTTCTTGAACTTCTATCTCATTACTTAGGCATTGTTAGGCCTGCATTTGTGAAGATAAAATGTAGACCTCATTGCCACGAAGCTGTACATATCCATAGTTTGCATTTACATGGCCTGAGCTTAGAGAATTTTAGAGTTGAAGTTTCTTAAATTTTTAGGGTTCAAATTAGGGCCAGAGAAATTCTCATTTATTTTTGACTTTTAGCTTTAGTTATTTACATGGTTAGATTCGTGAGGAAGAATGCAACAACTTTCATTTTGTCATCTTCCATTTTTGTTGAGAAATGAAGAAGTTACAGGTACACCGGCTGGAGGTTGAAGATGAAGTCATCAGGACTTGATTTGCCTTACATATTTATTGTTTTGTTTATATAAATGGATGTATAGCCACCCCAGTGGTAAAGTGCGCGCCTGTTAACCTATGGGGCCTGGGTTCGAGCCCCAGTGGTACCCTTTTTTTTTCATTTTGTTTCGACATTTTCTGATTTGTTTGCAGGCGTTAGGCCCTTTGGGCCTGGCTCTTTTTTTTGTTTGTTTTTTCTGATTAACTCCCTGCCTACTTCATGCACCCCCTCTGGCCCATTTGTATTTATTTATTTATTTATTGCATTTTTATTTTTAAATATATTTTCTAAAATACTAAAAGAATTATAAAAATACAAAAAAATGATATATTTATTGACTTATTTTATTTTATTTGTCCATAAACAAAAAAAATATTTTATTTACTATACTTTATTTACTTTTATTAACTTAATCTTATAGACTTAATTAATATTATATTATTTATTTTCTTCATTCCATTTAAAAATATATTATTTAAATACCAAAAAATGACTAAAAATATTTTTAATGCTATAAATATTTTCAAGATAAAAAATGCCAAAAAAATACTTTCCTTAAATTCTTTTCTTTTGTTTGATTAATAGAATTAGGGTTTTTCTTTTAAAATATTGTTCTTAATAAATTAAAATTTAATTAACTATCTTCTTTATTTAAATTAGGCTAAGACAAAAATCTTTTTATAAAAGAAAGCAAACAAAATTCATTTTCTTTACATTTTGCGTCCTTGTACATTTATTCATTTTTTATACTTGTATATTATATTCATTTCATTCCTTGTATATTTATGTAATTCAATATGGTTGTAATAGATAAATAGATTTATTTTCTTGCAAATCCCCATTTGTAATTCGTACACCCCCTCCCGTAAATGATGTAATAGCATGGTAATTTTAATTCCCGCAATTTATCGCTTTATATAACAAATGCTAGTAATTAGGGTTTTGTATGGAAAGATTAAAACCAACCAAATAGCAAACCCTAATTCAAGACAAAATCAAGCATGAAAACAAATACACTTGCACACAAGCACCCCTAGGGTTATCCCATTTGGTTGCCTTATACAAAATGGCCATATTACGCATGTAAGGTATCTTAGCAAAAACAAGCAAATACAAGATCATAGTCCCTCGATGATGCTATCTGAGTTGCCTTACAAATGATCTTAGTCCCTCAAAAAAGAATGCTCAGATACCTTACAACATTGCTAATCATGGTTATACGATGACCCAGGCCCGTCCCGTTTACATCCAAAGATAGGGTTGCTTACTAAATCAATGGTAAGACAACAATGTCAAAGGAAAAGAAAATGAACAAGAAAGACATTTGAGTAGGTAGATTGCTCCTAATTACTTCCTCCATTTCAAAACAAACATCCTTGTTATTTTCAAAATAAACACATACACTTTCAAAACATTTTTAAAAACTTGAAAATATTTTCAAAAGATCAAACATCTTTGTGTACATTCTTACGAACGAGAATCATTACAAAGATTTCCTAAACAATGGCTTCTTTACAAAATACTTTCAAAAACCACACAAAGCACAATTTCCAAACAAAAGTAAGTGATCTAGAAAGTAACTAAGAGCCCATGGAAAACCAGGGATGAAAAGGGTGTTAATACCTTCCCTTTTCATAATCTACCCCCCGAACTCAAGAAATAATCTCAAAGGTCTTTCATGTGCTTTTTCACCTTTTCTTTTCGATAAAATAAAAGTCGGTGGCGACTCTTGCTAACCGCAACATTTACGATCAAACGCAAAACCCTTAAGTCAGTCCTCCCACCGTATCACAGAATTGGCGAGTCTGCTGGGGAAAATTCTAAAAGTGGGGTTACCTTAGGGCTAGATCACATCTATTTTCTTTCATTGTTTGATATGTATGCTTTACATTATGGTTCTTTGTTTGGGTTCAAATCCGCTACCCAGATTTGGGATACATTATAGGTAAGTAGAAATACGTTGTGGAAACTGTTCGGGGTATACCCACAGCGTCTAAGCAATAGCTACGTTAGTGCGACATATTTGTGGGTACCGGTAGCCTTTGAATTAATCAAGGAGAATACGGGGCCGCTGAGTGATGTCATAAAGCACTAATGAACTCTTAGAACCTTTACTTGACCAACTTGTCCTTTAGGATGTAGTGAGATGACCAGCTTTGGTGCAGTCCGAAGTTGGTAGATACTCGATACTACACTCATTGAGGTTTGGTTTCTTGGGATATTTCGGTCGCCATTAAAGAGGCTTGTGCTGAAACAATAACCAAGGAAACAAACCAGTGATATTGAGCTCCTTAGAACCTGGTTACTATTACTAGGACAGGTTTAAGCCAACTAAACTTCAAGAGGGTACTTACCTATAAAACTCCATGCAAGCCTAAACTTAAGGATTTGTTTGTTTTGTTTGTATATGCATATTTGTACATAACATCATGAACATCATATACATCCACTAACCATTTCAAGGATTTTTGGATTCATCTTTGTTCTTGTTTTGTAGGATATGGATTCACTTCGCATGAAAACTATTCAAGTCAATCTTGTAAGGATCCCTCCAAAACTTTAGGATATAGCTTCAAGGATTCCTGAAAACTCTCCATTTACCAAGAGACATGGTCGCCTATTCAAATTGGTCACCTCCAACACAGATGAGGACATGATGAAGGTGCTTTTTCAGTTCTTTGATCCTTTACACCATTGTTTCACATTTCCCGACTATTAACTTGTGCCTACTTTGGAAGAATTCTCCTAACTCTTGAGGATTCCTATTCTCAATCAACTACCTTTCAACGGTACGGAAAGAGACCCAAAGCCAGAAGAGATTGCTCAAGCTCTGCACTTGCACTCATCTGATATCACAACTCATTGGGAAACAAGGAGTGGTGTCAAAGGTTCCTTAGCAAAGTTCTTATTTGAGAAAGCCCAAAATTGTTGGAATTCCTTGGACTTACAAGCCTTTAAGGAAATTGTGGATCTCCTCATCTATGGGATGGTTTTGTTTCCAAATCCTGACCAACTCATAGATGTCAACACCGTCAAGATCTTCATATCCCGCAACCCGGTGCCTACATTGCTAGGAGATATCCTACACTCTTTTCACACTCACACAGTGAGGAAAAGAGGTGTCCTTAAGTGTTTTACTCCTCTCTTGGCAAGATGGTTTATTTCACATCTTCCCCAATCTGTATTAAAAAATGAGCAAGGTTTAAGGTGGTCACAAAGGTTGATAACGCTCAAACATTCAGACATTCATTGGTGATCCCGATCCAAAGAGAATGTTATCATTGTCGACCGTTATGGAGAATTCCCTAATGTCCCTTTACTTGGCATTAGGGGATGTATCACCTACAACCCATGCTTAGCCTTAAGACAGTTTGGTTACGCCCGAAGGGATGGCACGCACGAGATGCTGATTCAAGGTTTGGTATTTGACTACGACAACGACGATCAAGGTTTTCGCCAGAGATTTATCCGAGGTTGGAGGATGTTGAATAAGGTGGATAGCAAGACTTTGGGGCACAAGATTTCCATCCCTCTTGAGCCTTACCTCAAATGGGTACGAACTCGTGCTCAGAGTCTTATGATGCCTTACCCCTCCATTCTCCCGGTAATCATGGAGCCTGTCATGGAAGGAGATGTTCCATACACTATCCTACATCCTGATATGCCCACCTCTCTTGAAGACCTACAAAGAGATTGGATACAACTAAAGGGGGAGCGATATACTTTCGAAGCCTAATTCTATGCAAGTGAGAAGAAGGTTTTGGAACTCACTAGGCTACTTCATGAGGAGCAGACTATCAATGCCTACATTGCACCAAAGAGGATGCGTACTACCTTTCTATCTTAGAGTTTCTTGTATTTGTCTTGCCCAAGAAGGCATTGATGTACTCGAGCTTTAATCTATTAATATAACGTGTGTTTCGTTTTTGTCTAAAACAAATTTGAATCTTAAAATCCTTGAAAACATTTGCATATGCATTTATCATTCATCATAACATAAGCAGGTCTTTTGCAACAAGTATCCTCATCTTTCTACTGTTTATTTCAGTAAGATGGATCTCGAGCAAACAGTGAAGGACCTCCAAGCTCAGAATACACAGTTTCAACAGTTGCTCTTGACCCTATCCAAAGGACAAGAAGAGTTGAAGACTTTGCTGGCTAAGGAGAAGAAAAAGAAAACAAAGAAGGTAATCGGAGTCTTAAACATGGGAAGAAGATTTCATGGGAAGACAAGAAGGACTTAGACTTTGCAACGACATCCGATGAAAGAGACAATCAAGATGAGAAAGGCAAGGAAACAGTTTTCCCGTCAGAATCAGAATCATAAGAGGAAGAAGAATACTATTATGAAGAACAATACCCTCCAGCTGATGACATGTATAAACATCTTGAAGAACGATTGAGTGCGATGGAAATCCAAAAAGTGTCTGGCTTGGACTTTGAGGAATTAGGGTTAGTATCGGGGATTGTTATTCCTCCAAAATTCAAAGCATATGTGTTCGCCAAGTATGACGGAATCTCATGCCCTAAAATGCATCTCCGGTCCTATGTGAGGAAAATCCAGCCCCATACCGCTGACAAAGACTTATGGGTACACTTCTTCCAAGACAGCCTGTCTGGAAATCAACTTGATTTGTTTTACCAGTTAGAAAGAGCCAATGTTCATAATTGGGAAGACCTTGCTACAGCCTTTTACAAACAATACCAATACAATGCTGATCTTGCACCTACCCGTACTCAACTCCAGAGTATGGCCATGATGTCCAATGAAGGTTTCAAGGACTATGCGCAAAAATGGAGAGACTTGGATGGAAGAGTTCAACCCTCTCTATCTGAGAGAGAATTGGTAGACATGTTCTTGGGCACCTTGTCTGGTCCCTTCTTCAATCATTTAATTGAAAGTTCATCTACAGGTTTTACTGAACTGATATTGACAGGAGAAAGGGTAGAAGCCGGTATAAAGAATGGAAGATCCAAAAAGATACATCCTCCTCTGCTGCCATAAGGAAGCCTTTCATCATAAATAAATAAGTGGTTTCCATTTATCCTCAGAGAAATCAAGATAGGGTCGAACGCCGACCAATGGTAGGGGCCATGATGATCCCTAAACCTGTGCCTGATCAACAAAGAAACAACCAACCAAGGATGGAAAGACCAATCAGATAATTCACCAGAATTAACATGACCCCATCTCAAGTATTGCCACATCTACTAAGATCCAATTTGGTGACCTTGAAAGAAGCTCCGAAAAACCCCAACACAACATCTCCTCACTATCATCCCAATGCCCGTTGCGCATATTACTCTGAAAGTCCCGGCCATGACACTAATAATTGTTGGGCTCTAAAGAACAAAATACAAGACCTCATTGAAGCAAAAGAGATTGAATTTGATGCGCCTGAAAAGCCAAACGTCATTTCTGCCCCTATGCCCAAACATGGCCATAATACCAATGCCATGAAGAAGAAATGTTTGTTATTTCAGTTGATGAACTTATGACCCTACTCTTGACTATTAAAGTGAACTTATCGAATGTCGGTGTGTTCCCGGGATGTGATGAAGGCTGTCATTTCTATTTGTCCTCACCAACCAGCTGTCCTTTGTTGAAAGAAGGCGTTCAGTGCCTGATAGATAACAAAGAAATTATATTCGAGAAGACTTCTGTTCCACTTGTTCCTTTTGAAGATGTTTCTATCATTACCATTTCCGCCAATTCTTCCAGGGTCTCCACCAAAAGACCTGTTATAATTACATCAGTTCCAAAAGCAACTCCTCTAATAATTACAATGCCTGGACCAGTCCCATATTCGTCAGACAAAAGCATACCATGGAATTATGGAGGGGATGTCTACTACCATGGTATCAAGCAGGACTGGCCAGCCGCCGAAGATTCAAGCTCCGAAAAAGTCAACTCTGACATCAGTAATATTGCAGGAACTAGCAAGATTACCTGAAGCAGAAGGATATTCTCTCCAGATATTTCTCCCCCAAAAGTAGTTTCTGGACCCTTAATCATTCCTCCTGTTGCTCCCCCAAAAGTTGTTCCCGGTCTTACAATCATCTCAGCCAATAGTCCAACTGACAAAGCTGTTACAATCCCTGTTATCATTCCTACCAACACTCCTGCTGCTAAGTTAACCGAGACTCGAGGAAAATGTGTTCTGATTGAGTTTGTCAAGACGAAGGCACAATCATTGGCTATCCCTGAGACCTCTCGGAAAGATATGGAGGAAATTCTGAAGATCATAAAAAGAAGCGACAACGATGTAGTTGAACAACTGGGGCAAACTCCCTATAAAATTTCCATGCTGGCATTACTAGTATGTTCATAGGCGCATGCAAAAGCCTTGGTAAATTTCCTGAAAACTGCCCATGTACCCCAAGAGACATCTGTCGATCAGTTTCAAGACTGCGTAGCCAGCTTGACTGCAGATAATGGTCTAGGTTTTTTGGATGCTGATTTAACACCAAGAGTAAGGAAGCATAATGAGGCATTGCATGTCTCAGTTGAATCTAGGGGCACAACCCTGGCTCATGTTTTGGTGGACACTGGCTCATCTCTGAATGTATTACCTAAAAAACTCTTGATAGGCTTGATTGTGAGGGATTGGTATTGAAGCCAAGTAACATAGTAGTAAGGTATTTTGACGGATCAAAAAGGATGGTACATGGGGAGGTAGACATTCCCATAAAAGTTGGAACACAAACTTTTGATTCAAATTTTTATGTAATGGATACTCGTCCCTCATATTCCTGCTTGCTAGGCCAACTATGGATTCACAATGCTGGCGCTGTCACTTCTACGTTGCACCAAATGTTGAAATATGTGATTCAAGGGAAGATTATCACCGTTCATGGAGAAGAAGAGTATATGATCAGCCATCTTAATTCCTTCAGATATATAGAATTATATGGTGAATTTATTGAAACTCCATTTCAAAAATTTGAAGAGGTCCCGCAAGATGTGGCAGTAATCAAGGATGTTCCCAAGATCACAAGGCCTCCACTCTGGATGTCATCTCTGAAGGATGCCAAAGTAGTGGTAGAAGAAGGAGGGTGCACTATCTGGGGACAACTCCCAGATATCCCATATAAGTTTGACAAGTTTAGCCTGGATTTCACTTCAAGTGCTCAGAAGGCTGTACGCCGCGCTCGTGCCGGAGGACCACCCCTGAAGATCAGCAACCGCGAGGTCAACGCTGTAGAAGATGATGAAAATAGTTATGACTTGGAAGACTGGATATTCCCAACTGTTAGTGGAGGGCTCAGCAACTGGGAGGCTTGAGATTTTGTCCCGATCACTTTTATCCCACAATAATTTGTCTTTACATTTTGTTGGGTCTGTAATATTAAAACAATTCGCACTCTTAAAACCTTCTGTCTTACCCGAGGCACAATGGTCCATTTGTAAGGGTTATTATCTCATTTTCATATGACATCAATGAATCATGGACGTTTTTGCATACAAACTTTTGTGCTCATTGTTTTTCTTTTTACATTTTTATTTCTTTTCAAGGATAGCTATACCCTTACACACACTCACACTCACAATGAAGGTATACATCCATTCGGGATCCCATGGGTAACGATACTGTTATGGCCTTTTGTGACTCTGAGAATCTAATCTACCAAGCCGAAGATGAAGGTGAGGAAGATTGTGAAGTAGCAGGGGAACTTGCGAGACTACTACAACAAGGAAAGAACGATTCAGCCTCACGAGGAACCCGTGGATACAATCAACCTAGGTACCGAAGAAGACAAAAAAGAGACCAAGGTGGGTGCCAATCTGGAACCCAGTATCAAGGAGCGTCTAATTCTGTTGTTACATGATTATGTTGAAGTATTTTCCTGGTCGTATGAAGACATGTCGGGACATGATGCATATATTGTGGTACATCGTCTGCCTACAAGAGAGGATTGTCCGCCAGTAAAGCAAAAGGTTTGCTGCATGAGGCCTGATATGTCAGAAAAGATTAAAGCAGAAGTCATGAAACAATTCAACGCTGGATTCTTGGCTGTCACCTCTTATCCCCAATGGGTTGCCAATGTTGTTCCCGTGCCTAAAAAGGACGGCAAAGTGCGAATGTGTGTGGACTACAAAGATTTGAATAGGGCAAGCCCTAAGGAAGATTTTCCACTCCCCCACATTGATATTCTAGTTGAAAATATGGCACAACACAAAGTGTTTTCCTTCATGGACGAATTCTCAGATTACAATCAAATCAAAATGGCACCTGAGGACATGGAGAAAACAACATTTATCACGCAGTGGGGCACTTTTTGTTATAAGGTGATGTCATTCGAATTGAAGAATGTCGGGGAAACCTATCAACGTGCCATGGTAGCCCTATTTCACGACATGATACATCACGAAATAAAGGTCTATGTAGACGACATGATAGCCAGATCTCAAACAAAAGAAGAGCATCTTGATCACTTATAAAAATTGTTTGAGAGACTGAAGAAGTACAAGCTGAGGTTGAATCCAAACAAATGCACATTTGGCGTACGGTCTGGTAAACTCTAAGGCTTTTTTGTCAGCAATAACGGTATTGAAGTAGTTCCTGCCAAGGTAAAAGCAATACAAGAGATGCCTACTCCTCGTACTGAGAAGGAACTCAGAGGATTCTTGGGACGTTTGAACTACATTGCCAGATTCATCTCTCACCTGACAGCTACTTGTGAACCAATCTTCAAGTTGTTGAAGAAAGATCAAGTAGTCAAATGGAATGATGAGTGCCAAGGTGCTTTTGACAAAATCAAAGAATACTTACAAGAGCCTCCTGTGTTGATGCCACCAGTCGAGGGAAGACCATTGATCATGTATCTGACTATTTTAGAAAACTCAATGGGGTGTGTATTGGGGCAGCATGACGAGCCTGGCCGAAAAGATCATGTTATTTATTACTTGAGCAAAACGTTTACCGACTGTGAAACCAGATATTCACTGCTTGAGAAAACTTGCTACGCTCTGGCATGGGCTGCTCGCCAGCTAAGACAGTATATGCTGACTCATACTACTTTGTTGATATCTAAGATGGATCCGATAAAATACATCTTCGAGAAGCCTGTTCTTTCTGGGAGAATAGCGAGATGGTAGATGATCCTGACGAAATATGACATACAATATACTACCCAGAAAGCTATAAAAGGCAGTGTACTAGCTAATCACCTTGCTCACCAAGCTGTAGAAGACTACCAATCCATGAAGTTCGAATTTCCAGATGAAGACGTCATGACGGTAAATAACTGTGAAGAATTCAAGCCATATGAAGGACCTGAACAAGGATCCCGATGGACCTTGTTCTTTGATGGGGCATCCAATGCACTTGGCAATGGTATCGGTGTTGTACTCATATCTCCGGAAGGGTGTCATACTCACTTTACTTCCAGACTCTGCTTCAATTGTACAAACAACATGGCGGAATACGAAGCATGCATCTTTAGCCTCAGAGCTGCCATAGACATAGGGATCAAATCCTTAAATGTATTCGGAGACTCAGCTTTGGTTATCAGCCAGATCAAAGGGGAATGGGACACCAAACACCCAAACCTTATCCCTTACAAAGAACATGTTTTGACGTTGCTACCACATTTTGAGAAGATTACCTTCGAGCATTTCCCGCGAGAAGAAAATCAGCTAGCAGACGCTCTAGCCACAATGTCATCTATGTTTAAACTTAAATTGGATAACGAGGCTCCCCAGATCACCATCAAATGAATGGAGGAACCAGAGCATTGTCATACGGAAGAAGTAGTGGACCAGCCTTGGTTTCACGAAGTCAAGAAGTATCTCGAGGCTCAAGAATATCCAGAAGGAACTTCGATCAATGATAAGAAGTTCTTAAGGAGATTCTCTGCTAAATTTTTCCTTAGTAACGACATTCTTTATAAACTCAACCATGACTCTGTGTTACTTCGATGCATAGATAAGGTTGAAGCTGAAAGGATCATGGCTGAATTGCATGAAGGAACTTTTGGCACCCATTCAAGTGGGCATACGATGGCAAAGAAAATCATACGGGCAGGCTATTACTAGTCTACCATGGAAGCAGATTGCTATCAACACTCTCGAACTTTCCATAAGTGTCAGATTTATGCTGACAAGGTGCATGTACCTCCGGTTCCTCTGAATGTCTTAACAGCTCCTTGGCCCTTTGCTATGTGAGGAATAGATATGATTGGGGAAATCAAGCCGACAGCCTCTAATGAACACCGCTTCGTCTTAGTGGCCATTGATTATTTTACAAAGTGGGTGGAGGCAGCTTCCTTCGCTTATGTTACCAAGAATGTTATTGCCCGTTTCATCAAGCTAAATCTCATTTGTCGGTACGGTATCCCAGAAAGGACCATCACTGACAATGGTACAAATATCAACAACACTATGATCACCGCCTTGTGCGAGCAATTCAAGATCCAACATCACAATTCTTCCCCTTACCGGCCAAAGATGAATGGTGTTGTCGAAGCTGCAAATATGAACATTAAAAATATCATACATAAAATGACAGTCATATACAAATACTGGCATGAGATGCTACCATTCGCTCTCCACGGGTATTATACCACATCTCGCACATCAACTGGGGCAACACCCTATTCTCTGGTTTACGGCATGAAGGCTGTCTTGCCAATCGAGATCCAGATCCCCTCTCTGAGGATTATGAAGGATGCAGGGTTAAAGAAAGACGATTGGATCCAGACTCGACTTGATCAATTGAACTTGATTGATGAGAAAATACTTACTGCATTATGCCATGGTCAAATGTATCAAAAACGGATGATCAAGGCTTTCAATAAAAAGGTCAGACGCCAAGTGTATCAAGTTGGGGATCTGATAATCAAACGCATCATACTGCCACAAGGTGATCCTAGGGGCAAATGGACTCCCACCTACGAAGGACCATTTGTAATCAAAAACATCTTCTCTGGTGGGGAAATGATCTTGACCACCATGGATGGCGATGACCTGCCGCATCCTGCAAACGCGGACATAGTAAAAAAATACTACGCATAAGAGGCCCGCTAGGTTGACATACCAAGGCAAAACAAGGGCATCCCGGTGAACCAAAAGAGGTTCGGGCAAAAATTAGGGATAAAACACAAAAATCTGTACACCCGGCAAGTTGAAAACCCGAAAGGGCGACTTGGGAAAAAAAGGGTTTCCCGGTGGACTGAAAACCCGAAAGGGCGGTCCAAGCAAAAGTTAGGGAATTAAAGCGTATGACTATGTCCCGTTGGATCACTTTGAGGACAACCTTTGGCTTCAACATGTGAACTCGACATTTTCGACCAACTCAATCATCTTCGGATGAGGCAACAAATAAACAAAATGCTCAGAGATACAAAGGCTATAGCAGAATGGGAACCCCATGGGATTATTGCACATAGCTATCTTTTCTTTGTATTAAAACTTTCATTTTTTCTTACGACGGTGTTCTCCTACTAAAATGTTCGTCTCATTGTACAAAAATACTTACTCAAAGTCAATGCAAAGATATTCCTTTGAAAGTGCAAAACTATCTGTTTTTCTTTACTCTTGTGTTTTGTTTACAAAAACGTCCAATGATTCATTGTTGAACATATGCTTTTGAACATAATTACTGTTTACAAATAAACAAAGTAAAAGACAATTACTAATGGCTTTAAGAGGTAGGGAAATCTCTATAAGCTATTTCCATAAATCCCCACAATTTACAGTTTAATTCCCAGCGAAACAAGCTTCCAATTATCAATCCCCAGTAGAAGTGGTCAAATTTCTCAAGATTCCCCAATAGAATTTTACAAGCAGTATACGGCATTTCCCTTACAACAGAGTTTATTTCTCTAAGCAGAAATTAGTCAACACTTAGACTTCACAACATGAAGGCTTATACTCCATATCCTCAACAGCAGACAGGGATTTATTTTCCCCAATCCAACAGTAGTGCAGCAAACTAGATCACATACGCATACATTGCATCCATATATCATAAACATTGATAACAAGAAAGCATTATATCATACATTTCATACAACATGACTTTGCATTTTAGCTAACATTTTACCCTTTTCAGGATAAGGTTAACAACTACCGTTAACAATGTTTAAAGTTTTCAGATACAGTTCAGATACGCTCCAGATATGGATGCCATTCTGATACTCATTCAGATTTAGCTCTCAGATACGCTCCAGACACGAACGCCATTCTGATACTCATTCAGATTTAACTTTCAGATACAGTTCAGATACGCTCCAGACACAAATTCCATTCTGATACTCATTCAGATTCAACTTTCATATACAGTTCAGATACGCTCTAGACATGGATGACATTCTGATATTCATTCAGATTCAACTTTCAGATATAGTTCAGATACGCTTCAGACACGGATGCCATTCTGATACTCATTCAGATTCAACTTTCAGATACAGTTCAAATACGCTCCAGACACGGATGCCATTTTGATACTCATTCAGATTTAACTCTCAGATACAGTGCAGATACGCTCCAGACAGGGATGCCATTCTGACACTCATTAAAAACTAGCTCTCAGATACAGGTCAGATACGCTCCAGACACGGATTCCATTCTAACACTCATTCAAAACGTGCTTTCAAATACAGTTCAAATACGCTCCTGACACGGATGCCATTCTGTTAATTAGCTCCCAGATACATTTCAGATACGCTCCAGACACGGATGCCATCGTGATACTCATTCTTCCAACTTACAAATTACAATACCAACAATCACTCTTGGATGGCATCTATAAGAACATCTCCAAAAACTTTCTATCACCTCTCTAAATGGCATCTTTAATCCCATTCCCTCAACCATCACATCACCGAGTGCAAATTTCTGAGCACTCTAGTGTCCAATCATCTTCCACCTTCAAGTCACGACTAGCAAAACATGCCAATCTAACTCTTCAGGCCTAAGAAGATTGAACAGGGGTAGCTGTTGTACCCCAAAATTTTCCCTCTCACTTATCAAGAATTTGCTCACAAGATCTCTTGGGGCTCAAGACTGCACTATGCTTTGATCAACTCAAGACATCTCCTTAGGCATTGATGACCAAAATTAGGGTTTGAGTTTGCACAAGGATTTTTGAACTATCAATGCTTCATATGACTTTCATGGACCATTATAAACCCCCAAGATTATTCTTGTCATGTTTCAAGCCTTGGATCACACTTTTGATCAGTCAATTGAATAATTGACCTAAAAATCATTTGTATTGGGGAAAAAGTCAACCATGGCCAATTTACAGTCAAACTTCATAATTTTTTATCCACATCAAAATTTTAGACTCATATTTATCATTTGATCAAGTTTGGACCATAATTCCTCAAGAAATTTGATCAAATCTCCAAAAGGGCAAAATAGTCAAGATTAGGGTTTTGACTAGGAAAGGTCAATTTCTGATTTTTGACCTAGCAAATGGTCAATTGGTTTAAGGCATGATCTCAAGAGTCCAATTGCATCATTTTGACCTAATGACATGATTCAAAACATTGCAAATCCATTGGATTGACAGATGAATTTTCCAATCAACTAATCAAAAGTCAATTGTATACTGAAAAGTCAAACTTTGACTTTTTGGTCAAATTCAAGTGCCAAAAATCATAATTCATCAAAACATGTCAAAATATGAAACTTATTCTTCAAGAAATCAAAAAATTCAGGATTTCATTTTGAAAAGTCAAAATTTCTAAACTTAGAAATTTTTCTAAGTGTTGGAAATTTCATATTTTTTCATAACTTTGAGCCAAATTTTAACCATGATGCAAGATGATTCAAGAAAAACTTCCAACATGAAAGTTGTATATATCCATGAAATCTACAACTTTAATTCACACAACTTCTTCCAAAAGTGATTGGATCTCAAGTTAAAATTTCAAGAACATAGGGTCATGAAACTAAACACTTAGTGAAATTTTGCCCTAAGTTAGGCAGATTTTTGACCTAACTTCACGGAAATTTTTCACATAGTTCCAAGGGGAATCTTCAAAAGAAATTCAAATATGAGTTATAGAGCGCATTGAAATATTTCCAAAATGTCCAAGAACTCCTTTAGATCATTTTTGAGTAGGGAGAATCGAAGAGATGAAGTTGGTGTTTTGTCTCTTGAATTATAAGTCATTTTCATGACGAACACAAATGCAAATCAATGTTAGGTTGCATAATCTTTGCTTTTCAGACCTAGAACTTGTTTGTAACTCCATAATTAATGGATTACACAAACTTTTGAGCTATATAATCTAAGTGATTTAAGCTTTATCCGATTCACATTGCCATTTTGGGAAGAAAGTTAACAATACCATTCTTGAAAAGTAAGCTTTATGCATAAAGTCCACTCTTGAGCCTCTAACTTGTTCCATCTGATCACACTTCATCTACAAAGTCATAAGAAAGTGTGTTTAAATCATAACCACTTTATCTTAGCAAGTACACAAGGCATTGAAACTTGTTTTCTCAAAAAATCACATGTTTAACTTAAGGATGCAAATTCAAATTCTGATTAACAACAAGTCTCCAAACTTGTTTCTTATAAATAGAAGCACTATTTGTGAGCTAAGACACGAGATTGAAGACCCTTAAACTCACTCAAACTCCCTCTAGCCAAAAATTGTCTCAAAACACCATTGTTGTGCAAGTTCTGACTTTACATACCAAACTCCAAATCCCCTCGTGCATTCTTTGGCCTTTCACTTCTAAAAACTTCTAAACATCAAATACAAACCATCCAAAGTCCATTTGCTCAACTGTAACACCTCCATCATCAAGTTCCATTTTCAAAAATAGGGGTCTGCAACTTGACTTCTCCAGAGCTCCTCAGCCACTTTCAGCTCAAGCTAATCATTGCATTAGCTTCCTGGGACCTCAAGGAAGCTAACCTGATCCTTGCAGCACTTTGAATTAAGCTCATTTGCATTTCACGATTTCCAGTTTTGAGGTATTTTTCTTGAACTTCTATCTCATTACTTAGGCATTATTAGGCTTGCATTTGTAAAGATAAACTTTAGACCTTATTGCCACGAAGTTGTACATGTCCATAGTTTGCATTTACATGGCCTGAGCTTAGAGAATTTTAGAGTTGATGTTTCTGAAATTTTTAGGGTTCAAATTAGGGCCAGAGAAATTCTCATTTATCTTTGACTTTTAGCTTTAGTTATTTACATGGTCAGATTCGTGAGGAAGAATGCAACAACTTTCATTTTGTCATCTTCCATTTTTGTTGAGAAATGAAGAAGTTACAGGTACACCGGCTGGAGGTTGAAGATGAAGTCATCAGGACTTGATTTGCCTTACTTATTTATTATTTTGTTTATATAAACGGATGTATAGCCACCCCAATGGTAAAGCGCGCGCCTGTTAACCTATGGGACCTGGGTTCGAGCCCCAGTGGTACCTTTTTTTTTCCTTTTTTCATATTTTTTGACATTTTCTGATTTATTTGCAGGCGCTGGTCCTTTGGGCCTGGCTGTTTTTTTTGTTTGTTTTTGCTGATTAACTCCCTACCTACTTCATGCACCCCTTGGCCCATTTGTATTTATTCATTTACTTATTGCATTTTTCTTTTTAAATATATTTTCTAAAATACTAAAAAAATTATAAAAATATAAAAAAATGATATATTTAATATTTTGACTTATTTTATTTTATTTGTCCATAAACAAAAAATATTTTATTTACTATACTTTATTTATTTTTATTAACTAAATCTTATAGACTTAATTAATATTATATTATTTATTTTTCTTCATACAATATAAAAATATATTATTTAAATAAAAAAAAGACTAAAAATATTTTTAATGCTACAAATATTTTCAAGATAAAAAATGCCAAAAAAATACTTTCCTTAAATTCTTTTCTTTTGTTTGATTAATAGAATTAGGGTTTTTCTTTTAAAATATTTTTCTTATTAAATTAAAATTTAATTAACTATCTTTTTTATTTAAATTAGGCTAAGATAAAAATCTTTTTATAAAAAAACAAACAAAATGCATTTTCTTTACATTTTGCGTCCTTGTACATTTATTCATTTTTTATACTTGTATATAATATTCATTTCATTCCTTGTATATTTATACAATTCAAGATGGTTGTAATAGATAAATAGATTTATTTTCTTTCAAATCCCCATTTGTAATTCGTACACCCCCTCCCCTAAATGATATAATAGTGTAGTAATATTAATTCCCGCAATTTATAGCTTTATATAACAAATGCTAGTAATTAGGGTTTTGTATGGAAAGATTAAAACCAACCAAATAGCAAACCCTAATTCAAGACAAAATCAAGCATGAAAGCAAATACACTTGCACACAAGTACCCCTAGGGTTATCCCATTTGGTTGCCTTATACAAAATGGTCATATTACACATTTAAGGTATCTTAGAAAAAACAAGCAAATACAAGATCATAGTCCCTCGATGACGCTATCTGAGTTGCCTTACAAATGATCTTAGTCCCTCAAAAAAGAATGCTCAGATACCTTGCAACATTGCTAATTATGGTTATACGATAACCCACGCCCGTCCCGTTTATATTCAAAGATAGGGTTGCTTACCAAATCAATGGTAAGACAACAATGTCAAAGGAAAAGAAAATGAACAAGAAAGACATTTGAGTAGGTAGATTGCTCCTAATTACTTGCTCCATTTCAAAACAAACATCCTTGCTATTTTCAAAACAAGCACATACACTTTTAAAACATTTTACAAAACTTGAAAATATTTTCAAAAGATCAAACATCTTTGTATACATTCTTACGAACGAGAATCATTACAAAGATTGCCTAAACAATGGCCTCTTTACAAAATACTTTCAAAAACCACACAAAGCATAATTTCCAAACAAAAGCAAGTGATCTAGCAAGTAACTAAGAGCCCATGGAAAACCATGCATGAAAAGGGTGTTAATACCTTCCCTTTTCATAATCTACCCCCCGAACTCAAGAAATAATCTCAAAGGTCTTTCCTATGCTTTTTCACCTTTCCTTTTGGATAAAAGAAAAGTCGGTGGCGACTCTTGCTAACCGCAACATTTGCGATCAAACGCAAAACCCTTAAGTCAGTTCTCCCACCGTATCACACCAGCGTTATAACTCCCACATCCCATCACCACCAAGGTGCGGCCGTCTCCCCGTACGAGAAAGGCAAGAGGTGTCTTTTTTCAAGAAACGAGGTCGCACTCCTCCCCAAAGAAATTGGCACTCCCCGGTCTCCAAGAAAATAAATAACAACTAGCGGCTTGATCGTGATCATTCTCCGTCACCCAGGCCAAGAAAAAATCGAAGGAGCACTTCTCCTTGATGGGACATAAGCCTCCGACGAGGAAAAAATAACTACTCTCCGTCAGCGTCTCCTGATCACAGCGATGACAACGGGCCCCACGGCCCATTATCTAGAGAGATCATGGAGACCCTGCTTCCTATCGGTCTTGAGAAGCCCCTACACTTGGGGACGTATGATGGCACGACAGATCTGGACGAGCACATCGAAAACATCGATGTGCTACTCGACTACAGAGGTTACCGAGGAGCAATCAAATGTTGACTCTTTCCAACGACACTAAGAAAAGGAGCCACTGCTTTGTATAAAAGCCTCCCTAACAAATCCATGACCTCTTGGAAAGGCTTGGAGAGACAACTATCAAGATATTTTACGGCATCTCGTCGACATCCCAAGTCAGAAATTACGCTTGAGGCCATCATCTAGGGGAAGGATGAGTCCCTTCGAGCATACATTGAAAGTTTCAACAAGGAAGTCGTCCAAGTCTCCACGATGGACGAAGTGAAAAAATATCTCCTTGAGCGAAGCTTACACCCTCGCAGTGACTTCGCCAAAGTTATTGGCATATAGACTCCTACAACTTTGGACTCCCTTCTGCTCAAAGCACATGCATACATCCAATACGAGGAGAAAGAGGCTGCTAACAATGCGAGAGACTCGCAACATCGTGAGAATGCAAAAGTTTCAAAGAATGATGAGCCCTCGATATCCCGTCGGGGAGGAGAAAATAAAAGGAAGGACAAATATTCCAATTCTAAAGACTACAGGGGGCCAATCGGTTGCTTCGATGACTACACCCGCCTCGACAATTCGCGTGAGCGGGTTTTGACAAAATGTGCCAATTCGGAGTTCAAGCAAGCCGGGGTATACTTTCCCCTTCAAACACCATCCAAATCCTGGGATGGACAAAAGAAAATGGTTTCATAAAAGTCACGGGAACAATATAGACGACTGCATCCACCTGAAGGATTCCATTGAGATACTCATTCGAGATGGGCATGTCAAACAGTATAAAAAGAAGGAATGTGCTCCTGAAGACGTCCAAGAATCCAAAAAAGTTGAAAAAGAGAAGCCTTCCCCCGACGCGAGCCTCATACCCATCGCCCTGAGCATCACCAGGCCCGAGGATTTCTACTTTCTCGACTTGGACGAAGTCCCTCTATACTTCGCGACCCATGGCCTCTGGGAGACATTTCAGGCGGCAATGGTTATATCTGGATGAGGCTTCAACAAGTGTACAATGGGCTTGGTCAAGAGGAAATTCGAGCAAATCATGGATGCTAGCTTCAGGGATTCAACAGATTCGTCACCAAGCCTTGGGGATATGTCGAGTTGAACTTCACATTCGAGGAAGCTGAAACCTCCAGGTCGATCAAGACGTAGTTCCTCATGGTGGACTTCCCTTCCTTGTATTAGTTAATTTTTATGAGGCCTACCCTGGCAGAATTGATAGCAGTGCCCTCTATAGTGCACCTGAAAATGAAATATTACATCGAGAAGGGACTCGTCTCCACCCTTTACGTGGACATTCAAGCAACAAGAAGATGTTTTGAAGTTACTACTAAAGTATTGAGCTCCATTAGTATGCAACCTAGAATAGCCAACAGATCTGCCTTACCCAGTAGTTCAGAGGAGCTACAATAATTATCGCACATCGATGCAATTGACCACGACATAAGGTTCACAAAGGAGGATATCTAAGAGAAGAATAGAAAATGAAAATAGCCCATACTAGAGGCATAAAGCTCCTCCTCATATGTGAGTAGCAAGGAGCTCGTGCACCCTGTGCGCCTAATCCTAGACGGTGAATTTGAAATCATTCCCTTGGGCAACGACCCATCCGAAGAGTCAAAATCGATGTTGACCTCCCCGACTTGGCAAAAAGGCAACTGAAGGCATGCCTCAGAGAGAATGCAAAATTGTTCTCCTGTAGCAAAATAGAAATTCCCAAATTAGACTTAGAGATAGTTTGCCATCATCTGACTATAAATCCTGCCATCAAGGCAGTTGCTCAGCATATGAGCTGGCAGTTGATAAATGCAAATTATAGTTATTTTTGTATATACTTTTTGTTGCACTTATCGACTCTTTGTTGTTAATATCTGTAGGTGTTTAGGTATTGGCTTGCATTTTTGGTAAATTCCAAGTGTATGTGTGAATGTCATGACTGATGTCATAACATTCTAGTTCAGGTTGTACTAACTCTTTAGGTACATATGCAGAAAAATATTGTAACTCAAATACTGATGTTTATAAGTGTGTATCTGAGCATGTTTGCAAAATGATCACATTTAGCTAATCAGTAGACAGGTTTTATCAGATGTCATAACAGATGTTATGACATCCTGTTCTGAACTAGCAGGATTACAGGATTGGATAAGTCTGAGTTTTTTCAGGAAATAACTCAGTCCTTCCTAAACAGAATCCTGCGTTTTCTGAGGAGTAACCTCGCTCAATCCTAACCTGATCAACAAAGTACTGTGACCTGGTCATTAGGTCAAAAGGAATCAACCCTAGGTTTTTGGAAACCCTAACTGAAGTTGCAGCTGCTATATATTCAACAGAGCTGCGGTTTTTGAAGCGACCCCTGCTGATTGATTAGAAGATCAAGTTTGTAATCTGTATAGATTTGTGTATTGTACTCCAAGCAATTATCATTGTGATAAGTGTCTTGGAATAGGCTTAAATTGTAAGGGTTGTGTAGCACTCAAAGCTTTGAAGCAAGAGTGTTTGAATGTTACTTGACTAAAGCTGTGAAGCAGAGTCAAGTTAGTTGTGTACATCACTCAAAGCTGTGAAGCACGAGTGATTGTGTTATTTGATTAAAAAGCTGTGAAGCTTAATCAAGTGTGTGTCTTTGAAGAGTGTCTTCAACAATTCTCAAGTCAAATTTGTTTATGTATCACTGCTGTGATTGAGGGGGAGTGAGTAGGAACTCAGGTTTAAGTTGTACTTAGATTAGAATTGCATTGGGTAGGTCTTAAGTGAAGGAGATAAACTGGTTGGTTTATTCCTGAATTAACATCTCTTATAGTGGATTCTCTCCCTGGCTTGGTAGCCCCCAGAGTAGGTGTTGTTGCACACTGAACTGGGTAAACAATTGACTGTGTTATTTACTGCTTTTGTATTTACTGTCATATAGTAAGTCAGATACGGTGTCATAACATTGGACGTGACATTGAGTATCTGTAGCTAGAATTTTCAATTGGCATCAGAGCAGGCACCCTGCCTGTATTACTGGGTGAGATCTAGGGATATCACTTTCTGGCACTATGGACAAAGAAGGAGTTTTTGGAAATAGACCACCTATTCTGGATGGAACTAATTATGACTACTGGAAACCTCGTATGATTGCCTTCCTAAAATCTCTGGACAAAAAGGCTTGGAGAGCTGCTGACAAAGGATGGATTCATCCCACCATAACTGAAAGAGATGGGACAATCAGTCTGAAGCCTGAGGAAGATTGGAGTAAAGAAGAAGATGAGTTAGCTCTGGGAAATTCAAAAGCCTTAAATGCCTTGTTCAATGGAATTGATAGAAACATCTTCAGATTAGTACATCAATATGAACTGGCCAAGGAAGTTTGGGACACCCTCAAAACTACTCATGAGGGCACGTCCAAAGTAAAGATGTCAAGGCTTCAGATGTTGACCACTAAGTTTGAGAATTTAAAAATGATGGAAGATGAAACCATCCATGAATTTCACATGAACATCCTGGAGATTGCCAACACCTCAGGAGCACTGGGAGAAAAAATGTCAGAAGAAAAACTGGTGAGGAAGATTCTCAGATCCTTGCCTAAAAGATTTGCAATGAAGGTAACTGCCATAGAGGAAGCCCAGGACATTAGCACGTTAAAAGTGGATGAACTTATTGGGTCCCTTCAGACTTTTGAGATGGGGATCACTGATAATGGTGACAAGAAGAACAAAAGCATAGCACTTGTAACCAACACTGATGTTGAACACAAGGAGGATGAAGAAGAAAACATATCAGAAGCCATTGCCATGCTTGGAAGACAGTTCAACAGGCTCATCAAAAGAATGGACCCAAAGTCAAGATCAAATGTTCATAACATTCCTTCTGACATTGACAGTTCCAGCAGAAGACCAAGATCAGAAGATAAGGAAAACCAAGGCAGAGGAATTCAATGCCATGGATGTGAAGGATATGGACATATTCGAGCTGAATGTCCTACCTTTCTTAAGAAGCAAAAGAAAGGAATGACTGTTACTTGGTCTGACTATGATTCAGAAAGCAATTCTGAAGAAGAATCTGCCAAACTAGTTACTGCCCTAACTAGTGTTTGTACTTCTGAAAGTGACACCAGTGATGAGGAAGTAACATTTGAAGAACTGGCTGATACCTACAAGAAATTGTGTATCAGAAGTGGTGAAGTCTGTGTGCAAAATGAGAAACAATCAAAACTCATTGTAAAGCTGGAGGCTGAAAAGAGAGATAATCTTGAAACTATAAGTCATTTAGAAGGAGAAGTTCAACTGCTGAACTCACAACTGAATCAAATGACCAAATCAGTCAAGATGTTGACAAATGGAACAGACAAATTGGAAGAGATTCTTCAGGCTGGACAAAATATGGGAAATAAATCTGGCCTAGGATTTGTGGAAACAAAGAAATTTGTTACCAGGAAGCAAATGTCAAACCCGATGTCTCAACATTACTCTCAACATCAGGGACAGAGACACATGAAGAAGAGGTACCAAAGATGGAGATGTCATCATTGTGGGAAATATGGTCACATAAAGCCCTTCTGCTACAGACTACATGGATTTCCTAGTCAGAAATCAGATGTCAAACCTAAGTCTAAAAAGGTACCACACGCTCCTCAATGGAAGAAAAAGGCTATTGCACTGATAGCACACACTTCCCTGAAGATCTCAGCAAAGGAAGATTGGTACTTTGACAGTGGATGTTCCAGACACATGTCTGGATTCAAAAATCTCCTCAATAATGTTATGCCTCACACCACCAGTTTTGTGACCTTTGGAGATGGTGCTAAAGGAGAAATCAAAGGAGTTGGTAATTTGGACTACCCTGGAGTTCCAAGTCTGAATAAGGTACTGCTGGTAAAAGGGTTGACTACCAATCTCATCAGCATCAGTCAATTATGTGATCTAGGATTCATGGTTAACTTCTCAAGATCTGAATGTCTAGTGATTAATGAAAAACTAGATATTGTAATGAGAGGAATAAAATCCAAAAATAACTGTTATGTGTGGCAGCCTGAGAACACTGATATCCCCACTTTGAGTCAAATCATCAAAGAAGAAAAAGATATGAAACAGTGGCAGCATAAACTTGAAGGAATAAAAAGAGCTATTCCTATGGAAGATGTCAGAAGAACTCCTAAACTACAGGCTGATAATATATGTGATGTGGCAAAGAACAAGTCTCATAAATTCTGTTCTCAAAAATTCTGGTCAACACAGATGCTACCTGAAGACAATGTTACACAAGATGTTATGACATTGTGGTATGATAATCTGAAAACTTTCAACATTTCCTCAAACCCTATTGACTTTGGAGAGAAGAAATCATTTGAACTGAAACATAGGTTCTCTGAGCTTCAGCTAACTGATTCTTCTATCAAGGCGCTTGTTGGAAATCAACTTGAAAATTTGAGGGGCAGATTGGGTATTCACCAACATGAGAAATTATAGCAATTAGTTTTGCTGAAAACAAGGGTTGAAGGGATTAATTCTATTAAGTCTATATTTAGTGGGTTGATCATATTCATTCACAATTCCTTCAAAAGCCTTCAGAAGTTGAAAAGACTCCCTTGTACTCCCTATCTCTCTCATCCTTGCAACCTGTTTTCTCCTCCCAATCAAAGAGTTTTCTCAAATTGCTACTGCTACTCAACGTTAAACACAATGTCTCAGACATCATCTTCCACTATGGCGGCTTCGTCTCACTCATCATCATCGTCATCTGATCAAGATTCTAGGGCAATCACGACATGCATAGAATCTGAAGTACTTGAGGTCACTCCTCTCAGGGAGATGGCAACTAACCCAGCTAAAATCAAGAAGCTCAGGACCAGACATGCAGGAAGAGCTCAAGCTGCAGTCTCTGGTAATTCTTCTCTTCCTTCATCTACTATACCTAATAAAGAAGGAACAGTTCAAGTACACCAAGCCATTGCTAGACTGGTTACTAGCATTCTGAGTGGCAACCAATCTGTACCGGGGATTTCTATTCCTTTGAATCAATCTGAAAGTCCAAATGTGGAAGGTTCTGAAAATATAGATGTCACTGAGGATGTTGTGACACCAAAAGACAACATTCAGAATCCCTCTGAAAAGGCTGCTGATCCACCTATCATTGATGTGGATGAAGAGTACTCAGATAATGAACTGATTGTTAATGTGAACCCTAGCATTGCTAGGAGATTGATGAAAAGAAAAAGTAGTGAGACTGTTAAACCTAAGAAGTCCAAGGCTGAAGGGATGGCTGAAAAAATTCAGACAAAAGGGAAGAAGGCACAGGTGCTGACTGCTAGACAACCAATCTCCAAGAAAAGAAAAGAACCTGAAACTTCTGACTCTGATGATGAATCAGAATTTGAGATTGACATTGACAATGCTCCCATCAGAAGGAAGCTCCCTTCCAGCAAGATTGCTAGAGTGCCTGAAGTGCCAACTGACAACATCTCCTTTCATCATCCTGATAATGCAAACAGGTGGAAGTATGTTTGCTTGAAGAGAATAGCCTTGGAGAGAGAACTCAACAATGATGCTTTGGAGTGCAAAGACATCATGGAACTGATCAGGAATGCTGGGCTAATAAAGACTGTGATGAAGTTTGGCAAATGTTATGAAAATCTGGTTAAAGAGTTTGTAGTGAACTTATCCAATAATTATGCTGATGGGAGGTCAGCTGACTTTGAGAGTGTGTTTGTTAGAGGAAGAAGGGTCAAGTTCTCTCCATCAGAAATCAACAAGTTTCTTGGAAGAACAAATAAGGACTGTCCTGACCTAGAGGCAACTGACAATGAAGTATGCTTGACCATCACTGCCAGGCAAGTAAAGTGCTGGCCATTGAAAGGGAAGTTGAATGCTAGTAAACTCAGCATGAAATTTGCCATCTTGCATAAAATAGGTGCAGCAAACTGGGTGCCTACAAATCACAAATCAACCATCTCCACAGGATTGGGGAGATTCATCTATGCTGTAGGAACCAAGACTGCCTTTGACTATGGAAGGTACATTTTTGAACAAACCTTGAAGCATGCTGGCAGTTATGCTGTCAAAGGACCAATTGCCTTTCCCTCCCTCATTTGTGGAATCATCCTTGCACAATATCCTGACATACTTGTAGCAAGAGATACAGTCTGCAAAAGAGCCCCTGCCCTTGGCCTGCACTACAAACTGTTTCAGGGATCCCATGCTCCAGACATTGTCATAACATCAGCTGAGACATCGTCTGCAAAGAGCCAGTCCAAAACATCAGATGTCATAGCTGTCTTAAAAGAAACTTGCAAAGATCTGGATGCTAGAAAAAGGACCCTAGAAGCACTGATTGTCAAGCTAGAAAAGGAAGAAGCTGAAGCAAGCATGAGGGAAGAAGATGAAGAAAGTGGCTCCTCTGAGTCTGATGACAGTACTTGAAGGATGATTGCTGCTTGGTGGTGCTGCTGGTGGAGTTTGGAAGTATGTTCTGCTGTTGTCTGCTGCTGATCTCATTATTTTGTCTTGGATAACTGTATTACTTTATAAACATGTAATCTTTGGCCCATTTGTGGCTAAAGTGGGGGAGAATATTTGGTACTGCTTAATTAGTACTTAACACTATATTTTTCTGCTGTCATTTATTTCTGCTGCTATCTATCTATCTCTGATTGTTTAGGGACTTTAGCCAAAAATCTGCCAAAGGGGGAGTTTGTAGGTGTTTAGGTATTGGCTTGCATTTTTGGTAAATTCCAAGTGTATGTGTGAATGTCATGACTGATGTCATAACATTCTAGTTCAGGTTGTACTAACTCTTTAGGTACATATGCAGAAAAATATTGTAACTCAAATACTGATGTTTATAAGTGTGTATCTGAGCATGTTTGCAAAATGATCACATTTAGCTAATCAGTAGACAGGTTTTATCAGATGTCATAACAGATGTTATGACATCCTGTTCTGAACTAGCAGGATTACAGGATTGGATAAGTCTGAGTTTTTTCAGGAAATAACTCAGTCCTTCCTAAACAGAATCCTGCGTTTTCTGAGGAGTAACCTCGCTCAATCCTAACTTGATCAACAAAGTACTGTGACCTGGTCATTAGGTCAAAAGGAATCAACCCTAGGTTTTTGGAAACCCTAACTGAAGTTGCAGCTGCTATATATTCAACAGAGCTGCGGTTTTTGAAGCGACCCCTGCTGATTGATTAGAAGATCAAGTTTGTAATCTGTATAGATTTGTGTATTGTACTCCAAGCAATTATCATTGTGATAAGTGTCTTGGAATAGGCTTAAATTGTAAGGGTTGTGTAGCACTCAAAGCTTTGAAGCAAGAGTGTTTGAATGTTACTTGACTAAAGCTGTGAAGCAGAGTCAAGTTAGTTGTGTACATCACTCAAAGCTGTGAAGCACGAGTGATTGTGTTATTTGATTAAAAAGCTGTGAAGCTTAATCAAGTGTGTGTCTTTGAAGAGTGTCTTCAACAATTCTCAAGTCAAATTTGTTTATGTATCACTGCTGTGATTGAGGGGGAGTGAGTAGGAACTCAGGTTTAAGTTGTACTTAGATTAGAATTGCATTGGGTAGGTCTTAAGTGAAGGAGATAAACTGGTTGGTTTATTCCTGAATTAACATCTCTTATAGTGGATTCTCTCCCTGGCTTGGTAGCCCCCAGAGTAGGTGTTGTTGCACACTGAACTGGGTAAACAATTGACTGTGTTATTTACTGCTTTTGTATTTACTGTCATATAGTAAGTCAGATACGGTGTCATAACATTGGACGTGACATTGAGTATCTGTAGCCAGAATTTTCAATATCGGTTGAATAACTCCAACTTTTGGGTAAATACGTTTAGTTTGTAATCATTGAGTTTTCGATTCATTTGTTTATCGTTTGAAAATTTTGTATTCATTTTGTAGGTATTTGAGCATGATTGGAGCATTGAGTAATAAACGCTCAAAGATGCATTTTTTATCCAAGAATTGAAGAAGGAAAAGAAAGAAATCCAAGAAAAGAAGCAAAAAGTGTTGTTTAAAGGTGTGAAAAACACAAGAAAGGGGGGTTTGAATTAGGTTTTAAACCAAAAAATTCCTTTTAAAATCCCATTTAAACCGTAACAAGTTACTCCACTTAGTGATAATAGTGATAAGATGCAAGAAGGAAAGAATAAGTTGTGTTTATACTAGTTAACTTGAAAACTTTCTAGCTACTCTAGTCCATCCGCCAAGGTGATTTTGCCTTTCTGAACAAGGACTTAATCCAATAATCAAACAGATTATTACAATGCATAAGATAACTGCAAGTGACTAATGTTACAACCTCTGAGACACAATAATCTTAGACTTCTTAAGGATACTGACCTAACTGGTCCCTTAAGGAAAATTAAACAATTGTTTGAATCAAGTTGTGTTTACAAAAGACGTGGTTCTTAAAAAGTTAATATGTAATCATTGTTTCACAACTATACAGACTGAAGAGAAATGAAAAGCGTATGAACAGTCTTTTGAGAGTATGAATCAGTGAATTAGCAGCATTTTCTCTTAGTCTTCAAGACCTTTATATAGCCAATAAAATAATATATCTATTGAGGGGTACTCTTGGGATTTCCAGAATCTTTGGCGGCTTGAATCACGTGGGGAACAGGATCGTGAGACGCTTCAGTCCTTCATGGTAGTGGAATGAAACGCTTTGATTGTATTGTGTACTATTGTACCACATTAACGTTATCTTATTTCCTTTTGTACTTAAGAAGCTTCTGCGAGCATGAGCTTAGAAGAGAGAACATAACACTATGGTCATCAGAAATTCAAGTCTTCAGAGTCTTCAGAATTACGTCTTCAGAGTCTTCAGCACTTGGTATTGAGAACCTTTTCTATAACCTTGGGTCTTCAGAACTTCAAGTCTTCATAACTGCGTCTTCAGAATCTTTAGCACTTGGTCTTTAAGAACCCTTTGTCTTCAGAAACATGAGTCTTCAGCATCTGGACTTTAGTATAAACTTCTGTCTTTAAATCTTCTGACGGACTTCTTTAAAAAATGTTGTCTTCAGAAACATAAGCCTTTAGAATTTATACTTCAGTATAACTTTTATCTTCAGATCTTCTGACTGGTTTATTTAGACTTCATATCACAACCTGCACTTCAGATTCTTCTAGAGTGTCTTGCTATTATTCATCATAGCTTGTGTAGCGCAAAAGTGGAACTTGTCTCTTCTAATGTCTTGGCCACGTCATTCATCTGAAGCATAACCTATTTGTTAGATAATCACAAGTAACACACATTAGAGTACCAAAATTGTTCATACAAACATACTCTTTGTTATCATCAAAACTCAGAGATAAAGTTGCAGAATCAAATCTTGTTCTAACAATCTCCCCCTTTTTGATGATGACAAAACTATGTATTTTGATGACACAATTTTGTACATAATTAGAAAAAGTAAAATAATAAAGGTAAGAAATACTTATCCTTTTATGAAACTCCCGCTAAATCTAAGATTTGATGAAGATCATATATCCTGACTATAAACCATTTGAGTGAGAACTCCGCTTGGTTACAATAGATCAGACATTGAGATCTTGAGAGTCTTGATACCAATCCTGCCAATTGAGATCTTGAACCTCTAGCATCACAAAGATAAATTCCATATTATCAATTCAGAGCATGGTAATGAATAGTCTGATTATAAACTTAATAACTTCTTAGAGTCTTGTGATGCAGTGGGAGAACTGACTTGAGGTTTTGCGTTTGTGTTCGCAAATGTTGCGGTTAGCAAGAGTCGCCACCGACTTTTATTTTATCCAAAAGGAAAGGTAAAAAAGCACAGGAAAGACCTTTGAGATGTTTTCTTGAGTTCGGGGGGTAGATTATGAAAAGGGAAGGTGCTAGCACCCTTTTCATCCATGGTTTTCCATGGGCTCTTAGTTACTTGTTTAGATCACTTGCTTTGCTTTTGAAATTGTTTGAAATGGTGCTTTGTGTAATTTTGAAAGTATTTTGAAAAGAGGCCATCATTTAGGCAATCTTTGTAATGATTCTCATTCGTAAGAATGTATACAAAGATGTTTGTCTTTTGAAAAATGTTTCAATGTTTGAAAGTTGTTTGGAAATTATTTTGAAATATGTGTGTGTTTGTTTGAAAATAGCAAGGATTGTTTGCAAGTTGATCAAGTAACTAGAAGCTATCTTCCTACTCAAAAGTCTTTCCTATACATTTTTATTCCTTTGACATTGTTGACCTACTATTATTTTAGTAGACAACCCTATCTTTGGATGTTAAACGGGACGGGCGTGGGTCATCGTATGACCATGATAGCAATGGTGCCAAGTATCTTAGCAAGTTTTGAGGGACCAAGATCATTTGTGTAGGCAACCTTTTGATAGCTTCATCGAGGGACTATGATCTTTTTGTTTTGATTGATTTTGCCAAGATACTTAGCATGCATACCATGGCCATTTTTTAGGCAACAAAGTGGGTGAAACCCTAGGGATGTTGTGTGCAATGTGTTGTCATTTTTCATGCATTTTTGTCTTGCATTAGGTCATGCTATTTGTTTGATTTTTGTCTTATCATACAAACCTTAATTTTACTAAACATGTATATAATGCGATAAATTGCATAAAGTAAATCTAAACTATTACAACAATATTATGGGAGGGGGGATACAAGTTTTGAATGGGGGATATTGTTCAAAATAAAACCCTAGAAATTATTACAACCCAATTGAATTTTGGTACAATAAACAAATAAACAATTATTTAAATATGCAATAAAATGTATGGATGCAAAATGTTTTTTGTATTTATTTTATATATGTAAAAATAAAATTATTTAAGTCCTAAAAATAAGAAAAATTATATTGTTATTTTTGGAAGGGTGAAAAACCCTAGTTTTTTTATTTAAAAGAAAATTATGTTTTCTATTATTTATTTTATTCATTTTTTTTGTTCAAGAAAAATAATAATAATATTATGTACAAATATTAAAAAATAAAATATGTATGAAAATAATATTTTATGTGTGAAAAAATAATAAAATAAAAATGTGTGGTATTTTTAAATTTAATTATTTATTCAAGAAAATAAAGTTCTATTTATTTGAATAATCAATATTTTATGCAAAAAATAAGATAAAAAAATAAAATAAAATTCAAAAAATTTAGAAAATATTTTTGGGATTTTTAAATGTTCAGAAAAAAATATTAAAGTTAATAAACATAAAAGAAATGAAAAAAATATGCAAAATATAAAAATATGCAAAGGGGGTGCAAATAGGAAACAGGGGGGTGTGAAAAGTAGAAACAGGAGGCCCAAGGCGCGCCAGGCCCAGGACTTCATCCCTGTCCTCCAGCTTCTCCAAACGCGTGTGTTTTTTGCTTCAACTTGTAACTTGCTATTCTTTGCATAATATCAAAAACTTGTAACATGAAAAATGTAGCTCATGATCTCGCGATTCCAATGATATAAAGTTTGTAAACTAACTCTAAAAGACCAGGGAGATTTCAATGGCCCTAATTCCTGACCTAATTTTTTCATGAACTTCAAGCTTCAAATTCTCACTACTCAGTTAATATAAATAACAACTATGCATATGTACAATTTCAGCAAGTTAAGGACTACATCTTTGCTTCACAAATCGTGACCTAAGGATGCCTAAATAAGGAGATAGAGATTTGAAAAATACCTTGTTCAGCTGAGTTTGGATATGGAAATGTGGGGACTTTGAGTGAGGCCTGAAGATCGTGTGAGCTTCCTTGAAGTTCCCTCAAGCTATTCTAATGCCTGGCTTGCCTTGAGGATGCTTGAAACTCCTTGTAGAAGTCAACCTGCAACCTTCCAAAATGAAAATGGTGATGTCTGAAATAGGGCTTACAGAACCAGGACAAGGGCTTGGATAGTTTAGGTAGGATGTATGTAAGGTGTTTCAAGTGTTGAATCAAGAAACGCACGAGCCAATATTGAAATGGCTTTGATTTTGCAGAGGCTGCCCTATTTTGGGAAGAAATGTGGTTTTTCTGTTTGGGAGAGTTTTGAATGTTATGAATTCGTGTTTTTGCTTACAACAAGTTTCTGAAGTTGTTTATAATGAAGCCAAGTCTTCTCTTTATCAGATGCACAAGTTCTCTTAACTTTTGCCAATTTGCTTGCTTTTGAAGAAAGTTGACATGACTTATGCCAAAGTGTTGTACTTGCTAGTTCTAGGGCTGATGAGAGTTGGTACAAGTTTTTGGATATCTGTGGACATTGCTTGCACAAAAGAAACAGGTCCATGGCTCAAGAATTGCAAAGTTGCAAAAAGCATGCTTTATGAAAATGGCAATGTGCCCTTCATGCCATTTATGGATTAAACTCTTGTATAATGCTCTAAAGGTCAAAATAAAGCCATTAACTACTGAGCTAGCATTTAATTATGGAGTGTAGAAGGGATTAGGACCTGTAATACAAGGTACAAACATGCTAGGATCTGATTTGCAACTTGAACCATTGTGAAAATGGCTTGAACAAAAGTGACAAATTACCATTTTCTCTTCTTCGATTCTCCCTAACCACAAATGATCTTGGAGAGTTCTTAGACATTTTGGAAATATTGTAACATGTTCTACAATCCATATTTGAAATGAAACTTGAGATACCTATTGGAGCTAGGTGAAAAGTTTCCATGAAGTTAGGTTAAAAACCTGCCAAAACTAGGGAAAAATTTCACTAAGATAAAAAGTTTATGGACCCCTATTCACAAAATCATAAATTGAGATCCAAGCATATTTTGGGAAAACTTTGTGAATCAAAGTTGTATATTTAATGAAGGACTACAACTTTCATGTTGGAAGTTTCCTCTGAATCCAAATGCATCATGCTGGAAAAGTTGTGGAAAGTTGGGAAAAAATAAGAAAATTTCCATACTTAGAAATTTTCTAAGTTATGAAAATTTTTCAAATTAAAACCCTAATTTGCAAAATTTATTTTCTTGATCAACAAGTTTCATATTTTTACATATCTTGATGAATTATGACCCTTGGCACTTGATTTTGACCAAAAAGTCAAAGTTTGACTTTTCAGTGTACAGTTGACTGCAAAATTCATCTGTCAATCCTATGCTTTTGAGATCTTTTGAATTATGTGATTAGGTCAAGATGATGCTATTGAGTCCTTGAAATAATTCTTGAACCCAATTGGTCATTGGCTAGGTTAAAAATCAGAAATTGTCGTTTCTCAATCAAAACCCTAATTTTGACCATTTTGCCCTTTTGATGATTTGATCAAATTTCTTGAGGAGTTGTGATCCAAAATTGATCAAATGGTTCATAGGAGCCTAAAATGTTGTTGTGGATCAAAAATTATGAAGTTTGACTGTAAATTGGCCATGGTTGACTTTTTCCCCAATACAGTTGATTTTTAGGTCAACTGTCCAATTGACTGGGCAAAAATGTGACTCAAGGCTTGAAACTTATCATGAGTAATCTTAGGGGTCCAATATGGTATATGAAAGTCACATGAAGCATTGATGGTCCAAAAATCCTTGTGCAAACTCAAACCCTAATTTCAGGCTATCAGTGCAAGGTGAAGTCTTGAGCTGAGCAAACCCTAATCTTGTCTTGAGTCCAAAGAGTCTTGTGAGGAAAATCTTGATAAATGAGAGGGCAAATTTTGGGGTACAACAGCTGCCCCTGTTCAATCTTCTTGAACCTGAAGAGTTAGATTGGCGAGCTTTGTCGTTCGTGACTCGAAGGTAAAAGATGATTGGACACTAGAGTGCTCGTAAATTTGCACTCGACAAAGTGTAGTTGAGGAAATGGGCTTAAAGATGCCATTTGGAGATGTGATAGAATCTTGTTGGAGATGTGCTTAAAGATGCCATCTAAGAATGTTTGCTGAGTTGTAAGTTGTAAGTCAAAAGAATGAGTATCAGAATGGTATCCGCGTCTGGAACGTATCTGAGCTGTATCAGGATATTGAATCTGAATGAGCAATGGAATGGCATCCGTGTCTGGAGCGTATCCGAGCTGGGGAAAATCAGAATAAGTGACAGAATGGCAATCGTGTCTGGAGCGTATCTGGACTGTATCTAAAGTTTGAATCTAAATGAGTAATAGAATAGCATCCGCGTCTGGAGCGTATCTAAACGGTATCTGAGATTTGAGTCTGAATGAGCAACAGAATGACTTCCGTGTCTGGAGTGTATCCGTACTGTATCTGAAAGATGTTGGGATCTGCATGAGTAATAGAATGGCATCCGCGTCTGGAGCGTATCTAAACTGTAACTAAGATTTGAGTCTGAATGAGCAACAAAATGACTTTCGTGTCTGGAGTGTATCCGTACTGTATCCGAATTGGAAAACTGGATAAGGGCCAGAATGGCATTCGTGTCTGGAGCGTATCTGAAGTAGAATCTGAATAAGTGACAGAATGACTTCCGTTTCTATAGTGTATCTGAACTGTATCTTGACTCAAAATCTGAATAAGTATCAGAATGACTTCTGTGTCTGGAGTGTATCTGAACTGTATCTGAAATCTTTGAACATTGCTAATGGTAGTTGTTAATCTTATTCTGAAAAGGGTAAAATGTTAGCTGAAACACAAAGTTATGTTGCATGAAATGTATGATGCAATATATGTGCTTTATCAATGTTTATGATATATGGATGTAATGTATCCGCATGTAAGCTGATTTGCTATATTGTTGAGGAAAATAAATCCTCGACGGATGGGGACAATAAAACCCTTGAATGCTGCCGAGGAAAATAAATCCTTGACAACTTCTGTGGATATATAAGGATCCTTCATGTCTTGAAGTTGAAGTGTTGACAAAAATTCTGTTGTGAGAGTAATGCCAAACTGCTTGAGAAATTTCTTGGGAAATCCAGAGAACCTTGATGACTTCTACTGGGGATTGCACAATGAGAATCCTTATTCTTTTGGGGAATAGGGGAAACTCTGATGACTTCTGTGGGGAATTAAAGATGAGAATCTTCATTCTGTTGAGGGGTAATGAAAACTTTAGCTACTTCACTAGGGAATTAAGAATGAGAATCTTCATTCTATTGAGGAATAAAAAAAAACTTTATGGGGAAGAAGGCTTACTGCTGGAGAGTAAGTTTAGGAGTTTGGGTTGTCTTCCACTCTACTGGGAAGTTATCCTAGGTTGGGGAGAGACAAAGGTTAACTGTTATCTGGTTGATTTCCAAGCTTGAAGACAACCTGTTGGAGGACTTGGATTGACTGAAAGGTTTCCGCTGGGGATTGATAGTTAGAAACTTTGGCTCCGCTGGGGAAGAAGGTTTCAGCTCCGCTGGGGATCTGTAACTCAAAGTTTTTGCTCCGCTGGGGATTGGGAGTTTGAAGTTTTAACTCTGATGGGGATTAAGGTTTTAGCTCCGTTGGGGATCTAGATGATGTACTGTAGGGATTGCTCCTGGAATAACCTAAAGACATTTTCCTATCCTTTCAGTCAGTCAGTAATTGTTCTTTTCCATCCTGTTTATTTGTAAACAGTAATTATGTTCAAATGCATATGTTCATCAATGCATCATTGGACGTTTTTGCAAATAAAAACACAAGTGTAAAAGAAGAAAGGCAAATAGTTTTCTGCACTTTAAAGAGGTGTCTTTGTATTTACTTTGAGTAAGTGTTTTGTAAAAAGGAGACAGACATCCTAGTAAGAGGACGGTGTCATAAAAAGTAAGAAAAATTTATACAAAGAATAGCTATGTGTGTAAAAATCCCATGGGGTTCCCATTCCTCTATAGCCTTCGTATCTCTGAATATCTTGTCCATTCGTTGCTTCGTCCGAAGATGATTAAATTGATCAGAAGCTCAGAGTTTGTCAGTGAAGAGATTGTCCTTAAAGTGATCCGACGAGACATAGTCATACGCTTTAATTCCCTAACTTTTTCCTGGACCTCCCTTTCGGGTTTTCAGTCCACCGGGAAACCCTTTTTTGCCCAAGCCGCCCTTTCGGGTTCTCAACTTGCCGGGTGTACAGATTTTTTAATTTATCCCTAATTTTTGCCTGAACCGCCCTTTCGGGTTTTCGATTCACCGGGATGCCCTTTTTTTGCCTAGGTGTGTCAACCTATCGGGTCATTTATGCGTAGTATCTTTTGACTATGTCTGTGTTCGCAGGGTGCGGCAGGTCGTCACCGTCCTTGGTGGTTAAGATCATTGCCCCACCAGAAAAGATGTTCTTGATTACAAATGGTCCTTCATAGGTAGGAGTCAATTTGCCCCTGGGATCACTTTGTGGCAAGATGATGCGCTTGATTACTAGATCCTCGACTTGATATACCTGGCGTCTGACTTTCTTGTTGAAAGCCTTGATCATCCGTTTTTTATATGTCTGACCATGGAAAATGGCAGTAAGTCTTTTTTCGTCAATTAAGTTCAATTGATCAAGCCAAGTTTGGATCCAATCGTCTTCAATCAAACCAGCATCTTTCATGATTCTCAAGAAGGTAATCTGAACCTCGATAGGTAAAACAACTTCCATGCCATAAACTAAAGAATAAGGTGTTGCCCCAGTTGATGTGTGTGCCGTGGTACAGTACCCGTGGAGAGCAAACGGTAACATTTCATGCCAGTCCTTGTAGGTGACTGACATCTTTTGTATGATCTTCTTGATATTTTTGTTAGCAGCTTCGACTGCACCATTCATCTTTGGCCGGTAGGGAGATGAATTGTGATGTTGAATCTTGAACTGCTCGCACAAAGCGGTGATCATAGTATTGTTAAGGTTTTTACCGTTGTCAGTGATAATCCTTTCGGGGATACCGTACCGGCATATAAGATTCTGCTTTATGAAGCGGGCAACAACATTCTTAGTAATGGATGCGAAGGAAGCTGCTTCGACCTACTTGGTGAAATAGTCAATGGCCACCAGAATGAAGTGGTGTCCATTGGATGTTGTAGGCTTGATCTCTCCAATCATGTCGATTGCCCACATAGCGAAGGGCCAAGGAGATGTTAAGACATTTAGAGGAACAAGAGGCACATGCACCTTGTTTGCATAGATTTGACATTTGTGACAAGTGTGGGAGTGTTGATAGTAGTCAGCTTCCATGGTAGACCAGTAATATCCTGCCCTTAGAATCTTCTTAGCCATCTTATGCCCGCTAGAGTGAGTCTGAAGGTACCTTCATGCAATTCAGCCATGATCTTTTCAGCTTCAATCTTGTCCACACAACGGAGCAGAATATAATCATGATTGCGCTTGTACAGGATGCCATTGCTTAGGAAGAACTTTGCCGAGAATATCCTTAAGAACTTTTTGTCATTGACTGAAGCTCCTTCAGGGTATTCCTGAGCCTCGATATACCTTTTGACTTCATGAAACCATGGTTGGTCCACTACTTCTTCGGTATTAATATCATGACAATGTACAGGTTCGTCCATCCGTTCAATGGTGATTTGGGGAGCCTCATTATCCCAGTTAAGTTTAAACATGGAGGACATTGTATCTAGAGCATGTGCTAGCTGATTTTCTTCTCGCGGGAAGTGTTCAAAGGTAATCTGCTCGAAATGTGGTAACAATGTCAAGACATGTTCTTTGTAAGGGATGAGGTTTGGATGCTTAGTATCCCACTCTCCTTTGATCTGACTGATGACTAAAGCTGAATCCCCAAACACAATCAAAGATTTGATTCCCAAGTTTATGGCAGCCTTGAGTCCAAAGATGCATGCTTTATACTCTGCCATGTTGTTCGTACAGTTGAAGTAGAGTCTGGCGGTGAGAGGAGTATGGAAACCTTCTGGAGATATAAGCACATCGTCAATGTCGTTGCCAAGCACATTGGATGCCCCATCAAAGTACAGGGTCCATCGGGATCCTTGTTCAGGTCCGTCATATGGTCTGAAACCTTCAATGTTGTCCAATGTCATGATGTCTTCGTCAGGGAAGTCAAACTTCATGGATTGGTAATCTTCAACAGCTTGATGAGCCAGATGGTCAACTAGCACACTCCCCTTTATAGCTTTTTGGGTCGTGTACTGTATGTCGTATTCCGTTAGGATCATCAGCCACCTGGCTATTCTTCCAGACAAAGCAGGCTTCTCAAAGATGTACTTTATCAGATCCATCTTAGATATCAGCAAAGTGGTATGAGTCAACATATACTGCCTTAGCTGGCGAACAACCCATACCAAAGCGCATCAAGTTTTCTCGAGCAGTGAGTATCGGGTCTCACAATCGGTAAACTTTTTGCTAAGGTAATAAATGGCATGCTCTTTTCAGCCAGACTCGTCATGCTTCCCCAGTATGCACCCCATTGAATTCTCTAGGACAGTCAAATACATGATTAGCGGTCTTCCCTCGACGGGTGGCATCAATATAGGAGGTTCTAGCAAATACTCCTTGATTTTATCGAAAGTAACTTGACAGTCATCATTCCATATAACTACCTGATCTTTCTTCAACAACTTGAATATTGGCTCACAAGTAGACGTTAGGTGAGAAATGAACCTAGCAATGTAGTTTAGGCGTCCCAAGAAACCTTTGACCTCCTTCTTAGTGCGAGGAGCAGGCATTTCTTGTATAGCTTTGACTTTGGTAGGATCAACCTAGATGCCTTTGTTGCTGAAAATGAAACCTAAGAGTTTACCGGACCGGAATATACACTTGTTTGGATTTAATCTGAGCTTGTACTCCTTTAACCTGACAAACAGCTTTTGCAAGTGATCAAGGTGTTCTTCTTAAGTTTGTGAATGGGCTATCATGTCATCTACGTAGACTTCTATCTCATGATGTATTATATCATGAAACAAAGCTACCATGGCGTGTTGATAGGATGCCCCGACATTCTTCAGTCCGAATGGCATCACTTTGTAGCAAAACGTACCCCACTGTGTGATAAATGTAGTTTTCTCCATGTCCTCAGGTGCCATTTTGATCTGGTTATAGCCTAAGAATCCGTCCATGAAAGAAAATACTTTGTGTTGAGCTGTGTTGTCAACTAGGATGTTGATGTGCGGAAGTGGAAAGTCATCTTTAGGGCTGGCCCTGTTTAAATCTCTATAATCCACTCACATTCTCACTTTGCCCTCCTTCTTAGGCACATGCACAATGTTAGCAACCCATTATGGATAGGAAGTAACAGCCAGAAATCCAGCATTGAACTGCTTCATAACTTCTGCTTTGATCTTTTCTGACATGTCAAGTCTCATGTGGCGGACCTTTTGTTTCACTGGTGGATAGTCTTCTCTGGTGGGTAGACGGTGTACCACAATGTCTGTATCGAGTCCCGACATGTCTTCGTATGACCAGGCGAAGATCTCAACATAATCATGAAATAGCTGAATTAGGCGCTCCTTGACACTCGGCTCCAGGTTGGCACCTATTTTGATTTCCTTTTTATCATCCTCAGTACCCAAGTTGATTGTATCTAACTGCTCCTCATGAGGCTGAATTGCTCTTTCCTCTTGCTGTAGTAATCTGGCCAATTCCCCTGGCACCTCACAATCTCCTCACCTTCATATTCGGCTTGGTTGATCAGATCTTCAGAGTCACTGAAGGCTATAGCAGTATCGTTACCCATGGGATCCGGAATGGAAGGGTACCTGCATTTGTGAGTGTGGGTGTGTGTAAGGGATAACCATCTTAAAACAACAAAATGTAAAAGAAAGATAATGAGCACAAAAAGGTTTAAATATGAAAAGCGTCCATGATTCATTGAAATGACATATGAAAATGAAATAAAGACCCTTACAAATGGACCGATGTGCCTCGGGTAAGACACATCGTTGAAAAAGTACGAATTGTTTGTGAATTATTATAGTCCAAAGATAAATTATTGCGGTATGAAAATAATCGGAACAAAGTCTTTTGCTTCCCAGTTGCACAGTCCTCTGCCAACAGTAGGAAAAATCCAGTCTTCCAAGCTGCCCTCTTCTTCACTGTCCTCTAGTGCATTAACCCCTCGGTGGCTGATCTTCACAGGTGGCCCTCCGGCACGGGAGCTACGCACGGCCTTCTGACCAGTCGAAGTAAATCCCAAGCCGAACTTGTCTGATTTGAAAGGAAAGTCGGGAAGCGGCCCCCAGATAGTGGATCCGCCTTCTTTCACCACTGCCCTTGCATCCTTGAGAGATGACATTTAAGGTATAGGTCTTGTGATCACAGGAGTTGAGCACACCGCCTTGGTCGCCGCTATTTCTTCAGAGACTTCTTCGAAGTGTTGGAAAGGGGTCTCGATGAATTAGCCATCCAATTCTACATATCAGAAAGAATTTAGATGACTAATCATGTATTCCTCTTCGCCATGAACATTTATGATTTTCCCCTGGACAAGGTACTTGAGCATTTGATGCAGAGTAGAAGTGACAGCTCCAGCATGGTGGATCCAAGGTCTTCCCAACAGGCAAGAATAGGAAGGACGGATGTCCATCATGTAGAATTTTGAATTGAACGTCTGGGTACCCACCTTGATCGGAATGTCCACCTCTCCATGGACCATCCTCTTAGAACCATCAAAGGCTCTGACAATTATATTGCTGGGTTTCAGGGTTAAGCCTTCACAATCCAGCCTATCCAAGGCTTTCTTCGGCAAGCCATTTAAAGACGAACCAGTGTCAACCAAAACATGGGCTAAGGTGGTTCCCTTACACTCCACCGAGACATGTAGTGCATCGTTATTTTTCTCCCTTTCGAAGTTAAATCTGCATCGGAGAATCCTAGACCATTGTCAGCTGTTAAACTAGCCACACATTCCTGGAACTGATCAGCGGAGGTTTCTTGTGGCATGTGGGTCGTCTTCAAAAACTTGACTAATGCTTTAGCATGTGCCTCAAAGCACAGCAATAGGGCTAACATAGAGATTTTGGAGGGGGGTCTGCCCCAGTTGTTCCACCACATCATAATCACTTTTCTTAATAATCCTCAGAATTTCTTCCATCTCTTTCTGGGATGTTTCAAGAATGATTAGTGATTGAGCCTTCGTCAAGACAGGCTCCTCTTGAACATTCTTTCTTTTTTTCTCAGCAGCAGAAACAGGGTTGGTAATTGCATTTTCATTGTTGGCGGGTACACTTGTAGGTACAGTTACTGGTATAGGTGTAATCTTCGGAATGGCCGCGGGTCCAAAGACTGCTGTTGGAGGAGCAATCTCTGGAGAAAAGATTCTTCCACTACGGGTAACTTTTCTTGTTCCGACAATGTTACTGATGTCGGGATTATCTTCCTCAGAGCTTTCTTCTTCAATGGTCTGTTCTATCTGTTTGACACCATGGTAGTAGATTTCTCCACCATAGTTCCATGGTACCATTTTATCAGTTTTGTATGGGGTTGGCCCGGGCATTGTTATCTTCAACGGAGTAGTCACTGGAGCAGATGTAATCCTAACAGGTTTTTTAGGAACCCTGGAAGGATTGGCGTATATGGTTATTATAGAAACTTTTGGAACTAGAATGGGTGAGACAAGAGCTTTGTCAAACAAAATTTCCTTGTTATCAATCAATTGTTGGATTCCTTTCTTCAACAGAGGACAATCAAATGGGGAGGATAGGAAAGCATGGCAATCTTGGTCACAACCTGGGAACACCCCAGCTTTCAACAAATTCAGCTTGATGGTTAGGAGAGGAGTTAACAATTCATCCACAGTAGAAACAAATAGATCTTCTTCCACAACATTGGCATTGTGTCCATGCCTAGGCATTGGAGCGGAGATAACATTTGGTTTCTCAGGAGCTTCAAATTCAACTTCCTTTGCGTCAATCAGATCTTGAATCTTATTCTTCAGGGCCCAACAGTTGTTGGTGTCGTGCCCTAGACTTTCTGAATGGTACGCGCATCTGGCGTTGGGATGGTAATGTGGAGAAGCAGTGTTAGGGTTTTTAGGGGGCTCTTTTAGCATGGCCAAATTCAACTTTAAGATATGTGGTAGGACTTGAGCAGGAGTCATGTTTATCTTGGTGAATTTCCTCACAGGCCTTTCCACCCTTTGCTGGTTATTTCTCGGATGATCATTTCTCGGCTGGTTGTTTCTCGATTGCTCTGATGTAGACTTTTGAATCATAACGGCCCCCACTGTTGGTCGTCTTTAAATTCTTCCCTAATTTCTCTGGGCATAGACAGCAGACACTTCCTTTTTTCTAATGAAGGGCTTTTTTTCAACAGTTGAGGCAGACGCGTCTTTATGAATTTTCTCGCTTCTAATGTCGGCCTCCACTCTTTCGCCAGTTAGAATCAACTCAATAAACCCTGCAGAAAAGCTCCCTATCAGGTGATTAAAGAAAGGACCTGACAGAGTCCCCAAGAACATGTCCACTAGCTCTCTTTCAGATAAAGGTGGTTGTACCCTTCCGGTCAGATCCCTCCACTTTTGGGCGTAGTCTTTGAAGCCCTCATTGGTAGCCATAGCCATACTCTGTAGTTGAGTACGGGTCGGTGCCAAGTCGGTGTTGTATTGATATTGTTTATAGAATGCGGCTGCCAAGTCTTCCCAATTATGGACATCAGACCTCTCCAACTGGTAGAACCAATCAAGTTGTGTTCCCGATAGACTGCCCTAGAAAAAGTGGACCCACAAGTCCTTGTCAGAAGAATGTGGTTGAATCTTCCTGACATAAGATCGTAGGTGCATCTTGGGACAAGACACCCCATCATACTTAGCAAACAGCGGCACTTTAAACTTAGGAGGGATTACAATTCCAGAAACCAATCCTAACTCCTCAAAATCCAGCCTCGGTACTCTCTGTATCTCCATAGCAGCTAGACGTTCTTCCAAGTTTTTGTATTTGTCATCGGCCGGAGGGTACTGTTGTTCAGAGTAGTCCTCATCTTCCTCTTCTTCTGCTTCAGAATATGATGGCATTTCCACTACCTTTTTTTTCCTTCCCCCTCTTCAGATGTTGATGGGAATTCCAAAGTCCGTCTGGCTTGTCCTTCAAACCTTCTGCCCATGATAACCACACCGGCTCGCTTCTTTTTCTTTTTCTCTTTCTCTTTCTCTAGTAGAGTCTTGAGTTCCTCCTGTCCCTTGGCCAAGGTCAAGAGTAGCTGTTGAAATTGTGAATTCTGAGCTTGCAAATCTTTGACCGTTTGTTCAATATCCATCTTGCTCAAATAAACAGCAGAGAGATGAGGAAACTTGGTGTGAAGACCTGCTTATGCATATGATGAATGATATGTATTCATGTAATGCTTTCAAGGATTCATAAATTCATATTTGTTTTAAACAAAAGAGAAACACACGTCATATTAATAAGATAGAATTGTTAGTACATCAATGCCCCTTGGGCAAAATAATACAAAATTCTAAGGTAAAAAGACGTTGCGCATGCTCTTTGGTGCAATATAGGTGTTGAGAGTCTGCTCTTCGTGAAGTAGCCGAGTGAGCTCCAAAACCTTCTTCTCGCTTGCGTAGAATTGGGCTTCGAAAGTATCGTACTCTCCCTTGAGCTGTATCCAACTCCTTTGTAGATCTTCGAGTGATGTTTGCATGTCAGGATGTAGGAGGGTGTATGGAATCTCTCCTTCCATAACAGGCTCTATAATCACTGGGAGAATGGAGGGGTAAGGCATCATAAGACTTTGGGTGCGGGTTCGTACCCACTTGAGGTAAGGCTCAAGGGGGATGGAATTCTTGTGTCCCAGGGTCTTACTGTCTACCTTGTTGGGCATCCTCCAAGCTCCGATGAATCTTTGACGGAGTACTTGGTCGTCGTTATCGTAGTTAAATACCAAACCTTGAATCAACATGTCATGTGGGCCATCCCTTCGGGCATAACCAAACTGTCTTAGAGCCAAGCAGGGGTTGTAGGTGATGCCTCCCCTAATGCCAAGTAGAGGGACATTAGGGAATTCCCCATAACGGTCAATGATGATAACATTCTCTTTTGATCGAGAACACCAATGGATATCTGAATGTGTAAGGGTCATTAACCGTTGTGACCACCTCAGACCTTGCTCATTCTTCATGACTGATTGGGGAAGATGAGAAATAAACCATCTTGCCAAGAGAGGAGTGCAACACATAAGGACACCTCTTGTCCTCATTGTACAAGTGTGAAAAGAGTGTAGGATATCCCCTAGCAATGTAGGCACCGGGTTGCGTGACATGAAGATTTTGATGGCGCTCACATCTATGAGTTGGTCAGGATTGGGAAATAAGACCATCCCATAGATGAGAAGAGCTATAATCTCCTCAAAAGCTTGTAAGTCCAAAGAATTCCAGAAACTTTGGGCCTTCTCAAACAGGAACTTTGCTAAGACCTTTGACACCACTTCTAGTTTCCCAATGAGTTGTGACATCAGATGAGTGCAAGTGCAGATCTTGAGCAATCTCTTCTGGCTTTGGGTCTCTTTCTGTATCGTTGAAAGGTAGTTTATTGAGAATGGGAATCCTCAAGAGTTGGGAAAATTCCTCCAATGTGGGCACAAGATGATAGTCGGGAAATGTGAAGCAATGGTGCAAAGGATCAAAGAGCTGAAAGAGCACCTTCATCATATCCTCATCTGTGTTGGAGGTGACCAATTTGAGTAGACGACCATGTCTCACGGTGAATGGAGAGTTATTAGGGATCCTTGAAGCTAGCTCCTTAAGTTGTGGAGGAATTCTTACAAAGTTGACTTGGATAGTTTTCATGCGAAGTGAATCCATATCCTATAAAACAAGAACAAAGATGAATCTCCAAAATCCTTGAAATGGTTAGTGGATGCATATGATGCTTCATGATGTTCATGATGTTATGCTCAAGTATATATGTACAAGCAAATCACACAAGTTCCTAGTTTAGGCTTGCATGGGGTTTCATAGGTAAGTACCCTCTTGAAGTTTAGTTGGCTCAACCTGTCCTAAAAATAGTAATCGGGTTCTAAGGAGCTCAATATCACTGGATTATTTCCTTGTTCATTGTTTCAATTCAGCCTCTTTACTGGCGACCGAAATATTCCAAGGAACCAACCCTCAATGAGTGTAGTATCGAGTATCTACCAACTTCGGACTGCACCAAAGCCGGTCATCTCACTACATCCTAAAAGGCCAAGTTAGTCAAGTAAAGGTTCTAGAAGTCCATTAGTGCTTCATGACATCACTCAGTGGCCCCGTATTCTCTTTGATTGACTCAAAGGCTACCGGTACCCACAAATATGTCGCACTAATATAGCTACTGCTTAGACCACGTCGGTATACCCTGCACAGTTTCCGCAACGTATTGCTATTTACCTATGAATGTTTCCCAAATCCGGGTAGAGGATTCAAACCCAAACAATAGGACCAAAGTGTAGTCAAACAAGATAAGCATGTAAAGGTGATCTAAAACCCTAAGGTAACCCCACTTTTAGAATAATTCCCCGACAGAGTCGCCAGTTCTGTGATACGGTGGGAGAACTGACTTGAGGTTTTGCGTTTGTGTTTGCAAATGTTGCGGTTAGCAAGAGTCGCCACCGACTTTTATTTTATCCAAAAGGAAAGGTAAAAAAGCACAGGAAAGACCTTTGAGATGTTTTATTCAGTTCGGGGGGTAGATTATGAAAAGGGAAGGTGCTAGCACCCTTTTCATCCATGGTTTTCCATGGGCTCTTAGTTACTTACTAGATCACTTGCTTTTGTTTTGAAATTGTGCTTTGTGTGGTTTTGAAAGTATTTTGTAAAAGAGGCCATTGTTTAGGCAATCTTTGTAACGATTCGCGTTCGTAAGAATGTATACAAAGATGTTTGTCTTTTTGAAAATGTTTCCAATGTTTGTAATATGTTTGGAAATGTGTGTTTGTTTTAAAAATAGAAAGGATAGTTGTTTTGAAATGGAGCAAGTAACTAGAAGTAATCTACCTACTCAAATGTCTTTCTTGTTTATTTTCTATTCCTTTGACATTGTTGTCTTACCATTGATTTGGTAAGCAACCCTATCTTTGGATGTAAACGGGACGAGCGCGGGTCATCGTATAACCATGATTAGTAATGTTGCAAAGTATCTTAGCATTTTTTGAGGGACTAACATCATTTTGTAAGGTAACTTTAAATAGCGTCATCGAGGGACTATGATCTTGTATTTGTTTGTTTTTGCTAAGACACTTTACATGCGTAATATGGACATTTTGTATAAGGAAACCAAGTGGAGTAACCCTAAGGGTGCTTGTGTACAAGTGTATTATTTTCATGCTTGATTTTGTCTTGGATTAGGGTTTTCTATTTGATTTGTTTTGATCTTACCATTCAAACTCTAATTACTAGCATGGTATATAAAAGCGGTAAATTGCGTAATTTAAAGATTACTATGCTATTACAACATTTTATGGGAGGGGGTATACAAATTATGAATGGGGATTTGCAATAATGTAAACCTAATTTAATCTATTACAACCAAATCTAATTTGTACAAGTATTTGAATATACAATATAAATTAAATATGCAATGTTTATGTATAAGCAAGAAAAAGAAATTTGTTTTGTTTTTTTTTTCTTGTATGAAAAAGAGTTTTGAAATAAACCTAATAATTTAGGAAAAAGAAGTTATCTTTTTAGAAATTGGTCAGCCCTAATTTTAATTTGTTAAAAAAAGAAATAAAGCTCTTTAAGTAATATTTTTGTGTATTTTTTGTCTTAAAATAATAAATAATATTTATGAAAATATTTAGTCTTTTTATATATCAAAATAAACATTTACAAGTATGAAGGAAAAGACATAAAAATTAATCCAAGTCTATTTTATTTTACAAGTTTATTTAAGAAAAATAGTTAATGTATAGTTTAATAAAAACATTTTTTATGTGCAAATAAAATAAAATAAACAAAAATGCAATATTTATCATGTTTTTATATTTTTTATAATTTTTTTATGTTAAAGAAAATATATTTAATAAACTGAAAATGAAAATAAAAATAAATAATGAAATGATTGGGTCGGGGGTGTCCCGAGTAACCAGGAGGTAAAATGTTAGAAAAAAATAAGAGGCCCAGTTGCTGAGCCCACGTTGCAAAAATGAAAAAAAATGAAGCTATAAAATATGAAAAATGCAAAAGGTAGCGCCAAGGTTCGAACCCATGACCTATGCATTTTCAGCGCGCTGCCTTGCCACTAGAGTGGCTGTACATCCGTTAGTTCAAATGGAAACAAAAATACATAACATGAATCTCTTCCTTGCCCTGTACTTCGTCTTCTTCCTCTAGCTAGCCAGACCAATCATATCTCTCTCATTTCTCCATGAAAATGGAAACTTCAAACATGAAAATGGTAGTACTCTTTCCCACGATTTCAACCATGTAACTCATGTAAGCCAACAATCAAAGATCAAAACTAATTTCATTGGCCCTAATTTCAAACCTAATTTTTACAGAAATTTGAAATCTAAAATTCTCTATACACAATGAATATAAATGAAATCTATGCACATGGTTGGCTTTAGCACAATAATATCTACATTTTACTTTCACAAATCGAGACCTAAGGATGCCTGTATGAAGAGATAGAAGTTAGAGTTCTTACCTCTTTCAGCTGAGATTGTGAATGGAGTTTGAGTGAGTTTTATAAGGGCCTGAAGATCCCTTTAGCTTTCCTAGACCTCCCTGAGTATGTTCCAATCTTTACCTTGTCTTTAAAGTGCTTGAATCCCCCTATCCAAGTCAACCTGCAAGCTTGAAAAACAAAAATGGCAGATGGAGAAGGAGGAGTTACAATGAAGGGATGATGGTCTGGAACACTTAGATATGATGTAGGTGAAGTGTTTAGGTGATTAGAACTTGAAACGCACGAGTAGATTTTTGGATTGCTATGCTTGGTACAAAACTGCAAGTTATGGCAGGTTTTTGGTGATAGAGAGTTTGGGAGAGTTTTTGGCCTTTAGTAATCGTGTGTTAGGTTTTAATGTGTTTGCCTATAAGTATAGAGAGGGTTCCAAATCAAATCCACACCAGGTTTCTCAGTTGTAGGCTTTTTGCTCTATTCTTGCCTTTTAAGAAAAGTGAGGAGACAACTCTCTACATGCTTGTACAGGCCTGTGTTGAGTTGGTACAAGTATAAGGCACTTTGCTTTTTGTTTTGGATTTGCTTATGTGCATAAAAACAAGTGCGAGGCTCAAGGAGTGAAAAGTTGCAAAAGTTATGCTTTATCAAAATGGAAATGGCACCTTTGTGCCAAAAATGGAAATGTTCATGTTCAAAGCATTGAATGCTTGGCTTTAGGGCATGAAACCTTATGCAATTCATTAATCGTGGAGTGACAAACGAGTCTGAGGCCTGAAAAGTGAAGATTGTACAACATGCTTGAGGAGTTGGATTTTGTTCTTCATGAAATGGCTTGAAATCAAAGTGAGAAATTTCCAACTTCATCTCTTCGATTCTCCCTACTAAAAAATGATCTTAAGGAGTTATTGGACATTTTGGAAAGCTTAAAATGTGATCTATCACTCATATTTGAAATTATTTTCAAGATTCCTCTTGGAACTAGGTGAAAAGTTGCCATGAAGTTAGGTCAAAAACCTGCCTAAATTAGGGCAAAATTTCACTAAGTTATTTTAGTTCATGAGCATATATTCACAAAATCATATCTTGAGATCCAAGTATCTTTAGGGAAAAATGTGTGAAGCAAAGTTGTAGATTTCATGGAGATCTACAACTTTCATGTTGGGAACTTTCTCTGAATCATCTTGTATCATGGTGAGAATTTGGCTTAAAGTTGCGAAAAAATAAGAAATTTTCTATACTTAGAAAAATTTCTAAGTTAGGAAAATTTCAAATTTCAAAACAAAATCTTCAATATTTGATTTCTTGATGAACAAGTTTCGCATTTTGACATGTTTTTGATGAATTGTGATCCTTGGCACTTGATTTTGACCAAAAAGTCAAAGTTTGACTTTTTAGTATACAATTGACTTTTGATCAGTTGACTGCAAATTTTATCTGTCAATCCAATGGATTTGCAATATTTTGAACCATGTCATTAGGTCAAGATGATGCAATTTAACCCTTGAAATCATGCTTCAATTAAATTTGTCATTTTCTAGGTCAAAAATCAGAAATTGCCCTTTCTCAGTCAAAACCCTAATTTTGACCATTTTGCCCTTTTGATGATTTGATCTAATTTCTTGAGGAATTATGGTCCAAACTTGATAAAATGATACATGTGAGTCTAAAATGTTGATGTTGATCAAAAAATTATGAATTTTGATTGTAAATTGGCCATGGTTGAATTTTTCCTCAATACAGCTGATTTTTATGTAAACTGTCCAATTGACTGATCAAAAATGTGATTCAAGGCTTGAAACTTGACATGAGTAATCTTAGGGGTCCATAATGATACTTGAAATCCATATGAAACATTGATAGTCCAAAATCCTTGTGCAATCCCAAACCCTAATTTTGGGTCATCAGTGCATGATCAGATGTCTTGAGCTGGTCAAACCCTAATCCAGTCTTGAATCAAAGAGATCTTGTGAGAAAAGTCTTGATAAATGAGAGGGAAAATTTTGGGGTACAACAGGATGCATTGAAGTCTTTTATAAGGTGAAGTCCATCATGTTGAATTTCTTCAGAAGTTATTTGGTGTACTAACTCTGATGAATGTAAGTAGCTTCTGATTTTTGATCAATTTGAATTCCCAGAAAGAACTTCAGTTCTCCCATCATACTCATTTCAAACTCAGCCTGCATTAACTTATAAAATTCCTTGAAAAGGGAGGGATTAGTGAACCAAAAATAATATCATCAACATAAATTTGAACTATTATAATATCATTTTGTAAGGTTTTGCAAAAGAGTGTAGTGTCAATCTTCCCTTTGGTAAATTTATTTTCTAAAAGAAAATTACTTAGTCAGTCATACCAAGTTATAGGAGCTTGCTTTAGACCATAAATAGATTTCTTGAGTTTAAAAACAAATCTGATTTCTCAGAGTTTTCAAATCCAGGAGGTTGTTTAATGTACACTTCTTCTGAAATATAACCATTCATAAATGCACTCTTAACATCCATCTGGTAAAGAATGATGTTACGATTTACAGAAAAAGAAACTAATAAACATATAGCTTCTAACCTGGAGACTGGTGCAAAGGTTTCCATATAATTTAGACCTTCTTGCTGACTATGACCTTGTGCAACCAGTCATGCTTTATTTCTGACAACTTCACCTTTCTTGTTGAGCTTATTTATGAATACCCATCTGGTTCCACTGAGATGGACACCATTAGGTTTCTGAACAAGATCCCAAACATCGTTATTTGAGAATTGGTTCAGTTCTTCTTCCATAGCCAGAATCCAGTCTTTGTCTAAAAGAGATTCCTCAATAGATGTTGGATCTATTAAAGATACCAAACCCAGAGGCACTTCATCAGAGGGTTTGAGCGTTGATTTTGTTCTGAATGAATCATCTTTGTTTCCCATAATTAAATCTCCAAGATGAGATGATGAGATTTTTCTTTTCATTTGTTGTGGTTTATCATAAGGAACATCAACAATATCATAAGTTGGAGCTTCTGATTCTATATATTCTTATATCTTCTCCTCGGGTTCTGCGAATGCTATCTTCACATTTGGAAGCTTTTCAACCAGCTTTGACTTTTCATAATGAGGATTATCATCGAATCTGACATAGATTGATTCCTCCACAATTCGTGATTCTGTGTTATAGACTCTGAAGCCTTTTGAGCGTTCAGAATATCCTAACAACAGACACTTATGTGCCTTGGAGTCAAACTTGCCCAGATTCTCTTAGGTATTCAACATAAAACATACACATCCAAAGGGATGGAAATAAGAAATGTTAGGATTTCTCTTCTTCCATAATTCATAAGGAGTCTTACTCAAAATAGGTCTTATAGAGATTCTATTTTGAATGTAACAGGCTATGTTCACTGCTTCTGCCCAGAAATGCTTAACCATCTGAGTTTCTTGGATCATGGTGCGAGCCATTTCTTGTAATGTCCTATTTTTCCTCTCTATAATCCCATTTTATTGTTGAGTTCTAAGGAATGAGAAATCATGGATTATGCCATTATAATAAATAAAAATTCAAAATCTTTGTTTTCAAATTCTCCATCATGATCGCTTCTAACTCTGATTATTTTGAAATTCTTTTAATTTTGCACTTGGGAACATAAAGAAGCAAACATAGAATGTGACTCATCCTTGTGTTTCAATAATTTTACCCATGTCCATATGATGTAATCATCAATGATGACTAGTCCATATTTCTTACCATTGACAGAAGCCGTTTTCACTGGTCCAAACAAGTCAATGTGAAGAAGTTCTAATGACATATATGTAGAAATAATCTTTTTAGATTTAAAAGAGGTTGTTGAAAATTTTCATTTCTGACATGCTTCACAAAGAGCATCTAAAGTATACTTCAGATTGGAAAAGCCTCTTACAAATCCAAGCTTTTTTAGTTAATATATTTTTCTCAAGCTAACATGGCCCAGACGTCTGTGCCAGACCTATTGTTCTTCTTGAACAGTCAGAAGACATTTTACATTCTGATTTTTCAAATCTGATAATATGATTTTGTAAATTTTGTTCTTCCTCTTACCATTGAACAAGATTGAGCCATCTTTCTGACTAACATCTTTACAAGACATTTGATTGAAAATGATGTCATAACCATTGTCACTAAGTATGCTAATTGACAAGAGGTTATGCATCAGACCGTCATTTAAAAGAACATTGTTAATAGAAGGAAGTTTACCATTACCAATAATTCTAGAGCCAATGATATTTCCCTTCTGGTTGCCTCTGAAACCAACAACTCCTCCAGATTTAAGTTCCAAATCTTGGAACATATGCCTTTCGCCTGTCATGTGTCGCTAGCATCCACTATTCAAGTACCATGACTGGTGTTTCAGTGGCGCCATCAAGGACAACTGCAACATAGATTATCTGATCCTTAGGTACCCATTTTGTGGGTCCTTTCTTGTTTGAAATTCCAGAGGTTCTGACCCCTTTTGAATCTTGTGCAACAGGATAATCAAGTGGAATTTGTGCATGATATTTAGGCTTAGAAGTTTCCTTTTGTATCTGTGGTTGTGCTACAATGGAATCAGAACCTTCTTGTTCTAGACATTGCAATTTTGTGCTGACAAGCACGAAATGTTCAGAAATAGGTTTTGGTTTGACACTCAAGTCTCATCAATTATTTTTATGGTCCTGAATATCCCAAGCCTCTACTTCCGTTTCTGCTAACTTCGTAGATCATTGAAGCCATTTTGCTTCTATCTATGCTTTTAACTAGGAAGTGTTGAAAAGCTCTATCATATCTGATTACTTCATCAGTAACAGATGTACTAGAGATGATCTCTTCTTCTAATCTAGAAACTTGACTTTTTAGAGCAATATTTTATTTTTCTAAAACAAATAATTTTTCACTTAAATCAGAAAGGTTTTTCTCATCTTTAGTAGAGTTCTCAGAAGTAACTACAAAATTATTTTTCATAGTTTTGTGTATACTTAAGATATTTATACCTTTTCATTAGTTCTGATAAACCAATTTCAAGTTCAGAACAAGATAAGGAAGAAAGTACCTCTTTGTCATCATCAGAGTCTAACTCATCATCAAGTGTTAGTTCATCCTCTGATACTGCTTCGGTCATGCTGGTCTATTCCATGAATACTATGTTGGCATGTTCTTCATCATAATCTTCTTCTTCTGACTCTGAATCATCCCATGTTTACATGAGACCCTTCTTGGCTTTGTAGGCCTTATTAGGTTTCTTGTCTTTCTTGAGCTTTGGGCATTCATTCTTATAATTTTCAGGCTCCTTGCATTCATAACAGGTAACTTCTTTTCCAGAAGCTTTATTCTGACCAGATGTAGATTCATATCTATTCTTTGTTCTTCTTGATCCCTTGAACTTGCTCTGTCTGTGTTTCCATATCTGACTTATCCTTTTGGATATCAGATAAAGTTCATCTTCATCTGAATCTTCTTTAGATCCTTCTGATTCTTCTTCTTCTGCTTGAAAAGCCTTGGTCTTTCTAGACTTAGACTTCAAAGCCACATATTTAACTCTTTTCTGAGGTTCATCTTCCTCAAGCTCTATCTCATGACTTCTTAAATAACTAATTAGTTCCTCAAGACAGGTGTTGTTCAGATCCTTTGACAACTTCAAAGCAGTTAGCATTGGTCTCCATTTCTTAGGAAGACTTCTAATAATCTTCTTAACATGATATGTCGTAGAATATCCTTTATTTATAACTTTGATTCCTGCAACAAGAGTCTGAAATATTAAAAATAGTGTTTCCACAGATTCATCATCTTTCATTCTAATGGCTTCATATTTATAGATTAGGGCTAGAGCCTTTGTCTCCTTAACTTGAGTGTTGCCTTCATGAGTCATTTGAAGAGAGTCAAAAATAGATTTTGAAGTCTCTCTATTTGTGCTCTTCTCATACTCATTATAAGAAATAGTACTTAGAATAATTGTTCTTTCTTTGTAATGATTTCTGTGAACCTTCTTCTGAGCATCTGCCATAGCACTTCTGGCAATCTTTAGACTTTTATCATCTACTGGGTGAGTGTATCAATCAACTACCAAATTCCATATATCCAAGTCATATCCCATAAAATAACTTTCAAGTTTGTCCTTCCAATAATCAAACTTTTCTCCATCAAACATAGGAGGTTTAGCATTATACTGATCTCTATCGTTATCCCTATTATCACCAGCTACACTAGCATTGTTACCTTTATTTGCCATTATATTTCATACAATCTAGATCGTTACTGAACATTGTTAGGTGCTTGATAAAAATTCAAACTTTTTATTAACTCCTCATAATAGGAGCTCTGATGCCAACTGAAGGTGTGAAAAACACAAGAAAGGGGGGTTTGAATTGAGTTTTAAACCAAAAATGTTTCCTTTTAAAATCCCATTTAAACCGTAACAAGTCACTTCACTTTGTGATAATAGTGGTAATATGCAATAAGGAAATAACAATTTATGTTTATACTAGTTCACTTGAAAACTATCAAGCTACTCTAGTCCATCCGCCAAGGTGATTTCACCTTTCTCAACAAGGACTTAATCCAATAATCAAATAGATTATTACAGTGCACAAGCTAACTGCAAGTGACTAATGTTACAACCTCTAAGATACACTAATCTTAGACTTTTTAAGGATACTGACCTAACTGGTCCCTTAAGGAAAATCAAACAACTGTTTGAATCAAGTTGTGTTTACAAAATATGTGCTTCTTAACAAGCTAATATGTAAACAGTGTTTCATAACTATACAGACTAAATAGAAATGAAAGCATATGAATAGTCTTTTAAGACTATGAATCAGTGAATTAGCAGTATTTTCTCTTAGTCTTCAAGCCCGTTGAGGGGTACTCTTTATATTTCCAGAAAATTTGTCGGCTTGAATCACGTAGGGGATAGGATCGTATGACGCGTCCGTCCTTCATGGTAGTGTAATGAAACATTTTGATTGTACCATGTACTATTGTACCATGTTAACATTATCTTATTTCCTTTTGTACTTCAGAGGCTTCTACGAGCATGAGCTTAGAAGAGAGAACATAACACTAAGGCCATCAGAACTTCAAGTCTTCAGAGTCTTCATAATTGCGTCTTCAAAGTCTTCAACACTTGGTCTTGAGAACCTTTTCTAGAACCTTGGGTCTTCAGAACTACATGTCTTCAAAGTATTCAGAAATGCGTCTTCAGAATCTTCAACACTTGACCTTTGAGAACCCTTTGTCTTCAGAAACACGAGTCTTCAGAATTTAGACTTCAGTTTAAACTTTTGTCTTTAGATTTTATGACCGGTTTCTTTAGAACACATTGTCTTCAAAAACATAAGTCTTTAGAATCTAGACTTTAGTAGAACTTCTGTCTTCAGATCTTATGACTAGTTTCTTTAGACTTCATATCAAATCCTACACTTCAGAGTCTTCTGGAGTGTCTTTCTGCTATTCATCAGAACTTGTGTAACGCAAAAGTGAAACTTATCTCTTCTAATGTCTTGGCCACACCATTCCAGAGAAGTAGAATCTATTTGTTAGATACTCACAAGTAACACACATTAAAGTACCGAAATTGTTCATACAAACATACTCTTTATTATCATCAAAACTCATAGATAAAGTTGCAGGACCAAATCCTGTTCTACCAATGTTTTGGAACGAACGTCGAGCGATACAGCGGTGAGGAAGTAACGGTAGAAAAGAGATAAAATCGTGTGCTACTGACTTGTTCTCACGTCTTGGACGTCAGGAGAGTTTTGAGGCCGTCGTAGGGCAGTGAGTTTGAGCGTCAGGCGACGCTAGATATTTTTTGCTAGTTGCTTACATGGCACAGGCTGAATGGCCAGCATAAAAGCCACCGCCAGATGGTGCATTTTGGGCGTCGGGCGGTGCGTGTGGAACCAAACTTTTTTATATATTTATTTACATTTCATTTGTTAGGGTTATGGTTTTAGGGATAGTTTTAGCTCCCAAGTTCATCAACCCTCATTTTTCCTTAGGGTTAGCTTAGAAAACAACTACGAATCTTGCATACGAATGATCCGGGGTGGATTACTCTTTGATCGGCGCTGACAAATCGGGAGATTTGTGGGTCATTTCTCTTCTTCTTTATGTATTCTTTATTTTTTTAGTTTGTATATGTATTTACTTTGATCTCATGTATATTTGTCACCCATGGCATTGAATGAAATTTTCTTTACAAATCTTTGTCGAATATTGTCCTAGATTTTTACTCTGTGCTAGGGATTTAGGTTGTTATAGACATATATTGCTCGAATTCTTATCTAGGATGATTGTCTAAGTTTCTAGATTCTAGACATAGATTTAGTTCTATTTTCACTTGGGTGTCTATGATTAATGCCTCTGTGTTATTAGTGTCGTTCTGAGAAATTGTCGACGCGAGTAGCATGATTGACTTCTGTGTTGTTAAGGTTGGTTGAGAGATCTCCACCAAGATGATATAGTGGGTATTGTGCTTGAAATGTGATGACATTGATGAGTATTGTAGGTTGAGTATAATTGGTCGATAAGTTTAAGTCTGTGAGGAGTGGATTATATGCATGCCTGATAAGTTTCCCCTTTGAAGAATGAATTTATTTTCTGTTAATACCTTTTACCTTTCCTTACAAACAACCCATTTTAACCCAAAATCATAAACGCGAGATATTTTTCGAAAGGAAATTCAGTATCACTAATCTATGTGGACACGATATGATATAACCTAAATATCACTCGGTAATTAATACTTACTTTTTGCTTATCGCTTTATCGCTTCAGCAAAATGGCGTCATTCTGGGGATTAGTGTTTTATTGGATCGCATTACGATAATTTCTTTTTTTTTAGTTTTGTAGATACCGTATATATTATCCATCTTCACTTGTTTATATTGATACTTGTATATGTTTACCACACTTGCACATGTTTTCTATACTTGTGGATTTGTTATATCATTGTTTGTTTCTTTTCACGTTTGCTTGTGTGTTAGTTAGGAATAACCGGGTGGAAGAAACTTGGAGGGATATTCTTAAATAACAGGCGTCAATCTTATGACGTAAAAGAAACATGTTTTATTGTTTTTCTTTGTGTTAATTATTTTGAGGTCACTTTTGGTGATTGTCTAAATTTGAGTGTTTCAACTTACATATGTATGGTAATGATAGTTTTTGAAGTTGGTACACGCTAGGTACTCGTGTATCACTTTCTATAGCATAGCATGTTTAGGAAAGTTTTCATTTGTATAATTACCATATCATTCATTATTTTTGCATTACTTTCTTTCGATTGAGTCACTTTAGTTCCCTTTATACCCCCAAATGTGAGGAAGCTTTCCATTGTTCATATATGCTGGAAGCCACATTCTTGTTTTAACTGGATTTCATTATGTTTAATCTTTTATTTGTGTTGATTGTATGAAAGCATGAAAGTTATAAAGGCATTTTGTTTGATTTTTAGTACAACGACCTAACCAAATAGTCAATTCACTTTGTGAGTGTGTGTGAACTTTTGTTAACCCCCTTTGAGCCTTTTTGTCAATATCCATGTTATTTTTTAACTTAATGCTTGTCTATGAGTGTTTGGTTTTCCTTTTTGAATGGATGTTGATTCTTTGTTTTCTTAAACCCTCAACTATTATTTTTAGTTGAATTTTTGCCTTGCCTTAGAATGTAGGGAGTATTCACTTTAATGTTGGTTGAATTCAAGCTGGTGAGAGAATTGTTCGTTTTCTCTTGTATGTATTACTATGAGGTTGTGAAAAAGAAAAGAAAAAGAAAAAAAAAGAGAAAAAGAAAAAAATAAAAATAAATAAAAAAAGAGAAAAATAAAAAAAATAAAAAAAAGAGAAAAAGAAAAGAAAAGAAGAGAAGAGAAAAAGAAAGAAAAAAGTGAAAAAGCTTTGGAAAAAAAAAAGAAAAACAAAAAAGAGTTCAAATAATTGTGCAAATAAGTACGATGTTTTGGTGTAACACTTGAGATGAAGGAGGAAGTTTGATCAGAATTTTATGTGTGAACTTTTGTGAGTTGATCACTCCCTTAGGTTTAGGAAATTTTTTGTTTCGATTGGCTTTCAGACTTATCCCTTGCTTGTTAACCAAGTCACATTATAACTTTGAAAAGCCCTTGTGATTCATGCCTTTATATTTTCAATGTGAATTTTAGGATGAATGCATAATTTAGTCTATTGTTTGCAAGATTGTGGAAAAGTGTTTTTGTTCCTCACCTTTGTGTGCACTTCATCTACCGATGAATTTTTACTAGGCATGATTCATGATTAAGCTTGTTTTGTTTTAGAATATTTGGTATGATTTTTGTACTTAGGATTCGTTTCGATTACATGTTATCGTTGTAGGATTATGGTAAGTTTTACTTTGTGTGTGCATTTTTGTTTGAACCATACATTTGTTTTTGTTTTTCAAACTTTTTGATTCAGGATTCTTTGATTGATTACTTTTTCTTTCTTGAGTTTGTTTGGCCTTGTTTGAGGACAAACAAGTTCATGTTGGGGAGAGTTTGATAAGTGCAAATTGTAGTTATTTTTGTATATACTTTTTGTTTCACTTATCGACTCTTTGTTGTTAATATAGATTGAATAACCCCGACTTTTGTGTAAATACATTTAGTTTGTACATAATTGAGTTTTTGATTCATTTGTGTACCATTTGATAGTTTTGTATTCATTATGTAGGTATTTAAGCATGGTTGGAGCATTAGGTAATAAAAGCTCAAAGATGCATTTTTGATCCAAGAATTGAAGAAAGCAAATAAAGAAAGCCAAGAAAAGAAGCAAAGAAGTGTTGTTTTGGAACCAGCGTCGGGTGGTCTTGGGGCGCTGTCAGCGCCAGGCGATGCATTGGTGAGGAAATGGCGGTGGAAAAGAGAAAATCATGTGCTACTGCATTGTTCTCGCATCTTCTTCGTTGGGAGAGTTTTGAGGCCATCGTCGGGTGGTGAGTTTGAGCGTCGGGCGATGCTAGATACTTTTTTCCAGTTGCTTATGTGGCGTAGGCTGTGTCCAAAATAAAAACCACTATCGGGCGGTGCATTTTGGGCGTCAGGCAGTGCGTGTGAAACATAATTTTTTATATATTTCTTTATATTTCATTTGTTAGGGTTATGGGTTTGGGGATAGTTTTAGCTCCAAAATTCATCAACCCTCATTTTTCCTTAGGGTTAGATTAGAAAATAACTATAAAGCTTGCATACTGATGATCTGAGGTGGATTGCTCTTTGATCAGCACTGACAAACCGAGAGATTTGTGGTTCATTTCACTTCTTCTTTGTGTATTCTTTATTTGTTGAGTTTGTATATGTATTTACTTTGATCTCATGTATATTTTTCTCCCATGGCGTTGTATAAAATTTTCTTTACAAATCTTTGTCGATTATTGTCCTGGATTTTTGTTTTGTGCTAGGGGTTTGAGTTATTATATACATATACTACTCTAATTCTTATCTAGGATTATTGCCTATGTGTCTAGATTCTAGAGATAGATTTAGTTCTATTATTCACTTTGGTGTCTGTGATTAATGCTTATGTGTTGGTTGTGTCGTTTTGAGAGATCGTCGACATGAGTAACACGATTGACTTCTCTGTTGTTGAGGTTGGTTGAGAGATCACCACTGAGGTGATATAGTGGGTATTGTGTTTGACACGTGATGACATTGATGAGAATTATAGGTTGAGTATAAATGGTCGATAAGTTTAAGTCTGTAAGGAGTGGATTATATGCATGCCTGATAAGTTTCCTCTTTGAAGAGTGAATTTATTTTCTGCTAATACCTTTTACCTTTCCTTACAAACAACCCATTTTAACCCAAACTCACAAACGCGAGAGATTTGTAATGGCAATTCAGTAGGACTAATCTCTGTTGACACGATACAATATAACATAATATCACCCAGTAATTAATACTTGCTTTTTGTTTGCCGCATTACCGCTTTAGCAGCAATCCCCAAAGAAAATGGAGGCTGCCGAGTAGGCTATGAAAGACCTCCTAGAAGCAAATTTTATTTCTGAAGCCCAACACACAACATGGATCTCTAATGTAGTTATTGTAAAAAGAGTAATGAAAATGGCTCATGTGCATTGACTATACCGATCTCAATCGGGCTTGCCCGAAAAATGCTTATCCCCTCCCTAATATTGAAAAATTAGTTGATAATTTTGTAGGTTTTAAAGTACTGTCGGTCATGGATGCATACTCTAGATACAACCAGATCCCCATTGATAAAACGAACAAGAAGTACATGACCTTCATGACTGTGTCGGGCAACTATTAGTAAAATGTAATGCCTTTCGGCCTGAAGAATGCCGACGCTACTTACCAATGAATGATGAACAAGGTCTTCCTAATAAAAATAGGAGACATGCTCGAGGTCCACATGCACGACATGATAGTCAAGTCCAAAGAAGAAACTGACCATGCTCTCCACCTAAAGAAAGTCTTCTAGCAGGCAAGGAAATGAAGAATGTGATTTAACCCATAAAAGTGCACCTTCGGTGTACGGGTAGGTAAATTCCTCAGTTTCTAACTAACAGAAAGAGGAATAGAAGCCAACCCGGAAAATGGCAGGCATTTTCTGAATTTCCAATGCTAAACTCAAAGAAATCGATTCAAATCCTGAATAAAATGCTCACCTCGTTATCTCAATTTGTGGCAAAATCTTCACAACACACATTTCCTCTTTTCAAACTTATCCGCAAAGAGACAACCTTCAAGTGGACAGAGGAGTGTGAATGCGCCATCTTCCACCTCAAACAAGCACTGCCATAACTACCAGTCTTTTCACGACCAGAGAAGGAATAAATTATCTATCTCTATCTAGTCGTAGCATCTGAGGCCGTAAGCATTGCTCTCATCTGAGAAACCCTTGAGCGGAAGAAACCCATCTGCTTAACGAGCAAAGACTTACAAGGCCATGAGGTAAGTTACCATCAGATCGATAAAGTAGCCTTAGAGCTCATTAATGTAGCAAGGAGGATGAGGCACTATTTCCTGGCACACACGATTGTCGTTTGGATAGAGCAACCAATAAAAAAGTTACTCGATCGACCTGACATGATGCTTAAATGGTCGTTAGAGATCTCCGAGTTCGAAATCAAATATGAGAGCAGGAAATCCCTCAAGGCTCACGTATTGGATGACTTCATGGTCGAGATGACCTCGCCATCCTCCCCGAGCGGGGCCCACAAATGGACTATCTTTGTTGACGAAGCTTTTAGTTCGACAGGGAGCGGAGCATGCATTATATTAGAAAACGAGGAAGGGATCTTGATCAAAGTCTCCCTCACACTGTCTTTCCCGACCTCGAACAACCAATCTGAGTACGAAGCATTCCTAGTAGGGTTGCGCCTGGCCGAAGATCTAGAGGCCGAAGAAGTGAAAATCTTCATGGACTTCCAGCTCGTCGCATCTCGTGTACGGGCAGAATACCAGGTCAAAAACGACCATCTCGCTGAATGTTGGACTTTGGTCCAAGAAAGAATGAAGAAATTTGAGTCTGTAGACGTACAAAACATTCCCCGCGAACATAACACCTGAAAGATCTCCTGTCAAAACTGGAAAGCACAAAGAAATAAGGGGGAAACAAATCGGTAATACAGGAAATACTTCCTCGACTAAGCATTGAAAACCCTCCTTAACTCTAGACGTATGCGCCATAGGAGACAGTAATTGTTGGATGACCGCAGTATATAACTACCTCACAAAAGGAGAATTACCAACTGATTGAAAAGAGGCCAACGTAGTTAAACAAAGAGACTGCTCCTATGTTTTGGTCGAGGATAGATTATACAAAAGGGTATTATCCATCGCCTCCTTAAATGTATAGAAGAAAACAAAGTATCCCACATCCTGCGAGAAATCCATGAAGGAATCAACGACCAACCTCTGGCAGAAGATCCCTGGCCAGAAAAGAAATACGGGCAGGATACTATTGGCCTTCCATGCAACACGACACCGACGAGCACGTAAAGAAGTGTGGAAAATGTCAACGCCATAGGGACATGCACTTGGCGCCTCTGAGCAAGCTCAAGTCCATTTCACCCCGCTGACCTTTCGCATGGAGGGGCCTGGATATCCTCAGACCATTCGTGGTAGGATCAAACCAAAACAAATACCTAATAGTAGTCGTGGATTACTTTACCAAGTGGATACAAGCAAAAGCGGTGGCTAGAATAACCGCGTAAAACATTCTTCATTTCGACAAAAGAAACATCCTTTCCCGATTCAGCATCCCCCAAGTGATTGTCACTAAAAACGGGACACAATTCACATAAAATTTCCAGGAATTTGTTACCAAGTTAGGAACCATCCAACACTTTGCGTCTATCGAACACCCACAGATAAACGGCCAAGTCGAGTTTGCAAATAGATTGATCCTGCAAGGTCTTAGACAAAGGTTGGACGAAACCAAAAATAGACAGGTTGAGGAGCTACATGGTGTACTCTGGGCCTATCGAATAATATCTCACTCATCCACTAGGGAGACCCCCTTCTTACTAGCTTACAGAACCGAGGTTGTGATCTCAGTCGACCTTGTCGAGGAAATACGAACAGGAGCGGCCTTACGAGAAGCCTTCCTCAAACAAAAAATATCCATACAATATGACGGCAAAGTCATACGACGTGAATTCAAAGTCGGTAGCCAAGTCCTAAAGAGAAATCACATGGAGTCTCGCGAGGGAAAGCTCGCCGCAAACTGGTAAGGCCCCTACCGTGTCCACACAAAAATGTGGATTGGGGCTTACTAATTAGAAAATTTACACGGGGAACATCTTGCTCGACCTTGGAACATCGAAAAACTGAAGTAGTATTAAAGTTAAGGCGCTAAAAACAGTCAGTGTGCTCTATCAAAACGACAAACACAATAGTTCCGACCATGCGTGCATGCTCAGGTACAAGCGACACACTCCAAATTAAACAAAGAGGCACAAGTCCCTACTCTTTTGACGAGTAAATTCTTATCCCGACATAAAAAAGTTAAACGAGCTCCATTGTTGTCATACCACGATGGTAAAATGCCCAGCTCGCGATGAGAAGTTCACGCCGCCCAAATAAGACCCGAGTTCCGGCCCATGCCTAGAAATAACCTGGGCTGCTCGACCAGTGTCCCCACATTGGCAATCCTCAAACACTAACTAGAAAACACCCCCAAACTCTTGATCAAAACAAGTGTCTCGAGCCAACGAGCATACAGATATACAAGTATTCCATAACAATCAATCAATCACACATGAAAAAAGTTAAAAACACTTAAACGATGCATATTAAGATAGATCGACCACCATAGTAAAACAAATAAAAGGCGACCGTGAAGGCCACAATTTTCAAAGTTTTACATAAAGGGAGCACGTAACCCTTATCCAAAATACGAGCAAGTGGCCACGAAAACCACAATTGTTTGAGAATTACACGCAACGAGCAAAAGCCCTCAAAACAAATTACAACGGAAAAACGGTACATAGGCCAAACAAAACAAAGGAATAACAAAGCTCCAACTAATATGCCAGCTAAGGCTACTATTCTGGTTGAGGAGGTGCTCATGTGTCGGTTGTGGCTGCTCGGGTCTTCTTGGGCACTGAAAAGAATCTGTTACATTTTCACCTGTCATCTCAAGGAATTCCAGGATAACCATTGGACCATCCACGATACGATGAAGGAAACAAGTCCCCGTCAAATAGAAGTCGACCCCTGGGTTCATCAGACAGATATGGGCCACTGCATTCTTGAAAGCATCCTTGGTGGCCACCAAGGCATCGTCATCAGCCTGTTAAATGCGAGAGACAACTGGGCCCTGGTCGCCAGCTCCTTAACATATTCAGGCTCGTCTTCACCGGGGGCCATGACAGACTCAAGCTTTTTTCTCCCCACTGCAAGATCCTCTTTGAGCTTCTCCCTCTCCCTGTCTGACTCCTTCTTCGAATTGACCATTGCCTTGTTATCAACCTTCAACTTTTTATACTTCCCCTCGAAGATGGCAAGAGTTTCCCAGACTTTCCTCAGTTCAAAATCCTCGAGACTCCCCTCCTCGGTATGAATAGTCGCTAGGGGTGTTCAAATCCAAAGCAATCCAAATAAAATACCAAAAACCGATCCAAAAAACCGAAAACTGCAAAAACCCGAAATTTATTGGACGTGTTTGGATGTCATTTTTGTGAAAACCGATCGGTTCGATCAGATTTCAGATTAATTTTTCAAAACCGATTCAAACCAAACCGAACCGTATACATATATTTTTATACTTATTTACTTTTTATTAGTATGATATGTTACGTGAATTTATTATTAGATGATAATAATTTTTTAATAATATTTATTAGCTTTGTATAATCTATTTATTTTTATTATTTCAACCATAATCGATCACTCTCATTTTTTAATATTAACATTTAATATACTATATATTATATATTATATCAAATATATGATTTATTAGTAGTTTTATAATATTAATAAAAAGATAATGTGTAATTTGGATATCCACAAACCGATCCAAATTAAACAGCATAAAATTGGATCAGATCGGATTGGATTTTTTTACTATATCATCCAAAATCGAACCGAACTGCAAGCATATTTATCTTTGGATCAGATGATTTTTTGCCTTAAAACTGATCCAACCCGAACCACAAACACCCCTAGCCGCTGCACTCAAGATCCTCATTATGGCCACAGCATCTTGGGCCAACAATGTCCTCTTGCTCGGGCGATCCAACGCCTAGTACACCAAGGACTCCGCCTTGTGGACACCTAGAGAAGAACCTTTGAAGAAGTTCTTATTGTGAAACCAAGGGGTAGCATACATTTCTCCTTACCTTTTTCCCAGGTCAAGTCAACTAAGTCATCAAAACAAGGACGCTTAACCCATGAGCTCACTGGCATAGGTGAGGACTATAACACCCTTCTAAATCCACATATATTTTGCATGAAATTTTTTTAGAAAATAAAATCAAGTTGAGACCACCAAAGGGCATCACATCTTCATAAAACATCAAATATAATAAATCCTTCCCCGTAACACGGGTTGCAATAAATTTAAATCATATAATACATTGGTATCATCACATAATCACTTCAAATAATGCAGCGGATTCACAGTCTCAAAAAAATTCTTATTACTAAGGTACTTCACAAAAATCCTCGTCATAATTCATCAATTAAACTTCATAATTCAAAACAGATCACAATACCAAGAAAGGTAGTTTATAAATCTCAAAATAAACTAAAGAAATGAAGTTCACAATCAAACAATCCCAACCCTGATGTTATATATCAGAGCAAGACTCCCTTTATTCTACGGAAAATGAATAAACACACTCTGAAGCTATCCTCTAAGCTTCCTGAACTAATCTTGATCACCTCCATGTTAACTATGGATAGAGGCAACATTTCCAAGTAGAAAAGGTGAGTAAATCATAATCATTATAAAAGACATAAGTAATAAACATAGTAGATATGCACTTAGGCAAGGCATCATACATCATCAGAACCTCATGTTATACTCACGCCTTCACAACTTCATCAATACACAACAACATAATCATTACATGCCATTTATCATCAAGTATCTTCAAATCATTATGCAATGTCACATAGAATGTAATGCAACATCATAGACTCAATTATGTGGTACCAAAACTTCACTGATGACTCATTCACCGCTTTCTCCAAAGATCTCCACCAATGAATTGATTCCCACTTGGAACTAGAGTACTTCATAATATTGCACTCAATCCACACAATGGGATTGATGCCTTCACTGGAATATCATTTTATCATCCTCACTGGACCGAGGTCCTAATAACATCACTGGACTAAAGTCCTAAGCAATGCCATGAATGCATGATGCACACCAACATAATAAATACGACCACGAATAGTTAAAACGCATCAACATTCATGAATTCATCATAGCATCATATCATCATAATAAACAAAGCATCATCGTATCATCATAATAAACAAAGCATCATGATATCATCATAATACACAAAGCATCATCATATCATCATAATACATAAAGCATCATCATATCATCATAATACACAAATCATAATCATGATCCAACTGGGGAATCCTAACTTTATCATAACTTAAGTATTGTAAATATTCTTCTTATTTATCATTTTATTCCATTAAACTATAGTTCATTATGTTAGCCATCCAACACTTCGAACGACACCTCAAATGAGTCCTAAAACTCAAGTTATGGAACTTTTAAGAAAATCCAAAACAATCATTCAGTTCTGGACACCTTCACCCGGTGACACTACTTCCATCGCCTGGCAAAGCCTCCATCGCCCCTTGCATCACTCGGCAATGCTAGGAGAGATGGACTCCAGTAGCGTCACATTTATTTCCCTTCCTTTCGCTCTATCTCTCGCCTGGCGATTCCCAAGTAATGTCATCATCGCCCGGCGGCGCTGCATGAACAGGGTTTTCTTGTTGCAATTTCCTGCATAAACTAGTCTCAATTTCTTATGATTTCACCATATTACCAGTCTCTAAACATCAGTATTTCACATAGTTTCATCATATTACAACATCCCAAAATACCATACTTCACATGCATTAATTCTTTGCAATTAAACATCATAATTGCATCAATTCATCATCAAACACCACATAATCATCATCAACCAAAACCTAACACAATTCTACAATTATCTAAACCTTATATCAATTATCGTAACAATGATGAACACCCCTTACCTTATATTATAGCAGCAAACTTAATTCATTTTGGTGTTTTATCACAAAAATCCTCCTGCCTCTTTGTGCCCTAGCTTTTCCCCTTCACAAAATTCTTCCAAATGTTACGATTGCACAGAATTAGCGTTTCAACTCTCAAGCCTTCCTTATACCAAACTTTCCCCTTTGAACCCTAATATAGTCTTCCATTATTGTCCTCACTTATTCTTCTCAAATGGCTATTTTGCCCTTATCACCACTATCTCTAATATTATTCTATTTTTATAATTAAAATAATTCTAACCAATTATTCTAATTATTCTAATTATTCTAAAATAATATATACCTTCTTAATTCCTACTGGCACTTCATACACCACACAAAACTTCATATCAAGCATCATGATCATCAATACATCATATAAAGACTACAAATATGTCACAAAACTTATCATAAATTAATCAAATAATTAAATAAATGATATAATTATTTTGGGGTGTTAAAACTCTCCCCCACTTAAAAGAATGTTCGCCATCGAAAATAACCTGACGAAAATAAATACAGATAAGACTCTCTCATCTGATTCTCGCGTTCCCACATCCAACTTTCACTAGCTGGTCCAGCTCACAATACCTTCACTAAGGCGATATCCTCGCCTCACAGTTCTTTCTCTTCTCGACCTTCTATTCGCACAAGTGATGCTTCCATGGTCAGGTTATCTCGCACATGTACATCATCCATTTGAATTACATGCGAAGGGTCCAGAATGTACTTTCTCAATTGGGACACATGAAACACATCATGAAGATTTGCAAGGGACAACGGAAACGTAATTCAATACTCCATCTCACCTATCTTCTTTTATATCTGATACAGACCAACAAAACGTGAAGTAAGCTTTCTCGACTTCAAAGCTCTACCAACACCAATTATCGGAGTAACTCTCAAAAACACATGGTCATCTTTTTGGAATTTGATTTCCTTTATCCTCTTGTCATTATAACTCTTCTGACAACTCTGAGAATCTTTCATTCTCTCTTGAATCATCTTAATCTTTTCATTCATTTCATGTACCATCTCTGGTCCGAGCACAACTCTCTCGCCTGACTCGTACCAACAAAATGGAGTTCTACACCTCCTACCATACAACGCTTCATACAGTGCCATATTAATACTCGCATAAAAACTATTATTGTATGTAAACTCAATCAACCTCGAGTGACTATCCCAAGACCCCCCTTGTTCTAGCATAAAAGCCCTCAACAAATCCTCTAAAGACTGAATAATCCTCTCTGTCTGACCGTCCGTCTGCAGATGATATGCAGAACTCAACCTCAATTTAGTACCAAAAACATTTTACAAACCTTCCCAGAATTTTGATGTAGACCTTGGATATCTATCTAACACAATACTCGAAGGTATCTCATGTAGCTTCACAATCTTATCAATATACATCTCAGCTAGCTTCTCCATAGGATAATTGATTTTCATTGGTAAGAAATGAGTTAACTTAGTTAACCTATCCACTATCACCCAAATCGAATCATTACCTTTAACAGTCATTGGTAATCCCAACACGAAATCCATAGAGACAATGTCCCATTTCCACTCTAGGATACTCAAAGGTTGCATAAGACCCATAGGCTTCTGATGTTCAATCTTCGACTTCTGAAAAGTCAAACAAGCATAAACAAACTTAGTGATATCCTTCTTCATACCAGGTGTTGTACCCCAAAATTTTCCCTATAAATTTCTCAAGAATTCTCTCACAAGATCTCTATTAATTCAAGACTGCACAAGGTTTGATCAGCTCAAGACACCTCCTCAAGCACTGATGACTCAAAATTATGGTTTGCGTTTATAGAAGGACAATTGGATTTTTAATGATTCATATGACTTTCACAGATCATTTTGGACTCCCAAGATTGCTCATGTTAATTTTCAAGCTTTGGATCACATTTTTGCTCAGTCAATTGATCAGTTTACCTAAAATCAACTGTATTGGGAAAAAAGTCAACTATGGACAATTTACAGTCAAACTTCATAATTTTTAACCCATATCAACATTTTGAATTCACATATGTCAATTGGTCAAGTTTGGATCACAATTCCTCAAGAAGTTTGATCAGATCACCAAAAGGGAGAAATGGTCAAAATTAGGGTTTTGACTAAAGAGGCTTAATTTTTGACAGTTGACCAAATGCATGACTTGTTGGTTTGAGACATGATATCAAGTATTCAAATGTATAATTTTTACCTAATTGCATGGTTCAAAACATTTCTCATTATCAATTGATTGATAGTTGAAATTTGGTCAACTGATGAAAAAGTCAACTATACACTGAAAAGTCAAACTTTGACTTTTTGATCAAAATCAAGTTTCAAAAATCATATTTCATCAAGACATGTTAATGTATGAAGATTGTTCATCAAGAAATTAAAAGTTAAGATTACTTTGAAAAAAGTCAAAGTTCTAAACACTTAGAAATTTTTGTAAGTGTTAAGAAAAAAACATGATAATTTTATAACTTTGTGCCAAATTTCCACTATAATGCAAGATGATTCAAGAAAAATTTTCAACATGAAAGTTGTAGATCTCAATGATATCTAAAAACTTTATAGGACAGCACAAGTTCTAAAAAATCTTGGATTTCAAGTTATAAATTCATAAAGACATGTCCATGAAACAAAAAGACTTCGTGAAATTTTGCCCTAGTTAGGCAATTTTTTTACCTAACTTCTTGGCCAAGTTTCACATAGTTCCACAGCGATTCTTCAAAAATTTCCAACATAAAGGTTGTATAGGATATTACAAGCTTTCCAAAATATCCAAGAACTCATTTAGATCATTTTTGAGCAAAGATAATCGAAGGCAAGAAGTTAGGGTGTCAAACTTAGTTTACAAGGCAGAATTTTGTGATGAACATGATCCAATCTTCAAGCATGTTGTACAAATCCCACTTTACAGGCTTCTAACTTGCATTTTACTCCTTAATTAAATGTTTACACAACTGTTAGAGCTTTTATCCAAGCATTTGAGACATTTTCCAAGTGGTTATTCCATTTTTTGCACAAAGTCACCACTTCCATTTTTGAAAAGTAACTTTAATCACAATGTCAACTCTTCATGAGCCCATGCATTGTTGCTTCTGACTCAAAAACACTTCAATGCAAGAAGTAACATATCTAAAACCTGCTAACCACCCTACAAATCCTTGTACTTCACATTGAAAACATGTTTGTCAATTTTGCTTCAAAATCAAGTAACCAAGCCATAACATGTGATTTCAAATTCTGAGTTGTTTCAAGTCCTCAAACCTATTGCCTATAAATTAGGACATCATTTGCAACCTAAGGGACGAGTTCAAAAGCCCTCAAACACCCTGAAACTCCTCAAAGTCATAATTTTCATTTCAAAACTCCATTGTTGCATATTCTGGCCTTAAACACCAAACTCACAATCTACTTGTGTGTTTCCTCTCCAAGTCAATCCTAAAGCTCCCAAACATCAAACACAACACATCCATGTCCCTGTTTTAAAACTGTGACACCTCCATCACCATCCTCCATAACCAAAAACAGATCTTTTCACATTGACTTCTCCAGCACGATTCAACCATCCTCAACACAAACTAATCATTGCATTAGCTTCCTGGAGGTTCACTGAAGCTAACTGGATCATCACAACACCTCGAGTGTTGCTCAAACTCAAAACATGATCCCCACTTGCAAGGTGACTTTTTTGACTTTTGAACTTTTCATATAAGCATTGTTAGGCTTCCATTTTCAAAGATAAAATGTAGACATCATTTCCCTGAAGCTAACCATGTCCATAGTTTTCATTTATATTGCCTGAGCATGGAGAATTTTAGGTTTGAAGTTTTCTGAAAAATTAGGTTTTAGATTAGGGCCAACAAAATTCTCATTCATCTTTGATTTATAGCTTTAGTTATTTACATGGTTGGATTCATGAAGAAAAATGGAGCAACTTTCATGTTTACATTTTCCATTTTTGTTGAGAAATGAGGAATTTACAGGATTTGAAAAAAATGGTAAAAGAAGATGGCGCGAGAAAGAAGAAGATGACAACCATGGAAGGAGTTTAAAGTATATATTTATGGATTGATATAAGACACCGGATGTATAGCCACCCAAGTGGTAGAATCGTGCACCTTTCACCCCTATGATTTGGGTTCGAGCCCCAGTGCCACATTTTGCCATTTCTTTTTTTCATTTTTCTGATTTTTTTTGTTTGCTAGGCGCGCCTGGTCCCCCATTTTTGGGCCCTATGTCATTTTTGCTAATTCCTCACCCCATGTTTAACTAACACAGCTTCTGGCCCATTTTATTATTATTTTTATTTCATTTATTTTATTTTCATTTAAATATATTTTACTTAATACAAAAATAATAAAAAATAGATTTAGGCTTTTATTTAATTAAATTAATTTTTGACATAAATTTAAATTTATTTTAATCCCCTTTTATTTTGTCTTTGTTAATTAATTTGTAAATTAATTAGAAATTAGGATTTTTATTATTATTTCCATACATTAAAAATATTTTCTTTAACAAATCCAAATTCTTCTCTTAAAAAATAAATTAATGCTAGACTTAGGTTTATCTTTAATTGAAATTAATTTAGAACTTAGGACTTTTATTTAATTATTTTTTTATACTAGTTTATTTTAATTAAAACTCTTTTCACAAACAGAACCCTAAAAAACTTGTTTTTCTTTAATAAATTAATTTATTTTATTAACTTAATTTTAATTTTCTTATTCTTATCTAATTATCTTCTTTTAAGTTAATTAGGTCAAAAACCATTTTTCTTAAACAAAATGCATTTTCTTCTCCATTCATACCCTTGTATATTTATTCATTCTTGTACATTTAATTCTTGTAAATATTAAATATGGTTGTAATAGATAATTAGGATTTAATTTCTTGCAATCCCCATTTGTAAATATGTATACCCCATCCCTAAATGATGTAATAGCGTAGGATATTTACTTTTCGGAAATTACCGCTTTCATATAAATGCTAGTTAATTAGGGTTTGTATGGAAAGATAAAATCAATACTTAGAAAACCCTAATCCAAGATAAACTCAAGCATGAAATACAATGCACTTTTACACTTTGCACCTCTAGGGTTTACTCCACTTTGTTGCCTTAAAAAATGGCCATGTTACGCATGTGAGACATCTTAGCAAAAACAAACAAAATACAAGATCAAAGTCCCTCGATGACGCTACGAATATTGCCTTACAAATGATCTTAGTCCCTTGAGAAAAATGCTAAGATATCTCACAACATTGCTATCCATGACTATATGATGATCCACACCCGTCCTTTTACATCCAAAGATAGGGTTACTTGCCAATCAATGGTGAGATGACAATATCAAAGGAAGGGGGAAATGAACAAATACTTTTAAGTAGGTAGAACGTTCTTAGTTGCTTGCTCACGATCCATATTAAAAAACAAACATCTTTTCAAACACACCAAACACTTTCAAAAATATGAAATATTTTCAAAAAGTCCAACACTTTGTATGCATTCTTATAGAGACGAGTATCATTACAAAGTTTTCCTAAATGAAGGCGCTTTTCAAAAATACTTTCAAAACCCACCACAAACACATTTCAAACAAATCAATTTCAAAAGTGATCTAGAAAGAAACTAAGAGCCCATAGATAACTATGGATGAAAAGGGTGTTAACACCTTCCCTTTTCATAACCTACTCCCTTGAACTCAAAAAAAATATCTCAAAGGTCTTTCCTTTTCTTTTCACCCTTTCCTTATTGGATAAAAGAAAAGTCGGTTGCGACTCTTGTTATCTATAATAATTGCGATAAAATGCAAAACAACCAAGTCAGTTCTCCCACCGTATTACAGAACTGGTGAATCTGTTGGGGAATACTTTAAAGTGGGGTTACCTTAGAGCTAGATCACATTTAATTGATTTTATTTTTTGACTTGCTTGCTTTACATTTATGGGTCCTTGTTTGGGTTTGTATTGTTCCTCTACCCGGATCACGGGACACCATTAGGTAAGTAGCAATAGATTGTGGAAACTATGTGGGGTATACCGACATGGTTGAAGGAATCGCTACGTTAGTGTGACACATTTGTTGGTACCAGCAACCCTTGAGTTTAGTCAAGGAGAATACGGGGCCATTGTGTGGTGTCATGAAGCACTAACCGGCCTTAGAACCTTTAAATTGAACAACTTGGCCATTAGGAAGTAGTGAGATAGCCGACTTTGGTGCAGTCCGAAGTTGGTTGATACTCTATACTACGCTCATTGAGATCGAACTTTCGGGATATTTCGGTCGCCAATTAAGAGGCTTGCGCTGAAATAATGCCCGATCAAGAAAGATCAATGATATTGAGATTCCCTAGAACCCGGTTACTTTCTAGGATAGGTTGAGCCAACTAAACTTTAAGAGGGTACTTACCTATGAACCTCATGCAAGCCTAAACCTAAGGACTTGTTTGCTTTGTGTGTATATTTTTGTTTGTACATAACATTATGACATCATACCATGGAATCTTGCACTAACCATTTCAAGGATCTAGAGATTTATCTTTGTCTTGTTTTGTAGAACATGGCTCTCACTCGCAGGAATACTGTCCAAATCAACCTCTTCTAAACGCCTCCTCAACTCAAGGAATTGGCATTAAGGGTCCCCAATGATTCTCCTTTCACTAAGAAATACGGTCGTCTCATCAACTTGGTTACAACAAGCTTTGAAGAGGATATGGTGAAAGTGTTATTCCAATTCTTTGACCCTAAACACCATTGCTTTACCTTTCCTGATTACCAACTTGTGCCTACTATGGAATAATTATCTCAACTCTTGGGATTCCCTATTCTTGATCAGCTACCCTTCAATGGTATTGAAAGAGACCCAATACCTGAGGAGATTTCTTGAGCTCTACATTTGCAACGGTCTGATGTTGTAGCCAATTGGGAAACGAGAAGTGGTGTCAAAGGGTTCCTAGCCAAGTTTTCGTTGGATAAGGCTCAAGATTCTTGGGATGCTCTGGATATACAAGCCTTTGAGGAAGTGTTGGCTCTTCTCATCTATGGGATGGTTCTATTTCCTAACACTGACCAACTCATAGATGTGAACGCAATCAAAAAATTTCTATCTCACAATCTGGTGCCTACTTTACTTGGGGATATCTTGCATTCTCTTCACTCTCGCACCATGAAGAAAAGAGGACTTCTTATGTGTTGCACTCCTTTCCTAGATAGGTGGTTTATTTCACACCTACCTAGGTCTGTTGTGAAGAACGAGCATGGCTTAAGATGGTCTAGTAGGTTAATGTCACTTACACATTCTGATATTTATTGGTGTTCTTGATCCATGGAGGACATTACTATTGTTGACCGTTGTGAGGAATCCCCTATTGGACCTCTACTTAGCACTAGGGGAGGTATTACCTACAATCCTTGTTTGGCTTTGTGACAATTTGGGTATGCTAGGAGGGATGGCCCTCATTATGCACTTGTCCAAGGAATTGCATTCGACTATGAGAAAGATATCCAAGGTTATCGTCAGAGATTCATATAAGCTTGGGGCATGGTTAACAAGGTTGATAGCAAGACGTTGGGGCATAAGAACTCCATTCCTTTGGAGCCTTATCTCAAGTGGGTGCGAACTCGCTCCCAAAACCTCATGACGCCTTATGAAGATATCCTACCTATCATCATGGAGCTTGTCGCTGAAGGAGATGTTCCATATACTGTCCTTTATCCTGATATTCCTACTTCTCTTGAAGATTTGCAAAGAGCTTGGATTCAACTAAAGGGGGAGCGAGACACCTTTGAAGTCCAATTTTATGCAAGCGAGAAGAAGACATTGGAGCTTATGAGACAACTTCATGAGGAGAGGATCTTGAATGCCTATATCCCTCCAAAGAGGAAGCATCCATAGGAAATTTGAGCCATTGTTTTTGTATTTTAGTTCATTTTGTTTCTATTATTTCAATGTAAGCCCAAGAGGCATGTTGTAATCAATTTGAATTTATTAATACAATTAATGTTTTTTCCTTTTTGTCTAAAAAAATTTAAATCTTCTAAATCCTTGAAATCATTCCAATACGCATTTTCATGCATCATAACATAAATAGGTTTTCCACAACAGGTTTCCTTATCTTTCTACTATTTATTTCAGCAAGATGGATATCGAACAAACAGTGAAGGACTTGCAAGCGCATAATTCCCATTTCCAAGAGACCTTACTGACCTTGGCTAAAGGGAAACAAGAATTGATGACTATGCTAGTAGCCAAGAAGAAAACCAAAAAGAAGGCCTCCATCAACATGGGTAAGAGGTTCAAAGGTTCGGTTCGTCAGGTACAGATAGTCGAAGAATCTTTTGAGGAGGACGAAAATAAAGACGAAGAGGCAAGGAGAACCCGTGTTGGAGTGCCAATAATCAAGCTTCCGAAGAAGAAGATTATTTTGATGAGCAATATCTTCCGGCTGAGGATAAATACAAGCAGTTGGAGGATAAACTAAAGGCTGTTGAAATTTAAGTTGTTCCTGGCTTGGATTTTAGTGATTTGGGCTTAGTATCTGGGTTCGTCATCCCCCATAAGTTCAAAATACTGGTCTTCGCCAAGTATGACGGGGTTTCCTTCCCGAAATTTCATCTAAGGTCTTACATGCGTAAGATGCATCTGCACACTACCAACAAAAAGTTCTGGATCCATTTCTTCCAAGAGAGTCTGGCTGGGACTCAACTAGAATGGTTATATCAATTGGATGGTTCCCGTATCCACACATGGGAAGATCTAGCCACTGCTTTTTATCATCAATATCAATACAATTCCGATCTGGCACATACTAGAGTCCAACTTTAAGGTATGACAGTGGGTACCAATGAGGGGTTTAAGGAGTACGCATAAAAGTGGATGGATCTTGCTGGTAGGGTCCAACCACCACTAACTAACAGAGAACTAGTTGATATGTTTATGTGTACATTAACTGGCCCATTTTTCAATTTGTTAATTGGAAGTTCTTTGTCTGGTTTCACCGAGTTGATCCTAACTGGTGAAAGGGTCGAAAGTAGTATTAAGAGCGGAAAAATTCCCATGACATCCGCTTCCGCATCCAACTCTGTAAATAAGCCCTTCACTGGAAAGAAGGAAACAAATGTTGTGTATGGGGCAGGAACCCGTACCAAGAAGGATCACTATTCATCTATTAATGTTGTTTTGATCTCCAACCCTCCATCTGCTCAAAGACAATCATCCAAACATCAATGATCTGAAGTCCCACGAAGACAATTCACAAGGATTAGAATGTCATCGTCCCAAGATTTGCAACATCTATTGAAGGCTAACTTAGTGACATTGCGTGATCCACCATCAAATCCAAATACCACATCCCCGAAGTACAATCCAAATGCCAAGTGTGCGTATCATTCCAACATCCCCGGGCATGAAACTGATCAATGCTGGGCTCCGAAGAATTAGATTCAAGATCTGATAGACAATAAAACAATTGAATTTGATCCACCTGCTACTCCTAATGTGATAACCGCACCACTGCCGAATCATGGCAAAGGTGTTAACACAATTGATGATACTACTTTCGTCTCTTCCATTGAATATTTAACAACTTCATTAACTACTGTAAATATTAATTTACTGAGAGTCGGGGTGTTCCATGGCTGTTCTAAAGATTGTGTTTGCTGTGATCAACAAGTAAATGGGTGCAAGCAGCTGAAGGAAGGTGTGCAACGCCTGATAAATAGCCACGAGATTCTGTTTGATAAAATTCCTAACATCAAAAGTTTAACCAATAAAACTGAAGACATGTCCATAATAACCATCTCCAATAATCCGCTTAGGATCCCCTCAAAGGGTCCTATTAGAATTCCAAATGAACCAACCATTTCTCCTTTAATAATCACTACCGCTGGGCCTATTCCCTACTCCTCTGATAAAGCGGTTCCATGGAACTATGGTTCCGAGGCTTATTATCATGGGATAAAAGAAGATTCCTGGATCAACAAAGACGAAGCTGATATCACTAATATTGCAGGTTCTAGTAAAGTAACAAGAACATGGAAAATCTTTTCCCCTGATATTTCACCACCCACTACTATAACAACTCCCATCCGCATAACCCATGACAAGTCTAGTGCCAACACTAGGGGCAAAGAGAAAGAAGGTGAGCCTGCTGGGATAGAAGCACTTACCAAAGATACTAAAGCTGAAGAACTCTCCACTCGAGAGATGGAGGAAATCCTGAAAATCATAAAGAAGAATGACTTCAAAATAGTTGAGCAATTGGGGAAAACCCCCTCCAAAATCGCCATTCTATCATTGTTGCTCTATTTGGACGCTCATGCCCAAACTTCAATCTAGTTCCTAAAGAAATCCCATGTGCCCTAAGAAACCATAGCTGACCAGTTAGAGAACTGTGTAGAAAGTTTAACGGTTGTCAATGGATTAGGGTTCTCCGATGCTGATTTGACTCCTATGGGAAGGAACCACAACAAAGCCTTTCATTTCTCTATTGAATGCAAGGGGAACACCTTGGCTCATGTCCTAATTGATATTGGCTCATCTTTAAATGTGTTACCCAAAGTTTCTTTGGACCGAATAGATAGTGAAGGACTGGTATTGAAGCCAAGCGATATTGTTGTAAGGGCTTTCAATGGGTCTAAGAGAGTGGTTCATGGAGAGGTGGATCTCCCAATTAAAGTTAGCTCACATATTTTCAACTCTAACTTTTATATAATAGACATATGTCCCGCCTACTCTTGTTTGCTTGGGCGCCCTTAGATCTATGGGGCAGGGGCAGTAACATCCACCCTTCATCAAAAATTAAAGTATCTAGTCAAAGGGAAGATTGTTACTGTTTGCAGTGAAGAAGAATTTATGGTGAGCCATCTCAATTCCTTCAAGTATGTGCAAATGGATGGCGAATTCATAGAAACTCCATGCCAGGATTTCGAAATTGTTCCTCCTATGGTTTCCGCCACCAAAATCTCCTCTAACATATCAAAAGCTGATAAAGATATACCAAGAATGGTTTCACTTAAGCCTGCTCATGTCGTGGTCGAAGATGGTAATTTTACTATCTGGGGACAACTTCCTAATATTCCGTTTAAAGTAGATAAATTTGGGTTGGGTTTCACCATTAAAGCTCAGAAAGAAGTCAGGCGTGCTCGTGTGGGAAAGCCATCTCTCCGCATCGGAAATCAAGAAGTGAATGTTGTGGAAGACTCTGATGATGAAAATAATTTTGAAGATTGGATCTACCCTACTGTCAAAGGAAAGCTCAACAATTGGCATGCAAAGGATTTCACTCCCATCTCCTTCATTGAGGAGTAATTACTGTTTACTGTTTTCTGTCAATTCAAGAACTTCTGTCTGTAATCTTAAATTCCAAACAATGACTTTTAAGCCATGTGTAAGTGTTTGTTGGCAGCAATTTTGGTAAAACAATGACTTATTAATGTTTTGCTAAATGTCTTAACATTTGGAGCAAAATTGTTTTGAATGATGTCAAAGAAGATGTCTTGACATCTGCCTACTGAACTGATCTCAGCCTAAAATCAGTTAAGTCTTTTGTTTCCTGATTTCCAGCACTCTATAATTCAGGATATGTGTTGTACCCCAAAATTTTCCCTCTCATTTTATCAACATTTCTCATCACAAGGCTCTTGGAACTCAAGATCAAGCTAGGGTTTGCTCTGCTCAAGACACCTCCTTGCACTGTTGACCTAAATTAGGGTTTGAGTTTGCACAGGGATATTTTGACCCACAATGCCCAAAGTGACTTTCATACTTCATGTTGGACTCATAAGTTTTCCCATACCAAGTTTCAAGCCTTGAATCAAATTTTTGCCCAGTCAATTGGACAGTTGACCTAGAAATCAGCTGTATTGGGGAAAAAGTCAATTATGGCCAATTGACAGTCAAACCTCATGAATTTTGACCCACGTCAACATTATGAACTCATATGAACCATTTTATTAATTTTGGATCACAATTCCAAAAGAAATTTGATCAGATCACCAAAAGGGCAAAATGGTCATTTTAGGGTTTTGACTATACAAAGGCAATTTTTGACTGTTTGACCTAGCCAATAGCAAATCAAGCCCAACCATGGACTCAAGGACTCAATGACATCATCTTGACCCATTCAACAAGTTCAAAAGATCTCAAATGCATAGGATTGACAGATGAATTTTTCAATCAAACTGATCAAAATTTAATTGTATACTGAAAAGTCAAACTTTGACTTTTTGGTCAAAATCAAGTGCCAAGGGTCACTTTTCATCAAGACATGTCAAATTATGAAACTTTTTCATCAAGAAACCCAAATTTGCAAATTAGGGTTTAAAATGGAAAAAATTTCATAACTTAGAAATTTTCTAAGTTATAAAAGTTTCTTATTTTTTCCTAACTTTGTCCCATTTTTTCACCAAGATGCAAATGGATTCAAACAAAACTTACAACATGAAAGTTGTATTCCTTCACAAAGTATACAACTTTGATTCACAAAGTTTTCTCAAAAGAAGCTTGGATCTCAAGTTATGATTTTTGGAACAAGGGCCCCTAAAACTTTTAACTTAGAGAAATTTTGCCCTAGTTTAGGCAGGATTTTAACCCATCTTCTTGGCCATTTTTCACATGGTTCCACTTGGAGTTTCAAGTTGCATTTCAAAGATGGATTATAGTACATGTTTCAAGCTTTCCAAATTGTCCAAGAACTCTTCAAACACACTTGTGGTTAGGGAGAATAGAATGCTTGAAGTTGGAAAAAACTCACTTTGTAACCATGGCCAATACATGTTCATACCAAGTTGCAAATCTGACCAAACTAGCTTAGTACATAATTACAGGTCTCTAAACTAATTTACACTCAAAAATTGAATACAAATATATTGGACATTGGCATTGTTCTGATCAAGAGAGCATTGTACAATGAACATTTCCATTTTGAGCATAAAGGTCACACTTCCATTTTCACAAAGGCAACTTTATGTCAAATTGCATTTTCTTGAGCCTTGGACTTTTTTCCTTGAAAAAAACAAGTTCCCTAATCTCAGGCATAGTACACCAACTTGAGCATGCTTGTAATAGCCTGTACAGGCCATAGCTTGGTCACTTCACATCTTTGCTTTCAAAACAAGTCAAAAGGCCAAAAGCTCATAACACACACATATGATATAATTGAACTGAAGCAAAGTTTTCAAACAAGTTTCTCATATCCTTGTAAGCCAGAAACACGATTCTTTGACCTCTAAAACCCTCTTGTGCATAAAATCTTCATTTCTGCCCAAAACAGGGCAAGTTATGCAAATCACAAGCCACAATCAAATCCCCTCGTGCGTTTTGTCCCAAATCACTTCAAACACATTCTAAATAATACACCTAAGTTGTCCAGATCATTCACAAGTTGTTGTAACTCCATTTACACACATCACCATTTTTGTTTGGAAGCTTTGCAGGTTGAGTTCTATAGCACGATTTAGGCCACTTCAAAACAAATTAAGCATTGGGAAAGGTTCAGGGGACATCAAGCAAGCTCAAAAGAACCTCAGTCCCCATTGAAAGTTGTTGTATTGGCCAACTCGAACTCAACTGAAATAGGTATTTCATGAACTTCTATCTCTCTATTTAGGAACATTTAGCCTTAGGTTTGTGAATGAAAGATGTTGTACTCATTGCCCTGAAACCATACATATGCTCAGTTTTCATTTATATTAATCGTGCTAGGAGAATTTCATCCATGAACTTTCTGAAAAAACTAGGTTAGAAATTAGGGCCAGAGAAATTCTCTCTGGTCTTTGAGAGTTAGATTAAGTTTTTTTATATGGTTAGATTTTTGATTTGATGCTCTACAAGTTTCATGTTTTGAGTTTTGTCAAAAGATCACAAATACATGAGATACAAGTTTGTACAGGCATGCGCGCGTTTTTCAAATTTCTGGAGGTTGAAGATGAAGTCTGGGCTGGGCCTGGCCTTCTTGCTTCCAACACCTCCCAGCTTACTTTCAGCACCCCCCTGGCCCATTTCTTTGTATTTTCATTATTTTTGCATTTTAATTTCTTTTATGACTTTGATATTTAATTTTCAAATATAAAAAATACTCTAAAAATATTTTCACAATTTTTTTCATTTATTAGATATTTTATTTTGATTTTTTCTAATATAAACAACAATTTAAATACATATGTTATTTTGTTTAAACTTGAAAATAATGCAAATAATACTCTTATTTTCATTTCTATTTTTTATTTACACCAAAAATATTTTCTTGAATATATTGTATTTTTGTAAATATTTTATTTTATTTTTTACATACTTAACATATTTAATATGTATATATATATATATATATATATATATATATATATATATATATATATATATATATATATATATATATATATATATATATATATATATATATATACTATATACTTTTGTTTTATTAAATACTTAGAAATAAAACACAAAAATATTATATTTTTAATTTATTGTTATTTATACTAAAAAATACCTTTTTTTGTTATATATATTACATTTTTACACATATTAATATTTTTTTTGTACATAAAAAAATACATCATATTTATTTTCTTAAGGAATTAGGGTTTTTACCCTAAAAAACAAATAAATCTTTTATTTATTTCTTTATACTTTTTTATATTAAAAAATATTTTTGTATACATGAATAAATAAAAACTTTTTTTTTTGCATAATACATTTTGTTTAATATTTATTTATTTTGTTTAATTAAATATTTCCCATTTATTTTATTTGCACAAAAAATTTAATTTGGATGTAATAGTAATTAGGGTTTTATATTTCTTGTCAAATACCCCTGTGATATGGTGGGAGAACTGACTTGAGATTTTGCATTTTGTGTTCACAAATGTTTCGGTTTAGCAAGAGTCGTCACCGACTTTTTATTTTATCCTAAGGAAAGGTCAAAAAGCACAGGAAAGACCTTCGAGATGTTTTCTTGGATTCGGGGAGTAGATTATAGAAAGGGAAGGTATTAGCACCCTTTCTATCCATGGTTATCCATGGGCTCTTAGTTACTTGCTTAGATCACTTGCTTTGCATTTTCAATTGTTTGAAATGGTGTTTTGCGTGTGGTTTTGAAAGAGGTTTTGAAAAGAGGCCATCGTTGTGGCAACCTTTGTAACGATTCTTGTTTGAATGTATACAAAGATGTTTTGGTCTTTTGAAAAGTTTCCAACGTTTGAAAGTAGGGTTTTGAAATTGTGTGGTGAAGTGTGTTTGAAAATAGCAAGGATGTTTTTGCAAGCTTTTGATCAAGTAACTAAGAGTTATCTACCCTATATTACTCAAAGATATTTCTTATGTTTTTAACCTTTTTAACAGTGTTGCTTCACCATTGTATTTGGTGAACAACCTTGTGTTAGGATGTTAAACGGGACAGGCGCGTGTCATCGTATAGACCATGATAGCAATTGTGTCAAGTATTTTTGGCAATTTTCTTGAGGGACTTGATCATTTTGTTTAGGCAACTCAGATAGCGTCATCGAGGGACTATGATCTTTGTTTTTGTTTTTGTTTTTGTTTTGCCAAAGTACTTGACATGCAACCATGGCCCATTTTTGAAGGCAACAAGTGGATTGAAACCCTAGGGGGTGCAAGTGTGCATTGTGTTTGTTTTTCATGCATATTTATCTTTGGATTAGGTCAAGCTATTTGTTGATTTTATTTTGCATACAAACCCTAGGTCTAAGCATGGCATAATTGGAAGGTTTTAAATGTGCGGGAATTTAAATGCTACAGTATTACAACATGATATAGGGAAAGGGGTACAAATTTGAATTGGGGATTATTTGCAAGAAATTAAACCCTAAATTACTATTACAACCAAATTGAATGTATAGGCAATATTTAAATGTACAATAATTGAATAAAATACAATAAATGAGTGTTAAATAAAATGTATTATGCAAAAAGTTTTTATGCATGTAAAAGTATTTTTTAATATGAAATGTATATAATAATAAAAAAAGGTCAATTTTAATTATTTGTTTAGGGCAAAAACCCTAATTTTTAAATAAATAGTATTATTTATTAATTATATACAATAATATATTAATTGATACAAAAAATATAAGTATATTGTAAAAATGATATTTTTAGTGTAAAATATTAATAAAATGAAAATGTAATATTTTTGTATTTTTGTCCTAATTATTTAATAAAATAAAGTGTATATATATATATATATATATATATATATATATATATATATATATATATATATATATATATATATATATATATATATATATATATATATATATATATATATATATATATATATATATATATATATATATATATATATATATATATATATATATATATATATATATATATATATATATATATATATATATATATATATATATATATATATATATATATATATATATATATATATTAAATATATAAAAATAGAAATTAATTATTTACAAAAAAAATGTGTATATTCAAGAAAATATTTTCAAGTGTAAATAAAAATAATAAATGAAGATAAGTATATTTTTTATATTATTTTTGAGTTTTAATAAAAAGAAAATAGATTATTTACACGCTTATACTAGTAAAATAAAAATAAATATCAAATAAAATATGAAAAATATAGAAAATAATTTTTTAGCATTTTTTATATTTGGACAAAAAATAATAAAGTCAGAATAAAAAATAAAAATATAAAAATGACAAATATTCAAATAAATGGGCCAGGGGGTGTAAACAGAAAAGTGGGGTGTCAAAAGCAAAGAACAACCAGGCCCAGCCCAGTCAGACTTCATCTTCTTCCTCTTGTTCACAAAACACGCGTTCTGTACATCAATGGCTATCTCCTGATTCTTTGATTTTTTTACAAAACTCATAACATGAAACTTGTAGAGCATCAAACAACGAATTCAACCATATAAAAAACTTGAGCTAACTCTCAAAGACTAGAGAGAATTTCTCTGGCCCTAATTCTTAACCTAGTTTTTTCAGAAAGTTCATGAGTGAAATTCTCTTAGCACGATTAATGTAAATGAAAACTAAGCATATGTATGGCTTCAGCACTATGAGTATAACATATTTCATTCACAAACCTAAGCCTAACTATTCCTAAATAGAGAGATAGAAGTCCATGAAATACCTGTTTCAGTTGACTTCGAGTTGGCCAATGCAGCAACTTTCAAGGGTGTTTGAGCTTCTTTTGAGCTTGCCTGAGGTCCAAGGAAGCTTTTCCGATGCTTGGTTTGTTTTGAAACAGCTTGAATCGTGCCACAGAACTCAACCTGCAAAGCTTTGAAATAAAAATGGCAATGTGTGTTAAAGGTGTTACAGCTAGCAATGGATGATCTGGATAGCTTAGATATGTTGGTTGGAAGGTGTTTGAAGTATCTTTGGACAAAACGCACGATGGAATTTGGTTATGGCTTGAAGTTTGCAGAGTTTGCCCTATTTTGCAGCAAAACAGGGATTTTGTGTACAAGTGGGTTTCAGAGGCAGAAGGGTCGTGTCTTTTGCTTGTTGGAAGGTATGAAACTGGTTTACAATCTTTGTGTAAGTTGGTTTCTTCGGATGTGAGAGATGGTATGTGATTTGCAACTTTTCTTCTTTTTCAAGCAAGAGTGTGTATCCTCTCAATGCAAGTCTGTACCAGCCCTATATCATGCTGCATACTTTTCTCTTGGTTCTTGGAATTGGTAGATTGAATATTGCTTCAGAGATATGGCCCCATGCCTCAAGGATTTTGGTTTGACATAAAGTGCAACTTTAAAAAAATGGCATTTCACCTTTTTCCAAATAAGGATTAATCTTGTATGCAATGTCCAAATGACCAAGATAACACCTTAACTCAATGGTTATGCATTAAATTATGGAGTATAATCTGGTTTTGAGGCCTGCAAGCTAGTGCCAAGCATGCTGATTTGAAAATGCAATTTGGTATGAACATGTATTGGCCATGGATCAAAGTGAGTTTTTGCCAACTTCAAGCATTCGATTCTCTCTAACCACAAGGGTGTTTGAGGAGTTCTTGGATAATTTGGAAAGCTTGTAACATGTACTATAATCCATTTTTGAAATGATACTTGAAACTCCAAGTGGAACTATGTGAAAAATGGCCAAGAAGATGGATCAAAATCCTGCCTAAACTAAGGCAAAATTTCTCAAAGTTAAAAGTTTTAGGTACCCTTGTTCCAAAAATCATAACTTGCGATAAAAGCTTATTTTGAGAAAACTTTGTGAATCAAATTTGTAGACTTTGTGATGGACTACAACTTTCATGTTTCAAGTTTTGTTTGAATCCATTTGCATATTGGTGAAAAAATGGGTCAAAGTTAGGAAAAAAATAAGAAAATTTCATAACTTAGAAAATTTCTAAGTTTGAAATTTTTCCATTTTAAACCCTAATTTGCATTTTTGGATTTCTTGATGAACAAGTTTCATAATTTGACATGTCTTGATGAAAAATAACTCTTGGCACTTGATTTTGACCAAAAAGTCAAAGTTTGACTTTTCATTGTACAGTCAAATTTTAATCAGTTTACTGAAAAATTCATTTGTCAATCCTATGCATTTGAGATCTTTTGAACTTGTTGAATGGGTCAAGACAATTTCATTGAGTCCTTGAGTCCATTTGTGAGCTTTATTTGCCATTGGCCAGGTCAAACAGTCAAAAATTGCCTTTGTGCAGTCAAAACCTTAAAAATGACCATTTTGCCCTTTTGGTGATTTGATCGAATTTCTTGTGGAATTGTGATCCAAACTTAATCAAATGGTTCATATGAGTTAATAATGTTGATGTGGGTCAAAATTCATGAGGTTTGACTGTCAATTGGCCACAATTGACTTTTTCCCCAATACAACTGATTTATAGGTCAACTATCCAATTAACTGGGCAAAAATTTGAATCAAGGCTTGAAACTTGGTATGGACAAACTTGTGAGTCCAACATGAAGTATGAAAGTCACTTTGGGCATTGTAGGTCAAAATATCCATGTGCAAACTCAAACCCTAATTTAGGTCAACAGTGCAAGGAGGTGTCTTGAACAGAGCAAACTCTAGCTTGATCTTGAGTTCCAAGAGTCTTGTGATGAGAAATGTTGATGAAATGAGAGGGAAAGTTTTGGGGTACAACAGTTTCCCCTGTTCAATCTTCTTGAACTTGAAGAGTTAGATTGGCAAGTTTGCCTTTCGCGACTCGAAGGTAAAAGAGGATTGGACACTATAGTGCCCGTAAATTTGCACTCGTCAAAACATAGATGCGGGAATGGGCTTAAAGATGCCATTTGGAGATGGTAGAATATTGCTGGAGATGGGATTAAAGATGCCATCCAAGAATCTTTGTTGAATTGCAATGCTGTAGGTTAGAAGAATGAGCATCAAAACGGTATCCGCGTCTGGAATGCCATTGAACTGCATCTGGAGACTGAGTTTGTATGAGCAAAATAATGGCGTCCGTGTCTGGCGCGTATCTGAGTTGTAACTGTATTTGAATTTTGAATGAATATCAGAATGACTATCGTGTCTAGAGTGTATCTGTATTGTATCTAGGTAACAGAGAAACATCTGCGTACAGAGCAATTGTGTGCTGGGGATAAACTATGAATGAGTGACAGAATGGCAACCGTGTCTGGAGCGTATCTGGACTGTATCTGAAGTTGAGATCTGTATGAGTAGTAGAATGACCTCCGTGTTTGGGGTGTATCCGTACTGTAAATGGGATCTGAATAAGTGACAGAAAGACCTCTGTGGCGACTGTACTGGGGGATCAAACTGCTGGTGTAAAGGCTAGAACGGAATCCTTGTATGGAGCGTATCTGAATTTGTAGTTGATAGTTGAATCTGAATGAGAGATAGAGTGGAAGCCGTATCTTGAGCGTATCTAGTCTGTATCGGGTTGCTGAAGTCTGAATGAGTAGTAGAATGACCGTCGTGTCTAGGGTGTATTTGTACTGTATTCGAATAATTGTTAACAAAAGCCTTTTAATCTTATCCTGAAAAGGGTAAAATGTTAGCTGAAACACAAAGTTATATTGCATGATATGTATGATGCAATGAATTGTGTTTCATCAATGTTTATGATATATGAATGTAATGGTTGCGCATGTAAGCTGAGTAACTGTCTTGCTGAGGAAAATAGATCCTTGATAACTGGAGACAATGAAATCTTTGATTGTTGTCGGTGAAAGTAAATCTTTGATCAATGCTGGGGATTCCAAAAAAATCTTTGAATGCTGAAGATGAGAAATCCTTGTTGACTGCTTGGGAATTAAAGATCTCTGATTGTTGAGAAGGATAAATCCTGGGACCATTGCTGGAGATTGAAAATCCTCGGTGATTTGTAGGGATTAACAAGGCCTTTAACAACTTATGCAGGGAATGATAATCCTTCATGACTTTCTTGGGATGTAGGGAAAATTCTGAAAATCTCTATTGGGGAGTTAAAACCTAGGAGGCTTCTGCTTGAGACCGAGAATCTTCGATCATGCTGGGAGATAACTCTGTGGGGAGAATGTTCACTATTCTGGCTCCACTGGGGATAGGATTTTTAGGGTTTTCGGGCTCCACTGGGGATTTCGAAACTTAACTCTGATGGGAAGTTTGAAGCTTAACTCAGCTGGGGAATCAAGTTTTTAGACTGCACTGGCTCCGTTGCGGATCTTGAAACTTAACTTCGCTGGGGAAATATACTCCGTATTTAACCTTGTTGAGGATCCGGATGATGTATCGTAGGGGATTTCTTCTGGAATGGTATAAAGATTTCTTCCTACTCCTTCAAACTATCAGTAATTTATCCTTTTTCAATTTCGTTTTATTTGTAAGCAGTGATTATATTCAAATGCATATGCCTATTTAACAAAACATTGGACGTTTTCAAATAAAACATAAGTGAAAAAGGAAAAGAAAAGCAAGCAAATTTATGCACTTTGAAGTATATTTGTATTAACTTTTGTAAGTATTTTTGTACAAAGGAGACAGATATCCTAGTAAGAGAATGTTGTCGTAAAAATTGAAAAAATTTATACAAAAGAAAGATGGCTATGTGTCACAATTCAATGGGATTCCAATTCTGCTATAGCCTTCACAACTCTGAATATTTTGTCCATTCGCTGATGACTGGATTGATCAGAAGCTTGGAGCTTGTTGGTGAAGAGATTGTTCTTAAAGTGACCCGACGAGACATAGTCATACGCTTTAATTCCCTAACTTTTACCTGGACCGCCCTTTCAGGTCTTCGATCCACCGGGAAACCCCTTTTTGCCCAAGTTGCCCTTTCGGGTTTTCAACTTGCCGGGTGTACGGATTTTTTTTGTTTTATCCCTAATTTTTGCCTGAACCGCCCTTTCGGGTTTTCGATTCACCGGGATGCCCATTTTTTGCCCAAGTCGCCCTTTCGGGTTTTCAACTTGTCAGGTCGTTTTATGCGTAGTATCTTTTGACTATGTCTGCGTTCGCAGGGTGCGGCAAGTCGTCGCCGTCCATGGTGGTCAGAATCATTTCCCCACCAGAAAAGATGCTCTTGATCACAAATGGTCCTTCGTAAGTAGGAGTCCACTTTCCCCTTGGATCACTTTGCGATAAGATGATCCGCTTGATTACAAGATCTCCGACTTGATATACCTAACGTCTGACTTTCTTGTTGAAAGCCTTGATCATGCGTTTTTGATACGTCTGACCATGACAAATAGCAGTAAGTCGCTTCTCGTCGATCAAGTTAAGTTGATCAAGCCGGGTCTGAATCCAATCGTCTTCGCTCAAACCAGCATCCTTCATAATCCTTAAGGAAGGAATCTGAACTTCCATGGGTAGCACAACTTCCATGCCATATAATAAAGAAAACGGGGTTGCCCCTGTTGAAGTATGTGCCGTGGTAAGGTATCCATGTAGAGCAAACGGTAACATCTCATGCCAGTCCTTGTAGGTGACTGTCATCTTTTGAATGATCTTCTTAATATTTTTGTTTGCGGCTTCAACAACACCGTTCATCTTCGGCCGGTAGGGAGATGAATTGTGATGATAAATCTTGAACTGCTCGCATAGAGCGGTGATCATAGTATTGTTCAAATTCGTACTGTTGTCTATGATGATCATGTCGGGGACACCGTACCGGCATATGAGATTCTGCTTGATGAAGCAGGCAACCACATTCTTTGTAACAGAGGCAAAGGAAGCAGCCTCGACCCATTTGGTAAAATAATCAATAGCGACCAGGATGAAGCGATGTCCATTGGATGTCGTGGGCTTGATCTCTCCAATCATGTCAATGCCCCACATTGCGAATGGCCAAGGAGCTGTCAGAACGTTGAGAGGAACAGGAGGAATATGTACCTTGTCAGCATAGACTTGGCATTTGTGGAAAGTACGGGAATGTTGATGACAATCAGCTTCCATGGTAGACCAGTAGTAGCCTGCCCTTAGAATCTTCTTAGCCATCGTATGTCCGCTCAAGTGGGTGCCAAATGGGCCACTGTGTATCTCAGTCATGATCAACTCTGCTTCAGCTTTGTCTACACAACGAAGGAGAACACAATCATGGCTGCGCTTATAAAGGATGCCATTGCTTAGGAAGAACTTGGCAGCAAATCTCCTTAAGAACTTTTTGTCATTGACGGAAGCTCCTTCAGGATATTCTCTAGTCTGGAGATACCTTTTGATTTCATAAAACCAGGGTTGTTCCACTACTTCTTCGGTATTAATCTCATGACAGTGCGCGGGTTCATCCATTCGCTCGATGGTAATTTGGGGAGCCTCGTTATCCCAGTTGAGTTTAAACATGGAAGACATTGTAGCCAGAGCATCTACTAGCTGATTTTCTTCTTGTGGGAAGTGCTCGAAAGTAATCTGCTTGAAATGAGGCAACGACGTCAGGACATGTTCTTTGTATGGGATAAGATTAGGATGTTTAGTGTCCCACTCTCCTTTGACTTGACTGATAACCAAAGCTGAATCCCCAAATACGACCAAAGATTTGATTCCCAAGTCTATAGCAGCCTTGAGACCAAAGATGCAAGCTTCATATTCGGCCATGTTGTTGGTACAACTGAAACAAAGTCGGGAAGTGAAGGGTGTATGGAAACCTTCCGGAGAAATGAGTATTGCACCGATGTCGTTGCCAAGTGCATTTGAAGCACCATCAAAGTATAGGGTCCATCGGGATCCTTGTTCAAGTCTGTCATACGGTCTGTTACCTTTGATGTTGTCCAAAGTCATGATGTCCTCGTCAGGGAAGTCGAATCTCATATATTGGTAATCTTCGACAGCTTGATGAGCTAGATGGTCAGGTAGTACACTCCCCTTTATAGCTTTTTGGGTAGTATATTGGATATCATACTCTGTCAGGATCATTTGCCATCTAGCGATTCTTCCAGATAAAGCAGGCTTCTCGAAGATATACTTGATCGGATCCATTTTGGAAATCAGCAAAGTGGTGTGAGTCAACATATACTGCCTTAGCCGGCGAGCAGCCCATACCAAAGCGCAACAAGTTTTCTCGAGCAGTGAGTAGCGAGTCTCACAGTCGGTAAAATTTTTGCTAAGGTAATAAATGGCATGCTCTTTTCGGCCAGACTCGTCATGTTGGCCCAGCACGCACCCCATTGAATTATCCAAAACAGTCAGATACATGATTAATGACCTTCCTTCAACGGGTGGCATCAGAATAGGAGGTTCTAGTAAATACTCCTTGATCTTATCAAAAGCAACTTGACAATCATTATTCCATTCAACCACCTGATCTTTCTTCAACAGCTTGAAGATTGGCTCACAGGTAGATGTTAGGTGAGAGATGAACCTTGCAATATAGTTTAAGCATCCCAAGAAACCTCTAACCTCCTTTTCAGTGCGGGGGGCAGGCATTTCTTGTATAGCTTTGACTTTAGCAGGATCAACCTCAATGCCTTTGTTGCTGAAGATGAATCCCAAAAGTTTACCGGACCTGACTCCGAAAGTGCACTCGCTAGGGTTCAGTCTGAGCTTATATTCCTTTAACCTGACGAACAGCTTTTGCAAATGACCAAGGTGTTCTTCTTCTGTCTGTGATCGAGATATCATGTCGTCTACGTAAACTTCAATTTCATGATGTATCATATCATGAAACAAAGCTACCATGGCGCGTTGATAAGTTGCCCCTGCATTCTTCAGTCCGAACAGCATCACTTTGTAGCAGAAGGTACCCCATTGCGTGACAAAAGTAGTTTTCTCCATGTCCTCGGGGGCCATTTTGATCTGGTTATATCCCGAGAATCCGTCCATGAAGGAAAAAACTTTGTGTTGAGCTGTGTTGTCAACCAAGATGTCGATATGTGGCAGTGGAAAATCGTCTTTGGGGCTAGCCTGTTCAAATCCTGATAGTCCACGCACATTCTGACTTTGTCGTCTTTCTTAGGTACGGGCACGATGTTAGCAACCCATTGTGGATAGGAGGTAACAGCCAGAAAGCCAGCGTTGAATTGCTTCATTACTTCAGCCTTAATCTTCTCAGACATGTTAGGCCTCATTCGACGAACCTTTTGCTTGATCGGTGGACAGTCTTCTCTTGTAGGGAGACGGTGAACCACGATATCTGTGTCTAACCCTGGCATGTCTTCATAAGACCAGGAGAAGATTTCAACATATTCGTTCAACAACTGCACTAAGCGCTCCTTGACACTTGGTTCCAGGTTGGCACCCACTTTTACTTCCTTCCTGTCTTCCTCTGTCCCCAAGTTGATGGTTTCTAGCAACTCTTCATGAGGCAGAATTTCCCTCTCTTCTTGTTGTAGAAGTCTGGCTAACTCTCCCGGCACTTCACAATCTTCGTCAACTTCGTACTCAGCATGATTGACCAAATCCTCAGAGTTATCGAAGGCTGAAACAGAACAGTTGCCCATGGAATCCGGAATGGATGGGTACCTGCATTTGTGAGTGTGGGTGTGTGTAAGGGATAGCCATCCTTAAACAAACAAAAATGAAAAAGGAAAGAAAATGAACACAACAGTTTATAGATGAAAAACGTCCAATGATTCATTAAAACATGGCATATGATTATGAAGAAAATCAAACCCTTACAAATGGACCTACATGCCCCGGGCAAGGCATGAGGTGGAAATAGTGTGCGAATTGTTTTAGTTATTACAGACCATAAAAATGGGAAATTGTTCAAAGATAAAATTATTGGTTGATAAAGGTGAGAGGAACAAAATCCTTTGCTTCCCAGTTGCTCAAACCCCCTTCGACGGTCGGAAAGATCCAATCTTCAAAGTGGCTCTCTTCATCTTCATCCTCAACGGCATTAATTCTGTGATGAGTGATCCTTATGGGTGGCCCTCCAGTCTTGGAACGACGCATAGCCTTCTGTCCTGCAGCTGTAAACCCTAGTCCAAATTTGTCCGTCTTATGGGGAAAATCAGGCAATTGTCCCCATGTTGTACTCTTCCCTTCTTTGATCACCGCCTCCGTGTCCTTGAGAGATGCCATCCTAGATACATGCTTAGGAACGATAGGCACCTCAACCATTGTCTTCGCAACTGCTACCTCGAGAGAAACTTCCTCAAAATGCTGGAAAGGCATTTCGATGAACTCGCCATCCAGCTCCACATAACAGAAGGAGTTGAGGTGGCTTATCATGTACTCTTCCTCGCTGTGCACCGTTATAATCTTACCCTTAACAGGATATTTCAGCATCTGGTGCAAAGAGGAGGTAACTGCCCCGGCATAATGGATCCACGGTCTTCCTAGAAAACATGAATATGACGGACGAATGTCCATCACGTAGAAGGTGGAATTGAAAACTTTAGTGCCTACTTTGATAGGAATATCAACCTCTCCATGAACCATTCTTTTGGAACCATCAAACGCCCTAACAATGATGCTACTAGGCTTGAGAGTCAGTCCTTCGCAGTCCAAACGGTCTAAGGCTTTCTTTGGAAGCACGTTCAAGGAAGAACCAGTGTCAACTAAGACATGGGAGAGAGTGGTTCCCCAACATTCAACTGAAACATGTAACGCGTTGTTGTGTTTCCTTCCTTTGGGAGTTAAGTCAGCATCGGAAAAGCCAAGGCCATTATCAGCAGTAAGACTGGCCACACATTCCTGAAACTGGTCAGCCGAAGTCTCTTGGGGAACATGTGTCACCTTCAAGAATTTTATCAGGGCCTTAGAGTGGGCCTCGGAACAGAGCAGAAGAGCCAACATTGAAATTTTAGAAGGGGTCTGCCCTAACTGTTCCACAACGTCGTAGTCACTTTTTCTGATTATTTTCAAGATTTCATCCATTTCTTTCTGAGTGGTTTCGGGGATAGCCACAGCATGAGCCTTTGTCCTGACAGGCCCTTCCAGTATCCCCTTACCCTTGTCGGTAGTTTCAGCAGATGGTCTTACTACAGGAGTATCCAGTTCTTCAATCACTGGGCCTTGCACAGATGGTCCAACAGGTGCAGAGGCTTTCAAGGGTCCGAAAACTTCTTGAGGGGGATCAATCTCCAGAGAAAAGATCTGGCCACTGCGGGTTATCTTGCTTGTACCTGTGATGTTCCCTACATCATGGTTTTCTTCTTCAGAAATCTCTTGGACTGTCTCGATTTGTTTGATACCATGGTAGAAGATTTCTCCCCCATAGTTCCATGGTATCGTTTTACTGGATTGGTACGGGACGGGTCCCGGCATGGTGATCTTTAACGGTACACATTTAGAGTTGGGTGTAATCCTGACAGGCCTTTTGCAAGCCTTGGGAGGATTGTCGGAAATGGTTATGATCGCAATATCGTTGGTAGAAGTAGCAACAGTATCAGAAGTAACAGTATTGAAGGTATCAACAGGGGTTTTCTGGAAAAGTATCTCTTGGGTGTCCATCAGGCGTTGGACACCTGACTTCAACATTGGGCAATCACCTCATATATTCAAACAAAAATAGCAGTCTTTACCACAACCAGGAAAGATCCCGGCTCTCAACAAATTTTCCTTAATCACAAGTAACGGCGTCAGCAGGTCAACAACATCAGTAACATGAGTGTCCTCCATAACAGCATGAATATTGTGGCCGTGCTTGGGCATCGGAGCAGATATAACATTGGGCTTCTCAGGAGCATCAAATTCTACTTCCTTAGCATCAATCAAATCCTGGATTTTGTTCTTAAGCGCCCAGCAATTATTGGTATCGTGCCCAGCACTGTCGGAATGGTAAGCACACTTGGCATTGGAGTGGTAGTATGGAGAGGAGGTGTTAGGATTCTTTGGCGCTTCCTTTAAACCGGTAAGATTCAGCTTCAACAAATGAGGAAGTACCTGAGAGGGCGTCATGTTGATGCGGGTGAACTGCCGTTGTGGCCTTTCCACCCGTTGTTGATTAGGTCTCGACTGATTGTTACGAGGTTGATCATTTGACGAGTTTTGAATCATCACAGCCCCTACAGTCGGCCGGCACTCAGTTCTTCCCAATCCCTTCTGAGAATACACAGCAGATGCTTCCTCCTTGGCTGGGAAGGGTTTCTTAACAGCCGTGGATGCGGAAGCATCCTTTTGAATCTTTCCACTCTTAATACCGGCCTCAACCCTTTCGCCGGTCAAAATCAGTTTAGTAAATCCCGCAGAAGAACTTCCGATCAGATGATTAAAGAAGGGGCCAGACAGGGTCCCCAGAAACATGTCAACTAACTCCCTATCTGATAGCGGTGGCTGCACCCTTCTTGCCAGATCATGCCACTTCTGCGCGTACTCTTTAAACCCTTCATTGGAAGACATCCCCATACTTTGTAACTGAGTACAAGTGGGCGCCAAGTCAGCATTGTATTGATACTGACGATAAAAAGCAGCTGCCAAGTCTTCCCAATTGTGAACCTATGATCTCTCGAGTTGATAAAACCAGTCTAACTGCGTGCCAGACAAGATGTCTTGGAAAAAGTGTACCCAGAGGTCTTTATCGGATGAGTGGGGTTGGATTTTTCTGACATACGACCTCAGGTGCATCTTTGGGCAAGACTGACTGTCGTACTTGGAAAATATTGGCACTTTGAACTTAGGAGGGATAACAATCCTAGCTACCAGCCCTAGTTCTTCAAAATCCAATTCGGGCACCCTTTGCAACTCCATAGCTGTCAGTCTATCTTCAAGGTTCTTATATTTATCATCCGCTGGTGGATACTGTTGTTCGGAGTAGTCTTTGTCTTCTTCCTCCTCTTCCTCTTCAACCTCGGATTCATAAGGCACAACAGTCCCTTTCCCTTTACCGACCCCTTCGTCAGACGTTGAGGGGAACTCGAGAACTCTCCTGGCCTGATGCTCAAATCTTCTTCCCAAAGTGGCTACTCCAGGTCTTTTTTTCTTTTTCTCTTTATTCTTCTCCAACAAAACTTTGAGGTCCTCTTGACCCTTTGCCAAAGTCATGAGGAGTTGCTGGAATTGTGAATTTTGTACCTGCAGATCCTTTACCGTTTGCTCCAAATCCATCTTGCTGAAATAAACAGCAGAAAGATAAGGAAACCTGGCGTGAAGACCTGTTTATGCATATGATGAATGGTATGTTATTCATGTAATGCATTCAAGGGTTCAAAAATTCAAATTTGTTGCAGACAAAAAGAATGCACATCATATTAAGAAGAAATTTGTTAGTACATAAGTTCCCCATGGGAGAAATATTACAAAATTCTTAATGTAAAAAGACATTGCGCATCCTCTTTGGTGCGATGTAAGTGTTGAGAGTTTCCTCCTCGTGAAGTCGGTGGGTGAGCTCCAAAACCTTCTTCTCACTGGCATAGAAGCTGGCTTCAAAAGTATCCCGTTCTTCCTTGAGTTGGATCCAACTCTTTTGCATTTCTTCCCATGATGTTGGCATGTCAGGATGTAGGATGGTGTATGGAACCTCTCCTTCCATAACAGGCTCTTTGATCAAGGGGAGAATGTGAGGGTATGGCATCATAAGATTCTGGGAGCGGGTTCGTACCCACTTGAGGTAAGGCTCAAGGGGGATGGAATTCTTGTGCCCCAATGTCTTACTATCCACTTTGTTAGGTATCCTCCAAGCTCTGATGAACCTTTGTCGAAGTCCTTGCGCATCGTTGTCGAAGTCAAAAACTAGGTCCAGAATCAGCATGTCATGAGGGCCATCCCTCCGAGCATATCCAAATTGTCTCAAAGCTAGACAGGGGTTGTAGGTGATGCCTCCCCTAATGCCAAGTAGTGGGACATTAGGGAATTCCCCGTAATGATCAATGATGATGACATTTTCTCTGGACCGAGAACACCAATGTACATCAGAATGTGTGAGGGTCATCAATCGTCGTGACCACCTTAAACCCTTCTCATTCTTCAAAACTGATTGTGGAAGGTGAGAAATAAACCACCTTGCTAGTAGAGGAGTACAACACATGAGAACACCTCTTTTCCTCATTGTTCGTGTGTAAAATGAGTGTAGGATGTCCCCAAGCAATGTAGGTATAGGATTTCTGGACATGAAAATCTTGACAGCATTCACATCTATAAGCTGATCAGGGTTTGGGAACAAGACCAACCCATAGATGAGGAGTGCCACAATCTCTTCAAAGGCTTGTAGATCAAGAGAATTCCAACAGTCTTGTGCCTTCTCAAACAGAAATTTTGCCAAGAATCCCTTGATACCACTTCTGGTTTCCCAATGCCCCTTGATGTCAGATGGTTGCAAGTGTAATGCTTGAGCAACATCTTCAGGCTTTGGTTCTTTTTCCGTACCGTTGTAGGGTAGTTGATTAAGAATAGGAATTCTCAGGAGTTGAGAAAATTCCTCCAAAGTAGGCACCAATTGATAATCAGGGAATGTGAAACAGTGGTGTAGGGGGTCAAAGAACTGGAAGAGCACTTTCACCATGTCTTCTTCAATGTTGGTGTTGACCAAGTTGAGGAGTCTACCATGTCTTTCATTGAAGAGGGAGTTCTCTGGAATCCTGTAAGTAAGCTCCTTGAGTTGAGGAGGGATTCTCACGAGATTGACTTGAATTGTTTTCCTGCGAAGAGATTCCATGACCTACAAAACAAGAACAAAGATGAAGATCCAAACCCTTGAAATGGTTAGTGGATGCATATGATGTTTTATGATGTTCATGATGTATGCACAAACACATGTACAAGCAAGTCACACAAAACCCTAGTTTCAGGCTTGCATGAGGTTTCATAGGTAAGTGCCCTCTTGAGTTTAGTTGGCTCAAACTTGTCCTATAAATAGTAATCGGGTTCTAAGGAGATCAATATCATTGGATTGTTTTCTATGTTCATTGTTTTGGTTTAGCCACTTAACTAGCGACCAAAATATTCCAAGAAAACAACCCTCAATGAGTGTAGTATCGAGTATCTACCAACTTCGGACTGCACCAAAGTCGGTCATCTCACTACCCCTAAAAAAGGCCAAGATGGTCAAGTAAGGTTCTAAGAGTTCATTAGTGCTTCATGACATCACTCAACGGCCCCGTATTCTCTTTGATTGACTCAAAGGCTACCGGTACTCACAAATATGCCGCACTAATATAGCTATTGCTTCAACCGTGTTGGTATACCCCGCACAGTTTCCACAACGTATTGCAATTTACCTATGAATGTTTCCCAAATCCGGGTGGAGGATTTCAAGCCCAAACAAGAGAACCAAAATGTAAAGCAAGCAAGGCAAACAATAATCATGCAAAGGGTGATCTAAGCCCTAAGGTTACTCCACTTTTAGAATTTCACCAGCAGAGTCGCCAGTTCTGTGATACGGTGAGAGAACTGACTTGGGATTTTGCGTTTTGTGTTCGCAAATGTTTCGGTTTAGTAAGAGTCGCCACCGACTTTTTATTTTATCCTAAGGAAAGGTCAAAAAGCACAGGAAAGACCTTCTAGATGTTTTATTGGGTTCGGGGAGTAGATTATAGAAAGGGAAGGTATTAGCACCCTTTCTATCAATGGTTATCCATGGGCTCTTAGTTACTTGCTTAGATCACTTGCTTTGCATTTTCAATTGTTTGAAATGGTGCTTTGCGTGTGGTTTTGAAAGAGGTTTTGAAAAGAGGCCATCATTGTGGCAACCTTTGTAATGATTCTTGTTTGAATGTATACAAAGATGTTTTGGTCTTTTGAAAAGTTTCCAACGTTTGAAAGTAGGGTTTTGAAATTGTGTGGTGAAGTGTGTTTGAAAATAGCAAGGATGTTTTTGCAAGCTTTTGATCAAGTAACTAAGAGTTATCTACCCTATATTACTCAAAGATATTTCTTATGTTTTTAACCCTTTTAACAGTGTTGCTTCACCATTGTATTTGGTGAGCAACCTTGTGTTAGGATGTTAAACGGGACAGACGTGTGTCATCGTATAGACCATGATAGCAATTGTGTCAAGTATTTTTGGCAATTTTCTTGAGGGACTTGATCATTTTATTTAGGCAACTCAGATAGCGTCATCGAGGGACTATGATCTTTGTTTTTGTTTTGCCAAAGTACTTGACATGCAACCATGGCCCATTTTTGAAGGCAACAAGTGGATTGAAACCCTAGGGGGTGCAAGTGTGCATTGTGTTTGTTTTTCATGCATATTTATCTTTGGATTAGGTCAAGCTATTTGTTGATTTTATTTTGCATACAAACCCTAGGTCTAAGCATGGCATAATTGGAAGCTTTTAAATGTGCGAGAATTTAAATGCTACACTATTACAACATGATATAGGGAAAGGGGTACAAATTTGAATTGGGGATTATTTGCAAGAAATTAAACCCTAAATTACTATTACAACCAAATTGAATGTATAGGCAATATTTAAATGTACAATAATTGAATAAAATACAATACATGAGTGTTAAATAAAATGTATTATGCAAAAAGTTTTTATGCATGTAAAAGCATTTTTTAATATGAAATGTAAATAATAATAATAACAGGTCAATTTTAATTATTTGTTTAGGGCAAAAACCCTTTTTTTTTAAATAAATAGTATTATTTATTAATTATATACAATAATATATTAATTTATACAAAAAATAAAAGTATATTGTAAAAATGATATTTTTAGTGTAAAATATTAATGAAATGAAAATGTAATATTTTTGTATTTTTGTCCTAATTATTTAATAAAATAAAGTATATATATATATATATATATATATATATATATATATATATATATATATATATATATATATATATATATATATATATATATATATATATATATATATATATATATATATATATATATATATATATATATATATATATATATATATATATATATATATATATATATATATATATATTAAATATATAAAAATAGAAATTAAATATTTACAAAAAAATGTGTATATTCAAGAAAATATTTTCAAGTGTAAATAAAAATAATAAATGAAGATAAGTATATTTTTTATATTATTTTTGAGTTTTAATAAAAAGAAAATAGATTATTTACATGCTTATACTAGTAAAATAAAAATAAATATCAAATAAAATATGAAAAATATAGAAAATAATTTTTTAGCATTTTTTATATTTGGACAAAAAATAATTAAGTCAGAATAAAAAATAAAAATATCAAAATAACAAATATTCAAATAAATGGGCCAGGGGGGTGTAAACAGAAAAGTAGGGTGTCAAAAGCAAAGAACAACCAGGCCCAGCCCAGTCAGACTTCATCTTCTTCCTCTTGTTCACAAAACACGTAATCTGTACATCAATGGCTATCTCTTGATTCTTTGATTTTTTGACAAAACTCATAACATGAAACTTGTAGAGCGTCAAACAACGAATTCAACCATATAAAAAACTTGGCTAACTCTCAAAGACCAGAGAGAATTTCTATGGCCCTAATTCTTAACCTAGTTTTTTCAGAAAGTTCATGAGTGAAATTCTCTTAGCACGATTAATGTAAATGAAAACTAAGCATATGTATGGCTTCAGGACTATGAGTACAACATATTTCATTCACAAACCTAAGCCTAACTATTCCTAAATAGAGAGATAGAAGTCCATGAAATATCTGTTTCAGTTGACTTCGAGTTGGCCAATGCAGCAACTTTCAAGGGTGTTTGAGCTTCTTTTGAGCTTGCCTGAGGTCCAAGGAAGCTTTTCCAATGCTTGGTTTATTTTGAAACAGCTTGAATCGTGCCACAGAACTCAACCTGCAAAGCTTTGAAATAAAAATGGCAATGTGTGTTAAAGGTGTTACAGCTAGCAATGGATGATCTGGATAGCTTAGATATGTTGGTTGGAAGGTGTTTGAAATATCTTTGGACAAAACGCACGATGGTATTTTGTTATGGCTTGAAGTTTGCAGAGTTTGCGCTGTTTTGCAGCAAAATAGGGATTTTGTGTACAAGGGGGTTTGAGAGGAAGAAGGGTCGTGTCTTTTGCTTGTTGGGAGGTATGAAACTGGTTTACAATCTTTGTGTAAGTTGGTTTCTTCAGATGTGAGAGATGGTATGTGATTTGTAACTTTTCTTCTTTTTCAAGCAAGAGTGTGTATCCTCTCAATGCAAGGCTGTACCAGCCCTATATCATACTGCATACTTTTCTCTTGGTTCTTGGAATTGGTAGATTGAATCTTGCTTCAGAGATATGGCCCCATGCCTCAAGGATTTTGGTTTGACATAAAGTGCAACTTTACAAAAATGGCATTTCACCTTTTTCCAAATAAGGATTAATCTTGTATGCAATGTCCATATGACCAAGATATCACCTTAACTCAATGTTTATGCATTAAATTATGGAGTATAAACTGGTTTTGAGGCCTGCAAGCTAGTGCCAAGCATGCTGATTTGAAAATGCAATTTGGTATGAACATGTATTGGCCATGGATCAAAGTGAGTTTTTTCCAACTTCAAGCATTCGATTCTCTCTAACCACAAGGGTGTTTGAGGAGTTCTTGGATAATTTGGAAAGCTTGGAACATGTACTATAATCCATCTTTGAAATGAAACTTGAAACTCCAAGTGGAACTATGTGAAAAATGGCCAAGAAGATGGGTCAAAATCCTGCCTAAACTAAGGCAAAATTTCTCTAAGTTAAAAGTTTTAGGTACCCTTGTTCCAAAAACCATAACTTGCGATACAAGCTTCTTTTGAGAAAACTTTGTGAATCAAAGTTGTAGACTTTGTGATGGATTACAACTTTCATGTTTCAAGTTTTGTTTGAATCCATTTTCATCTTGGTGAAAAAATGGGACAAAGTTAGGAAAAAAATAAGAAAATTTTATAACTTAGAAAATTTCTAAGTTATGAATTTTTTCCATTTTAAACCCTAATTTGCATTTTTGGGTTTCTTGATGAACAAGTTTCATAATTTTACATGTCTTGATGAAAAATAACTCTTGGCACTTGATTTTGACCAAAAAGTCAAAGTTTGACTTTTTAGTGTACGGTCAAATTTTGATCAGTTGACTGAAAAATTCATCTGTCAATCATATGCATTTGAGATCTTTTGAACTTGTTGAATGGGTCAAGACAATGTCATTGGGTTCTTGAGTCCATGTGTGATCTTGATTTGCCATTGGCCAGGTCAAACAGTTAAAAATTGCCTTTGTGTAGTCAAAATCCTAAAAATGACCATTTTGCCCTTTTGGTGATTTGATCAAATTTCTTGTGGAATTGTGATCCAAACATGATCAAATGGTTCATATGAGTTCATAATGTTGATGTGGGTCAAAATTCATGAGGTTTTACTGTCAATTGGCCACAGTTGACTTTTTCCCCAATACAGCTGATTTCTTGGTCAACTGTCCAATTGACTGGGCAAAAATTTGAATCAAGGCTTGAAACTTGGTATGGACAAACTTGTGAGTCCAACATGAAGTATGAAAGTCACTTTGGGCATTGTAGGTCAAAATATCCCTGTGCAAACTCAAACCCTAATTTAGGTCAACAGTGCAAGGAGGTGTCTTGAACAGAGCAAACCCTAGCTTGATCTTGAATTCCAAGAGTATTGTGATGAGAAATGTTGATGAAATGAGAGGGAAAATTTTGGGGTACAACAACCCCCCTATTCAAAATTGTACCCCCCTCCCTATATCAAAGTTGTAATAGCTTAGATTTATTTTTACGCATTTAAATGCTTCCAATTATGCCATGATTAGAATTAGGGTTTGTATGCAAAAATCAAAACCAACAAATAGTTTGACCTAATCAAAGACAAAAATGCATGAAAAACAAACACAATGCACACTTACACCCCTAGGGTTACAATCCACTTGTTTCCTTAAAAAATGGGACATGGTATGCATGTTGAGTACTTTGGCAAAACAAAAACAAAACAAAAGATCATAGTCCCTCGATGACGCTATCTGAGTTGCCTAAACAAAAGTGATCAAGTCCCTCAAGAAAATTGCCAAAAATACTTGACATTATTGCTATCATGGTCTATACGGTGACCCGCGCCTGTCCCATTTAACATCCTAACACAAGTTTGTTCATCAAATACAATGGTGAAGCAACACTGTTAAAAGGGTTAAAAACATAAGAAAGATCTTTGAGTAAAATAGGGTAGATAACTCTTAGTTACTTGATCAAAAGCTTGCAAAAACATCCTTGCTATTTTCAAACACACCTCACAATACAATTTCAAAATCCAACTTTCAAACATTGAAAACTTTTTCAAAAGACAAAAACACCTTTGTATACATTCAAACAAGAATCATTACAAAGGTTGCCACAACGATGGCCTCTTTTCAAAACATCTTTCAAAACCACACACAAAGTACCATTTCAAACAATTGAAGAGCACCATTTCAAACAATTGAAAAGCAAAGCAAGTGATCTAAACAAGTAACTAAGAGCCCATGGATAACCATGGATAGAAAGGGTGCTAATACCTTCCCTTTCTATAATCTACTCCCCGAACCCAAGAAAACATCTCAAAGGTCTTTCCTGTGCTTTTTGACCTTTCCTTAGGATAAAATAAAAAGTCGGTGGCGACTCTTGCTAAACCGAAACATTTGCAAACACAAACGCAAAACCTCAAGTCAGTTCTACCACTATATCACAATATGTAATCTACAGGCTGTGAAAAATATGCAGGAATATTTTTCAAATTGCATAATTTTATCTTGGCCTGTTTTTATGGAAATATTCAAAAGATTTGAATATTTGTTTCTAAGCCCAAGCCCAAAGCTTCGCATATATAAGGACTTGCTTCCTTATTCAAAGACAAGTAATTTTTGAAGAAGAATGCTTTCTTTCTGATTAAAAGTTTAGGCTTGGTATTTGTAATACACTCTAAGTATTAGTTAAAGTACTTGAGTTGTTATTTGGATTGTTAATTATGTATCATTCATAAGCTTCTAAGCATTGAGTGATTGGAGTGTTTCAAACTTAATAATCTTGTTAAGTTCTTCATTGTAAGTGATTGAAGGGATTTGAGGATGGCCTCATACCTAGGTGAGTCTTAGGTAGAATTTTAGCTTGGGTAGTGATTAAGTTATTAGATTGTAAACTGGTTGTTTACTGAGGGTCTATGAATTTATATTATTTAGTGAACTTATCCCTGGCTTGGTAGCACCCAGAGTAGGTGTTGTTGTACACTGAAGTGGGTGAACAATCTCTTATGTTTTTACTGCTTTTGATTTTACTGCACCTTACTTGCAAACAGATATTTGTGTCGTGACATCTCTTTTGACATCACATATCTGATACCAGAATTTCACCATGTGCCTTGCCCGGGGCACTACGGTCCATTTGTTAAGGGTTTTGTTCATGTTCATTTATCATATGGTCATTAAATATAAACCATTTGGACCTTTTGCATTCAAATTTTTGTGTTCATTGTCTTTCTTTTCCTTTATTACATTTTTCAAATAGCCATGTATCTTACACACACACACACACTTGCAGATCCTCATCCACTCCGGATCTCATTGCCAACGACTCTATTATTGCCAGTTATGACTTCAAACATCCAATTAACCAAGCTGAAGAAGAAGGCGAGGAAGATTGCAAAATATCAGGAGAACTAGCTAGGCTGCTGATGCAAGAGGAGAAAGCTATTCAACCTCATGAAGAACCCATTGAAGTTATCAACCTAGGTACCGAGACAGACAGGAAAGAAGTTAAGATCAATGCCGATCTAGAAAACGGTACCAAGAGAAGATTGGTTTAGATGTTACATGACTATGTTGAGGTGTTTGCTTAGACATACGAATATATCACAGGTTTGGATACCGACATTGTGGTTCATCGTCTACCAACAAAGGAAGATTGACCTCCTGTTAAGAAAAAGGTTCGTCGTAGACGGCCAGACATGTCTGAAAAGATAAAGGCTGAGGTAATGAAGCAATTTGGTGCAGGTTTTTGGCCGTCACATGTTATCCTCAATGGGTTGAGAACATGGTCCCTGTTCCAAATAAAGATGGAAAGGTTCGTATGTGTGTAGATTATAGGGATCTGAATAGGGCAAGCCCCAAAGATGACTTCCCTCTACAACATATTGACGTCTTGGTTGATAACACCGCTCATAATAAAGTCTTCTCTTTCATGGATGGATTTTCTGGCTACAATCAAATCAAGATGGCTCCCAAAGACATGGAAAAGACCATTTTTGTCACACAATGGGGCACCTTTTGCTACAAAGTCATGCCGTTCGGATTAAAGAATGCAGGGGCAACATATCAAAGAGCTATGGTAGCTTTATTTCATGATATAATCCATCATGAAATAGAGGTCTATATGGATGATATGATTGCAAGGTTACAAGCTGAAGAAGAGCATCTCGATCACCTACACAAGCTATTTGAGAGGCTGAAGAAGTACAAATTGAGGTTGAACCCTAATAAGTGCACATTCGGAGTAATGCCTAGAAAGCTTCTAGGTTTTTTCGTTAGTGGAAAAGGCATCGAAGTTAATCCCGCAAAGGTAAAATCTATTCAAGAAATTCCAGTTCCCCATTCTAAAAAAGAGGTTAGAGGATTCTTGGGTCATCTTAACTACATTTCCCGCTTCATATCTCACTTAACTGCTACTTATGAACAATCTTCAAACTCTTGAAGAAAGATCAATTAGTCATATGGAACGACGATTGTCAAGCTTCCTTTGATAAAATCAAGGAATATTTGCAAGAACCACATATCCTTATGCCTCTAGTGGAAGGAAGACCATTGATCGTGTACTTGATTGTGCTAGAGAATTCTATGGGGTGTGTGTTGGGCCAACATGACGAGTTTGGCCGAAAAGAGCATGCAATATACTACCTGAGCAAAAATTTTACCGACTGTGAAACCAGATATTCACTGCTTAAGAAAACTTGTTGCGCTCTAGCATGGGATGCTCGCCGGCTAAGACAATATATGTTGACTCATACCACTTTATTGATTTCTAAGATGGACCCTATCAAGTACATCTTCGAGAAGCCTCCTCTCTCCGGACGAATAGCTAGATGGCAAATGATTCTGACTAAATACGATATTCAATATACAACACAAAAGACCATCAAAAGGAAGTCTATTGGAAGATCATTTGGCCCATCAAGTTGTTGATGATTATCAATCTATGAACTTTGACTTCCCGGATGAGAATACCATGTTAGTGACTGACTGTGCAAAACCTGGACCATATGACGGACCTGAACAAGGATCCCGATGGACTATGGTTTTTGATGGAGCTTCCAATGCTCTGGGAAATGGAATTAGTGCGGTGATAATTTATCCTGAAGGTTGTCACACTCCTTTCACTGCTAAACTGTGCTTAGATTGTACGAATAACATGGCTGAGTATGAAGCATGCATATTGGGTTTAAAGGCTGCCATTGACTTAAGGATCAAGCATTTGGATGCATTTGAAGACTCTGCTCTAGTGATTAGCCAAGTGAAGGGAGAATGAGACATTAAGCATCCTAACCTGATTCCTTACAAGGAGCATGTGTTAACTCTGATTCCAAGCTTCGAAGAGATCACCTTTGAACATTTCCCTAGGGAAGAAAATCAGTTAGCTAACGCTTTGGCCATAATGTCTTCCATGTTCAAAGTCAAATGGGACAACGAAGCTCCTATGATTACAATTGAGAGATTTGACGAACCTGCGCACTTCTATGAGCTTGACACTGACGAAGAGAAACCATGGTACAGTGAGGTAAGAATATATCTTGAGGCACAATAATATCCTGAAGGAGCTTCCATCAATGATAAGAAATTCTTGCAAAGATTTTCAGCCAAATTCTTTCTAAGCAACGGAATCCTGTACAAGTGCAACCATGATTCTGCTATACTCCGATGTGTGGACAAGAAGGAGGCATAGAAAATTATGGAAGACATGCTTGATGGCCTCTTCGGAACCCACTCTAGTGGACACACTATGGCCAAGAAAATCCCGAGGGCTGGTTACTATTGGTCCATAATGGAAACTGATTGTCATCATCACTCAAGGACTTGCCACAAGTGTCAAATCTATGCTGATAAGGTCCATGTACCTCTTATTCCTCTAAATGTCATGATTGCTCCGTGGCCATTTGTAATGTGGGGCATTGACATGATTCGAGAGATTAAATCTACTGCTTCTAATGGACATCACTTCATTCTTGTCGTTGTCGATTACTTTACCAAATGGGTCGAAGCTGCCTCATTTGCCTCTGTCACGAAGAACGTTGTAGCCAGATTCATCAAGCATAATATCATCTACCATTACGGTATCCCCGAAAGGATTATCACTGACAATGGAACAAATATTAACAATGCTATGATTACGGAACTCTAGACTTAGTTCAAAATCAAGCATCACAATTCTTCTACGTACAGACCCAAGATGAATGGCGCAGTGGAAGCTACCAATAAAAATATCAAGAAGATTGTGCAAAATATGGTGGTAACCTACAAAGACTGGCATGAGATCTTATCGTTTTCTCTCCATGGCTATCGTACTTCAGCTCATACGTCAACTGGGGTAACTCCTTTCTCCTTGGTCTATGGCATGGAAGTCGTCTTGCCTGTAGAAGTTCAGATTCCCTCTCTAAGGATAATGAAGCAATCAAATTTAGGTGAAGACGAATGGATTCAAATTAGGTTGGATCAATTGAACTTGGTTGACGAGAAGTGACTGGCTGCTGTTTTTCATGGTCAGGTGTATCAAAAGCATATGATCAAGGCGTTCAACGGAAAGATCAAGCCTCGAGTGTATCAAGTTAGCGACTTGGTAATAAAGCGCATTATTCTTCCACAAGGCGATCCTAGGGGAAAATGGACTCCCACTTATGAAGGACCATTTGTTGTAAAGAAAGTTTTCTCTGGTGGTGCCATGATGCTGACCAATATGGATGGCAAGGACTTCCCACATCCTGTTAATGTGAACATAGTTAAAAAATACTACGCATAAAATGACCCACTAGGTTAACACACTTGGGAAAAACAAGGGCAGCCCGGTAAACCAAAGAGGTTCGGGCAAAAATTAGGGATATATGCAAAAGATTGTACACCCGGCAAGTCGAAAACCCGAAAGGGTGGCTTGGGCAAAAAATGAGTGTCCTGGTGGGCTGAAAACCCGAAAGGGCAGTCCAGGAAAAAGTTAAGGATTAAAAGCGTATGACTATGTCCCGTGGGATCTCTACAGCCAGCTTTATTACCAAGGTCCAAGTTCAAATGGTCCAAGATTAATCCAATCAACTCCTTTCAACGGCAAGGGATGATGTTCAAAGACATAGGGGCAATAGTGGAGTTGGAACACAATGAGATCACTTTCATAGGGCTATTATTTTTGTTTTCACTTTGTATTTGTTTCCATTCTTTCTAAGATTTCCTCTTACTAGGATCTCGGTCTCTTTGTACAAAAACGCCTAATTCATGGGAAAAACATCAATACAAACAGACTTTGAAGTGTAAACTTTTTTCGTTTTTCCTGTTTTGAGTGAAAAAGTGTCCAATGACTAAAATTGAATGAACATATGCATATGAACATGATTAAACTTTTAATAAATGTATGCTAAAAAATAGTGGCAAGCATCTCCTTAAATGAATTTGAGATATCCCCACAAAGTTATTTCAATAACATTATCCCCACAAATTTGGATTCATAAAATCCCCAGCCAGAGTTTCAATCTCCGGAAGATCCTCTCCCTAGTTGAGTTGGTCTTAAAAGGGAGCCTTATGTAATTCTTCCTAAAAATATATCCTCCCCAGCAGTTCATCAAATATCCTCTTCAACAGGGTTTTATTTCCCTAACAAACTACAGATTCCCCAGCTTAAGTTTGCCTCTCAGACTATTAGAAATCAAGGGACTGCAACCCCTAATCCCTAGTGAAGTCGCCAACAGATTCATTATTATCTCCAAAAATTACTGTAAAGCCTGGAACCTGACCAGATAACAGGCAACTTCAAGCAAGTTACCTTGAAGCTTGGACCCGACCAGATAATAGTTCAACTTCATCCTACTCTCAACTTACTGTGAAGACTGGACCCGACCAGATAACAGTAAACCTCAATTCCAAGTTACTAATGCCTGGATCCGACCAGATAATAGTTTAACTTCTCAATTTTCTTAAAGCTTGGACCCGACCAGTCAACAATTCAAGCCTGGACCCGGCCAGATACCAGTTAACCTCAAGTATAAATTGCTGAAGCCTGAACCCGACCAGTTAACAATTTAAAATTCTGAAGCCTGGACCCGACCAGATAACAACTCCAATTTCTAAAACCTGGACCCGACCAGATAACAGTAAATCTCAAATTTAGTTGCTAAAGCCTGGACCCAACCAGATATAGTTTAACTTATTCAACTGCAAAGCCTGGACCCCACCAGTTAGCAGTTCGAGTTACTAAAACCTGGACCCGACCAGATAACAATTAATCTCAAATTCAAGTTACTAAAGTCTGGACTCGACCAGATGTTAGTTCAACTTCATCCTATCCTATATTTATTATGAAACCTAGACCCTGCCAAATAATTTTTAATCTCAATTTGAAGTTACTAAATCCTGGACCCGACCAGATAATAGTTTAAATTCTCCAATTACTGAAACCTGGACTCGCCCAGATATCAGTTAACCTCAAGTTCAAATTACTGCAAAGCCTAGACCCAACCAGATACTAGTTTAACTTCTTCAATCACTAACAAAACTCCTCTTCCCTAGTAGAGTTTGCCACTATCCACAACAAATTGGTTTGAAATTTGGAGTCCAACCAGATAACAACCAACTTTCAAGAGATAGTTCCCCACTAGAGAAACGGACGACTAGAAATCTTGAACTCTTTTCCAAGAAGAGATCAACACTCTCCAAAGAGTCTTCTCATGAAAAATCAACATTCCCCAGTGGATTTCTCCTCAACACAACAGGAATCCCCATCGGAAGCATCGTTTCCAACATTTATCAAGGATAGGCTTCAACAACATTTTCGCATTCATACATCATATAACATACATATAATATACATACAACATAATCTCATTTAATTTGAGAACATCATTACACCATGCATACATTTGCATGCAGCTAACCCTTTTTCCTTGCAGAAAAAATCGTCAATCAAAAGACCTCTTCTGGACCAGAAATAATTCTACCAGTTAAAGACAGGCAAGACATCTAGTCTCAGTATGAATCTACCGAAGATTCATGCTAATGTTTCCTCCAGTTTCTACCATCATATCTCCAAATGGCATCTATAATCCCATTCCCAAATCACTACATCATCGAGTGTAAATTTCTGGGCACTTTAGTGTTCAATCATCTTTCATGTTCAAGTCACGAAAGGAGGATCCGCCAATCTAACTCTTCAGGTTCAAGAATATTGAATAGGGGCAGCTGTTGTACCCCAAAATTTTCCCTCTCAATTTCTCAATAAATCTCTCATAATATTTGTATTAATTCAAGACTGCACAAGGTTTGATCAGCTCAAGACACCTCCTTAAGCACTGATGACTCAAAATTAGGGTTTGAGTTTATACAAGGACAATTGTACTTTTAATGCATCATATTACTTTCATGGATCATTTTGGACTCCCAAGATTTCTCATGTCAAGTTCAAGCTTTGGATCACAATTTTTATCAGTCAATTGATCAGTTGACCTAAAATCAATTGTATTGGACAAAAAGTCAACTATGGATAATTTACAGTCAAAATTCATAATTTTGTACCCATATAAACATTTTGAATTCAAATATGTCAATTGGTAAAGTTTGGATCACAATTCCTCAAGAAATTTGATCAGAGCACCAAATGGGAAAAATGGTCAAAATTAGGGTTTTGACTAAATAGGCTTAATTTTTTACTGTTGACCAAATGCATGACTTGTTGGTTTGAGACATGATATCAAGAATCAAAATGAATAATTTTTACCTAATGGCATGGTTCAAAACATTTCTCATGATCAATTGATTGATAGTTAAAATTTGGTCAACTGATGAAAAAGTCAATTGTACACTAAAAAGTCAAACTTTGACTTTTTGATCACAATCAAGTTTCAAAAATCATATTTCATCAAGGCATGTAAAAGTATTAATATTTTTCATTAAGAAATCAAAATTCAAGGTTACTTTGAAAAAAGTCAAAGTTCTAAACACTTAGAAATTTTTCTAAGTGTTAAGAAAAAAATATGATAATTTCATAACTTTGTGCCAAATTTCCACTATAATGCAAGATGATTCAAGAAAAAATTTCAACATGAAAGTTGTAGATATAAATGAGATATAAAACTTTGTAGTATAGGACAAGTTCTAAAAATGCTTGTATTTCGAGTTATAAATTCATTAAGACATGTCCATGAAACAAAAACACTTAGTGAAATTTTGCCCTGGTTAGACAGATATTTGACCTAACTTCTTGGCCATGTTTCACATAGTTCCAGAGTGATTCTTCAAAAATGTCCAACATAAAGGTTGTAGAGGATATTACAAGCTTTCCAAAATGTCAAATAACTCATTTAGATCATTCTTTATCAAAGAGAATCGAAGGCAAGAAGTTAGGGTTTCAAACTTAGTTTACAAGGCAGAATTTTGTGATGAACATAATCTTCAAGCATGTTGTACAAATCCCACTTTACAGGCTTCTAACTTGAATTTTACTCCATAATTAAATGTTTACACAACTGCTAGGTCTTTGATCCAAGCATTTGAGACATTTTCCAAGTGGCTATTCTATTTTTGGCACAAAGTCACCACTTCCATTTTTGAAAAGTAACTTTAATCACAATGTCAACTCTTCTTGAGCCCATACATTGTTGCTTCTGACTCAAAAACACTTTGATGCAAGAAGCAAAATATCTACAACCTGCTAACCACCCTACAAATTCTTATACTTCACATTGAAAACATGTTTGTCAAATTTGCTTCAAAATCAAGAAACCATGCCATAACATGTGATTTCAAATTCCGAGTTGTTTCAAGTCCTCAAACCTCTTGTCTATAAATTAGGACATCATTTTAAACCTAAGGGACAAGTTCACAAGCCCTCAAACATCCTGAAACTCCTCAAAGTCAGAATTTGCATTTCAAAACTCCATTGTTGCATATTCTGACCTTAAACACCAAACTCACAATCTACTTGTGCGTTCCCTCTCCAAGTTAATCCTAAAGCTCCCTAACATCAAACATAACTCATCCTTGTCCATGTTTTAGAACTGTAACACCTCCATCACCATCCTCCATAACCAAAAACAGAGCTTTGCACATTGACTTCTCTAGCATGATTCAACCATCCTCAGCATAAACTAATCATTGCATTAGCTTCATGGAGGTTCACTGAAGCTAATTGGATCATCACAAAACCTTGAGAGCTGCTCAAACTCAAAACATGATCCCCACTTGCAAGGTGAGTTTTATGACTTTTGAACTTTCCACATAAGCATTGTTAGGCTTCCATTTTCAAAGACAAATAATTTCCCATAAGCTAACCATGTCCATAATTTTCATTTATATTGCCTGGGCATGGAGAATTTTAAGTTTGAAGTTTTCTGAAAAATTAGGTTTTAGATTAGGGCCAACAAAATTATCATTCATCTTTGATTTATAGCTTTAGTTAGTTACATGGTTGGATTCGTGAGGAAAAATGGAGAAACGTTCATGTTTCCATTTTCCATTTTTGTTGAGAAATGAGGAAGTTACAGGATTTGAAAAAAATGGTAAAAGAATATGGTGCGAGGAAGAAGAAGATGGAAACCATGGAAGGAGTTTAAAATTTATATTTATGGATTGATATAAGACATCAGATGTATAGTCACCCCAGTGGTAGAAGCGCTCACCTTTCACCCCTGTGACCTGGGTTCGAGCCCCAGTGCCACATTTTGCTATTTCTTTTTTACATTCTTATGATTTTTTTTATTTGCTAGGCGCGCCTGGGCCCCTTATTTTGGGCCCCATGTCATTTTTGCTAATCTCTCACCCCCTGTTTCACTAACACAGCTTCTGGCCCATTTTATCTTCTTTTTTTTTATTTCATTTATTTTATTTTCTTTTAAATATATTTTACTTAATACAAAAATCATAAAAAATAGATCTAGGCTTTAATTTAATTTAATTAATTTTTGACATAAAAATAAATTTATTTTAATCCTCTTTTATTTTATCTTTGTTAATTTATTTGTAAATTAATTAGAAATTAAGATTTTGATTTTGATTTTCATACATTAAAAATATTTTCTTTAACAAATCCAAATTCTTCTCTTATAAAATAAATTAATACTAGACTTAGGTTTATCTTTAATTGAAATTAATTTAGAACTTAGGACTTTTATTTAATTTTTTTTTATACTAGTTTAATTTAATTAAAACTCTTTTCACAAACAAAATCCTAAAAAACTTGTTTTTATTTAATAAATTAATTTATTTTATTAACTTAATATTAATTTTCTTATTCTTAGCTAATTATATTCTTTTAAGTTAATTAGGTCAAAAACCATTTTTCTTAAACAAAATGCATTTTCTTCTCCATTCATACCCTTGTATATTTATTCATTCTTGTATATTTAATTCTTGTAAATATTCAATATCGTTGTAATAGATAATTAGGATTTAATTTCTTACAATCACCATTTGTAAATATGTATACCCCATCCCCAAATGATGTAATAGCGTAGGATATTTACTTTTTGCAATTTACCGTTTTCATATAAATGCTAGTTAATTAGGGTTTGTATGGAAAGATAAAATAAATACTCAGAAAACCCTAATCCAAGATAAACTCAAGCATGAAATACAATGCACTTGCACACTTTTCACCTCTAGGGTTTACTCCACTTTGTTGCCTTAAAAATGGTTATGTTACACATGTGAGACATCTTAGCAAAAACAAACAAAATACAAGATCAAAGTCCCTCGATGACGCTACGAATGTTGCCTTACAAATGATCTTAGTCCCTTGAGAAAAATGCTAAGATATCTCACAACGACTATACGATGACCCACACACGTCCCTTTACATCCAAATATAGGGTTACTTTCCAATCAATGGTGAGATAACAATATCAAAGGAAGGGAGAAATGAACAAAGACTTTTGAGTAGGTAGAACGTTCTTAGTTGCTTGCTCACGATCCATCTTACAAAACAAACATCTTTTCAAACACACCAAAACACTTTCAAAATCATGAAATGTTTTCAAAATTCCAACACTTTGTATGCATTCTTATAGAGACGAGAATCATTACAAAGTTTTCCTAAACGAATGCGCTTTTCAAAAATACTTTCAAAATCCACCACAAACATATTTCAAACAAAGCAATTTCAAAAGTGATTTAGCAAGCAACTAAGATCCCATAGATAACTATGGATGAAAAGGATGCTAACACCTTCCCTTTTCATAACCTACCCCCTCCCCCCCCGAACTCAAAAAATAAATCTCAAAGGTCTTTCATGTTCTTTTCATCCTACCAAAAACAAATAAACACTCTAAAGTTATCCTCTAAGCTTCCTGCACTAATCTTGATCACCTGCAAGTTACCCACAGATAGAGGCAACATTTCCAAGCAAAAAGGGTGATTAAATCATAATCATTATAAAATACATAAGGAATAAACACAGTATATATGCACTTAGGCAAGGCACACATCATCAGAACCTCATGCTACACTCACACCTCCACAACTTCATCAATACACAACATTATAATCATTACACGCCATTTATCATAAAGTATCATCAAATAATTATGCAATGTCACATAAAATGTAATGCAACATCATAGACTCATGCATGTGGTACCAAAACTTCAATGATGACTAAGTCATCGCTTTCTCCAAAGATCCCTACCAATATGATCGATTCTCACTTGGAACCAGAGTAATTCTTAATATTGCACTCAATCTACACTGTGAGATTGATGCCTTCACTGGACTATCCTCCTATCATCATCACTGGACCGAGGTCCTAATAACATCATTAGACCAAAGTCCTAAACTATGCCATGAATGCATGATACACAATAACATAATAAATACGATCACGGCTAGTCAAAACGCATCACCATTCATGAATCCATCGCATCATATAATCATAATAAATAAAGCATCATCATATCATCATAATAAATAAAGCATCATCATATTATCATAATACACAAAGCATCATCATATCATCATAATACACAAAACATCATCATGATCCAACACGGGGAATCCTAACTTTATCCTAACTTAGGTATTATGAATATTCCCCTTATTTCTCATTTTATTCCACTAAACTATAATTCATTGTGTTTGATATCCAATGCTTCGAACGACACCTCAAACTGAGTCCTAAAACTCAAGTTATGACACTTTTAAGAAAATCCAAAACAACCATTCAGTTCTGGACACCTTCTCCCAACGACACTACTTCCATCACCTGGCGAAGCCTACATATCCCCTTGCATCGCCCAGTGATGATTGGAGCGATGAACTCCAGTAGTGTCACATTTATTTCCCTTCCTTTCACTCTGTCTCTCGCCTAGCGACTCCTAAGTGATGTCATCATCGTCCGGCGACACATCCTCAACGCCCGGCGACACTGCAGAGGTTTAAATTTCTTGTGATTTCACCATATTACAAGTCTCTAAACATCAGTATTTCACATAGTTTCATCATATAATAACATCCCAAAATACCATGCTTATTATGCATTAATTCTTTGCGATTAAACATCACAATTTCATCAATTCATCATCAAACACCTCATAATAATCATCAACCAAAACCTAACACAATTCTACAATTATCTAAACTTAGATAAATTATGATAACAATGATTAACACCCCTTACCTTATATTATAGCAGCAAATTTAATTCTTTTTGGTGTTCTATCACAAAAATCCTCCCGCCTCTTTGTGCCCTAGCTTTGCCTCTTCACAGTGTTCTTCCAAATGTTACGATTGCACAGAATGAGCGTTCCAACTCTTAAACCTTCCTTATACCAAACTTGTCCATTGGATCCATAATATGGTCTTCCACTATTGTCCTCACTTATTCTTCCCAAATGGATATTTTTCCCTTATCACCATTATCCCTAATATTATTCTATTTTTCTAATTAAAATAATTCTAACCAATTATTCTATTTATTCTAAAATACTTTATACCTTCTTAATTCCTACCGCCACATCATACATCACACAAAACATCATATCAAGCCTCATGATCATCAATACATCATATAAACACCACAAATATGTCACAAAAACTCATCATAAATTAATCAAATAATTAAATAAATGATCTAATTATTTTGGGGTGTTATAAGGACTGGCCGATAGCTGGACCCGACGAAGAGGTAATCGAACCAACCTGAGGCACACCCGCGCCTTCACCGCCCATAATACTCTTGGCAACTAATTTCTATGCTCTCTTGGCCTTGTGTGCAACATTCCTGAGCATGCGTTTCTGAGGAGAAGTCATTTTCTCTGCAACAAATCAGACACGGATTAGCAATACATAGATATAAAGATAAGGGAAAGTCAAAAAACAAAGCGACTACCTACGTACTCTTTGGGGTCCTCACATTCGAGGAGCTCCTTAATATTTATGAGTCCTGGTTCAAACACATGCTTCTCGTCCCGTTGACAACAGGTTTTCCCCCTTTTCCCGCACGCTAGACTAGGGGTATCTCCGTAACAAAGGCCAACAGACGATTATAGCTAGCATGGTCCTCAAGATTCAGCTGCTCAGCCTTCTTAATATAATGATCAGTCCCGCAATCAAAATGCTCCCTATTCCAATGAAAGTTAAACCTATGCACCAACTGCATCATCAGATCGCCCTCCTCTTCCAGCACTAGCTTCCCTTCCTCTCTAACACTAGGGATACTATATAACATGTTATGGATCGCTCTCTTCGACACAGGATGGACTAGGATAAACCTACTCTTAAAGTTTCGAACGAATTCAAGGTAGGCCTTGAACAACTTCCCTTTAACCCGCTTCAAGGAGACCCATCCGAACTGGTTGCCAACTGTGCCCCTCTGAAAATGAAAGCAGTAGAAGAACAAGGTGACAGTGGCCCCATCCTTCAACTAATCTCACACAATCTCGAAATCCTGCATGAAGGCTATCGAGTTGGGGTGAAGTTTCGAGGGAGCAAGACGAAGATAGTTAAAAACAACCACTTGTAGGTTGGTAAAAGGAAGTCGGAAATCCATATCTATAAAAGGATCTCGTACATAGAAATGTGATTTACATCATACTTTAAGCAGATGTGATGGTGTTTCCCAGAGATGTAGACAACCCATTCCTCCTCGAAATCCTCTTGCTCCATCCCCAAAGCCATAATTGCGAACACTTCATCCTGGTGATCGGTAAAGTTGCAAGCAATCTCTCGAGGACCCATCATGATCCATTTCTTAGGAGCCGCGGGCACCCCAGACCCACCCTGCTCAGCCTCATTTCGCCCCGGCACGCTCGGTTCAGAATTATGCTTCCTCGATGTACTCTCCTCGGTCAAAGAACGCTCATACATATCTAGGTCAGAGTCACCCTGCTCGCTCATAACTTCATCTTTAGCGCTGCTAGCCATTTTACCTGAAAAGCAGAGGACAAAAGTGAACTTGACATAAAACCAAATCCACTCTTCCACTGCTAGTCAAGTTAAAGGGCACGCAAAGGAACGAGGACCCTACCTCGACCAGAGCCCTCACTCAAAACAACGAGAAAATGAACAAAGTTACAATCCCCTCTAATGCGTCGAGTGCCTTCCCTCCAGGTTAAAACCTAACCTGCATAAGGAGAGATCTCCCCGACTGTGGGGTTTAATACCGCACGCAGAAACTCATCAGAAGTGTATGAAGATCGTACCAAAAGTCGAGAAACGGACTCAACTTTGCCAGAAAATTCACCATGAATCGCCATCACTAGCCATAGGTCCAAATGCATCCAAACTAATACACGACGGGGCGGAACCCTCATGTGGCAGAACCACCATCAAAAACCAACAAATCACCAGAAATATCCGTAAAAAGCTACTCTAATCCTAACCCACATGCATTTTTAAAGACAAAATCATGGAGTCTAACCTAAAACAGAGATAAAAGTCCCAGAAATTGGGAAGGAGTGAGAAACTATAGAACGAGCAGAAATCTCAGCAGCGTACATCGACGCTTCACAAAACCGGAAGGAACGAGGAGAAGAGAGATGGAGAAAAGTACAAATGAGGCTACCTCTCTCCTATTTATAGATGGTTCTGCCTGCACGTGGGCAAGCATACGCCTAGAGAAACCTAGGGTCGTCATCATTAATCCCTAATCCCTAGACTTGCCATCATTGCACATTTATGACATCACATGGCTCGATGCAAGCGCATCACGCTAACCCTCCAAGATCCAATCAATTGTTCTTCTCCTTGCGGGTCGAGCACACCGAGCAACACTCGAGGTCCTCGTATGAAACCATCCCCGATAAAACACAAAACATCTCCCTAACTAAGGGCACATCTTAAGTCATCACTCCTCTTCCCAGAAGCAATAACTTGGGGAACTGTTGTTCTGGATTGGCCCAATAGCTAGAATTGGCTCAATCCGCTTTTACCCTTAGCTTGGCCCAACAAATGTTGGCCCATTAACTCTGGTCTTTGGTCGAGCATGCTTGGTCGACCACACCGCGAGAATGTCGAGGATAACAATGACCTAACCATACGTCTTCCCGCATCAACGTCCACCTTTAGATCTACTCGCTACGCGTCAAGCAGACAACCAAGAAGGCACTCACAATGCATATACCCGTCATTTCATCCTTGCTTAGAGCAACGACTAGTTAAGGGCATGATGTCCGTTTTGACCAGGTCCTAGAAGTTTCCTATTTTTGGGGAACCTAATATCTAGGCCCAAAAATAGGAACCAATGGCTACGCTCCAGGGGCATTATATAAACCCTTAAACGTGTGAGGGCCAGGTATCCAATATTCACTATAAAACCTTAATATCTTTCTTGTACCTATTTGCACCCTTTCTCACTAGATCGTCGGAGTGCCTTGCAAGTACACCCCCTTCTCTCCTCATATTTCCAGCCAAGCTAACGTCATCATCTCGGCCCACTTTCAGATTCTGATCAACCGGTAAGATCAAATATAGGAAATGGAAATTGCTAACCTACCATTATAGATAGAAACACAAAGAGAATAAAAGATGTTTAACTACATAAAAAATGACTAAGGTGTGTGAGAAACTTAAGCAAATATATAATATTAAAAATCATTTGATCAAAAAAACTCAATTATTATCATGAAAGTCGATAAAGGATTGGTGTCAGTTGATAAAAAAGATAATATAGTAAAATGACAAAAAAAAAAGATTTAAGTGATTGGAGTTTTTTTTAAAAGACAAATATAATAATAAACAAAAAGGGCACTAACGACCAAAATATATAGAGACAACACGAAAATTGTACAAGGAGTTCCAAACCAAACCAAACCAAAAAAAAAAAACAATAACCAACAAATACAACAAAATCATGGAGTCTAACCTCAAAACAAAGATAAAATTCCCAGAAATTGGGAAGGAGTGAGAAACTGTGGAACGAGCAGAAATCTTGGCAGTGTACGGTAGTGCTTCACAAAATCGAAAGGAACGAGGAGAAGAGAGATGGCGAAAAGCACAAATGAGGCTCCCTCTCTCCTATTTATAGGTGGTTCTGCCTGCACGTGGGCAAGCATGTGCCTAGGGAAACCTAGGGTCGTCAACATTAATCCCTAGACTTGCCATCATTGCACGTTTATGACAGCATGTGGCTCTATGCAAGCGTATCACCCTAACCTTTCAAGATCTAATCAATTGTTCCTCTTCTCGCGGGTCAAGCACACTGAGCAATGCTCGAGGTCCTCATACGAAATCATCCCCGATAAAATGCGAAATGTCTCCCCAACCACGGGCACGCACTACAAAAAAGAAGCTTATTTGCCACGTGAAAATCACGTGGCAAACATCAAAATCACGTGGCAAAACAAAATTAGCGACGTGGAGACTTATGTCGCTGGGGAGCCAGTGGCAAGCCAGTAGCGACGTGATTCCCACGTCACAAAGTTGTGACGTGGTATTCACGTCGCAACAGCTTTGTTGTAGGGAATATAATATCTGACAAAGCAGCTTTAGTTGCGACGTGAGAATCATGTCACTAATTTGTGACATGAATCCCACGTCGCTACAGGTGACGTTTTTATTTTTTAAAAAATTGTTTAGTAATTATTTTTTATATTAATTAATTAATGTAATAAAATTTAAATAATAAAATTTATATAATAAAATTTAAATAATAAAATTTATATAATAAAATTTATATAATAAAATTTATATAATAAAATTTATATATTAAAATTATTAGAAAAATAGTATTTTATTTTATATTTCGAATAATAGAATTTTATAAAATAAAGTCATATAATAAAATGTTATATAATTTAATAATTTAAAATGATAAAAATAAATATCTTACATAAATGCAAATATAAAAATGAAATAAATAAAATGTTTTCACGGGGCATCTTCACCCGGATAATTATCAAGATCAAAGTCATCAATTCCGTCATCATCCGGCTGTGTATGATCAGGAACATTTTGATTTCCACCGCCTTGCATAAACCGTCTCATCTGCTCCTCCATATCAGATTGCCTCTTCCGCATGATCTCTAACTGCTGCTCCTGCTCTTGCCTCATTGTCGTCATTTGGGCCTCCATTTCGCGCCTCACTTCACTTGCCGCCAATTGTCTTACTGTTTCAAGTTGAACCTGTGTCAGATTCGGTTGACGTGACCCCCCTTCTCCATCTCTAAGTCGCTGAAACAGATTACGGTCACCAACTCTCAAGCCGGCGGCCAAATTTCCTCCCGCAAAAAAGCAACCATTAGGCCCTTTTCCATTAACAACCTCATTCCAAATATAGAAATCAACATCACCATTAAGCGGCTCCCCTTCTGCTGGCCTATATTGCGGATTGTATTCCAGAAAACGTGCTAGCAATGTCTGATAATCATCCTACACATACATTAAATAATACAATTAAAAAAAATTACATTTATGCTAAATTAAAACATTTATATATTAAATTATACTAAATTAAAATATATTAAAAATTTGTCACGTGATTTTCACAAATCAACTTATGAATTGCCACGTGATTTTCCCGTGGCAATGTATCAGTTGCCACATGAAAATCAGTCACCTGGCAATTTATCAGTTGCCACATGATAATCACGCCACAACTTATAGATTGCCACGTGAAAATAACGTCACTATTTTTGTTATTAACTTAAAAAAAAAACATAAGTTAAATTACTTACAAAAGCTCTCTTGGTGCGGTCGTCGACAAAACCTCCTGATTTCTTTGTCCGAGTCCTCGTAATCAACTCAATGATCAATGGTGGTCTCCCCATCTCCTTAGTCTAAACAATAAAGTTAAAAATAATTAGTAAAAAATATTAAGAATAAAAATATATATAACTTAAAAAATTAGTAATATTTACCATCCGCCGGACATGCTCTGCAGTGCTAATACTTCCAACAGTATTGACACATCCCCCCTTTTCGGATGCCCTCATCTTCTTAAAATTTTCGGATTTGGCCTTGAATTCTGGCGAACCCCAATATGTACGAAGTTCGCCAAAAACCTCTACGCCTATCCAGTTAGGACGGATACCATGCAGCTCATAATTCTCCCTAACCCGCCGCATTATATCAGAAAATCTTCTAGAAGTTCTGCTATAATAGATTTTTTCCATAATTTTCTCATTCAACGGATCCCACACACATTTTTCCTGCAATGTTGTATGACATTAAAATAAAAAGTTAAGTAATTATCATTAAAATGTGACTTAAATAACAATACTAAAAAAATATATTAAATTTACAACTTAAATAAATAACAATACCTTAAATTTTTTAAACCATTCTTCTTTATTTGTAACCTCGCCAAAGTTCTTCCAAGATAATTTATACATCTGCTGGATTATATAATTAATAACCTTGGCAGCCGTCCGACTCGGCGCGAAACTAAACAACAAGATTTTGAATAAACAATATTAATTATAAATTTATACAAAATATTAAAATGAATATGTACTTAAATAAAAGTTTATATAAGAAACTTACTTGCTTCCTTCGGGCCAAATCCAAAACCTCCCGTCAATGACATGAATCTCAGTCGGATCATCTCTCTCACGAATATCAGCTCCATCTATATCATCAGCTACCACATCTGCATCACCGTCAGCCTGTGTAGGACGTGGGGTGCTGGATCCTGCAGCCTGTGTGGGATGTGGGGTGCGTGACCCTCCGGTCCGTCTAGGACGTGGGGCGCGGGATCCTGCAGCCTGTGTCGGACGTGGACTGCTGGGTCCTCCAATGTGTGTGGAGTGTGGGGTGCTGGACCCTCCCGCCTGCTGGAAGGATGAAGACATCTATGTGGGTCCCCCCGTCTGCTGGAATGATGAAGGCACGCCAGTCTGTAGAAATGGAAAATTGGGTCCTCCCCCCGTCTGCTGGAATGATGAGGGGACACCAGTCTGCTGGAAAGATGAAGGCACTTGGGTCGGTGGGAAAGGGAAACTAGATCCTCCCGCATGCTGGAAGGAAGATGGCATCTGAGTCTGTGGGAAAGGAACACTAGATCCTCCCGCCTGCTGGAAGGATGACGGCATCTGGGTCGGTGGGAAAGGGAAACTAGATCCTCCCGCATGCTGGAAGGAAGACGGCATCTGAGTCTGTGGGAAAAGGAAACCGGGGCCTCCAGGTGGCACAAAAGATGCAGGTACCCCAGACGGGAATGTATGGGAGGAGAGTAATGGGACAAAACCCTGAGTACTGGCCAGGGACATAGGATCAACCTGACTCTGAGGGGGTGGGCACATGGCTGAGTGAGGAGACTCACATGTTACTACCCTCGGACGCTGAGACTTCTTACCGCTATCCTTATTCTTCGGTGGCATTTTACCTAGTTATATATATTTTCATAAACAAAGATAATAAAGTCATTGACATAAATATATATTCATTGACAAATTCAATATATACATGTTCAATAGATATTCATTAATATTACATTAAGTGATTAATTAATCTAAATCTTCATGCTCGTTATCCATATCATGTTCATCATCCGATGTAATATTGTCCTCGGATTCAAACTCTTCATCATTGTCTTCATCCACATTATTATCAACCAACAATATAGACGCAACAACTTGAAGTCCCTCAACAGTTGTATCAGACAAAGTTGTAATGTCTTCAGCTGCAACCACATCATTAATCTGTTCAACGTCATCAACTTGGTAGGCAACATCTTCCACTAGATCTCCAGTTTCAATATGACCTAGCGGTTTTGTTTTTATTACAACACACTATCCTCTTTTACGTATTACAAATTAAGGATAAGGAACATAATAAACTTGCCTAACAATATGTGACATTATGAAAGGGTCATATTCTTTGTATCTCCGGTTCATTTGAATCTCGACAGAACCATATGACTTGTCTATCTTTGTGCCTCTAGTTGGATCATACCATTCACAATAAAACAAGACAACTTTATTTTCCGTGTCCAAGTAATTGTATACCAACTCGTAGATATGTTTAACAAATCCATAGAAGTCGTCTTCACTGCCATCTGTAACTCCTTTTACAAAAACACCACTATTTATGGTTTTTTTCCCTTCGGTCCATGCCTCAGTGTGAAATTTATATCCGTTCGTGAAGTATGTGTGCCAATCATTTGCGCTTTGGATAGGGCCTTCTGCCAAGTTTCTCAAATGGAGTATTTCTGGAGTTAGTGCAAGAACGCTAGACAATGTTTACTTGAACCATGAGGGAAATTGAGCATGAATGACACCTGATGTTGACTGTACCCTGGTACTATGAAAATAGGCATTGTTAAATTCCCTACAAAAAACACACAATAAGTTTAATAAGTTTGGTATACACACACCATAAGTTTAAAAAGTTTTGGTAAACTTACTCAAGATATGGTTTAACTTCAACGCAGTTGATCAAGACATGGACATGTGCAGATTGCATTTCTTTTTAGGTCAACCAATGCACACCCTTCTTTCCAGAAGGTCGACCTGGAAGCGCAAAGACTGATAAGGTGAATTGACTCCTCTGATTGACATTTACAGGATTCCGTATGATTCTAGGAGTTAACATCAAGTGATTGAAATAGTGACTGCAAAAATGTGATGTTTCCCGATGCAAGTAATGTGCACATATAGATCCTTCTACTCTAGCTTTATTTTTTACCGATCTCTTTGAATCACCCATGAACCTTTCAAACGGATACATCCACCTATATTGAACAGGTCCACCAAGATAAGCTTCATATGCAAGATGCACAGGTAAATGTTCCATGGAGTCAAAGAAACCAGGCGGAAATACTTGTTCCAACTTACAAATAATGAGTGCAATGTTTTGGTCCAACTTAATGATGTCTTCCACTTTTAAAGCTGACGCACAAATATCTCTAAAAAATTGACTAATTTCAGTTAGTGGGTCAAGAACATGTTTGGGTAGCGATCCAAATGCAATTGGTAGCAACTGTTCCATAAAAATGTGACAATCATGACTTTTCATACCATGTAATTTTCCAGTGTTAGGGTCAGCACACCTTGCTAAATTTGATGAATACCCATCGGGCATTCTCAATTCTTTTAACCATCGACAAACCGCTTTAGCTTCTTGGGAAGTCAGACTGAAACAAGCCTTGGGTTTTAATAATTTTCCATTCGGTTGAGGCTTCAACTCCAACTCTCTTCGATTACACCAAATTCCCATGTCTTGTCTGGCCTTCTCATTATCTTTTGTTTTTCCTGTCACATCCATCACTGTGTTAAATACATTATCAAAAAAATTCTTCTCAATATGCATAACATCAAGATTATGGCGCAACAAATTATCTTTCCAATACGGAAGATCCCAAAATATACTTCTTTTTGTCCAATTGTGGGTGACTCCGTATCCTTCAATTCGGCATGCTTTGCCAGTATCTGTAAATTTTGGTAGTTCACATACTTGGTTCCATATAACCCCTGGTGGCAATCGAGGCGGAGGCAAATCTTTCTCTCGTACATCTTTTTTAAAATTTGTCTTGTTTCTTCTATATGGATGATTTGCTGGTAGGAATTTGCGGTGACAGTCAAACCATGAGCTTTTCCCACCTTTATCCAACGTAAATGCTTTGGTGTATCCCATGCAATGAGGACAACCCATTTTTCCATGCGTACCCCAACCAGACAACATGCCATACGCTGGAAAGTCATTAACAGTCCACATCAAGGCAGCTCGTAATGTGAAGTTCTGTTTACGGGATATATCATAAGTCCATTCTCCAATCCACATCTTCTTCAAATCATCAATTAAAGGTTGTAAGTACACATCAATTCCGGCTTTTGGACTGTGCGGGCCTGGAATAACACACGTCAAAAACATGTATGGTTTTGTCATGCACATCTCAGGAGGGAGGTTGTAAGGTGTTACAATAACTGGCCAACAAGAATACGCACTTCCTGACGCTTGCACGTATGGGGCAAATCCATCAGAGCATAATCCAAGCCTGACATTTCTAGGTTCTGCAGCAAAATCTGGATGTGTCCGATCAAAGTGCTTCCATGCCTCACCATCAGATGGATGTCGCATAGTGCCAGAACTTGTTTGGTTTGTATGATGCCATGTCATTTGACTTGCACTGTGCATTGAAGCAAACATTCTTTTTAACCTTGGTATTATAGGAAGATAAAACATGGATTTTACTGCTACACGCTTTTGCTTGCTGTTAACGGCTCTACTGCGAACTTGATATCTTGGACTATTACAAAACTTACACTCCTCTAACGATCCATCTTGAGTACCAAACTCATTTTCATAAAACAACATGCAACCGTTAATGCAACAGTCAATCTTTCTTACTTTTAAACCCAACTTCGACACCCACTTCTTTACATCATAATAACTTGTAGGCAAGTTGTCTTTCGTAGCGGTGGAGTCCAACATCATTTTTGCAAAATGTTCCAGACATTGATCAGAAACATTCCAATTTGACTTGGCGGCCAATAATCTCACACACATTGATAGCTTCGAGTCTGACGACCCCTCAAACAACGGCGTATTCATCTCGTTCAATAATTGATAAAATCTTTGCGCTTCCTCATTCGGCAACTCTTCCCCGTCAAAATCTTCAGGTTTATCATATGTCACGTTCACACCAAAAACATCCTCAACCATGTCACCGATCAAATTAAAGTTCTCCTCATACTCCATAACCGGTCGACTACTTGAAGCATGCGTGTTGCTAGTCTCTGGTACATTAACCGGTAGTTCTTCACCATTATACGTTCAAACCCAATAATTTTCAATGAATCCCCTTCTATGCAGATGACGTGTTACTTCCTCTGGGTCACTAATTATTGGTCTACATTCACATTTAAGACATGGACACCTAACCCCTCCTTCGCTTCGACAACAATCCTGAGCAAACGCCCACTTAATAAACCCATCAACTCCTACTATAAAATTGGGTTTAAGTCCACTTCTTCCTGGATATGTTCTATCGTACATCCAACTGCGATAATACCTATAATATTCCATACTGCACATTTATACAATCATTGTCTTTTTCATTAGAAATATTAATCAACTTAATAATATTATTCTTAAACTATTTAATACTATTCTTAAAAATATAAATTTTGCTTTTTTATATATATACTAACATATAAATAAATATTCAAATGTAAAATATATAATTTTTTATTACATAACAATAATATCAAAAAACAATAATATACCATATTTACTTTTTATTATATATACAACAATAATATTAGAAAACAAATAATGTAACATATATACTTTTTATTATATATATAACAATAATATTAAAATAATAATATAATATATATATTCTTTTTTTAATTATGTTTTTTATAAATTCTTATTTTAATATATAATTTTTTTTTCATATCTTTAACATATAAATAAAAAAATAAAACTATTATAATAAATATAATATACATTTTTGTTTTTAAATATGTTATTAAATTTATGTGTTAACATATATATATACATCTATAAAAAATAAGACTTTTAATTTTATGTTTTCTAAAATTTTTTATTACCAGTACATATATATACTACTAACAAAATACATATACTTCCTAACCACAAAATACATATACCACTAATCTATATAATACATATAAAATCTAAAAAAAAAATGCATAAATACCTCTATATAATTTCTTCAATAAATTTGGTTCTTCTTGGCTCTTGGTGTTCTTCTTCAAATTTCTCTACAAATAATGAACAAATGAACAAATACCCTTTTTAATATTTCTTTCCAGTATAATAAATAATGAACAAACGAAATAAACATTTATCAAAGTATGAATACCTTATTTTTCTTCAACAATTTGGGATGGAGGAAATTTGATTCGAGAATTTGGGTTTGAGAGGAAGAAGAATGGGTTTGAGAGGAAGAGAAAGGAAGAGGAAAGGAAGAAGAAAGCAAAACAACGCTGCTATAACGGATGAAAATTTTGGAGATGTAAAGTCAAGTAGCGACGTGACTGTCACGTCGCAACATTGTCACGTGATAATCACGTCGCTACACACTAAACAGAAAAATTATTCTCTCTCCCACTCTGCAACCCTGTCATCAACCAAATTTATTTTCCCCCCTTTAATATAGCGACGTGGCTATCACGTCGCTACCAAAATTCAAATTTCCCCCTTCTGTAGCGACGTGTAAGACACGTCGCTGATGTTTTCACTTTACAACGTTCTCTGATTTGCATTATTTGTCATTAAAATATATTAGCGACGTGGTTATCACGTCGCTACTACTCACGTGATAATCACGTCGCTAATATATGTTGCTGGGGACATATATTCTTGTAGTGACGTCTTAAGTCATCACTCCTCTACCCAGAAGCAACGACTTGGGGGGCTCCTGTTCTGGATTGGTCCAATAGCTAGAATTAGCCTAATCTGCTTCTACCCTCAGCTTGACCCAACAAACGTTGACCCATTAACTCTGATCTTCAGTCGAGCACGCTTGGTCGACCACACCGCGAGAATGTCGAGGATAACGCTGCCCTAATCATACATTTTCCCGCATCGACGTCCACCTTCAGCTATGCTCGTTACGCGTCGAGCAGACAACCAGGAAGACACTCACAACGCGTCTGCCCGTCATCTCATCCTTGCTCAGAGCAACGAGTAGTTACAGGCATGACTTTCCGTTTTGACCAGGTCCTGACAGTTACCTATTTTTGAAGAACCTAATATCTAGGCCCAAAAATAGGAACCAGTGACTATGCACCAGGGGCATTATATAAACACTCACACGTGTGAGGGCCAGATATTCAATATTCACTATAAAACCTTAATATCTTTCTTGTACCTCTTTTCACACTTTCTCACTAGATCGTCGGAGTGCCTTGCAGGTACATCTCCTGCTCTCCTCACATTTTCAGTCAAGCTAACGTCATCATAGAGAATGAAAATTGTTAAACTACCATTGTAGATAGAAACACAAAAAGAATAAAAAACGTATAACTGCATAAAAAATGACTGAGGTGTGTGAGAAACTTCAGCAAATATATAATATTAAAAATCATTTGATAAAAAAAACTCAATTATTATCATGAAAGTCGATAAAGGATTAGTGTCAGTTGATAAAAAAGATAATATAGTAAAATGACAAGAAAAAATAAAAGAAAGAATTAAGTGATTGGAGTTTTTTTTTAAAAGACAAATATAATAATAAAGGAAAAGGGCACTAATAACCAAAAGATACAGAGACAACACGAAAATGGTACAAGGAGTGCCAAACCAAGTCAAACACAAAAACAACAGCAACCAACAAATACAACCAAGCGAGCGAGGCAAAAACCAACAACACAAAAAGGCTAACCAGAAGAGAACCGGCAGAGAAACTAGAATCCAGATAGAGCTTGATCCCTCTGGCTACGGACACTTGCAAAACAAAAACTCACAAAAAAACCAGCATGAACACATCCTAAGGGAGGTCGAAGCTAAGCCACTTATCCTGCTATTAGCTAAGAAACATGATAGGATTCTCAAGTCAGACTGAGAAGGTACATGGGTTTCCCACATACCAGTCATGAATCCAATTTCAAACCAAAACAATATTCATATCTTCCACGTCTTTACTGCCACCGAAGAACCACAGAAAATTATGTCATTCCTGAGTTTTCAAATTGTCTCTGGCGCTAAGTATAATCATCTCTTCATGAGAACAACATGGCTCTAATACCATGTTGAAAAATATGGTTGCCATATATAAAAAGGAAATAAAATTAGAAATGATTGAATTGTTTTGTATTGATTGGAACATAAGATGTCTATTACAATGAATACATGATATACTTTATATAATGATAATGAACAACTAATAAATATTAACTAACTTGTAAATAAACTAACTAACTAATAACTATATATATAATCAAATTTTTTTTAATAATCAAATATAACAATTAACACAAATAACTTTAACATTGATCATATTTAATCATATTTAAAAAAGAAAAAAGAGTATAATTAAAATGACACTAGTAACTATGCTCATGGTAATCTAATATAAATCTATGTTCATATTTCTTACTTTTCTGCCTGTGTTCACTATGTTTTCTTTCCACATTATACTTAAGTGCTAATTATGTTTTTATTTTTTTATATGAAATTTTCAAATTTTATATTTTGCCTGCAATTTTCAGTTCCTACAAAATTATCCAGCAAACAATTCTCTCTTGTTGTAAAATCAATATGTGTTTAAATACTATTTTGCATTTATTTTAGAACATTATAAAAATTTGTTCATGTAAGCAGTGCATGACTTTAAGCTATGAGTGACCCAATATATTAAATTATTTCAGGATCAATGCTGTATATATTATGATGCAGTTAATAACACCTTCTTTTTTCTTTCTCCACAGCATCTATAAAATAGATAATGACATATATGCTTTCCATCTATCATGTCACTAGCTCAAACTAAAACAAGTAAAAAGAGTTTGAAGATAGCATTTAATTTTCTAACTAACATGTCATTTTCCTAATCACCAATAGTATCAAATGTTTCTATTATATGGTATTCATGTGCAGCTGTCACCTACCTTATACACCAGAAGCAAGTATTCGACAAATAGAAAAATTCGCAAGAGAGTAAAAAATAAAGCTACTTGAAATTGTTGTTGAGTTAAGAGATGCTCTTTCTTATTCATGCTTTGATGATGTGTATCAACTAATGCATTTCCTATCTAGCCATGCAAATGGTCCCCTCTTTTACACATGTACCTACCATTTTCCTTTGGCTCATATCATATATACAAACAAATATCATTTAAAACAAATATCATTGCGGTTATTTTTTAAAATTTTGTGAAAAAAGAAAAGGGAAACTATAGTATAAACAATGAAACAACTAAAATTGAATCATAATAAACTCACCCTAACCCTAAACATCCCACCCAACATTGTGAACACCTTGATGAGCTTATCAAGCTCTCTTTGAACCCTCATCTACCTAAATATCTTATTCCACAATAAAACCACCACATCACAAAAATACAAACAAGTGCAATGCCAAATTTATAGGGCCACTACTCAAACCATATGAAACATCTACTAGGTCAAGGAAAACACCTCCCTTAACCAAATTTACTCTCAAAGAAAACTTATTTAAAAAGAATGATAAAAAAAAATCACTTTAAAAGGAGCCAAATCAAATGATATCTTCACCAAAAACAAAAACGACCTTAAATTCGAATTAAACCCATGAAGAATCTTATAAAAAGAAGAAAAAAATATTTAAAATCTTATAAAATAAGTGATGTATAGATGTGAAATCTGCGAAATATCTGAATGATAACTTCACCACTTCATAAGATTTAACTCTATGTTGCAAATATCTCAAAATCTTTTATACCATAGTCACAAAAGCGATTTGTGAAGAATTAATCCAACAATAAAAAAAATTTAATCACATCAATACATTTTTCAAACAGTAACTATAAATTGATTTTCACTTTAATTAACAAATTTATTCATATCACTAATTTATGGAAGAAAAAGAAATAGAGAGAGAAAACATGTAAGGGTCCCCCACTTCCTTTGTATCTAGCTCAAAAGCTATTAATGATCTTTTGTAATATGTATATAGAAAAAACACTCCCTATCCTTCTCTCTCTAAACTGCATGGCGTGACAATATTCAATTTGCATTTCAATCTCAATCTCAATATAGGGACCACTTTTTTTTGCTTCTTTTCTTTTTAATATTTAACTCTTAATGTTCTATTACTTATACAAAACAAATATTAAAAGTTTAAAAAAAAAAAAGAAGAAGATAATTTTCAATAGAAATTAAAAAATAAATTGAACACTATTTTTTTCCTTCTTTCCCTTCAACTCTTCTATATATAATAGTGCCTCTTCCTAGTCTCTTCTTCATCCAAATTCCAAACCCTAGACATAAAGCCTTTCCCTTCAATTCTCAAATTTCATCATCATCATCATCACAAACAAGCTTTTGGAGTTTGTTCTTGTTATTGTTTAATTTCCATCATTCACCACAACAAGTTGAAGCTGCCAGCATGATCTTAACTTGCCTCCTTTTGTAGGGGAAAGATCAGATCATGTGGCAGTTTCACCTAGTTGTTGGCTGCATGTTTATACACCTTTCTTTTTTCTTTTCTTTTTTTCTGTTTCTCTTAATTTCCATGCCCTAAAAGATGAGTAATAGATTCATGTTCTTATGCTTGTTTTTTTATTTTTTATTTTTTATTTTTATTTTTTATATTCTGTTAAGTACATGAAGAAATTGAACAACTTGTAAAGTAGATGAAGAAATTGAATAGTTTTCTAAACAGTGCAAATGCATTCATGAACAAGATCTAACTATATCAGTGCTTATTTTTCTTGGTTTTTGTGAAATTATAGGGTTTTTTTCTAACATACTATGAACTCTCTTCTAGTTAAGTTTCTTCTTCAGATTTCCTCTTTTTGTTCAAAGATCTAAAATCAAAATTGTTATGAGCTTAATTGGCTTAATTAATTACTTTTGACACAACTACTAGTATGGTTGAATCTGTTGATTACTGAGGAAATGAAATGAAGCTCATAATGGGACAAAAAACTATTCCATTGATGAAGTCATTGTAGATTCCCAATATCTCAACCTACTTAATTTCCTCATATATCTATCTTTCTAGTGTGTATATATATATATATATATATGACCACTGCAGCTTTTTCAATTTGGACCATTCCTTTATATATATGCATCATGAGACAATCATGTACTTCTGTGTGTACATAATCTGCTCCACTAAAATTGATTTTCCTTAGAAGAATCTCATATGGATAATCAATTGATGTCATCATGATGATGATGATGATGATATATTCAGGTTTCTGACAACAAATACTAGCACTTGAACCACCATATCTTCATAATCAATATATCATATCATATCTGGTTGTTATAGTTGTAGATATCATACATCACAGGTATCGATTTCAACCGTCACATTTAATATTTCAATTTTTAAGATTAACTTTTTTTAATAAAATGATCAAGATTATACAGAAATGACAGTTAAACGAACAACAAACTATGTTTCTGGTGTATAGTCTATTAGCGTAATTTGATTTCCCCGATTCATTATGTGTTTCTGGTGTTACAATAAATCTCAATCTCATAACTAGTACTAGAGTCAAAATGCATTAATGTTAAACAAACATTTTATGAGAAATCAGGTATGAATTGATGAAACCTAACATGACTTTAAACATGAAATAACCTCTTTATTGTTCAGCTAGAGTTCTGGTATATATCTTTAGTTTTAGCTGTGTATTAAATTTGTTAGGACTTGATATCTAAAGACTGGGATTGTGATTATAAGAGGCTTCATAATGTTGATTTTCTTTAGTGTTCTTAGTTCTTTATTTGCAAATTTTTTTCTCAATTCTCTTTCTTCCTTTTCTTGTATTTTTGTGGTGAATAAGTTACTTTCTATTATAGAACATAAGTCTTTTTTAGTTCTCATTGCTTTTAATAACTACTTATTGTCATTATGAAGAGAGAGGCGGAGATTTAATATTTTCAAATCAAAATAAAGTTTTAATTATCATTAAACTAATCAACCATCAATATTAAGTCATCTTTAATTTTATGGGGTCAATATCATCTTTAATTTAAAGTGAATTATATTAATTACATGAAGTCATATAGATTGTTAAATGATCTAGAAATATTATCTCACTTAACTCATAACAACTTACAAAATTTAATATAAAACCATAATTGTGCATCATACATTAGAATTATCAAGTCATCATTTTTAATTGAATTGGACTATTTAGATAATAATAGTAACAAATCATCCATTTATTTGATTTCCTCTGTGTCACAAACAATTCAACAAAAAGAATTTTAAATGATACTATGATTTCTGGCTTTCATGGCTTCGTAAATAGACAAAAATGTTAACCAGCATTTATCCATAGCGGTCATTCTTTTAACATTGTCAAGCAAATGTTTTGATGGGTAAATTTTTGGTTAACAAATCTTTTAGATTATTTTTAAGAAGATGTGGAGAAGAAGAGACGAGCAAATAAATAAAAATAAGAAAATAAAGTGTGACAAGAAAAAAATAAACACATCAATTTTGTCTCGGTTCATCTCAAAACCACGAGAAAATAATAAGAAATTTTTTATATTTATAATTGAACACAACATCTCCTTTTTAAGTAAAATATTTTTAAAAAAATTGAAAACTTTAGAAAGGTTCATTTCGTTATATCCATAATCGATTAAGCTACTGACATAATCAATTCAGACCTAGCAAATAAGAAATGTTTGTTGGATTAGAAACATAATTGATTGCTAATAATTGATTACACAACTTTCACAATTGATAACATGTCAAATTTCGCTTCATAATCAATTGTACAAATTTCTTAATCAATTATACTTGGTTTTACCAAAGATTTGACAGCTTCCAAAGTGATTTCTAGAAGAAAAAAAATGGAGATTTTGAAAAATCATTTTGTAAGTGTATGAGATAATTTTAGTTACTTGAAAAGTCAGACATTTAATCTATAATATAAGAAAACAAAAAGTCTCATTTGACCTTCTCTTTAATTATGCCACCTCAATAAAATGAGGGTAATTTTAGTCTAAAAATTACTTTTTGCAACTAATGATGTCATAATGTTCAATCCCAATTATATGATTGTTGTCTTATATCTTTACTTGCTAGATTTGAATCGGTTGATGATGTTATATTGTTCAAATTCAATTTACTTTCCTTTTTCTATTTTTTGAATGTCAACTTTAATTTAAATTACATTTTTTCATCATTGACTCTCTCTCTCTCTCTCTCTCTCTCTCTCTCTCTCTCTCTCTCTCTCTCTCTCTCTCTCTCTCTCTCTCTCTCTCTCTCTCTCTCTCTCTCTCTCTCTCTCTCTCTCTCTCTCTCTCTCTCTCTCTCTCTCTCCTCTCTCTCTCTCTCCTCTCTCTCTCTCTCTCTCTCTCTCTCTCCCCTCTCTCCACAAAAAAGATGCTTATCATTAAATGCAATATGACCTACTTCATAACACTAGCACTTGTACGTTTCCTCTATTTCTTCACTTCTTTTTTTACTATTAAGTTTTAAGAATAAGAAAAAATGGGAATGGGTTTGAATCTCCTTCTTCATCGTCATTCTCTTTCTTCCTCGTATTTCTTCATCTTTATCGTAGGTAGTTTAAGCTCGTATTCCGAAATGAAATATTCTTCCTTGTCTTTCTTAATCGGAAATCATTTTTCTAAGTATTCTAACGCTTTCATTGATGTATGCATGCTTCATGGTTTGTTGGACTCATTATTCACTTCATTTGATTTTCGGACAGGTCTATTGTGGAGTTAAGTCTTCTCTTTTTCAACCAACTTGAGGTAATATTCTTCCTTTGTATCTTCATTGTGTATGAGTATTATTTGTGCTCTTATATGTTTTTGTGTTTGGGTTTGTCTGAAGTTTGTATTTGTGTTCTTCACCTATTATCTTTTTTTACATCAGATGTTTATTATGCTATTTTCTATAGGTATGTAACTTTATATGCAGTTTAGTTTTAGGGAAGGAAACTGTGCTCTTCTAATTTTATACATGGATCTGAATATTTTATAGTTGATGTTATAAGTGGATTTGATTATGTGGATGTCGGAATATTCGTTGTTTGGGATATGTGGATACAATTTCGCACATGGACGGTGTTCGGCATATCTAAATTTTTTTGAATGCTAATATTTGACTGTTCTATATAAATTTGTGGTATTATTCTTTGATTATATGCACACTTTGTTTTAGAAATGATTTCTCAAACTTTATTTTATCTGCTGTAGTGATCCTTTAGAAAATTCCATGTTGTAGGGTCCTTTAAAAATCTTCAAGAGGAATGGGAGTAGTAGGGTCCACTAAGAATAATTTTGTACTTATTTTTTAAAAATGTTAGACATCTCAAACCCTTGTCTTCATCCACTCAATAAGAATATGGGTCGCCGAAACAGATTCTGAAGAACAATTCCTTTATGGATTTCATGCGTTTCAACAAAGGAATTGATGGTGCCACTGGTGTCTTGCAAACTGTTGTTGTTAGTTATAAGAGGAAATTCCCTCGGTCCCTTTTGAAACCTTTTTTGAATGTTACTTAAAATTTGTGTCTTTCTTTGTTTATCTCAATTGTTTTTTTTAGTTATTTAAATTGGTTTTTTCATGCTCTATGTTGTTGTTTTTGTTGTAGGTTGATTTGATTTCAACAATTCACATAACTGATGAAGAGTATGTATTGTTTATCTTTTATTTTTTATTTTCTTTCATATTTCCTTTTGAATTTGCTGGTTTTCAAGAGAAACTCAGGGTCTGTTTGGATTTTTTTTAATAGGCAAATTCTATTAAAAGAGAGTATAAGGGATACTCTAAACCCGAACAAAACAAAAGAAATTCCTAACTCCGGAATCAAAGGAGCGGAAAAATATTTCATAACGAGAAATTACAATAGACTTCTAATTTACAGAAAACCTTAAGCCAATGCCAAGACCTAAAAACAATCTCCGCGAAGCAATCGTCGAAGTTTAGGTCACCACCCTTGAAGATTATGGTGTTCCGTAACAACCAAATAGACCAATTAGTTGCCAACCAAATTACAACAACCGTAGTCCTTCTAATTCCAGATTTTACCTTCTTAGCATTATAGAAGAACCGCACTAATTCCACCAAAGACAACTCGAGATCACTACCCAACCAACTAAACACCTTCTTCCATATGTTAATCGTAAACGAATAATTACCGAAGAGATACATGATGGATTCACCCTCCGTCCCACAACAGACACGTAAATTGTCTGTTACGATGCCCCTAATAAGTAATAAATCTTTGGTTGGAATCCTATTGAGAATTAAACGTCATTCGGAAAAAGAGATATTAGACAACACCTTTATCTTCTAAAGCTGACAAACAGCCTACAACGTTTCATTATCCAGACGGGGGGTAAAACATTCTCGCTTAACCAACTATAACAAACCTTAACCAAGAAAACTCCATCGACTCCTTCCGTCTACGCGAACTCATCACCACCAGATCTGATCAACAAATTATTCTGCAACAGATTTCTCTCATAAGTACTTATATATAAACAATTTCAATAGTAAAAACTAAAATGATACCAATATGTATTTATGAAATGGAAGCTAGCAGGGAAACTTTAGAAAAAATGAGAAACCCTATAAAAAGGTTAAAGGGATCACACTTTAGGGGTTTTAACATTTTGGGATGCACATTGCAAGCTTTCCAAAATGTCCAAGAACTCCTTGAGATCATTTTTTAGTATGGAGAATCGAAGAGATGAAGTTGGCAATTTCTCACTTTGAACTCAAGCCATTTCATGAAGAACAAAATTCAAATCAGTACCTATGCTGCCTAATCCATGCTTTACAGGTCCCAAACTTGTTTCTTACTCCATAATTTAATGCTTATTCAGTTGACAAATCTTTAATCCAAGCCATAGAGTCTTTATCCAAGTTGTAATTCTATAAATGGCACAAAGTTGCCATTGCCATTTTGGAAAAGGTTCACTTTTGCTACTTTACAAATCTTGAGCATTGGACTTGTCTTCTCTTCACACACAAGTACTACAGATCTAAGGCAACTTGTATAGATCTCATACCAACTCTAAGCAAGCCAGTACAAGCATGTGAAGAGCTTCAAAAGCAAGAAAGTGTGCAAAAAGACTAGGATTGAAAAATATGTTGAAGAGCTGACTTGAAACCTTTTTCATACTAATATACAAACACATTACAACTAGAAACACGATTGAAAGAGGCCTGAAATAAAAACACTCCATATCACCAAAAAACTGTCAAAACTTGCAGTTTTTACATAAGCATAGCAATCCATCATTTGGATCGTGCGTTTCCAGTTTTAATCATCAAAACACTTTACCTACTTCATATCTAAGTGATCCAGACCATCATCCATGCACTGTAACTCCTCCTTCTTCATCTGCCATTTTTGTTTTCAAAGCTTGCAGGTTGACTTGGATAGAGAGTTCCAGGCACTTCCAAAGCAAGGCAAGGATTGGAATACACTCAGGGAGGTTCAAGCAAGCTCAAGCAATCATCAGGCCTTCATAAATCTCACTCAAACTTCATTCACGATTTCAACTGAAAGAGGTAAAAATCTCAACTTCTATCTCTTCATACAGGCATCCATTGGCCACGATTTGTGAATAAACAATGTAGACCTCATTGCTACGAAGTTGTACATATATATAACTTGTATTTATTTGGCCTGAGTTGAGAGAATTTTGAACTTGAAATTCCTGGAAAAATTAGGTTTTAATTTAGGGCTTTTAAAACTCGTTTTGATCTTTGATTGTTAGCTTACATTATTTACAAGGTTGAAATCGTGGGAATGAGTACTACCATTTTCATGTTGGAAGTTTTCATTTTCATGGAGAAATGAGAAAGTTACAGAGCTTCTGGCTGGCTAGAGGAAGAAGACGAAGTACAGGGCCATGGAAGCGTTTCATGTTATGTTGTTTTTGCTTCACATAAATCAATGGATGTATAGCCACTCTAGTGGCAAGGTAGCGCGCTGGTGAGGCCCAGGTCATGGGTTCGAACCTTGGCGTTACCTTTTGTTTTTCATACTTTCCATTTTTTTTCTTCATTTTTTGACTGTTTTGCAGGATTGGGCTTCAACGTTGGGCCTAGCATTTTTTCTAACATAACACCATTTGATTTCTCAGGACACCCCCCTGGCCCAACTATTTTCACATATTTTATTTATTTGTTTTATTTTCATTTTTGTTTATTAAATATTTTCTTTAATACATAAAGATCATAAAAAATATAAATATGATAATATTGCATTTTTTTTTAATTTTTTTTTATTTTTCACATAAAAAATATATTTTATCTTCAATATATACTAACTATATTTCTTAAATAAATTTGTAAAAATAAACTTAGATATATTATTATCTTTTCTTTTATATTCATATGTATACTTGTAAATATTTATTTTAACACTCCAACTATCCAGACAGGGGATAAAACATTCTCGCATAACCAACTATAACAAACCTTAACCAAGAAAACTCCATCGACTCCTTCCGTCTACGCGAACTCATCACCACCAGATCTGATCAACAAATTATTCTGCAACATATTTCTCTCATAAGTACTTATATATAAACAATTTCAATAGTAAAAACTAAAATGATACCAATATGTCTTTATGAAATGGAAGCTAGCAGGGAAACTTTAGAAAAAATGAGAAACCCTATAAAAAGGTTAAAAGGATCACACTTTAGGGGTTTTAACATTTTGGGATGCATTGAAAGACAAATGGCTCAAATTATCACACTTGATTTCCAATTAGACTGTCTCAATTACCAATAGGAAAATTGGCAACATGCGGATCTTGACTATGAGACCTTTCAATTACTCCTGACTTGATAATGAGTAATGATCAATATTTATTTTTCGTTGTTCGAATCTAATTTTTCTTTTTAATTTCAGGATGCAAAAGGTGGAAGTTTCTGTTTTTCTCTTTGATAACCTTTAACATTACTCATTTGGATTCACTTTTCTATGTTTAAGTAGCAGATGTAGTAGATGTAGTAGATGTAGTTCGATGTCTGCTGTCAAAATTTATGAAATGAGCAATCAGGCTCTCATGTGCAGTGCCTGACTCAATTCATGAACTGAGCGGTTTCAAACATGATACAAAAAATAATAACTTATGTTCGTAATTTTCTAAAATGCTTGAAGTTACAAATTGAAATCATGTCTGGTGTCCGACACATGGTGTTCAACATCAACATAAGTGATTACATTGAATTATTTCATTTTTATAAATTATTATCAGTGTTATGTTGTGTTGATGTTTGTGCTTCGTAGAGTCAAGACTTTAATCCTAATATTGGTGTTTACCTTACATTGGCATCTTTAATATCAGTTTAGGAGCATTATCATAATTTCTTCACCCTTATGTGACTCATTTTCTATCTTACAGAAAGAGCATCGATTTTTCAAGAGGAGTGTCGAAGTATAGGGGTGCAACTTCATAATGAGGCACATCGGATTCGATAAATCTGTCTGTTGTTGAGAATGCAGTATATTTATAACAACAATATATTTACACTAGGAAATTTTAGCATATATTTATATTTGTGGCATGTATTATATGATACTCATTCTTTCAATTTAAAGAGTGTTTGTTATGTAATTGTATCATGAGTAAGTTTTATATATATATTGTTGTGAATTCAATGCCAATAACAAAGTATAGAATAAGGGAGGAATAAAGAACAAGGAAGAAGAAGAACACAAGAATTGGTTATAACTGCTATTCTTTACTTTCTCTTAGAAAACAAGATTACAAGTTTACAAGAATAACAAATAACCCTCTCACCCTAAATTAGGATTTGCTGTGATGGCAATGATGAGAGACTAGTATGCTATTTATAATAAAACCTAACATACTAACTAATGGGCTTTTTCCACAAGGCCCATTATACAAGCTAACTTAACAAACAAGCTAACTTAACAAATTAGGGTTTAAACACTAAAACCTAATTCGACAAGCATCCTTCGACAAATACATGCTAGAACCTTCTTCGACTACAGCAAGTACTTCGACCAACTAGAGTTCGATCCAAAATTCCACAAATCTCCACCTTGGACCTAACTCTACAGCATCAAGAGACACTAACTAGCTTTCTTCATGCAGCTTTATCAACTGCATACAGTGGAAAAACTTGCAACTTGGCAATGTTTTGGTGATCATATCAGCAGCATTGTGATCTGTCGAGACCTTCAGCACTTGGACTTCTCCACGCTCGATTACCCCTCTGACGAAATGCAGCCTCACATCTATGTGCTTGGTTCGCTCATGATAGGCTGAGTTCTTCGACAGGTGTATTGCACTTTGACTATCACATTTAACAGTGATACCTTGACCTTGAAGTTTCAGTTCCTTTGCAAAACCTTCAAGCCACAATGCTTCTTTCACAGCTTCAGTTAGGGCAATATATTCTGCTTCAGTAGTTGATAAGGCAACAACCTTTTGAAGAGTTTCTTTCCAACTAATTGCTGTACCAAACATAGTGAAAACATATCCAGAAATAGATTTTCTGGAATCCATACAGCCTGCATAATCAGAGTCAACATAGCCTTCGACAGCTGCTTTACTATCTTCACCCAAGGCTCCACCATAAATTAAGACTCTGTTCAGAGACCCATTTATGTACCTTAGAATCCACTTTAATGCTTGCCAGTGAGCCTTTCCAGGATTCGCCATGTACCTGCTTACAAGACTTACTGCATATGCTATGTCGGGTCTAGTACAGACCATAGCATACATCAAAGAACCAACTATATTAGCATATGGGATGCTATTCATATAGGTTCTTTCGACATCAGTACTGGGACATTGATCAATGCTCAGCTTGAATTGAGGGTTTGTTGGAGTCACAACAGGCTTTGACTTCGACATACCAAACTTGTCAAGAATCTTTCGTAGGTATGCCTCTTGAGATAAGCATAATTTCGACTGCTTTCTATCTCTTCGAATGTCAATTCCAAGAATCCTAGATGCAGCTCCCAGATCCTTCATGTCGAACTCCTTATTTAGTTCAGCCTTCACCCTCATTACATCTTCGACATTGTTGCTTGCTATCAGAATATCATCAACATAGAGCAACAAAATAACAAATGAATTTTCAGGTCGAAATCTGGAGTAAACACAATGGTCGAACTGACTTCTAATGAAACCTATGTGTTCCATGAACTTGTCGAATCTCTTATTCCACTGTCGAGGAGATTGTTTAAGTCCATATAAAGATTTCTTCAGTTTGCACACATAATCTTCTTTCCCCTTTTCGACATACCCTTCAGGTTGCCTCATCAGGATTGTTTCGTCTAAGTCACCATACAAGAACGCAGTCTTCACATCCATTTGTTCCAGTTCAAGGTCGAACTGAGCCACCATGGCAAGCAACATTCGAATGGATCTGTGCTTCACAACAGGGGAAAATACATCATTGAAGTCGACACCTTCTTTCTGAGTGAAACCCCTTGCAACTAATCTTGCCTTGTACCTCTTCGACATTACTCCTTCAATTCCTTCCTTAACTTTGAAAATCCACTTACAGCTGACTAACCTTGCCCCAACAGGTTTCTTGATCAGTTCCCAAGTGTGATTATCATGAAGAGATTTCATCTCATCATGCATGGCCTTTAGCCATTCAGTCTTCATTCGACTCCTTATAGCTTCCTTATAATCTCTAGGTTCTTCGTCTAGAACTTCACTTGCAGAGATTAAGGCATAAGCTACAAGATCTGCATATCCAAGTCTCTGAGGTGGTTTTATGACTCTTCTTTGCCTATCTCTCGACAATAGGTAGTCATCAACAGTTTCCTCAACATCATCAGAATCTTCTGTTTCTTCTTCGACTTCATCTGGGATACGCATTTCAGCATCAACATGCTCCACCTCAACAGGAATCTCTACCTGTTCCAGCTCTTCGTCAACATCATCAGTTTTCTTGAAAGCCATTTCAGTTTCATTGAAAACTACATCTCGACTGGTGATACACCTCCTGTGACCTGGCTCTAGGCACCATAGCCTATAAGCTTTCACTCCTTCAGGGTATCCCATAAACATGCATTTCAGAGCTCTAGGTTCGACTTTGTCTTGCCTAATGTGAGCATAGGCTACACAGCCAAATACTCTTAGTTTGTCGAGATCTGGTGGATGTCCCGACCAAACTTCTTCGGGTGTCTTCATATCTAACGCTGTCGAAGGACATCTGTTTATCAGATATGCTGCTGTCGAAACAGCCTCAGCCCAAAACACCTTCTTTAATCCAGCACTAGTCAACATGCATCTAACTCTCTCCAAAATAGTTCGATTAAACCTTTCAGCCAAACCATTTTGTTATGGAGTACCTGCGGTCGTTCTGTGCCTTGCAATACCAGAGGCAACACAAAAACTGTCGAACGCCTCATTGCAAAACTCAAGGCCATTGTCGGTTCTCAACCTCTTTACCTTTCTGCCAGTTTGATTTTCGACAAGAGTCTTCCAACTTTTGAAATTTTCAAAAGTTTCATCCTTAGTCTTCTGGATGAATACCCATAACTTTCTGGAATAGTCATCTACTATGGATAGAAAATACTTTGCTCCTGAATGTGATGGACACCTTGCAGGCCCCCAAAGGTCAGCATGGATGTAATCAAGGGATCCATGTGTTCTTTGTTTGCCTTTGTTGAACTTCATTCTACAGGACTTTCCAAGTACACAGGGTTCACAAAACTTCAGCTTTTCGACTTTATCTCCACCAAGCAGATTTTGTTTCCCTAATTCGACCAGACCCCTTTCACTGACATGGCCCAATCTCATGTGCCAAATTTCTGTCTTCGACAAAGGTTTCGTGGATGCAACATTTGTCGAACCACTTACAACTTCAGCCTCAAGGGTATACAAGCCTTGTTTCTTCACGCCTCTCAAGACTTCCTTCGACCCTTTCATGACTCTCAGGATACTTTTCTCTCCTTGAAACACATATCCTTTCTTGTCGAATTCACCAAGAGAAATCAAATTTCTCTTCAAATCAGGTACATACCTGACTTCAGTCAACAATCTTATTGACTCATCATGGAGCTTGAATCTCATAGATCCAACGCCTGCAATCTTGCAAGCTTTGTTGTTTCCCAGCAATACAGATCCACCATCTTGATCACATAATTCCTCGAACAAGTCTTTGTTTGGAGTCATGTGCCAAGTGCATCCAGAATCCATAATCCACTCCTTCGACGAGTTGTTGCTTGAAACCACAAGAACATCAGATGATTCGAAATCATCTTGGACAATAGCTGCATTGCCATTATCCTTACCTCCATGATCTTTCAGGCGTTCAGGGCACACCTTTCTTGTGTGACCTACTTTCTTACAGTGATAGCATCTAATACCAGATGCATCACCACTATAAGACTTCGACTGATTTTTACCTTTCCTCTTGTCGAATTTTCCTTTAACAGCCAAACCTTCACCAACCGTCGAAGGTTTATGCTCCTTGCGTTCGTTCAAGTCCTTAGAGTACAAGGCTGATTGAACTTCTTCAAAGGTCAGGGACTCTCTTCCATACAAGAGGGTTTCTTTGAAGTGAGCATGTGATCTGGGCAAAGCGCACAACAATAACAGCGCTTGATCTTCATCATCAATCTTTACATCAATATTTTCAAGATCAAGAATCAGCTTGTTGAACATATCCAACTGCTCAGCCAACACTTTGTCTTCAATCATCTTGAATGAGTACAAAGCTTGCTTCAGGTAGAGTCGATTTACCAGAGATTTGGTCATATACAAACTTTCAAGTTTCACCCATAACCCTGATGCCGTCGTCTCCTTTGATACCTGTCGAAGAACCTTATCACCAAGGCTCAACAAAATTGCGCTGTGTGCTTTCTCGATCATGGCCGTCTTCTCTCTTTCTGTTAGCGCAGCGTCCATCGCCGTCGCTCCCTTCAACGCTTCCAAACAACCCTGCTGAACCAGTAGGGCTTTCATCTTCAAGCGCCATAGACCGAAATCATTCACTCCGGTGAACTTTTCAATCTCATACTTTGTCGAAGGCATCTTCTCCACGCTCACCGCACCAATTTGTTGTGAATTCAATGCCAATAACAAAGTATAGAATAAGGGAGGAATAAAGAACAAGGAAGAAGAAGAACACAAGAATTGGTTATAACTGCTATTCTTTACTTTCTCTTAGAAAACAAGATTACAAGTTTACAAGAATAACAAATAACCCTCTCACCCTAAATTAGGATTTGCTGTGATGGCAATGATGAGAGACTAGTATGCTATTTATAATAAAACCTAACATACTAACTAATGGGCTTTTTCCACAAGGCCCATTATACAAGCTAACTTAACAAACAAGCTAACTTAACAAATTAGGGTTTAAACACTAAAACCTAATTCGACAAGCATCCTTCGACAAATACATGCTAGAACCTTCTTCGACTACAGCAAGTACTTCGACCAACTAGAGTTCGATCCAAAATTCCATATATATATATATATATATATATATATATATATATATATATATATATATATATATATATATATATATATATATATATATATATATATATATATATATATATATATATATATATATATATATATATATATATATATATATATATATATATATATATATATATATATATATATATATATATATATATATATATATATATATATATATATATATATATATATATATATATATATATATATATATATATATATATATAACTTACTCATGACTAACATTAATTTTTATTTAGATATCTGAAATATGTAGACACCCCCCAAAATCTTTCATCCTCTACATTATCTTCATAAGAAAATATATTTTAAAAAAAGGAAAAAAAAGTAATATAAGTAACATGAATGGACTCTTGTAGCATAAAGTTGAAGATGAAGATGAAGATGAAGATAAAAGAAGAGAAAGAAGAGAGAAAAATGTAATAAACTCTCAATGGTGAAAATTCAGTTATGATATTTCTGGTGAAATTCAGTTACAAGAGTTGATTAAATACATAAAATAAACTGTCACATAAACAAAACAAAACAACGCTAAGCTAATCGCTAAACATAGCTTCTACAAAAGATTTTAACTAACAGTCTCAGAAGCTACTGCTTCTAACTAATAACTGCTTTTGACTAATTCAGATTTTTGAATATGAAATCCTTCTAATAGTACAAGTATACACAGTCAAAACAGATACACATTTTAAAACTAAGAATATTGATCTTACATAGATTGTATTAACTTAAATTGATTTTAAAGTCACGATATTGTGAATAAAACATGAGCAAATAATAATAATAATAATAATAATAATAATAATAATAATAATAATAATAATAATAATAATAATAATAATAATAATAATAATAATAATAATAATAATAATAATAATAATAAAGACAATTATCAGTTTTGTCTACTCCAATAGATGCTTGGTCTCTTCGATATGATAGAGACAGTTCATGGTGAAATTCATTTAGCAAGTGGTTATATTTAAAGAAGCTTGTTTATCACCCTTTTAAAGTGGTATCTTGTTCAAAGAAGAAACTATTCCCCGTTCTCAGAGAAATTCAAAAGTCAGAGGAAGTTTATCACCCTTTCCAAGTGATATCTTGGTCAAAGAAGAAACTATTCCCCGTTCTCGATTAAATCCAGAAGTCAGAGGAAGTTTATCACCCTTTCCAAGGGATATATTGGTCAAAAAAGAAACTATTCCCCGTTCTCGGTTAAATCCAGAAGTCAGAGGAAGTTTATCACCCTTTCCAAGGGATATATTGGTCAAAAAAGAAACTATTCCCCGTTCTCGGCAAAATCCAGAAGTCAGAGGAAGTTTATCACCCTTTCCAAGTGATATCTTGGTCAAAGAAGAATTTGTTACCGTTCTCGATGAAATCCAGAAGTCAGGTGAAGTTTATTACCCTTTTCAAGTGATATCTTGGTCAAAGAAGAAATTGTTACGGTTCTTGGCGAAACCCAGAAGTTGGGTGTAGTTTATTACCCTTTTCCAGTGATATCTTGATCAGAGAAAGAAACTATTCTCCGTTCTCGGCAAAATCCAGAAGTCAGAGGAAGTTTATCAACCTTTCCAAGTGAATATTGGTCAAAGAATAAATTTTTCACGTTCTTGGGGAAAACCACAAGTCAGGTGAAGTTTATTACCCTTTTCAAGTGATATCTTAATCAAAGAATAAACTGTTACCGTTCTTGGCGAAATCCAGAAGTCAGGTGAAGTTTATTACCCCTTTAAAGTGATATCTTGATCAAATAAGAAAATGTTACCGTACTCGGCGAAATTCAGAAGTCAGGTGAATTTTATTACCCTTTTCAAGTGAGATCTTGATCAAAGAAGAAATTTTTACCGTTCTTAGAAAAATCCAAAATTCATGTGAAGTTTATTACTCTTTCCAAGTGATATATTGGTCAAATAAGAAGCTATTACCATTCTCAGCGAAATCCAGAAGTCATGTGAAGTTTATCATCCATTTCAAGTAATATATTGGTAAAAGAAGAAACTATTCCCCATTCTTGGAGAAATCCAGAAGTCATAGGAAGTTTATCACCCTTTCAAGGTGATATCATGGTCAAAGAATAAAATATTCCCTGTTCTCGAGGAAATGCAGAAGTCAGAGAAAGTTTATCACATTTTCCAAGCGATATCTTGGTCAAAGAAGAAACTATTTCGTGTTCTCAGTGAAATCCAGAAGTCAGGTAAAGTTTATTACCCTTTTCAACTGATATCTTGGTTAAAGAAGAAACGGTTACCGTTCTTGGAGAAACCTAGAAGTCAGGTGAAGTTTATTATCCTTTTCAAGTGATACCTTGATCAAAAAAGAAAATATTCTCCATTCTCGGAAAAATCCATAAGTCATAGGAAGTTTATCACCCTTTCCAAGTGATATCTTGGTCAAAAAGGAAACTATTACTCGTTCTCGGCAAAATCCAGAAGTCAAAGGAAGTTTATCACCCTTTCCAAATGATATCTTGGTCAAAGAAGAAGTTGTTACCGTTATTAGTGAAATTTATAAGTTGGTAAAGTTTATTACCCATTCCATGTGGAATGCCTTGGTTAAACAAGAGTTTGTTACCATTCTTGTCTAAATCCAGAAGTCAAGTGAAGTTTATTACCATTTTCAAGTGATATCTTAGCCAAAAAATAAATTGTTACCGTCCTTGGCGAAATCCATAAGTCAGGTGAAGTTTATTACCCTTTTCAAGTGATATCTTGATCAAATAAGAAACTATTCCCTATTTTCGGTGAAATCCATAAGTCATAGGAAGTTTATCACCCTTTCCAAGTGATATATAGGTCAAAGAAGAAATTGTTACTGTTCTTGGCGAAATCCAAAAGTCAGGTGAAGTTTATTACCCTTTTCAAGAGATATCATAATGAAAGAAGAAACTATTATCGTTCTTGGCGAAATCTAGAAGCCAGGTAAAGTTTATTACCCTTTTCAAGTGATATCTTAATCAAATAGGAAACTGTTACCATTCTCGGAGAAATCCATAAGTCATGTGAAGTTTATTACCCTTTTTAAATGATATCTTGATCAAAGAAGAAATTGTTACCGTTCTTGGTAAAATCCAAAAGTCAGGTGAAGTTTATTACCCTTTCCAAGTGATATCTTGGTCAAAGAAGAAGCTACTACCGTTCTCGAAGAAATCCAGAAGTCATGTGAGGTTTATCACTTTTTCCAAGTGATATCTTGGTCAAAGAAGAAACTATTCCCCGTTCTCGGAGAAATATTGAAGTCAAAAAAAGTTTATCACCCTTTGTAAGTGATATCTTGGTCAAAGAATAAACTATTCCCCGTTCTCAGTGAAATCCAGAAGTCAGAGTAAGTTTATCACCCTTTCCAAGTGATATCTTTGTCAAAGAAGAAATTATTCCATGTTCTTGGTGAAATCCAGAAGTCATGTGAAGTTTATTACCCTTTTAAGTGATATCTTGATCAAAGAAGAAATTGTTATTGTTCTTGGTGAAATGCAAAAGTTAGTTTAAGTCTATTACCCTTTCCAAGTAATATCTGTTGAAACATCCCATAATTTTGAGGTTAACAAATTACTCTTGTGTTATCTAACAATTGGCATTAAGTGTGTAGACAGGTTATCGAAAGAATTGAGGTTATAATATTAACCTATTTGTTATTTCGTTTGTGCTTTCAATGACATCCTTATCCTCGTAAACAAGAGGACTCATTGTTCTAAATACCTCTCTGCATAAGGACTAAAGAAAGATGATTAAAGATTCAAATGTTTATTTCTTATATCTTTCCTTGAGGCTTCACCCTTGGCACAAGTTGTGGACAACTCATTAACAAAAGTACAAAGAAATCATCAGTACCTCTCAACGGCTATTTCAAATTAAGTTTATAAAAGTGACATCCTATCACAAAGAATAACAAATCAATTTGAACAAGAAGAAATCTACAATTCAATTTGTAATATCATTACAAAGCTTCATACTAAGTTATTCAAATCGAAAACCTGTAAAGGCGACTTGGGCAAAAAAGGATATCCCGATGGACTGAACACCCGAAAGGGCGGTCCAGGAAAAAGTTAGGGATTTAAAGTGTATAACTATGTCCCGTTAGATCACTTTACAACCAATTTTAAGTATTAGCTATCAAGCTCAAACGGTACTAATCAATCCAGTCAGCTTCAGACAAGTAGCAAAGAAATGAGACGCTCAAAGGCATAAAGGCAATAGCAGAATGGGAACCCAATGGGATTATTTCACATAGCTGTTTTCTTTGTATGCTATTTTGTAAAGTTTTATTCTTACGACGACATTCTCTTACTAGGATGTTCGTCTCCTTGTACAAAAACGCTTATTCAAGTTAATACAAAGCTATTCCTTTGAAAGTGCAAAACTATTTGTTTTTATTTTTCAGTTTTGTTTGCGAAAATGTCCAGTGATTATTTTTGAACATATGCATTTTAATGTGATTGTTGTTTACAAATATACGTATAAAAAACAGAAAGACAATTACTAATGGCTTTAAGAAACAGGACAATGTCTAAAGGACATCTGCGAACCCCCGCAGATACCTTCTCCAGCAGGTACAGAGGCAGAGACATCCTACTACAAGGTCACTGCCATATTCTCAACATGCAGCCTAATGGTGTCAGGTGTTCTCATATCCCCGGCGGAGAAAGAATCTCCAAATTACTGCTCCAGCAAAAAAAAATTCCCAGTGAAGTTGCCAAGCTTCTCAGGATTCCAACAAAATCCTCAAGCAGTTCACGAAGTTTTCCTTCCCCAACAGAGTTTATTTCTCCAACGGAAGATCATCTCCCAAAAATTCAACTTCAAAAAAATTTGAAGACTTACATTCTTCACCCCCAGCTACAATCAGGGATTTATTTTCCCTAACTCAACCATACTGCAATAGAACTGATGATACATTCATACATTGCATTCATGCATCATTCTACAAACATCATAGCATATGAAACACAAATGCATATATTACAATCTCATTTATTTTGAGAGCATCATGCAATTCATACATCACGACATTGCATAAAATTGATTTAACCTTTTTAGGTTAAATTAGTAGACAAACAAACATTATCAACTTATACAGCAGGTCAAAGATTAATGCCCGAAACCAGACGGGTAAACTATCTACACGACCAAGTGGTATGAACTCCCGCAGCAAGACGGGTTTACCAACAAATACAACATGCCACGAATTAATGCTCGAAACCAGACGGGGAAACTATCTATATGACCAACATTGCCAAGTTCCAGATTAATACCTGAAACAAGATAGGACAACTATCTGTTGACGACTGATTGTAGATTAATACCTGGAACCAGACAGGACTACTATCTACATAAATAGATTAAAGATTAATACCCAAAACAAGCCGGGAAAACTATCTTTCTTTCTCTGACGTCAGAGATTAATACCTGAAACCATTCAGGAAAACTATCTCAACGACTGACAAAAGCAAGTTCCAAATTAATACCTGAAACAAGACAGGACAACTATATATGGACGACTAATTGTAGATTAATACTTGGAACCAGACAAGACAACTATCTACATAAACATATTGAAGATTAATACCCGAAACAAGCTGGGAAAACTATCTTTCTTTCTCTAAGGTCAGAGATTAATACCTGAAACAAGACAGGACAACTATCTCAATGACCGACAAAAGCAAGATCCAGATTAGTACCTGAAACAAGACAGGACAACTATATGTGGACGACTGATTGTAGATTAATACCTAGAACTAGACAAGACAACTATCTATATAAACAGATTGGAGATTAATACCGGAAACAAGTCAGGAAAACTATCTTTCTTTCTTCGAGGTTAGAGATTAATACCTGAAACCAGACAAGACAACTATCTTAATGACCGACAAAAGCAAGTTTCAGATTAATACCTGAAACAAGACAAGACAACTATCCGTGGACGACTGATTGTAGATTAATACCAGGAACCAGACAGGACAACTATCTACATAAACAGATTGAAGATTAATACCTGAAACCAGACAGGACAACTATCTCAGCAACCGACAAAAACAAGTTCCAGATAAATACCTGAAACAAGACAAGACAACTATCTGTGAACGACCGATTATAGATTAATACCTAGAACCAGACAAGAAAATTATCTACATGACCAGATGAAGAAATCTTACACGGGTTCCTTCTCATGATCTCTAGATGCAGTCTAACACGGACTTATCCTGAAGCAATCTTACACGGGTTTCTTCTCATGATCTCCAGATGCAGTCTAACACAGACTCATCCTGAAGCAATCTTACACTGGTTTTTTCTTATCATCCAGATGCAGTCTTACATGGACTCATCCTGAAGCAGTCCCACACATGATCCTTCTCATATATCTCCAAATTAAGTCTAACAGACTCATCCTGAAACAGCCCTACACATGCTCTTTCTAATACATTTCCAAACAGCAGTTAATTTCATTCTCCCAGCAAATTACTGTGAAGCCTGAATTTCAACCAGAAAACAACAAACTTTTCCAAAGATGATTCCTCAGTAGAGCCTTGTACAAATGAAGTTCCTAGACTCTATTCCCCACAGAGTTTTCCTCAAACAGGAGAACAACAAAAATCAATATTCCCCAGCGGACTCCTCCTCAGACAACAGGATCATGAAATCTCACAAAGAGACCTCTTATGAAATTAGCGTCTACTTTGGATGACATCTTTAAGATCATCTCCGACAACTCTCAGTCATCTTCTCCAAATGCCATCCATAAGCCCATTCCCGACATTATCAACCATCGGTGTTACTTCATGCGAGTGCAAATTTCTGGGCACTCTAATGTTCAATCATCTTCCACCTTCAGATTATGAAAGGTAGACAAGCCAATCTAAATCCTCAGGTTTAAGAAGATTGAACATGGGAAGCTGTTGTACCCCAAAAATTTCCCTCCCATTTTTACTCAAGACATTCTCATTGAGGTTCCCAATTGCTCAAGGATAACCAAGAATTGACCTGACAAATTCTCCTCCTAAGCAATGAACCTCTAGTTAGGGTTTCACTTTTCACCAAGATGTGTGAGCTCCAAAGGTATAAAATATTTTCCATTGTCCTAATATGTCTTCAAGATTGTCCATGACAAATCTCATGCCTTACACTACAAGTTTGCTTAGTCAATTGCTCAAATGTTTAAAAATCAACTATACTAGGTCAAAAGTCAATTGTGGCCTATATACAGTCAAACTTCAAGGTTTTTGGTCAACATCAACATTTTGAAGTGATATCCATCATTAGATCAAGGGTTGATCATTATTCCTCAAGAAATGCTCCTAATTTATCAAAAGTCAAGAATTGCTAAATTAAGGTTTCTATAGGAAAAGTCAACTGAACTTTGACCAGGCATAACTTTCACATACTTCATCCATTTTGCCCCAACCAAAGCTCATTTTTAAGATAATCCAGTTCCCCACAACTTCTCATTTTCCCTCAAGTTCAATAAATGCACCATTTAAAAGATACAAGCTCATACATTACAGGTCATTTTCAGAAAGTCAACAAAAGACACTTTTTTCCAAGACCTTTTACATCAAGATAAAATATTCAAATGCAAAATTGATAAGAAGAGGGATTGAAGTAGACATCTAGGGATTTCCAAAAAGTCCAAGATCATCATCATTGGATAAACATTGAGCAAGTTATGATTTTCCCAAGTTCGGAAAATTTGGGAAATTTCAAGAATTGTGCATTGGGCAAACTTGAACTTCTAGGTCAATGGCCTAACTTCTTGGACTTAAAACATCCTTCTAACCTTATGAGAGACCTCTAAAATCATTTCTATCTTACCTTGCCATTTCCACATATTTATTTTGTTTTATTCAAATAAATACAAAATAAAATTGTATAAAATATGCAAATGAACATGGGCTGATGTTTTTGTTTGTCTTAAGGCCCAAGAAGCATGTAAACATGTCCAGGTTCATTGTTTTGCTCAAACATGGCATGAAATCAAAACTTATGGCAAGTTTTCAAATATAGGATCATGACTTCAATACAAATGGTTATGGGCCAAATTCTTTCCTTATTTTCTCATGCTCTCCCTCTCCTCTATTTGTACATCACGTTTGCAAGCATTATACACGCTCACACTGCCTCAGAAAAGCATACAAAATTTCTCAAAATTGCAAAAAAGTTATGAAATTCAAAATACATAGTGCAAGCTTCCACGTGCCAAACAAACCTCACCACTCCATCCCTGAGGTTCCAGGGAAGCCATACCATCCCTTATCCACGCCTGAAGAGCCCTGAGATTAGCCAACTGAATCCCCACTTTGGTAAAATTTTCATGATTTGAATCTTTCAACACATGCAATATAAATGATTCTAACTCACATGAAAGGATAGGGACTCAAACAAGGATTTTCCATGTTTAGGGCATAATTCGGATCTTGATGTGAACTGAATGATCAAGGCATGATCTGTTAAAACTAAGGACGAATTCGAGTTCAGGAGGCGATTTTATGTCGAACTGGCCTTTGATTCTGGGTTTAAAGCCTTTAAAATCATAGATCTCATTTTCGTATGCCCGAAGAAGATGACTGGAGGTCTCCTCCGGCGCCGTTGACTTGCTGACTCCGTTTGGGAGCAGGCATGGCAATTTTGTACTATCTGATTGGCTCATTTGAATTTCATAATGTGCGCATTTTTAATTTTTAATATTCTGACCCATTTTCATATATAATATTATGGTTTTATTTGTATTAACGATTGATAAGCTGGCTCAGTTGGTGAAGGGGACGCATGTGAATGGGAGAGATTTGGGTTCGATACCCAGGTATAGATTTTGAGTTTTTAAACAAATTTACTGCAGATTCAGTATTCTTAGACTCAAGACAAACACCATGTACTCTCAAGCTTCAGCCATTAGATCACAGGGAGGTCAGATCCAACTCCCCTGGGGTACTAGCCCATCATGCACCCTCAAGGGCCAGCAGCACAGGATCCCAACGTAGCCTGGGCTTGCCATTTTTTGGGCCTAGAAATTTCAATTCTCACCCCATTGTCAATTGTGTCAGGCCCATTTGCTTTATTTATTTATTTGTTTTATTGTTTATTTATTTTAATTATTTTGTCTATAATAATATAAAAATCAGAAAAAGTCACAAAAAATATAGTCTTAGGTTTTTTTTATTAAATTAATTTTGTAAATTAATTATTAATTATTTTAACCTTTTTTCTTAATTAAAATTAATTAGACCTAGGATTTAATCCATTTTAATTTATTTTCTTTTCATAATAAAAATACAAAAAAAATAGAATTAACTCCTTTTAATTAGTTTTAAATTTTTCTTTAAATCTAGATTTAGGTTAATTAATCTAATTCTTATTTAAACATTTTCTTAAATAGAATAAAAACAAACAAAAAGATTTTTATTCCAAAGGGTTTTAGACGTCTTTTCTAATTCACGCACAATTTTATTTTAGCGTTATCATATTATTGTATTTGCTTCCTGGTTGTAATAAACTGTAATTAGGACTTATTGTACTCCAAAATTTGCCCTCTCATATTTTTCTAAGATTTTTCTCTTACATAGGTGATTACAAACACTTGATTAAAGGAAAAATAAATTTTTTCAAGATAAAGGAGTCTTCGATTGGCATTGGGACAAGGTGCCTTCGATTGGCATTTGGGAAGGAGTCTTTTGATTGGCATTTTAATAAGGTCTTTCGATTGGAATTTTAACAAGGTCCTTTGATTGGCATCTGAACAAGATGTTTTTCGATTGACATCTGGACAATGAGTCTCGATTGGGTATCCAAAAACCTTCGATCAAGCTTTGGTCCCCCAACTTCGATTAGGCGCTGGACCCCCTTCGATACAAGCTTGACTCACTAGTCTTCGATTGGACATTTGGCACTCTTCGATGCAAGCTTGGTTCACAAGCTTCGATTGGGCGCTGCCCCCCCCCCCCCCCTCCCTTCGATCAAGATTCAACTGTCCAGATTGAATTCTTTCAATTGTTTTAGTTGGTTAGTGTCAGAGCCAATCAAAGAACAAGGTAAATAAGGACTCAATCGAAGGCCACAATGATGAGGCCTGGGGAAATTTGAAAGAAAGTGAGGAGGCTCCTACGAAGCCTTCAATTGATAGAGAGCTGAAGCAGCCTTCGACCAGTTAGGTAGGGAGAGTTGATGTTTCGATTGGTTTGAATTGAAAGAAAGCCATTCGAAGGAAGTAACAATAGGCCAATCGAAGAGCAACACTGGAGGGGATTCGAAGGAGCCAAATGTGTCCAGGTTCATCCCAAGGCTCAAAGGGGCATGAACATTTCAAAAAAGGAGGTCTGTTAATGTGTCTGATTTTTGTCTCATGGCTTTCAAAGCCATGGTTAATGGCTTATTTCTTGTCGTTACCATCACACTCCTATAAATAAAAGGCCTAAGGCACATTGCAGAGGGCGGATAAAAACACACAAAAAAGGCGAAAGAAAAAACCATGCGAATATCAGAAACACTCTTGCCACACTCCCTGGCCAAATATTACCTCACGCGCATACGTTTCCTCATAAGCAACACCAAAATTATCAACAAAAAAAAAACTCCTGAGTAATCCAAATTGAAGGAATCTTCAATAACATTCCATTCACTCCTTAAAGCTTGCAGGAGGCGTGTCCAAACACTTTGCAAGTTGTTTCCATCAAAAGAAAAACATCTAATTGGTAACAAACCTTCGATCTTAAGTTAATTTTGATTGTTGCATGACATATTAACATTTATAATTCAAGATTAAGGATCTGGGTTCGACACCCAGGTCTGCATTTCTTTTGTTTCTAACACTTGTTGCAGATCCAGCCTTAACAGGCCAACACGCACAGGGTCGAAGGACCTGGGTTTGATACCCAGGTCCTGCGTTTTGGTTTTACTAACATATCTTTGTAGATTTAGTGCTCTCACAGGTGATCCATCAGGCCCTTCCAGCAAGGCCCTCTGGATCATAAGCCACATCTTGTCACTGGATCAAAGGGTAACACCCTTCGCAGAATCGAAAGGCAACATCCCTCCTGGACCGAAAGTCCCTTTTTCTCTATGGATCGAAGGATGCCCCCGTTGTATCTTTATTTTTGTTTTCATTATTTCTCTTGTTAAACTAACCATTAAATCAAAATCACAAAAAAAAAAAAATTAGGCTAGCATTTTTCTAATTAATTTAATTTTGTAAATAAATAAATTGATCATTTTAACCTTTCTTGAAATTAAAATTAAATAGACTTAGGTTATATTTTCTTAGAATAAAACCAAAAAAACAAAAAAAATTTACTTAGGATTTAGACGTCCCTTTTAATTCGTTTGCACATTTATTTATTTTTCACATTTTTCATATTATTGTAACTGCTCATGGGATGTAATATAGATTAAACTAGGACTTTACTTTTTGCATTTCTATAATGTACCTCTCACAAAGCCATGTAATAGTGTATGATTTATATTCCCGCACTTTACATTTCTGCATTTTAAATTCCTGTATATACAAGACTAATAATCAAACGCTAGAAAATCTAACAAAAAAGACAAAGATAACTGAACATAACACACATACACATATGCACCTCTAGGGTACCCCACTTTAGTTGCCTTCGGAAATAAAGCAGTCATGTCCCTCAAAACGGGGATGCTTTAGCAAAGACCCGTAAATCAAAAAGATCATAGTCTCTTGATGACCCTGCAGTTGCCTCTCGATAAATGATCTAGTCCCTAAACAAAGTTGCTAAAACGTCTCCACAAGTTGTGACTGTAACGTCCCTTCGGATGTCCCTTATACATCAAATGATAGGGCTACCTACTCACTAATAGTAGGATATCACTGTCTAAAGAAAAAGAGGAAAAGAATTACCTTTTCGAGTACGAAGTAGATAGCTGTTAGAAGTTTGCTCAAAAAAATTTTGCACTTACACAAATACTACTTTTAAAAAAAAAACTTCAAAAACATTTTCTTTGTCAACACTCTTGAGGACTGATACAAGAGTTAAATGCAAAGCAAATCTCCGCACTAAGGCACTTTCCAAACATTTTCAAACACACAAAACATAAAGGTATTTCAAAATGAGCAAACCTCTAAGAGCCCGTAGATAGTTACGGATGGAAAGGGTTCTAACACCTTCCCTTTCCATAATCTACCCCCCTTACTTAAAAAATTCTCGAAAAGGTCTTTTTCTGTTCTTTTCACCCTTTCCTTAATTTGGATAAAAGAAAAGTCGGTGGTGACTCTTGCTTACCGCAACATTTGCAAATACAAACGCAAAACCTGTATATAACAATCAGTTCTGTCACCATATCACAGGACTCTTTTATTTTACCGCTTTCTTTATTTTTCCCCAGAGTTTGGACATGTAATAATCCCCCTCCCCGAAGCTTTGTAATAGCGTATGATTTACAATTTCCGCACTTTTAATTACTGCATATATTAACTGTAAGACTAATAGGATTTTATGGAAAGAATAAAATTAAAGGTTAGCAAACTTAAATTCAAAGACAAATAACTGAAACAAGCACACTTGCACATATACGCCTCTAGGATATTCCCACTTTGGTTGCCTTCGGAAATAGTCACAACTCTCAAAACGTGAGAGATTTTAGTGGCTACCCTCCAGTTCAAAAGATCATAAGTCCCTCGATGACCCTCTCGATGTTGCCTCAGTAAAGATATGATCTTAGAACCCTAGGGTAGTTACTAAAACTTCTTTCCAAGTTGCCTTTGTGACTATAAATCGTCCCTTCAAATGTCCCTCAAACATCCAACGATATGGCTAACTACTCACTAATAGTAGGATAACACTATCTAAAGGAAAGGAGGAAAAGAACGAACCTTTCGAGTAAAAGTAGATAGTTCCTAGATGCTATGCTAAAAAAAACAACAAACTTTTTACACTTACATAAAACATTTCAAAAACATTTTCAAACCCTTTATCAACACTCTTGAGGATGGATACAAGAGTTATCATAAAGCAAATCTCCGCACTAAGGCACTTTCAAAAAATGCTTTTCAAAAACACACAAAAGCACAAGGTATTTCAAAAAATGAGCTAAGCATCTAAGAGCTCGTAGAAAACTACGGATGGAAAGGGTGCTAACACCTTCCCTTTTCATAATCTACCCCCCTTGCTCAGAAAACTCTCGAAAGGTATTTTTATGTTCTTTTCACCTTTTCCATTGTTAGATAAAAGAAAAGTCAGTGGCGACTCTTGCTTACCGCAACATTTGTGAATACAAACGCAAAACCAGTATAACCGTTGGTTCTGCCACCGTATCACAACCGTCATCTGTTGAGTCGGTATCTTATTAATTTTTCACCTTCATCTGTTGAATTGGTAGCTTACCGTCATCTATTGAGTCGGTATCTTATTACTTTTCTATCGTCATCTTTGAGTCAATATCTTATTACTTTTCTGCCTTCATCTGTTGAGATGGTGGTTTACCGTCATCTGTTAGTCGGTACATTTCTATTAATTCTTCTACCTTCGTTCGTTGAGTTGGTAGTTTACCATCATCTGTTAATCGATATTTTTGTTGATTATCTTATTGTTGTTTGTGGGTCGGTATTGTCTATTTTCTCACTGTCATCTGTGAGTCAGTGTTATCCTTTCTTTACTCTCGTTTGTTGAGATGATGTTATCGTATTTCCTCTTTCTCCTTTTTGGGCTTTTCCCCAATAGAGTTAAGTTCTCTTTTTCCCAGTAGAGTGTTTTTCACCTCATTCAATGTCATTCTTGGATGTCGCTATTACTTTTTCCAGAGTTTGTTTTTCACCTCATTAAATGCTATTCTTGGATGACACTATTGTTTTTGCCATATTATTTCTTGTTGCGGTCCAATGTCATTCTTGGACATCTCTTGGCGTACCTTTATCTTGGTTGTAGTTTTCATCCAATGTCATTCTTGGATGTCACTACTTGTCTTTCCAAGTTTTTGTCCTCCTCTTTTCAAGTATTACTGGATACTTCTTGTCATCTTGACAGATCTCCAGACTATCTTGTGTATCCCCAACGTGTCTTTCCACGTCATCTCATTCAATCTACCACATATTTCTAGTTTTGAGTCTTTTCAATGATTCACACAGAGTCAGTCTCTCATATCATATCTAATATATATATATATATATATATATATATATATATATATATATATATATATATATATATATATATATATATATATATATATATATATATATATATATAAAAGGAGTCCATGCATTCACGCATTGCATTGCATTCACATAAGAGGGAGAAAATCTGAGTTTCTCTGTATGTAATTACCTTCCGCCATTGATATCATGAAGACCTAGGTCTGTCTTACTATCTGGCTCAGGATAATTAAACTGGGACAAATGTCATATCCCAATTTTGACCATATAATTTTATTCGTATTATTAAATTTAGTTTGGTTCGATTTCCACTTCCTTAGCCATTTTTATATTCCAGTCCAATTTATATCTATATACTTCATTTTCCATTTAAATCCATATCCTTTTCAATACCCATTTTTCATGTCCACTTATCCAAATCATCCAAACATCCATTAGTTTTTTAACCATATCTTTTTCATGTTTTAAATCCACTTTTGAACCCATTTATCCAAATTAATTTTCTATCCATTTGGATATCCAACGTTATCACTTTACTTATCCAAAATTTCACCATCCAAATTTATTTTAAACCAGTTTTGCATTTTTTTTTTAGTAGTTGTTTCTTTTAATACTTAGTTTTTCTTTTGGTCATTAGAACAAACATATTTTTGTTGAATAAAAGAATAGAAATAATAGTTCTTTTTTTATTTTGTTCACATCTAAGTACATTATTTTGCAGCAAAGCTAATTTGGATCACGATACTAATTTCATAAGAGTTTGTCATAATGTTTTGAATTTTCACAAATTGAATTCACAAGCATCTATTAATTACATTTCATTCAATATCATTGGCACTTTTATATTTGTTTCCTTTTATAATTAGTTATGTTTAGGGATGCTAACAGAATAGAAAGTAGAAACATAGAAAGAAAAAAAAACGTATACACTTCATAGTACATTACATATTACACCAGTACATGGATTTGGATTTGGACAAAAAAAGTCATCAGTACACTTCATAGTACATTACATATTACACCAGTACAAGAAAGAAGAACGAAACTGATCACCTGAGAAACACTGAAAAAACAAAAACTGACACTCATTTAACCTGTAACACCGCCATCCGTCCCTGAACCGCGCCAGAACTCACCATGAGACCTGAAGTTTTCAGACCACTGCACACCGCCGTCTGTCCCTTACCTCGACACCCAAAGATCTGTACTTTTTGATTTATTTTCTGATAAAACTAATTGATTTGAGTAGAGGACGAGAAAACAAACGCGGTGATGAGGAGTACCTTTTACATCTTCTATAATATTCCCCTCCTCATTCTTCATAGCTATAATGTTATTCCTCCTTCTTCACTCTTTTAAATAACTGTAACGTTAACTTGATTCTTGTTATTTTCTTTATTATTATTTTTTTCATTAACACATATTGCCTCGAGATCAGTGTCAGTCGGTGAGTGGAGGACAAGTGGCTCTGGCACCACTTTCCCTAATCTGAGAAGATGATACAAATGGTTATTCTCTATGTGCTCACTCACACTCTTATATTGTGCACTCTCATTATGGATCATTGATCCTATATATTCCGTCTGTTGACTTGATCTGAGGGCTACAAATTTTTCTGTTTTAATTTCTTTTTACTACTTTAATTTTAATTCATTTTTAATCTTTAAAAATTCATAACAGATTTATTTTTTTACCAAAAATCCTGAAAAAATACACAAAAATTATTTACCTAATTTCTGATGGAGTTTTCCCCAGTTGTTCGACTACGTTGTAGTCGCTTCTTTTTATGATCTTTAGAATTTCCTCCATCTCTTTTCGGCAGGTCTCAAGGATAGCTACTGATTGTGCCTTCGTTCGAACAGGCTCAACCAGAATACCTTTACCTCAAGTCTCGGTTGTCTCGGCAGCAGGAATGTCAGTAGGGGTGATAACAGGGATTGTAACAGTTATGTCAATAGGAGTATTAGCAGAGATGATTGCAGGACTGGGAATAGCTTTTGGAGGAGCAACAACAACATGAATGATTACGGGTCCAGAAAAAGCCTTTGGAGGCGCAATTTCTGGATAGAATACCATTCTGCTGCAGGTTATCTTGCCAGTCCCTGTGATGTTACTGATATCGGAGTCAACTTTCTCAGAACTTGAATCTTTAGCAGTTGGCCAATCTTGCTTGATACTGTGATAGTAGACATCACCTCCATAATTCCATGGGACGGTTTTGTCTGACGAATACAGGATTGGTCCAGGCATTGTAATTATCAACGGAACTACTTTAGAAACTGATGTAATTCTAACGAGTCTTTTGGTGGAGACCCTGGAAGAATTGGCGGAAATGGTCACGATGGAAACATCATTATAAGAAACAGTTGGAATAGAAGTCTTTTCAAACAAAATCTCCTTGTTATCTATTAGGCATTGAACGCCTTCTTTTAACAAATGACAGCTGGTTGGTGAGGATAAATAGAAATGACAGCTTTTATCACAACATGGGAATGCACCGGCATTCAACAAGTTCTTTTTGATAGTCAGGAGTGGGGTCATAAGTTCATCAACCAAAGTAACAAACATATCTTCCTCAACGGCGTTGACATTACGGTCGTGCTTGGGCATAGGGGCAATGATTACATTGGGAATTTCTAGCGCGTCGAACTCAATCTCTTTGGATTCAAGAAGGTCTAGTACTTTGTTTTTCAGAGCCCAACAGTTGTTGGTGTCATGGCCAGGACTCTCAGAATGGTATGCACATCGGGCATTAGGATGATAATAAGGAGAGGTTGTGTTAGGATTCTTTAGAGCTTCTTTCAAAGTCACTAGATTGGATCTCAACAAATATGGAAATACTTGAGATATTTTCATGTTAATTTGGGTGAACTGTCTGACTGGTCTTTCCGTTCTTGGCTGGTTGCTTATTTGTTGAGCAGGCGCGGGTTTAGGAATCATGACAACCCCCACCATTGGACGGCGTTCAGCCCTACGTTGATTTCTCTAAGGATGTACAACAACAACTTCTTTTTCCCCAATGAATGGTTTCCTTACAGCAGTAGAGGATGCATCTTTTTGAATCTTCCCATTCTTTATCCCGGCCTCTACTCTTTCTCCGGTCAGTATCAACTCAGTAAAGCCTGCCGATGAACTCCCAATTAAGTGATTGAAGAAAGGACCATACAAGGTGCCCAAAAACATGTCTACCAACTCTCTTTCAGATAGGGGAGGCTGGACTCTTCCTACTAAGTCCCTCCATTTTTGCGCGTAGTCTTTAAAGCCTTCACTTGAAACCATGGCCATACTCTGAAGTTGAGTACGGGTGGGAACAAGATCAGCGTTGTATTGGTATTATTTGTAAAAGGAAGCGGCTAGATCTTCCCAGTTATGAACATTGGCTCTTTCTAATTAATAAAACCAATCAAGTTGAGTCCCGGACAGGCTGTCTTGAAATAAATGTACCCATAAATCCTTGTCGGCAGTATGAGGCTGTATTTTCCTCACATAGGACCGGAGATGCATTTTGGGACATGAAACTCTGTTGTACTTGGAGAATACCGGTGCCTTGAATTTTTGGGGAATGACAATCCTAGATACTAACCCCAATTCCTCAAAGTCCAATCCAGGCACTTTTTGGATTTCCATTGCACTTAACCGTTCTTCCAAATGCTTATACTTGTCGTCGGCTGGAGGATATTGTTCTTCAGAATAATCTTTTTCTTCCTCTTCCGTTTCTGAATCTGGATGGACAACAACTTCCTTGCATTTCCCATCTTGATTATCTTTCTCACCAGATGACGTTGCAAAGTCTAAGGTCCTTCTTGCTTGTCCTTGGAATCTTCTTCCCATGTTTAGAACTCCGGTTATTTTCTTTGCTTTCTTTTTCTTCTCTTCAACTAGCAAGGTCTTCAACTCTTCTTGTCCTTTGGCTAGAGTTAAGAACATATGTTGAAACTGAGCATTTTGTGCTTGGAGGTCCTTCACCGTTTGCTCGAGATCCATCTTGCTGAAATAAACAGTAGAAAGATGAGGAGACTTGTTGCAAGAAACCTGCTTATGTTATGATGAATGGCAAATGCATATGCAATGATTTCAAGGAATTTAAAGATTCAAATTTATTTTAGATAAAAAGGAAACACACGTTATATTAATAAATTAAAGCTTGAGTACATCAATGCCTCTTTGGGCAAAATAATATAAAAACTCTAAGATAAAAAGGTTGTATGCATACTCTTTGGTGCGATGTAGGCATTCAGGTTCCTCTCCTCATGAAGTTTCTTAGTGAGTTCCAACACCTTCTTCTCACTGGCGTAGAATTGGGCTTCGAAAGTGTCTCGCTCCCCCTTGAGTTGTATCCAATATCTTTATAAGTCTTCAAGAGAGGTGGGCATGTCAGGATGTAGGATAATGTATGGAACATCTCCTTCCATAACAGGCTCAATGATTATCGGGATAATGGAGGGATAAGGCATCATAAGAATTTGAGCGCGAGTTCGTACCCATTTGAGGTAAGGCTCAAGAGGGATGGAATTCTTATGCCTCAATGTCTTGCTATCTACCTTGTTCAACATCCTCCAAGCTCAGATGATTCTCTGGCGAAGACCTTGACCGTTGTTCCGTAGTCAAATATTAAACCTTGAATGAACATCTCATGTAGGCTATCCCTTCGGGCGTAAGCAAATTGTATTAGGGCTAAGCAGGGGTTGTAGGTGATACCTCCCCTAATGCCAAGTAAAGGGACATTAGGGAATTCCCCAACGGTCGACAATAGTAACATTCTCTATGGATCCGGAACACCAATGGATGTTTGAATGTTTGAGCGTCATCAACCTTTGTGACCACCTTGAACCTTGCTCGTTCTTCAATACAGATTAGGGAAGATGCGAAATAAAAAATCTTGCCAAGAGAGGAGTACAACACATAAGGATACCTCTTTTCCTCATAGTGCGAGTGTGAAAATAATGTAGGATGTACCCTAGCAAAGTAGGCACCGGGTTACGGGATATGAAGATCTTGACGGTGTTCACATATATGATTTGGTCAGGATTTGGAAACAGAACCATCCCATAGATGAGAAGAGCCACAATTTCCTAAAAATCTTTCAAATCCAAAGAGTTCCAATAGTTTTTGGCTTTCTCAATCAAGAACTTTGCTAGAAAACCTTTGACACCACTCCTTGTTTCCCAATTAGTTGTGATATTCGATGGTTGCAAGTGTAGAGCTTGAGAAATCTCTTATGGCTTTGGATCTCTTTCTGTACTGTTGAAAGGTAGTTGATTGAGAATGGGAATCCTCAAGAGTAGGGAGAATTCTTCCAAAGTTTGCACAAGATGATAATCGGGAAATGTGAAGAAATGGTGTAAAGGATCAAAGAACTAAAAAAGCACCTTCATCATGTCTTCATCAGTGTTGGAGGTGATCAATTTTAGCAGGAGACCATGTCTCTCGGTGAATGGAGAATTTTCTGGAATCCTTGAAGCTAGCTCCTTAAGTGGTGGAGGGATCCTTACACGATTAACTTGAATAGTTTTCCTGCGGATAGAATCCATATCCTACAAAATAGAACAAAGATAAATCCCAAGATCCTTGAAATGGTTAATGAATGAGTATGATGTTATTATTTTTATGATGTTATGTACAAGTAAATATACCCAAACAAAGCAAAGCAAGTCCTTAGGTTTAGGCTTGCATGGAGTCTCATAGGTAAGTACCCTCTTGAAGTTTAGTTGGCTCAAACCTGTCCTAGCAATAGTAACTGGGTTTTAAGGAGCTCAATATCACTGGTTTGTTTCCTTGAGCATTGTTTTAGCACAAGCCTCTTTAATGGCGACCGAAATATCCCAAAAAACCAAATCTCAATGAGTGTCGTATCGAGTATCTACCAACTTCGGACTGCACCAAATTCGGTAATCTCACTACGTCCTAAAGGCCAAGTTGGTCAAGTAAAGGTTCTAAAAGTTCATTAGTGCTTCAAGAAATCACTCAGAGGCCCCGTATTCTCCTTGATTAACTAAAGGGCTACCGGTACTCACAAATATGTCGCACTAACATAGTTATTTCTTAGACTATGTCCGTATACCCCGCACAGTTTCCACAACATATTGCTACTTACCTATAAGGTAACCCAAATCCGGGTAGAGGATTCAAACCCAAACAAAGAACCATAATGTAAAGCAAACAAGTCAAACAATGAAAGCAAGTAAATATGATCTAACCCTAAGGTAACCCCACTTTTAGAATATTCCCCAACAGAGTCGCCAGTTCTTTGATACGGTGGGAGAACTGACTTGGTTGTTTTGCATTTTATCGCAAATGTTGCGGTTAGGAAGAGTCGCCACCGACTGTTATTTTACCCAAAAGGAAAGGTGAAAAAGCACAGGAAAGACCTTTGAGATTATTTCTTGAGTTCGGGGGGTAGATTATGAAAAGGATAGGTATTAGCACCCTTTTCATCCATGGTTTTCCATGGGCTCTTAGTTACTTGCTAGATCACTTGCTTTTGTTTGAAATTATGCTTTGTGTGTTTTTTGAAAGTATTTTGTAAAGATGCCATTGTTTAGGAAAAATTTGTAATGATTCTCATTCGTAAGAATGTATACAAAGTGTTTGATCTTTTGAAAATGTTTTCAAGTTTTGAAAGTGTAGGTGTTTGTTTTGAAAATAACAAGGATGTTTTGTTTTGAAATTGAGAAAGTAATTAGGAGCATTCTACCTACTCAAAAGTCTTTCATGTTCATTTTCTTTTCCTTTGACATTGTTATCTTACCATTAATTTGGTAAGTAACCCTATCTTTGGAGGTAAACAGGACGGGCGAGGGTCATCATATAACCATGATTAGCAATGTTGCAAGGTATCTTAACATTCTCATTTAGGGACTAAGATAATTTGAAAAGCAACATAGATAGCGTCATCGAGGGACTATGATATTGTATTTTGCTTGTTTTTGCTAAGATACCTCACATGCGTAATATGGCTATTTAGTAAGGCAACCAAGTGGATTTACCCTAGGGGTGCTTGTGTGCAAGTGTATTGTTTTCATGCTTGGTCTTGTCTTTGATTAGGGTTTTTTAATTGTTTGGTTTTAGTCTTTCCATACAAACCCTAATTACTAGCATTTGTATATAAAGTGATAAATTACGGAATTTAAAATTACTACGCTATTACAATACTTGTGGGAGGGAGGGTACAAATTATAAATGGGGGTTGCAAGAAAATAAAACCTAATTATCTATTACAACCATTTGGAACTTGTACAAGAATTGAAAGAAATAATGTACCAAATAAATAAATATACAAGGATGTGAATGTAAAGTAAATGGATATTTTGTTTGGATTTTTTAGGAAAAGGGGTTTTGTTTTAACCTAATTAACTAAAAGAAAAATAATTAATTAAAAGTAAAACCTAAATTTACTAGGAAAAGAAATTAAATAAAACCCTAATCTATTAATTGATTAAAAAGAAATTAAGTTTATAAGAAAAGTATATTTTTGGTATTTTTGTCTTAAAAATAATTTATAGTGTTATAAAATATTTTTGGTCTTTTTTAAATATTAAAATAATATATTTAAAATGTGTAAAAGAAAATAATTAAAACCCTAGCTTTTTAATTAAATTTACAAAATAATTAGTGAAATAGATAAATTATGATCAAATAAAATAATTTTTTGTGTAAATTTATAAATAAACTATGTCAAAATATAAATCTAATATTTTTATATTTTTTATGATTTTTTAGTATTAGAAAAATATTTAAGAAAACAAATAAATAAAAGTAAGAAAAAAAAATAAAATGGGCCAGGGGTGTGGATAGCCTGCAAGGGGGGTTAACAGTAAGAAAAAAAACAAAAAGGCCCAAGGGAGGCCCAGGCGCCTGTCCAAAAAAGTCAGAATGTGCAAAAAATGTGAAAAAAACCAAAAGGGTACAACTGGGGCTCGAACCCAAGTCCCTCTAGTCACAGGCGCGCGCTTCTACCACTGGGGTGGCTATACATCCATTTATATAATCAAAACAATAAATATATGACACAAAATGCGCCCTGAATACACTTCATCTTCAACCTCCAGCCAAATGACCTGTATCTTCTTCATTTCTCAACAAAAATGAAAAGTTCAAACATGAAAGTTGTAGCATTCCTTCCCACGAATCCAACCATGTAAATAATTTAAACTAACAATCAATGATGAAGGAGAATTTCTCTGGCCCTAATTAAAAACCTAAAAATTTCAGGACACTTCAACTTTAAAATTCTCTAAGCTCAGGCCATATAAATGCAAACTATGGATATGTACAGTTTCGTGGCAAAGTTATCACCATTTTATCTTCACAAATTAAGACCTAACAATGCCTAAATAATGAGATGAAAAGTCAGAAAACTCACCTTACAGCTGAAGATCTTGTTTTGAGTTAGAGCTACTTTCAAAGTGTTTTGGTGATTAGGTGAGCTTCCTTGCACCTCCAGGAAGCTATTGTAAAGCTTACTTTGTGCTGAGAGTTCTTGAATCAAGTTAAAGAAGTCAATGTGCAATGCCCTGTTTTTGAAAATGGAGAATGGTGTAAAAGGTATTACAGTTTGAAAACAGGGGTTGGGATAGTTTTTATATGTGTATTAGAAGCTTTATGGATGGTTTGGCCAAGAAACGCACGAGGGGATTTAGAGGTTGGGTTCAAAAATCAAAAATGACAAGTTTTTGTGCTTGTATAGAAATTTATGGTTTTGGGGATTTTTAGGACTTGTTCCATCGTGTGTTAGCTTTCAACGCACTTATATAAATATATGGAAAAGGTCAGAGTACTTGAGGAGGTCAAAAAACAAAGATCACATGTTATGAGTTTTTGACTTGTTTTTGAAGTTATCTTGAAAAACATGGTTTCAATGCAAGCTACATGTCTTGTAGGGTGGCTTGCAACTTCAAACATGTTTTTTATGAGTTTATAGAGCATGCTTGTGCAAAAAGAACAGGTGCAAAGCTTCATACAAGTTGACTTTGTGATTAAAGTCACTTTTCCAAAATGGAAGTGTGAACTTTGTTCCATTAATGGAAAATTTACTTGGACAAAGCTTGAATCAAGTGGATAATAGCTCAAAAGCAAGTGTAATCTTCTGATTATGGATAGATCTTGAGGTTTAGAGGCCTATAAAACAAAATTGTGCAGCATAGGTTTGAAATTGAATTCTTGTTCATCACAAAATGACTTGTAATTCAAGTGATAAAACCCTAACTTCATCTCTTCGATTCTCCATACTCAAAAATGATCTCAAGGAGTTCTTGGACATTTTGGAAATCTTGAAATATTCTCTACAACCCATATTTGAATCACTTTCAAAAATTCCCCTTGGAACTATATGAAAAAGTTCCATGAAGTTAGGTCAAAATCCTGACCAAATTAAGGCAAAATTTTACTAAGTGTTTTTGTTTCATGACCATGTATTCTTAAAATTATAACTTCAGATCAAAGCACTTTTGGAAGGAGTTGTGTGAAGAAAAGTTGTAGATTTCATGGAGATATACAACTTTCATGTTGGAAGTTTCTTTTGAATCATCTTGCATCATGGTGAAAAATTGGTTTAAAGTTATGAAAAAGCATGAAGTTTAAACACTTAGAAAAATTTGTAAGTTAGAAAACTTTGACTTTTTAAAATGAAATCTTGAATTTTTGATTTCTTGATGAATAAGTTTCATATTTTGACATGTTTTGATGAATTGTAATCTTTGACATTGAATTTTGACCAAACAGTCAAAGTTTGACTTTTCAGTGTACAATTGACTTTTGATCAGTTGACTGAAAATTCACTGTCAATCCAATTGATCTTGAGAAATGTTTTGGGTCATGCCATTAGGTCAAAATGATGCAATTTAACTCTTGAAATCATGCTTCAAACCAATTGACCATTTGCTAGGTCAAAAATCAGAAATTGCCCCTTTTCAGTCAAAACCCTAATTTTGACCATTTTGCCCTTTTGATGATTTGATCAAATTTCTTGGGGAATTATGGTCCAATCTTGATCAAATGATACATATGAGTTTATAATATTAATGTGGATAAACAATTATGAAGTTTGAATGTAAATTGGCCATAGTTGACTTTTTTCCCAATACAATTGATTTTTAGGTCAACTACTCAATTGACTGAGCAAAAGTGTGATCCAAGGCTTGACACTTGACATGAGAAATATTGAGGGTCCATAATGATCCATGAAAGTCATATGGGGCATTGGAAGTTCAAATATCCTTGTGCAATCTCAAACCCTAATTTTGGTCATCAGTGCTTAAAGAGGTGTCTTGAGTTGATCAACCCTAATGCAGTCTTGAGTCAAAGGAGATCTTGTGAGAAAATTATTGATAAATGAGAGGGAAAATTTTGGGGTAAAACAGTTTCTTGTCTTGAAATAGAGCTACCATGGCATGCTAATAGGTTGCCCCAACGTTCTTTAAACCGAATGGCATAACCTTGTAACATAATGTGCCTCACTGTGTGACGAAGGTCATTTTCTCCATGTCCTCAGGTTCCATTTTGATTTGATTGTAGCCTAAGAAACCATCCATAAATGAGAACACTTTATGTTGTGCGGTATTGTCAACTAGAATATCGATGTGGGGAAGTGGGAAATCATCCTTAGGGCTTGCCCTATTCAAATCTCTGTAGTCCACGCACATGCGTACTTTGCCGTACTTATTAGGCTTGGAACAACATTGGCGATCCATTGTGGATAGTAGGTAACTGCTAAGAATCTGGCGTTGAATTGTTTCATGAGTTCATCCTTGATCTTCTCTGACATGTCTGGCCGCATGCGACAGACTTTCCGTTTTACCGGAGGGCAGTCTTCTTTTGTCGGTAGACGATGGACCACAATATCAACATCAAGTCCTGGAATGTCCCCGTATGACCAGGAAAAGACCTCAACATAATCATGTAGCAACTGAGTTAGACGGTTCTTGACATTGGGTTCCAGATTGGGACCCACCTTGACTTCTTTCTTGTCCTCTTCGGTACCTAGGTTAACTGTGTCCACTGGTTTTTAGTGGGGTTTTATGGTCATTTATTCTTGTTGTAGTAACCTGGCTAGTTCCCCTGGCACTTCACAATCTTCCTCACCTTCGTCTTCATCTTGGTAGATTAGATTTTCAGAGTCACAAAAGGCCATAGCAGAATCGTTACACATGAGATCCCGAGTGGATGTATATTTGTATTTTGAATGTGAGTGTGTGTAAGAGTATAGCTATCTTTGAAAGAAAATAAAAATGTAGAAAAATAAAGATAAAGAGCACAAAGTTTGCATGCAAAAACATCCATGATTCATTGATGACATATGAAAATGAGGTAACAACCCTTACAAATGGACCGTTGTGCCTCGGGTAAGACACAAGGTTTTAAAAGTCTGAATTTTTTAATTATTATAAGTCCAAAAAAAATTTAAAGACAATTACTGTTGAATAAAAGCAATTGGGACAAAATCTTTAGCTTCCCAGTTGCTGAGTCCTTCATTGATGGTTGGGAAAATCCAATCTTCTAGGTCACAACTGTCACCATCATCATCCTCCACTACGTTGAATCTGTGGTTGCTGATCTTCAAAGGTGGTCCCCCGGCACGAGCACGACAAACAGATTTCTGGGATCCTGAAGTGAAACCCAAACCAAATTTGTCAGATTTGTAAGGGATATCCGGGAGTTGGCCTCAAATAGTACACCCACCTTCTTCGATTATTGCCTTGGCATCTTTCAGAGAAGACAACTTTAGCGGAGGTCTTGTAATCTTCGGGACTTGGGAAATAGTCTGTTAGAACAAAGTTTGAATCTACTACCCTAAGTTTAAGTTTTGATGATAACAAAATGCAAAGATATATTAATTGTATGATTCATGTAAGAACTATTTGCTACCTAAAAATTACACTCTGTTTTACAGAAACTCTGATAGGTATCAGCATGAGAACATCCTCATCAGCATCAGAATATTGGATATCAACATCAGCATCAGAAGATGTTATATCAGATACCAGAATCAGAAGATCAACTTGCGCTTATGCTGAAGCTTGATGAACAGATCTGCGCTCAACACTCTGAACTCTGATAAAGACAACAACAGTTCATCAACACCTAAGCAGCGTCAGAATGAGCCAAAGCCAGAACACGCTTAAGTGGCAACGGTACTGTGCATTCAAGATGAGTTATTACCAACGGCATCATTCCAGAAAAGATCTGCTTAATAAGGAAAGATTGTTATTGGCATTGAAATAGAATTATTGCTCCAACGTACACTAATTCCAATGCTATATAAACAAGTCAATGAAGATTGAATTGGCTAATGCTCTACAACAATCTCCACGCCTAAAAGCTATTCATCATCTTCCTTACTCTCAGTTTGCTAAAAGCTCCGAAAATTCCTTACTCAATTATTTTAGCAATCTAGTTTCCATAAGCTTAAGTTGTGTAGTATCACAGTTGTGATAAACAGTTTTGTAGAAAACATTCACACACCTAGATTTCAATTCTTTGTAAGAAAGTAATTCCTTGAGAAACCGGTCTGTGGTTTGCATCAAGAAGGCTTTAGCAGTTGTTAAAGCAGATTGTAATATTCAGTTGAATATAGTGGATTAAGACCTCGTTGGAGAGAGGCGAAATCACCTTGACGGGTGGACTGGAGTAGTTTGAGATCAAACGAACCAGGATAAAAATATCGTGTTCATTGCAATTGATTTCCAGTTTTTACAATTCAACCCCCCTTCTTGTGTTTTTCACTTCTTCAATTGGCATCAGAGCGCCTGGTTCTGAGCTAAAACACTTAACCGTGTCAGTACAAGATCCAGCGTCAGAAAAACACAATGGCAGGAATTTATCAACACACCAGCAATGACAACAATGAAGACAGAGACAGATTCAGCGGCAAACCTCCAGTCTTTGATGGAGAAAATTTTGATTACTGGAAAGACAGAATTGAAAGCTTCTTTCTAGCACATGATGCTGATCTGTGGGACATGGTGACAGATGGATACACGCACCCTGTGAATGCAAGCGGTCAGAAGATTGATAGGAAAGCAATGTCTGACCAACAAAAGCGTGACTTCAAAAATCACCACAAGGCCAGAACCATCCTCCTCAGCGCCATCTCTTATGTTGAATATGAAAATATCTCTAACAGAGACACAACAAAGAACATGTTTGACTCACTCAGAATGACGCATGAGGGCAACGTTCAGGTCAAAGAAACTAAAGCTCTTGCGCTCATTCAGAAGTATGAGGCATTCAAAATGGAAGAAAGTGAATCCATTGAAACAATGTTCTCAAGATTCCAAATTCTGGTAGCTGGTCTCAAGGTTCTGGACAAAGGATACTCTACTGCTGATCACGTCAAGAAGATCATCAGAAGCTTACCAAAGCAGTGGAGGCCAATGGTTACAGCTCTGAAGCTAGCAAAAGATCTCAATAAAATTTCTCTGGAGGAACTTATCAGCTCCCTCAGAAGTCATGAGATAGAGCTAGAATCTGATGAACCTCAGATGCAAGGTAAGCCTTTAGCATTAAAATCTAACAAAAATTTGAGTCTAAAGTTTTGCAGGCAGTTGAAGAAACATCTGATGGATCCTCATTAGAAGAAGACGAACTTTCTCTTCTCTCCAGAAGAGTGAATCAACTGTGGAAGCAGAGGCAAAGGAAGTTCAGGAATCCCAGAAGATCTGATCAGAACGAGTCTTCTTCCAGATACAGAAGGACAGATTCTTCCTCTGGATACAGAAGATCTGAAGGCTCCTCAGGAAGCAGAAAGCCAAACACCAAGGACATCATCTGCTATGAGTGCAATGAGCAAGGACACTACAAGAGTGACTGCCCAAAGCTTCAGAGGGAAAAGCCCAAAAAGAAGTTTGGAAGAGAAAAGAAGAAAAGTCTCATGGCTACATGGGATGACTCTGACTCGTCTGAAGCTGACTCAGAATCAGATGATGAGAGAGCAAACATAGCTCTCATGGCCAACATTTCAGAAGACAGTGAAGCCTCTGAATCAGACTCAGAATCAGATACTGAAGAGATATATTTAGCAGCAAATCAGAAACACCAGTCATGGTACCTGGACTCTGGCTGCTCGCGACACATGACGGGAAGAAGGCAGATGGATTAATGCATAATCTGTTATCCATAAGTTAATTAAGTGATAACGGTTATGATATAATCTTTAATCAAAAATCATGTAAAGCTGTTAGTCAGAAAGATGGGACTATCCTGTTTAATGGAAAGAGGAAAAACAACATCTATAAAATCAAACTTTCTAAACTGAAAAGTCAGAATGTAAAGTGTCTTCTGTCTGTTAACAACGAGCAGTGGATCTGGCACAGAAGATTGGGGCATGTTAGTATGAGAAGAATATCTCAGATTAAAAAACTCAATCTGGTCAGAGGACTTCCTAATTTGAAGTTCAATTCAGATGCTCTGTGTGAAGCATGTCAGAAAGGCAAGTTTGCAAAACCTTCTTTCAAATCTAAAAATGTTGTTTCTACCTCTAAGCCATTAGAACTTCTGCACATTGACTTATTTGGACCAGTTAAAACTGCTTCAGTCAGTGGCAAGAAGTATGGGTTAGTAATCGTAGATGACTATAGCAGATGGACATGGGTAAAGTTCTTAAGACACAAGGACGAGTCACACTCTGTGTTTGTTACCTTCTGTAACCTAGTTCAGAATGAAAAGGATCTTAGAATCGTTAAAGTCAGAAGTGATCATGGTGGAGAATTTGAAAACAAAGATTTTGAGTCATTCTTTAATGACAGAGGCATTCTGCATGATTTCTCTTGTCCTAGAACTCCCCAACAAAATGGAGTTGTAGAACGAAAGAATAGAACATTGCAAGAAATGGCCAGAACCATGATCAATGAGACAAACGTTGCTAAGATCTTCTGGGCAGAGGCAATAAACACAGCGTGCTATATTCATAATAGAATCTCAATAAGACCTATTCTGGAAAAGACTCCATATGAATTGTGGAAGAACAGAAAGCCCAACATTTCATATTTTCATCCATTTGGATGTACTTGTTTTATGTTAAATACAAAGAATTATTTGAACAAGTTTGACTCTAAAGCACAAAAGTGTATCATGTTAGGATACTCTGAATGCTCAAGAGGGTACAGAGTATACAATACAGAAACACAGATTGTGGAAGAATCAATCAGTGTTCGTTTTTATGATAAGCTTGACTCTGAAAAGTCAAAGCAGAATGAAGTTTTTGCAGGTATGGAAATTGAATTTACAGGTTCTGAAGACAAGTCATCAGAAGCTCTCAACACAGACACTCCTTCAACATCTGAAAGGAGCACTGCTAGCAATCCTACAACAGCTGCTGATCAACCTCAGAAGAGATTACCCAGAAGCAGCTTGGATCACCCAGAAGAAACTATCTTAGGAAGAAAGGAAGATCCAATCAGAACAAGAGCAAGCTTCAGAAACTCTGAAGAAACCCTCATGGGACTTGTCTCTCTGATTGAACCTTCTTCTATTGATGAAGCACTTCTGGACAACGACTGGATTCTAGCAATGCAAGAAGAGCTGAATCAATTCACCAGAAATGACGTATGGGATCTCGTTCCCAGACCAAAAGGATTCAACGTCATTGGAACAAGATGGGTGTTCAGAAACAAGCTAAATGAACAAGGTGAAGTCATCAGAAACAAAGCACGACTGGTAGCACAAGGTTATAGTCAGCAAGAGGGAATAGACTATACAGAAACCTTTGCTCAAGTCGCCAGGTTAGAATCTATCAGACTTTTAATTTCATTTGCTGTTAATAGAGGCATCACTCTGTATCAGATGGATGTCAAGAGTGCATTCTTAAATGGTTATATAGAAGAAGAGGTTTATGTGCACCAACCCCCTGGCTTTGAAAATACAAAACATCCAGAACATGTTTTCAAACTAAAGAAGTCACTATATGGTCTGAAACAAGCTCCCAGAGCTTGGTATGAAAGACTAAGTAACTTTCTGTTAGAAAATGAATTCACCAGAGGGAAGGTGGACACTACCTTATTCTGTAAGTCAGTTAAGAATGACATCTTAGTCTGTCAAATTTATGTTGATGATATTATTTTTGGATCTACTAATCCTTCTCTTGGAAGAAAATTTGCTAAGTGTATGCAGGCAGAATTTGAGATGAGCCTCATGGGGGAACTGAAATTCTTTCTAGGAATTCAGATCAATCAAACTCCAGAGGGAACTTACGTTCATCAGAGAAAATATGTCAGAGATCTTCTGAAGAAATTTGACCTCTCAGAATGTAAGCCATCAAAGATTCCAATGCATCCCACGTGCATTCTGGAAAGAGAAGAGGTAAGCAAAAAGGTAGAACAGAAGGTCTACAGAGGTATGATTGGTTCTCTCCTTTATCTGACAGCTTCAAGGCCTGATATCTTATTCAGCGTATGTATTTGTGCTAGATTCCAATCAGATCCTAGAGAATCTCACTTAACAGTTGTTAAGCAAATTTTCAAGTATCTGAAAGGTACTACTAATCTGGGTTTATTTTATAGAAAATCTAGTGATTACAGCTTAGTAGGCTACTGCGATGCTGACTTTGCTGGAGACAGAGTAGAGCGTAAAAGTACTTCTGGAAGCTGCCAGTTTCTGGGAGAAAATCTGATCTCCTGGTCCAGCAAAAGGCAATCCACAATTGCGCTATCAACAGCAGAAGCTGAGTACATAGCAGCAGCATGATGTAGCACACAAATGCTCTGGATGAAAAGTCAGCTTGAAGACTTCCAGATTTTTGAGAGTAACATCCCTATACTCTGTGATAATACTTCTGCTATTTGTTTAAGTAAGAATCCCATTTTACATTCTAGAGTTAAGAATATAGAAATAAAACATCACTTCATTAGGGACTACATTCAGAAAGGAATTTTGAACTTAATATTTATTGATACAGACCATCAATGGGCTGATATCTTCACTAAACCCCTTTCTGAAGATAGGTTCAATTTCATTCTGAAACATCTCAGCATGAAAATCTGCCCAGAGTGAAAATGTTTTAATTCCATATATTAATCTTCAGAATGTATTTGTTTTACTGTGAACTTCTGATCAATCTCTTTTCAGAAAGATAGAACATGCAGATTGTATCAGATGCTATTCTTAAAGGATAAACGTGCTGCTCACTAAATCAAACAAGTGTCATCCAATCATCAGCAAATCTCTGAAGCAGAACGCGTGCACGCTTCTGAGAAGGCAAAACGCTGATTGGGTGCATTGAGACACATGTCTGGTAACCGTTTCAAGTATCTTTCTCAAATCCCCCAAAATCAGCAAGCATTAAATGAAAGTAATCATGTTTTAAAACGTAATCATGAATTATTTCTCTTTCTTGAAACCGTTTACACTTTCAAAAATTATTTTGAAATCTATTTAAGCACATTAACATCTCTCATTAATCCTTTATCGTTTCTTACAATCTTACAAATATTTTTCTGCATTTTCTCTGTGTGTTCATCTCTCTCAAAAGAAACCCATTTTTCAGTTTTCTCAAAAAAAAAACCCTAAGTGTGAACATGGCAACCTCCAGCAATGTTTCTGCAGGTTCTCAGAAGGAAGCTTCTTCTGAACAGTACCAAGTTCCTTTCAGAACACTCCTTACACCAGTGAAGAATTTGGAAGTGTTGTCTGAACTGATTGTTGACTTCTCCAGTCTGAAAGAAAATGGATTTGACTTGACAGAAGAAGTTAGGGCACAGGAATGGGAGAGATATTTTGATAGGTTGGTTGGACCAACGTTCCCAGTCTTGGTCAAGGAATTCTGGATTCATGCGTACTCATCAACGCATCAAGTCACCTCCTACATAATGGGAAAGAAGATTGTGATCACTGAGGATCACATAACAAGATTGATTGGATACAGTGGTGGTGGTATCCGCTGTATCGATATGGCTGAAAGATGCTCTGACGTTGCTGTCATTGCAAGGCAGATTTTCACCCATGGGGTTCCCAGCAGCAAGATCAGAGACTTAAAGGATCACGACAGAGTATGGGCGAATATTATTTTGGGGTGCTTTAATCACAGGAAGCCAGCAAGCTCCCCTGATTATATAAATATAGATCAGCAGTTTCTGATCTATTTTATTAATCAGAAGGTAAAAATCAACTTGGCTCATCTTCTGTTTAATCACCTAAGGACCAGCGTCAAGGAGACCAGGGAAGAAGAAAGAACAAAAAGGGATTGGATACCCTTTGGCAGGTTAATATCAGATATTCTGACTGAGAATAGGCTGATAGAGCACCTCACAGAAGCTCAGGAATTAAGTTTTATTGAACCAACTGTTGGCAAGCCTCTGAACGCCAAGAATCTGAAGAAAATGAAACTGATAGAGAATATCAGAAAGGAGCCCAGCGTTACTCCTCTTGCTGACATCACCAGAAGAAGAGTCCCTCTGGACAACTTTCCATTATTTTCTGAGATAGAATCTAAACCAGTGGTGGTTCTCAGATACTTGGACGCTTGCAAGGCTGACGGCACAGATCCCAAGCTGAATATCAAAGATCTGCACCAACAACAACCAGAAGTTACCATGAAGAAGACGAAGAAAAGAAAGGCCACTTCAGAAGGACCATCCCAGTAGACTCCTAAGAAAAGAGGTAATTTATCTGCTGCTTCTGTTTTAAATTCTTCCGCTATTCCAACATCAATCCCAACCCCAGCTTCATATGAACTTCCAATCCCCATACCAACTATTGATGAAACCGAACTAGAAGATGACCCTTCTGAGTCACTGACTCTCAGGAGACCCCGCACCAAATCCCAAACTCCAAAACCCACAACATCAACAGCATCAGAACCTGACAAAGTTCTGTCTGACATTGATCAACGTGTTTCTGATCACCTCTCAACAAATCCAAACACTCAACCAGAGATTGCCCACTCTCCTCAACCAGAACAACCTCTCTCACCCATACCAGAAGAACCACAAATTCCACAACAATCAGAAATTCAACCAGAAATTCCACCTCCTTCTCCACAACCAGCAATTCCTCCTCCCTCTCCTCAACAAGAAATTCATCCACCATCACCTCAACCATCACCTCCACAACCTGAGTTTCACCATTCTGAAACTCCATCACCTGAACCTCATTCTCCTCAATCCTCTGAGCCACAACCCTTGGCAATTCAGCTGCCATGTGGAACAACCGTAACCATGGCCCAGCTGCCATCCTCGCCAGAAACTACCCCTCCAAATACTCCAAAAACTCCAAACAGTCCAATTATTATTTCTGATTCTCCAACTCCATCTCCCAAACAAACTACAGAAGACCCCAGCAGGACCTTCATCGATTTAACAATCCTTGATCGTCTTGCTGATCTCAAACACAAAATAGCCATTCCTAAACCAAAACAGCCAGATGTTGGCTCTGGCATTGTGAATTTTGAAACAGGTTTGCAGCAATGGATTGCTTCTCTGAAGCAAGTTTGTCCTAGAATGATTGATCCTGCTGCCTCAGACCAACTCTTGACACGTTTCAGAATATGGGTACGTGCTGAAGCCCTCAAATTGCAAGATATCAATTATGAGCAGGCACAACAGAACTTCAGCAAGCTGCTGAAGGAAGTTGAAAGTCAGCTGCCACAGGACGAAGTGCTCCTTCTGGATAGTGAGCCATGGTCTGAGAAGCGTCCAGCTTCAAAATTGCAGCCAGAAGAAGATCAGACAACTCAAGCTGAAGTCAGTCAAGCTGAAGATGTTGCAGAAAGCTCTCAGAAGCTTCCTGCTTCTGATGTTTCTCAAGCTGCCTTGGACAGGCAAACTCTAGAAGAGTTGAAGCTGAATGATATTCGTCTGCAGCAAAGAATGGATGAAAGTGATCAGAAGATGAAGGAAAGGATGGACGTGCAAGACAGCAAGATAGATACAATAGTTAGCATGGTGCACAAGCAGACTAAAACTGCTGATCAGATTAAGGCAATGCTGGAGACTCTGTTCACACGCTTCCCTCCCCAACCTTAGTTTTTCATTCTTGATATTTTCAATGTTTTCTTTGCATATCATCTTGACTGTTTTTTCTGGCTTTGAATTTTAATATAACAAGTTTTTCTGCTCCGATCGTTTTAGCACATCACTTACACTTTTTGATTGCTGACAAAAAGGGGGAGAACAAGAATGATATTTTTCAATAACGGATTACTGAGACAAAAAGTCTCAACCATTCTAACACTCTGATATACTTGAATGTTTTCTGTTTTTGCATAAGTCTACAGGTACAAGAAGTTAATCACCTCTGATACACTGAAGCTTGAAGCTCTGATATTCTGATGAGCTCTGATACTCTGATCTGAAGCTCTGATATTCTGATGTTCAAATCAATAAAGATCTGATCCTGAAGAACTCTTGGAATTAAAAAGGGAAGTAATAAATTCAGGGGGAGTATCTCCAATCTAAACTCTGATATCTCTTATCCCTTATCCTTGATAACTTCCTACTTAATTCTGATACTCCTTATTATTTAGTTATCTCTGATACTTTTCGTTTATTTTCATTTAAAAAATATCTAGTTTTTGTCATCATCAAAAAGGGGGAGATTGTTAGAACAAAGTTTGAATCTACAACCCTAAGTTTAAGTTTTGATGATAACAAAATGAAAAGATATATTAATTGTATGATTCATGTAAGAACTATTTGCTACCTAAAAATTACACTCTGTTTTATAGAAACTCTGATAGGTATCAGCATGAGAACATCCTCATCAACATCAGAATATTGGATATCAACATCAGCATCAGAAGATGTTATATCAGATACCAGAATCAGAAGATCAACTTGCACTTATGCTGAAGCTTGATGAACAGATCTGCGCTCAACACTCTGAACTCTGATAAAGACAACAACAGTTCATCAGCACCTAAGCAGCGTCAGAATGAGCCAAAGCCAAAACACGCTTAAGTGGCAACGGTACTGTGCATTCAAGATGAGTTATTATCAACGGCATCATTCCAGACAAGATCTTCTTAATAAGGAAAGATTGTTATTGGCATTGAAACAGAATTATTGCTCCAACGTACACTAATTCCAATGCTATATAAACAAGTCAATGAAGATTGAATTGGCTAATGCTCTACAACAATCTCTACGCCTAAAAGCTATTCATCATCTTCCTTACTCTCAGTTTGCTAAAAGCTCCGAAAATTCCTTACTCAATTATTTTAGCAATCTAGTTTCCATAAGCTTAAGTTGTGTAGTATCACAGTTGTGATAAACAGTTTTGTAGAAAACATTCACACACCTAGATTTCAATTATTTGTAAGAAAGTAATTCCTTGAGAAACCGGTCTGTGGTTTGCATCAAGAAGGCTTTAGCAGTTGTTAAAGCAGATTGTAATATTCAGTTGAATATAGTGGATTAAGACCTCGTTGGAGAGAGGCGAAATCACCTTGACGGGTGGACTGGAGTAGTTTGAGATCAAACGAACCAGGATAAAAATATCGTGTTCATTGCAATTGATTTCCAGTTTTTACAATTCAACCCCCCTTCTTGTGTTTTTCACTTCTTCATAGTCTTGGTAGCTACCACTGTTTGTGGGACTTCCTCGAAGTGCTGAAATGGAGTTTCAATGAAATCACCATCCAATTCCACGTATCTGAAGGAGTTCAAGTGACTGACCATATATTCCTCTTCTCCATGGACAGTAATTATTTTTCCTTTGGTTGGGTATTTTAGCATCTGATGTAATATAGAAGTGACAGAACCAACGTTGTGAATCCATGGTCTACCCAATAAACAGGAATATGAAGGGTGAATGTCCATCACGTAGAAATTTGAATCAAAGGTTTGAGTTCCAACTTTAATGGGTATGTCCACCTCCCCATGCACCAATCTCTTTGAACCGTCGAAGGCCCTTACCACTATGTTGCTGGGTTTTAAGGTCAGACCTTCACAGTCAAGTCTATCAAGAGCTTTCTTAGGTAGCACATTCAAAGACGAACCGGTATCCATCAAGACATGGGCCAAAGTCGTGCCCCTGCATTTGACAGAGACATGCAATGCCTCGTTATGTTTCCTCCCCTTAGGTGTCAAGTCAGCATCAGAAAAACCTAAACCATTGTCAGTTGTTAAACTGGCCACACAGTCTTGGAACTGATCAACAGAGGTTACTTGTGGCACATGGGGATTTTTAATAAATTTTACCAAGGCCTTCGCATGAGCCTCAGAGCATAACAGTAAAGCCAGCATGGAGATTTTTGACAGAGTCTTCCCTAGCTGTTGGACTACATTGTAGTCGCTTCTCTTTATAATTTTCAGAATTTCTTTCATCTTCTTTTGGGAGGCCTCTGGGATCGACTCGGCGGTAGGAGTGTCAGTAGGAGTAACCACGGGAATTGTAGTAGTAGGAACAAAAGAAGGGATGATCACAGGACCGATAAAAGTTTTCGGAGGAGAAATCTCTGGGGAGAATATTCTTCCACTTCGGGTTATCTTGCTGGTTCCCGCAATGTTGTCGATGTCGGGGTCAGCCTTCTCGAAAATTGAGTCTTCATCAGCCATCCAATCCTGTTTGACTCCATGATAGTAGACGTCTCCCCCATAGTTCCATGGGACAGTTTTATCTAATGAGTACGGGATTGGTCCAGGCATAGTAATTATCAGTGGAGCCACTTTAGGAACTGATGTAATCCTAACGGGTCTTTTGGTGGAGACCCTATAAGGATTTGTGGAAATGGTTACTATTGAAATATCTTTGTAAGAAATGGTTGGAACAAGAGTCTTTTCAAACAAAATCTCTTTGTCATCCATTAGGCGTTGAACACATGCTTTTAGTAAATGACAGCCAGTTGGTAAAGATAAACAGAGGTGGCATCCTTTGTTACTGCTCAAAAATAAACCGGCTTTCAACAGGTTCTTCTTGACAGTCAGGGGAGGAGTAACAAGTTCATCAACAGCAGTAACAAACATATTATCTTCAACAGTGTTAACATCACGGCCATGCTTGGGAATATGAGCGGCGATAACATTTGGGATCTCAGGAGCATCAAACTCAATTTCTTTTGCTTCAAGAAGGTCGTGCACCTTGTTTTTCAAAGCCCAACAGTTGTTGGTATCATGGTTTGGACTTTCTGAATGGTAAGCACAACGAGCATTAGGGTGGTAATGAGGAGATGCGATGTTAGGATTCTTCAGAGCTTCTTTCAAAGTTACCAGATTGGATCTCAATAAATGTGGCAGGACTTGAGATATTGTCATATTTATCCGGGTAAACTGTCTTACTGGTCTTTCTGTTCTAGGCTGATTGCTCCTTTGTTGAGTAGGTGTAGGCTTAGGGATCATGATAGCCCCTACCATTGGTCAGTGTTCAGTTCTATCTTGATTCCTTTGAGGATACACATCACCAACTTCTTTCTTCTAGATAAATGGTTTTCTCACAACACTGGAGGATGTGTCTTTTTGGATCTTTCCACTCTTAATCCCAGCTTCCACTCTTTCCCCGGTCAAGATTAATTCAGTGAAGCCTGTTGAGGAGCTTCCAATTAGATGATTGAAAAATGGACCAGACAAGGTCCCTAGAAACATATCCACTAGTTCCCTTTCAGACAGGGGAGGCTGGACTCTTCCTGCTAGGTCCCTCCATTTTTTAGCGTAGTCTTTGAAACCTTCTCTTGAAACCATAGCCATACTCTGGAGTTGAGTACGATTGGGAGCAAGGTCTGTGTTGTACTGATCTGTTTATAAGAAGCGACGGAAAGGTCCTCCCAATTATGGATATTGTCCCTTTCCAGTTGATAGAACCAATCTAGTTGAGTCCCGGATAGACTATCCTGAAAGAAGTGGACCACAAATATTTGTCAATAGTATGAGGTTGTATCTTCCTCACATAAGAACGGAGGTACATCTTGGGACACGAAACCCCTTCGTACTTAGAAAATATTGGTGCTTTGAACTTTGGTGGAATAACAATCCAAGACGCCAAACCCAACTCTTCAAAGTCCAGCCCGGGCAGTTTCTGAATCTCCATTGCACTTAGATGCTCTTCCAGATGTTTGTATTTGTCGTCGGCCGGAGGATACTGTTCTTAAGAGTAATCCTCTTCTTCTTCCTCTTCAGATTCTAGCTGGGAAGTCACTTCCTTGCCTTTCCCTTCTTGATTATCCTTTTCACCAGATGATGTTGCAAAGTCTAGGGTCCGTATGGCTTGTCCTTGGAACCTTCTTCCTAGATTCAGAACTCCAGTTGTTTTCTTTGATTTCTTCTTCTTTTCTTCAATCAGCAAAGTTTTCAAATCCTCTTGTCCTTTGGCTAGAGTCAAGAACATCTGCTGAAACTGAGTATTCTGTGCTTGGAGGTCTTTTATTGTCTCCTCAAGATCCATCTTACTGAAATAAACAGTAGAAATATGAGGAGACTTGTGCTAAGAAACCTACTTATGTTATGATGAATGGATTTGCATATGCAATGATTTCAAGGAAATTAGAGATTTAAAATTTGCTTTAGACAAAAAAAGGAACACACGTCATATTAATAAATCAAAGTTTTAGTACATCATGCCTCTTTTGGGCTTACAAAGAAATACAAAAACTTTAAGATAAAAAAGTTGAACGCATCCTCTTTGGTGCGATTTAGGAGTTCAGGCTCCACTCCTCATAAAGCTTCTTGGTAAGTTCCATAACCTTCTTCTCGCAGGCGTAGAATTGGGCCTCAAAAGTGTATCGCTCCCCCTTAAACTGTATCCAATCCCTTTTCAAGTCTTCAAGAGAGGTGGGCATGTCAGGATGCAGGACAGTGTATGGAACATCTCCTTCCACAACAGACTCTATGATAACCGGGAGAATGGAGGGGTAAGGCATCATAAGACTTTGAGCACGAGATCATACCCATTTGAGGTAAGGCTCAAGAGGGATGGAATTCTTATGCCCCAATGTCTTTCTATCTACCTTGTTCAACATCCTCCAAGCTCGGAAAAACCTCTGGCGGTGACCTTGATCATTGTTCTCGTAGTCAAATACCAACCCTTGAATAAGCATCTCATGTGGACCATCCCTTCGGGCGTAACCAAAATGTCTTAAGGCTAAGCAGGGGTTATAGGTGATACCTCCTCTAATGACAAGTAATGGGACATTAGGGAATTCTCCACAATGGTCGAAAATAGTAACACTCTCCACAGATCAGGAACACCAATGAATGTCTGAATGTTTGAGCGTCATCAACCTATGTGACCACCTTGAACCTTGCTCGTTCTTTAATACAAATTGGGGAAGATGAGAAATAAACCATCTTGCCAAAAGATGAGTACAACACATAAGGATACCTCTTTTCTTCATAGTGCGAGTGTGAAAAGAATGTAGGATGTCTCCTAGGAAAGTAGGCACCGGGTTACGAGACATGAAGATTTTGACGGTGTTCGTATCTATGAGTTGGTCAGGATTTGGAAACAAAACCATCCCATAGATTAGGAGAGCCACAATTTCCTCAAAAGCTTGCTAGTCCAAGGAATTTCGACAGTTTTGGGCTTTCTCAAACAAGAACTTTTCTAAGAAACCTTTGACACCACTGCTTCTTTCCCAATTAGTTGTGACATCAGATGGCTGCAAGTGTAGAGCTTGAGCAGTTTCTTCTGGCTTTGGATCTCTTTCCGTACCATTGAAAGGGAGTTTATTGAGAATGGGAATCCTCAAGAGTTGGGAGAATTCTTCCAAAGTTGGCACAAGTTGATAATCGGGAAATGTGAAGCAATGGTGTAAAGGATCAAAGAACTGGAAGAGCACCTTCACAATGTCCTCATCAGAGTTGGAGGTAACCAAGTTTAGGAGGCGACCATGTCTTTCGGTAAATGGAGAATTTTCAGGAATTCTTGATGCTAGCTCTTTAAGTTGAGGTTGGATCCTTACAAGATTGACTTGAATGGTTTTCCTGTGAATAGAATCCATGTCCTACAAAACAGAACAAAGATAAATCCCGAAATCCTTGAAATGGTTAGTGAGTATGAGTATGATGTTATGATGTTTATGATGTTATGTACAAGTAGATATATACAAACAAAACAAGCAAGTCCTTAGGTTTAGGCTTGCAGGGAGTCTCATAGGTAAGTACCCTCTTGAAGTTTAGTTGGCTCAAACCTGTCCTAGCAATAGTAACCGGGTTCTAAGGAGCTCAATATCACTGGTTTGTTTCCTTGGGTATTGTTTCAGCGTAAGCCTCTTTAATAGCGACCAGAATATCCCAAAAAACCAAAGCTCAATGAGCTTAGTATCGAGTATCTACAAACTTTGGATTGCACCAAAGTCGGTCATCTCAATACGTCCTAATGGCCAAGTTGGTCAAGTAAAAGTTCTAGAAGTTAGTTAGTGCTTCATGACATCACTCAACGACCCTGTATTCTCCTTGACTAATCAAGGTCTACCGGTACCCACAAATATGTTACACTAACGTAGCTATTGCTTAGACCATGTCGGTATACCCCGCACAGTTTCCACAATGTATTGCTACTTACCTATAAGGTATCCCAAATCCGAGTAGAGGATTCAAACCCAAACAAAGAACCAAAATATAAAGCATACAAGTCAAACAATGAAAGCTAATAAATATGATCTAACCCTAAGGTAACCCTACTTTAAGAATTCTCCCCAGCAGAGTCGCCAGTTCTATAACGCGGTGGGATAACTGACTTGGTTATTTTGCATTTAATCGCAAATGTTGCGGTTAGCAAGAGTCACCACCGACTTTTCTTTTATCCAAAAGGAAAGGCTGAAAAGAACAGGAAAGACCTTTGAGATGTTTTCTTGAGTTAGGGGGGTAGATTATGAAAAGGGAAGGTATTAGCACCCTTTTCATCCATGGTTTTCCACGGGCTCTTAGTTACTTGCTAGATCACTTGCTTTTGTTTGAAAATGTGCTTTGTGTGGTTTGTGAAAGTATTTTGTAAAGATACATTTGTTTAGGCAAAATTTGTAATTATTCTCGTTCATAAGAATGTATACAAAGTGTTTTGATCTTTTGAAAATGTTTTTAAGTTTGAAAGATGTTTTTGAAAGTGTTGGTGTTTGTTTTTAAAATAGCAAGGATGTTTTGGTTTTGAAATTGAGCAAGCAACTAAGAATAATCTACCTACTCAAAAGTCTTTCATGTTCATTTTCTCTTTCCTTTGACATTGTTATCTTACCATTGATTTGATAAGTAACCCTATCAGTGGATGTAAAAGGGACGGGAAAGGGTCATCGTATAGCCATGAATAACAATGTTGTAAGATATCTTAGCATTTTCTTTAGGCACTAAGATCATTTTGAAAGGAAAAATGGATAGCATCATCGAGGGACTATGATCTTTTATTTTGCTTGTTTTTGCTAAGATACCTCACATACATAATATGGCCATTTTATAAGGCAACAAAGTGGGTTTACCCTAAGGGTGTAACTGTGAAAGTGTATTGGTTTACATGCTTGATTTTTCTTGATTAGGGTTTGCTATTTGTTGGTTTTAAGCTTTCCATACAAAATCCTAATTACTAGCATTTGTATATAAAGCATTTAAATTACAGAAAATAAAAATACTAAACTATTACATCATTTAGGGGAGGGGGTGTATAAATTACAAACGGGGACTTACAAGAAATTAAATCTAAATAAATTATTACAACCATATTGAATTTGAATAAATGTAATAAAATAAAGATAAATGCAAGAATATAAAATGTAAGAAAAAGTGTGATTTTTGTTTGGTTTTTCAAGAAAAAGGGTTTTTGACTTAATTAATTAAAACAAAATAATTAACAAAAAATAAGAAAAGTAAGATTAAGTTAGTAAAATAATTTAATTTAAAGAAAACAAGTTTTTTAGGGTTTTTGTGAATTTAATTAAATTAGTAAATAAAAATAATTAAATAAAAGTCCTAAATTCTAAATTGATTTTAATTTACAAGAATAATATAATATAATGATCAAAATTAAATTATCTAAGTATTTAAAAAAGGATAAATTAAATTGTTTAAAGGAAATGCTTTTGTTCTTTTGTTTTTGTGAAGAAAAAATAATCTAAATAAATATAAGTAATAAAATATAAATGATTTTTTGGATTTTTTATTAATGAAAATAATAATAATAATAATAATAATAATAATAATAATAATAATAATAATATTAATAATAAAAAAATGTAAAATGAAAATAAAAGAGAAAAGAAAGAAAATAGAATAACAAAGAAAAATAAATGGGCCATGGGTGTAAACAACAAGGCAGGGGGTCAAAAGATAGAAAAAAAGTTAGGCCCAAACATTTGGAGGCCCAGGTGCTTCAAGAGTCAAAAAATGTAAGGAAAAGTGATTAAAGAAAAAGGCAGCGCGGTGAGGTTCGAACCCATGACCTCTTGATTACCAGCGTGCTGCCTTACCACTGAGGTGGCTATACATCTGTTAATATAACTGAAATGATAAATATATAATACAAAACAAGTTCTGAATACACTTCATCTTCAACCTCCAGCCAGACCACCTGTAACTTCACCATTTCTCAATAAAAATGGAAAATGTAAACATGAAAGTTGTTCCATTTTTTCATACGAATCCAACCATATAAATATCATAAACTATGAATCAAAGATGAATGAGAATTTTTGAAAGTACCAAATCCTGACCTAATTATTTTCAGAGGTTCAGATTCAAAATCCTAACTACTCAAGCAACAATAATGAAATCTAAGGATATGGTTAGGTTCAGGACAATGATATCTATATTTCTTATTCACAAATAAACCATTAATAATGCTTGTATGAAGAGTTCAAAAGTCAGAAAACTCACCTTGCAAGAGGGTATCGTATTTTGAGTTTGAGAAGCTTTTGATGAGTTCCAGTGATTGGGTTAGCTTCCTCAAGTTCCCAAGAAGCTAATGTGATGCTTGGCTTGAGCTGAAAGTGGCTGAGGAGTTCTGGAGAAGTCAAGGTGCAAGGTTCTGTTTTTGAAAATGGTGGATGGTGATGGAGGTGTTACAGTCATGTTGCAGGTGTTGGCATTGTTTGTATATGTTATTTAGAAGATTTTTAAAGTAAAAGGCCAAGAAACGCACGAGAAAATTTGGAGATTGGATTCAAAACTCAGAAATGGCAAGTTTTGAGATGTTTTTGGTGATTCTGTGTTTTAGGGAGTTTCAGGGCTTGAGCATACATCTGTTTTCTTACAAATGAATTGTGTTTTTGTATGGAAAATGTCATTTGCAAGAAAACAGACGCATGCTCAAGCCCTGAAACTCCCTAAAACACAGAATCACCAAAAACGTCTCAAAACTTGCCATTTCTGAGTTTTGAATCCAATCTCCAAATTTGCTTGTGCGTTTTTTGGCCTTTTACTTTCAAAAGCTTCTAAAACACAGAATCCTAGGAGGATGTTTCTATGCAATGTTATAGATCTCATGGAGATCTACAACTTTCATGTTGAAATTTTCTTTTGAATCATCTTGCATCATGGTGAAAAATTGGCTCAAAGTTGTGAAAAAATATGAAGTTTTCAACCCTTAGAAAAATTTCTAAGTTTGAAAACTTTGACTTTTCAAAATGAAATCTTGACTTTTTGATTTCTTGATGAACAAGTTTCATATTTTGACATGTTTTGCTGAATTGTTATCTTTGACACTTGATTTTGACCAAAAAGTCAAAGTTTGACTTTTCAGTATACAGTTGACTTTTGATCAGTTGACTGAAAATCAACTATCAATCCAATTGATCTTGAGCAATGCTTTGAGTCATGTCATTAGGTCAAAGTGATGCAATTGAACTCTTGAGATCATGCCTAAAACCAAATAACCATTTTCTAGGTCAAAAATCAAAAATTGCCCTTTCTCAGCCAAAACCCTAATTTTGACCATTTTGCCCTTTTGATGATCTGATCAAATTTCTTAAGGAATTATGGTCCAAACTTGATCAAATGATACATATGATTTTATAATGTTGATGTGGATAAAAAATTATGAAGTTTGACTGTAAATTGGCCACAATTGACTTTTTCCCCAATACAATTGATTTTTAGGTCAACTGCTCAATTGACTGAACAAAAATTTGATCCAAGACTTGAAACTTGACATGAGCAATCTTGGGAGTCTGTAATGATCCATGAAAGTCATATGAGGCATTAAAAGTTCAATTATCCTTGTGCAATCTCAAACCCTAATTTCAGTCATCAATGCTTAAGGAGGTGTCTTAAGCTGATCAACCCTTGTGCAGTTTTGAACCAATAGGAGATCTTGTGAGAAAATATTTGATAAATGAGAGAGAAAATTTTGGGGTATAACATCGTCTCTATAAGAATGCATACAAATTGTTGGTTTTGAAAATAATTCAAAGAGATGTTTATTGTGAAAGATGTTTTTAAAAGTGATTTTAAAAAGTGCCTTTGTAATAATTCTCGTCTCTATAAGAATGCATACAGAGTATTTTGACTTTTGAAAATATTTTAATTGAATGTGCTGGTGTGAAAATGGTTTTTTAATTGTGAGTAAGCAAGCAAACTATGAGCGTCCTACCTACTCAAAAGGTCTTTGTTCTTTTCCTCCTCCTTTAGATGTTGTTATCTTACCACTGACTTGGTAAGAAGCCTCTTTGTTGGATGTGAAGGGACGGGAGTGGGTCGTTTTTATAGTCATAGAAGGCAACCTATGAGACGTTTTAGCAATTTTCGTTAGGGACTAGATCGTTTACCGAAGGCAACATTGAGGGAAATCGAGGGACTACGATCTTTTTATCGATGGTCTTTTCTAAAACGCCCATATTCGAGGGACATGACTATTTTACGAGGCAACAAGTGAGATTATCCTAGAGGTTCATGTGTGTGAATGGTGTGTTTGATTTCATGCATTTTGTCTTGAATTAGGGTTTTCTAAGCATTGGTTTTAATCTTTCCATACACAACCTAATTACTAACATTTATATGAAAGTGGTAAAGTGCAAAAAGTAAATTTACTATGCTATTACATCACTCGGGGATGGGGATACAAATGTATAAATGGGGATTGCAAGAAATTAAATCCTAATTAATTATTACAACCATATTGAATGTGAATAAATGTACAAGAATTGGAATGAAAAGAAAATGAACTTTGTTTTGATTTTTGTTAAAGAAAGGTTTGGTTAATTAAAATAATTATGAAAATAAAATATTTTTTCTAATATTTTTATATATTCATAAAATAAAACTTGTAAATAAATAGTGTGTAAAAAATCAACTCAAAAGGAGTTGTTTTGATTGGTTGGAAAAACGTTTGAAATTTGTTAAAAAAAAGAAAGGAAACAAATAAAGGGTGAAAACTGTTCTGGTCCTGCCAAGGTTTGAACTCATGACCCTACACATAAATGCCTTTCGTGCATGCTGTTTGTACCACTAGGGTGGTCTATTTCAGCTGTTCATAAGACAGCTTTGATTGGGTACAAGATGAACTTGTTTCTGAAGGTTTGGAATGCCTAGCTTCTTCCTTCAACTGTAGGAGTGCAAGACTCCCATGTTGAGATTCTAAAGGTTTCAATCCTCATTCAATCGAGAGATACAAAAAACCTGCCTAAGATCTTCAAAACGAAATCTAAACATATTACTTTTAAAAAAACTATGGACCTGTGATATGGTGGCAGAACCGACTGTTAATATTGGTTTGCATTTTTTTGTTTGCAAATGTCGCGGTAAGCAAGAGTCGCCATCGACTTTTATTTCATCCAACAAAGGAAAAGGAAAAAAAACAAAAAAACCTTTTTTCGAGATGTTTCTGAGTACGGGGGATACATTATAGAAAGGGAAGATGTTAGCACCCTTCCTATCCATGGTTTTCCATGGGCTCTTAGGTACTTGCTCATTTTGAAATTTCTTATGTGTTTTGAAAAGTTTTTGTTTAACTTTTTGATAACCCTTGTATTTGTCCTCAAGAGTGTGACAAAGTTGTTTTTGAAATCTATTTTGAAAGTGTTTGTGTGAAAGAGTTTTTATTGTTTTGAGCAAGTACTTAAGATTTTCTACCTACTCGAGAAAAAAAACTGTTCGTTCTCATTTCCTTTAGACAATGATATCCTACTATTAAGGAGTAGGTAGTCCCATCGTTGGAGTTTAAGGGACATTTGAAGGGACAAAATGGTCATTGAAGACAACATGTAAGGATACCTTAGCATTTCGAAGGGACTATCATCATAAGATCATTTCTCGTAGGCGACTCGAGGGACAGTAAGGGACTATGATCTCTATGATGACTTTTAGATTGAGGGTCTTTTGCTAAGATATCCCTACGTTCGAGGGACATGAACATTGTTTTCCGAGGCAACCAAGTGAGGCAAACCCTAAGAGTGAGCATGTGCATGTGTTATTTTTCAATTAATCATCTTTGCAGAATTAGGATTATCTACCTTTTAATCGTTTGTCTTTTGCATGCAAGCCTATTAGCTATTCATCTAAGCAATTTATTATTCCGAAAATAAATTGCAGAAAGATAAGGGTTGCTAAACTATTACAAGGCCTTCGGGAAATTACATAATTAGAGGCAGAAATTTAAACCTAATTAAACTATTACAAACCAGGAGCAATTACATTAATTTGGAAAATAATGAAAGAAACGCGTGCAACAAAATTAAATACGGAATTAAAATTAAATTCAAAGATATTTAATTATTAAATAGAGAAAGGTATTTTTTTTTTGGATTTTATCTGGAAAAATTTAAATAATAAAAAGAGTAATTAGTTAATTGAAAAAAAATGATTAATTAAAAATTAATTCTAAATAAAAACTAATATTTTTGATATTTTTAAAGAAAAAGTTTTGAAGTCCAATCCTAGATTCTAATTGATTTTATTTACAAAATTAATTTTAATAAAAAACCTAAATTCTATATTTTGTGATTTTATTGATTTATGATTAAATAAAAAAATAATTTTTTTGAAATACTTAAAATAACAAGGATGAAATAGAAAATAAAAAAAAATAAAAAAAAGATAGTCATGGGCCTGTTACTGTTTCCAGCCTGGGGGTATGAGTGGCAATTTGCTGAGCCCAATTGGCTGATGGACCAATTGTCCAGCGCGTGATTCAATGAAGCCTGCCTCTAAGGGTCCACCATGGGGTGAATTGTTGGGCGCTGGATCTGGATCTGAGATGATCTGATGGTGGTGAATCTTGAGCGTGTGGTGTATGTATGGGGGTGCCATGCACTGGAACCTACAAGAAATATTTAGAAAATAACAAAATGTTTGACCTGGGACTCGAACCCAAGTCCTCTCTCTTCCAAACACGCTACCTTTACCAACTGTGCCACTAGATCATTCGTTAATATAATCAAACAAATAAAACATAAAGCAAGCAAAGTAGTATTTCCCAAAAAACGCGCGTGATTCAAATCTCCCAATGGGAGTCTGCCACATCACTCATCTTCTCCCCAGAGTTGTCATTTTTCACCACAGTTTTACCTACGGACTGCATCCGTTACTATAGCTTATAGCAACGGATCAAGCGTCACTAAAGCCCCTGCAAAAATCAAAATTCTCAAAATATGCAATATAAATTAATGGTGAGGCTATGAATCAACTCATTTTGGTCCCCTGAACACGATGATGGCATTGGTTTGTCCCAATTATGTCTAAATCAGAAAGCCTTGATTTGAAGCTTGGAACCCTAGTAATGGTATCCTTTGATTCCTGCACTTAAAACTCAATCAAACACATCAGAAAGCATCGAAACCTTATGATAAACAAACGTGCATGGTTAAATTTCATTGAAAACGCATGTATGCATGTAATCGAAAACAAAAAAAAAGTTGGAGAACCGAAATATAGATTTTATGATTTTGAATGTTATGGTCACTTGTGAAGGTCTGGAATTGATCAGAGGAACTCACTGAAGCTGTTTGTGATCTTGGAATGGCTTGAATCAGTCTATGGAGGAATATGTGATCAGCACTTTTTTGACAAAACTTTGAAGTTGATTCTCTTGTTTTCACGACCAAGACCTCCTTCTTATGCTTTGTAAAGGTTATGTATATATCATGGAATGATTTAGGTCAACAAAAATTGATCATATCTTTGCAAATTATGGAGATTTGATTTCATTCTTTGCCTTGTATGATTTGTTTCCAAAATAGACCAAATTAAGATCTTTTCCAATCAATTAGATTTTGCACAAATTTGGATGATTTGCTAGCTGTTCATTGACTCATAATATGCTCATAAAATCAAATCTTGGATTTTATTTCATTATTCTACTATTTAAATTGATTTATTTTGATTTAAATGGATAAAAATCAAAATAAATAATAAAAATAATAAAAATAATAAAATAATAGGTGGATAAGCTCAGAGGTCGTGGGCCATCTTAGGAACAAGTTTCAAACAATAAAACATGGGCCCATTTGGAAAAAAAGTCATTTTGATCAATGTTGACTTCATGCACATTCCCAAAAATTGGTCAACTTTAACAATACATATCTCCCTCAATTTTAACCCTAAGAGGGTGTTCTTGGACTTTTTAGAAAGATTAGGATGTCCTATAAACAAACATTTTAGTTTCATCTCAATTGGATCTTTCATGTTCATGTAAGAAGCTTTGACCCAAAAGGTGTTTTTGTTAACTTTTTGAAATGACCTATAATGTCTGGATTTATATCTTTTTATGAGTGCATTTCTTCAACTTGAGGGATGATGATGAGTTGTATGGAATTGAATCCTCTTCAAAATGAGCCTTGGATGGGAAATTTCTGATAAAGTATGAGAAAGTTATGTCTGGTCAAAGTTTGGTTGACTTTTCCTATAGAAACCCTAATTTAGCAACTTTTGAGTTTTGATGAATTTGGGGAATTCCTTGAGGAATCATGATCAACCCTTGATCAAATGATGGATGTTACTTCAAAATGTTTATGTTGACCAGAAATCTTGAAGTTTGACTGTATGAGGGCCACAATTGACTTTTGACCTAGTATAGTTGACTTTTAGGCATTTGAGCAGTTCATTGAGCAAATTTCTTGTCCAAGGCATGCAACTTGGAATGGATGATCTTGAGAAAAGATTAGGGAAATGGAAATCATTTGGGACCCTTGGAAATCAAACATCTTAATGAGGAGTGAAACCCTAGTTTGAAGCTCATTGCCTTAGGAGAGGATTTGTCTGGTTAGTTCTTGGGCATCCTTGAGCAAGTTGAGGGCTTCAATGAGTATATGTTGGATAAAAATGGGAGGGAAAATTTTGGGGTACAATAGCTGCGCCTGTTCAATCTTCTTAAACCTGAGGATGTAGATTGGCTGGTCTGCCTTTCGTGATCTAAAGGTGGAAGATGATTGAACACTAGAGTGCCCAGAAATTTAAACTCGTATGAAGTAATACTGATTGGTGATATTGGGAATGGGCTTATAGATTCCATTTGGAAAATGACGGAGAGTCATCGGAGATGGGCTTAAATATGCCATTCAGAATAATGATGATTTTGTGAGATATTCCTTCGCGGGAATTCCTGTGCCTGTTGTTAGGGAGGACTTTGCTGAGGAATGTTGGTCTCTGTCTTGGGAAATAGAGGCTAGGAGATTCGGCTGTCCATTAATCTGGGGAATTAACTCTTGATTGAGGAGGTGGAAGTAAATTTCATATTTGGTCAGGGTCCATGCTGCACAGCGACTTGCTGGGGAAATGTGAAATCGACCGAATCTGGTCGGGTTCAGGTTTTACAGTGTTATAAACTGTTGTTTGGAGATAAGAGAAAAGGAACCTGGATAGTAAGGTTATGAGAAGGAACTTGGGTAGTAGGGTTACTTCGAGATGAAAGCCTGGAAAGTAGGGCTATGAGAAGGAACCTGGGCCGTAGTGTTACTTCGAGATGAAAGCCTGGATAGTAGGGCTATGAGAAGGAACCTGGGTCGGGGTTACTTCGATATTAAAGCCTGGATAGTAGGGCTATGAGAAGGAACCTGGGTCGTAGGGTTACTTAGAGATGAAAGCCTGGATAGTAGGGCTATGAGAAGGAACCTGGGTCGTAGGGTTACTTCGATATGAAATCCTGGATAGTGGGGCTATGAGAAGGAACCTGGGTCGTAGGGTTACTTCGAGATGAAAGCTTGGATAGTAGGGCTATGAGAAGGAACCTGGGTCGTATGGTTACTTCGAGATTAAAGCCTGGATAGTAGGGCTATGAGAAGAAACCTGGGTCGTAGGGTTACTTCGAGATGAAAGCCTGGATAGTAGGGTTATGAGAAGGAACCTGGGTCGTAGGGTTACTTCGAGATGAAAGCCTAAATAGTAGGGCTATGAGAAGGAACCTGGGTCATTGGGTTACTTCGTGGGGAGTTTGGGTAAAACTGCATCTGAACCGAGAAGGAACCCAGGTAAGGTTGCTTCGTGGGGAGTTTGGGTAAAACTGCATTAGAACCGAGAAGGAACCTAGGTAAGGTTGCTTTGTGGAGAGTTTGGGTAAAACTGCATCTGAACCGAGAAGGAACCTAGGTAAGGTTGCTTCGTGGGGAGTTTGGGTAAAACTATATCGGAACCGAGAAGGAACCTAGGTAAGGTTGCTTCGTGGGGAGTTTGGGTAAAACTATATCTGAACCGAGAAGGAACCTAGGTAAGGTTGCTTTGGGATAAGTCCGTGTAGGGCTTTAGGAGGAACCTGGGTAAGGTTACTTCGGGGTAAGTCCGTGTAGGGCTTCAGGAGGAACCTGGGTAAGGTTACTTTAGGATAAGTCTGTGTAGGGCTTCAGGAGGAACCTGGGTAAGGTTACTTCGGGATAAGTCTGTGTAGGGCTTCAGGAGGAACCTGGGTAAGGTTACTTCGGGATGAGTTCGTGTGAAACTTCAGGAGTAACCTGGGTAAGGTTACTTCGAGTTAAGTCTGTGTAGGGCTTCAGGAGGAACCTGGGTAAGGTTATGAGGGGGAACCTGGGTAAGGTAACTTCGGGCTAAGTTTGTGTAAGACTTCAGAAGGAACCTGGGTAAGGTTACTTCGGGATAAGTTCATGTAGGGCCTCAAAAGGAACCTGGGTAAGGTTACCTCAGGATAAATCCGTGTAAAACTTCAGAGGGAACCTGGGTAAGGTTACTTTGTGATAAGCTCGTGTAAAACTTCGGAAGGAACCTAGGTAAGGTTACTTTGTGATGAGTTCGTGTGAAACTTTATTTGGAAATGTATGAGAAGGGGATAAGTCTGTGCAACATTTTTTAGGATAAACCCGTGTGAAGCTGTATATAGGAGAAATCCGTGTAAGATGGCTTCGTGACAAACCCGAGTAAAGCTGCATTTGGTCGCGCAGATAATTACTCTGTTTAGTTTCAGAAGCTAATCTTGAACCTGCTGGAAATTGTTGATAATAACCATCTTTCCTGAAAAGGTACATGATTAATTATATGTGATGCATGAAATGCATTGTATGAAGATGTTCTCAAAATAAATGAGATTATGTTGTATGCAATATGTGTGTGCACGTCATGATGTATGAACATGAAATGCTATTGTGACATATTCGAGTCTGGGAAAATAAATCCTTGACCGCTATTGGAGAGTACTAAAAATTGAATTCCTAGCCGCTGTAGAAAATGTGGTTCTTCTACTTCCGCTGGAGACGTTGAACGAAGATGACTATGCCGTGGATTTATTCCCTTTTGTTTGTGAATATTCTGCCAGGGAGAGACTCTGTTTGAGAATAACTATATGGGGGAATATCTCTGTTTGAGGGAGTATCTCTGTTTGAGAATAACTCTGTGGGGAAATAACTTTGTTGGAGGATGAACTTCCATAGCTGAAGGGATAAACTCTGTCGGGGATTGAGCTTCAGTATTCAAAGAAATAAAATTTGTCCGGGAGAAAACTTCATGACCTGTTTGCGATTATGAAATTCGGCTGGGGAATATAGATATCGGTTCTTTGAAGGAACCTGGCTGGGAAGAGTAACTCCTATTTGGGGAAGCCGATGGTAAAGCTTTAGTTGCCTCTACTCTGTGGGGAGTGTAAATGTCACTGGGATGCACGCTGAGGATACGACAATGACTTTGCATCAGGACTTTTCTGTCCTTGTACTTGCTGGATAATGTACCTGCAGAGGCTTTATGGATAACCTGAGTGTTATCCCAACTCATGAGGTGCTTGGTAACCGTCGATCAGAATGATAAGTCTCCTACTGATAGGCAAGTGACAAGATGAAGGGGCATAGTCGTACGCTTTAATCCCTAAATTTTTCCTGGACCGCCCTTTCGGGTTTTCAGTTCACCGGGATACCCCTTTTTTGTTTAAGCCGCCTTTTCAGGTTTTCGATTTGCCGGGTGTACAATCTTTTCATATGTATATGCCTAACTTTTGCCCGAACCTTTTTTTGGTTCGTCGGGATGCCCTTATTTTTTCCTAGGCCCGTCGACCTAGCGGGTCTTTTTCATGCGTAGTTTCTTCCGACTATGTCCATGTTCACCGGGTATGGAGAATTGTCACTGCCAAGAAAGTTTTCTTGATGACACATGATTAGTTGTTGGAATGCGTGCATAATTCCCCAAATGATTCAGATGGAGATCTGCCCTTGGTTATTTGGAACTCTTGGAGAGACTGCCCCAAGTTATGTTAGACATCATGTCATGCCCCTTGCTTATGGAAAACCTATTGTTGGAAGTGTCTTTCCCACTGAGGTGATTCTGTCCATTGAGAGGATGTCTATTCATTGAATATCCATTGTGCAGATTTCTCTGCTGTTAAACAGTTAGTCATATACAAACAATGTCATTTAAAGGATGCAATACTCATGTCTGTCTTGAATTTTTTTTTTTGAAAATGTGTTTTGTGTAGTAAAACAAAATTTGCAAGAATGTGAAATCAACTCAAGATTCATAACAAGTCCTACAGGAGTCAGGATATCTTTGTAACAGTATGCTCTTAAACTAACCCATGCTTCAGCTAAGACTTTTAAGGGTTATAACGTGGCCTCGTTCACGGTTTAAGAAACAAAGGATAAAGGCTCAAAATTTATTTGTACCCACCCACTATTCGTGATGTTCTTCAGTCCTATGCTCAGTTAATCGCGCGTTTAGAATCCCAGTTGAGTCCTGTAGTATTTTCCTTGATGTTCCGGTGATGGTTCGGATACTGACTGTTTACTTTGGATAGGCAGTCATCCTTTTTGTCGAGGATTTTTAGGACCTCTTTCTTTTTTATTTTACTATCCCTGTCTTTTGCCTGAACTGTTTATTTTGTGATTACAGTCAGCGGGATGCCCCAGTTTTTTTTCTTAAGTCTCCTTCCTAGGTTTTCACTTAATGGGCTTTTATTTTGAGAGATAATGACTGCCTGCTTTAATGATTATGTAGAACCATCACCATCTTCTGATTTGGAAGGACGTCTTCTAGGCCATTCATTGTGTGCGAAGCGGAAGATTGTGACTGAATGCGCCTCTGAATTAACTGAGAAAACTACCCCACCCCCGATTATGATTAAGGGTTTTAATTTGTGTGAAAAGAAAAACTCCTACTTCTTTGGCTCAAAGGGGTTGACTAGGGATTATCTTCCTTATAACTCCACTATTTTGGATTTAAAACAATGCCTGTACATCATCAGCGGGTCTGTTCAAAAGCATACTGTAGAGATTGTGGTATCGTTTTCGTCATCCTCCCTCTAAGGCTTAGAGCTTTCAACCGAGAGTTGAATATCACAAAAAGGAAGTATAAATAAATTTAAGAATAGTGAAAAAAAATTAATTCAATACGAACATGTGTAATGCATTAATGAAATAATAAAGTTTTGACATGACAATAATTGTTCGAATAAGAAAAGAAAATATAACTTGAGAATTAAATGAACAAAAATGATTTCAATCCTAGCCATGTTTTGGCAAGGGAGCAGTGATCACGTTGGGAGTCTCAGGAGGATCGAATTCAATCTCCTTGGTGTCAATCATGTTCTGAATCTTGTATTTTAGTGCCCAACAATCGTTAGTATCGTGCCTCGAGATGCCAGAATGATAAGCACACCTTGCCTCCGGATTGTAGTTAGAAGATGAAGTATTAGGGTTCGGATGAGGGTTTATCACCGTAATCAGATTCATTTTCAACATGTGTTGCAATGTTGGTGACAATGGCATGTTGATTTGGGTGAACTACCTTTGAGGTCTTTCTACCCTTGGCTGATTGCTTCGTTGTTGAGTAGCCGCAAACCTAGGTATCATCACAACCCCTACCGTTGGACGGCGCTCAGCTCAGCTCTGACCTCTTTAGTTATAAATGGCATTGACATCCTTCTTACCCGTGAATGGCTTCTTCACTGCACTTGGTGAGGTGTCTTTCTGGATCTTTCCACTCCGGATCCCAGCTTCTACCCTTTCTCCGGTCAATATCAGCTCGGTGAAACCAATTGAGGAGCTACCAATCAATTGATTGAAGAATGGACCAGACGGCGTCGCAAGAAACATGTCAACCAATTCCCTATCAGACAAAGGGGGTTAGACTCTCCCTGCCAGATGCGCATAGTCCTTGAAACCTTCGCTTGCACCCATGGACATACTTTGAAGTTGAGTACGGGTACGGGCAAAGTCAGCATTATATTGATACTACTTGTAAAAATCAGCAACCAAATCTTCCCAGTTGCGGACATTGGTTCCCTCCAGTTGATAGAACCACTCAAGTTGAGTCCCAGATAGACTGTCCTGAAAGAAATGGACCCACAAGTTCCTATCAGCAGTGTGAGGCTGAATCTTCCTCACATAGGAATAGAGATGAAGCATAGGACAAGACATCCCATCATACTTCGCAAATACCGGAGCCTTGAACTTTTGTGGGATGACTACCCCAAATATCAAACCCAACTCTTCAAAATCCAGCCCTGGTATTCTTTGGATCTCCATTGCGCTCAGACGATCCTCTAACTGTTTGTACCTATCCTCAGCCGGGGGATACTGTTCATCATTGTAGTCAGATTCATCCTCAAAAACTCTCGAACTAGGGTCTTCCTCCCTTGTTTCGCGCTCTTGGTTCTCCCTTTCTTTGGATGAAGAGGTCAGATCAACCGTTTGCTTCAACGGTCCCCTAAATCTTCTGCCCAGATTCAGGACATCGACAGTCTTTTTCTTCTTCTTCTTCTTCTCTTTCAGAATAAGGGCCTTCAGATCTTCATGCCCCTTAGCTAAGGCTACGAACATTTGCTGAAATTGGGCATTTTGTTCCTGGAGATCCTTGATGCTTTGTTCAGAAGACATTATTGCTGAAATAAATAGCGAAGAAGATGAGAAACCTGCTATGGTACCTGTTTATGCAATGTCATGGATGATATGCGTATGCAATGATTTCAAGGATCTCTCGGGGTAAACAAGAAAAAAATTAGGAGTTGAACTTTGCGGCTTTGATTGAAGGACTTCATATCATTGAGAGTAATTCTACAAGAGTCAAGCTCACCATATCAAGTGGGTCATAGTCCCTGACTCGAGTTGTCGTGTTTCGGTCTTTTGATGTCATTGGCTAGAGGAAAATAAATCCCCTTTTCCCTTGCTAGACATCTGATTCACCATAACCTGCATCATAAACCCTTGAGATCCTTGAAATGGTTAAGGAAATGTTGTGGCATGATGTTATGATGCGTATGATATGCATTAAGCAAAGATGTAAGGTGACAAATGCAACCCTGCAAAGAATTCAAGTTGTTAGACAATGAAGGCAAACAAGTCACACAAGCAGCCTTAGGTTTGGGCTTGCATGGGGTTTGTAGGCAAGTACCCTCTTGAAGTTTATTTGGTTTCAAACCTGTCTTAGAAAAGTAATCGAGTTCTAAGGGATCTCAATATCACTGATCTTTTCCCCAAGCTTCATTCAATAGGTGATTGACTCTTAACCAAACAAAACTCAGGAGTCAAACCTCAATGAGTGTAGCATCGAGTATCTATCGACCTTGGGAATACACCAAAGCCAGCCATCTCGCTACGTCCTATTGGCCAAGTTGTGCAATTAAAGGTTCTAAGGTTAGTTGATGCTTTATGACACCACGCAGCGGCCCCGTATTCTCCTTGATTGACTCAAGGGCTACCGCTGCCAACCAAAGTGTCGCATCAATGTAGCTACTGCTTCAACCGTGTCGTTATACCCCACACAGTTCCCTCACAGTTTATTGCTACTTACCTAAAAGGAATTCCCCGATCCGGGTTTAGGATCCACATTATCCAAACAGATACCCTTAAAAGTAAATCAAACAAGACAAACCAAAGAAGCAATAAAGAATGACCTAAATCCTAAGGTGTACCCCACTTTATTAGTATATTCTCCAGCAGAGTCGCCAGTTCTGTGATACGGTGGCAAAACTGACTGTTAATACTGGTTTGCATTTTTTGTTTGCAGATATCGCGGTAAGCAAGAGTCGCCACCGACTTTTATTTCATCCCAAAAAGGAAAAGGAAAAAGAACAAAAAAAACCTTTTTTCGAGATGTTTCTGAGTACGGGGGGTAGATTATAGAAAGGGAAGGTGTTAGCACCCTTTCTATCAATGGTTTTCCATGGGCTCTTAGGTACTTGCTCATTTTGAAATTGCTTGTGTGTTTTGAAAAGTTTTTTTTTAACTTCATGATAACCCTTGTATCTGTCCTTAAGAGTGTGACGAAGTTGTTTTTGAAAACTGTTTTGAAAGTGTTTGTGTGAAAGAGTTTTTATTGCTTTGAGTAAGTACTTAAGATTTTCTACCTACTCGAAAAAAGATTGTTCGTTCTCATTTCCTTTAGACAGTGCTATCCTACTATTAAGGAGTATGTAGCCCCATCGTTGGAGTTTAAGGGACATTCGAAGGGACGAATTGGTCATTGAAGGCAACATGTAAGGATACCTTAGCATTTCGAAGGGGCTATCATCATAAGATCATTTCTCGTAGGCGACTCGAGGGACAGTAAGGGACTATGATATCTATGACGACTTTTAGATTGAGGGTCTTTTGTTAAGATATCCCTACGTTCGAGGGACATGACCATTGTTTTCAGAGGCAACCAAGTGAGGCAACCAAGTGAGGCAAACCCTAGGAGTGAGCGTGTGCATGTGTTATTTTTCAGTTAATTATCTTTGCACAATTAGGGTTATCTACCTTTTAATCGTTTTTCTTTTGCATGCAAGGCTATTAGCCATTCATCTAAGCAGTTTATTCTGCGGAGAATAAATTACAGAAAGATAAGGGTTCCTAAACTATTACAAGGCCTTGGGGCAATTACATAATTAGATGCATAAATTTAAACCTAATTAAACTATTACAAACCAGGAGCAATTACATTAATTAGGAAAATAATGAAATAAACGCGCGCGGCAAAATTAAATACGGAACTAAAATTAAATTCAAAGATATTTAATTAGTAAATAGAGAAAGGTATTTTTTTTTTGGATTTTATCTGGAAAAAGTTAAATAATAAAAAGAGTAATTAATTAATTGAAAAAAATGATTAATTAAAAATTAATTCTAAATAAAAACTAATATTTTTGATATTTTTAAAGAAAAATATTTGAAGTCCAATCCTAGATTCTAATTGATTTTATTTACAAAATTAATTTTAATAAAAAACCTAAATTCTATTTTTTGTGATTTTATTGATTTATGATTAAATAAAAAAATAATTTTTTTGAAATACTTAAAATAACAAGGAAGAAATAGAAAATAAAATAAAATAAAAAAAAGATAGTCATGGGCCTATTACTGTTTTCAGCCTGGGGGTGTGAGTGGCAATTTGCTGAGCCCAATTGGATGATGGCCCAATTATCGAGCGCGCGATTCAATGAAGCTTGCCTCTAAGGGTCCACCATGGGGTGAATTATTAGGCGTTGGATTTGGATCTGAGATGATCTGATGGTGGTGAATCTTGAGCGTGTGGTGTATGTATGGGGGTGCCATGCACTGGAACCTACAAGAAATATTCAGAAAATAACAAAATGTTGGACCTGGGACTCGAACCCAAGTTCTCTCTCTTCCAAACACGCTACCTTTACCAACTGTGCCACTGGATCATTCGTTAATATAATCAAACAAATAAAACATAAAGCGAGCAAAGTAGTATTTCCCAAAAAAACGCGCGTGATTCAAATCTCCCAATGGGAGTCTGCCACATCACTCATCTTCTCCCCAGAGCTGTCGTTTTTCACCACACTTTTACCTACGGACTGCATCTGTTACTATAGCTTATAGCAACGGATCAAGTGTCACTAAAGCCCGTGCAAAAATCAAGATTATCAAAATATGCAATATAAATTAATGGTGAGGCTATGAATCAACTCGTTTTGGTCCCTTGAACATGATGATGGCATTGGTTTGTCCCAATTATGTCTAAATCAGAAAGCTCTGATTTCAAGCTTAGAACCCTGGCAATGGTATCCTTTGATTCCTACACTTAAAACTCAATCAAACACATCAGAAAGCATTGAAACCTTATGATAAACAAACGTGCATGGTTAAATTTCATTGAAAACGCATGTATGCATGTAATCGAAAACCAAACAAAAAGTTGGAGAACCGAGTTATAGATTTTATGATTCTGAATGTTATGGTCACTTGTGAAGGTCTAGAATTGATCAGAGGAACTCACTGAAGCTGTTTGTGATCTTGGAATGGCTTGAATCAGTCTATGGAGGAATATGTGATCAACACTTTTTTGATAAAACTTTGAAGTTGATTCTCTTGTTTTCACGACCAAGACCTCCTTCTTATGCTTTGGAAATGTTCGGTATATATCATGGAATGATTTAGGTCAACAAAAATTGATCATATCTTTGCAAATTATGGAGATTTGATTTCATTCTTTTCCTTGTATGATTTGTTTCCAAAATAGACCAAATTAAGATCTTTTCCAGTGAATTAGCTTTTGCACGAATTTGGATGATTTGCTAGCTGTTCATTGACTCATAATATGCTCATAAAATCAAATCTTGGATTTTATTTCATTATTCTACTATTTAAATTGATTTTTTTTATTTAAATGGATAAAAAATCAAAATAAATAATAAAAATAATAAAATAATAGGTGGATAAGATCAGGGGTCGTGGGCCATCTTAGGAACAAGTTTCAAACAAGAAAGCATGGGCGCATTTGGAAAAAAAGTCATTTTGATCAATTTTGATTTCATGCACATTTGCAAAAATTGGTCAACTTTAAAAATACATATCTCCCTCAATTTTAACCCTAAGGGGGGTGTTCATTGAATTTTTAGAAAGCTTAGGATGTCGTCTAAAGAATCGTTTTGTTTTCATCTCAATTGTATCTTTCATGTTCATGTAAGAAGTTTTGACCCAAAAGGTGTTTTTGTTGACTTTTTAAAATGACCTATAATGTCTGAATTTACATCGTTTCATGAGTGCATTTCTTGAACTTTAGGAATGAAGATGAGTTGTGGGGAATTGAATCCTCTTCAAAATGAGCCTTTGATGGGAAATTTATGATAAAGTATGAGAAAGTTATGCCTGGTCAAAGTTTGGTTGACTTTTCCTATAGAAACCCTAATTTAGCAACTTTTGAGTTTTGATGAATTTGGGGAATTCCTTGATGAATCATGATCAACCCTTCTTAAAATGATGGATGCTACTTCAAAATGTTGATGTTGACCAAAAATCTTGAAGTTTGACTGCATGAGGTCTAAAATTGACTTTTGACCTAGTATAGTTGACTTTTAAGCATTTGAGCAGTTGACTGAGCAAACTTCTTGTGCAAGGCATGAAACTTGGCATGGATGATCTTGAGAACATATTAGGGCAATGGAAATAATTTGGGACCCTTGGAACTCAAACATCTTGATGAGGAGTGAAACCCTAGTTTGAAGCTCATTGCCTTAGGAGAGGATTTGTCTGGTTAGTTCTTGGGCATCCTTGAGCAAGTTGAGGGCTCCAATGAGTATATGTTGGATAAAAATGGGAGGGAAGATTTTGGGGTACAACAGGACTAAAGGTTTAGCAATGAATTTTATTCAGCACAAACGTCCAAAATCTAACTAGTCAGAGTTAAAACTCTCAAACTCAATCAAAGAAAATCAAAACTAAGAGTATAGCCAGCTTCCTATGATATCTACATTTCTTCTTTTATTTATATATACAAATGATTTTTTAAATGAAAGTTCCAAGTTTTAAGAAAACTTACCTCTTGAAGTTCCAATCGAAAGAGTTGTATGTGACTCCAAGAATGATTCGATGATGGAACAAGCCTACAGGGACCTTCCTAGAAGTAGTTCAGTTGCTGCTTTGTTTGAAAAGTATTTGAATCAAAGGTTGGTGTATGTTAGTTGTGAGTGAATCGAAGGTTGTTATATAGAAGTCCAGTGAGTGAATCAAAAGACGGTTATATTACTGTTAGGGAATGAATCGAAGGGTTCACTAATACATGAAGGGATCTGAGATTTTTTGTGAGAGTTTTAGAGTTTGAATGTTTGAGAGTGTTTGATAGTGTTTGAGAGTGTTTGATGATCATTTTTCTATATCAAAAAATCTTCCCTTGATTTATAAAGAGTCTCTCTATTTATATAGAAGAGGGTTCTTTCACGTTCAGGATAACATGTTATTGTTTTGTGTAAAATGAAAAGAAATCAAGTTTAATGGGTTTTCATGGTTCCCAAGTTCAAGTGCAAGTGGGGGACTGATGTTTGTAGGAGACTTGACTCATGCTTTTTGATGTTACTTGCACTAAGAGATAAATGTTACAAGGCTCAATGCATTGACAATTTGCATAAAGCATATCTTCCTGAAATGGCAATGATAACTTTATGCCATATACAGAAAGACCTTTTGGACAATACTTTAAACACCTAGGTAATAGTTTAATTAATTATGTAAACAATTAATTATGGGGTGAGACATAGGTTTGATTCCTGAAGAGAAAGGTCATGTATCCCTGGCCTATGGATTTCGTCTTCAACTTTATGCCTTAGATCGAATACCTTGTCTTTTGTTTTGGCCATACAGATCCATCCTTCGACCAAACTCAAGAGCAAACGAAATTAAATGTCTCCAACAATGGCATGTCTTTTGATTGGGTCATATTTAGCTGAATATACCACTTTTAACCCTTTTTTCTATCACGTAGTTCCAACTTTCGACCAAACTCAAGGGCAGACAAAACTAATCATTTCCAAACATTGCATGTTATTCGAATGGGCCATCAAAGTTGTGTTCTTCGAATCCACCAAACTGTGTGTCATAGTGTAAAAACTATGTATGTTGAAGGGTTTAAAGGTGGAATCGAAGCAAACATAAAGAGAGTCATTGCCTTGTTCCTGTTTAGCATGAGGGAAACCCCTGCTTTGTGAATCGAAGGAAGCCTTTAGAAGGCCACTGGCTTCTGAATTGAAGGACGCTAGTAGGAAGCCACTGCCTTCTGAATCGAAGGAAAGCTATAGGACGCCATTGCCTCAATCGAAGCTTGGGAATGCTTGCATCGAAGGAGGCCATATGCCCAATAGAAAGAGGCATTAATGTGGATTTGAAGCAGGAATTAAGGTGGATTAGAAGAAAGATTGAAGGTGGATTCGAAGCAGGCATTAAGGTGGATTCGAAGCAAGATTGAAGGTGGAATCGAAGCAGGCATTAAGGTGGATTTGAAGCAGGTTGCTTCGAAGGAAACAATGCTCCAATCGAAACTTATGAAGTAAGTATGAATCAAAGCAAAGCCCAACATGAATTGAAGAAATTCCCAGTCGAAGCTAGTATGAATCGAAGCAAGCTTGCTTTTCTTCAATTTTGTCAAAAAATCAAATTTATCTTATTTCCCCTTTCAACGATTTCCTCTTTGACTTGATGCTTGAAATCCAATATGATCCATGGAAACTATGTGGGGCATTAAAAATCCAAATGTACTTGTGAAAACTTGAACTTTTTGAAAATCCTTGTGAGGAAATGTCTTGAGAAAAGAGAGGAAAAATTTTGGGGTACAACACAAAGAAACTAAGAGCCCATAGATAACTATGGATGAAAAGGGTGATAACACCTTCACTTTTCATAACCTACCCCCCAAACTCAAGAAAAAAAATCTCAAAGGTCTTTCATGTTCTTTTCACCCTTTCCTTATTGAATAAAAGAAAAGTCGGTGGCAACTCTTGCTATCCGCAACAATTGCAATCAAATGCAAAATACCCAAGTCAGTTCTGAACATTAACCTAACTCCTAGAGTCTTTAGTAAATGCTAATCCTATTTTCATGCATATGTTTTATAAACAGTAATCATATTCAAATGCATATGTTTATTCAACGTAATCATTGGACATTTTTGCAAACAAAACAGAGAAAGTAAAAACAATTTTGAATTTTGACATATATTTAATTGCATTGATTCTGAAAAGTTTACCTATAAGCACCCAGTTTTATACCAGAAGGCAGAAATCCTAATAATAGGAAATCATCGTAAAAATTGAAAAAGGGATACAAAGTGATAAACAAAGAAAAACAGCTATGTGGAAACGATCCCATCGTGTTTCAACTCTGCTATTGCCCCTATGTCTTCAAGTATCTCATCATTTGCTGTTGGAATAAGATGATTGAATTGATATGTACTGTTTGAACTTGACGCTAGTAATGAAGCTGGCTGTAAGTAGATGGGTGATCCAACAGGGCATAGTTGTACGCTTTAATCCCTAACTTTGGCCTGGACTGCCCTTTCGGGTTTTCAGTCCATCGGGATATCCTTTTTTGCCCAAACCGCCTTTTCAGGTTTTTGACTTGTCGGATGTTCAATTTTTTTATTATATATATATATATATATATATATATATATATATATATATATCCCTAATTTTTGCCCAAACCCTTTTGGTTCACCGGGATGCCCTTATTTTTTCCTAGGCCTGTCAACCTAGCGGGTGTCTTTTATGCGTAGTATTTTTTTACCATGTCCGCATTCACAGGGTGTGGAAAATCTTCAGCGTCCATGGTTGTAAGTATCATAGCACCTCCAGAAAATATCTTTTTGATCGCAAATGGACCTTCGTATGTGGGAGTCCATTTTCCCTTGGGATCACCTTGTGGTAGGATGATGCACTTTATTACCAAATCACCAGCCTGGTACACCTGATGTTTGACTTTCTTGTTAAAGGCCTTGATCATGCGTTTCTGATACATCTGACCATGACAAACAGCCACAAGCCTTTTCTCATCAATCAAATCCATCTGGTCAAGTCGATTCTGAATCCATTCATCTTCATCTAAACCCGCGTCTTTCATAATCCTTGGGGAAGGAATCTGGACTTTAACAGGTAAGACAACCTCCATATATAAACTAGAGAGAACGGGGTTTCTCTAGTTGATGTACGTACTGAAGTGCGGTAGCCATGAAGAGAAAATGGTTGCATCTCATGCTAACCTTTGTATGTCATCGTCATCTTCTGCAAGATCTTCTTGATATTCTTATTGGCGGCTTCCACTGTGCCATTCATCTTTGGTCGGTACGGAGAAGAATTGTGATGCTTAATCTTGAACTATGTGTAGAGTTCCGTGATCATAGTATTGTTAAGATTGGTACCATTTTCTGTGATGATCCTTTTAGGGATGCCATACCAATAGATAAAGTTATACTTAATGAACCGAGCCACAACATTCTTGGTAACAGAAGCAAGTGAGGCTGCCTCTACCCACATCGTGAAGTAATCAATAGAGACAAGGATGAAATGATGCCAATTGGAAGAAGTAGGCTTAATCTCTCTAATCATATCAATGCCCCACATTGCAAATGGCCAAGGAGCAGTCAAGACATTCAAAGGAACCAGAGGCACCTTTACTTTGTCATCATAAATCTGGCATTTGTGGAAAGTTCTGGAATGATGATGGCAATCAGTTTCCATGGTAGACCAATAATAACCTACTCTCAGAATCTTCTTAGCCATTGTATGTCCACTGCAGTGAGTACCAAAGACACCTTCATGCATATCTTCCATAATTTTCTCAGCTTCTTTCTTGTCTATACAATGAAGCAAAGTCAAATCGTAGTTGCGCTTGTACAAGATTTTGTTACTCAGTAAGAACTTGGCAGAGAACCTCCTTAGAAATTTCTTATCATTGATAGATGGCCCTTTAGGATATTCTTGAGTTTTGAGGTCTTTTTACTTCGTGGTACCAAGGCTTTTCCTATACTCCATCAGTATCAAGTTTTTAGCAATACGTTGGTTCGTCTAGCCTCTCAATAGTAATTCGAAGAGCTTCATAATCCCATCTGACTTTGAACATAGATGACATGGTAGATAGTGCATCTGCCAATTGGTTCTCTTCTCATGGAATATGTTCAAAAGTGATTTCTTCAAAGTACGGAATTAATGTCAACACATGCTCTCAATAAGCAATGAGATTTGGATGCTTCGTGTCCCATTCTCCTTTAATCTGATTGATCATTAGAGCTGAGTCCCCATATACATTCAAGAATTTAATTCTCATATTGATGGCAGCTTTGATACCCATGATGCATGCTTCGTACTCAACCATATTGTTGGTGTAGTCAAAACACAATTTGGCGGTGAAGGGCGTATGGAAACCCTTGGGAGAGACAATCACAACACCAATTCCATTACCAAGCGCGTTGGAAGCTCCATCAAAAAACATAGTCCATTGGGATCCCAATTCAGGTCCTTCATATGGTCCAGGTTCTTCATAATCAGTAACTAACATGATATTCTCATCTGGGAAATCAAAATTCATAGACTGATAGTCATATAGAGCTTAATGAGCCAGATGATCTACCAGTAATCTTCCTTTGATTTCCTTCTGGGTAATGCACTGAATGTCGTATTCTGTCAAGACCATTTGCCATCTTGCTATTCTTCCAGAGAGAGCGGGTTTCTCAAATATGTATTTTATTGGATCCATCTTAGAGATCAACAAAGTAGTATGAGTCAACATATACTGTCTTAGTCGGAGAGCATCCCATGCCAAAGTGCAACAAGTTTTCTTGAGCAATGAGTATCTTGTTTCACAGTCGGTAAATTTTTTGCTAAGGTAGTATATTGCATGCTCTTTTCAACCAGACTCGTCATGCTGCCCCAATATACACCCCATTGAGTTCTCTAATACTTTCAAGTACATGATCAGAGGTCTTCCTTCAACCGGTGGCATCATAATTGGAGGTTCCTGGAGGTACTCCTTGATTTTGTTGAAGGCTATCTGACAATTATTGTTCCACTTCACTACTTGATCTTTCTTTAGTAACTTGAAGATTGGCTCACAAGTAGCAGTCAAATGGGAAATAAATCTAGCAATGTAGTTCAATCGTCCCAAGAAACCTCTGACTTCCTTCTCAATGCAGGGAGCTGGAATTTCTTGAATGGATTTAACCATGGTAGGATCAACTTTAATACCTTTATCCTTGACGACGAAACCTAGGAGTTTACCAGATGTTATCCCAAAGGTGCGCTTGTTTGGATTCAACCTCAACTTGTACTTATTTAATCTCTCAAACAGCTTGTGCAGGTGGTCGGGATGTTCTTCTTCAGTCTGAGACCTGGATATCATTTCATCAACGTAAACCTCTATCTCATGATGGATCATATCATGGAACAAAGCTACCATAGCACGCTGATATGTTGCAGCGGAGTTCTTCAAACCAAAAGGCATAACTTTGTAACAGTGCCCCACTATGTGACAAAAGTAGTATTCTTCATGTCTTCAGGTGCCATCTTGATTTGATTATAACCATAGAAACCATCCATGACGGAAAATACTTTGTCTTGAGCGGTATTGTCAACCAGGACATTAATATGAGGAAGCAGAAAGTCATCTTTGGGGCTTACCCTATTCAAGTCCATGTAGTCTATACACATGTGCACCTTACCGTCCTTCTTAGGTACCGGCACCATATTTGCAACCCACTGAGGATAGGACGTAACAACAAAGAAACCTGCATTGAATTGCTTCATGACCTCAACTTTGATCTTTTCAGACATCTTTGGATGAATTAGACGAACCTTCTGCTTTATAGGAGGATAAACCTCCTTCATCAATAGACGGTGAACCACAATGTCAGTATCAAGACCTGGAATGTCTTCATAAGACCAAGCAAATATCTCATTATAGTCACGTAACATCGGGATTAACCTCCTTTTAACACTTTCTTCTAGGTTGACACCTATCTTGATTTCTTTCTTGTCCTCCTCAGTACCCAAGTTCACAACCTCGACTGGCTCTTCATGCGATTGTACGGCTCTTTCTTTCTGCTCTAACAGTCTAGCAAGCTCTCCAAGTACTTCAAAATCTTCCCCACCTTCATCCTCGACTTGGTAGATCGTATTTTTGAAGCCATAATTGGAAATAGCAGAATTGTTATCAATGGGACCTAGGGTGGATGTGAATCTACAATTTGTTATGTGAGTGTGTGTAAGAACACATAGCTATTTTGAAAGCAATAAAGTAAAATAAAGACAATGAGTGCAAAATTTGAATGCAAACGTCCAATGATTTATTAAATGAAAATATGTAAATGAAAAATGACAATCCTAACAGATGGATCGTTGTACCCCGGGTAAGGCACAAGGCTTAAAGTTATTGTTCAAATTACATAACTAAAAACTTGAAAGCAAGAAAACATAAAATATCATTTACTCATGCCTAAAGGAGATTGGTATAAAGTCTTCAGCCTTCCAATTAATGAGCCCACTGCCAGTAGTAGGGAAAATCCAATTGTCTCTGTCACAGTCGCTATCAGCGTCTTCCATAATGTTGACTTGATTTTGTAAAATCCATTGTTGTTGATGCGAAATGGTGGTGTCCCAGAATTAGCACGAGCACAACGGACATCCCTCTGAGCCTCTGAGGTGAAACCCAAACCAAATTTGTCGGACTTGTAAAGAATGTCGGGAAGCTGACCCCATATAATGCCACCACCTTCTTCTACCACAATCTTAGCGTCTTTCAGAGAAGCCATTCTTAGTGGAATCCTAGTAACCTTAGGAATAGTAGGAGAAGCTTCAACAACAGGGGTTGTCTGAGGAATAACTTCAAAGGTCTTGCAAGGAGTCTCGAGGAATTCACCATTCAACTCAACATACTTAAAGGAGTTTAAATGGCTCACCGTGTATTCTCATTTACCATAAACTGTAATAGTTTTTCCTTTCACGGGATACTTCAACTTTTGGTGTAAAGTAGAAGTAACAACATTGAAACAACCGACTGAAAATCATCAAACAATGAAGTCGCCATCGAACATCTTTTATCCCATATGAGGGAAAGGTAAACATCGAGAAAACCTGAGAAGGGAAAAGTCACGGTCTCGCGACCGAGAGATCGGGTAAGGGAGTCTGTTACGCAAGGGGAAGGTATTAGCACCCCACATACCCGTAGTACTCTACAGTATCCACTCTTGTTGTCTACCTAAGGGTGTGTCTAATCTATACTTACTGTTTACTACTGCTAAATGGAGAATGCATGCAAAATAAAGGAGAAAAGAATATAGGGAAAATAAAGTTGTACTCGCTTGGGCCCTACCCCAATGCATACGTATCCTTTTTAAGGAATCAGAGCTACAGTAGTTTGGCTTACATGTTTTTGTTTGTTTTGTGTTTTTTATGGACGACGTTAATTCTGCCTTCTGCCGCAGCTCGACCTTTGGAGACTTATGCGTTGGCACAGAAGTAAATTAATCATGTCCTTACCTGAAAAGGGTTTTAGAGAAAAGGTGTTTGGGCGCACAAAAAGGTTTGAGTTGGTTTGTATTTTGGTACCTTGAAAAAGGGTTTAGGTGAGATTAGCATGCTTTTGATTTTCTAAGAAAAGAAGTTTTAGTTTTGGATGCAATGATGCCAAAAGAGGAAGAAAAGAGTCTAAGGGAGACTATCCTATTTCTAACCTAATGTTATCATACAATGGTGGTCCTAAGATTTGGATTAACAAAAGAGAAACATCTACCTAATGTTAGCATGCATGGCTTGCAACCTGAGGTCTAACTCGCATCCGAAAGGAACAAGCACATCCTAAGGGAACATAGTATGTACAAGGAGAAAGCAAGTAAGCTCAAAAGAGCGCACACATAAAATAGTAAGGAAAAGAAGAGAAATGCTTTAGCCAAGGGGAGCGTGTCACCTGAGACAAACAAGCGGGAGTGAGATGAAAAAATAAAATGTGATGTCCAAAGCGACTGAACACCTAACCAAGATATAAGAGATCGAGGTAGGCGACGGGAGACAATATGAACGATCACAGAGTATCAGCATCGTCTAATGTGAAATCCTGTCAAAGCGTGGGGGTTCAATTGTAGAACCCTTCCCACTTGACGACTCTATATACAAGAGCAGGCACAACTCCTAAGCTTCGTGGTGCATCACGAGCTAAGGATGACACAGACGAAATTGTGGGGTTTGATTGCTAACCCTCCCCACTCAGCTCTTTTTGAGGACTTATCATCTATACATATGTGGGCACAAATATAAACACACCTGTAGAATACCTACTCAAAGGTAAGATTTTAAACAACCACAAATAGAAAACAAAATGCACACAATGCAGAATTGCCCTAAACGATTCTTTAAATAAACCATAGGGGTTCCTGACATTATCAGAAATGAAGACCCCTGTCATACATCTCTACCCTACTTATCATGGCATCATAAAGCAATAAAGACCTACTTCTCATGATTTCTTGAAAAGCAGTAAAGAAGTATGTTAAAGTGCGAAAATTAGGAATAAAATAAAGTTGTGATGATACCGAACAGAGAAGGTCCGTTGCCTCTTCAAAACCACGCAAGCCATAAGAAAACTCTACTAAAACCTTCCTCGAATTTCCTTGATGAAAATTATGATCTTCGATAGCTTATAAACTTCTTGAAAACTTCATCTAAGTCTCTTTTGTCCAATAATATCACACAAAATAATTGATAAAAAATGTTGAAACAAGTAAGAAACATAGAGAAAATAAATGATACCAACAAAGTGTATAATTGCATGCAGGTGTATAAACCATTAATGGAACTCTAGGCGCTGGGCCCATTCAAATTGAGACCACCATATTACTTTTCTGTTTGTACATCCAATAGCCACCTTCTAAAAAAATGCTAACGGGCCTCAGGGATTGAAATCCAGCCCACTCACACCATTTCAACAATGTTATTTGTTCAACATTAAAATTCAATTACAAAATTACATTTAAACGTCAAAATGAATAATAATATATATAAAAGAAATATAACAAAACGGTGATGCTTGGGAATTAGGGTTACAAGGGGGTGTTAGGATACTATACTGCACTGATTCAACTTCTTCGATCAAACTCCCTCTTCTCCCTCGCGACGCTTAATCGCTTTTCTATGCCTCTCCGGTGGAAATCGTCTACCACTACCATTTCAATCATGCTTCAATCGCGGATCCACCATGAGCGGTATCTTCTTTTCTTTCTGATCAATCAAACGTGGTTCCCTTCTTCTTCAACCTTATCCTCTAATGAGTGTCAACGTTCTACAACCACTGTCATCACAACAAAGATCGCTATGAATCTTCATCGTTTGTGCTTATTCGAGTTCCAATGAACCACACCGATGTCTCACTCTTCAACTCGTTCTCAATCTCACAGCCCGAATCTAAATAACCGTGAATTTAGACAACAACCCGATGATGCAATCGAGAAAACCCGATAGTTCTTTCATTTCTGATTTGTTTGCTCTTCTTGTTCTTCTTCTCAGCATTACACCGCGGGTTCTATGTTTCTCTGTTCTTTGCAATTTGCAAAACCGTGAAGTTCTTAAAGGATTAAAGATGATGAAGGATTGAGGTTGTAGTGAATATTGAAGAAGATGTGATGAATGATGCTGGTACGTAATAGAACAGTGAGATGCATGTGTAATTTTCAGAATTGATATACAAAATTGATGATGCTGATGTGATGCCGAATTGAGAGGTTGTAGATGATTGAAACAACTTTCAGAGAGAGAATGCAAATTTTCTTGGTGATGGAGGATGAAGATTGAGAGAGTGTGGTGAAGAGGGCGAGAGAATTCTGTTATCAGTTTTTTTTTTGTGATTTCACTGCAGATTCAAAGAATGAAATCCCCCAAGGTAATTTCCTGTATTCCTTTTTTATAAATTCTGTTAGATTGGAGACGGTTAGTTAGAGGTGGTTATAAACTGTTTTTTGTTGGAGAGGAGGTTAGGGTAGAAAAGTTAGGAAGGTGAGATGGCGTTTGTGTAGTTTTTGAAAGTATTTTGTAAAGATGCCTTTGTTTAGGAAAAATTTGTAATGATTCTCGTTCGTAAGAATGTATATAAAGTGTTTGATCTTTTGAAAATGTTTTCAAGTTTGAAAGATGTTTTTTTGAAAGTGTTGGTGTTTGTTTTAAAAATAGCAATGATATTTTTGTTTTAGAATTGAGCAAGTAACTAGGAACATTCTACCTACTCAAAAGTCTTTCATGTTTATTTCCTCTTTCCTTTGACATTGTTATCTTACCATTGATTTGGTAAATAACCCTATCTTTGGATGTATAAAGGGACGGGCGTGGGTCATCGTATAACCATGATTAGCAATGTTGCAAGATATCTTAGCATTTTTCTTAGGGACTAAGACAATTTTTTAAAGGCAACTATGATAGCGTTATCGAGGGACTATGATCTTGTATTTTGTTTGTTTTGCTAAGATACCTCACATGCATAATATGACCATTTTTGTAAGGCAACCAAGTGGATTTACCCTAGGGGGTGTATGTGTGCAAGTGTATTAATTTTCATGCTTGATTTGTCTTTGATTAGGGTTTGCTATTGATTGGTTTTAATCTTTCCATACAAAATCCTAATTACTAGCATTTGTATATAAAGCGATAAATTGCAGAATTTAAAATTACTATGCTATTACATCATTTAAGGGAGGGGGTATACAAATTTACAAATGGATATTTTGCAAGAAAATTAAACCTAATTATATATTACAACCATATTGAATATGTACAAATAATTGAATAAATAATAATGTATAAATACAAGAATATAAAAAAGAAATGATTTTTGTTTGGTTTTCATGAAAAGGGTTTAACTTAAACCTAATTAAGAAATATGATTAGTTAAAATTAAATTAAATTAAAAAGATTTTTAGGGTTTTTCTATGAAAAGGTTTTTAATTAGAATTAGCAAAAAAATTAATTAATTAAAATAAACCTAAGTTCTAAATTAATTTTAATTTACAAGAAAACAAAATAATATAATAATTAAACCTAAGCCTAAATATTAATTATTAATAAAGAAATTAATTTATTAAGAAAATCTTTTTGTTCTTTTAATTTTATTAAAACAAATAAAATAAATAAATGAATGTAAAAATAATAGAATAAATAGTTTTTTGGATTTTTATTAATAATAATAAAAAATAATATTATTAATAATAATAATAATAATAATAATAATAATAAAAAGAAAACAAGAAAAGAAAATAAATTGAAAAAAAAAAGTTTAGGCCAAGTGTATGGAAGTAACAATAGGAGTTAGTAAAAGCAAAATAAACAAGGCCCAATTGTTGGAAGCCCAGGCGCCTGTTTCAAACAAAAAATGGAATAAAAATGTGAAAAATAGCAAAAGGGTACCACTGGGGCTCGAACCCCGGTCCTAGAGGTTAACAGGCGCGTGCTTTACCACTGGGGTGGCTATACATCCGTTAACATTGGCACAATAATAAATATATAACATAAGTTATGCCCTGAATTCAACTTCATCTTCAACCTCCAGTCATGGATCCTGTAACTTGCTCATTTCTCAACAAAAATGAAAGATGCAAACATGAAAGTTGCTCTATTTTTCCACACGAATCTAACCATATAAATATCATAAGTTATAAATCAAAGATGAATGAGAATTTCTAAAAGTACCAAATTCTGACCTAAATATTTCAGAAAGTTCAAACTCAAAATTCTCCTAGCTCCATCAAAATAAACGAAATCTATGGACATGTATAGTTTCATGGCAATGATGTCTATATTTTATCTTCACAAATGCAAGCCTAACAATGCCTAAATATGAAGATAGAAGTTCAAGAAAAATACCTCAAAACTGGAAATCGTGAAATGCAAATGGGCTTAATTCAAGGTGTTGCAATGATCAGGTTAGCTTCCTCAAGTTCCCAGGAAGCTAATGCAATGATTAGCTTGAGCAATGGATGGCTGAAATGGTCTGGAGAAGTAAACTTGCAGAGCTCTATTTTTGGTTATGGAGGTTGATGAAGATGGAGTTACAGTTATGAAACAAGGTCATGGATGGTTTGTATTTGATGTAAGGAAGCTTTAGGAATGAATTTGAGGGAAAATGCACGAGGGAAATGAGAGATACAAGTTTTTGGTCAGAATTGTGTATCAATGGAGTTTTTTGTGCAATTTCTGGTTAGAGGGAGTTTGGGAGTGTTTCAGGGTGCTTGAACTCGTGTCGTAGCTCACAAATAGTGACTCAATTTATAAGCAACAAGTTTGGAGACTTGTTATTGATCAGAATTCAAAATCATAAGTTTATGCATAACATGTGATCTTTGAGAAATTCAAGATTTAAAGCCTTGCGTACTTGCTAAGATAGAGTGGTTATGCTTTAAACATACTTGCTTCTTACTTTGTGGATGGAGTGTGATCAGAGGGAACAATTTAGAGGCTCAAGAATGGACTTTATGCAAAAAGCTTGGTTTACAAGAATGGAAATGTTAACTATGTGCCATTAATGTAAATGCAACTTGGATAATAGCTCAATTGCTTGGATCAAAGCTCTAAAAGCTATGTAAACATTTAATTATGGAGTTACCAACAAGTTTGAGGCCTGAAAAGAAAATATTATGCAGCCTAGTCTGGATTTGGTTCATGTGTTCATCAAAAATGACTTGTAATTCATGTTTGGAAACCCTAACTTCCTCTCTTCGATTATCCCTGCTCAAGAATGATCTCAAGGAGTTCTTGGACATTTTGGAAAGCTTGTAATGTTCTCTATAACACTTATTTGAATCACTTTCGAAAATTCCCCTTGGAACTATATGAAAAAGTGCCATGAAGTTAGGTCAAAATCCTGCCTAAACTAGGGCAAATTTCACTAAGTGTTTAGTTTCAAGACTATGACTTCATGAATTAATAACTTGAGATCCAAGAACTTTTAGAAGAAGTTGTGTAAAGAAATGTTTTATATTTCATGGAGATCTATAACTTTCATGTTTAAAGTTTCTTTTGAATCATCTTGCATCATGGTGAAAAATTTGCTCAAAGTTGTGAAAAGACATGAAGTTTTCAACACTTAGAAAAATTTCTAAGTTTGAAAACTTTGACTTTTCAAAATGAAATCTTGACTTTTTGATTTCTTGGTGAATAAGTTTCATATTTTGACATGTTTTGATGAGTTGTGATCTTTGACGTTTGATTTTGACCAAAAAGTCAAAGTTTGACTTTTCAGTGTACAATTGACTTTTGATCAGTTGACTGAAAATTCACTATCAATCCCATTGATCTTGAGCAATGTTTTGGGTCATGACATTAGGTAAAAATGATGCAATTGAACTCTTGAGGTCATGCCTCAAACCAATTAACCATTTGCTAGGTCAAAAATCAAAAATTGCCCTTTCTTAGTCAAAACCCTATTTTGACCATTTTGCCCTTTTGATGATTTGATCAAATTTCTTGAGGAATTATGGTCCAAACTTGATAAAATGATACATATAAGCTTATAATGTTGATTTGGATAAGAAATTGTGAAGTTTGACTGTAAATTGGCCATAGTTGACTTTTTTCCCAATACAACTGATTTTTAGGTCAACTGCTCAATTGATTGAGCAAAAGTGTGATCCAAGGCTTGAAACTTGACATGAGTAATCTTGGGGGTCCATAATGATCCATGAAAGTCATATGAGGCATTGGAAGTTAAATATCCTTGTGTAATCTCAAACCCTAATTTGAGTCATCAGTGCTTAAGGAGGTGTCTTGACTTGATCAACCCTAGTGTAGTCTTGAACTAAGAGAGATCTTTGTGAGAAAATATTTGATAAATGAGAGGGAAAATTTCGGGGTAAAAATGTTAGAACAAAGTTTGAATCTACTACCCTATGTTTAAGTTTTGATGATAACAAAATGAAAAGATATATTATTTATATGATTCATGTATGAACTATTTGCTACCTAAAAATATTACGTTCTGCTTTGCAGAAACTCTGATAGGTATCAGCAAGAGCACACTTAATCAGCATCAAAATATTGGTTCTTGACATGAGCATCAGAAGTTGCTACATCAGAATACCAGAATCAGAAAATCAACTCACGTGTATGCTGAAGCTTGATGAACAGAACTGCGCTCAACACTCTGATACATAAAACAACAGTTCATCAGCAGTTAAGCAGAGTCAGAATGAGCCAAGCCAGAACATGCATTAAGTAAGCAACGGTATTGTGCATTGAAAGCAAATTATTACCAACGGCCTCATTCCAGACAAGATCTTCTCAATAAGGAAAGTTTGTTATTAGCATTAAATCAAGAATATTGCTCCAACGTTCAACAATCTCAGTGCTATATAAACAAGACTATGAAGATTGAATTGGCTAATGCTCTCCAACATTTTACACGCCTAAAAGCTAATCATAATCTTCCTTCTCTCAGTTTGCTAAACACTACATATCTCCTTATTCAATCATTGTTTAGCAATCTAGTTTTATAAGCTTAAGTTGTGTATACATCAAAGTTGTGATACAGTTTTGTAGAAAACATTCACACCTAGATTTATCTTCTTTGTAAGAAAGTCTTTCCTTGACAAACCGGGTTGTGGTTTGCATCAAGAAGGCTTTAGCAGTTGTTAAAGCAGTTTGTAATATTCAGGTGAATATAGTGGATTAAGACCTCGTTGGAGAGAGGCGAAATCACCTTGACGGGTGGACTGGAGCAGTTTGAGATCAAAGGAACCAGGATAAAAATATCTTGTTCATTGCATTGATTTTCAGTTTTACAATTCAACCCCCCCTTGTTGTGTTTTTCACTTCTTCAATTGGTATCAGAGCGCCTGGTTCTGAGCTAAAACACTTAACCGTGTCAGTACAAGATCCAGCGTCAGAAAAACACAATGGCAGGAAACTATTCTCACACCAGCAATGACAACCATGAGGACAGAGACAAATTCAGCGGCAAACCTCCAGTCTTTGATGGAGAAAACTTTGATTACTGGAAAGACAAAATTGAAAGCTTCTTTCTGGCACATGATGCTGATCTGTGGGATATGGTGACAGATGGATACACGCACCCTGTGAATGCAAGCGGTCAGAAGATTGATAGAAAAACAATGTCTGACCAACAAAAGCGTGACTTCAAGAATCACCACAAGGCCAGAACCATCCTTCTCAGCGCCATCTCCTATACTGAATATGAAAAGATCTCCAACATAGACACAACAAAGAACATTTTTGACTCACTCAGAATGACGCATGAGGGCAACGTTCAGGTCAAAGAAACTAAAGCTCTAGTGCTCATTCAGAAGTATGAGGCGTTCAAAATGGAAGAATCTGAATCCATTGAAACAATGTTCTCAAGATTCCAGATTCTGGTAGCTGGTCTCAAGGTTCTGGACAAAGGATACTCTACTGCTGACCATGTCAAGAAAATCATCAGAAGTTTACCCAAGCAGTGGATACCAATGGTTACAGCTCTGAAGCTAGCAAAAGATCTCAACAAAATCACTCTGGAGGAACTTATCAGCTCCCTTAGAAGTCATGAGATAGAGCTAGAAGCTGACGAGCCTCAGAAGCAAGGTAAGCCTTTAGCATTAAAATCTAACAAAAAATCTGAGTCTAAAGTTTTGCAGGCAGTTGAAGAAACATCTGATGGATCCTCATCAGAAGAAGACGAACTTTCCCTCCTCTCCAGAAGAGTAAATCAACTGTGGAAGCAAAGACAAAGGAAGTTCATGAATCCCAGAAGATCTGATCAGAACGAGTCCTCTTCCAGATACAGAAGGACAGATTCTTCCTCTGGATACAGAAGATCTGAAGGCTCCTCAAGTAGCAAAAAGCCAAACACCAAGGACATCATCTGCTATGAGTGCAATGAGCAAGGACACTACAAGAGTGACTGCCCAAAGCTTCAGAGGTAAAAGCCCAAAAAGAAGTTTGGAAGAGAGAAGAAGAAAAGTCTCATGGCTACATGGGATGACTCTGACTCGTCTGAAGCTGACTCAGACTCAGATGATGAGAGGGCAAACATAGCTCTCATGGCTAATATTTCAGAAGATAGTGAAGCTTTTGAATCAGACTCTGAATCAGACACTGAAGAGGTATTTCCTAACTTTGCTGTTAATTTTACCAAGGCTGAACTTGCTGAAAGCCTTAATGAGATTCTGGAAAGGTATCAGCAAATTAGAGTTAAATTCAGAGACCTGAAAAGGAATCTTGAATCTGACTCTAATAAGACTGAGAGTCTCAAATTGGAGAATTCTGAGCTGAGAAATAAGATTTCAAAATTAGAAAACACTTTACAAAACTCTCAGAAGGAACCAATTTCTGAAACTTCCAGCAACGCTGATGAGATCATCAAGGAGTATGATCACAGTTTCCAGAAGTTCCTTGCTAAAAGCATAGATAGAAGCAAAATGGCTTCAATGATCTATGGAGTTACCAGAAACGGCAGGAAAGGAATAGGATACTAAGGTAAGGTTCCTACACCAAAGAATGTCATGGACTTAACCATTAAACACACTCCTCTAAATTCACATTTTGTGTATGGTCACACACATGATATTAAATACACTAGCAGTAAGTACTCTGTGAAACCAAAATTCAACCAGAGTTTTGGTAAAACTAACAAATCAGGACCCAAGAAAATCTGGGTACCTAAGGATAAAATAAGACATGTTGCAGATATCTTTAGCAGCAAGTCAGAAACACCAGTCATGGTACCTGGACTCTGGCTGCTCACGACACATGACGGGAAGAAGGCATATGTTCCAAAGCCTGGAACTTAAGCCTGGAGGCCACGTTGGCTTTGGAGGCAATCAGAGGGGAAAGATAATTGGCTCTGGAACTGTAGGTAATGGAAATCTTCCCTCTATTAATAATGTTCTGCTAGTAGATGGATTAATGCATAATCTGTTATCTATAATTCAATTAAGTGATAACGGTTATGATATAATCTTTAATCAAAAATCATGTAAAGCTGTTAGTCAGAAAGATGGGACTATCCTGTTTAATGGTAAGAGGAAAAACAACATTTACAAAATCAAACTTTCTGAACTAAAAAGTCAGAATGTAAAGTGCCTTCTGTCTGTTAACAACGAGCAGTGGATCTGGCACAGAAGATTGGGGCATGTTAGTATGAGAAGAATATCTCAGATTAACAAACTCAATCTGGTCAGAGGACTTCCTAATTTGAAGTTCAATTAAGATGCTCTGTGTGAAGCATGTCAGAAAGGCAAGTTTGCAAAACCTTCTTTTAAATCTAAAAATGTTGTTTCTACCTCTAAGCCATTAGAACTTCTGCACATTGACTTATTTGGACTAGTTAAAACTGCTTCAGTCAGTGGCAAGAAGTATGGGTTAGTAATCGCAGATGACTATAGCAGATGGACATGGGTAAAGTTCTTAAGACACAAGGACGAGTCACACTCTGTGTTTGTTACCTTCTGTAACCAAGTTCAGAATGAAAAGGATCTTAGAATCGTTAAAGTCAGAAGTGATCATGGTGGAGAATTTGAAAACAAAGATTTTGAGTCATTCTTTAATGACAGAGGCATTCCACATGATTTCTCTTGTCCTAGAACTCCCCAACAAAATGGAGTTGTAGAACGAAAGAACATAACATTGCAAGAAATGGCCAGAACCATGATCAATGAGATAAACGTTGCTAAGATCTTCTGGGCAGAGGCAATAAACACAGCGTGCTACATTCAGAATAGAATCTCAATAAGACCTATTCTGGAAAAGACTCCATATGAATTGTGGAAGAACAGAAAGCCCAACATTTCATATTTTCATCCATTTGGATGTACTTGCTTTATGTTAAATACAAAGAATTATTTGAACAAGTTTGACTCTAAAGCACAGAAGTGTATTATGTTAGGATACTCTGAACGCTAAAGAGGGTACAGAGTATACAATACAGAAACACAGATTGTGGAAGAATCAATCAGTGTTTGTTTTGATGATAAGCTTGACTCTGAAAAGTCAAAGCAGAATGAAGTTTTTGCAGGTATGGAAATTGAATTTACAGGTTCTGAAGACAAGTCATCAGAAGCTCTCAACACAGACACTCCTTTAACGTCTGAAAGGAGCACTGCTAGCAATCCTACAACAGCTGCTGATCAACCTCAGAAGAGATTACCCAGAAGCAGTTTGGATCACCCAGAAGATACTATCTTAGGAAGAAAGGAAGATCCAATCAGAACAAGAGCAAGCTTCAGAAACTCTGAAGAAACACTCATGGGACTTGTGTCTCTGATTGAACCCTCTTCTATTGATGAAGCACTTCTGGATAATGACTGGATTCTGGCAATGCAAGAAGAGCTGAATCAATTCACCAGAAATGACGTATGGGATCTTGTTCCCAGACCAAAAGGATTCAACGTCATTGGAACAAGATGGGTGTTCAGAAACAAGCTAAATGAACAAGGTGAAGTCATCAGAAACAAGGCACGACTGGTTGCACAAGGTTATAGTCAGCAAGAGGGGATAGACTATACAGAAACCTTTTCCCCAGTCGCCAGGTTAGAATCTATCAGACTTTTAATTTCATTTGCTGTTAATAGAGGCATCACTCTGTATCAGATGGATGTCAAGAGTGCATTCTTAAACAGTTATATAGAAGAAGAGGTTTATGTGCACCAACCCCCTGGTTTTGAAAATACAAAACATCAAGAACATGTTTTCAAACTAAAGAAGTCACTATATGGTCTGAAACAAGCTCCCAGAGCTTGGTATGAAAGGCTAAGTAACTTTCTGTTAGAAAATGAATTCACCAGAGGAAAGGTGGGCACTACCTTATTCTGTAAATCAGTTAAGAATGACATCTTAGTCTGTCAAATTTACGTTGATGATATTATTTTTGGTTCTACTAATCCTTCTCTTGGAAGAAAATTTTCTAAGTGTATGCAGGCAGAATTTGAGATGAGCCTCATGGGGGAACTGAAATTCTTTCTAGGAATTCAGATCAATCAAACTCCAGAGGGAACTTACATTCATCAGAGCAAATACATCAGAGCTCTTCTGAAGAAATTTGACCTCTCAGAATGTAAGCCATCAAAGATTCCAATGCATCCCACGTGTATTCTGGAAAGAGAAGAGGTAAGCAAAAATGTAGAACAGAAAGTCTACAGAGGTATGATTGGTTCTCTCCTTTATCTGACTGCTTCAAGACCTGATATATTATTCAGCGTTTGTATTTGTGCTAGATTCCAATCAGATCCTAGAGAATCTCACTTAATAGCTGTTAAGCGAATTTTCAAGTATCTGAAAGGTACTACTAATCTGGGCTTGTTTTATAGAAAATCTAGTGATTACAGTTTAATAGGCTACTGCGATGCTGACTTTGCTGGAGCCAGAGTGGAGCGTAAAAGTACTTCTGGAAGCTGCCAGTTTCTGGGAGAAAATCTGATCTCTTGGTCCAGCAAAAGGCAATCAACAATTGCGCTATCAACAGCAGAAGCTGAGTACATAGCAGCAGCAGGATGTAGCACACAAATGCTCTGGATGAAAAGTCAGCTTGAAGACTTCCAGATTTTTGAGAGTAACATTCCTATACTCTGATAATACTTCTGCTATTTGCTTAAGTAAGAATCCTATTTTACATTCTAGAGCTAAGCATATAGAAATAAAACATCACTTCATTAGGGACTATATTCAGAAAGGAATTTTGAATTTAAAATTTATAGATACAGACCATCAATGGGCTGATATCTTCACTAAACCCCTTTCTGAAGATAGGTTTAATTTCATTCTGAAACATCTCAGCATGAAAATCTGCCCGAGTGAAAATGTTTTAATTCCATATATTTATCTTCAGAATGTATTTGTTTTACTGTGAACTTCTGATCAATCTCTTTTTAGAAAGATAGAACATGCAGATTGTATCAGATGCAAGTCTAAAGATCTGAGAGTCTAAGCTCAAAGACAGTCGTGCTGATCACTACATAAAACAAGTGTCATCTAATCATCAGCAAATCTCTGAAGCAGAACGCGTGCACGCTTCTAAGAAGGCAAAACGCTGATTGGGTGCATTGAGACACATTTCTAGTAACCGTTTTTAAGTATCTTTCTCAAATCCCCCAAAATCAGCAAGCATTAAATGAAAGTAATCATGTGTTTAAAACGTAATCATGATTTTATTTCTCTCTCTTAAAAACGTTTACTCTTTCAAAATATTCTGAACCCTATTTAAACACGTTAACCTCTCATTTTAATCTTTTACAGTTTCTCACTATTTCTCAAGCATTCTCTGCATTTTTCTGTGTTCATCTCTCTCAAACTCTTTTTCTCAGTTTTTATCAAAATCCCTAAGTGTGAACATGGCAACCTCCAGCAGTGCTTCTGCAGGTTCTCAGAAGAAAGCATCATCTGAACAATATCAAGTGCCATTCAAAACACTCCTCACTCCTGTGAAGAATCTTGAAGTGTTATCTGAATTGATCATTGATTTTGGAAGCCTGAAGGAAAACGGTTTTGATTTAACAGAAGAAGTTAGGGCACATAAATGGGAAAGGTATTTTGACAGGTTGGTTGGACCAACATTCCCTATGTTAGTCAAGGAGTTCTGGATTCATGTGACTTCTTCAACGCATCAAGTCACCTCCTACATTATGGGGAAGAAGATTGTGATCACTGAGGATCACATAGCAAGGTTAATCGGTTACAGTGGCGGTGGTGTTCGCTGTATTGATATGGCTGAGAGATGTGCTGACGTGGGCGTCATAGCAGAAAGGATTTTCACCCATGGGGTGCCCAGCAGCAAGATCAAAGATCTGAAGGATCATCACAGAGTTTGGGCGAAGATAATTCTGGGGTGTTTTAACGATAGGAAGCCAACTAGTTCCCCTGATTACATAAGTGTGGATCAGCAGTTTCTGATCTACTTTATCAATCAAAAGGTAAAAATCAACTTGGCTCATCTTCTGTTAAATCACCTCAGAACAAGCGTGAAGGAAACCAGGGAAGAAGAAAGAACAAAGAGGGATTGGATACCCTTTGGAAGGTTGATATCAGATATTCTGACTGAGAATAGGCTGATAGAGCATCTGATAGAAGCTCAAGAGTTAAGCACCATTGAACCAACGGTTGGGAAGCCTCTGAACACGAAGAACTTGAAGAAAATGAAGTTGATAGAGAATATAAAAAAGGAACCCAGCGCTACTCCTATTGCTGATATCACCAGCAGAAGAGTCCCACTGAGTGACTTTCCTTTATTCTCTGAGATAGAATCCAAGCCAGTGGTAGTTCTCAGATATCTGGACGCGTGCAAAGCTGATGGTACAGATCCCAATCTGAAGATTAAAGATCTGCACCAATCTCAACCAGAAGTGACTCTGAAGAAGACGAAGAAAAGGAAGGCTCCTTCAGAAGGATCATCCCAGCAGACACCCAAGAAAAGAGGTAATTTATCTGCTGCTTCTGTTTTAAATTCTTCTACTATTCCAGCATCAATTCCACCTCCAACCTCTCATAGAATCTCAATCCCCATCCCAACAATAGATGAAACTGAACCAGAAGATGACCCTTCTGAGGCATTACAACTCAGAAGACCCAGAACCAAACATCCCAAACCAACAATCTCAACAACATCAGCAATTGACAAAGTGCTGTCTGACATTGATCAACACACTTCTGATCACTCCTCCAATCCAAACTCTGAACCACAAATTGTCCCTTCTCCACAACCAGAACAACAGCAATCTGCTGAAGAACCAGAACAACAACCTCTCTCATCCATTCCAGAAGAACCTCTTATCCCTGAACAACCAGAAATTCCAACAACTTCTCCAGAACCAGCAATTCCTTCTCCCTCTCCTCAACCAGAAATTCATCCACCATCACCTCAACCTGAGTTTCATCACTCTGAAACTCCAACTCCTCCACCTTTTGAACCTCATTCACCTCAACCATCACCTCTGGCAATCCAGCTGCCATGTGGAACAACAGTCACAATGGCTCAGCTGCCATCCTCATCAGAATCTACACCACCAAATACTCCCAAAACACCAAATAGTCCAATCATTATCTATGATTCTCCCACTCCATCTCCAAAACAAACAGCTCCCAAGCAAACCACCGAAAACCCCAGCAGGACCTTCATAGACTTAACAATCCTTGACCGTCTTACTGATCTGAAACACAAAATAGCCATTCCAAAACCAAAACAACCAGATGTTGGCTCTGGTATTATGAATTTTGAAACAGGTTTGCAGCAGTGGATTGCTTCTCTGAAGCAAGTCTGTCCTGGAATGATTGACCCAGCTGCCTCTGACCAACTCTGGTCACAATTCAGAATTTGGGTACGTGCTGAAGCCCTCAAGTTGCAGGATATCAACTATGAGCAGGCACAACAGAACTTCAGCAAGCTGCTGAAGGAAGTTGAAAGTCAGCTGCCACAGGAAGACGTGCTCCCTCTGGATAGTGAGCCATGGTCTGAGAAACAGCTAGCTTCAAAGGTGCAACCAGAAGAAGACAAGACCATTCAAGCTGAAGCAAGTCAAGTAGAAGATGTTGCAGAAAGCTCTCAGAAGCTCTCTGCTTCTTATGTTTCTCAAGCTGCCTTGGACAGGCAGACTCTGGAAGAGCTGAAGCTGAATGACATGCGTCTGCAGCAAAGGATGGATGAAAACGACCAGAAGATGAAAGAAAGGATGGATGTGCAGGATAGCAAGATTGACACTGTTGTCAGCATGGTACACAAGCAAAATGAGACTGCTGATCAGATCAAAGCCATGCTGGAGAACCTGTTCACACGCTTTCCTCCCCAACCTTAGTTTTTCATTCATGTCATTTTCATGTTTTCTTTGATTATCTGTTGTACTGTTTTAATATGTTTTGTTTAATTCTGAACCTTTTAATATGACAAGTTTTTCTGCCTTAAATATTTTAGCACATCACTTACACTTTTTGATTGCTGACAAAAAGGGGGAGAACAAGAATGATATTTTAAACAATAACGGATTACTAAGACAGAAATTCTCGAACATTCTAACTCTGATATACTTGAATATGCTTTCTGTTTTGCTTAAGTCTACAGGTACAAGAAAGCTCCATGATACTCTGAAGACTAAAGCTCTGAAACTCTGACCCACTCTGATACTCTGACCCAAAGCAAAGCTCTGACAAGAAAAGCTCTGATACGCTGATCTGAAGCTCTGCTCTGATATGCTGATCTAAAGCTTCTGATAGTCAAAGACTCTGATACTCTGATGTTCAAAGAAAGGCAAAAAGATCTGATCCTGAAGAACTCTTGGAATCAAAAAGGGAAGTAATAAATTTAGGGGGAGTATCTCTCAACTCTGATATCTCTTTATCCCTTATCTTTGATAACCTCTTACTCTGATACATCTTATCATTTAGTTACCTCTGATACTTTTTCACGTTTTTTCAATTAAAAATATCTAGTTTTTGTCATCATCAAAAAGGGGGAGATTGTTAGAACAAAGTTTGAATCTACTACCCTATGTTTAAGTTTTGATGATAACAAAATGAAAAGATATATTATTTATATGATTCATGTATGAACTATTTGCTACCTAAAAATATTACGTTCTGCTTTGCAGAAACTCTGATAGGTATCAGCAAGAGCACACTTAATCAGCATCAGAATATTGGTTCTTGACATGAGCATCAGAAGTTGCTACATCAGAATACCAGAATCAGAAGATCAACTCACGTGTATGCTGAAGCTTGATGAACAGAATTGCGCTCCACACTCTGATACATAAAACAACAGTTCATCAGCAGTTAAGCAGAGTCAGAATGAGCCAAGCCAGAACATGCATTAAGTAAGCAACGGTACTGTGCATTGAAAGCAAATTATTACCAACGGCCTCATTCCAGACAAGATCTGCTCAATAAGGAAAGTTTGTTATTAGCATTAAATCAAGAATATTGCTCCAACGTTCAACAATCTCAGTGCTATATAAACAAGACTATGAAGATTGAATTGGCTAATGCTCTCCAACATTTTACACGCCTAAACGCTAATCATAATCTTCCTTCTCTCAGTTTGCTAAACACTACATATCTCCTTATTCAATCATTGTTTAGAAATCTAGTTTTATAAGCTTAAGTTGTGTATACATCACAGTTGTGATACAGTTTTGTAGAAAACATTCACACCTAGATTTATCTTCTTTGTAAGAAAGTGTTTCCTTGACAAATCGGGTTGTGGTTTGCATCAAGAAGGCTTTAGCAGTTGTTAAAGCAGTTTGTAATATTCAGTTGAATATAGTGGATTAAGACCTCGTTGGAGAGAGGCAAAATCACCTTGACGGGTGGACTGGAGTAGTTTGAGATCAAACGAACCAGGATAAAAATATCTTGTTCATTGCATTGATTTTCAGTTTTACAATTCAACCCCCCCTTATTGTGTTTTTCACTTCTTCAACAAAAATTTCCCCTGTTCAATCTTCTTAAACCTGAAGAGTTAGATTGGCGGATTTGCTATTCGTGACTTGAAGGTGGAAGATGATTGGACACTAGAGTTCCCAGAAATTTGCACTCGAAGATGTGGTGGTTGCTAGTGTAGGGAATGGGCTCAAAGATGAAATTTGGAGAGATGATGGAAAGTTTTTGGAGATGGGCTTACAGATGCCATCCAAAAATGATTGTTGGTAGGAATAGAAGAAGTGTCAAAATAAATCTCTCGTTGATTTACACTGGAACAGTGGATGTGTCAGGTTAAGTTCTAGAATAATATCCATAAATGGATCGTATTTGACTCACATATGAAAGTTGAATTTTAGTGAGTATCAGAATGGCGTCAGTATCTGGAGCGTATCTGAACTGTATTTGGAAGCTGAATTTGAATGAGTACCAGAATGGCGTTTGTGCCTAGAGCGTATCTGAAATGTATCTAAAATTTGAATCTGAATGAGTATCAGAATGGAATCTGTGTCTGGAGCGTATCTGAACTGTATCTGAAAGTTGAATCTGAATGAGTATCAGAATGGCCTCCGTGTCTGGAGCGCATCTGAACTGTATTTGAAAGCTGAATCTGAATGAGTATCAGAATGGCCTCCGTGTCTGGATCGTATCTGAAGTGTATCTAAAAGTTGAATCTGAATGAGTATCAGAATGGAATTCGTGTCTAGAGCGTATCTGAATTATATCTGAGAGTTAAATATGAATGAGTATCAGAATGGCGTCTGTGTCTGGAGCGCATCTGAACTGTATCTGAAAGCTGAATCTGAATGACTATCAGAATAACATCTGTGTCTGGAGCGTATCTGAAAGATGAATCTGAATGAGTATCAGAATGGCATCCGTGTCTAGAGCGTATCTGAACTGTATCTGAAAGCTGAATCTGAATGAGTATCAGGATGGCGTCTGCGTCTAGAGCGTATCTGAACTATATCTGGTCGTGTAGATAATTGTCCCATCTTGTTTCAGGTATCAATCTCTGACATTTTTATAAATTGTTGATGATAGCCATCGACTGACTGATCTTTCCTGAAGGGATGAAATATTAGTTGTATGCAATGTCATGATGTATGAAATGCATTGTATAATGATGTTCTCAATAAAATTAATGAGATTATGTTGTATGCGTTCGTGTTGTCAATGTCATGACGTATGGATGCGATCTATGGGCATGTAAGCTATGTTGCTGTAATACTGTTGGATTAGGGAAAATAAATCCCTGACTGCTGTTGAGGACGTAGAGTGTAAGTCTTCATGCTTTGAAGTGCTGACGAGTTGATGAGTTTCAACTTGTTAGAGAAATAAACTATTTCGTAAGGGAAACACCGTGTGTTGCTTGTGAAATCCTATTGGGGAAACCTAAGAAATTGGGCGACTTCTACCGGGGAGTGATAACTGGAAGTTTTGGTCCGCTGGGGATTAAGCTGCACAATGTGGGGAATTTTATGGAATAGTCCAAAGATATTATCCTTATTTCTTAAAGCCATTAGTAATCGTCTTTCTATTTTCCGTTCCTTTTTGTTTATTTGTAAACAGTAGTTACATTCAAATGCGTATGTTCAAAAATAAATCATTGGACGTTTTTGTAAACAGAACTCAGAAATAAGGAAAAAACAGATAATTTTGCACTTTCAAAGGAATATTTTTGTATTAACTTTGAATAAGTATTTTTGTACAATGAGACGATCATTCTAGTAGGATAATGTCATCGTAAAAATGAAAATTTGATACAAATAAAAGATAGCTATATGCACTAATCCCATGGGGTTCCCATTCTGCTATAGTCTTCGTGTCTCTGAGCGTATTGCCCACTTGTTGCCTTGTCCGAAGTTGATTGGATTGATCAGAACCGTTGAGTTTCTCGGTCGAAGCCAAAGTTTGTCTGTAAAGTGATCCAACGGGACATAGTCATACGCTTTAAATACCAAACTTTTGCCTGGACCGCCCTTTTGGGCTTTCAGTCCACCGGGATACCCTTTTTTGCCCAAGTCGCCCTTTCGGGTTTTCAACTTTCCGGGTGTACAGATTTTTGTTTTATCCCTAATTTTTTCCCGAACCCTTTTTTTTGGTTCTCCGGGATGCTCTTGTTTTGCCTAGGTGTGTCAACCTAGCGGGTCTCTTATGCGTAATATCTTTTGACTATGTCTGCATTCACAGGGTGCGGAAGGTCGTCGCCATCCATAGTGGTTAAGATCATTGATCCACCAGAGAATATGCTTTTTGTCACAAACGGTCCTTCGTATGTAGGAGTCCATTTGCCGCTAGGATCACCTTGCAACAGTATGATGCGCTTGATCACCAACTCCCCGACTTGATACACTTGGTGTCTGACCTTTTTGTTGAAAGCCTTGATCATCCGTTTTTGATACATTTGACCATGACAAACAGCAGTAAGCCTTTTCTCGTCAATCAAGTTCAGTTGATCAAGTCGAGTTTGGATCCAATCGTCTTCATTCAACCCTGCATCCTTCATGATTCTCAGAGAAGGGATCTGAAACTCAATAGGCAAGACAACCTCCATGCCGTATACCAGAGAGTAAGGTGTTGCCCCGGTTGATGTGTGCGTCGTGGTACGTTAACTTTGGAGAGAGAATGGTAGCATCTCATGCCAGTCCTTATAGGTTACTGTCATTTTCTGTATGATCTTTTTGATGTTGTTATTTATGGCTTCGACAACGCAATTCATCTTTGGACGGTAAGGAGAAGAATTATGGTGCTGGATCTTGATTTGCACGCATAGTGGGGTGATCATAGTATTGTTCAAATTTGTACCATTGTCTGTGATGATTCTCTCTGGGATACTGTACCGACATATGAGATTCTGTTTGATGAACCGGGCGATAACATTCTTAGTAACGGAAGCGAAAGAAGCCGCCTCAACCCACTTTGTGAAATAGTCAATGGCCACCAAGATGAAGCGGTGTCCATTATAGGTTGTTGGCTTCATTTCCCCAATCATATCGATGCCTAACACCGCGAATAGCCAGGGAGCAGTTAGGACATTCAGAGGAACTGGAGGTACATGCACTTTGTCAGCATAGATCTGACACTTATGAAAAGTCCGAGAGTGATGATAGCAATCTGCTTCCATGGTAGACCAGTAATAACCTACCCTTAGGATCTTCTTTGCCATCCTATGCCCACTGGAATGGGTGCCAAAAGTGCCTTCATGTAGATCAGCCATGATCTTTTCTGCCTCAACCTTGTCTACGCAACAAAGTAATACAAAGTCGTGGTTGCGTTTGTAGAGAATTCCATTACTAAGGAAGAACTTAGCAGAGAATCTCCTTAAGAACTTCTTATCATTGAATGAAGCTCCTTTGGGATATTCTTGTGCCTCGAGATACCTCTTGACTTCATGGAACCAAGGTTGGTCCACTATTTCTTTAGCATTGATCTCGTGACAATGAGATGGTTCATCCATTCATTCAATGGTGATCTGGGAAGCCTCACTATCCCATTTAAGTTTAAACATGGATGACATTGTAGCTAGCACATCCACTAGTTGATTTTCTTCTCGCGGGAAATGCTCGAAGGTAATCTTCTCAAAATATGGGATTAATGTCAACACATGTTCTTTGTAGGGTATGAGGTTAGGGTGCTTAGTGTCCCATTCTCCTTTGATCTAACTGATGACCAAGACTGAATCTCCGAATACACTTAAGGATTTGATCCCCAAATCTATGGCCGCCTTGAGACAAAAAATGCACACTTCGTATTCTGCCATATTATTTGTACAGTTGAAACAGAGTCTTGAAGTGAGGGGAGTGTGACATCCTTCAGGGGATATGAGTACAACACCTATACCTTTTCCTAGTGCGTTGGACGCCCCATCAAAAACCAGGGTCCATCGGGATCCTTGTTCAGGTCCGTCATATGGTCTGAATTCTTCAGAGTTATTTACCATCATGATGTCTTCATCTGGGAATTCGAACTTCATGGATTGGTAGTCATCCACAACTTGATGAGCAAGGTGATCGTCTAACACACTGCCCTTTATTGCTTTTTGGGTATTATACTGAATGTCATATTCCGTCAGGATCATCTGCCATCTCGCTATTCTCCTAGAGAGGGCAGGCTTCTCGAATATGTATTTTATTGGATCCATCTTAGATATTAATAAGGTAGTATGGGTCAGCATATACTGTCTTATCCAGCGAGAAGCCCATGCTAGAGCGCAACAAGTTTTCTCAAGCAGTGAATATCTTGTTTCACAGTCGGTAAACTTTTTGCTCAGGTAATAAATAGCATGCTCTTTTCGGCCAGACTCGTCATGCTGCCCCAACACACACCCCATTGAATTTTCCAAAATAGTTAGATACATGATTAATGGTCTTCCCTCGACTTGTGGCATTAAAACAGGAGGCTCTTGCAGGTACTCTTTGGTCTTTTCGAAGGCAATTTGACATTCATCATTCCATTTGAGTACTTGATCTTTCTTCAATAATTTGAAGATTGGTTCACAAATAGTTGTCAGGTGAGAAATGAATCTGACAATGTAGTTTAACCGTCCCAAGAATCCTCTGACTTCCTTCTCGGTGAGAGGAGCAGGCATTTCTTGTATTTCTTTCACCTTGGCAGGATCCACTTCGATACCCTTACCACTGACGATGAAGCCTAAGAGTTTACCGGACCTCACCCCAAATGTGCATTTATTCGGGTTCAACCTCAGCCTATATTTCTTTAGTCTCTCAAAGAGTTTCTGTAAATGGTCAAGATGTTACTCTTCAGTTTGATATCTGGCTATCATGTCGTCCACATAGACCTCTATTTCGTGATGTATCATGTCGTGAAATAGGGCTACCATGGCACGTTGATAGGTTGCCCCAGCGTTCTTCAATCCGAATGGCATAACCTTGTAATAGAATATGCCCCATTGTATGTCAAAAGTTGCTTTCTTCATGTCCTCAGGCGCCATTTTGATTTGATTGTAACCTGAGAAAACATCCATGAAGGAAAACACCTTATGATATGCTGTATTGTCAACCAGAATATCGATGTGGGGAAGTGGGAAATCATCCTTAGGGCTTGCCATATTCAAATCTATGTAGTCCATGCACATGCTTACTTTTCCGTCCTTTTTAGGCACGAGAACAACATTGGTGACCCATTTTGGATAGGAGGTGATTGACAAGAATTCGGTGTTGAATTGTTTCATGACTTCCGCTTTGATCTTCTCTGACATGTCTGGTCGCATGAGACGAACCTTTTGTTTTACTGGAGGGCAGTCTTCTTCTGTTGGTAGACGATGTACCATGATATCAAAATCCAGTCCCGACATGTATTTGTACGACCAGGCAAAGACCTCGACATAATCATGTAGAAACTGAATTAGACTCTTCTTGACACTGGATTCTAGGTTGGCACCCACCTTGACTTCTTTCTTGTCCTCTTCGGTACCTAGGTTAACTGTGTCCACTGGTTCTTCGTGGGGCTATATGGTCCTCTCTTCTTGTTGTAGTAACCTAGATAATTCCCCTGGCACTTCATAATCTTCCTCACCTTCGTCTTCGTCTTGGTAGATTAGATTTTCAGAGTCACATAAAGCCATAGCAGAATCGTTACCCATGAGATCCCGAATGGATGTAGACCTGCATTTTGAATGTGAGTGTGTGTAAGAGTATAGTTATATTTGAAAGAAATAAAAATGTAAAAAGAAAGATAAAGAGAACAAAGTTTGTATGCAAAAACGTCCATTATTAATTGATGACATATGAAAATGAGGTAACAACCCTTATAAATGGACCGTTGTGCCTCGGGTAAGACACAAGGTTTTAAAAGTCTGAATTGTTTAATTATTACAGGTCCGACAAAATTTAAAGACAATTACTGTTGGATAAAAGTAATTGGGACAAATTCTTTAGCTTCCCAGTTGCTGAGTCCTCCATTGACAGTCGGGAAAATCCATTCCTCCATGTCGTAGCTGTCCTCATCATCCTCCACTGCGTTGATTATGTGGTTGCTGATCTTCAAGGGTGTTCTCTCGGCACGAGCACGACGCACAACTTTTTGGGCTCCTGAAGTGAAACCCAAACCAAATTTGTCAGACTTGTATGGGATATCCGGGAGTTGGCCCCAAATAGTACACCCACCTTCTTCGATCACCGCCTTGGCATCTTTCATATAAGACATCTTTAGCGGAGGTCTTGTAATCTTTGGGACTTGGGAAACAGCCTTCGTTACAGCCACGGTTTGTGGGACTTCCTCGAAGTGCTGAAATGGAGTTTCAATGAATTCACCATCTAATTCCACGTATCTGAAGGAGTTCAAGTGACTGACCATATATTCCTCTTCTCCATGGACAATAATGATTTTCCCCTTGGTTGGATATTTCAGCATTTGATGTAATGTAGAGGTGACGACACCAACATTGTGAATCCAAGGTCGGCCCAACAAGCAGGAATAGGAAGGGAGAATGTCTATCACGTAAAAAGTTGAATCAAAGTTTTGGGTTCCAACTTTTATGGGGATGTCCACTTCCCCATGCACCATTCTCTTTGAACCGTCGAAGGCCCTTACCACTATGTTGCTGGGTTTTAAGGTTAAACCTTCACAATCAAGTCTATCAAGAGCCTTCTTGGGAAGCACATTCAAAGATGAATCGATATCAACCAAGACGTAGGCCAAAGTTGTGCCCCTGCATTCGATAGAGACATGCAATGCCTCATTGTGCTTCCTCCCTCTAGGTGTCAGGTCAGCATCAGAAAAGCCTAAACCATTATCCGCGTTCAAGCTGGCCACATAGTCTTGGAACTGATCAGCAGAGGTTTCTTGTGGTACATGGGAAGTTTTAATAAATTTCACCAAGGCCTTCACATGAGCCTCGGAACACAACAATAAAGCCAGCATGGAAATCTTTGACGGAGTCTGCCCTAGCTGTTCGACTACATTGTAGTCGCTTCTCTTTATAATTTTAAGAATTTCTTCCATCTCCTTTTGGGAGGCCTCAGGGATAGATACTGATTGTGCCTTCATCCGGACAGGCTCAACCAGAATGCCTTTGCCCCGAGCCTCGGTCGACTCAGTGGTAGGAGTGTCAGTAAGGGTAACCATAGGGATTGTAGTAGTAGTGCCAACAGGAGTAGAAACAGGGATGATCACAGGACCAGTAACGGTCTTTGGAGGAGCAATCTCTGGGGAGAATACTCTGCCACTTCGGGTCATCTTACGGGTTCCTGCAATGTTGCTGATGTCAGGGTCAGCCTTCTCAAAAATTGAGTCTTCAACAGCCGTCCAATCCTGTTTGATGTCGTGATAGTAGACATCGCCCCCATAATTCCATGGGACAGTCTTATCTGATGAGTACGGGATTGGTCCAGACATAGTAATTATCAGTGGATCTACTTTGGGAACTGCTGTAATCCTAACGGGTCTTTTGGTGGAGACACTGGAATAATTGGCGTAAATAGTTACTATTGAAACATCATTGTAATAAATGGTTGGAACAAGAGTCTTTTCAAACAAAATCTCTTTGTCTTCCATTAGGCGTTGAACACCTGCTTTCAATAAATGACATCCAGTTGGTAGGGATAAACAAAGGTGGCATCTTTTGTCACAGCCCAGAAATAAACCGGAATTCAACTGGTTCCTCTTGATAGTCAGGAGAGGAGTAACAAGTTCATCAACAAAAGTAATAAACATATCATCTTCTACAGCGTTAACACCACGACCATGCTTGGGAATAGGAGCGGTCATAACATTTGGGATCTCAGGAACATCGAATTCAATTTCTTTGGCTTCAAGAAGGTCTTGCACCTTGTTTTTCAAAGCCCAATAGTTGGTGGTATCATGGCCTGGACTTTCTGAATGGTAAGCACAGCGAGCATTAGGATGGTAGTGAGGGGAGGTTGTGTTAGGATTCTTTGGAGCTTCTTTCAAAGTTACCCGATTAGATCTCAACAAATATGGTAGGACCTGAGATAGTGTCATATTAATCTGGGTAAATTGTCTTATTGGTCTTTCTGTTCTAGGCTGATCGCTTCTTTGTTGAGTAGGTGCAGGCTTAGGGATCATGACAACCCATACCATTGGTCGGTGTTCAGTTCTATCTTGATTTCTTTGAGGATACACGACACCAACTTCTTTCTTCCCAATAAAATGTTTTCTTACAGCAAGAGAGGATGCGTCTTTTTGAATCTTCCCACTCTTAATCACAACTTCTACTCTTTCTCCGATCAAGATTAATTCAGTAAAGCCTGCTGAGGAACTTCCAATTAAGTGATTAAAGAAAGGACCGGACAGGGTACCCAAAAACATGTCTACTAGTTCTCTTTCAGAAAGGGGAGGCTGGACTCTTCCTGCTAAGTCCCCCCATTTTTTAGCATAGTCTTTGAAACCTTCACTTGAAACAATACCATACTCTGAAGTTGAGTACGAGTAGGAGCAAGGTCTGCGTTGTACTGTTACTGTTTATAAAAAGCAGCGACAAGGTCTTCCCAATTATGGATATTGGCCCTTTCCAATTGATAGAACCAATCAAGCTGAGTCCCATATAGACTGTCTTGAAAGAAGTGCACCCACAGATCTCTGTCAGCAGTGTGAGGTTGTATCTTCCTCACTTAAGATCGGAGATGCATCTTGGGACACGAGACCCCTGTCGTATTTAGCAAACACTGTGCCTTGAATTTTGGTGGAATAATAATCCCAAAGACTAAACCCAGCTCCTCAAAGTCCAACCCGGGCACTTTCTGAATTTCCATTGCACTTAGGCGTTCTTCCAGATGTTTGTATTTGTCGTCGGCCGGGGGATACTGCTCTTTAGATTAGTCTTCCTCTTCTTCCTCTTCAGATTATGGCTGGACAACTGCTTCCTTGCCTTTCACTTCTTGATAATCCTTTTCACCAGGTGACGTTGCAAAATCTAAGGTTCGTCTGGCTTGTCCTTGGAATCTTCTTCCCATATTCAGAACTCCGGTTATTTTCTTTGCTTTCTTCTTCTTTTCTTCAATCAGCAAGGTTTTCAAATCCCCATGTCCTTTGGCTAGAGTCAAGAACATCTGTTGAAACTGAGCATTCTGCACCTGGAGGTCTTTCACTGTCTGCTCGAGATCCATCTTACTGAAATAAACAGTAGAAAGATGAGGAGACTTGTTGTAAGAAACCTGCTTATGTTATGATGAATGGTAAATGCATATGCAATGATTTCAAGGAAATTAGAGATTTAAATTTGCTTTAGACCAAAAAAGGAACACACGTTATATTAATAAATTAAAGCTTGAGTACATCATGCCTCTTTTGGGCTTACAAAGAAATACAAAAACTCTAAGATAAAAAAGTTGTATGCATCCTCTTTGGTGCGATGTAGGCGTTCAGGCTCCGCTCCTCATCAAGTTTCCTAGTGAGTTCCAAAACCTTCTTCACTGGCATAGAATTGGGCCTCGAAAGTGTCTCGCTCCCCCTTAAGTTGTATCCAATCCCTTTGTAAGTCTTCCAGCGAGGTAGGCATGTCAGGATGCATGATAATGTATGGAACATCTCCTTCCATAACAGGCTCTATGATTACTGGGAGAATGAAGGGGTAAGGCATTATAAGACTTTGAGCACGAGCTCGTACCAACTTGAGGTAAGGCTCAAGAGGGATGTAATTCTTATGCCCCAATGTCTTGCTATCTACCTTGTTTAACATCCTCCAAGCTCGGATAAATCTCTGGCGATGACCTTGGTCGTTGTTCTCATAGTCAAATACCAAACCTTGAATGAGCATCTCTTGTGGGCCATCCCTTCGGGCATAACCAAATTGTCTTAAGGCTAAACAGGGGTTGTTGGTGATACCTCCTCTGATTCCAAGTAAAGGGACATTAGGGAATTCTCCATAACGGTCGACAATAGTAACATTCTCTATAGATCCGGAACACCAATGAATGTCTGAATGTTTGAGTGTCATCAACCTATGTGACCACCTTGAACCTTACTCGTTCTTTAGTACAGATTGGGGAAGATGCGAAATAAATCATCTTGCCAAAAGAGGAGTACAACACATAAGGATACCTCTTTTCCTCATAGTGCGAGTGTGAAAAGAATGTAGGATGTCCCCTAGCAAAGTAGGCACCGGGTTATGAGACATGAAGATTTTGACGGCGTTCACATATATGAGTTGGTCAGGATTTGGAAACAAAACCATCCCATAGATGAGGAGAGCCACAATTTCCTCAAAAGCTTGCAAATCGGAAGAGTTCCAATAATTTTGGGCTTTCTCAAACAAGAACTTTGCTAGGAAACCTTTGACACCACTACTTGTTTCCCAATTAGTTGTGATATCAGATGGTTGCAAGTGTAGAGCTTAAGCAATCTCTTCTGACTTTGGATCTCTTTCCGTACCATTGAAAGGTAGTTGATTGAGAATTGGAATTCTTAAGATTTGGGAGAATTCTTCTAAAGTTGGCACAAGTTAATAATTGGGAAATCTGAAGCAATAGTGTAAAGGATCAAAGAACTGAAAGAGCACCTTCATCATGTCCTCATCAGTGTTGGAGGTGATCAAGTTTAGTAGGCGACCATGTCTTTCGGTCTATGGAGAATTTTCAGGAATCCTTGTTACTAGCTCTTTAAGTTGAGGAGGGATCCTTACAAGGTTGACTTGAATGGTTTTCTTGCGAATAGAATCCATGTCCTATAAAACATGACAAAGATAAATCCCAAGATCCTTGAAATGGTTAGTGAATATGAGTATGATGTTATGAAGTTTATGATGTTATGTACAAGTAAATATATGCAAACAAAACAAACAAGTCCTTAGGTTTAGGCTTGCATGGAGTCTTATAGGTAAGTACCCTCTTGAAGTTTAGTTGGCTCAAACCTGTCCTTGTAATAGTAACCAGGTTCTAAGGAGCTCAATATCACTGGTTTGTTTCCTTGGGCATTGTTTCAGCGCAAGCCTCTTTAATGGTGACCGAAATATCCCAAAAAAACAAACCTCAATGAGTGTAATATCGAGTATCTACCAACTTCGGACTGCACCAAAGCCGGTCATATGACAACATCCTAATGGCCAAGTTGGTCAAATAAAGGTTCTAAAAGTTCATTAGTGCTTCATGACATCACTCAGCGGCCCCATATTCTCCTTGACTACTCAAGGGCTACTGGTACCCACAAATATGTCACACTAACGTAGCTATTTCTTAGACCATGTCGGTATACCCCGCACAGTTTCCACAACGTATTGCTACTTACCTATAAGGCATCCCAAATCCGGGTAGAGGATTCAAACCCAAATAAAGAACCATAATGTAAAGCATACAAGTCAAACAATGAAACCAAGTAAATATGATCTAACCCTAAGGTAACCCCAATTTTAAAATTCACCCCAGCAGAGTCGCCAATTCTATGGTACGGTGGGATAACTGACTTGGGTGTTTTGCGTTTGATCGCAAATGTTGCGGTTAGCAAGAGTCACCACCGACTTTCCTTTTATCCAAAAGGAAAGGTAAAAAAGAACAGGAAAGACCTTTGAGATTGTTTCTTGAGTTCGGGGGGGTAGATTATAAAAGGGAAGGTATTAGAACCCTTTTCATCCATGGTTCTCCATGGGCTCTTAGTTACTTGCTAGATCACTTGCTTTTGTTTGAAAATGTGCTTTGTGTGGTTTTTGAAAGTATTTTGTAAAGATGCCTTTGTTTAGGCAAATTTTGTAATGATTCTCGTTCGTAAGAATGTATACAAAGTGTTTGATCTTTTGAAAAAGTTTTCAAGTTTGAAAGTTGTTTTTTTGAAAGTGTTGGTGTTTGTTTTCAAAATAGCAAGGATGTTTTTGTTTTGGAATTGAGCAAGTAACTAGGAACATTCTACCTACTCAAAAGTCTTTCATGTTTATTTCCTCTTTCCTTTGACATTGTTATCTTACCATTGATTTGGTAAATAACCCTATCTTGGATGTAAAAAGGGACGGGCGTGAGTCATCGTATAACCATGATTAGGAATGTTGCAAGATATCTTAGCATTTTTTTAGGGACTAAGATCATTTTTGAAAGGCAACTATGATAGCGTCATCGAGGGACTATGATATTGTATTTTGTTTGTTTTTTCTAAGATATCTCACATGCGTAATATGACATTTTTTATAAGGCAACCAAGTGGATTTACCCTAGGGGGTGTTTGTGTGGAAGTGTATTGATTTTCATGCTTGATTTGTCTTTGATTAGGGTTTGCTATTGATTGGTTTTTATCTTTCCATACAAAATCCTAATTACTAGCATTTGTATATAAAGCGATAAATTGTGGAATTTAAAATTACTACGCTATTACATCATTTACGGGAGGGGGTATACAAATTTACAAATGGGGATTTTGCAAGAAAATTAAACCTAATTATCTATTACAACCATATTGAATATGTACAAATAATTGAATAAATAAAAATGTATAAATACAAGAATATAAAAAAGAAATAATTTTTGTTTGGTTTTCATGAAAAGGGTTTAAATTAAACCTAATTAAGAAAAATGATTAGTTAAAATTAAAATAAAATAAACTTAAACTAATTGAGAAAAGAAATTAAATTAAAAATATTTTTAGGGTTTTTCTATGAAAAGGTTTTTAATTAGAATTAGCAAAAAAATTAATTAATTAAAATAAACCAAAGTTCTAAATTAATTTTAATTTACAAGAAAGCAAATAATATAATAATTAAACCTAAGCCTAAATATTAATTATTAAGAAAGGAATTAATTTATTAAGAAAATGTTTTTGTTCTTTTAATTTTATTAAAGAAAATAAAATAAATAAATGAATGTAAAAATAATAGAATAAATATTTTTTTGGATTTTTATTAATAACAATAAAAAAATTAATAATAATAATAATAACAACAATAATAATAATAATAATAAAAAGAAAACAAGAAAAGAAAATAAATTGAAAAAAAAAGTACGGGCCAGGTGTACGCAAGTAACAACAGGGGTTAGTAAAAGCAAAAAAAAGCAAGGCCCAATTGTTGGAAGCCCAGGCGCCTGTTCCAAACAAAAAAATGGAAGAAAAATGTGAAAAATAGCAAAAGGGTACCACTGGGGCTCGAACCCAGGTCCCAGAGGTTAACAGGCGCGCGCTTTACCACTGGGTGGCTATACATCCGTTAACATTGGCATAATAATAAATATATAACATAAGTTATGCCCTGAATTCAACTTCATCTTCAACCTCCAGCCATGGATCCTGTAACTTGCTCATTTCTCAACAAAAATGAAAGATGCAAACATGAGAGTTGCTCCATTTTTCCACACTAATCCAACCATATAAATGTTATAAGCTATAAATCAAAGATGAATGCGAATTTCTAAAAGTACCAAATTCTGACCTAAATATTTCAGAAAGTTCAAACTCAAAATTCTCCTAGCTCAATCAAAATAAATGAAATCTATGGACATGTATAGTTTCAGGGCAATGATGTCTACATTTTAGCTTCACAAATGCAAGCCTAATAATACCTAAATATGAAGATAGAAGTTCAAGAAAAATACCTCAAAAGTGGAAATCGTGAAATGCAAATGGGGTTGATTCAAGGTGCTGCAATGATCAAGTTAGCTTCCTCAAGTTCCCAGGAAGGTAATGCAATGATTAGCTTGAGCAATGGGTGGCTGAAATGGTATGGAGAATTCAACTTGCAGAACTCTATTTTTGATTATGGAGGTTGATGAAGATGGAGTTACAGTCATGAAACAGGGTTAGGGATGGTTTTTATTTGATGTAAGGAAGCTTTAGGAATGAATTTGAGGGAAAACGCACGAGGGAAATGAGAGATACAAGTTTTTGGTCAAAACTGTGTATCAATGGAGTTTTTTGTGCAATTTCTGGCTAGAGGGAGTTTGGGAGTGTTTCAGGGTTCTTGAAATCGTGTCCTAGCTCACAAATAGTTACTCTATTTATAACCCACAAGTTTGGAGACTTGTTGTTAACCAGAATTCAAAATCACAAGTTTATGCATAACATGTGATTTTTGAGAAATTCAAGTTTCAAAGCCTTGTGTACTTGCTAAGATAGAGTGGTTATGCTTTAAACATACTTGCTTCTAACTTTGTGGATGGAGTGTGATCATAGGGAACAAGTTAGAGGCTCAAGAATGGACTTTATGCAAAAAGCTTACTTTACAAGAATGACAATGTTAACTTTGTGCCATTAATGGAAATGCAACTTGGATAATAGCTCAATTCCTTGGATCAAAGCTCTAACAACTGTGTAAACATTTAATTATGGAGTGACAAACAATTTTGCAGCCTGCAAAGCAAATCTTATGCAGCCTAGTATGGATTTGGTTCATGTGTTCATAAAAAATGACTTGTAATTCAAGTTTGAAAACCCTAACTTCCTCTCTTCGATTCTCCCCGCTCAAGAATGATCTCAAGGAGTTCTTTGACATTTTAGAAAGCTTGTAATGTTCTCTACAACCCTTATTTGAATCAATTTTGAAAATTCCCCTTGGAACTATATGAAAAAGTGCCATGAAGTTAGGTCAAAATCCTACCTAAACTAGGGCAAAATTTCACTAAGTGTTTAGTTTCAAGACTATGTCTTAATGAATTAATAACTTGAGATCCAAGCACTTTTAGAAGAAGTTGTGTAAAGAAATGTTGTAGATCTCATGCAGATCTACAACTTTCATGTTGAGAGTTTATTCTGAATCATGTTGCATCATGGTGAAATTTTTTCTCAAAGTTGTGAAAAAACATGAAATTTTCAACACTTATAAAAATTTCTAAGTTTGAAAACTTTGACTTTTCAAAATGAAATCTTGACTTTTTGATTTCTTAATGAATAAGTTTCATATTTTGACATTTTTTGATGAATTATGATCTTTGACATTTGATTTTGACCAAAAAGTCAAAGTTTGACTTTTCAGTATAGAGTTGACTTTTGATCAGTTGACTAAAAATTCACTATCAATCCAATTGATCTTGAGCAATATTTTGGGTCATGCCATTAGGTAAAAATGATGCAATTGAACTCTTGAGGTCATGCCTCAAACCAATTAACCATTTGCTAGGTCAAAAATCAGAAATTGCCCTTTCTCAGTCAAAACCCTAATTTTGACCATTTTGCCCTTTTGATGATTTGATCAAATTTCTTGAGGAATTGTGGTCCAAACTTGATCAAGTGATACATAATAGTTTATAATGTTGATGTGAATCAGAAATTATGAATTTTGACTGTAAATTGGTCATAGTTGACTTTTTCTCCAATACAGTTGATTTTTAGGTCAACTGCTCAATTGATTGAGCAAAAGTGTGATCCAAGGCTTGAAACTTGAAATGAGTAATCTTGGGGGTCCATAATGATACATGAAAGTCATATGAGGCATTGGAAGTTCAATTATCCTTGTGTAATCTCAAACCCTAATTTGAGTCATCAGTGCTTAAGGAGGTGTCTTGAGTTGATCAACCCTAGTGTAGTCTTGAACCAAGAGAGATCTTTGTGAGAAAATATTTGATAAATGAGAGGGAAAATTTTGGGGTACAACAACTAGTTATAGAAATATTAGAAATTTTGGTTAGGAAATTTTGTTTTTTTATTTCTGTTGTGACAATTAAGAGACTGCTTTGGAAGTTAAAGGCCATTAGGAAACAAATGGCTAGGGGTTTGTTAGTGAGTTGTTAGAGGTATTAGGGAGTTGGTTGGGAATTTTGTTATGTTAGTTTTGGAGGTTTTGTAAGTTGGTTACAGGTTTTGGGATCTGTTAGTTTTCAGTTTGCAGTTAGAGTAGGTTCTCGGTTAGAGGGGAAATTAGTGAGCAGCCCATCTGTTTTGATTTTCTCCTACTGTGATTTTTTGTTTTTTTCTGTTTCTGAACCGATACAGGTTACTAGCAGCGTCATGGATTTCGAAAGTGAACTTGCCCTGATTTTTTTTGGCATATCTGGATTTTTTTGAACAGGTTTTGTATGTTGTAGGTCATGGAGATGGCATAGTTATGAAGTTGGGTGAAGATGTAAAGTTTGAAGAAAGAAGCCACAGTGGTGAAATAATTGCGAGGATTGGCTCCCCGCACTTTAAGAATTGTTAAAGATGGACGTTGGTTATGGAGTATTTGAAGGCTTATGCATGAAGATTAAGACGAGGACATTTAGAATATGTGTTTTTTTGTAACTTTGGTGTAATATAGCTTGAAATGTATTGTATTTGAAATTGCAATGACAATTGGAAAATGTGTGATGATGTATTGGATATTTGAAACCATGGTAACTTGATCTAAAAGCATGCCTCATGAATCTTAGAATTCACATGATACTTATTTCAAAAGATTCAATATGATTTTCCTTTCTAAGTTTAGAACTTGAATTCACAATTTCCTTTGACTTTGCACCCATACATGAATTACCATGTATTGCTTTTTGAAAGAACCTTTGGCTATGCAAAATAATATTGAACAATGATGAGTGGAACTAGAATACTCCTTAAGAAAACCTCATCCACAAACTCTTCAACTTTGTGAGGAAAATTTTATTTACCTAAACACGTTAGGAAAATTGAATGAACACTCACCAATCAATAAATCTAGATCAATTACTTCAATTCAATCTCAATTCCAAACCAACTTATATTGCCAAAGACCAGTAACAATGATGAGAACCAGAATTGCCTTAATCTGAATGAGTCGATGAGTTCATCTCCCATGCCATTACTTGCACTTGTATTTCACTTCAACACGACAAAAATGCATTGAGGAGTCTTTGAAACTGAAAAGGATACTTGGAGCAGAAGGGAGCACCTCTGATGAACCCTAACTGAATTAACAAGCGCAAGCACCAGGGATAAAACCCTAATCCTCTTGAGATTCTGAGAAGGCCCAACCCCTAGCTTGCAAAGTCTTTATTTGAGGTTTTGATGAAAAGCCATGCAATAACAAGTCACAACCCTTATATGGAGAACTTGATGATATTTGTAACTTGATGAGGATAAAGCTCTCAGTGACTCCAAAAACAAAAACCCTAGCTTCACAAACCATGATTGATGATGAAACCAGTTGATTCCTTGAGTGAAGATGAGAGCCTTAAAGCCATACAACAACCTTAGTTCCTCAAAATCCATGATCCCATGCCAAATATTTATTGATTAATGATGCATGATGTGTTAGCTGACCTAATGAAGGTTATATACATGAGAAAAATGTGAGATGTATAAGCCAGATAAAAGTGAGAGGGTAGGACAAATTTGGGGTATTACAAGCGCCTGCCTTATGAATCCAAGGGCGTCCATGCAAACTTGAATAGGATGTACGAATGTCCATCACATAAAAAGTAGAGTCGGAGACTTGGGAACCCACTTTGATTGGAAGATCAAACTCTCCATGCACCATTCTCTTTGAACCATCAAAAGCTCTCACCATAATGTCACTGGGTTTTTGCACAACCCCTTCATAGCCAAGTTTATCTAAAACAACTTTTGGAAATACATTCAATGAGGAACCTGTGTCCACCAACAAATGAGATAAGGTAGTTCCCCTACACTCAATAGAGACATGTAGGGCCTTATTATGGTTCATTCTTGCAGCAGTTAAATCAACGTCAGAAAAGCCTAGCACATTATCAGTTGTCAGGCTAGCAACCCAATTTTCAGTTGTCAGGCTAGCAACACAATTTTCGAACTGATCAACAGAGATTTCTTGCGGTACATGAGCAAATTTCAGAAACTTTACCAAAGCCTGAGCATGGGCTTCAGAGCACAATAATAGAGATAACATAAATATTTTGGAGGGGGTCTTCCCTAATTGTTCAAAAATATTATAGTCACTCTTCTGAATGATTTTTTGTACCTCCTCCATCTCTTATTTGGAGGTATACTCAACAGTAACCTCTTTTGATGCATCGGTCTGGGCAGGCTCAGTCATCTGTTCTTTGCCTCGGGTTTCAGTAGTTGGTTCAGTAGTAGTGATACAAACTGGTGTAGTAACAGCCTATGGAAAGATCTCTGGAGAAAAAACTCTTCCACTTCTGGTAACCTTACTAGTCCCAACAATATTGCAACCATTGGGATCAGTAACTTCAGTATTTTCATCTTCGGCAGCCAATGGTTCTTGCTTGACACCATGGTAGTAGACATCAGCTCCATAATTCCAAGGGATAGCTTTGTTAGAGGAATATGGAATTGGCCCATGTGCGGTAATGATCAGAGGACCAACCCTAGGCTCGGCAATAACCTTCACAGCACCCTTAGAAGTGAACCTTACCGGAATCCTAGAAATTATAATCGCATACACGTCTTCAAGCTTCAGGTCTTGAGACACACTTTTACATAAGCTCTCCAAAGAAGGAATCTTCTCAAATAGAATTACACGGTCATCCATCAAACGTTGAATACCTTCTTCAGCAGTACATAACCATTAAATTGGGACACACCGTAGTAGCAGTTTTCAACGCAACCCGGAAATAAACCAGCTTACAACAACTTCTTCTTAGCAATCATTAGAGGAGTAGTCAAGTCACTCACAGCAGAAACATAAGAAACATCATCAATAGCGTTAATGCATTTGTCATGATTAGGTGTAGCGGTGAAAATCGAATATCAAGCTATTAATTAACTTGACTCGCAAATAAGAAAGATTCTCCACCGCGCTTTATTATTTCCAAGGGAAAAGGGAAAAATGCGAAATAAAACCCATAAATATGCAATGTAAAGTAATACCTAAAAGTAATGAAAATAAAATGCATTTTTTGAAAGAGATCGAAGGTTCAGGGGTTTGTTATACAAAGGGAAGGTACTAGCACCCAATGCATCTGCAGTTCCCGCAGGTACCTTTTGAAATATCTGTTTTTTGGTTAAAATTGCTTGTTTGGTTAAAATGGGTGTGAATGAGATTTTGAAGATACGACGACCTAATGTCGAGGTTTTGGCTTAAAAGGGGTGTTTACAAAATAGATGGTGGAGGTGAGAAAAGAAGTATTTTTTACAAATTTTACACCCGCTGCGGTTGTGAACCTTTAGTGGCTACGTACCACGTTTTGTACAATAGGGGATCAGGGTACTCGTAGTTCTTCTAAAATTTTTTTGAAAGATTATGTGTTGGTTAATTTTAAGAAAACGAGACATCATCGTCATATATGAGTGAAAAACATACTTACTACCCACGATTATGAGAAAGGAGAATTTGCATCATCTTAAAGTAGAGGATATGGCTTGGATTTAAAATCAACAGAGCCTCACTCAGCACCCAAGTGGAAAATATATCACTTCACTATATATCGTAAAAGTATAGTAGTTTGCATCACTACCAAAGATTAACAAGAGTCTAGTCTTTTGAGAAGAAGTTTTAAAATAAAACGCCAAAGCGACAAAATGGTTTGAATGAGGTTAATAGTTTTTAGTCTTATAAAAATATGTCAAAGGATGATTAAATTGATTAAAGTGTAATTAAGAAAAAGGGTATTGAAAATGCATGGATCGAAGTCCAAGTTTATTGTGAAAGCAGTTCAAGTTAGAAAACAAGAAGAGTTTTGAAAAGAAAGTTTTAAATAAGATATGAGGAGGTTGAGAGACTATACTATGTATATACAATAAAAGCTAAGGTAAGAGACAGTCTAACCAATAAGAAGTCCACGCTTGACTTAGAGAAGTCAATATAGAATTCCCATCCTTTGGATTAAAAACCAAACAAGCATAATAAAACCAAACCTCAGGTGAAATAAACTTCAGATGAACTTGTGCCTCAGATAAAAAATAAGAATCAGAGAAAGTCTTCAAAAAATTGGGCAGAATAACGACTGTATATAGAGGAATTCTCAATCACATATGAAGCATATAAATTAGAATAACCTGCACAGAGAGAAATTCAAACCAATACCTTGGAGTAAACTCCAAGGATTTCAGACAACATAACAACAAAGTAACAAGGTATCCAAGTATCAAAATCCAAGATGAGTCTCAAGTCTTTATTCAAGTTTGATTATTAAATACAAAGTAAAGGTCCAAGTGAACAAAGGAAAAAGATGCATAAACATAAACATACATCCAAGTGGATAAAGAGAAAAGTGCATAATCATAAACATGTGTCCAAGTGGACAAAGAGAAAAATGTGGAATCATAAACGTGTATATGAAATGTAAATGCTAAAAGTAAATGGCATAAAGTAAATGCGGTAAATAAAGTGCAAAAAGTAAAGTTGCAGAAATATAAATGACATTAAAAAGTCAATACAATATAAAGTTAATGTTAATGATTAATAATCTGATTTGAGACAAATGTAACTTCATATGGAGCATAGAATATATGGAGTCATACATGTTATATAAATGACACTTTGAACCTCATTCTCTTATACATATAGAATAATTAACAAATATGGAGGATCAAGACAAAGTCAAGGAAGATACATTATGACAAACTTATCATCAATCCCAAGTACCTTGAATAATTAAAGGACCATTTAAAGGTAGATTGGAAATTATGAAAGTTCATCAAATGTCCAACAAGCTTAGATGAACTAAAAAAGCTCAAATACTTTCCAAATTGATCCAAATAAAAATAAATTAAATAAAGAAGAATAAGATGAAGTCTATAATAAAAATAGTAAAAATGTCATAACTTTCTCATTTTTTCATGAAATTAAGCAAATGAATAATGAAAATTCATCTACTCAATCTCACGGACAAAGATTCATACTCAAAATAAGTAAATAAAAAACAAAAAATTACAGAAAAAAATGAAAAACTAAACAACAATAAATAACTTTTGCTTTTGGAGGTTCAAGAACACTTTTCTACTCTTGATTTTGAATCAATAGAGTTTTCTTGCAAAATGGTGATAATTATGGTACTAAATAAATAAAGCAAGATAAAAATGCCATAGAATTAAATAAAGAACAAGCATAAAAGCATACCTATTCAATAAAAGGGAGAAATAACTTGAAAGAAAATGAAGAGAAAAAAAAAGAGTTTTGGCTTCATTTTATTGAACTATTGGTGTTCCAAAATGAGAGAAGATAAATCTTATTTATAGTGTGAATGATGAGAAAATTTGAATGAAAAGTGTGGGAAAATTTAAATTTGAAATTTGAAAATGTTTCTTTTTTTGTGTAAACAATGAATGACATACGAAATATGGTGTAAGTTTGTAATGAAATTTGAAATTGGAAGAGAATTATGTGGCAATCCATGTGATGTTGCAAGAATAAATATAAGCTTTTGATAAAAAAGAATGAAGGGTGAGGATTAAATGAGATGAAAAGTGAAATTTGTAACTTTGTGGTCCCAAATTTGGCTTTTTTCTTATTTTGGACAAAACAATAAACATAAATAATACTAATAGTAAATATATAAAAAAATTTAGTATAATGATACAAACTAAAAGAATAAAATAAAATCAACAAGAAAATAATTTAATTTTAATTTTTCTGAATAAAAAATGGGATGGGAAATTATAAAAAAAGATAAAAATGAACACCTAAGTAATCATAAAAAAAAGAAAATGAACACATTAAAATAAACTACGCACAACAAAGATTAATAAAAAAGATTGCAATTGATCAAAATCGAAAGTAAAAATACTCGGTTAAACAATCACTGACAGTTAAAATGCAACTACAAACTACACCAAAAAATAAAGCGAACACACCAACATGATCTACGCGAAATGTAGATTCATAAAAAACTTAGTTAAAGATCAAAGCTCGAAATATTTTTCCTGTTAATTTTCCTCACAATGTCTAATTACTTTTAACAGTCTGTCTGTAGAACCGAAATTTCTATATTATTAGATTTTGATCAAATTTGCGCAATGTGTGAAGCAGAGAAAAGAAATAAAATACATGAAGGTATTTAAGGGAACAAAACTTTACTCGAGAAACCACATTTGATCTTCTCGATTCAAATCCTACCTTGCAACACAAACAAAAGAAACAAAATATATTTTTTTGTATTTTGATTAATGGTTAGTAAATATAAAAGGAAAACACGAAGGTGTTCGATGATCTTGATGCTAAGTAATGATACAAAAGAGAGGTGGGATCTTAGGTCAAAAATTGGGGTATGACAGCTGCCCCTATTTAAGTTTCGTCTATCCGGAGATATGAAGATTGAAATCTTCATCTCGACGAGTTTGAAGGGACTTAAATATAGAATACACAACATTTGCCCTACGATACTGTAATGATGCTTATGATATGATATGAATCTAAGATTCTAAATATTATGAGGAATGATACCACATGAGACAGACTGACGTTGGAGAAATTAGACAAAGGATAAAGGAAACTCCACATGGAAGAAAATTATAATTCCCCTGGGGAAAAGGACAACAGACTTCAAGTAGGAGACTCTTATTCGGGGATAATGATGGTGAATTACTGACTTTTAGATTTAGTGGAGAAACAAATGACTTCAACACTGATACTGGAAGAAAGTAATGATTTACATTAGCACCGAGACTGGTAATATCAGTACTGCGACTGGTAACATTAGATGCACCAACTTTTACTAAAGGTGGAGAAAAAATGGTAATAAAAAACTTCCCCACGACGAACGGGTCCCGGTTTCTTCTTTATCAAGTCTTCTACTTGAAAAGGATAGTAATAAACCTCCCCATGACGAACGGGTCCCAGTCTCTTCTTTGTCATGTCTTCAACTCGAAAAGGATAATGTACAAGTTGTCTCCGCTAAAGGGACTACCACTTGTAGAGATTTCATAACAAACTTCTCTGCGGGACTTTTCCGGAGAGATACCGTTTGTTGTTGAAGATAAAACTTCTCAAAAGAAATGTCATTTGTTATTGATGAGAAAACTTCTCAAAAAATACACCATTTTTTATTGAAATAACATATTGTTGGGGATACACAAGTTGTCCAAATAAAGAGGTCGCCACTTGCTATCTTCCAAAGATATCAATAACGCACAAGCTTCTCATGAAGAGGCCGCCACTTGCTATCTTCCAAAGATATCAATAATACAAAAGCTTCTCCCGAAGAGTCTGCACTTGCTATATTCCAAAGATATCAATAATACACAAGCTGCTCATGAAGAGTCTTCCACTTACTGCTTTCCAAATATATCAATAATATACAAGTTTCTCATGAAGAGTCCGCCACTTATTGCTTTCCAAAGATATAAATAATACACAAGATGCTCATGAAGAGTCCGCCAGTTGTTGTTTTCCAAAGATATCAATAATACACAAGCTACTCATGAAGAGACCGCCACTTGCTATCTTCAAAAGATATCAATAATATACAAGTTGCTCATGAAGAGTTCGCCACTTGCTACTTTCCAAAGATATCAATAATACATAAGCTGCTCATGAAGAGTCTGCCACTTGCTACTTTCCAAATATATCAATAATACATAAGCTGCTCATGAAGAGTCCATCACTTGCTATCTTCCAAAGATATCAATAATACACAAGTTGCTCATGAAGAGGCCGCCACTTGCTATCTTCCAAAGATATCAATAATACACAAGCTGCTCTTGAAGAGTCCGCCACTTGCTATATTCCAAAGATATCAATAATACACAAGCTGTTCATGAAGAGTCCTCTACTTGCTACTTTCCAAAGATATCAATAATACACAAGCTACTCATGAAGAGTCTTCCACTTGCTACTTTCCAAAGATATCAATAATACACAAGTTTCTCATGAAGAGGCCGCCACTTGCTATCTTCCAAAGATATCAATAATACACAAGCTGCTCATAAAGAGTCTGTCACTTGATATATTCCAAAGATATCAATAATACACAAGCTGCTCATGAAGAGTCCGCCACTTGCTACTTTCCGAAGATATCAATAATACACAAGCTGCTCAAATAAAGAGGTTGCCACTTGTTGTCATGTTGAGATTCCAAAAGAGTTTTACAACAACACTACTAAGAAACAAAGTTCATCTTCAATGGGAAACCATGAATAGATTCTTCCTGAGGAGACCAAGTATTTAAATATGAAAAATAAATGCACTCTTCATCTAGGTTTCACAGCCTAGAGAGATCCACGGGGTAGCGTATGCAAGAGATAAAGATCAATCTAGGAATAAACTGGAGAGAAAACAGTCAAACAAGACTCCACCCAATAAGGAAACAACTCAATTGGGTAATTATCCTATCCAGAGATGGAAAAGGAAAGCTAAAGCAAGATGCTTCCACGAGAGTTAACTCAGTGGGGAATTATAAAAGGAGGCACACTTTCTGCTTAAGTTGACACTCTATTTAGAAAGAGAAAATACGTTATTTGAATAGACATAACCAAGGTATACAAACCCAATAACATCAACAAATACGAATGTGCATGCATGATGCAAGTGTGAATGAATAAATGAATGTCATGTATATGTTTGACAAAATAGATAGAAGAGATAAATTGGAGATGATAATACATCACTGTACAACCAGATTCTCGGCTAACCTCAATAAGATGAGAACATTAATGGAGATAGAATAAAAGCCATCGACGAAGCATATTTCTGCTACAAGGCTCTAATCTCTCTGGGGAGGAAGATATTTTTCGGAAGAAAACCCAAAGTCCAATCTTCTAACACCAATAATCCATTGAAAGGATAACAACACGAACTCCTCTTCAGCTGGAGAAAAAATCCTGCTTAGCTGGAGATACTGGGGAACTCCACCATATGATAATGTGTGCAAAGTAGATCACATATCTTGAAAAATATGGATTGCCCCTGGAACTAATTTTGGATGCCCCAAGTTTACTGCTGATAAGCGAGAAAAGCCTACTTACTAGCCTCCGTGATAGGATACCACTTAGGTAGATGCTAGGGATTGGTGAGTTAGGGCAGCGAGGGATGGTGTGACATGTCTGGTCATCGATGAGAACGATGGCCGATGATATCCGAGGAGATTAGGCACCGTCGACTTTTTTACCTCAAAGTAAACTCGTGCTTTTCGTCGTCCTTCCCTATCTAGAGCTGGAACTTGAGTTGCGTGACGCACGACAATTCTTGCGAATAACTTCACTTCTAAAATGCCCCAAGTTATATGGTTGATGAGAAGAAATCGTATAAAGAGGATTTTACAAAAGACCTGGCATCCAAAATGCTCTAGTGTATTCAAACTCTTAGAGAGATTAGTTGAATCTTGACGTGACTGCCCCATATTGACTATATTTGGCAAAACAAAATTTTCAAATTTTCCCTATGAGGGTAAACGAACTATGAAGGCAGCAACCGATTCATGCTGAAGGTCTTCAAGCGACATGCCCCTAGATATGATCATTCTTGAAAATGATTCTTCAATTAATTAACAAAGTTCCAGACCTTGAAAGATTAAACTCATCATTGGTGCTTATATGTAAGCTTCCTTGATATCAAACAAATGTTTTACAAGTAGAAAAAGTTTATTCTGAGAATGAAAATTCTAATGCAACAGTTATGTAAGTCTTTAAGATTTTGAAAAGATATCGCACAAACTTTGCAAGTTAGAGAAGTATTTATTTTTTTATAGCAAAAGCATATGATACCAACACAAATATTTAACAAAACATATGAAAGTCAAGAACGCAATCTTGTCAAAGTATGCTTTCAAAATAACCTTGCTTCAATTAGGACTTTTGAAGTTTGTAACGTGGCTTGGTTCACGGTTTTTCACAAAAAAAGATTTTAAGGCTCAAAGTTTATTTAGTGCCCACCCCCTTCATGATGTTCTTAAATCCTATATTCGGTTAATTTGATACGAGCACTCATCTCTCAAGAGGAATTAGTTGATGGTTGGTGAACCACTGACATTCTTTGGACACGACAATCATTCACTTTTATCACACGACTTTGTTCTTTGCTGAAGATTTTTATTTGTAATCCTTTCTTTGAAATTTTGTTTTCCCTATCTTTTGCCTGAAATGATTCTTTTGAATTGATAGTCTAGCGGGATACCCTAATTTTTTCCTAAGTCACTCGTTTTCTAGTTTTCTCATTAGTAGGCTTTTTTCTTCTTTTTATTTTTTTTATTTTTGAACAAAACGTGTGACATTAGCTTGTCTTTACTTGTTGAGAGGATTGTGACAGACTCATTTCTTGATGGATGAGGGATAACCATTGTGGTTTCACATCTTCTGGCCTCATGATATATGAAGGATAGCCATTGTAGTTTCTCTTTAAAATATTTTCCTTATGAATTTTGAACACTCGATTAGATTAACTGAAAACTACCCTGCCCCAGGTTAAAATTGAGGATTATTTCGTATAGAAAAGAAACTCCTACTTCAAGGCTCAAAAGGAGTTAGCAAGGGATTATCTTCCTTATATCTATGGTGTTTAGGGATTTGAAACAATGCCTGTACATCCTCAGCAAGATTTAACCCAAAAGCATACAACCAGAGATTTTTTGCGTTTTTCAGATCATCATCTTCCCTTCAATCTCAACCTAGGCAAGAGAATGGGCAACAAGTTGGTACCATAATGCAAAAAAATAATTAAAATTTGAAAACAAATATGAGTAAAACGAATGAATTTCTTAAAGACAAACATACTCATTGTATTAAGATAATCATTCAAATGTAAACAAATTCTTACATGCAAATAAAGCTTTAACAAACATGACAGATTACAAGGGAAAGTCGTAAAAAATGATAATAAACTGAGAAGATTCTCTCCATCTGGACTTGAGCTGTTGAAAACATCCTTCAAAACTCAGAGTAACCATCAATCATGTTTACTCTTCAGCAAATGCTTGATTTGAACTTGAAGACCAACGTCCTTGAATGACAAGATACCACTTTTGACCAACTTCTGGACTTCAGCTTTCAATGAATAACAATGTCCAATGCTATGCCCAGGGGCTCCCTGATGAAAGACACAAGTTAAATCATCTTTGTAGTACCAAGGCATCTTCCCAAGAATCTTTGGTGGAAGCCGAGTCTGAACCAAATTCCTCTGCATCAGGACAGGAAACAACTCCGTATAGGTCATTGGAATTGGATCAAACTGAGTTTTTCTATGATTAGGAACTTTCTGGTTGGGAGCTTCGAAAGTTGTATTTACCATAGGGGTGATAGGAAAAACACATTATTTCTGATGATGATCTTCCTTTTTTTGGGGTCTCCTTGGTCCTCACTGCAGTCGCGCATGATTTGTAAGAGTTGGATTAACCGATGGCATAACAATAGCAACTTGTGGATACTGATAACTCCTTCTTCTACATATAGGTTTCCTTTTACCTTCTTTGCGAATTATCAATAAGGTCTTACTCTCTTTTCTTGGATAAGCTATCAACATTATTCTTTTCATTATTTGTCAAGTTACCATTCTTAAACAGAAGCACTCTCATATTCACTTTTTCAGTGCAATCGTTAGGTGTATTGACTGACACCTTCTCATGAAACAAAGACTTCAGGGTTTTTGCAAAGATCTTTTCCATCTCTTCTTTCTTCATAGGAATTGACTCGTGTGGAGACCAAAGTTTCAACCAAAATAGTTAGACGCTCCATACCAGCTTTCAAAGTAATCATCTCCTTACGGAGTCCATAAATCTCTTGCTTAATATTTTCCATCTTCCTCTTAGCGTGATTGTTGTACTGGTGAGACCAAAGGAAAAATAAGGCTTGGAAATGACTTTTGAAAGTGAAACTAAAAATTTAGAATGATGCATGATATGCAAAAGAGAGTTTTTATTTGATTTTCAAGGAACTCAAGATATTAAGTTGTAACCATCAAAGTATGAAGATAGAAGATGAATTTTAAATTAGATCAAAACATTGATCAAGTTATCATCAAGATCAATCATTCATTTTGGTGGATTAGGGTTTTCACCCCATCAACACCCAAGATCCATTGAGCTTGACAAAAATAGTGATTTTTACAAAGAAAGACTCCCAAATTCCTTGAAAATAAAGTGAAAAAGGGTTTCATGGATGCATGAAGTCATGACTATGCAACAACCACAAGCAATGTCACAAACAAAGTTGAAAGGTTCAACGTTACTAGCATGGAGCCGAGGGTAAGAACCATCCACAAGGTATAGACTAAGGTTTTCAAATCACCTGTAGATCAAGGTTCTAAGGGATCCCAAAGTCTACATTCTTCTTTCGGAGATTACCAACTTCCCGATTACTCGATAATTAGCAATATTATCAAGAAAAACTCATCTGAGTGCAGCATCGCGTGACAACTACTTCCAGATTACTCCGTCATAGTATCTGCACTACATCTAAAAGGCCAAGATGGATTAAGGGTTCTACGGTTCTCAGCTTCTCTGGCTCCCAGGTTGAAAGCAACAACGTCTTCCCAATTACTCAGTAAACAAATACTACAGTCAAGGGGACCTCCACTGAGTGGGGGATCTCATGCCTCCTTTTTCGAGATTACTCCCTCAAAGTTAACATGACTATACCGCCCGCCCTAATCTTAAGAGTATCTTAGTCCGGGTGTAGGACTTGTCCTTTGTAATAAACACCCAAATAACCAAAATATATCACATATAATCACAGAAACAAGTAATAATAACAAAAAAACAGATATGACAAATTAGGCTTAACCCACTTAGGGATGGACCAACCAGAGGTTAATCTTTCCCCAGCAGAGTCGCCAATTCTGTAGCGGTGAAAATCAGAGATCAAGCTATTAATTAACTTGACTCGCAAATAAGAAAGAGTCGCCACCGTGCTTTATTATTTCGAAAGGAAAAGGGAAAAATGGGAAATAAAACCCATAAATATGAAATCTAAAGTAATACTTAAAAGTAATGAAAATAAAATGCATTTTTTGAAAGAGATCGAAGGTTCGGGGGTTAGTTATACAAAGGGAAGATACTAGCACCCAATGCATCTGCGGTACTCTGCAGGAACCTTTTGAAATGTCTATTTTTTGGTTAAAATTTCTTGTTTGGTTAAAATGGGTGTGAATGAGATTTTGAAGATACAACAACCTAATGTGGAGGTTTTGGCTTAAAAGGGGTGTTTACAAAATAGATGGTGGAGGTGAGAAAAGAAGTATTTTTTACAGATTTTACACCCTCCGCAGTTGTGAACCTTTAGTGCCTACGTACCACCTTTCGCGCAATAGGGGATCAGGGCACTCGTAGTTCTTCTAACTTTTTTTGAAATATTATGTGTTGGTTAATATTAAGAAAACAAGACATCATCGTCATATCCGAGTGAAAAACATACTTACTACCCACGATTATGAGAAAGGATAATTTGCATCATCTCAAAGTGGAGGATATGGCTTGGATTTAAAATCAACAAAGCCTCACTCAACACCGAAGTGGAAAATATCTCACTTCACTATATATCATAGAATTATAGTAGTTTGCATCACTACCAAAGATTAACAAGAGTCTAGTCTTTTGAGAAGACCTTTTAAAATAAAACACCAAAGCAACAAAATGGTTTGAATGGGGTTAATAGCTTTTAGTCTTATAAAAATATGTCAAAGTATGATTAAATTGATTAAAGTTTAATTAAGAAAAAGGGTTTTGAAAATGCATGGATCGAAGTCCAAGTTTATTGTGAAAGCAGTTCAAGTTAGAAAACAAGAAGAGTTTTGACAAGAAAGTTTTAAAGAAGATATGAGGAGGTTGAGAGACTATACTATGTATATACAGTAAAATCTAAGGTAAGAGACAGTCTAACCAATAAGAAGTCCATGCTTGACATAGAGAAGTCAATATAGAATTCCCATCCTTTGGTGTGATATGGTGGCAAAACCGACTGTTTATACTGGTTTTGTGTTTTTTGTTCGTAAATGTCACGGTACGCAAGAGTCGCCACCGACTTTTCTTTTATCCAATAAAGGAAAGGGTGAAAAGAATAGAAAAAAACCTTTTTCGATATTTTATGAGTAAGGGGGGGTAGATTATGGAAAGGGAAGGTGTTAGCACCCTTTCCATCTGAGGTTTTCCACGGGCTCTTAGGTATTTGCTCATTTTGAAAACTGTTTGTGTTTGTGTGTTTTGAAAGGTTTTGTTTGCTTTATGGTAACTCTTGTATCAGTCCTCAAGAGTGTGATAAAGCGTTTTTTGAAAACTTTGTTTGAAAAGTGTTTTGAAAGTGTGGTGTAAAAATGAATTATTTTGAGCAAGTACTTAATAGCTATCTACCTACTCGAAAAAGTTTGTTCTTTTCCTCCTATCCTTTAGACAGTGTTATCCTACTATTATTGAGTAGGTAGCCCTAGTCGTTGGATGTTTGAGGGACTATCAAAAGGGACGTACGGTCATTAAAGACAATTGGGCAAGAAACTCTTAGTAAGTGTCCTAGAGCCCTAAGATCACTTTTTTAACTGAGGAAACAGTCGAGAGGGTCATTGAGGGACTAGTGATCTCTTTGACTCAAGGACATCCCCTAAGGATTATCACGTTTCGAGAATCATGACCGTATTCGAAGGAAACCAAAGTGGGAGATACCCTAGGGGTGAGCATGTGCAAGTGTGCTTGATTAATTTCATTTATCTTGTGCATTTAGTGTTATCTATGTTCAATTAATCGTTATCTTTCCATGCAACCCTATTAACCATTCATCTAAGCAGTTTATCATGCGGGAAAATAAATTGCAGAAAAAATAAAGTTCCTAACTATTACAGGGTCATGGGGTAGTTACATAATTAATGACTGAAAAGTAAAGTGCAAAAATTAAAAACCCTAATTAAACTATTACAAACTGGGCGCATTTGCATCAATAATAAAAAAAGTAATCGAACGGCAAAATAATAACGCGCGAGAATTAAAATTGGAAAAAGTTCAAAACCCTAAAAATCTAATTTGCTCATTGAAAATATTTTTGGGATTTTTTATGAAAAAGATTTGAAATTTAACCTAATCTTCTAATTAATTTTAATTAATAAAAATAAATAAAAATAAATTTAATTAATTAATTGGCAAAAAAATAATTTATTAAGAAAAAAAACTAAGTCCTAATTTTTTGTGATTATTTTCTGATTTTAGGATTTTAAAAAAAGATTTAAAACAAAAGAAATAAAAACTAAATAATAAAAAAATAAAAAAATTGAGAAATTGAGAAATAAGCATGAAGGGGGGTGTGAACCCAAATTAGGGTTGCAAGCTGAAATTTTGTCCAAGGCCCAGAAATTGTAAGTCCATAGCCAACGTGTAGTTCAGTGTGGAGCAAGCTGGGAGATCCATCATGTGGCTGCCATCCTGGAACGTCAGATCTGGCGTTGATTGATCTTATGGTGATGATGATGAGGCCTATGGTATGCACGTTGAGCAACAACACATGGGATCTGGAAACAAATGTTAGGAAAAATAATATGCAGGAGGCAGGGGTCGAATCCCTGACCTCCCACACGCGCGTGCCTTAAACCCTGCAGCCTTGCCATCTGAGCCAACTTATCATTAGTTATATAAAACAAACATAATATAATATATTCAATAAATGGTCAGTGCTTAGACAGAAAAGCGCGCAATTCAAATGGTCCAATCTTGAAACGCCACGCCATCATCTTCTTCAGTGGCTGTCATTTTTAGCCCATAAACTTTTACCTACGGACAAAACCGTCACTAAAGGACCTGCAAATTTCCAAAACTCACAACAGGAAATATAAATTTAATGTAAAGGCATGGATCAATTGGGTTTGACCCCCTGAGCACAATGATATCTTTTATTAGGCCTGATTTCGCTTATACCTGAAAACCCCAAAACAAAACTCAAAACCCTAATAATGGAAGTTAGTCATACACACATCAAAACAAGAAATTAATCATTCAAACATGTTTTAAATTATCATATAAACATGAATGCATACTCAAAATTCATTTATAATGCGTATATTATCAAAATCGAATTCAAGAATATATGTGCAAAGCGTGATGTCGTATGGGATGATTCTGGACGTCTTGATGCGTGCAAATGATCCAGTTATCTTCCAAATGTGCCCAGGAATTGATTACCACCTTCAGAATGCTTTGAATCTCCCTGTAAATCAAAATCCGATTGCCACTTTTTACCAAAAATTTGGAGTTTCTTGTGTCAATTTCGTGCGGCCAATCCTTCTTCTTTTGGTCTGAAAATGTTGTCCATATATATGAGAGTGCATTAGGTTCACAAAACTGGATGCAATCTTGAAGAATTATGGAGAAAAGATTTGATTTACCATGGATATTTTAAGTTTCTAAAATAGGAAAAATCATGCTCTTTTCATTCCAATCATCCCTTGCATGAAATATTTGATTTGCCAGCTGATTGTAGACTCATTATGTGGTCATAAAAACAAATCTTGAATTATATTTTATTATTTCACTATTTTATTTGATTTATTTTGATTTTAATGAATAAAAAATCAAAACAAATAATAAAAATAATGAAATAATGTATGAGTGAGCTCATAAGTCATGGGTCATGTTAGGAACAAGTTTCAAGCATGAAAACATGGACCCATTTGGAAAAAATGCAAGTTTTGTCATTATTTGCTTCATGCACATTTCCAAAAATTGGTCAACTTTAGCAATGCATATCTCTCTCATTTTTAATCCTAAGAGGGTGTTATTGGACTTTTTAGATAAATTAGGATGTCCTATAAATAACCCTTTTAGTTTCATCTCAATTCTATCTTCCATGTTCATGTAAGGAGCTTTGACTCAAAAGGTGTTTTTGTTGACTTTTTGAAAAGACCTATAATGTCTGAGCTTGTATCTTTTGATTGAGGCATTTCTTGAACTTGAGGGATGAAGAGAAGTTGTAGGTAATTGGATTCTCTTCAAAATGATCCTTGGTGGAAAATTTTCTGATAAATTATGAGAAAGTTATGCCTGGTCAGAGTTTGGTTGACTTTTCCTATAGAAACCATAATTTGCCATTTTTGACTTTTGGTGAGTTATGAGCATTTCTTGAGGAATCATGATCAACCCTTGATCAAATGATGGATATTAATTCAAAATATTGATGTTTACCAAAAATCTTGAAGTTTTAGTGTATTTGGGCCACAATTGACTTTTGCCCTAGTACAGTTGATTTTCCAATACTTGAGCAATTGTCTGAGCAAACTTATTGAGCAAGACATGAAACTTCGCATGAGTGATCTTGAGGACATATTAGGACAATGGAGAATATTTGGGACCCTTGGGACTCAACCATCTTGATGATAATTGAAACCCTAGTGGACAAAGGATGAGTCTCAAGTATTTATTCATGTTTGATTATTAAACACAAAGTAAAGGTCCAAGTGGACAAAGGAAAAAGATGCATAAACATAAACATACATCCAAGTGTATAAAGATAAAATATGCGGAATCATAAACATGTGTCCAAGTGGACAAAGAGAAAAATATGGAATCATAAACATGTATATGAAATGTAAATGCTAAAAGTAAATGACATAAAGTAAATATGGTAAATAAAGTACGAAAATTAAAGTTGCGGAAATATAAATGACATTAAAGTAAAGTTAGTACAATATAAAATTAATGTTAATGGTTAATAATCCGATTTGGGACAAATGTAACTTCATATGGAGCATAGAGTACATGGACTCATCCATGTTAGATAAATGACACTTTGAAGCTCATTCTCTTATACATGGAGAACAATTAACAAATATGAAGGATCAAGACAAAGTCAAGGAAGATACATTATGACAAACTTAACATCAATTCCAAGTACCTTGAATAATCAAAGGACCATTTAAAGGTAGATTGAAAATGATGGAAGTTCATCAAATATCCAGCAAGCTTAGATGAACTAAAAAAGCTTAAATTCTTTCCAAATTGATTCAAATAAAAATAAAATAGATAAAGACGAATAAGATGAAGTCTATAATAAAATAGTAAAAATGTCATAACTTTCTCATTTTTTCATGAAATTAAGCAAATGAATAATGAAAATCCATCTACTCAATCTCACGAACAAAGATACATGCTTAAAATAAGTAAATAAAAAACAAAAAAAATTACAGAAAAAAAAACGAAAAATTATACAATAATAAATCATTTTGCTTTTGGAGGTTCAAGAACACTTTTCTACTCTTGATTTTGAATCAATGGAGTTTCCTTGCAAAATGGTGATAATTATGGTACTAAATAAATAAAGCAAGATTAAAATGCAATAGAATTAAATAAAGAACAAGCATAAAAGCATGCATATTCAATAAAAGGGAGAAATAACTTGAAAGAAAATGAAGAGAAAAAAAAGAGAGTTTTGGCTTAGTTTTATTGAACTATTGGTGTTCCAAAATGAGAGAAGAGAGATCTTATTTATAGTGTGAATGATGAGAAAATTTGAATGAAAAGTGTGGGAAGATTTAAATTTGAAATTTGAAAATGTTTCTTCTTTTGTGTAAACAATGAATGACATGAGAAATATGGTGTAAGTTTGTAATGAAATTGTAGGTGTTTAGGTATTGGCTTGCATTTTTGGTAAATCCCAAGTGTATGTGTGAATGTTATGACTGGTGTCATAACATTCTAGTTCAGTTTGTACTGACTCATTAGGTACATTTGCAGAAAAATATTGTAATTCAAATACTGATGTTTATAAGTGTGTATCTGAGCATTTTGCAAAATAATCACATTTTGCTAAATCAGTAGACAGGTTTTCTCAGATGTCATAACAGATGTTATGACATCCTGTTCTGAACTAACAGGATTGCAGGATTGGATAAGTCTGAGTTTTTTCAGGAAATAACTCAGTCCTTTCTGAACAGAATCCTGCGTTTTCTGAGGGGTAACCTAGCTCAACCCTAACCTGGTTAATAAAGTCCTGTGACCTGGTCTTTAGGTCAAACGGAATTAACCCTAGGTTTTTGGAAACCCTAACTGAAGTTGCAGCTGCTATATATTCAACAGAGCTGCTGTTTTTCAAGGATCCCTGCTGATTGATTAGAAGATCATTTTGTAATCTGTATAGATTTGTTTATTTGTACTCCAAGCAATTATCATTGTGATAAGTGCCTTGGAATAGGTTTCTATTTGTAAGGGTTGTGTAGCACTCAAAGCTTTGAAGTAAGAGTGTTTGAATGTTCCTTGACTAAAGCTGTGAAGCAGAGTCAAGTTAGTTGTGTACATCACTCAAAGCTGTGAAGCACGAGTGATTGTGTTGCTTGATTAAAAAGCTGTGAAGCTTAATTAAGTGTGTGTTTTTGAAGAGTGTCTTCATCAATTCTTAAGTCAAAATTGGTTTATGTATCACTGCTGTGATTGAGGGGGAGTGAGTAGGAACTCAGGTTTAAGTTGTACTTAGATTAGAATTGCATTGGGTAGGTCTTAAGTGAAGGAGATAAACTGGTTGGTTTATTCCTGAATTAACATCTCTTATAGTGGATTCTCTCCCTGGCTTGGTAGCCCCCAGAGTAGGTGTTGTTGCACACTGAACTGGGTAAACAATTAACTGTGTTCTTTATTGCTTTTGTATTTACTGTCATATAGTAAGTCAGATACGGTGTCATAACATTGAACGTGACATTGAGTATCTGCAGCCAGAATTTCAATTGGCATCAGAGCAGGCACCCTGCCTGTATTACTGGGTGAGATCTAGGGATATCACTTTCTGGCACTATGGACAAAGAAGGAGTTTTTGGAAATAGACCACCCATTCTGGATGGAACTAATTATGATTACTGGAAACCTCGTATGATTGCCTTCCTAAAATCTCTGGACAAAAAAGCTTGGAGAGCTGCTGACAAAGGATGGATTCATCCCACCATAACTGAGATAGATGGGACAATCAGTCTGAAGCCTGAGGAAGATTGGAGTAAAGAAGAAGACGAGTTAGCTCTGGGAAATTCAAAAGCTTTAAATGCCTTGTTCAATGGAATTGATAGAAACATTTTCAGACTAGTACATCAATATGAACTGGCCAAGGAAGTTTGGGACACTCTCAAAACTACTCATGAGGGAACTTCCAAAGTAAAAATGTCAAGGCTTCAGATGTTGACCACCAAATTTGAGAATCTAAAAATGATGGAAGATGAAACCATTCATGAGTTTCACATGAACATCTTGGAGATTGCCAACACCTCAGGAGCACTGGGAGAAAAAATGTCAGAAGAAAAACTGGTGAGGAAGATTCTCAGATCCTTGCCTAAAAGATTTGCAATGAAGGTAACTGCCATAGAGGAAGCCCAGGACATTAGCAAGTTGAAAGTGGATGAACTTATTGGGTCTCTTCAGACTTTTGAGATGGGGATCACTGATAATGGTGACAAGAAGAACAAAAGCATAGCACTTGTATCCAACACTGATGTTGAATACAAGGAGGATGAAGAAGAAAACATATCAGAAGCTATTGCCATGCTTGGAAGACAGTTCAACAGGCTCATCAAAAGAATGGACCCAAAGTCAAGGTCTAATGTTCAAAACATTCCCTCTAACATTGACAGTTCCAGCAGAAGACCAAGGTCAGAAGATAAGGGAAACCAAGGCAGAGGTATTCAATGCCATGGATGTGAAGGATATGGACATATTCGAGCTGAATGTCCTACCTTTCTTAAGAAGCAAAAGAAAGGAATGACTGTTACTTGGTCTGACTATGATTCAGAAAGTAATTCTGAAGAAGAATCTGCCAAACTAGTTACTGCCCTAACTAGTGTTTGTACTTCTGAAAGTGACACTAGTGATGAAGAAGTAACATTTGAAGAACTGGATGATACCTACAAGAAATTGTGTATCAGAAGTGCTGAAGTCTGTGTGCAGAATGAGAAACAATCAAAACTCATTATAAAGCTGGAGGCTGAAAAGAGGGCAAATCTTGAAACTATAAGTCATTTAGAAGGAGAAGTTCAACTGCTGAACTCACAACTGAATCAAATGACCAAATCTGTCAAGATGTTGACCAATGGAACAGACAAATTGGAAGAGATCCTTCAGGTTGGACAAAATGTGGGAAATAAATCTGGACTAGGATTTATGGAAGCAAAGAAATTTGGTACTGGTAAGCAAATGTCAAAACGGATGTCTCAACACAACTCTCAACATCAGGAACAGAGACATATGAAGAAAAGGTACCAAAGATGGAAATGCCATCATTGTGGTAGATATGGCCACATAAAGCCCTTCTGCTTCAGATTACATGGATACCCTAATCAGATCTCAGGTGTCAAACCTAAGTCTAAAAAGGTACCACATGCTCCTCAATGGAAGAAAAAGGCTACTGCACTGATAGCTCACACTTCCCTGAGGGTCTCTGCAAAGGAAGACTGGTACTTTGACAGTGGATGTTCCAGACATATGACTGGAATCAAGAACCTCCTCAATAATGTTAAGCCTCACACCACCAGTTTTGTGACCTTTGGAGATGGGGCTAAAGGTGAAATCAAAGGAGTTGGTGATTTGGACTGCCCTGGAGTTCCAAGTCTGAATGAAGTACTGCTGGTGAAAGGACTGACCGCTAATCTCATTAGTATCAGTCAACTGTGTGATCTAGGATTCAAGGTCAATTTCTCAAGATCTGAATGCCTTGTAATCAATGACAAACAAGAGATAGTAATGAAAGGAGTCAGATCCAAAGACAACTGTTACTTGTGGGAGGCTGAGAACACTAATTCCTCATCTGTGTATTCCATTGCAAAAGAAGAAAAAGAGGTGAAACTGTGGCAGCATAAGCTTGGTCTCCTTCATCTAAGAAGAATGAAGAGAGCTATCTCTATGGAAACTCTCAGAAGAACTCCAAAACTACAGGTTGATGATATCTGTGATGTGGGAAATAAACTTGAAGAAGAATGTGTTGTCAGAACCTTAAGTCATCTTGACAAGGATGTTGGAAATAACAAGTCTCACAAATTCTGTTCTCAAAACATCTGGTCAAAACAGATGCTCCCTGAGTACAATGTTACACAAGATGTTGTGACATTGTGTTGTGACAATCTGAAAACATTCAACATTTCCTTGAACCCTATTGACTTTGAAGAGAAGAAGTCATTTAAACTGGAACATAGGTTCTCTAAGCTTCAGTTGACTGATTCTTCTACCAAGGCTCTTGTTGGAAATAAACTTGAAAATTTGAGGGGCAGGTTGGGTATTCACCAACATGAGAAATTATAGCAATCAGTTTTGCTTAAAACAAGGGTTGAAGGGATTAATTTTATTAAGTCTATATTTAGTGGGTTAATCATATTCTTTCACAATTCCTTCAAAAGCTTTAAGAAGTTGAAGAGACTCCCTTTTACCCCCTACCTCTCTCATCCTTGCAACCTGTTTCCTCCTCCCAATCAAAGATTTTTCTCAAACTGCTACTATTACTCAAAGTCAATCAAAATGTCTCAGACATCGTCTTCCACCATGGCGGCTTCGTCTTCCTCATCATCGTCATCATCTGATCAAGATTCTAGGGCAATCACTACATGCATAGAATCTGAAGTTCTTGAGGTCACTCCTCTCAGGGAGATGGCAACTGACCCAACCAGAGTAAAAAAGCTCAGAACCAGACATGCAGGAAGAGCTCAAGCTACAGCCTCTGGTAATTCTTCTCATCCTTCGTCTTCTGTACCTAATAGAGAAGGATCAGTTCAAGTACACCAAGCTATTGCTAGGCTGGTTACTAGCATTCTGAGTGGCAACCAATATGTACCGGGGATTTCTATCCCTTTAAATCAATCAGAAAGTCCAAATGTGGAAGGTTCTGAAAATGTAGATGTCACTGAGGATGTTGTGACACCAAAAGACAACATTCAGAACTCCTCTGAAAAGGCTACTGATCCACCTATCATTGATGTGGATGAAGATTACTCAGATAATGAACTGATTGCTAATGTGAACCCTAGCATAGCTAGGAGATTGATGAAAAGAAAGAGTAGTCAGAATGATAAACCTGATGCTAAGAAATCCAAGGCTGAAGGGATGGCTGAGAAAAGCATTCAGACAAAAGGGAAGAAGGCACAGGTGCAGACTGCTAGACAACCAATCTCTAAGAAAAGTAAAGAACCTGAAACTTCTGATTCTGATGATGAATCAGAATTTGAGATTGATATTGAATAAACTCCCATCAGAAGGAAGCTCCCCTCCAGCAAGATTTCTAGAGTGCCTGAAGTGCCAACAGACAACATCTCCTTTCATCATCCTGACAATGCAAACAGATGGAAGTATGTTTGCTTAAAGAGAATAGCCTTGGAGAGAGAACTCAACAATGATGCCTTGGAGTGCAAAGACATCATGGATCTGATCAAGAATGCTGGGCTAATGAAGACAGTGATGAAGTTTAATAAATGTTATGAAAATCTGGTTAAGGAGTTTGTAGTGAACTTGTCTAATGATTGTGCTGATGGAAGGTCAGCTGACTTTGAGAGTGTGTTTGTTAGAGGAAGAAGGGTCAAGTTCTCTCCATCAGAAATCAACAAGTTTCTTGGAAGAACAAATAAGGACTGTCCTGATCTAGAGGCAACTGACAATGAAGTGTGTCTAACCATCACAGCCAGGCAAGTAAAGTGCTGGCCATTGAAAGGGAAGCTGAATGCTAGTAAACTCAGCATGAAATTTGCCATCTTGCATAAAATAGGTGCAGCAAACTGGGTGCCTACAAATCACAAATCAACTATCTCCACAGGATTGGGGAGATTTATCTATGCTGTAGGAACCAAGACTGCCTTTGACTATGGAAGGTACATCTTTGAACAAACTTTAAAGCATGCTGGCAGTTATGCTGTCAAAGGACCAATTGCCTTTCCCTCCCTCCTCTGTGGAATCATCCTTGCACAATTCCCTGATATCCTTGTGGCAAGAGATACAGTCTGCAAAAGAGCTCCTGCCCTTGGCCTGCACTACAAACTGTTTCAGGGATCTCATGCTCCAGACATTGTCATGACATCAGCTGAGACATCGTCTGTGAAGACCCAGTCCAAGACATCAGATGTCATAGCTGTTTTAAAAGAAACTTGCAAAGAGCTGGATACTAGAAAAAGGACCCTAGAACTTCTAATTGCCAGGCTAGAAAAGGAGGAAGCTGAAGAAAACAGAAGGGAAGAAGGTGAAGGACATCTCAACATTGAAGAAACTAGCTCCTCAGAATCTGATGACAGTGCTTGAAGGTTGATTACTGTTTGGTGGAGTTTGGAAGTGTGTTCTGTTGTTGTCTACTGCTGATCTAATTATTTTGTCTTGGATAACTGTAAAATTTTCTGAACATGTATCTTTGGCCCATTTGTGGCTAAAGAGGGGAAGAATATTTTGGTACTTGCTTAATTAGTACTTGACATTCTATTTTTCTGCTGTCACTTATTTCTGCTGCTATCTATCTCTGATTGTTTAGGGTCTTTAGCCAAAAATCTACCAAAGGGGGAGTTTGTAGGTGTTTAGGTATTGGCTTGCATTTTTGGTAAATCCCAAGTGTATGTGTGAATGTCATGACTGATGTCATAACATTCTAGTTCAGTTTGTACTGACTCATTAGGTACATTTGCAGAAAAATATTGTAATTCAAATACTGATGTTTATAAGTGTGTATCTGAGCATTTTGCAAAATGATCACATTTTGCTAAATCAGTAGACAGGTTTTCTCAGATGTCATAACAGATGTTATGACATCCTGTTCTGAACTAACAGGATTGCAGGATTGGATAAGTCTGAGTTTTTTCAGGAAATAACTCAGTCCTTTCTGAACAGAATCCTGCGTTTTCTGAGGGGTAACCTAGCTCAACCCTAACCTGGTTAATAAAGTCCCGTGACCTGGTCTTTAGGTCAAACGGAATTAACCCTAGGTTTTTGGAAACCCTAACTGAAGTTGCAGCTGCTATATATTCAACAGAGCTGTTGTTTTTCAAGGATCCCTGCTGATTGATTAGAAGATCATTTTGTAATCTATATAGATTTGTTTATTTGTACTCCAAGCAATTATCATTGTGATAAGTGCCTTGGAATAGGTTTCTATTTGTAAGGGTTGTGTAGCACTCAAAGCTTTGAAGCAAGAGTGTTTGAATGTTCCTTGACTAAAGCTGTGAAGCAGAGTCAAGTTAGTTGTGTACATCACTCAAAGCTGTGAAGCACGAGTGATTGTGTTGCTTGATTAAAAAGCTGTGAAGCTTAATCAAGTGTGTGTTTTTGAAGAGTGTCTTCATCAATTCTTAAGTCAAAATTGGTTTATGTATCACTGCTGTGATTGAGGGGGAGTGAGTAGGAACTCAGGTTTAAGTTGTACTTAGATTAGAATTGCATTGGGTAGGTCTTAAGTGAAGGAGATAAACTGGTTGGTTTATTCCTGAATTAACATCTCTTATAGTGGATTCTCTCCCTGGCTTGGTAGCCCCCAGAGTAGGTGTTGTTGCACACTGAACTGGGTAAACAATTAACTGTGTTCTTTATTGCTTTTGTATTTACTGTCATATAGTAAGTCAGATACGGTGTCATAACATTGAACGTGACATTGAGTATCTGCAGCCAGAATTTCAGAAATTTGAAATTGGAAGGGAATTATGTGGCAATCCATGTGATGTTGCAAGAACAAGTATGGGCTTTTGATAAAAAAGAATGAAGGGTGGGGATTGAATGAGATGAAAAGTGAAATTTGTAACTTTGTGGTCCCAAATTTGGCTTTTTTCTTATTTTGGACAAAACAATAAACATAAATAATACTAATAGTAAATATATAAAAAAATTTTAGTATAATGATACAAACTAAAAGAATAAAATAAAATCAAAAAGAAAATATTTTAATTTTAATTTTTCTGAATAAAAACCGGGACCGGAAATAACAAAAAATGATAAAAACGAACACCTAAGTAATCGTTAAAAAAAAAAGAAAATGAACATATTAAAATAAACTACACACAACAAAGATTAATAAAAAAGATTGCAATTGATCAAAATCTAAAGTAAAAATACTCGGTTAAACAAGCACTGACAGGTAAAATGTGACTGCAAACTGCACCGAAAAAATAAAGCGAACATACTAACATGATCTACGCGAAATGTAGATTCATAAAAAAGTTAGTTAAAGATCAAAGATCAAAATATTTTTTTCTGCTAATTTTCCGCACAATGTCGAATTGCTTTTAACAGTTTGTCTGTAGAACCAAAATATCAATATTATTAGATTTTGATCAACTTTGCGCAATGCATGAAGCGAAGAAAAGAAATAAAATACATGAAGGTATTTGAGGGAATAAAACCTTACTCGAGAAACCACATTTGATCTTCTCGATTCAAATCCTACCTTGCAACACAAACAAAAGAAACAAAACATTTTTTTATATTTTGATTAATGGTTAGTAAATATAAAAGGAAAACACGAAGGTGTTTGGTGATCTTGATGCCAAGTAATGATACAAAACAGAGGTGGGATATTAGATTAAAATTGGGGTATGACATTAGGCATAGGTGCAATGATCACATTAGGAGTCTCAGGAGGATCAAATTCAATCTCCTTAGAATCAGTCATATCTTGAATCTTATTTTTCAGAGCCCAACAACCATTACTGTCATGTCCAGGACCGTTGGAGTGATATGCACACCTTGTATTAGGATTGTAACTGGGAGAAGAAGTATTGGGATTCTGAGGAGGATCCTTCAATGTAATCAGCTCTGCCTTCAACATGTGTTGCAATGCTTGTGACAACGACATGTTGATTTTGGTGAGCTATCTCTTGGGTGCATACTGCCTATGATGATTATCTTGTTGTTGTTGTTGTACTGGGGAATGATTAGAAATTAGAACTGCCCCCACAGATTGGTTGCGACCACTCTTATTACGACCCTTCTGGTCGTACACAATGTTAGATTCTTTCTTACCATTGTATGAGTTCTTCGTAGTATTCAAAGACATAGACACCTGAATTTTACCACTTCTGATTCCATTCTCAACATGTTCCCATGTCAATATCAGTTCAATGAAACCGACTGAAGAACTTCCAAGTTGGTGATTATAGAAAGGACCTATTAGCATACTCATGAACATGTCAACCAATTCCCTATCAGCCAAAGGAGGTTGAACTCTACCTGCAATATTTCTCCATCTTTGTACGTACTCTTTAAAGCCTTCCTCAGAACCCATGGACATACTCTGTAGTTGCATGCGGGTTGGTGCCAAATCAGAATTTTCCGAACATATGATCTCAAATGCAACTTCGGGCAAGAAACGCCATCATACTTAGAAAAGGTATGAGTTTTGAACTTAGGAGGAATGATGATTCCTGAGACTAAACCCAATTCTTCAAATTTCAAGCCAGACACCTTCTAGATCTCCATAGCTTTCAAGCGCTCTTCTAACAGCTTATGCTTCTCACCAGCAGGGGAAATTGTTCATCTAAATAATCATCTTCCTCTTCATCAGAATATTTGTCAGAACCATGATTGTTTTTTTTCCAGTTTTAACACTCTTACCATCTTTACCACTGTAATACAGTGGGAGAACTGACTTGGGTGTTTTAAGTTTTATCACAAATGTCACGGATAGCAAGAGTAAGCACCAACTTTTATTTTATCCAATAAAGGAAAGGGTGAAAAGAACAAGAAATACCTTTTGAGATATTTTCTTGAGTTCGGGGGGGGGGGGGGTTATGAAAAGGGAAGGTGTTAGCACCCTTGTCATCTGTAGTTATCTATGGGCTCTTAGTTGCTTGATCACATTGAAAATGCTTTGTTTGAAATATGTTTGTGATTGGTGCGAGTTTGAAAATATTTTGAAAACACCTTTATTTCGGCAAACTTTGAAATGTTTCTAGTCTCTATAAGAGAGCATACAAAGTGTATATTTTATAAATAGTTCAAAGATATGTTTGTTTTTGAAGATGTTTTGAAAGTGTAAGTATGTAAATGGTTTTAATTTGCGAGCAAGCAACTACGAGCGTCCTACCTACTCAAAAGGTCATTGTTCTTTTCCTCTTCCTTTAGATGTGGCTATCTTATCATTGATTGGTAAGAAGCCCTTCCATTGGATACGAAGGGACGGGCATGGGTCAATCGTATAGTCATAGAAGGCAACTTATGATACATTTTAGCAATTTTCGTAAGGGATTAGATCGTTTACCAAAGGCAACATCGAGGGATATCGAGGGACTATGATTTTTTTATCGAGGTTCTTTGGTAAAACACATATATTCGAGGGACATGACTATTTTCTGAGGCAACAAGCGAGGTTACCTTAGAGGTGTACGTGTGAATTGTGTTTTGATTGCATGCACTTTTGTCTTTGAGATTAGGGTTTTCTAACGGTTTATTTTATCTTGCCATACACACCCGAATTACTAGCAATCATATGAAAAGCGATAAATTTGTGGAAATTAAAATCCTACACTATTACATCATTAGGGGAGTGGGTGTATAATTTACAAATGGGGATGAAGTAGATGTTTAATTATTACAACCATATCGAATAGTTGGATAGTAATGAAGAAAATCTGTGAAAAATGTAATGACAATGTAAAAACAAAGAAAATAGCATTTTGAACTATTATGTGTCAACATATGCTGCTATGCATCAACACATAACTCTTCTTGCTCCTGTAAAACAAAATCAACTCAGTATGATTCGATGCATAATGGGATGTGTCGACTCATTCCACTTCCTGTTTCTAAAAAATCCCAAATCAACTCAGTATGAGTCGATGCATAATGGGATGTGTCGACTCATGTGAAGGGTGAGAAAACACTTAGAAGGGGGGGTTGAATAAGTTTTTCCTTTTTCTCGTGCAATAATAATGGAAGGTGTTGTACCCCAAAATTTGCCCTCTCACTTATCAAGAATTTGCTCACGAGATCTCTTTTGGCTCAAGACTGCACTAGGGTTGATCAGCTCAAGGCACCTCCTTAAGCACTAATGACCAAAATTAGGGTTTGAGATTGCACAAGGATATCTGAACTTTCAATGCTTCATATGACTTTCATGGATCATTATGGACCTTCAAGATTACTCATGTCAAATTTCAAGCTTTGGATCACACCTTTGCTCAGCCAATTGAGCAGTTGACCTAAAAATGAGTTGTATTAGGGGAAAAGTTAACTATGGCCAGTTCACAGTTAAACTTAATAGTTTTTGATCCACATCAACATTTTAAACTCATATGTATCATTTGATCAAATCTTCAAAAGGGAAAATGGTCAAAATTAGGGTTTTGACTGGGAAAGGGAAATTTTTTATTTTTGACCTAGAAAATGATCAATTGGTTTAAGGCATGACCTCAAGAGTCCAATTGCATCATTTTAACCTAATGACATGGCTCAAAATATTGCTCAAGACCAATGGATTGACAGATGAATTTTCAGTCAACTGATCAAAAGTCAACTGTATACTGAAAAGTCAAACTTTGACTTTTTGGTCAAAATTCAATGTCAAAGGTCACAATTCATCAAAGCATGTCAAAATATGAAACTTATTCATCAAGAAATCAAAAAGTCAATATTTCATTTTGAAAAGTCAAAGTTTTCTAACTTAGAAATTTTTATAAGTGTTGAAACTTCATGTTTTTTTCATAACTTTAAGCCAATTTTTCACCATGATGCAAGTTGATTCAAAAGAAACTTTCAACATGAAAGTTGTAGATCTCCATGATATATAAAACATTGCTTCACACAACTTCTCCTAAAAGTGCTTGTATCTTAAGTTATTAATTCATAAATTCATGGTCATGAAACAAAAACACTTAGTTAAATTTTGCCCTAATTTGGTCAGGATTTTGACCTAACTTCATGGAACTTTTTCATATAGTTCCAAGGGGAATTTTCAAAATTGATTCAAAGATGGATTGTATAGCACATTACAAGCTTTCCAAAATGTCTAATAACTCCTTGAGATTATTCTTGAGCAGGGAGAATCGAAGAGATGAAGTTAGGATTTTATCACTTGAATTACAAGTCATTTTTTGATGTACACATGAACCAAATCCATGCTAGGCTGCATAATCTTTGCTTTGTATGCCTCAAACTTGTTTGTCACTCCATAATTAAATGTTTACACAGTTGTTAGGGCTTTTATCCAAGCAATTGAGCTATTATCCAAGTTGCATTTCCATTAACGGCACAAAGTTAACATTGTCATTCTTGTAAAGCAAGCTTTTTGCATAAAGTCCATTCTTGAGCCTCTAACTTGTTCCCTTTGATCACACTCCATCCACAAAGTCAGAAGCAAACTTGTTTAAAGCATAACCACTCTATGAACCAAGTACAAGGCATGGAAACTTGTTTTGTCAAAAGATCACATGTTGAACTTAAACATACAAATTTGAATTCTGATCAACTAGAGTACTCCAAACTTTGTTGCTTATAAATAGAGTCACTATTTGTGAGATAAGGGACGAGTTTGAGCACCCTGAAACACTCCCAAATTCCCTCTAGCCATAAATTGCACAAAAAACTCCATTGATACACAATTCTGACCTTAAACTTGTATCTCTCATTTCCCTCGTGCGTTTTCCCTCAAACTCATTCCTAAAGCTTCCTTACATCAAATACAACTCACCCTCATCCTTATTCCAGAACTGTAACACCATTTACCATAACCTCCATAACCAAAAAAATAGAGTCTGCATCTTGATTTCTCCAGGCTATTTCAGCCACTCTGCAACCAAGCTAATCATTGCTTTAGCTTCCTGGGACCTCAGTGGAGCTATTATGATCATCACAACATCATGAGAAGTGCTCATTTGCAGAACACGGTTTCCAGTTTTGAGGTAAGTTATCTCAACTTTGAACTTTTCATAAAAGCATTATTAATGTTTAATTTATGAATTAAAAATGTAGACATCATTGTTCTGAAGCTAACCATGTCTTTAGATTTCATTTATATTGCTTGAGTAGTTAGAATTTTGAATCTGAACATCCTGGAAAAATTAGGTCAGAATTTGTTACCATTCAAAATTTGTGTTCATTCTTGAGAATTAGTTTAAGTTGGTTATATTTCTGGAATTGTGATAAAATTTTACACAAGTTTCATGTTTACTTTGTTGCAAATTGTTGAGAAATGAACAAGTTACAGTTGGTCTGGCTGGAGATTGAAGATGAAGTGTAAATCAGAGTGCATTTTGTATCATATATTTATTGTTTTGCTTATGTTAACGGATGCATAGCCACCCCAGTGGTAAAAGCGCGCGCCTGTAACCTTTGGGACATGGGTTCGAGCACCAATAGTACCCTTTTGGATTTTTCACATTTTTGCATTCTGACTTTCTTTTTTTGGCAGGCGTCTGGGCCTGCCTTGGGCCTTTTGTTTTTTTTCTTACTGTTAACCCCCCTGCAGGCTATTCACACCCCTGGCCCAGTTTTATTTTCTTTTCTTATTTTCATTTTATTTATTTTCTTAATTATTTTTCTAATACTAAAAAATCATAAAAAAAATATAAAAATGCTAGATTTATATTTGGACATAGTTTATTTATTTTTTCTCACACAAAAATTATTTTATTTTATCATATTTCATTTATTTCACTAAATATTTTGTAAATTTAATTAAAATACTAGATTTTATTTATTTTCTTTTACACCAATTAAATATATTATTTTAAAATATAAAAAAGACCAAAAATATTTTATAATACTATAGATTATTTTTAAGACAAAAATACCAAAAATATTCCTTTTATAAACTTAATTTCTTTTTAATCAATTAATAGATTTAGGGTTTTATTTAAAATCTTTCTTGGTAAATTTAGGTTTTAATTTTAATTAATTATTTTCTTTTAATTAATTAGGTTTAAAAAAATTCCCTTTTCCTAAAAAATCCAAACAAAAATATCCATTTTCTTCATATTTACATTCTTGTATATTTATTCATTATGTACATTATTTATTTCAATTCTTGTACAAATTCAATATGGTTGTAATAGATTAATTAGGTTTAATTTCTTGAAATCCCTATTTATAATTTGTACACCCCCCTCCCATAAGTATTGTAATAGCGTAGTAATTTTAAATTCCGCAATTTATCGCTTTATATACAAATGCTAGTAATTAGGGTTTTTTATGGAAAGACTAAAACCAATCAAATAGAAAACCCTAATCAAAGACAAAATCAAGCATGAAAAACAATACATTTGCACACAAGCACCCCGTAGGGTAAATCCACTTGGTTTTCTTTACAAAATGGCCATATTACGCATATGAGGTATCTTAACAAAAACAAGCAAAATACAAAATCATAGTCTCTCGATGACGTTATCCATGTTGCCTTTCAAATGATCTTAGTCCCTAAAAGAAAATGCTAAGATACCTTGCAACATTGCTAAACATGGTTATATGATGACCCTCGCCCATCCCGTTTACATCCAAAGATAGGGTTATTTACCAAATCAATGGTGAGATAACAATGTCAAAGGAAAGAGGAAATGAACGTGAAAGACTTTTGAGTAGGTAGAATGTTCCTAGTTACTCGCTCAATTTCAAAACAAAAATATCCTTGTTGTTTTCAAAATAAACACCTACACTTTCAAAACCTCTTACAAACTTGAAAACATTTTCAAAAGATCAAACATCTTTGTATACATTCTTACAAAAGAGAATCATTACAAAGCTTGCCTAAACAATGGCCTCTTTACAAAATACTTTCAAAAACCACACAAAGCATAATTCCAAACAAAAACCAAATGATCTAGCAAGTAACTAAGAGCCCATGGAAAACCATGGATGAAAAGGGTGATAATACCTTCCCTTTTCATAATCTACCCCCCGGACTCAAGAAATAATCTCAAAGTCTTTCTTGTGCTTTTTCACCTTTCCTTTTGGATAAAAGAAAAGTCGGTGGCGACTCTTGCTAACCGCAACATTTGCAATCAAACGCAAAACCTTCAAGTCAGTTCTCTCATTGCATCACAGAAGGACACAGGTAATTTTATCCTGGTTCGTTTGAAACTCAAACTACTCCAGTCCACCCGCCAAGGTGATTTCGCCTCTCTCAACAAAGACTTAATCTACTATAATCAAAACTAATTACAAATGCACAACCAAACTGTTGTGACTAACAATACAATGCACAAGACAACTGCAAGTGACTAACACCTCTAAGACTCAACTAGTCCTAGCCCTCTTGAGAAATCTAACCCAACTGGTCTCTCAAGGAACAATTACAATGCACAACCAAACTGTTGTGACTAACAATACAATGCACAAGCCAACTGCAAGTGACTAACACCTCTAAGACTCAACTAGTCCTAGCCCTCTTGAGAAATCTGACCCAACTGGTCTCTCAAGGAACAATTACAAATATTATCTCTTAACAGTAGTGAATCAGAATGCTTCTAATAAGCTATATCATAAACTGTGATTTATCACTAAGATTTTAGCCCAGTACTTAAGAATTACCCACTATATACAAAGAGTTTACAAGAATGAAAATAGTGAGCTTCAGTATATTTTGCGTGGATCAGTAACCTTGCTTTGAAACAAATGGTCTTCTATATATAGCTTCAAATTTTGACCATTACTGCCTTGAAGAGAGGGTATGAAGTAATGATGCGTGTTAGCTTTACCTTTATGTTTCCAATGCTCTCGTGTGTAGTACCACTTGAGTGCATTAGCCGTCTTAGCATTAAATGATCAACGGTACTGTCAGAGCTTGTCTCTCGAAGTTTAAAAGTTTGCTTGCAGCGTTGCAACATCAGAGTTTGCTTTAACTTTTCTTCTATCAGAGTTTTCTATATCACTTCTTCTGTTAGAGTTTTCTGCATTTTATGTTCATCAGAGTTTGCTTCAGCTTGCATTATCAGATATTGCTTTCAGCGTGCTTCTTTCAAAGCTTTGCTTCAGCTAGCTTTATCAGAGGTTGCTTAAGATTACTTTTTATCATAGTTTGCCTTGGAGTGCTTCCTTCAGAGTTTTCTCCAGACTTGCGTTTACATAAAATTTCTTAGGAAATTTTTTATCCTTTTTCAGCTCAGCGTAGAATGATGTTTCACTTTTGAGAATGCTTGAGTCAGAACATCATCTGAATTAGAAAACATGCACATCAGAGTATAAAATATATTATACAAAATTTATTTCATTGTTATCATCAAAACTCTAAGATATGATTAGAACCAAACTTTGTTCTAACAATCTCCCCCTTTTTGATGATGACAAAACAATTCAGATTTTGATTTAAATTTTTTTTTTGTATAAGAGTGAAAATCTCCCTCTGAGATTGATAATATCCCCCCGAGATAAATATTTCTTCTTCTGAAATAAATAATAAAAGAACTTAAATTCATAATAGAAACTTCCTGAGATTGTTCTTCAGAGCTTTGGGACATTTTTCTTTCAGAGTTTCTTTAAGAGCTCCTGATCTTCTCTTCAGAGTTTCTTTAGAAGATCTTTACCAGATGATGTTTAGAGCTTAGTCTTTCAGAGTCTTGAGGTACCTGCATATCTCTTAAACAGGAAAAAAACTTTGTATTTTGTTAGGAATGTTTGAGATTTAGTCCCATAACTGCTATCATGGATCAGATCAAAATCACATTTTCTCCCCCTTTTTGTCATAATCAAAAAGAAAAAAAAAATTAAAGAGATTCAAAAGATTTTTATATAGAAGATGTCAAAGGATAGAAGTACAAAAAATGGGGAAAAATAAAACTAAGATTGACGAGAGACAAGAGAAAGAAGAAGATTCTTGATTTCTATTGATGATTCCTCTTGTTTCATCATCCAAGTTCTGATTTCTTTGTTGGTTTTGTCCTGTTTAGATTCCTCTTGAGAGAGAGAGAGAGAGAGAGAGAGAGAGAGAGAGAGAGAGAGAGAGAGAGAGAGAGTAAAAAGTAAAAAAGGAATTTTTCAAAGTATTTATAGCTTGTGAAAAAGAATTTTAAAGTAATAAAACAGTTAAAGAATTTAGAACAATTAAATTAAAAAAATAATCATTACAAGCAATTAATGAGATTTGTCATTGAGGGGATGCATGAGATTTGATCAAATCTGAACAGTTGCCTAGGAACGGCGTCTCAATAACAGTGCACACATGTGTGACCTTTCAGAGTTCAAACGTGTGTTCAACTTCTGAGGATAGCGTGTGACAATTGTTTTAATGTAATGAACTTCTGAACCATTTTTGTAATGAAACGTTAGACACATTTCAGAACATTAAAGATGGTTTCTGAAGTAACTCCTCTTCTAACTTCTGAAGAGTTGTTAATCAGAACATTCATTTCAGAACATTCTGAAAACATATATAGAGAAAAAAAATTCATTCAGGACAAAGTTCCATACTGATGTTTTTCAGAATGAATTTAAATTTATCTTCAAAAAGAGGTTTAGTAAAAATATCAGCCCATTGATGGTCTATGTCTACGAAGTTTAAACTTAAAATTCCTTTCAGAATATAGTCCCTTATGAAATGATGTTTAATTTCTATATGTTTTTCCTTAGAATGTAAGATAGGATTTTTTGAAAGACAAATAGCAGAGGTATTATCACAGAAGATAGGAATCTTACTTTCATAGAGATGATAATCTTCCAGCTGGCTCTTCATCCAGATCATCTGAGTGCTATATCTAGCAACAAATATATATTCTGCTTCAGTTGTTGATAGTGAAATAGTGGCTTGCTTCTTGCTGTACCATGAGATAATGTTATCACCCAGAAACTGACAGCTTTTAGGGGTGCTTTTTCGTTCTATTCTATCTCCAGCAAATTCAGCATCACAATACCCTACTAGTTTAAACTCTTTGGATCTTCTGTAACACAATCCAAGGTTAGTAGTACCTTTCAGATACCTCAAAATTCGCTTAACAGCAGTTAAGTGAGATTCTCTAGGATCTGATTGGAATCTTGCACATAAACATATACTGAATAATATATCTGGTCTAGATGCAGTCAGATAGAGAAGAGATCCAATAATACCTCTGTAGAGTTTCTGATCTACTTTCTTACTTACCTCATCTTTTCCCAAAATGCATGTAGGATGCATTGGTGTCTTTGCTTCTTTACTTTCTGATAGCTGGAATTTCTTCAGGAGTTCTTTAACATACTTTGTTTGATGTATGTAAGTACCTTATGGAGTCTGATTTATTTGGATTCCAAGAAAGAATTTTAGTTCTCCCATCATGCTCATCTCAAATTCAGCCTGCATAGACTCAGCAAATTCTCTTCCAAGAGAGACATTAGAAGTTCCAAAAATAATATCATCTACATATATTTGGAAAATTAAAATGTCATTTTTGAGTGTTTTTCTGAATAAGGTAGTGTTCACTTTCCCTTTGGTAAAATTCTTTTCTAAAAGAAAGTTACTTCGACGTTCATACCAAGCTCTGGGAGCTTGTTTCAGACCATACAGAGACTTTTTCAGTTTAAAAACATGTTCTGGATATTTTGAGTCATCAAAACCCGGAGGTTGATGGACATAAACTTCTTCTTCTATGTAACCATTTAAAAATTCACTTTTAACGTCCATTTAATATAATGAGATGTTATGTTAAACAACAAAAGAAATTAATAATATAATTGATTCTAACCTGGCGACTGGGGAAAAAGTTTCATTATAATCAATTCCTTCTTGTTGACTATAACCTTGTGCAACCAGTCGTACCTTGTTTCTGACAACCTCTCCTTACTCATTTAACTTGTTTCTGAATACCCATTTTGTTCCTATGATATTGAATCCTTTAGGTTTTGGAACTAGATCCCACACATCATTTCTGGAAAATTGATTTAGTTCTTCTTGCATATCTAGGATCCAATCATTGTCTTGCAGAGCTTCCTCTATTGAGGTTGGCTCAATTAGGACCAATCCAAACAAAGATTATTTATTTTTTGAGGAAGGATCTTGTTCTGATGGGGTCTTCTTTCTTTCCAATAATTACATTTTCTAGATGTGCTGATGTGATTCTGGGGAATCTTTTCTGTGATGTTTGTTCAGAAATTCTTAGATTGTCAAGAGCATTTGCAATAGCAGGATCTTCTGAATTGTCCTTTGCTTCTGACTCTTCAGAGTTTGTAAGATGATCTTTTGTACCTGCAGGATTTTCATTCTGCTTTGGCTTTTGCTGGCCAAGCTTATCATCAAATCTGACTTTAATTGATTCTTGAACAATCAGAGTTTATGTGTTGTATACCCTATAGCCTTTTGAGCGTTCAGAATATCCAATCAGAAAACACTTTTGTGCCTTAGAATCAAACTTGTTCGGATTATCTTTAGTATTCAGAATATAGCAAGTACATCCAAAGGATGAAAATATGAAATGTTGGGTTTTCTATTTTTCCATAATTCATAAGGAGTCTTTTCAAGAATAGGTCTTATAGAGACTCTATTTTGAATATAACATGATGTGTTCACTGCTTCTTCCCAGAAGTGTTTAGCCACATTGGTTTCATTAATCACGGTTCTGGCCATTTCTTGCAAAGTTCTATTCTTTCGCTCTACAACTCCATTTTGTTGGGGAGTTCTAGAACAAGATAAATCATGAGAAATTCCATTTTCTTTATAAATTTTTTTCAAAATAATGGTTTTCAAATTCTCCTCCATGATCACTTCTAACTTTTATGATTCTAAACTCTTTTTCATTTTGCACTTGGTTGCAAAAGTCGAAGAACACAGAATGTGACTCATGCTTGTGTTTTAAAAACTTAACCCATGTCCATCTGCTATAGTCATCAATAATGACCAATCCATACTTCTTGCCTCTTATGGATGCAATTTTAACCGGTCCAAACAGATCAAATGTGAAGAAGTTCCAACGGCCTAGAGGAAGAAATAACATTTTTTGACTTAAAGGAAGGTTTTGAAAATTTTCCTTTCTGACATGCTTCACACAGAGCTTCTGAGTTGATCTTCAGATTGGGAAGTCCCCTGACCATATTGAGTTTGTTAATTTGAGATATTCTTCTCATGCTAACATGTCCCAATCTTCCGTGTCAGACCCATTGCTCATCGCTAACAGACATAAGGCATTTTACATTCTGAGTTATAAGGTCAGAAAGATCAATTTTATAGATGTTGTTCTTTCTCTTGCCAGTAAAAAGGATTGTTCCATATTTTTGACTAACAGAACTACATGATTTTTGATTAAAGATTATGTCATAATCATTGTCACTTAATTGACTTATGGACAACAAGTTATGCGCTAATCCTTCTACCAACAGAATATTAGTTATAGAAGGAAGGTTACCGTTTCCAATGGTTCCAGAACCAATAATCTTTCCTTTCTGATTTCCTCCAAATTTGACATCTCCTCCAGATTTAAGTTCTAGACTTTGGAACATAGACTTTCTTCCCGTCATATGTCGTGAGCATCCAGAGTCCAGGTACCATGACTGGTGTTTCAACAGTGTTGTTAAGGACATCTACAACATATATTATTTTCTCCTTAGGTACCCATATCCTTTTGGGTCCTTTTTGGTTAGAGTTTCTAAAGTTCTGTTTGAACTTTGATTTAGCATAAAAAATTTCATAGTGAGATGTGTATTTGATATCATGTGTGTGCCCAAAACTAAATTGTCTGTGCAGTGGTTTATATGTGATAACCATTTCCTCAACATGTTTAGGTTTATATTTTCTTTCCCTTTGGGAGTTTCATATCCAATTCCTCTTCTGTTATTTCAACTAACACCATAAATCATTGAAGCCATTTTGCTTCTATATATGCTTTTAGCAAGAAATGTTTGAAAACTAGAGTCATATTCTTTAAGAATATCTCTTGAACTTGAAGCAGAATCTGAAATAGAAATCTTTTGAACTTTTTGAACTTCCTCTTTGAGTTTAAAATTGTTTTCTTTAAGTTCAAAGTTTTCTGTTTCAAGTTTCTCAAAATCAGATGCAAGATTCTTTTTGAGTTTCTTGTATTTGATTTTGAGTTGACTGTAGTTTTCAAGAAGTTCTGATAAGCTTTCTACAAGTTCGGCTCTAGAGAATTCAGAGAATACCTCTTTCGGTTCTGAATCAGAGTCTAAGTCACCGTCATCTGATGTGGTAGCCATAAACGCTAGGTTAGCATTGTGATATGGTGGGAGAACTGACTTGATGGTTTTACGTATGATCGTAAATGTTCCGGTTAGCAAGAGTCGCCACTGACTTTTCTTTTATCCAAAAGGAAAGGTGAAAAAGCACAGGAAATACCTTTGAGATTGTTTCTTGAGTTCGGGGGGTAGATTATGAAAAGGGAAGGTGTTAGCACCCTTTTCATCCATGGTTTTCCATGGGCTCTTAGTTACTTGCTACATCACTTGCTTTTGTTTGAAATTATGCTTTGTGTGGTTTTTTGAAAGTATTTTGTAAAGAGGCCATTGTTTAGGAAAACTTTATAATGAATCTCGTTCGTAAGAATGTATACAAAGTGTTTGATCTTTTGAAAATGTTTTCAAGTTTGTAAGACGTTTTGAAAGTGTAGGTATTTATTTTAAAAATAGAAAGGATGTTTTGTTGTGAAATGGAGCAAGTAATTAGGAGCATTCTACCTACTCAAAAGTCTTTCATGTTCATTTCCTTTTCCTTTGAAATTGTTATCTTACCATTGATTTGGTAAGTAACCTTATCTTTGGATGTAAACGGGACGGGTGTGGGTCATCATATAACCATGATTAGCAATGTTTCAAGATATCTTAGCATTATCTTTTAGGGACTAAGATCATTTGAAAGGCAACTTAGATAGCGTCATTGAGAGACTATGATCTTATATTTTGCTTGTTTTTACTAAGATACCTCACATGCATAATATGACCATTTAGTAAGGCAACTAAGTGGATTTACCTTGGGGGTGTTTGTGTGCAAGTGTATTGTTTTTCATGCTTGGTTTTGTCTTTGATTAGGGTTTTCTAATTGGTTGGTTTTAGTCTTTCCATACAAATCCTAATTACTAGCATTTGTATATAAAGCGATAAATTGCGATATTTAAAATTACTACGCTATTACAATACTTGGGAGAGGGGATGTACAAATTATAAATGGGGATTGCAAGAAAATAAACCTAATTAATCTATTACAACCATATTGAATTGGTATAAATGTACAAGAAATTAAATGAATATAATGTACAAAATGAATAAATGTACAAGAATATAAATGTAAAGTAAAGGGATGTTTGTTTGGATTTTTTAGAGAAAAGGGGTTTTGATTTTAAAATTAATTAACTAAAAGAAAATAATTAATTAAAAGTAAAAACCTAAATTTACTAGGAAAAGAAATTAAATAAAACCATAATCTATTAATTGATTAAAAAGAAATTAAGTTTATAAGAAGAATATTTTCGGTATTTTTTGTCTTAAAAATAATTTATAGTATTATAAAATATTTTTGGTCTTTTTATATTTTTAAATAGTATATTTAAATGGTGTAAAAGAAAATAATTAAAACCCTAGTTTTTATTAAATTTACAAAACAATTAGTCAAAATAAAATAAAGTATGATTAAATAAAAAAAATTTTGTGAGGAAAAATAAATAAACTATGTTAAAATATAAATCTACTATTTTTATATTTTTTTATGATTTTTTAGTAATAGAAAAATATTTAAGAAAATAAATAAAATGAAAATAAGAAAAGAAAATAAAATTGGGCCAGGGGTGTGAATAGCCTGCAAGGGGGATTAACAATAAGAAAAAAAAAACAAAAAGGCCCAGGAGAGGCCCAGGTGCTGCCAAAAAGAAAGTCGGAATGCAAAAAAATGTGAAAAATCCAAAAGGGTACCACTGGGGCTCAAACCCAGGTCCCTCAAGTCACAAGCACGCGCTTCTACCACTAGGGTGGCTATACATCCGTTTATATAAATCAAATCATAAATATATGGTAAACACATTCGTAAGGCCAACTTCATCTTCAACCTCACGCCCAGCCAGAAACTCTGTATCTCATTCAAATCTCAACAAAAATGAAAACTATAAACATGAAACTTGTAGAAAATTTTCTCACGATTTCAGAAATACAAAGCAATAAGATTATAGATCAAAGATAAGCATGAATTTTAATGGCCATAATCTGAACTCTAAAAATATCAGAAACTTCAATCTTAAAATTCTCTAAGCTCAAGCAAAATTAATGGAAACTACGAACATGGTTAACTTTAGGGCAATGATATCTACATGTTTCATTCACAAATAAATCATTTATGATGCCTGAATGAAAAGTTCCAAAGTTAGAAAACTTACTGTGATACAGTGGGAGAACTGACTTGAATGTTTTGCGTTTGATCGCAAATATTGCGGTTAGCAAGAGTCGCCACCGACTTTTCTTTTATCCAAAAGGAAAGGTGAAAAAGCATGGGAAAGACCTTTGAGATTATTTCTTGAGTTCGGGGGGAGATTATGAAAAGGGAAGGTATTAGCACCCTTTTCATCCATGGTTTTCCATGGGCTCTTAGTTACTTGGTAGATCACTTGCTTTTGTTTGAAATTGTGCTTTGTGTGGTTTTTGAAAGTATTTTGTATAAGAGGCCATTGTTTAGGCAATCTTTGTAATGATTCTCATTCGTAAGAATGTAGACAAAGATGTTGATCTTTTGAAAATGTTTTCAAGTTTTGTAAGATGTTTTGAAAGTGTAAGTGTTTGTTTGGAAAATAGCAAGGATGTTTTGTTTGAAATTGAGCAAGTAATTAGGGTCATTCTACCCATTCAAAAGTCTCTCTTATTCATTTTCTTTTCCTTTGACATTGTTATCTTACCATTGATTTGGTAAGTAACCCTATCTTTGGATGTAAACGGGACAGGCGTGGGTCATCGTATAACCATGATTAGCAATGTTGCAAGGTATGTTTGAATTTTTTTCTTTAGGGACTAAGATCATTTGAAAGGCAACATGGATAGCGTCATCGAGGGACTATGATCTTATATTTTGCTTGTTTTTTTCTAAGATACCTCACATGCATAATATGGCCATTTATAAGGAAACCAAGTGGATTTACCCTAGGGGTGCTTGTGTGCAAGTGTATTGTTTTACATGTTTGATTTGTCTTGATTAGGGTTTATAATTGATTGGTTTTAGTCTTTCCATACAAACCCTAATTACTAGCAATATATGAAAGTAACAAAAAGTGCGAAAAAATAAATATCATATGCTATTACAATCATTAGGGGGGTGGGGTGTACATATTTACAAATGGGGATTGCAAGTAAAATTAAGTCCTAAGTTACTATTACAACCATATTGAGTGGATAAGAATGTACAAGAAATATAAAATGAACTTGTTTTGTTTAAGAGAAGAGATAAGTTTTGTTTAAGAAAATATTTTTGATCTTTTTGTTTTAAGAAATAAAATAAAGAATGTAAAATGTAAAATGTTTTTGGTGTTTTTGATTAGTTAAAGTAGAAGCGATAGCCAAAAGTAGTAAGGAAAACAAAATAAAATAGAATCATCACATTGTTGAATTAAAAGCGATCAGAAGTTCTAACTCTGGCATGCTGCAAAAACAGAAATTATATTAGTAGAAATAGGTAAAGTCAGAAGTTCTGGGTCCGCTGGGAACAAAGAAGATTTCAGAAATTCTGATGCCACTGACAGAACTTAGTCTCCCTCTCCATGCTAGTCAGAACATCTTCAACTTAGTCATTTCTCAACAGAACAGAAGATGTGCATATAACAGTTATGGCAGGTTTCATAACGTTTTAGAAACAAGAGATATCAAAACTATAAATCAGAAGCAAGCATGAATTTTCCAATCCTAATTTCCTTAAAAAGTTATGAACTAATTTACTCCCTACTTAGGCCTACAAATACGTGAAACCTCCGAATACGTACAACATTAGAATCATGATGTCTACATTATATTTTTGAACATGCAAATCTGACAATGCCTAAGTAATATGATGAGAGTCAGCAGAAGCTTACCTTGCAGCTGGAAAATGTTCTGTGAGCTGGAGTCTGGTTCTGAACACTGGTGATGTTCTTAACAGCTCCTTCACTTGTTCAGTAGGCTGGAAGCTTTCAACTTGGGCAATGAATGATTAGAAAAATTCTGGAACAACCAAGGGGGAAAAGTTCTGACTTCCTTGAGGTGAATATGGATGGAGAATATGTTACAGTCTGAACAAAGAAGTTAGGATGGTTTATAAATGTATATCAGAAACTGTATGGATGGTTTTTGGTCAAGAAATATTTGAGGAAAAAAATGGAGTTTGAATGCAAGAACCAAAAGTTAACAGGTTTTTGTATTTACAGTTTTGGACTCTTGGAATTTTAGCAGGGGTTCAAGGCTTTTTCTTTCTCAAAAATTCAACCTCTTTACAGTTTCCAATGGCTTTCAATTTATGGGCGAGGATATTGTAGCTTTTAGAGATCAAGGGTACAACCATCATATGCTAGGCGCTGACTTGTTCTTGAAGCAAGTTCAAATAGGTATGGTGGTGTTTACCGTGGTGATTGGTAAACAACTGCTGATCTTCCAAAAGGTTACTTATTTGGTGACTCGCAGGATCGATCCTAAGACATGGTTGATTTTGGGGTTTTGATTAAGTTTGGTAATGGTTAAATGACGAGAAAATAAAGAAGTTTTATGTAAATTGCATGAAGAATGTAAATTGCATGAAGAAGAGAACATGATAAAATAAAGAAAGGCTTGAAATGAAATGCTTCGACTGGGAAAGTAAAGAGGAAAGCAAGTAAAGTTTCTGGAAAATAAATGACTTTGATTAATAAAGTGGTGTTTCACACATACATTCTCAACAATTCTTTCTCTCACGCTGGATACTCGAATCTATATGAGTGACTTGTATATAATTGTGAACACACGCGAAAAACTGCGTGAACTACTAATATTTATACTAAACACAACCCAAGTAACCGTCGGGCAGTTACACTGCTTCGAGATGACTCCACTTGGCACGTTCACAGCGTTCGACGCTCCAGATCTTGGCACGTTGCACTTGGTAACCGCTGGGAACCGTTTTCCCTCCAAACGTTTGAATCTCAAACCGTTCCATTCTGAGCAATCGAACACCTTCGTCGAGAAGCACCTTCGACGTCGAAGGCAACAAGATTCCTTCTTAGAAGAAATTCTCTAAGTACATTTCCATCTTCTGATGGGCACTTCGACAGACCCAGCTGGTCGAAACCATCCCTCAGCTTTTAATGGCTGATATTAATAAAAACAAGGGTGTGGAATTTAGGAGCCAACAAATTGCCCCCCAAGAATGCCTTATTTCGACTCTGAAAAGAAAAAGGCATTCTTTGAAATTCCATTCGACACCTGTCCTTTCATTCTTAGTCACAAATTAAACTGTGCACTTTTTGTCTTCTACCAACCACTGTCAATCCCAAGAAAAAGCCATCATTTCATCCATACCTAAGACGTCACCTCAGTACGGCGTGCAGCGTGCCCAATGTCTTTTCACAAATTGTCATCATGACAATTTCCCAAAAACGAGGGCGCACGCTGCACCCTTTCAATTCTGCAGAATGGCTATGTCAATAGGGGGACGCCACGTGTCCCACTACCTTCTGCAACATTAAATGGCCTCGAATTTGGGGATTTCCCCAACCATTATAAATAGCGCCAAGTACCCATTGTGGGACTTTTTCATGCTATCTTGCCTTCCAACTCCCTTGAACACAAAATCTCTGCAAACTTTGCAAACACCTTGTTCTTCACTTCATCTTCAACCTTAACATCAACAATGGCCTCAGGTTCTTCTACCGCTCCTAGTTCTAACATCCCCTCCAGAAATGTTAAACCCAAGATCTTCTCCACTGTCCCTGTAGTTACTCCTACAGGCCAACGAAGGGTTCCTGAACCCCTAGAAATTGCTGAACGTGAAGCTTATTCACACCAACTCATGATTCCGGTTGGATACTCCAACCAAATCTTCGCCATGTCTGGCCCGCTAAACCCATGCATCGCTGAAGCCATGAAGATCAAAAGCTTCTTTCCAGTGCTTGAAAAGCTCAAACCTGTTGGATGCTCTAAAAAAGATGCAGAGGATAACGAAGATCCCGCTAAGGAGAAAATTGATCTTCGCTTCTTCAATAGGGGTGTTAGGGCTTTCAGGTCTAGCCCTAGCCTCACTCCTGACTACAGTGCTTGGCTGGAAAAAATGGAAAAAAGCCAGGCTTCGATCTGGAAGGATCTGGGGATATTCGACCTAGTTATGTTGTCGAAGACGGGTCTCAACTACTCCCCTGAGATGTTGATAGCCTCCCTGCTTTTCTGGGATTACACTCATTTCACCTTCCACCTTCCCTGCGGAATGCTGACACCCACGCTTTTCGACGTGGCCGCCATCACTGGCCTTCGACCCACTGGGGATTATTTCGACCCGGAGGAAATGTCAGATGATCATATTGGATTCTCAGCTACGAAACCCACCTACACCACCTATATCAACCATTACCATGATAGGTCGACAGCCACTGTGTCGGATGTAGAGCATATCACGTTTCTAGCCCTATGGTTGTCACGCTTTGTGTTCTGCACAAAGTCTTTACAGGTGACAAAGAAGATGGACACCCTCGCCACCCAACTCCACCATGGCCAAAATATTTGTTTGGCAGAATTAATCTTGGTGAATCTGTACGAGTCGATTAGCAGCGGAGCAACTCTGTTGAAGATCATCGAGAATAGAGCCAGTCTGCTGCTTGCAGGACCTTTTTGGCTACTTCAGCTGTGGCTCAATGCCACCTTCGAGTCTTCTTACCTCAGAAGACTCAAATAAATGAGCAAGCTCCGGAGATAGCAAATAGGCGCATCGAAGGCACAAGATTGGCTCTACTGACCCCGACTGAAGATGGGCTGGAGCTTCAACAAACTTTTGCAAACTTCGTCTTGATGTTTGCAAGAAGAAAAGAATTTGTTTCGACCATGGCTCCCTTTGCTCGACGAAAGGTTGGTCCAGAATGGTTCACGAGGCCCCATCCTAAGTCGTCAGGTGACCCTCAGGTCAAAGAACATACAATAATGTGGGAAGCATTTCTCACACCTAGAATAATGCCCCTGCGCTTCAAGAGCTCCAAGACTCACTTGAGCTTGATCGCGTATCAACCAAACTTGGTCTCTCGCCAGTTTGGTATCATTCAAACACTTGCTTCTCCTATTTTTCCAAGGGAGAAATCCATGTTATATTTTTGCAACGACTATACTGAAGATGCTGCCACCAAGCATATCGGCAGGTATGCTGGTCGAACAGTCCTTTCACTGTTCGATTATCAGCTTAACTTTCTCTACTCACCATCCTTCGAAGAGTGGTGGAAGAGTTACTACGCTGAAGAGTTCTTCGACGAGAAGTACTTTGTGGACGAACTTTAGAAGTCTTTTGTTCTAGTCCTGGACAAAATAAAGAAGTGTAAGTTCACTCTTCCAAATTATTTTATCTTTCCTTTTCGACTGGTAGCCTGTTAATTATAACTTGTCTTCTTTCAGTTGTTCGAAAGCCTGCAGCCAAGAAAGCTGCAGAAGGCCATCAGGGAGGAGGTCCCTTGACAAAACCTCCACCACCGGCGAAAACTATAGCACCGGCGAAAACTACAACAAGCCATCAGGGGGAAGGTCCTTCGAAAAAATCTTCAGCGCCGGTAACCAGACTTTTATTATTTTCTTCTGGTTTTAACATTCTGACTTTCGACGTAGCATCTAAATCGAACTCCAATTGGTTTTTAGGCACCTTCACCCAAGAAACGACCTGCACTGACGGTCGAATCTGGGAGTGACGAAGAAGACGACTCTCCCCCTGCCCCTCTCAAAAGGCGAAAACTGAAGAAAGATGTTCCTTCTCCTGAGACTCGAACAATCAGAATAAAGGTTGCTGGGAGAAAACCCAGGCCACCTCCAGTAATCATTAAGGAGCCAACGGAGGAGGAACTAAATGTTTTGCTCAATAAACCTGTCGAAAGCGACAATTCCAGCCCAGGGGCTGAAGTTCCTCTGCAGGTAATTTCTTTGACCTTTTTTAACTCAGGTGTCGATGCTCACGCTCGATTGTGTCTCTTTCTAACCTAGAAGATTCTTCTTCTTCTTTTTCCAGGAAACCACTGAAAGCTCAGCGCCAAATACTTCTGAAACACTAGATTCTGCTGAACTCAGTAGGCCACAAGAGAAAGAATTGGCGAACGATGAAGCCAATGCTGAAACTGATGAAGCCAATGCTGAGACAGAAGAACAAAAAACAGAAGATCAACAACCAAAGGAGATTCAAGTGGTTGATCTGTCGGAGGAACAACATGATGAAGGGGATCACGCTGACGCTGGCACTGCTGAACTTCAAGTCGAAGAGAGTCAAGTCGAGGCAAACACTGCTCAACAGCTTCAACCCCAAGACAACGCTGCTGCAAAGGTTACCACCTGAACAAAGCATAGGTCCAAAGAAGACTTAGCACTCTTGAAGCAAACTGATCCCGTTGTCTATCTGAATGCCATTATCGAGAGCAAGGGAAGTTCGTCTGATATTAGTCAGGAGGCTTCTACTCAGTCGGGGAAGTCCACTGCGACTTCTCCTCTCGATGAGGCTTTGACGAAGGTCAAGGCCCAGTTCTTCAAGAAAGATTTGATGAAAGCTTTGGAGGGGGACCCTACTGCTCCATCGTGTTTGGGAGTTTTTTTGAATGCGGTTGACTTGCTCGCTGTGACTCCAGAGGTTTCGAGCTTCATCATGGAGTTATACTCCATTATTGATCAAGTCTCAGCAGACTATCGGCGACAGAGGGGCTTCAACAGCCAGCTCGAAGCGTTATATGGAAAAAGCTCTTCTGCATGGACTGCTGTAGCAGAGACGACTTCTCGAATTGCAGAGTTGTCGAAGCAAAAGGCATCTAAGCAAGAAGAAATTGATGCCATAGATCGAGAGAATGCTTCCATAAAGGCGCAAATCGAAGAGCTGGAGGCCAAGATGAATGCCAATACTAAGCGCAAGGAGGAGCTTCTCTCGACTGTTTCAGACACCGAGAGTCAAGCTGAAATCACACAAGGCCTAGAATTTGCTGAGAAAGCTCAAGCCTTCGACGACCAAATTGCCAAGCTTGCCCAGGCGAATGCCTTGTGCAAAAAAAGACTGGAGTTGCAGCAGGCGAAGTACCTTCGACTCAAAGATTCCATCCCCTTCTGATTGACTCAGCCCTTTAACCATGTATTGTAATGTGTATTTGACAATATTGCCATTTTGGCTAATTTATAAAATTTTCCATTTTGGCTTATTTATGGTTAATTTAGTCATTACTTGCTATTTATTTTGATCTCTTGGAGCATAGGTTTATACTTTTTCAAATATTTGCCATTTACTCTCAAGAGCCTTTTATCTTCACCTAACTCTTCGACTTCATAAGCTCCACCAGAAAAGGTTTGGATAATTCTGAATGGTCCTTCCCATTTGGGTGACCATTTTCCCATGCTTCGATCCCTTCGATCCATGGGAAGAATCACCTTCCAAACTAATTCTCCAGGCGAGAATGCCTTAGGTTTCACTTTTTTATTGTAAGAGTTTTCCACTCTTTTCTTCTGAAGCCTTAGTAGGTCGAGAGCGCGCAGTCTTTCTTCGTCTAAATCTACTAGTTCGTCTAACATCATATCCCAATAAACTTCAGAGGGGATATCATGGTGTCTCTGAACCCTTGCAGATTGAAGACAAATTTCTGCTGGCAACACTGCGTCATGACCAAAAGTTAGCCTATATGGTGTTGTACCTATGGCTTCTTTTGGGGATGTTCGACAGGCCCACAAGATCTGGTCTAACGTCTTATGCCAATTTTTTGGCTTCTTCCCAACATGCTTTTTTATCAAGCCAATCACTACTTTGTTCGCTGCTTCGACTTGACCGTTTGCCTGTGCATAATAAGGCGTTGATGTTAGGAGTCTAAAGCCTATTTCCTGAGCGAATTCCTGCATCTTTCGACCGGTGAAAACTGATCCTTGATCAGTAGTTATAGTCTCAGAGATTCCATATCTAAAGATAATGTTCTTTTGAATAAATTCAATGACATTTTCTTGGTCTACATTGACTAAAGGAATAGCTTCGATCCACTTAGTATAATAATCAATGCCTACCAAGATATACTTCTGGCTCTTTGATGATGTTGGTCGAATCTCTCCAATAAGGTCCAACGCCCATCCTCTAAAGGGCCAAGGTTTCACTATCGAGTGAAGTTCGCTTGCTGGTACATGCTGGATGCCTGTATGGACTTGACATTCTTGGTAACCCTTGGCGAACTCGATACAATCTTTCAACATGGTGGGCCAGTATAGTCCTTGTCGAAACAACAACCATTTCATCTTATGGCCTACTTGGTGAGCCCCACATTCCCCAGCGTGCGTAGTCGAAAGGGCTATGTATGCTTCAGTTTCACTTAAGCACTTTAGCAATACCCCTTCAGGCGTCTTTTTAAATAACTCGTTACCCATGAGTATGTAACTCAACGCCCTATATTTTGTTTTTCGTTCTGTCGAAGCTACTGGATTTTGAAGATAATCCACAATGGGTTTCCTCCAATCTTGCTCTGACAAATTGTCTATGAACGAAATTTCGAAGTTACTTTGATCAGCATACCCTAGTCTTGTCGATTCCAAGTCTGTTGGTGACAAACAAGTTGCTTTTATCTTTTCTCGAACTTCGATTGCTTTTTGTAATCTCGTTTTTGAAATTTTGTACCCAGATGCAATTTGTGCCAAATCGTTGGCTATTTGATTTTCCAATCTGGGTATGTGTCGAATGTTGACCATTTCAAATTTCTTCAATAAACGATTTGCTATCACAAAGTACATAATGAGATTTTCTCTTATGCATTTATATTCTTTTGTGACTTGCTTAATGACTAACTCTGAGTCTCCCATTATTTTGACTCGAGTTGCCCCCAATTCTAACAATATCTCAAGGCCAGTAATTAGAGCTTCATACTCAGCCTCATTGTTCGAACAAGAACCTGATATCTTGTACTTGAATGTTGTTGGAATTTTTTCTGGAGAAATAATCAAGACTCCTACTCCTGTTCCATCTTTATGGCTGGAACCATCGAAGTAGAATTTCCAAGGCTCTATCTCCACATAATTAATACTCTCGACTTGAATTGAGTGGTCGACTATAAAGTCTGCCACCACTTGTCCTTTCACTTCCTTAAGAGGCATAAAGGTCAAGGAGTATTCAGTTAATGCTAGTGCCCACTTGCCTATTCGACTGTGCAAGATGGGTTTCGACAACATGTACTTGAAAACATCAAAATGAGACGAAACATACACATCAACTGGTTTTATATATTGTTTGAGCTTTGTACAAGAGAAATACAGACATAGACAAAATTTTTCAACTTCGCTATATCTAGTTTCTGCATCGTTCAAAACTCTACTAAGATAGTAAATGGGTCTTTCGACTCCATTTTCATCTTCTTGGGCTAACATGCTTCCCAGAGTTTTGTCGGATGCAGCTATGTACAATCTCATACTCCTGTTGCTACAAGGAGGCACCAAAATAGGTGGCTTTGTGAGGTACCCTTTGATTTTATCGAAGGCTTCTTGTTGCTCCTGCCCCCATTCGAATCCCTCTTTGTTCAATCGAAGTAAGGGTGAAAAGGCTTGAGCTTTCCAACTTAGGTTAGATATGAATCTCCTTAAGAAATTTATCTTGCCTAACAGAGATTGCAGTTCCTTTTTGTTCGATGGCGCTTTCGCTTCCAGAATTGCCTTCGTCTTGTTCTGGTTGATTTCAATTCCTTTCTTGTGGACGACGAAGCCCAAGAAATCTCCAGCTTTCACACAGAATGCACACTTCAAAGGGTTCATCTTGAGACCATGTTCTCTCATTCTTTCGAATGATTGTCGAAGGTGGTCCATATGGTTCTTCCTGGAAACAGATTTTATAACAATGTCATCAATATATACTTGCATAAAAGTGTTAATAAAATCATGGAAGATAGAATTCATTGCTCGCTGATATGTTGCCCCAGCATTCTTTAGGCCAAAAGGCATCACTACCCATTCGTAAGTGCCTAAAGCCCCAGGGCATCGAAAAGCTGTTTTCGTCACATCTTCTTCAGCAATGAATATTTGATTATATCCTGAATAACCATCGAGCATACTCAGATACTCGTAGCCAGCGGCAGAATCGACTAGCATTTCCGCCACAGGAATAGGATATTCATCTTTGGGTGTAGCATCATTCAAATCTCTGAAATCTATGCACACCCTCAATGTACCATTTTTCTTAATTACTGGCACAATGTTTGCAATCCATTCGACATTCCTCGTAACGCGTATGAATTTGCACTTCAGCAGTCTTTCGACTTCCGTTTTGATCTTCGACAGTATTTCTGGAGCGAAGCGTCTTGGACTTTTCTTGATTGGCTTCTTCCCAGGTTTGATTGGCAACTGAAGTTCTACCAATCTTCTGTCGAGACCAGGAATTTCGTCGTAATCTCATGCAAAACAGTACTTGAACTCTTTCAACAAATGGATTACTTCCAACCTGAGTTCTGGGTCAATTTTTGCGCTAATGTAAGTTGGCTTTTTCTCTGACCCTTCGCCCAAGTTGATTTCTTCTAAAGGATCCTGCGCTAGCATCTTGATGTTATTCGCTAAGGGGTCCTTTTCGAATCCTAAAGGCTCATCGTCGTAGATGGCGTCGAGCCTTTGTTCCTGCATCCCTTCTGGCATGATATCAGGAGGTTCTGGATCGAAGTCCTTTCCAGGACCTGTAGAAGATAACTGTTGATCATTGGCCTATGTGGCCATATATTTTACTTCGGCTTCGAGAGCCGTTATCATCTTTGTTTCGGCTACGTAAGCCGAAATTCGCTGCAATGATTGTGACTCAGTCATGGTCACTTAATTCACTTCCCCAACCAGTTGGTTGGATATCAGTTAACCCACTAAAGTCAATGTGGGACAAGTCTTCTCTGTCCCATTGAAAACCATGCTCAGGGTGCAAGTATAGGGAACAAAAAGTATTTGGCGCTGGCGCCAAGTCGAAGGCAGGTGTTGGGCATGGCCCAATGTGAGCCAGGTTCTTGTCGAAGTCTGCCAGCCCTAGGTGATTTACTTCGCCCAGGTAATAGCTTTGGTCCGCTTCTATGTTTTCGACCATTCCATCAGGCCGCCATAGTAGTAACCTCTGGTGCATTGATGATGGTACATCTCCAACACCATGAATCCATTCACGGCCCAACAAAAGATTATAGTTAGGTTTGGCCGATATGACCATAAACATAGTTGGTCGAAGGATAGATCCCACCTTGATGTCCAGTTGGATCACACCCATAGTGGTCCCTATGACGCCTTCATAATTCGACAGGACCATGTTGTGAGGCTTGATATTCTCATCACTTTTGCCTATTTTTCTTAGCATAAAGTGAGGGATGATGTTGATGGTTGCCCCACAATCTACTAAGATTTTATTTACTGTGGTTTCTTCGAGTTTAGCCCTTATGAATAAAGGCTTGAGGTGATTTTTCATCGCCTCTGTAGGTGGTTCGAAGAACCCATTCTGCTCTTCAGTAGCGCCATTATCCATGACGAAATAGCACACTGGCCTATGCTTGGCCATTTCTTGCTCCACTTCCCAATCACTTGTTTTGACCTCCACCTGGCGGTTGAACTCTCTGGGCAGAACTGAGACTATGTTCACCATGATATCTAAGGTGTCATCCGACTCAGAACCATCATCGTTATCAACTTCACCTTGGTTAGGCCAAACTAGCCTATTGGTTACTGGTTGTCTTTCCAGAGGTTTCCTTTGCTTTCTCTGAGGAACATTCGAACTGGATTCTGCCTTTGGTTCATTAGCAGCTTCCCTCTCAGCTTTTCGTCGCCTCTGGAATCTCCTCCATTGAGATCAAGACATGGGATTTTTCCCTTTGTAGTTGCTTGATACCTGTGTCACTTTAGGGGTAGCAACCTGAGGCTCGTTCTTTTGTGTTAAAGACGAACCTCTTGGCACTTCGAAGGAGTGCCATCTTTCCTCGCTTGGTCTCTTTCGACCAGATGTTTTGTACCATGTATCAACTGGCACATTAGTTGGAGGCCTAAAAGTCAGTGGCCTCTTTTCTTGATTTGAACCCCTTTGGGAGGCTCTTCTGGGGTCATGTCGAGTATCAACACTTTCCCTTTTCCTATTTGCTGCTCTTACACCTTGAATATGTTCAGCAGCTTTTTTGTCGAAGATTGAACTGCATCGAGGACACAGCATCACTTCTGACTTCTTTTTCTGGCATCTTTGCAGGAAATCTGCCAGATTTTCATTTTCCCGAGGGAAAGCAGTTTTGTTGGCTTGTTCTTGCCTCATGGCCTCCTCTGACGCTTTTGGTTCAGAGACTTCGACCATGTTGACATTCATGGTGTCTTTGTTGGCAAGAGTCAACTGCTTCATCTGAATCTCCAAGTCCTCTGTCTGGCCTTGAACTGCAGCCAAGTGAGAACTGGGTCTTGTTCCAGATTTTTGGGCTCCGACTGTCTCCAGCTTTGGGCTTTCGACCGCCTTTTGGACCGCCTCAATTGTCTTTCTGGATAGATTCCCAGAAAAACTGCCAAAGATTGGCATGTTGACATGGTCCTTTGAGACTTCGACCATTGTGATTCCTGGCCTCTTCGACTGGCTTCTAGATGCCTCGATCACGTTCACCTCTGAAGGTTCAGCATAATGGGCTTCATCCTGCAACGGGTTAGAGTCCACAGTCATGGGGGTCTTGTCAACAAACATCAACCTCCCTTCTTCGATAGCGTCTTGAATAAGATTCCTGAAAAGAAAACATTGAGACGTTTTATGGCCCAGAAAATTATGATATTTACAAAAGCCTCTCTTCTTTCTTTGATCAAGAGGAGGCACTTTTACCCCTGGGGGTACTATCATTTGGCCATCTTTTACAAGCAAGTCAAAGATTTCATCACATTTTGTAATGTCAAAACTATAAGTCTTTTTGGGGAACCTATCGTTGGCCCTTTCTGGACCAGTGGGATTTTTCCCACTTGAGGGGACTAACAGTTTGCAAGAGTATGGTGGCCCTTGTTTTAGTTCCGCTAAATCGACCTCGCCTTCTTCGACGGTTATAGTTTCGTCGAAGGTTTCTGGATCTTCGTCATCCATCTCGACATACGCTATCCTCTCTCTTTTATGAGTTTTCGTTGCCTTGGCTTTCTCAGCTTTAAGGCGTTCTACCTGTCGAACCCTATCGGCCAATTGGGCCATGTCTCTCAGGTATTGAGTGTCTAATTTCTTCCTAATGGAATAATCCAAGCCGCCTGCGGCTATTTCGACTAACTCATGTTCTGGCACTTGTGTAAAGCATCTTGCTTTGAGCAACCTAAACCTATTTAGATATTCGTCTATAGGTTCAGTGAAACGTCTCTTTACACTGGCCAATTCTTTCAGGCTTATCTTGGTTTGTCCCATGTAGAATTGCTCATGGAACAATCTCTCCAACTGGGTCCAATGATGGATCGAATTGGGGGGGAGAGTTGTAAACCAAGTAAATGCGTTCTTTGTTAAAGAACTTGGGAAGTACTTAATCCTCAGGTTTTCGTTGTTTGAAATATCTCCTGCTTTGATCAAGTATCTCGCCACATGTTCGACAGTGGATTCTGTCGTGTCCCCAGAGAATTTAGTGAACTTAGGGACTTTACATCTAGGAGGTAAGTCTGTTTGTAACACGTATTCTGATAGTGGGGATGTGAAGTTGGGCCTACGAAAGCCCATGTTCATCCCATTTTGAGTCATGATTCTTTCGATCATGGCTGCCAGATTATTTTCCAGACCCATATTCTGGTATTGGATATGCTGAACTACTTCGTCAGCATTTTGGTTTCTGTTAACTAACCTTACCTCTGGGGCTATAAACCTAGGTTCTTCGACAGGCTGCTCCAATCGTGCCCTAAGGTTTTCTTCGACAGGCTGCTGGACTTGGTTGATAGTGGTTTCTTCCTCTAAGAGTATACCTTGGTTTCCCTTTATTTGCGCCCTTTGGGGCTGTCGAATAGGTTGGGGTACTCCAAAGAAATCAGCCAAACGCGTCATTTGTGCTGTCATCTACTGATTCGATTGGGTGGTGTTTTGTATTAGAGGGTTCAGCACTGTACTTAAAGTTTGTGCCAACATTTGAACCATATCATGGTTGCTTTCGTCCATTTGTTGCCTCAAGACTGCTGTCGAGGCATTTGTAAGGCCATGTGCTACTTGGGACGTTCCTCCTAAGAGTTGGGTCCTATTTCTGTTCGCCATACCTACTCCAGAACCTTGGAGTGGCGAAGAGGCACTCACTAAAGGGTCTGAAAAAGTGGACGCAGCGTTCGTCAGGTTAGCCAATTCAGACGTTGGCATGCCATAGAGTGGTTCTCGATTTTGACCGCCTGTCATAAATCCTGGGGGAACATAAGGCCTGGTGCCTAGATTTCCCCTTGGTGGGGGAGTTCCCAAAGGCACTCTGGGGCCTGTGATCGGAGGTAATGGCCCCGTTGGTGTGACCGTTACTGCTGGTGTTGAACCAGCGGTTATCACTTCACTTACGGTTGGGATAACCGTTGTTCCCACATTCGTTTGTGGGATTTCGTTATTGTTTGGCGGATTCACCATCACTTCTCTTCTTCTGGCAGTATTGGTATTGTTAGTGTATATTCTACCACTTCTCAATAACATGCAATACTTCTCGAAAAAGATGATAATCTGTGTAAAAAGGTTAAACTTCAAAATCAACACACAGTCCCACCAGGTGTGCCAATTTGTTTACCGTGGTGATTGGTAAACAACCGCTGATCTTCCAAAAGGTTACTTATTTGGTGACTCGCAGGATCGATCAGATTGATCCTAAGACATGGTTGATTTTGGGGTTTTGATTAAGTTTGGTAATGGTTAAATGACGAGAAAATAAAGAAGTTTTATGTAAATTGCATGAAGAATGTAAATTGCATGAAGAAGAGAACATGATAAAATAAAGAAAGGCTTGAAATGAAATGCTTCGACTGGGAAAGTAAAGAGGAAAGCAAGTAAAGTTTCTGGAAAATAAATGACTTTGATTAATAAAGTGGTGTTTCACACATACATTCTCAACAATTCTTTCTCTCACGCTGGGTACTCGAATCTATATGAGTGACTTGTATATAATTGTGAACACACGCGAAAAACTGCGTGAACTACTAATATTTATACTAAACACAACCCAAGTAACCGTCGGGCAGTTACACTGCTTCGAGATGACTCCACTTGGCACGTTCACAGTGTTCGACGCTCCAGATCTTGGCACGTTGCACTTGGTAACCGCTGGGAACCGTTTTCCCTCCAAACGTTTGAATCTCAAACCGTTCCACTCTGAGCAATCGAACACCTTCGTTGAGAAGCACCTTCGACGTCGAAGGCAACAAGATTCCTTCTTAGAAGAAATTCTCTAAGTACATTGCCATCTTCTGATGGGCACTTCGACAGACCCAGCTGGTCGAAACCATCCCTCAGCTTTTAATGGCTGATATTAATAAAAACAAGGGTGTCGAATTTAGGAGCCAACAGGTGGTTAGCAGTTTCTTAGCCGTGCCTAAGCTGGATTCGTAAGTGGGAATTAAGGAAAAGTAACCTCAAAAGCAAAAGCAACGCATGAGCCCAGCCTATTCTTGTGCAAAAGTTGCTTTTTCCAAGACAGTGGTGGTACTTCTATGCCACACGTGGGGAAGTCCTTTGGATAAAGACCCAAAAGTGGTTGTGAGCATTAAATGATGATGAGATTTATCCAACCAGAAATCCTGCAATGTGAGATTCTGCATCATTGCTTAATTCTGGAACATAAAGTTCAGCTTCAATGTAACTTAGAATAGACATCTAACTTCTGATCTTTGTATCTCCTTGCTCCAGTATGTCCTGAAGGAGTTATCAAACTTTCCAAGAAGCTTGCTGCATGCTTTGTAAACTTCTTTGAATTACCCTTGCAAACTCTAACTGAACCTTTGTGAAAAACGGCCCAGAAGTTCTGACCAAAATCTGTTTTGAAAGTGTCAAGAATTTGCTGAATGCTTCAGTTTCAGGGACGTTTCTTTGAGGATTTAACTTGAACTCCCAACATTTCTAGGAGAAGTTCTGTTCTGCAATGTTTTAGATCTTATTAAAATCTATAACTTTTGTGCCAGAAGTTCTTCCAGAATCAGCTTGCATCATGGTGATAATCTGATCAGAAGTTCTGAATTTGTCATATTTCTTAAACACTTAGAAAAATTCTAAGTATTTTGAATTTTGACCTTTTCAAAGTAATCTTGACTTTTGAATTTCTTGATGAAACAAACTTCATGCCTTGATGAAATATGATTCTTGGAACTTGATTTTTTGATCCAAAAGTCAAAGTTTGACTTTTTAGTGTGCAAATGACCATTTTTCCCTTGTGAATGACTTTCTTGAAAAATTTGTAATTCAAGGCTTAAAATTGGATGGGAACAAACCTGAGGGTCCAGGGTGCCCCTGTTCAATCTTCTTACACTTGAAGAGTTATATTGGCGATTCTGCCATTCGTGACTCGAAGGTGGAAGATGATTGGACACTAAAGTGCCCAGAAATTTGCACTCAGTGATGTGATGGTTGAGGGAATGGGCTTAAAGATTCCATTTGGAGAGGTGATAGAGAGTTGTTAGAGATAGGATTGTAGATGCCATCCAGAAAGGTTGTTAAACCGTATCTGTAAGCTGAAACCAAATGAGTATCAGAATGACATCCTTATCTAGAGTGTATATGAATTGTATTTGAGAGCTGAATTTGAATGAGTATCAGGATGGCATCCATATCTGGAGCGTATCTGAACTGTATCTAACAATTGAATCTGAATGAGTATCAGAATGGCATCTGTTTCTAGAGTGTATCTGAACTGTATCAAAAGTTGAAATTTGAATGAGTATCAGGATGGCATCCGTATCTGGAGCGTATCTGAACTGTATCAAAAGTTGAAATCTAAATGAGTATCAGAATGGCATCCGTGTTTGGAGCATATCTGAACTGTATCTGACAATTGAATCTAAATGAGTATCAAGATGGCATCCGTATCTGGAGTGTATCTGAACTGTATCAAAAGTTGAAATCTGAATGAGTATCAGGATGGCATCTGTATCTAGAGCATATCTGAACTGTATCAAAAGTTGAAATCTGAATGAGTATCAGAATGGTATCCGTGTCTGGAGTGTATCCGAACTGTATCAAAAGTTAAAATCTGAATGAGTATCAGGATGGCATCCGTGTCTGGAGCGTATCTGAACTGTATCAAAAGTTGAAATCTGAATGAGTATCAAAATGGTATCCGTGTCCGGAGCGTATTTGAACTGTATCGTAAGTTGAAATCTGAATGAGTATCAGAATGGTATCTGTTGTCTGGAGCGTATCTGAACTGTATCTGAAAACTTTGAACATTGTTAATGGTAGTTGTTAACCTTATCCTGAAAAGGGTAAAATGTTAGCTAAAATGCAAAGTCATGTTGTATGAAATGCATAGTATAATGCATTTGTGTTATCAATGTTTATGATATATGGATGCAATGTATGCGTATGTGAGTTGATTCTGCGGTACTGCTATTGGATTGGGGAAAATAAATCCCTGTCCGCTGCTGAGGATATGGAGTATAAGTCTTCATGTTGTAAAGTTGAACTGCTGATGAATTTCTCCTTAGAGAAATAAACTCTGTTGTAAGGGGAATGTCGTGTACTGTTTGTAAAATCCTATTTGGGGAATCCTGATAAATTTGACGACTTCTACTGGGGATTTGATAGTTGGGAGCTTTGTTCCACTGGGGATTAAACTGCATACTGTGGGGACTTATGGAAATAGCATGGAGAGATTTCCCTACCCCTTAAAGCCATCAGTGATTATCTTTCTATTTTGTTTATTTGTAAACAGTAATTATGTTCAAATGCATATGTTCAAAAATGAATCATTTGGACGTTTTTGTAAACAAAACACAAAAGTAAATAAAAACAGATAGTTTTGCACTTTCAAAGGGATATCTTTGTATTGACTTTGAGTAAGTATTTGTACAATGAGACAAGATTTCTAGTAAGAGAATGTTGTCGTAAAAAATGAAAATTTTGATACAAAGAAAAGATAGCTATGTGCAATAATCCCATGGGGTCCCATTCTGCTATAGCCTTTGTATCTCCAAGCATCTTGTCTATTTGTTGCCTCGTCCGAAGATGATTGAATTGATCAGAACCTCTGAGTTTGTCAGTTGAAGCCAAAGGTTATCCGTAAGGTGATCCAATGGGACATAGTCATACGCTTTAATTCCTTAACTTTTGCCTGGACCGCCCTTTCGAGTTTTCAGTCCAGTGGGAAACCCTTTTTTACCCAAGTCGCCCTTTCGCGTTTTCAACTTGCCGGGTGTACAGATTTTATTTGTTTTATCCCTAATTTTTGCCCGAACCTTTTTGGTTCGCTGGGATGCCCTTGTTTTTCCTAGGTGTGTCAACCTAGCGGGTCTCGTATGCGTAGTATCTTTTGACTATGTCCGTGTTTGCATGGTGCGGTAGGTCATCATCATCCATGGTGGTCAAGATCATTGCACCACCAGAGAATATGTTTTTGATTACAAATGGTCCTTCGTATGTAGGAGTCTATTTGCCCCTGGGATCACCTTGCGGCAGTATGATGCGCTTGATCACCAGATCTCCAACTTGATATATTTGTCGTCAGACCTTTTAGTTGAAAGCCTTGATCATTCGTTTTTGATACATTTGACCATGATAGAAAGCAGTAAGTCTTTTCTCATCAATCAAGTTTAGTTGATCAAGTCGAGTCTGGATCCAATCGTCTTCATTCAGCCTTGCATCCTTCATGATTCTTAGAGAGGGGATCTGAACCTCAATAGGCAAGACAACTTCCATGCCGTATACCAGAGAATAGGGTGTTACACCGGTTGATGTGCGAGTTATGGTATGATACCCATAGAGAGCGAATGGTAGCATCCCATGCCAGTCTTTGTATGTGACTGTCATTTTCTGTATGATCTTTTTAATGTTCTTATTTGCGGCTTCGACATCACCATTCATCTTTGGTTGGTAAGGGGAAGAATTGTGATGCTGGATCTTGAATTGCTCGCACAGGGCGGTGATCATAGTATTGTTCAAGTTTTTACCATTGTGTGTAATGATCCTCTCCAGGATACCGTAACGACAAATGGGATTCTGCTTAATGAACCGAGCGACAACATTCTTGGTAATGGAAGCAAAGGAAGCTGCCTCCACCCACTTTGTAAAATAGTCAATGGCCACTAGGATGAAGCGGTGTCCATTGGAGGTTGTTGGCTTGATTTACCCAATCATATCAATGCCCCACATAGCAAAGGGCCAAGGAGCCATCAAAACATTTAGAGGAACTGAAGGTACGTGCACTTTGTCAGCATAGATCTGACACTTATGGAAGGTTCGAGAGTGTTGATAGCAATCTGCCTCCATGGTAGGCCAGTAATAGCCTGCCTGTAGGATTTTCTTTTCCATCATATGCCCACTGGAATGGGTGCCAAAAGTACCTTCATGTAACTCAGCCATGATTCTTTCAGCTTCAACATTGTCTACGCACAAAAGTAATACGGAGTCATGGTTGCGTTTGTAAAGAATGCCATTACTAAGTAAGAATTTAAAAGAGAATCTCCTTAAGAACTTCTTATCATTGACTGAAGCTCCTTCTGGATATTCTTGAGCCTCGAGATACCTCTTGACTTCGTGAAACCAAGGCTGGTCCACTACTTCTTTAGTATTAATCTCGTGACAGTGTGTTGGTTCATCCATTCATCCATTGGTGATTTGGGGAGCCTCATTATCCCATTTAAGTTTAAACATAGATGGCATTGTGGCTAGTGCGTCCGCTAGCTGATTTTCTTCTCGCGGGAAATGCTCGAAGGTAATATTCTCAAAATGTGGGAGAAATGTCAAAACATGTTCTTTGTAAGGGATAAGGTTAGGGTGTTTTGTGTCCCATTCCCCTTTGATCTGGCTAATGACCAAAGTTGAATCTCCGAATACATTCAAGGATTTGATCCCCAAATCTATGGCAGCTTTGAGACCAAAGATGCATGCTTCATATTCTACGAATTTGTTTGTACAATTGAAGCAGAGTCTTGCCGTAAAGGGAGTATGACAACCTACAGGAGATATGAGTACAACACCAATACCATTGTCGAGTGCGTTAGATGCCCCATCAAAAACCAAGGTCCATCGGGATCCTTGTTCAGGTCCGTCATATGGCCTGAGTTCTTCATAGTTGTTTACCATCATGATGTCTTCATCTGGGAATTCGAACTTCATGGACTAGTAGTCTTCCACAGCTTGGTGAGCAAGGTGATCAGCTAATACACTACCCTTTATTGCTTTTTGGGTAGTATGCTGTATGTCATATTTTGTCAGGATCATCTTCCATCTCGCTATTCTCCCAGATAGAGCAGGTTTCTCGAAGATGTATTTTATTGGATCCATTTTAGACATCAATAAGGTAGTATGGGTCAGCATATAATGTCTTAGCGGGAGAGAAGCCCATGCCAGAGCGCAACAAGTTTTCTCGAGCAGTGAATATCTTATTTCACAGTCAATAAACTTTTTGCTCAGGTAATAAATATCATGCTCTTTTCCGCCAGACTTGTCATGCTGCCCCAGCACACACCCCATTGAATTTTCTAAAACAGTCAGATACATGATCAATGGCCTTCCCTCGACTGGTGGCATCAAAACATGAGGCTCTTGTAAGTACTCTTTGATCTTGTCGAAAGCAGTTTGGCACTCATCACTCCATTTGACTACCTGGTCTTTCTTCAGTAGTTTGAAGATTGGTTTACAGGTAGCTGTCAGGTGAGAAATGAATCTGGAAATGTAGTTCAAGCGTCCTAAGAATCCTCTGACTTCCTTCTCAGTACGAGGAGCAGGCATCTGTTGTATAGCTTTCACCTTGGCAGGATCTACTTCAATACCTCTATTGCTGACGACAAAGCCTAGGATTTTACCAGACCTTACTCCAAATTTCCACTTATTTGGGTTCAACCTCGGTTTGTACTTCTTTAATCTCTCAAATAGTTTCTGTAAATGATCAAGATGCTCTTCTTCTGTTTGAGATCTAGCTATCATGTCATCCACATAGATCTCTATTTCATGATGTATCATGTCGTGAAATAGAGCTACCATGGCACGCTGATAGGTTGCCTCAACATTCCTCAGTCCGAATGGCATCACCTTGTAGTAGAATGTGCCCCACTGTGTGACAAAAGTTGTCTTCTCCATGTCTTCAGGCGCCATTTTGATTTGGTTGTAGCCTGAGAAACCGTCCATGAAGGAAAACTCTTTGTGTTGGGCCGTATTGTCAACTAGGATGTCAATATGGGGAAGTGGGAAATCATCCTTAGGGCTTGCCCTATTTAAATCTATGTAGTCCACGCACATTCGTACTTTGCCATCTTTTTTGGGCACGGGAACGACATTGGCAACCCGTTTAGATATGAGGTGACAGCCAAGAATCCAGCATTAAATTGTTTCATGACTTCTGCTTTAATCTTTTCTGACATATCTGGTCGCATTCGATGGACCTTTTGTTTTACCAGTGGGCAATCCTCTTTTATAGGCAGACGATATACCACAATATCTGCATCAAGTCCTGGCATGTCTTCATACGACCAGGAAAATACCTCAACATATTTGTGTAGTAACTGAATCAGACGCTCCTTGACACTGGGTTCCAGATTGGCACCCACCTTGACTTCTCTTTTGTCTTCTTTGGTACCTAGATTGATGGTGTCCACTGGTTCCTCGTGAGGCTGAATGGTTTTCTCTTCTTGTGGTAGTAATCTGGCAAGTTCCCTTGGTACTTCACAATCTTCCTCACCTTCGTCTTCGGCTTGTTAGATTAGATTTTCAGAGTCACAGAAGGCCATAGCAGAATTGTTACCCATGGGATCCCGAATGGATGTAGACCTGCATTGTAAGTGTGAGTATGTGTAAGGGTATAGCTATCTTTGAAAGAAATGAAAAATGTAAAAGAGAAAAACAATGAGCACAGAGTTTGTATGCAAAACGTCCATGATTCATTAATGTCATATGGAAATGAGATAATAACCCTTACAAATGGACCATTGTGCCTTGGGTAAGACACAAGGTTTTAAGAGTTTGAATTGTTTTAATATTACAGATCCAACAAAATATAAAGACAAATTACTGTGGGAAAAAAGTGACCGGGACAAAATCCCTAGCCTCCCAATTATTGAGCCCTCCACTAACAGTTGGAAGATCCAATCCTCCAGGTTTCATCCATCTTCGTCATCCTCTACCGTGTTGACTTCACGGTTGTTGATCTTCAGGGGTAGTCCTCCAGCACGAGCGCGACGTACAGTCTTCTGAGCACCTTAAGTGAAACCTAGGCCAAACTTGTCAGACTTGTATGGGATATCTGGGAGTTGTCCCCAAATAGTGCACCCGCCTTCTTCTAACACTGCTTTGGCATCCTTCAAAGACGACATCTTGAGTGGAGGCCTTGTGATCTTGGGAACTTGAGACACAGCCTTGGTCACTACCACATCTTGTGGGACTTCTTCAAAGTGCTGGAATGGAGTTTCAATACATTCACCATCTAACTCCACATATCTGAAAGAATTGAGATGGCTGATCATATACTCTTCTTCTCCATGAACGGTGATAATCTTCCCTTGAATCGAGTACTTCAGCATTTGGTGCAACATAGAAGTGACAGCGCCAGCACTATGAATCCACGGTCTACCTAGCAAGCAGGAATATGAGGGGCGAATATCCATTACATAAAAAGTTGAATCAAATGTTTGGGTTCCAACTTTTATGGGGATATCCACTTCCCCATGCACCACTCTTTTCGAGTCGTCAAAATCCCTCACTACTATGTTGCTTGGCTTCAATATCAATCCCTCGTAGTCAAGCCTATCAAGAGACTTTTTAAGCAATACATTCAGAGACGATCCGATGTCCACAAAAACATGAGCCAAGGTTGTGCCCCTACATTCAAATGAGACATGAAATGCCTCATTATGTTTCCTTCCTCTTGGCGTTAAATCAGCACCTGAAAAACCTAGACCATTATCTATAGTTAAGCTGGCTACGCAGTCTTGGAATTGGTCGGCAGATGTTTCTTGGGGTACATGAGCAGTCTTTAGGAATTTTACCAAGGCCTTTACATGCGCCTCGGAACATAGTAGTAAATCCAACATGGAAATTTTGGATGGAGTTTGCCCCAGTTGCTCAACTACATCGTAGTCGCTTCTTTTTATGATCTTTAGAATTTCCTCCATCTCTTCCCGGGAGGTCTCAGGGATAGCCAATGATTGTGCCTTCGTCCAGACAGGATCAATTATAATACTTTTACCTCGAGTCTCGGTTAACTCGGCAGTAGGAATGTCAGTAGGAGCATTAGTAGAGATGATTGTAGGACTGGGAATAGCCTTTGGAGGAGTAACTACAACAGGAATGATTACGGGTCCAGAAACTGCTTTTAGGGAAGCAATTTCTGGAGAGAATATCCTTCCGCTTCGGGTAATCTTGCTAGTCCCGACAATGTTACTGATATTGGAGTCATCATTCTCAAAACTTGAATCTTCGGCAGCTGGCCAATCTTTCTTGATACCGTGGTAGTAGACGTCCTCTCAATAATTCCATGGTACGGTTTTGACTGACAAATACCGGACTGGTCCAGGCATTGTAATTATTAAAGGAGCTACTTTTGGAACTGATGTAATTCTAATGGGTCTTTTAGTGGAGACCCTGGAAGAATTTTCGGAAATGGTCACAATGGAAACATCATTATAAGAAACAGGTGGAACAAAAGTATTTTCGAACAAAATCTCCTTGTTATCTATTAGGCACTGAATGCCTACTTTCAATAAAGGACAGCTGGCTGGTGAGAACAAACAGAAATGACAGCTTTCATCACAGCCCGGGAAAACACTGGAATTCAATAAGTTCTTTTTGATAGTCAGAAGTGGGGTCATGAGTTCATCAATTGAAGTAACAAACATATCCTCTTCAATAGCATGGGCATTATGGCCATGTTTGGGCACAGGGGCATAAATGACATTGGGCTTTTCTGGCGCATAGAATTCAATCTCTTTGGCTTCAAGGAGGTCTTGTACTTTGTTCTTTAAAGCCCAACAGTTGTTAGTGTCATGGTCGGGACTCTCAGAATGGTATGCGCAACGGGCATTAGGATGATAGTGAGGAGATGTTGTGTTAGGGTTCTTTGGAGATTTTTTCAAGTTCACTAGGTTGGATATTAATAGATGTGGTAATACTTAAGATAGGGTCATGTTAATTCTGCTGAATTGTCTGACTGGTCTTTCCATTCTTGGTTGGTTGTTTCTTTGCTGATCAGGCACAGGTTTAGGAATCATAACAACCCCCACCATTGGACGACGTTCGTCCCTATCTTGATTTCTCTGAGGATAAACAACAACCACTTCTTTCTTTCCGATAAATGGCTTCCTTACAGCAGTAGAGAATGCATCTTTTTGAATATTTCCACTTTTTATCCCGGCTTCTACCCTTTCTCTGGTCAATATCAGTTCAGTAAAACCCACCGATGAACTCGCAATTAGGTGATTGAAGAAGGGACCAGACAAGGTGCCCAAAACATGTCTACTAATTCTCTTTCAGATAGAGGAGGTTGAACTCTTCCGGCCAAATCTCTCCATTTTTGTGCATAGTCCTTGAAGCCTTCATTTGAAACCATGGCCATACTCTGGAGTTGAGTACATGTAGGCGCAAGATCAGCATTGTATTAGTATTATTTGTAAAAGGCTGCAACAAGATCTTCCCAGTTATGAACATTGGCTCTTTCTAACTGATAAAACCAATCAAGTTGAGTTACATACATACTGTCTTGGAAGAAATGTACCCATAAATCTTTGTCAGCGGTATGGGGCTGGATCTTCCTTACATAGGACCGATGATGCATTTTGGGGCATGAGACTCCATCATATTTGGCGAACACAGGTGCTTTGAATTTTGGAGGAATGACAATTCCTTATACCAGTCCCAACTCCTCAAAGTCCAATCCAGGCACTTTTGGATTTCAATTGCACTCAACCATTCTTCTAGATGCTTATACTTTTCATCGGCTGGAGGGCATTGTTCTTCAAAATAGTCTTCTTCTTCCTCTTCCTCTTCTGAATCAGACTGAACAACTGTTTCCTTACCCTTCCCATCTTGGTTGTCTTTCTCATCGGATGTCGTTGCAAAGTCTAAGGCCCTCCTTGTCTGCCCTTGGAATATTCTTCCCATGTTCAGAATTCTGGTTATCTTCTTCGTCTTCTTTTTCTTCTCCTCAACCAGCAAGGTCTTCAACTCTTCTTTTCCTTTGGCCAGAGTTAAGAACAATTGTTGAAACTGTGTATTTTGAGCTTGGAGGTCCTTCACTGTTTGCTCGAGATCCATCTTACTGAAATAAACAGTAGAGAGATGAGGAGACTTGTTGTAAGAAACATGTTTATGTTATGATGAATGATAAATGCATATGAAATGATTTCAAGGATTTTAAAATTCAAATTTGTTTTAGACAAAAAGGAAACACACGTTATATTAATAAATTAAAGCTTTTGAGTACATCAATGCCTTCTTGGGAAAAATAATACAAAAATTCTAAGATGAAAAGGTAGTCCACATCCTCTTTGGTGCAATGTAAGCATTTAGAGTCTGCTCCTCATGAAGTAGCCAAGTGAGTTCCAAAACCTTCTTCTCGCTTGTGTAGAATTGGGATTCAAAAGTATCTCGCTCCCCCTTGAGTTGTATCCAATCTCTTTGTAGGTATTCAAGAGAGGTGGGCATGTCAGGATGTAGGATAGTGTATGGAACGTCTCCTTCTATGACAGACTCAATGATTACCGGGAGAATGGAGGGATAAGGCATCATAAGACTCTGAGCACGAATTCATACCCATTTGAGGTAAGGCTCAAGAGGAATGGAATTTTTATGCCCCAAAGTCTTTCTATCTACCTTCTTCAACATCCTCCAAGCTCGGATAAATCTCTGGCAAAAACCTTGATCGTCGTTGTCGTAGTCAAATACCAAACCTTGAATCAGCATCTCGTGCGGGCCATCCCTTCGGGCGTAACCAAACTATCTTAAAGCTAAGCAGGGGTTATAGGTGATACCTCCCCTAATACCAAGTAAAGGGACATTAGGAAATTCTCCATAACGGTCGACAATAGTAACATTCTCTATGGATCGGGAGCACCAATGAATGTCTGAATGTTTGAGCGTCATCAACCTTTGTGACCACCTTGAACCTTAATCATTCTTTAATATAGATTAGGGAAGATGTGAAATAAACCATCTTGCCAAGATAGGAGTGCAACACATAAGGACACCTTTTTTCCTCATTGTGCGAGTGTGAAAAGAGTGTAGGATATCCCCTAGCAATGTAGGCATCGGGTTGTGGGATATGAAGATTTTGACGGTGTTCACATCTATGAGTTGGTCAGGATTTGGAAACAAAACCATCCCATATATGAGGAGAGCCACAATTCCCTCAAAGTCTTGTAGGTCCAAAGAATTCCAATAGTTTTGGGCTTTCTCAAACAAGAACTTTGCTAGGAAACCTTTGACACCACTCCTTGTCTCCCAATGAGTTGTGACATCAGATGAGTGCAAGTGTAGAGCTTGAGCAATCACTTATGGCTTTAGGTCTCTTTTTGTATCGTTAAAGGTAGTTGATTGAGAATTGGAATTCTCAAGAGTCGGGAGAATTCTTCCAAAGTAGGCACAAGTTGATAGTCGGGAAATGTGAAGCAATGGTGTAAAGGATCAAAGAACTGAAAGAGCACCTTCATCATGTCCTCATCTGTGTTGGAGGTGACCAAGTTGAGTAGGCGACCATGTCTCTCGGTGAATGGAGAGTTTTTAGGAATCCTTGAAGCTAGCTTCTTAAGTTGTGGACGGATCCTTTCAAGGTTGACTTGAATAGTTTTCCTACGAAGGGAATCCATATACTACAAAACAAGAACAAAGATGAATCCAAAAATCCTTGAAATGGTTAGTGAATGTGTATGATGTTATGATGTTCATGATGTTATGTACAAGTATGTATATACAAACAAAACAAACAAGTTCCTAGGTTTAGGCTTGCATGGAGTTTTATAGGTAAGTACCCTCTTGAAGTTTAGTTGGCTTAACCTGTCCTAGTAATAGTAACTGGGTTCTAAGGAGCTCAATATCACTGGTTTGTTTCCTCGGTCGTTGTTTTAGCACAAGCCTCTTTAATGGTGACCGAAATATCCCAAAAAACCAAACCTCAATGAGTGTAGTATCGAGTATCTACCAACTTCGGACTGCACCAAAGTCGGTCATCTCACTACATCCTAAAGGCCAAGTTGGTCAAGTAAAGGTTCTAGAAGTTCATTAGTGCTTCATGACATCACTCAACGGCCCCATATTCTCTTTGATTAACTCAAAGTCTACCAGTACCCACAAATATGTCGCACTAGCGTAGCTATTGCTTAGACCATGTCGGTATACCCCGCATAGTTTCCACAACGTATTGCTACTTACTTATAATGTATCCCAAATCCGGGTAGAGGATTCAAACCCAAATAAAGAACCATAATGTATAGCATACAAGTTAAACAATGAAACCAAATAAATGTGATCTAGCCCTAAGGTAACCCCACTTTTAGAATTTTCCCCAGCAGAGTCGTCAGTTCTGTGATACGGTGGGAGAACTGACTTGAATTTTTGCGTTTGATCGCAAATGTTGCGGTTAGCAAGAGTCACCATCGACTTTTCTTTTATCCAAAAGGAAACGTGAAAAAGCACATGAAATACCTTTGAGATTATTTCTTGAGTTCGGGGGGAGATTATGAAAAGGGAAGGTATTAACACCCTTTTCATCCATGGTTTTCCATGGGCTATTAGTTACTTGCTAGATCACTTGCTTTTGTTTGAAATTATACTTTGTGTGGTTTTTGAAAGTATTTTGTAAAAGAGGCCATTGTTTAGGCAATCTTTGTAATGATTCTCGTTTGTATGAATGTATACAAAGATGTTGATCTTTTGAAATTATTTTCAAGTTTTGTAAGATGTTTTGAAAGTGTAAGTGTTTATTTGGAAAATAGCAAGGATGTTTTGTTTGAAATTGAGAAAGTAATTAGAATCATTCTACCTACTCAAAAGTATTTCTCGTTCATTTTGTTTTTCTTTGACATTGTTATCTTACCATTGATTTGGTAAGTAACCCTATCTTTGGATGTAAACGGGATAGGCGTGGGTCATCATATAACCCTGATTATCAATGTTGCAAGGTATCTTAGCATTTTTTCTTTAGGGACTAAGATCATTTGAAATGAAACATGGATAGCGTCATCGAGGGACTATGATCTTGTATTTTGCTTATTTTTTGCTAAGATACCTCACATGCATAATATGGCTATTTATAAGGCAACAAAGTGGATTTACCCTAGGGGTGCTTGTGTGCAAGTGTATTGTTTTACATGCTTGATTTGTCTTGATTAGGGTTTCTAATTGATTGGTTTTAGTCTTTTCATACAAACCCTAATTACTAGCAATATATGAAAGTAATAAAAAGTGCGAAATAATAAATATCATATGCTATTACAATCATTAGGGGGGTGGGGTGTACAGATTTACAAATGGGGATTGCAAGTAAAATTAAGTCCTAAGTTACTATTACAATCATATTGAGTGGATAAGAATGTACAATAAATGTAAAATGAACTTGTTTTGTTTAAGAGAAGAGATAAGTTTTGTGTAAGAAAATATTTTTGATCTTTTTATTTTAAGAAATAAAATAAAGCGTGTAAAATGTAAATTTTTTTTTGGTGTTTTTGATTAGTTAAAATATAAGCGATAGCCAAAATTAGTAAGGAAAACAAAAGAAAATAGAATCAGCACATTGCTGAATTAAAAGCGATCAGAAGTTTTGACTCTGGCGTGCTGCAAAAACAGAAATCATATTAGTAGAAATAGGTAAAGTCATAAGTTCTGGGTCCGCTGGGAACAAAGAAGATTTTAGAAGTTCTGATGCCACTGGCAGAACTTAGTCTCCCTCTCCATGCTAGTCAGAACATCTGCAACTTAGTTATTTCTCAACAGAACAGAAGATGTGCATATAACAGTTATGGCAGGTTTCATAACGTTTTAGAAACAAGAGATATCAGAACTATAAATCAGAAGCAAGCATGAATTTTCCAATCCTAATTTCCTTAAAATTTTCTGAACTAATTTACTCCCTACTCAGGCATACAAATACGTGAAACCTCAGAATACATACAGCATCAGAATCATGATGTCTACATTGTATTTTTGAACATGCAAATCTGACAATGCCTAAGTAATATGATGAGAGTCAGCAGAAGCTTTCCTTGCAGCTGGAAAATGTTCTGTGAGTTGGGGTCTGGTTCTGGAAGCTGGTGATGTTCTGAACAGCTCCTTCACGTGTTCAGCAAGCTGGAAGCTTTCAACTTGGGCAATGAATGATTAGAAAAATTCTGGAACAACCAAGGGGGCAAAGTTCTTACTTCCTTGAGGTGAATATGGATGGAGAATGTGTTACAGTATGAACACAGAAGTTCGGATGGTTTCTAAATGTATATCAGAAACTGTATGAATGATTTTTGGTCAAGAAATACTTGAGGAAAAAATGGAGTTTGAATGCAAGAACCAAAAGTTAACAGGTTTTTGTATTTTTGTATTTGCATTTTTGGACTCTTGGAATTTTAGCAGGGGTTCAAGGCTTTTTCTTTTTCAAAAATTCGACCTCTTTACAGTTGCCAATGGCTTTCAATTTATGGGCAAGGATATTGTAGCTTGTAGAGATCAAGGGTACAACCATCATATGCTAGGCGCTGACTTGTTCTTGAAGCAAGTTCAAATAGGTATGATGGTTAGCAGTTTTTTAGTCGTGCCTAAGCTGAATTCGTAAGCGGGAATTAAGGAAAAGTAACCTCAAAAGAAAAAGTAACGCATTGGCCTAGCCTATTCTTGTGCAAAAGTTGCTTTTTCCAAGACAGTGATGGTACTTCTATGCCACACGTGGGGAAGACCTTTGGATAAAGACCCAAAAGTGGCTGTGAGAATTAAATAATGATGAGATTTATCCAACCAGAAATCCTGCAATGTGAGATTATGTATCATTGCTTAATTCTAGATCAGAAGTTCAGCTTCAACGTAACTTAGAATAGACATCTAACTTCTGATATTTATATCTCCTTGCTCCAACATGTCCGGAAGGAGTTCTCAGACTTTCCAGGAAGCTTGCAGCATGCTTTGTAACCTTCTTTGAATTACCCTTGCAAACTCTGACTGAACCTTTTTGAAAACTGACCCAGAAGTTCTGACCAAAATCTGTTTTGAAAGTGTCCAGAATTTGCTGAATGCTTCAGTTTCAGGGACGTTTCTTTGAGGATTTAACTTGAAATCCCATCATTTCTAGGAGAAGTTATGTTCTGCAATGTTTTAGATCTTATTGAAATCTATAACTTTTGTGCCAGAAGTTCTTCCAAAATCAGCTTGCATCATGGTGATAATCTGATCAAAAGTTCTGAATTTGTCATATTTCTTAAACACATAGAAAAATTCTAAGTATTTAGAATTTTGACTTTTCCAAAGTAATCTTGACTTTTGAATTTCTTGATGAAACAAACTTCATGCCTTGATGAAATATGATTCTTGGAACTTGATTTTTTGATCCAAAAGTCAAAGTTTGACTTTTTAGTGTGCAAATGACCATTTTGCCCTTGTGAATGACTTTCTTGGAAAATTTGTAATTCAAGACTTAAAATTGGATGGGAACAAACCTGAGGGTCCAGGGTGCCCCTGTTCAATCTTCTTACACTTAAAGAGTTATATTGGCGATTGTGCCATTCGTGACTCGAAGGTGGAAGATGATTGGACACTAAAGTGCCCAGAAATTTGCACTCGGTGATGTGATGGTTGAGGGATTGGGCTTAAAGATGCCGTTTGGAGAGGTGACAGAGAGTTGTTAGAGATAGGATTGTAGATGCCATCCAGAAAGGTTTAAAATTGGATGGGAACAAACCTGAGGGTCCAGGGTGATCCTTTGAGAAATGAGAGAGAAAATTTTGGGGTACAACACTTACATTGCAAGAGGGTATCGGGTTTGGAGTTTGAGAAGCTTTCAGTGAGTTCCAATGATTGGGTTAGCTTCCCTAAGTTCCCAGGAAGCTAATGGGATGCTTAGCTTGAGCAGAAAGTGCCTGAGGATTTCTGGAGAAGCCCAAGTGCAAAGCTCTGTTTTTGAAAATGGAGGATGGTGTTAATCGTGTTACAGTCTTGTAACAGGGTGTGGGATGAGTTCTAAATGATGTTTAGAAACTTTAGGAACCAAAAGGCTTGAAAACGCACGAGGGCGATGTGAGTTTCAAACTTTTGGTCAGGTTGGGAAATAATGGATGTATGTGATGCAGTTATGAACTCTTGGTGTTTTTAGGGGTCAAGTATGCGTGTCTTTTGTGGAAAATGGTTTGTGTATGTATATGCAAAAGGGTTGGAGTGGTTTTGAAAGTCAGAAGTACAAGTTACAAGCTATTTGCTAGGTTACTTGATTTTGAAGAAAAGTGGGGAAAAAAGTTTCAAGAGGAGGTACAAGCATGGGATGAGTGATTGTAAGTGTCTAACAGGTTTGTCTTGTGTTATAAGACATGTGTGATCAGGAAAGAGCAAGTGCAAAGCTCAAGAACAAGTTTTGTGCAAAAAGTCACTTTATCAAAATAGCAATGTACACTTTCTTCCCAAAACGGATATAAAGCATGGCCTTGCATTGAATGCTTGAGATGAGACCTATAACAGTTGTGCAAGCAATTAATTATGGAGTGCCTAACAAGTTTTAGGTCTGCAAAGTAGAGGTTATGCAGCATAACTTTGAATTTGAATTTTGTTCATCACAAAATGCCTTGTAATTCAAGTGATAAAACCCTAACTTCATCTCTTCGATACTCCCTACTAGAAAATGATCTCAAGGAGTTCTTGGACATCTTGGAAAGCTTGAAATGTTCTCTAAAACCCATTTTTGAATTACTTTTTAATATTCCCCTTGGAGCTATATGAAAAAGTGCCATGAAGTTGGGTCAAAATCCTGACCAAATTAGGACAAAATTTCACTAAGTGTTTTGTTTCATGACCATGTATTCTTAAAATTATAACTTGAGATCCAAGCACTTTTGGGAGGAGTTGTGTAAAGAAAAGTTTTATATTTCATGGAGATCTACAACTTTCATGTTGGGAGTTTCCTTTGAATCAGCTTGCATCATGGTGAAAATTTTGCTCAAAGTTATGAAAAAATAAGAAATTTCCAACACTTAGAAAAATTTCTAAGTTTAGAAATTTTAACTTTTCAAAACGAAATCTTGAATTTTGGATTTCTAGATAAATAAGTTTCATATTTTGACATGTTTTTATGAATTGTGATCTTTGACATTGAATTTTGACCAAAAAGCCAAAGTTTGACTTTTCAGTGTACAGTTGACTGAAAATTCATCTGTCAACCCATTGGACTTGAGCAATGTTTTGAGCCACGTCATTAGGTAAAAATGATGAATTTGGACTCTTGAGATCATGCCTTAAACCAATTGATCACTTGCTAGGTCAAAAATCAGAAATTGCCCTTTCCATGTCAAAACCCTAATTTTGACCATTTTGCCCTTTTGAAGATTTATCAAATTTCTTGAGGAATTGTGGTCCAAACTTGATCAAATGATACATATGAGTTTACAATGTTAATGTGGATAAAAAAATATGAAGTTTGACTGTAAATTGGCCATAGTTGACTTTTTCCCCAATACAGCTGATTTTTGGGTCAACTGCTCAATTGACTAAGCAAAAGTGTGATCCAAAGCTTGAAACTTGACATGAGCAATCTTGAGGGTCCATAATGATCCATGAAAGTCATATGGGGCATTGGAATTTCAAATATCCTTGTGCAAACTCAAACCCTAATTTTGGTCATCAATGCTTAAGGAGGTGTCTTGAGCTGATCAAACCTAGTGTAGTCTTCCAGAGGAGATCTTGTGAGCAAATCTTGATAAGTGAGAGGGAAAATTTTGGGTTACAAAAGCTGCCCGTGTTCAATCTTCTTAAGCCTGAAGAGTTAGATTGGCGAGTTTTGCCATTCGTGACTCGAAGGTGGAAGATGATTGGACATTAGAGTGCCTAGAAATTCTCACTCGGTGATGTGATGGTAGAGGAAATAGGCTTAAAGATGCCATTTGAAGGGATGATGGAAAGTTGTTGGAGATGGGCTTGTAGATGCCATCCAGAAATGATTGTTGAACCGTATCTGTAGGCTGAAACTGAATGAGTATCAGAATGGCGTCCGTGTCTGGAGCGTATCTGAACTGTATCCGAAAGTTGAATTTGAATGAGTATCACGATGGCATCCGTATCTGGAGTGTATCTAAACTGTATCTGTAAGGTGAATCTGAATGAGTATCAGGATGGCATCCATGTTTGGAGCATATCTGAACTGTACCTGAAAGTTGAATCTGAATGAGTATCAGGATGGCATCTGTGTCTGGAGCGTATCTGAACTGTATCTAAAAAGCTTAGTCTGAATGAGTATCAGGATGGCATCCATGTCTAGAGCGTATCTGAACTGTATCTAAAAATCTTTTGAACATTGTTAGTGGTAGTTATTGATTAACCTTATCCTGCAAAGGGTAAAATATTAGTTAATATGCAATGTCATGTTGTATGAATATGCATGGTGTAATGAGATTGTGATACATATATTTGTGTTATCAATGTTTATGATATATGGATGTGATGTGTGCGTATGTGAGCTAATCTGCTGCACTGTTTGTTAGATTGGGGAAAATAAATCCCTGACTGCTGCTGAGGATATGGAGTGTAAGTCTTCATGTTATGAAGTTGAAGTGTTGACGAATTTCCACTTAGAGAAATAAACTCAGTTGTAAGGGGAATGTCGTATACTGCTTGTAAAATCCTATTGGGAAATCCTGAGAAATTGGACGAATTTTACTAGGGATTGATAACTGGAAGCTCTGTTCTGCTGGGGATTAACTGCATACTTCGGGGAATTTTATGGGAATAGCCTAGAGAGATTTCCTATTTCTTAAATCCCTTAGTGATTGTCTTTTTACTTTGTTCATTTGTAAATAGTAATTATGTTCAAATGCATATGTTCAAAAATAAATTACTGGACGTTTTTGTAAACAAAACACAAGAGTAAAGAAATAAAACAGATATTTTTGTACTTTCAAAGGGATGTCTTTGTATTGACTTTGAGTAAGTATTTTTGTATAATAAGACAACCATTCTAGTAAGAGAATGTCGTCGTAAAAAAATGAAAATTTGATACAAAGAAAAGATAGCTATGTGAAATAATCCCATGGGGTTCCCATTCTGTTATAGCCTTCGTGTCTCTGAGCATCTTATCTATTTGTTGCCTTGTCTGAAGCTGATTGACCAAAAACGCCGAGTCCGCAGGTTGTCTGTAAGGTGATCCAACAGGACGTAGTCGTACGCTTTAAATCCCTAACTTTTGCCTGGACCTCCCTTTCGGGTTTTCAGTCCACCGGGATACCCTTTTTTGCCCAAGCCGCCCTTTCGGGTTTTCAGCTCACCGGGTGTACAAATTTTTTTGTTTTATCCCTAATTTTTGCCCGAACCTTTTTGGTTCTCCGGGATGCCCTTGTTTTGCCTAGGTGTGTCAACCTAACGGGTCTCTTATGCATAGTATCTTTTGACTATGTCTGTATTCACTGGGTGCGGCAGGTCGTCGCCATCCATGGTGGTCAGAATCATCGCTCCACCAGAGAATAAGTTTTTGATTACAAATGGTACTTCATATGTAGGAGTCCATTATCCCATGGGATCACCTTGCGGAAGTATGATAAGTTTCATCACCAGATCCCCTACTTGATACACTTGGCGTCTGACCTTTTTGTTGAAAACCTTGATCATCCGTTTTTGATACATTTGACCATGACAGACAGCAGTAAGCCTTTTCTCATCAATCAAGTTTAATTCATCAAGTTGAGTCTGGATCCAACCGTCTTCATTCAGCCCTGCATCCTTCATAATTCTCAGGGAGGGAATCTGTACCTCAATAGGCAAGACAACCTCCATGCCGTATACCAGAGAGTGGGGTGTTACCCTGGTTGATGTGTGTGATGTGGTACGATACGCATGGAGAGCGAATGGTAGCATCTCATGCCAATCTTTGTATGTGATTGTCATTTTCTGTATGATCTTTTTGATGTTCTTATTTGCGGCTTCGACAACACCATTCATCTTTGGCCGATAAGGGGAAGAATTATGATGTTGGATCTTGAATTGCTCGCACAGGGCGGTGATCATAGTGTTGTTAAGATTCATACTATTGTCTGTGATGATCCTCTTCGGGATACCGTACCGACAGATAAAATTCTATTTAATGAACCGGGCTATAACATTCTTGGTGACGGAAGTGAAAGAGGCCGCCTCAACCCACTTTGTAAAATAGTCAATGGCCACTAAGATGAAGTGGTGTCCATTAGAGACTGTTGGTTTGATCTCCCCAATCATATCGATGCCCCACATAGCAAAGGGTCAAGGAGCCGTCAAGACATTCAGAGGAACTGGAGGTACGTGTACCTTGTCAGCATAGATCTGACACTTGTGGCAGGTTCGAGAGTGTTGATAGCAATCTGCTTCCATGGTAGACCAGTAATAGCCTTCCCGTAGGATGTTCTTTGCCATTGTATGCCCACTGGAATGGGTGCCAAAAGTGCCCTCATGTAGATCATCCATGATCTTTTCAGCTTCAACCTTGTCTACGCACCAAAGCAAAACAGAGTCATGGTTGCGTTTGTAGAGAATGCCATTACTAAGGAAGAATTTAGCAGAAAATCTCCTTAAGAACTTCTTATCATTGACTGAAGCTCCTTCTGAATATTCTTGAGCCTCGAGATACCTTTTGGCTTCGTGAAACCAAGGCTGGTCCACTACTTCTTCAGTATTAATATCGTGACAGTGAGCTAGTTCATCCATTCGTTCAATGGTGATATGGGGAGCCTCGTTATCCCATTTAAGTTTAAACATGGATGACATTGTGGCTAGTGCGTCTGTTAGCTGATTTTCTTCTCGCGGGAAATGCTCGAAGGTAATCTTCTCAAAATATGGGATCAATGTCAACACATGTTCTTTGTAGGGGATAAGGTTAGGGTGTTTGGTGTCCCATTCCCATTTGATCTGGCTGATGACCAAAGCTGAATCTCCGTACACATTTAAGGATTTGATCCCCAAGTCTATGGCAGCTTTGAGACCAAAAATGCACGCTTCATATTCCACCATGTCATTTGTACAGTTGAAGCAGAGTCTTGTCGTAAAGGGAGTATGACATTCTTCAGGAGATATGAGTACAACACCAATATCATTGCTGAGTGCATTGGACGCCCCCATCAAAAACCAGGGTCCATCGGGATCCTTGTTCATGTCCGTCATATGGTCTGAATTCTTCACAGTTATTCACCATCATGATTTCTTCATCTGGGAATTCGAACTTCATGGACTGGTAGTCTTCCACAGCTTGGTGATCCAGGTGATCAGCTAGTACACTACCCTTTATTGCTTTCTGGGTGGTATATTGTATGTCATATTCTGTCAGGATCATCTTCCATCTTGCTATTCTCTCAGAGAGGGCAGGTTTCTCGAAGATGTATTTTATTGGATCCATTTTGGATATCAATAAGGTAGTATGGGTCAGCATATATTGTCTTAGCCGGTGAGCAGCCCATGCCAGATTTCAGAAAGTTTCCTCGAGCAGTGAATATCTTATTTCACAGTCAATAAACTTTTTTCTCAGGTAATAAATAGCATGCTCTTTTCGGCCAGACTCGTCATGCTGCCCCAACACACACCCCATTAAGTTTTCCAAAACAGTTAGATACATGATCAATGGTCTTCCCTCGACTGGTGGCATTAAAACAAGAGGCTCTTGTAAGTACTCTTTGATTTTATCGAAAGCAGTTTGGCACTCGTCATTCAATTTGACTACTCGATATTTCTTCAGTAATTCGAACATTGGTTCACAAGTAGCTGTCAGGTGAGAAATGAATCTGGAAATGTAATTTAAACGTCCCAAGAACCCTCTGACTTCCTTCTCAGTACGAGGAGCGGGCATCTCTTGTATCGCTTTCACCTTAGTGAGATCCACTTCGATACCTTCATTGTTGACAACAAAGCCTAGGAGTTTACCGGACCTCACTCCAAACGTGAACTTATTTGGGTTCAACCTCAGCTTGTATTTCTTTAGTCTTTCAAAGAGTTTCTGTAAATGGTCAAGATGCTCTTCTTATGTTTGAGATCTGGCTATCATGTCGTCCACATAGACCTCTATTTTGTGATGTATCGTGTCGTGAAATAGAGCTACCATGGCACGCTAATAGGTTGCCCCATCATTCTTCTTCCCGAATGGCATAACCTTGTAGCAGAATGTGCCCCATTGTGTGACAAAGGTTGTTTTCTCCATGTCCTCAGGCGCCATTTTGATTTGGTTGTAGCATGAGAAACCATCCATGAAGTAAAATACTTTGTGGTGTGTCGTATTGCCAACTAGAATATCAATGTGGGGAAGTGGGAAATCATCCTTAGGGCTTGCCCTATTCAAATCTCTATAGTCCATGCACATTCGTACTTTGCCGTCCTTTTTAGGCACGGGAACAACATTGGCAACCCATTGCGGATAGGAGGTGATGGCCAAGAATCTGACATTGAATTGTTTCATGACTTCCACCTTAATCTTTTCTGACATGTCTGGTCGCATCCGACGGACCTTTTTTTTTTACCAGTGGACAGTCTTCTTTTGTAGGTAAACGATGTACTATGATATCTGCATTAAATCCTAGCATGTCTTTGTATGACCAGGCAAAGACCTCAACATAATCGTGTAACAACTGAATCAGATGCTCCTTGACACTGGGTTCCAGATTGGCACCCACCTTGACTTCTCTTTTGTCTTCTTCGGTACCTAGGTTGATTGTGTCTACTGGCTCTTCTTAGGGATGAATGGTCCTCTCTTCTTGTTGTAGTAACCTGGCGACTTCCCATGGTACTTCACAATCTTCCTCACCTTCATCTTCGGCTTGGTAGATTAGATTTTCAGAGTCACAAAAGGCCATAGCAGAACCGTTACCCATGGGATCCCGAATGGATGTAGACCTGCATTGTGAGTGTGAGTGTGTGTAAGAGTATAGCTATCTTTGAAAGAAATGAAAAATGTAAAAAAGAAAAACAAATGAGCACAAAGTTTGTATGCAAAAACGTCCATGATTCATTGATGTCGTATGGAAATGAGATAATAACCCTTACAAATGGACCACTATGCCTCGGGTAAGACACAAGGTTTTAAGAGTCTGAATTGTTTTAATATTACAGATCCGACAAAATTTAAAGACAAATTACTGTGGGATAAAAGTGATCGGGACAAAATCTCTAGCCTCCCAGTTGTTGAGCCCTCCATTGACAGTTGGGAAAATCCAATCCTCCTGCATATAGCTATCTTCATCACCCTCCACGATGTTGACTTGGTGGTTTCTTATCTTCAAGGGTGGTCCTCCGGCACGAGCGCGGCATACAACTTTCTGGGCTCCTAAAGTGAAACTCAAACCGAATTTTTTAGATTTGTATGGGATATCTGGGAGTTGACCCCAAATAGCGCGCCCACCTTCTTCTATCACTGTCTTGGAATCCTTCAAAGAAGACATCTTGAGCGGAGGCCTTGTAATCTTGGGGACTTGAGACACAGCCTTGGTTGCTGCCACAGTCTACGGGACTTCTTCAAAGTGCTAGAATGGAGTTTCAATAAATTCACCATCTAACTCCATATATCTGAAGGAATTTAGATGGATGACCATATACTCTTCTTCTCCATGAACGGTGATGATTTTCCCTTGAATTGGATATTTTAGAATTTGATGCAACATAGAAGTAACGGCACCAGCATTGTGAATCCACGGTCGGCCTAATAAGTAGGAATGTGAAGGTCGAATATCCATTACATAAAAAGTTGAATCAAATGTTTGGGTTCCAAATTTTATGGGGATGTCCACTTCCCCATGCACCATCCTTTTTGAGCCGTCAAAGGCCATCACTACTATGTTGCTCAGTTTCAATGTCAATCCTTCACAGTCAAGCCTATCAAGAGCCTTTTTAGGCAACACATTCAGAAACGAACTAGTGTCCATCAAAACATGAGCCAAGGTCGTGCCCCTGCATTCGACTGAGACATGTAATGCCTCATTATGCTTCCTCCCTCTTGGCGTTAAATCAGCATCTGAAAAACCTAAGCCATTATCTGCAGTCAAGCTGGATACCCAGTCTAGGAACTGATCGGCAGATGTTTCTTGGGGTACATGGGCAGTTTTAAGGAACTTTACCAAGGCCTTTACATGAGCCTCAGAACATAATAATAAAGCCAGCATGGAAATTTTTGATGGATTTTTCCCCAGTTGCTCGACTATGTTGTAGTCGCTTCTTTTTATGATCTTTAGAATTTCCTCCATCTCTTTTCGGGAGGTCTCAGGGATAGCTACTAATTCTTCCTTCGTCCGGACAGGCTCAACCAGAATACCTTTACCTCGAGTCTCGGTTGACTCGGCAGCAGGAATGTCTGCAGGGGTGATAACAGGGATTGTAACAACTTTGTCAACAGGAGTATTAGCATATATGATTGTAGGACTAGGAATAGCCTTTGGAGGAGCCACAACAACAGGAATGATTACAGGTTTAGAACTAGATTTTGGAGGAGAAATTTTTGGAGAGAATACCCTTCCACTCCGAGTAATCTTACTAGTCCCTGCGATATTATTGATATCAGAGTCAACTTTCTCAGAACTTGAATCTTCAGTAGCTGGCCAATCTTGCTTGATACCGTGGTAGTAAACATCACCTTCATAATTCCATGGGACAGTTTTTTCTGACGAATATGGGATTCGTCTAGGCATTGTAATTATCAACGGAGCTACTTTAGGAACTGATGTAATTCTAACGGGTCTTTTGGTGGAGACCCTGGAAGAATTGTCGGAAATGGTCACTAGGAAACATCATTATAAGAAACAGTTGGAATAGAAGTCTTCTCGAACAAAATCTCCTTGTCATCTATTAGGCATTGAACGCATGCTTTTAAAAAATGACAGCTGGTTGGTGAGGATAAACAAAATTGACAACTTTCATCACATCTTGGGAATACACCGGCGTTCAACAAGTTATCTTTGATAGTCGGGATTGGGGTTACAAGTTCATCAACCAAAGTAACAAACATATCTTCCTCAATGGCGTTTACATTACGACCGTGCTTGGGCATAGGGGCGGTAATGACATTTGGAATTTCTGGCGCATCGAATTCAATCTCGTTGGCTTCAAGAAGGTCTTGTACTTTGTTTTTCAGAGTCCAATAGTTGTTAGTGTCATGGCCGGGACTCTCAGAATGGTATGCACACTGGGCATTAGGATGATAGTAAGGAGAGGTTGTGTTAGGATTCTTTGGAGCTTCTTTCAAAGTCACTAGATTGGATCTTAAAAAATGTGGTAATACTTGAGATAGTGTCATATTAATTCGGGTGAATTGCCTGACTGGTCTTTCCATTCTTGGCTGGTTGCTTCTTTGCTGAGAAGGTGCAGGTTTAGGAATCATGACAACCCCCACCATTGGACGGCGTTCAGCCCTATCTTGACTTCTCTGAGGATATATAGTAACCACTTCTTTCTTTCCAATGAATGGTTTCCTTACGGCAGCAGAGGATGCATCTTTTTGAATCTTCCCATTCTTTATCCTGGCTTCCACTCTTTCTCCGGTCAATATTAATTCAGTAAAACCTGCCGATGAACTCCCAATTAAGTGATTAAAGAAGGGACCAGACAAGGTGCCCAAAAACATGTCTACTAATTCTCTTTCAGATAGGGGAGGCTGGAATCTTCCTGCTAAGTCCCTCCATTTTTGCGCATAGTCTTTAAAGCCTTCACTGGAAACCATGGCCATACTTTGGAGTTGAGTACAGGTGGGTGCAAGATCAGAGTTGTATTGGTATTGTTTGTAAAAGGCGGCGGCCAGATATTCCCAGTTATGAACATTGGCTCTTTCTAACTGATAGAACCAATCAAGTTGAGTTCCAGACAGATTGTCTTGGAAGAATTGTACCCGTAAATATCTGTCAGCGGTATGAGGCTGGATTTTCCTTGCATAGGACCGGAGATGCATTTTGGAACATGAAACTCCATCGTATTTGGCGAACACCGTTATGGTTAAGAACATTTTCTCGGGAGGAGCTATGATTCTAACCACCATGGATGGTGACGACCTCCCTCACCCCGTCAATACAGACATAGTGAAAAGATACTATGCATAATCAAAGACCCGCTAGGTCGACTGGTTTAGGCAAAAATAAGGGCTTCCCGACGAACCAAAAGGGTTCAGGAAAAAGTAAGAAATGAAAATGAAAAAATTGTACACCCGACAATTCGAAAACCTGAAAAGGTGGCTTGGGTAAAAAAGGGTATCCCGGTGGACTGAAAACCCGAAAGGGAGGTCCAGGAAAAAATTAGGGATTGAAGCATAACACTGTGTCTCATGGGATCATCTTGTAACCAGACTTCGGTATTGACTATCAAGCTCGGATGGCACCAATCAACCTGATCCACCTTCTATCAAGCGGCAAAGTGATGAGATGCTTGAGGATATAAAGGCAATAGCAGAGTTGGAACCCAATGGGATTGTTTCACATAGTTGTTTTTCTTTCTTTTACACAAATTGTATAATTCCTATTTTTCGGCGGCGTCCTCTTACTAGGACGTCAGCCTCTTTGTACAAAACGCCTATTATGGGCCAACTTCAAAAAATAAATACAATTCATTTTACAAGATATTTCGATTTGTTTTTCTTTTTCTGTTTTGTTTTGCGAGAACGTCCAATGATTCATTTTTTATATATGCATTTGAAAATAATTACTCCTCGTAAACATTTACATAATAAACAAAATACGATTACTCGTGATTCCAGGAACAGGGGCAAACAAGAAGTGTCCAAACCTTACAATTACTCTGCCCATCAGGTACCAAGATAGAGCCAGTTGGAGAACATGAGAGGTGGTACAAACACTCCCCGTAGGATAAGAAGTGTCCAAAAACAGTGGTGTTAACTTTACCAACAGGGCACAACTCTCCCTAGTTAAGGTTCACATTTGCGAGTGAGTCAGTAAATTTCTTCCCTAAGCAGAGTTTATTTCTCTCACAAGCAGGAATTTAGTCTCTAACAAAATTCATTATCACTCGCAACGGTAATTCATCCTCAGCCGAGTTATTTCTCCAAGTCAGCAGATCTATCAACAGAGTATCTCCTCTCCAACTGAGTTATCCCCCGCAGAGTCATACTCAGACCGAGTCTCGTCCGGCAGAATATTTACCAGCCAAGAGGAAAATCCCCAGCACGTTCATCTTTGTTCACCATCCCTAATAGAGGTGGATGAACTATAGTTTTCATGGCAATCAGGGATTTATTTTCCCCGATTCCGATTATCACGTCAGCATTTCATGCTCATACATCATGACATATGCATACACCACATATAACATGGTCTCATTTATTTTTAGAATGTCAGCATACAATGCATCTCATGCATCACATATAACTAACCCTGTATTTATTTCAGGAAAGACATTATTATCAATAATTTCCAGCAAGCCCATGATCAACACTCGAAGCTAAGCAGAGTAATCATAGGCGCAACAAAAGCAGCCCTACTATCCAGGATCTCATATCTAAGTAACCCTACTACCCAAGTTCCTTCTCACATCCCTACTATCCAGGCTTTCATATCGAAGTAACCCTACTATCCAGGTTCCTTCTCATAACCCTACTACCCTGGATTTCATATCGAAGAAACCCTACTATCCAGGTTCCTTCTCACAGCCCTACTACCCAGGCTCTCATATTTAAGAAACCATACTATCCAGGTTCCTTCTCACAGCCCTACTACCCAGGCTCTCATATCGAAGAAACCATACTATCCAGGTTCCTTCTCACAGCCCTACTACCCAGGCTTTCATATTGAAGTAACCCTACTATCCAGTTTCCTTCTCACAACCCTACTACCCAAGCTATCATATCGAAGAAACCCTACTATCCAGGTTCCTTCTCACAGCCCTACCACCCAGGCTATCATATCAAAGAAACCTTACTATCCAGGTTCCTTCCCATAACCTTACTATTCGGGTTTTCCTCCTCTATTATCCCTAGACAGCAGTCCACAATACTGTAAGACTAGGACCCGATCAAACACAAGTGATTTCACATTTCCCCAGTAAGTCGCGGTGTAGCATGTACCCTGACCAAACACGCGGTTTATTTCCGCTTCCCAAACCAGAATTATTCCCCAGTAGAGTAACGGACAACTGAAGCTCCTAAAACTCTATTTCTCTCAAGACAGAGACCAGCATTCCCCATCGAAGTCCTCCTCAACAGCAGGTATATAGGTCCTCGCAAAGGAGTCTCTTACGTGATCGACACCTCTTTGAATGGCATCTTTAAGCCCATCTTTCGTCTAGCAACTACCAAATGGCATCTATAAGCCCATTCCCAATATTGCAAGTCAAGTATCACTTCATGCGAGTGCAAATTTCTGGGCACTCAAGTGTTCAATCATCTTCCACCTTCAGATCACGAAAGGCAGACAAGCCAATCTACATCCTCAGGTTTAAGAAGATTTAATAGGGGAATCTGTTGTACCCCAAAATTTTCCCTCCCATGTTTCTCAGTACATGTCAAGTAAGGTCCTCAAATTGCTTAAGGAAGTCCAAGGGTTGACCAGACAAACTCTCTCCTAGGGCAGTCTACCTCAAATTAGGGTTTCATTTTACAGCAAGATGCTTGAGTCCAAAGGATCCCAAATGCTCACCATTGTCCTGATATGTTCTCAAGATCATCCATATCAAGTTTCAAGTCTTGCAGAGGATGTTTGCTAAGTCAATTGCTCAAATGCCTGAAAATCGACTGTGATAAGGCAAAAGTCAACTATGGCTTCATACAGTAAAACCTAAAGATTTTTTTGTCAACATACTCATTTTGAAGTATCATTCATCATTTTATCAAGGGTTGATCATGACTCATCAAGGATTTCCCATTATTCATTAAAACCCTAAAGTTGCTAAATTAGGGTTTTGCAGGAAAAGTCAACTCAACTTTGACCAATTATAACTTTATCATACTTTATCAAAAATGACCCATCCAAAGCTCATTTTGAAGAGGATGTAATTCCCTATAATTATTCTTCAACTCCCAAGTTCAAAATATGCACTCACAAGAAGATATGAATTTGGACATTATAGGTCATTTTGAAAAGTCAACAAAAACACCTTTTAGGTCAAAGCTTCATACATGAACAAGGGAGACTCAATTGATATGAGACCAAAATGGTTTCTTAGAGGGACTCCTAAGCTTTCTAAAAAGTCCAAGAACACATCCCTAGGGTCAAAACTGAGAGAGTTATGCATTGGTCAAGTTGACCTTTTTTGCAAAATTGCCAAAAGTTAAACATGCTCAAATTTGCATTTTTGGCTAAATGGGCCCAATTTTTTTGCTTGCACTGAGTTTGTAATGTGATCCACGACCCATGAGCCCTTCCACTTGTCATTCTTTTATTTTTGTTATTTATTTTGATTTTATTTCATTTAAATAAAATAAAATCAATTTAAAATATTGGAAATATCAAAAATCAATAAAACCTTGAGATTTTATGCATGATTAGGTTCATTATACAGCTGGAGACAAAATCAAATCGTGCAAGGCTTCATATGGACACAAAAAGATTGAAATTGCTTATTTTGGAAAGATTTGGTGCAAGGATTAAATCATTGATCAATCTTCATAATTGGAAAAGATTTGATACAAACTTTAACCCTAATGCACTCTAGTATACATAGGGAACAAAAGCAGACCAAAAAAAGAGGCTAGAGGCATGCAAAGGCAGAGAACCAATTGCAAAAATTCAAGAAAAAAGTGCAAACCAAATTCCAAGTTGCAGGCTATCTCAAGCCGTTTTAACAATACCAATCATTTGCTGGACGTCCCAGGATCGTGTTTCAATCATTAGCAAGCCTCCCTACGCTCAGAATCACCCTGTAAGGTTCACACGATTTGCCTCTTTTTTTGAATTCGAATATATTGATTCTGGCATATTAGCATGATTGATTGACATATTTATAATCTTTGAGATGTTTGCAAGCTAATGACTATATTCAATTGTATTTTTATTGATTGTACATCAAGCTGCCATGGCTAGGGGTTGTTCTTCATTTTTAGGGATTTCTCATACAGGGAAAATTGGGCATTGATAATGGTACCATGATGCTCGTGAGGTTGAAACAAGTTGATTGGTACCATGGGTTTTCATTTATCATGTGCGTACAGAATTTTGGAAATGTACAAGGGTTATACCTACGCTTAATGTCTGTAGGTAAAAGTTGCAAAACCTATAGCAACGGTGGGAGGAAGAAGATGGAGATGTGGCGCTCCCTGATTTTCCAGTTTGAATTTTGCGCATTTTAAGGACTAACATTTTGTTTGTATTATATAATATTTGTTTGTTATTGTGTATACAACTAAAATAGCCAGCTCAGTTGGCAAGCGTGTGAGGGAAGAATGCTTAAGGACATGGGTTCGACCCCCAGGTCCCAACTTTTATTCATGCTTTTCTTGAACAGGCAATCCAGCGTATCACATGGCGAAGGATCCACCATGTACTATCCAGATCTGATCGTTCAATCCATCAACGCCCCAGATCCAAGGCTTATCCCTTGAAGGTCTACCATGTGTCTGAGTCAAGCATGCACACAAGATTGGGCAAAGTCAAAAAGGGCCAGGAATTGTTGGGCCAAGAAATCAGATTCACACCCCCCTTGCTAAACAACATCAGGCCCATTTTTCTTTCTTTTCTATTTTATTTCATTTATTTAAATTATTTTGCTTAATCATTTTTAACAAAATTAATTTCTTTTTTCACAAAATCATAAAATCAAGAGCTTTTACAAAAAAATAGAATTAGGTTTTTTATCAAGTTTAATTTAATTTAGTTTATTTTAATTTAGGGAAATTCTAACTTTGTTTTATATAATTAAAATCAATTAGAAAATTTAGGATTAGACTCTTGATTTAATATTTATTTCTTTCTCAAAATAAAAAATACAAAATAGGTTAATTTATTTATTTTTTCTTAAATTAAAATTAATTAGTAATTAGGTTCTTTTTTTTATTCAATTGAGCTTTATTTTCTCAAATAACGAAAAACGACAAAAAATGATTTTTCCTTTAAGTTACAATTAGGTATAGTTGGGCTCAAAACCCTGATTCTCTTATTTTCGATTCATCGCGCGCGTTTATTAATTTTGCAATATTGATGTAACTGTCCACGGTATGTAATAGTTTAACCTAGGATTTTCTTTTATTTATCGTCTTTTACGGGTTTTTTGGCTATGTAATTAATCCCTACCCGGAAGCCTTGTAATAGCGTAGTTTTATTTTCTCGCATTTTAATTCTCGCAAACATTAACTGTTTAGATATATGTTTATAGAATTGTATGACAAGATTGCATGATAATTTAAAATGGCTAGAAAACCCTAATGTGCAAAGATAATAACTGAAATCAAATCACTCGCACATGTGCACTCTTAGGGTATACTCTCACTTCGATTGCCTTCGATAAATGATCATTAAGTATAGGGTGTCTTAGTGGTTACCCTCCTGTCTAAACAAAGATTAAATGTCCCGTTCAGAAATGTTGCCTCAGAAATGTTGCCTCGAATATGATCTTAAGACTTTAGGGTTATTACTAAGACGTCCTAGCATTGCTTTAGTGATCGTACGTCCCTTACAAATTGACCCTTACAACTCCAACCACGGTGTTACCTATTTCTCAATAGTAGCATAGCGCTGTCTAAAGGAAACGAGAATAGAAACGATCCTTTTTCGAGTAGGTAGATGTTAGTAGGTACTTGCTCAAATCAAACTTTTCACACTTACACTTTCCAAAACATATTTTCAAAACAAACTTCGTTACACTCTTGAGGACTGATACAAGGGTTATCACGAAGCAAAACATTTTCAAAGCAAGCACATACACAAGCAATTTTAAAAGATGAGCAAGTACCTAAGAGCCCATGGAAAACCATGTATAGAAAGGGTGCTAATACCTTCCCTTTCTATAATCTACCCTCCGTACTCAGAATATCTCGAAAAAGGATTTTTTTCTGTGCTTTTTTCCTTTCCAGTTGGATGAAACAAAAGTCGGTGGCGACTCTTGCTTACCGCGACATTTTGCGAACATAAAACGCAAAATGCAAACCAGCATTTTCAAAACAGTCGGTTCTGCCACTGTATCACAGAACTGGCGACTCTGCTGGGGAGCATGCTAAGTGGGGTATACCTTAGGATTTAGTTCATCATAATTGCTTCTCTTGATTGTTTTGATTGCTTTACTTTTAAGGGTTTTGTTTGGGAGTTACTATAGATCCTAACCCGGATCTGGGGACACCTTTTAGGTAAGTGTTGTACCCCAAATTTTGACCTAAGATACCATCTCCCATCTGCATCGTTACATTGCGAGCGTCTTGATCTTTTGATTTTAAAATTCATAACTTTTTCGAGTCGAGAGCTGTTTATTTTTTGAACGCTAAATTTATTAATCGATCAATGCTAAAACAATGTTTATTGATTATTTATTATCTTAAATTTAAATAATTGGAATTTATTTTCAATTATTATATAATTTAAAGATTTATAAATAATAAAATAAATATTTGAAAAGAGGTTTATTAATTGATCAAACAATGTTTATTAATTATTCATTATCCTAAATTTAAATAATGGGAATCTGTTTTCAGTTATTATATAATTTAAAGATTTATGAATAATGAAATTGACATTTGAAAAGGAGTTTGTTAATTGATCAAGCAATGTTTCTTTAATTATTTATTATTCTAAGTTTAAATAGTTGAAATTTTATTTTCAGTTATTATAATTTAGAAGAATTAAAAATAGTGAAGTAAATGATTGAAGTTATTAATTGATCAATTATGTTTATTTATCTGTTTATTATTCTGAATTTAAGTAATTGAAATTGATTTTCAGTTACTATATAATTTAAAGAATTATAAACGATAAATAAATAATTGGAAAGAAGAAAGAATTAATTGGTAAAATATTGGAATTTTATTTACTTTATTCTAATTATTACAATTGTTATTTAAATATTGTATTATTTACAAAATATTTACAATAACAATTATATAAAATGCTTAAAGTAAAATAAAAACTATTCTAATTTTTCCTAAATTCTAAATCTTCATCTTCTATCCAATGCTTCTTTGTCAGCTCATTTAAATTTTACCTGCAAAACAATTAAAAGGAAAAGTCAGAAATAAATAAATAATTAAAAGCATAAAATTATTTTTAGTGTTCATCATTAAAAGCAAACGGCTGGAATCAGTTTTTTACCCTTTTTGCAAATCGCGGGATTTCTCCCGGTTCACAAAAAGAGATGGATTTTTATTTTCAAAAATGAATGCACAATTTAAAACATGCACAAATTCATTTTGTTTTCAAAACTGCATAATTAAAAAATCAATTGCATTTTTAAAAGTCCACAGCATATTTCAAAATCAGCATCATATGCATAATTTCAACCAGCATATGCAATATACACAAAGATATCCCAACGTAAACTATGCCAAGAGGTAAGAAGATGCCAAAACAATAGGCTCCAACTGTTACATTGCAAGTCAAAGAGAGGCATGCAATTTTTGAATCAAATATGCAAGCATGAAAACATTTCCATTTACATCATTTTCCAGCACTATTGCTTTTTCAGAACAAAATACATAACATATCATTTTTATGTCAGTTTGTATTGGAGAGAGAGAAGAGAGATAGAAGTATGGTTTTGCAGGTTTTGGTTTAGGCAGGAAGAGGATAGAAACAGAACAGCAGTAACTCAATAAGAAGTGAAAAGCATGAAAATAGAATACCAAACAAAACTGTATGAAGCAGATGTGCAGAAGGCCAAAGAAATATATTAAAATATACCATAAGCCTATAACGTAAACCAAGCCAGCAATTGTTATTTACAACATTACAAACCCCTTAAAATGGTCAAGAGTTCATAACCTGCAAAAGCCTTCCACACTAAAAACTATCAAAGCAAAAACCTTTTTTTTCTCCAAGTCTCAAGCAAAACCAGTAGAAACTACTGTCAAACCAAAAACCATATAACCATTTTCAAACAAATATGGCATACAACCATTAACCTGCATATACCATAGAACCTACTGCATAAAACCAGTAAAACCATCACCAAAATCAAAACCACGATCAACCACATAACCTGCACAATCATCACACGCCCAACCTGACCGAAATCACAAACACCATCAACATAAACCACCAACCTGTACCACCCTAAACCCACAACCAGTAAAGCCATTACCAAAACCAGTAAATATGGCCTAAAACAATATCAAAAACCATGTCGATGCCAAACCTGCAAAACTAGCTCTAAGGCCATTACCAAAACATACACGCCCAGCCAAAATACCATCAACCATAATCAAAAGCAAAAGCCAACAGTAAGGCAACAAAAAACCTCAAACCAATGTTAAGCATCAAGGCCTCAGAGATGTTCATCATTGGCCATTAGAAAGCAGTAGCAAGGCAAGAAGAAGAAAAGAAGCTAGTCAAAATTCATTTCAACAGTAGCAATGTCAAGTATCAAAGCTTCAGAAATTCCATCATAGACAAATGCAAAAGGTAATAGAATCACATTGGAGAAGGAAGAAAAATTATTCAAAGGCAACATTGAAGCATACAGAGGCGAACCAAAGCAAGAAGAAGAAAGATACAAATACAGAGTACCAGGGTCAAGTAGCTAGCAAGCATCACGCGTTTCCCCTTTGCCTTGGCCTCCTAAGCGTATCACCCACCCTCCTTCCTCCGTCTCCAGGTAGCCTTTCACCTTCTTTTTTTTCTTTCAAGTACCTCAATAACCATTAATAATTGGAGAATCAGAATCAATAGATATGAAAATCAACACATGCAATCGTAACAAAAACACCACGAAATAGAAAACGATTATACCATAAATCCTCGCCCCCTAGCGTCCATTGGAGGGAAGAAGAAAATGGAGAAGCTGGTGGCCGTGGCAAAGAACGCAGAATCGGGCGTGAGAAAGACGAAAGAAGACGAAGTGAGGATGAACAAGCGTCGTTCCTGTGCAACCCTAATCCCTTTTTTCCCTAAACCAAATTACGTTTACCCTAAAACAAAATTGAAAGATGTTTGGACTTAACCCTGTTTACCTCCCCTAAGCCCAACGAAACTGCTTATACACCCCCCTTCCCTGTCTCTTTGTCTTGGGCCCCTCAGAACCCTTTTGGCCCATATAAATTGCTCATCTAACTTTTTTTTCTAATACACCTTTTTCCTATTTATTCTTTTTTTAGTTTTTTAGAACTTTTACTAATTTAGTTTAATTAACTAGTAACTTAATCTAATAGGATAATTTAATTAAACATTTTTAATAAAGTGACCAATTTTATTAACTTTAGGATTAATTTGGTAATTTTGGTATTCCCCTTTTTTATTAGACTTAATTAATAATTTTAAAGTTTTAATTTAGTTTAACTATTTAGTAATTCTTAAAGCAATATCTTATATTAATATTAAAAAAACATAAAAAATAGAAACATATAAAAGCCTTAAAAAATATAATATTTTCTTAATTAATTCTCTCGTTTTGCATATATTAAACAAAAATATAAAAAATGCGTGTTCACACACTTAGCCTTTTATTTAATTATTATATATCATTATCTGCATAATTTTTCTGTTCTTTACTTGTTTATTTCGTTTACATTTAAATCCAAGGGAAAAACGATTAAATTTGTTGACTTCATGTCCTCAAATCCAATCACGCGAACATTCGCATTTCATTAAAACTTAGGATAATTTTTCCTCAAATATTCAATCTTTTCAAAACTTCTACCTTTTAAGCAAAAACTTCGACATTAGGTCGTCGTCTCTTCAAAAACCCGTCTGTACCCCTTTTCGGCCAAAACAATTTATTTCTTAATCAAACGGTCAATTTTAATAAACAGATACTTCAAAAGGTTCCTATAGAGTACTATAGATACATTGGGTGCTAATACCTTCCCATTGTATAACCAACCCCCGAACCATAGATCTCTTTTCAAAAACGCCTTGTATTTTTATTACTTTTAAAAGTATTATTTACATTGCATATTTAGGGTTTTATTTCGCTCTTTTCCCTTTTCCCTTGGAAATAATAAAGCGCGGTGGCGACTCTTGCTTTTGTGAGACGAATTAATCAATAATTCGATCTCCGATTTACCCCGCTACATTTTTTATGCTACAGAATTGGCGACTCTGCTGGGGAAAGATTGACCTCTTGCTGGTCCATCCCTAAGTGGGTTAAGCCTAATTTGTCTTATCTGTTTATTATTATTTGATTTGTTTGATTATGTGTTTAAATTGGGGTGTTTGGGTTTTTTTGCAAAGGAGGAATCCTATACCCGGATTAAGTAACACTTAAGGAATAGGACGGGCGGTACAGTCATGTTAACTTCGAGGGAGTAATCCCGAAGAAGGACGCATGAGATCCCCCACTCAATGGAAGGCCCTCTTGAACTTAATATTTGTTTACCGAGTAATCGGGAAGACATTATTATTTTCGACCTAGGAGCCCGAGAAGTTGAGGATCGTAGAATCCTAACCCATCTTGGCCTTTTTAGGTGTAGCGCGGAGACTATAACGGAGTAATTCGGAAGTAGTTGTTACGCGATGCTACGCTCGGACGAGTTTCTCTTGAGAATATTGCTAATTATTGAGTAATCAAGACGTTGGTAATATCCGAAGGAGGAATGTAGACTCTGGGAACTCTTAGAACATTGTCTTACAGGTGCGATTGAACCGTTAGTACATACCTTTGGGTGGGCTTTACCCTTGACTCCATGCTGAACGTTGAACCTTTGAACCCCATGTTTGCAAACTTGTGTGTAATTGTTGCATTATCATTCATTCATGCATTCATCAACATTTTTGTAAAAAAAACTTGTTTTTCAAGGAACTTCGGAATGATTTTTCCAGACATCTCAGGTTATTATGGAATTTGGAAGGAGAAACACTCGAAGCTTTAGTTTTAAGGAACCAGAGATTGAAGAGTTGAAGAGTTTGATTCCTAAGATCGAGAACCCGACGGATTTTCAGAAGAAGTATGGGTCCATTATACCTCTCATGAAGCGCAAGATGAAGGAAGGCATTCTTAATACGTTGGTTCAATTCTACGATCCCTTGTACCGATGTTTCACCTTTCCGGATTACCAGTTGATGCCCACCTTAGAAGAGTACTCCTACATACTTGGTCTGCCGATCACCGACCGTGTTCCTTTTTCTGGCTTAGAAGAGGAACCCAAATCTCACAAGATAGCGACCATCACCCACTTGAAGAAGTCAGAGATAGAGGAGAACATGACTACAAAAGGGGGAATCTGAGGCTTGTCTGCGTAGTTTTTGTTGAGGAAAGCTCGTCATTTTGCTGAGATAAAAGATACTATTGCCTTTGAAGACGTCTTTGCTTTACTCACTTATGGTCTATTCTTGTTCCCTAACGTTGATAAGTTTGTGGATATCAACGCCATCAGAATTTTCTTGATTGGAAATCCGGTCCCTACGCTGCTCGGAGATACCTACTACTCCATCCATCTTCGAAACTCTTATCAAGGAGGGATGATTATTTGTTGTGCACCGTTGCTGTATCAGTGGTATGTTTCGCATCTACCTGGGTCTGATGTTTTCTGGGATCTCGAGAAGGAGCCGCGATGGGCGCCAAAGATTATGGCTCTCACTCATTTCGACATTGATTGGTATAATCGAGTTTACTACGACGTGAAGATCATCGATAGCTGTGGTGCTTTTCCTAACGTGCCTCTTCTCGGTATGAGAGGTGGAATTAACTATAACCCTGTCCTCGCGCGCCGCCAGTTTGGATACCCAATGAGGGACAAGCCAAACAACATCCATGTGAGTGGTTTCTTTCTACAGGAAGGACAAGATCATCAGGCAGCTAAGAGGGAGATCGAAGGAGCTTGGCGCCACATCCATAGGAAAGGGAGAGATATGTTAGGACATAGGGGTGCCGTTTCGTTGGAGCCTTACCTACAGTGGGTCCGTGCTAGGGCTTGTGTTCTCAAGATGCCCTATAAACTTGAGAAACCTTTATTCCCTACCGTTGCATCATCATCTGTTGTTATCCCTATCGCGAATATAGGAGAATACCAAGGAAATCTGGCCAGGATGAAGTCCGAGAGAGATGCTTGGAAAGAAAAGTACAATATGTCTGAATATGAGAATCGAGTCCTGACTCGACAGCTAAAGGAAAAAGAGGAGTTGTTGTTTATTCAAGACGGCTGGTTTATTGATCACGATGAGAAGCTTCGTCAAAAGGATGCTTTGCTGAAGAAATATGCTAGTGAAAGGAAGAGAAAGAGGGAAGGTTCGGTAAGCGTTGCTCTTGTTCCTATTCCACAAAAGGAAATCATTGATCGACTGGTAGCTGAGAAGAAAGAGATGGAAGACTTTTATGAAGAGAAGATCAAGAAGCTCCGGTTACAATTGGTGTTTGGCCCTTCATCCGATGTTTCAGAGTGATCTTTAGCTTTTAGTTTTATTTTATTAATGTCATTTTGTAAAACTTTGTAAAAGGGCTTCATGTTCCGAAGTTGTAATTTATTGCTTTATTATGGACTTCATGTCCCAAAGTTGTAATTTATTGCTTTATTAAGGGCTTCATGCTCCAAAGTTGTATTTTATTGCTTTATTATGGACTTCATGTCCCAGAGTTGTAATTTATTGTTTTATCATGGGCTTCATGTTCCAAAGTTGTAGTTTACTGCTTTTATTATTGGGTTGTTATCCCAAAGTGTAATTTATTATTTTGTTGTTTTAAAGTTGTAAGTTGTAATTTACCGCTTTTTGATTAATGGACTGAGTTTTTGTTGTTCCAAATTCCTTTACCATTGATGTGTGCAAAATTATTGAAGGTCCTTGAAAAACTATTAAAATGAATCATCATTTGCATCACACATCATGCATCATTCAACATTCCACTTCACATGTTTTCTAGAGTCTTATCCTTGTTTCTTTTTCCACTCCAAAGGTTGTCAAGCTGTCTCATCGATATGACGCTCGAGCCAATTGTCAGAGGAAAATGGAAGATCTGGAACAGGAAAACCATGAGCTTCGTGGGGAAGTTGTTACCCTTCGTATCGAGATGGAAAAGTTAACTGCGTTAGTGGAAAGTTTGGTGGCTGTTCAGAATCAGCCATCAACTACAGTTGCTGAGATTCAGACTTCAACTCCAGTGGTTTCCGAGATTGTCACCGTTCCTACCTCTGTGACTCAAATCAACTCTTCGCTTCAACATCAGATGCCGAAAGGTTTTCCGTGGGCAATGCCTTACAACTTTGTGCCAGAGGGGTATCAGCCTGCCGTACAGCCTTTGTTTCAACCTGCTTTGTCTCTTCCTCAACCAGAGACAACTGCCTTGCTGCCGGTAATCCCGTATGTAACACCTTTTCCGCAACCGGTAATGACAATTGTCGCTCCTGTGGTCCACTCCGTGCCATACTTGAATGAACCTACTTATCCTGCCGAGCCTGCTGATAGTTTGGGTCTTTTTGATAGAATGGAAGAATTTCAGGATCAGTTCCAAGAAATGCAGAAGGAGCTCAGAGCGTTAAAGGGGAAGGATCTGTTTGGGAAGAACACGCATGACCTTTGTTTAGTTCTGAATGTCAAGATTCCAGCAAAATTCAAAGTGCCAGACTTTGAAAGATATAAGGGTGATTCGTGTCCTCGAAGTCATTTGACTATGTACGTGAGAAAGATGTCTACGTATTCCGATGATCATGACTTATTGATTCATTATTTTCAAGACAGTTTGACGGGTGCTGCTCTAAAGTGGTATATGGGTTTAGACAGCATTCGAATCTGCAACTTCAACGATCTTAGCGAAGCCTTTGTTCACCAGTATAAGTATAACGTTGACATGGCGCCGGATAGGGATCAACTCCGGGCGATGTCGCAAAGAGACAGAGAATCTTTTAAGGAATACGCCCAGAGGTGGCGTGAAATTGCTGCTCAAATCTATCCACCTCTTGAGGAGAAAGAGATGACTAAGATATTTTTGAAGACTTTAGGTTCCTTTTACTATGAAAGAATGATCGCCAGCGCACCCAGTGACTTCACCGAAATGGTAAGCATGGGCATGCGGTTAGAGGAAGGGATTCGTGAAGGGCGTTTGGTTAAAGAAGGAAGTCCGTCTAGCAGTACTAAGAAGTTTGGAAGTGTTTTCCCGAAAAGAAAAGAGCAGGATGTCAGCGCATTGTTCCCAGGGAGACCGAGGAGAGGTTACTCTCACGTTGCGGCAGTCACTCCGGCTGTCCGCCCAGCTTTGATGACCCCAGCTCATCAAACTCCACCAACTCAACAACGGCCTTTTCAGCAACAGCCTAGACAACAGGCTTATCCATTCAACAATCAAAACCGTTCACCAAGAAAACCGCAGTTCGATGCCATTCCTATGACTTATACTGAATTGTTCCCTACTCTTATCAGAAAGAATCTCATAACGACAAAGCCTCCTCCTGTCGCACCAAACAGTACTTCTCCGTGGTACAAGGCGGATCAGTTTTGTGAATATCATCAAGGGTCGCCGGGGCACAACCTTGAGAATTGCTTTGCTCTGAAGGCGGACGTGCAGAGATTGATTAAGAATGGTATCTTGTCTTTCAAGGATGTTAATCCAAATGTTAGAGATAATCCTTTGCCTCAACATGGGGCAGCATCAGTGAGTATGGTGGAAGGTTGTCCGGGAAAGTTTCGAGTTTTTCAAGTTGAACACATAAGAGAGTCGTTGATCAGGTTACATAAGAGTTTGAGAAGACTTGCCTTTGTTAAGCATCAGCATGATTATGATGTTTGTGAATTTTGTTCAAGAGAGGTTGATTGTCCTATTGTGAAGGAGGATATTCAAAAGTTGTTAGACCAGAGAGTTATCACTATTACATATGACCGAGATCCGGAGGATGATGTGAATGTTATCATACCACAATTCAATTTGCCTGAATCAATAGAGATCGTTTACGATAGTCAGACTGCACCTGTTGATCCTTTGATTATTTATCCACCTGGTCCTGTGCCTTACAACTCAGACCAAGCTGTACCGTATAAGTATAATGCCACAATGATTGAGAATGGGGTAGAAGTCCCTATACCAACAAGTCCGTCTTTTGTTAACATTGTTGATGTGAGTAGAGTTACGAGAAGTGGACGTGTTTTTGCAGCAGTACCTTTGAAGAGACCAGAAGTTCAAGTCAGGAGGCCCATACCGACGGAAATTCCAGTGAGAAATGTTGAACCAAGGGTTGAGATAGGCCGATCCAGTGAACCTATCCCTCGCCCTGAGGATGATGAGATTCTAAAGCTTATCAAGAGAAGTGAATATAAGATTGTGGACCAACTTTTGCAAACTCCTTCCAAGATTTCCTTGCTTGCTTTACTGAGAGATTCTGGTGCCCATAGAGAAGCTTTGATGAAGGTCTTGGACCAGGCGTTCGTGGATTATGATGTGACGGTTGACCAATTTGATGGAATTGTGGGAAATATTACTTCGTGTAACAATCTTGGTTTCAGTGATGAAGAACTCCCGGAGGAGGGGAGAAACCATAATATGGCTTTGCATATCTCAATAAGTTGTGGAAATGATACTTTGTCAAGCGTGTTGGTAGATACAGGTTCGTCGTTGAATGTAATGCCCAAAACTACTTTATCTCGACTCTCATATCCAGGTGCTCCCATGAGACCTAGTGGGGTAATTGTCAAAGCGTTTGATGGTTCTAGGAAGACTGTCATTGGTGAAGTGGATCTTCCTATAGTAATTGGTCCTCATACTTTTCAAATCACTTTCCAAGTAATGGATATTTGTGCTGCCTATAGTTGCCTGTTGGGTCGTCCTTGGATCCATGATGTAGGGGCAGTCACTTCCACGCTCCATCAGAGACTAAAGTTTGTGAGGCATGGGAAGCTAGTAATGATCGGTGGAGAGCAGGCTATGGTGGTAAGCCATTTATCATCCTTCTCTTTTATTGATGCTGATGAGGATGTTGGAACCCAGTTCCAAGGTCTATCTGTTGCTAAGAATGAAGTGAAGAAGCAAGGGGCATCCATTTCTTCTTTTGAGGATGCGCGACGAGTGGTGGAAAGTGGTTCGGCCGAAGGATGGGGCCAGGTGTTGACTTTGCCCGAGAAAAAATCTGGAGAAGGTCTTGGTTTTCATCCAGTGTCTGCAAGAGTCAAGAAGGAGGTGGTTGTTCGTCCGATTCAAGAGGTTTTCCGAAGTGCAGGGTTTATACATCCTGAGGTTGATACTATCATAGAAGATGATTCCGAGGAAGATTTGCCCGATTTTGTGACGCCTGGATTGGCTTGCCAAAACTGGATAGCTGTTGATGTTCCTATTGTTATGCACATTTCCGAGTAATGTTTTGTTTTGTTTTTCTTTGAAAAAATTCGCTATGCCCAAGGCGAAGAGTATTTTGTGTCGGGCTATGATAAAAATAATTCCTTTTGCTCTGCCCAAGGCAAAAGAGAAATGTCTGGGCTCTTTGTTTCAAGTATTTCCCTCCAATGAATAAAAATGTTATTTTATCCACTACTGTTTTATTTTTTTTACTTTTTTCTGGGAAATAATAATGAAAATTAATTGGTAGTAATAGGAAATATAATAACCTTTTGTTTTATTTGCACAAATCGATTTCTAAATTAAAGCATAACCATATGTGCAGATTAATCCATGACTTAACCATTGAAAACAATGATCCTATGCCCTCTTCCAACTTTGAATTCCCTGTGTTCAGAGCCGAAGAAGAAGATAATGAAGAGATTCCTGTTGAAATTTCCCGTTTGCTTGAGCATGATGAGAAGATCATTCAACCGTTTGAAGAACCTTTAGAGTTGGTCAACTTGGGTGATGAAGAAGATAGAAAGGAAGTCAAAGTCGGAGCATTGCTTCTCCCGGAAGTCAACGAGAAAATGTTGGAGCTTCTCAAAGAGTATGTTGATGTGTTTGCTTGGTCCTACCAAGATATGCCGGGTTTGGACAACGATATTGTGGAGCATCGTTTACCGTTGAGACCTGAATGTCCGCCGATCAAGCAGAAGCTGAGAAGGACTCGTCCCGACATGGCTGACAAGATCAAAGAAGAAGTTCAAAAGCAGATTAATGCAGGTTTCCTTGTTACATCGGTCTATCCTCAGTGGTTAGCCAACATAGTGCCTGTTGCTAAGAAGGATGGCAAGGTTCGGATGTGTGTAGACTATCGAGATCTGAATAGAGCTAGCCCAAAGGATGACTTCCCATTACTGCACATTGACGTATTGGTCGACAGTACTGCAAAGTTCAAAGTCTTTTCTTTCATGGACGGTTTCTCTGGTTACAATCAAATCAAGATGGCACCAGAAGATATGGAGAAGACCGCTTTCATTACACCTTGGGGAACTTTTTGTTATCGGGTTATGCCGTTTGGTTTAAGGAATGCTGGTGCAACATACCAAAGGGCCATGACTGCTTTGTTCCATGACATGATGCATAAGGAGATAGAAGTGTATGTGGATGACATGATTGCCAAATCACAAATTGAGGAGGATCACTTGGAACATTTGTTGAAGTTATTCCAGCGCTTGAGAAAGTATAAACTCCGTCTGAACCCCAACAAGTGCACTTTTGGTGTTCGTTCTGGAAGACTTCTGGGTTTCATTATCAGTCAGAAAGGTATTGAGTTAGATCCTGATAAAGTCAAAGCTATTCGGGAAATGCCCGCACCCAAGACGGAAAAATAAGTAAGAGGATTCCTTGGGAGACTGAACTATATTTATAGATTTATATCTCATATGACTGCTACCTGTGGGCCGATTTTCAAGCTTCTCCGAAAGAACCAAGGATGTGTGTGGATAGAAGATTGTCAGAGAGCTTTTGATAGCATCAAAGAATATTTGCTTGAACCTCCCATTTTGATTCCTCCGGTGGAAGGAAGACCTTTGATTATGTACCTGACTATATTGGAAGATTCCATGGGATGTGTGCTTGGTCAACAAGATGAGACTGGAAGAAAGGAACATGCCGTATATTATCTGAGTAAGAAATTCATAGACTGTGAGTCTCGGTACTCATTGCTTGAGAAAACCTGTTGTGCTTTAGCTTGGGCTGCTCGCCGTCTGCGCCAGTATATGATTAACCACACCACTTGGTTGATCTCCAAAATGGATCCGATCAAGTATATCTTTGAGAAACCCGCCTTATCTGGAAGAATAGCCCGTTGGCAGATGTTGTTATCTGAATATGACATTGAGTATCACACTCAGAAAGCAATCAAAGGGAGTATTTTAGCCGATCATTTGGCTCACCAACCAATTGACGATTATCAATCCATCAAGTTTGATTTCCCAGATGAAGATGTTATGTACTTGAAAGCTAAAGATTGTGAAGAGTCGTTACCTGAAGAAGGACCTGATCCCGAATCCCGTTGGGGTTTAATATTTGACGGAGCTGTGAATTCTTATGGAAATGGAATTGGGGCAATCATCGTCACTCCCCGAGGTACTCATATCCCGTTCACGGCGAGATTGAAGTTTGACTGCACGAACAACATGGCGGAATATGAGGCATGTATTATGGGTCTAGAAGAAGCAGTGGATTTAAGGATTAAGATTATTGATATCTACGGAGATTCGGCATTGGTGATTAATCAAATCAAAGGAGAATGGGAGACTCGTCATCCTGGTTTGATCCCTTACAGAGATTATGCTAGAAGATTGTTAACCTTCTTCAACAAAGTGGAGTTACATCATATCCCTAGAGATGAGAACCAAATGGCTGATGCTTTGGCTACTTTGTCTTCAATGTTTCAAGTGAATGGTTGGAACGATGTGCCTACAATCCGGGTTATGCGCCTTGACAGACCTGCTCATGTGTTCTCAGTAGAAGAGGTCACCGACGACAAACCGTGGTTCTATGACATTAAACGTGTTCTTCAAGCTCAAGAGTACCCGCCTGGGGCATCCAATAAAGATAGGAAGACGTTGAGAAGATTAGCAAGCAGTTTCTTCCTCAATGAAGAAGTTTTATATAAGAGGAATTACGACATGGTCTTGCTCAGATGTGTAGACAGACGTGAAGCAGACATGCTGATGCAAGAAGTACATGAAGGATCCTTTGGCACTCATGCCAACGGACATGCAATGGCTAGAAAGATGTTGAGAGCTGGTTACTATTGGATGACAATGGAATCTGATTGCTGCAAGTATGTGAAGAAATGTCATAAATGTCAGATTTATGCGGACAAGATACATGTGCCACCGACCCTCCTCAATGTTATCTCTTCACCTTGGCCTTTCTCTATGTGGGGCATTAATATGATTGGAATGAATGAACCCAAAGCTTCAAATGGTCATCGTTTCATCTTGGTAGCGATCGATTATTTTACTAAATGGGTGGAAGCAGCATCTTATGCTAATGTAACCAGACAGGTGGTAGTCAGATTTATCAAGAATCAGATCATTTGTTGATACGGTATCCCGAGCAAGATCATTACTGATAATTGTTCGAATTTGAATAACAAGATGATGAGAGAGCTTTGTGAAGAGTTCAAAATCGAACATCATAATTCTTCTCCTTACAGACCGAAGATGAATGGGGCTGTTGAAGCTGCTAACAAGAACATCAAAAAGATTGTCCAGAAGATGGTGGTAACTTATAAAGATTGGCATGAGATGCTTCTGTTTGCTCTGCATGGATACCGTACTTCAGTTCGAACTTCAACAGGCGCAACCCCATTTTCCCTAGTTTATGGTATGGAAGCAGTACTCCCCGTGGAGGTTGAGATTCCGTCTCTGAGAGTGTTGATGGAAGCTAAACTTTCTGAGGCTGAATGGTGTCAAAGTAGATATGATCAGTTGAATTTAATTGAAGAAAAGAGATTGACAGCGTTGTGTCACGGTCAATTATATCAGCAGAGAATGAAGAAGGCTTTTGATTAGAAGGTTCGACCACGCGAGTTCAGAGAAGGTGACCTTGTGCTCAAGAAGATATTATCTTTCCAACCTGATTCTAGGGGCAAGTGGGCTCCGAATTATGAAGGATCGTATGTCGTTAAGAGAGTTTTCTCTGGAGGTGCCTTGATTCTCACCAATATGGATGGCGACGAGCTCCCGCGTCCCATGAACGTCGATGCAGTCAAGAAGTATTTCGCTTAGGCGAGCTTTTGGTCAGACCAGTCTTGGCATTTGAGCACATTTTGGGATTCGAAGTTGTTAGGGAGAATAGCGATCATTGTTTTTGTGTAACCCTTTCTTTCATGTACTATTTCCCGAACTTTTTTAAGCCGTTGGAGTCGCGTTGTTAGCGAACTACCATCTTATTAATGAAATTTGAGCATTTACCTTTTGTGGGCAAAATTTTAATTTTTATGGAAATACTTGAAACAAATTTATTTAAAGTATTCTTATTTTAAAAAATGTGTCGTGAATAACGAAAGGAATATTGACAGTTGTTCCAAGGATGGTCAAGCCATGAAATGCAAAACAGTACGGTATTTTATCCTTGCATGATGAACATGTCTTATTTCAAAATCGTCCTGAGGTGTTGGTTGTGTAAGCTTGTGTTTCTGGTGGTACTAAGTTTGTTGACTCCCTGGCTGTCCCAGTTAAGCGTTGTTTCGGCTACCTTTGTTCGAGCAGATTTCGGAAGTGTGGTACGCTTTGTCTCCTGCCAGTGGTCTATTGGTTTTGTAAGTTTGGATTTGAATGCTTTTCTCCCCAGAGGATTTGAGCCTTGTAGCGTGATACACTCCGACGTTGCTGTGTGGTTCCAGTTCAAGTTATTTTCCGTCTTTTTCAAGATTAGCCGAGTATCTATCTTTTTGTGACATCTTATCGTCTTCAAGATATTCTGCCTGCTCGTTTCGTCAGCATAACATTCATTTATTCATTTACACTCATATCAGCATGCATATTCACATTTGCCATTGATTTTGGGTTGTACTGTGTTTATTCAGACAATGTACATGTTTCTTTCCAAGTAGAAGGTTAGCTTAGGCAGAAAATGTGCTTCCTTTCTAAATTCCCCAACTGAGCTAATCCTCATGGATGATTTTTGATTTAGCTTACCTTGTCCATCTCTGGATAGGATGAATCCCCGATCAAGTTACTTTCTCATTGGGTAGAGTCTTGTTTGATTGTTTTTTCTCTAGTTATTCCTGGATGAAGTTGTTGTCTCTTGCATAGGCTATCTCATTGATTTTCCCCAGTGAAATCGCGACCTAGACGGATGGTGCATTTATTTTGCACGTTTAAGTGTGATCTCCTCGGGAAGGATTGATTCATGTTTATCTTTGACGAAGGTTTTATTCTCTGCCAGTGTCATCGCAACTTCTTTCTGAATTACATCGTTGGAAAACGACAAGCGGCGGTCTCTTCACGAGCAACTTGTACGTTATTATTATTTTGGAAAACGACAAGCGGCGGTCTCTTCATGAGAAACTTGTACGTTATAGACATCGTTGGGAAACGACAAGCGGCAGCTCTTCACGAGCAACTTGTGCGTTATTATTATTTTTTTGGAAAACGACAAGCAGCGGTCTCTTCACGAGCAACTTGTACGTTATTATTATTTTGGAAAACGACAAGCGGCGGTCTCTTCATGAGCAACTTGTACGTTATAGACATCGTTGGGAAACGAAAAGCGGCAGCTCTTCACGAGCAACTTCTACGTATATTATTATTTTTGGAAAACGACAAGCGGCGGTCTCTTCACGAGCAACTTGTGCGTTATTATTTCGGAAAACGACAAGCGGCAGCTCTTCACGAGCAACTTGTACGTTATTATTTTTCTGGAATACAGCAAGCGGCAGCTTCTTTATTTGAGCAGCTTGTATATTATTGGTATTTTCTTTGGACGACAGCAAGCGGCAGCTTCTTTATTTGAGCAGCTTGTATGTTATTGGTATTTTCTTTGGACGACGGCAAGTGGCAGCCTCTTTATTTGAGTAGTTTATATGTCATAATATTTTGGGAAGACAGCAAGTGACAGCTTCTTTATTTGAGCAGCTTGCGTATCTACAATCTTATTATTATATCAGCATTAATGAGTATATCTCCGGAAATCTCGCAGAGAAGTTTATTATGAATCTTTACCTTCAGAAGTTGGTAATCCATCATCAGCAAAATTTGATACTCTCTGTCTATCTTTGACTTTGAGTTGCGAACTCACTGTTTTTGGGTCGATAATCTGTTTTATGGCCTCTGCAAGACGCCTTCTTTGTTAGGCTCGGAGGTCGTATTCCCTCAATTTTATTCGCCGTCAAGAGTCTGTCGTTTGAAATCGATGGCTCGTTTCCCCATTAGTGTATAATCCACGTCTCTGTGTTTTGTTGGTGTTTGATTCCTCCAGCATTGTCTTGTTTCATACAATATCTTTCTCTGTGAATTCAGTCACTGCATCCATATCAAACATAATGGCGGTATCTTAGGGTAAAAATTTGCGTATTATGTATTTAAGTACCTTCAATCTCGTCGAAACGAAGATTTTAATCTTCATATCTCCGGATAGAAGAAACTTAAATAGGGGCAGCTGTTGTACCCCAAATTTTGACCTAAGATACCATCTCCCATCTGCATCGTTACATTGCGAGCGTCTTGATCTTTTGATTTTAAAATTCATAACTTTTTCGAGTCGAGAGCTGTTTATTTTTTGAACGCTAAATTTATTAATCGATCAATGCTAAAACAATGTTTATTGATTATTTATTATCTTAAATTTAAATAATTGGAATTTATTTTCAATTATTATATAATTTAAAGATTTATAAATAATAAAATAAATATTTGAAAAGAGGTTTATTAATTGTTCAAACAATGTTTATTAATTATTCATTATCCTAAATTTAAATAATGGGAATCTGTTTTCAGTTATTATATAATTTAAAGATTTATGAATAATGAAATTGACATTTGAAAAGGAGTTTGTTAATTGATCAAGCAATGTTTCTTTAATTATTTATTGTTCTAAGTTTAAATAGTTGAAATTTTATTTTCAGTTATTATAATTTAGAAGAATTAAAAATAGTGAAGTAAATGATTGAAGTTATTAATTGATCAATGATGTTTATTTATCTGTTTATTATTCTGAATTTAAGTAATTGAAATTGATTTTCAGTTACTATATAATTTAAAGAATTATAAACGATAAATAAATAATTGGAAAGAAGAAAGAATTAATTGGTAAAATATTGGAATTTTATTTACTTTATACTAATTATTACAATTGTTATTTAAATATTGTATTATTTACAAAATATTTACAATAACAATTATATAAAATGCTTAAAGTAAAATAAAAACTATTCTAATTTTTCCTAAATTCTAAATCTTCATCTTCTATCCAATGCTTCTTTGTGCTTATTTAAATTTTACCTGCAAAACAATTAAAAGGAAAAATCAGAAATAAATAAATAATTAAAAGTAGAAAATTATTTTTAGTGTTCATCATTAAAAGCAAACGGCTGGAATCAGTTTTTTACCCTTTTTGCAAATCGCGGGATTTCTCCCGGTTCACAAAAAGAGATGGATTTTTATTTTCAAAAATGAATGCACAATTTAAAACATGCACAAATTCATTTTGTTTTCAAAACTGCATAATTAAAAAATCAATTGCATTTTTAAAAGTCCACAGCATATTTCAAAATCAGCATCATATGCATAATTTCAAACAGCATATGCAATGTACACAAAGATATCCCAACGTAAACTATGCCAAGAGGTAAGAAGATGCCAAAACAATAGGCTCCAACTGTTACATTGCAAGTCAAAGAGAGGCATGCAATTTTTGAATCAAATATGCAAGCATGAAAACATTTCCATTTACATCATTTTCAAGCACTATTGCTTTTTCAGAACAAAATACATAACATATCATTTTTATGTCAGTTTGTATTGGAGAGAGAGAAGAGAGATAGAAGTATGGTTTTGCAGGTTTTGGTTTAGGCAGGAAGAGGATAGAAACAGAACAGCAGTAACTCAATAAGAAGTGAAAAGCATGAAAATAGAATACCAAACAAAACTGTATGAAGCAGATGTGCAGAAGGCCAAAGAAATATATTAAAATATACCATAAGCCTATAACGTAAACCAAGCCAGCAATTGTTATATACAACATTACAAACCCCTTCAAATGGTCAAGAGTTCATAACCTGCAAAAGCCTTCCACACTAAAAACTATCAAAGCAAAAACCTTTTTTTTTCTCCAAGTCTCAAGCAAAACCAGTAGAACCTACTGTCAAACCAAAAACCATATAACCATTTTCAAACAAATATGGCATACAACCATTAACCTGCATATACCATAGAACCTACTGCATAAAACCAGTAAAACCATCACCAAAATCAAAACCACGATCGACCACATAACCTGCACAATCATCACACGCCCAACCTGACCGAAATCACAAACACCATCAACATAAACCACCAACCTGTACCACCCTAAACCCACAACCAGTAAAGCCATTACCAAAACCAGTAAATATGGCCTAAAACAATATCAAAAACCATGTCGATGCCAAACCTGCAAAACTAGCTCTAAGGCCATTACCAAAACATACACGCCCAGCCAAAATACCATCAACCATAATCAAAAGCAAAAGCCAACAGTAAGGCAACAAAAAACCTCAAACCAATGTTAAGCATCAAGGCCTCATAGATGTTCATCATTGGCCATTAGAAAGCAGTAGCAAGGCAAGAAGAAGAAAAGAAGCTAGTCAAAATTCATTTCAACAGTAGCAATGTCAAGTATCAAAGCTTCAGAAATTCCATCATAGACAAACGCAAAAGTTAATAGAATCACATTGGAGAAGGAAGAAAAATTATTCAAAGGCAACATTGAAGCATACAGAGGCGAACCAAAGCAAGAAGAAGAAAGATACAAATACAGAGTACCAGGGTCAAGTAGCTAGCAAGCATCACGCGTTTCCCCTTTGCCTTGGCCTCCTAAGCGTATCACCCACCCTCCTTCCTCCGTCTCCAGGTAGCCTTTCACCTTCTTTTTTTTCTTTCAAGTACCTCAATAACCATTAATAATTGGAGAATCAGAATCAATAGATATGAAAATCAACACATGCAATCGTAACAAAAACACCACGAAATAGAAAACGATTATACCGTAAATCCTCGCCCCCTAGCGTCCATTGGAGGGAAGAAGAAAATGGAGAAGCTGGTGGCCGTGGCAAAGAACGCAGAATCGGGCGTGAGAAAGACGAAAGAAGACGAAGTGAGGATGAACAAGCGTCGTTCCTGTGCAACCCTAATCCCTTTTTTCCCTAAACCAAATTACGTTTACCCTAAAACAAAATTGAAAGATGTTTGGACTTAACCCTGTTTACCTCCCCTAAGCCCAACGAAACTGCTTATACACCCCCCTTCCCTGTCTCTTTGTCTTGGGCCCCTCAGAACCCTTTTGGCCCATATAAATTGCTCATCTAACTTTTTTTTCTAATACACCTTTTTCCTATTTATTCTTTTTTTAGTTTTTTAGAACTTTTACTAATTTAGTTTAATTAACTAGTAACTTAATCTAATAGGATAATTTAATTAAACATTTTTAATAAAGTGACCAATTTTATTAACTTTAGGATTAATTTGGTAATTTTGGTATTCCCCTTTTTTATTAGACTTAATTAATAATTTTAAAGTTTTAATTTAGTTTAACTATTTAGTAATTCTTAAAGCAATATCTTATATTAATATTAAAAAAACATAAAAAATAGAAACATATAAAAGCCTTAAAAAATATAATATTTTCTTAATTAATTCTCTCGTTTTGCATATATTAAACAAAAATATAAAAAATGCGTGTTCACACACTTAGCCTTTTATTTAATTATTATATATCATTATCTGCATAATTTTTCTGTTCTTTACTTGTTTATTTCGTTTACGTTTAAATCCAAGGGAAAAACGATTAAATTTGTTGACTTCATGTCCTCAAATCCAATCACGCGAACATTCGCATTTCATTAAAACTTAGGATAATTTTTCCTCATATATTCAATCTTTTCAAAACTTCTACCTTTTAAGCAAAAACTTCGACATTAGGTCGTCGTCTCTTCAAAAACCCGTTCGTACCCCTTTTCGGCCAAAACAATTTATTTCTTAATCAAACGGTCAATTTTAATAAACAGATACTTCAAAAGGTTCCTATAGAGTACTATAGATACATTGGGTGCTAATACCTTCCCATTGTATAACCAACCCCCGAACCATAGATCTCTTTTCAAAAACGCCTTGTATTTTTATTACTTTTAAAAGTATTATTTACATTGCATATTTAGGGTTTTATTTCGCTCTTTTCCCTTTTCCCTTGGAAATAATAAAGCGCGGTGGCGACTCTTGCTTTTGTGAGACGAATTAATCAATAATTCGTTCTCCGATTTACCCCGCTACATTTTTTATCGCTACAGTAAGTAACAATAGACTGTGAGGGAACTGTACGGCATAGACCGATATGGTTGAAGCAGTAGTTACGTTGATGTGGCGCATTGGTTGGTACCGGTATCCCTTGTGGAGAAACGAGGAGAATACGGGGCCGCTGCGTGGTGTCGTTAAGCATCAACTGACCTTAGAACCTTTAATCGACCAACTTGGCCATTAGAAAGTAGTGAGATAGCCGGTCTCAGTGTAAAGCTGAGAACTGGTTGATACTCGATGCTACACTCATTGAGACCATACTCTCGAGATAGTTTCGGCCGCAAGAAAAGATTGCGTGAGCTGAAACCATGACCGATGGAGGATGGTCAGTGATATTGAGATCCTCTAGAACCTGGTTACTTTTGCTAGGATAGGTTGAAACCAACTGAACTTCAAGAGGGTACTACCTTTGACCTCATTCAAGCCTTAAACTTAAGGGCTTTGTGTGACTTGTTTTCCTTTGTCATGTCTGTTATCTGCTATACATGTTGTTTTTTATCATGACATCATGCATCATAACATGGCATTCATACTTCATTATACTAACCATTTCAAAGACCGAGAGAATTTATCTTTGTTCTGTTTTGCAGATTATGGCTTCCGTGCGCAGAAATACCATCCGAGTTAACTTTGTGCAAATACATGCTCAACTTAAACAGTTAGCCTCAAGAGTTTCTGAGACTTCTATGTTCATTAAGAGACATGGTCAGCTTCTTAGCCTGGTCACCTCAAATCTGTATGAGTAGATGATGAGTGTACTTTTCCAGTTCTTCGATCCGGTGCATCATTGCTTCACCTTTCCAGATTACCAGCTGGTTCCCACCTTGGAAGAGTTCTCTCACTTATTGGGCATATCCATCCTTGAACAGGTACCCTTCACAGGTATGGAAGAGGTTCCTAGACCAGAAGACATTGCCTCAGGTCTGCATCTGAAACAGGATGATGTAGTATCCAATTGGGAAACACGAAGCGGGGTCGAAGGTTTTCTAGCCAAATTTTTGATAGATCGGGCTCAGCTATTTTGAGATAATTTGGATTTTCAAGATTTTGAAGATGTCTTGGCTCTCCTTATCTATGGTTTGGTTCTCTTCCCGAATCCGGATTCCTTCGTAGATGTAAACGCTATCAAGATTTTCCTTTCTCGCAATCCTGTGCCTACCCTACTGGGTGATATCTTGCATGCCCTCTACACTCGTACTGTGCGAAGAAGAGGAACTCTCATGTGTTTCATGTCGTTGTTGTCAAAGTGGTTTATTTCACACCTCCCTAAGTTTGTGCTGAAGAACGAAGAAGGTTTGGGATGGTCCTACAGAATAATGTCACTTGCCCATACAAACATTCTTTGGTGTTCCCGGGCTATGGAAGACACTGCCATTATTGACCGTTGTGGGGGGTATCCTAACGTCCCATTGCATGGAATCAGAGGGGGTATAACTTACAATCCTTGTCTAGCTTTGCGAAAATTTGGTCGTGCTCGAAGAGATGGCCCCCCATGAGCTACTTCTTGAAGATATTGCATTTGACTACAAGGAGGATGTTGAGGAGCACCGCCGGAGGTTTATACGAGCTTGGGGCATGGTGAACAGATCTGATCCCCAAGAATTGGGACCAAGGACTTCCCTTCCTATGCAACCTTACCTCCAATGGGTTCGAGCTCGTGCGCAGAAGCTTGGGATGGCCTATGAAGTCGTTTTGCTAGTAATTGTGGAGCCCACCAATGAAGAGGGCATTCCTTACACAGTTATTTATCCTTACATGTCCACTGATCCTGGGGAGTTGCAAAGGTCTTGGATTCAGGTGAAAGAAGAGAGGGATACTTACCGGGAGAAGTAACATGAGAAAGAAAGGAAGATTTTGAAGCTCACCAGGTAGCTCAAGGAAGAAAGAGTGATCAATGACTACATCGGCACAAAGAGGAAGCTTCCATGGGACTTTTGATTTTGATTTTCTAGTTTTAGATTTGTTTTCCATTTATTTCTTTGTAACGCCTTAAAGGAATTGTTGAACCTTTTACAAGTTAATCTAATAAAGTTTGTTCATTTTTGGTTTGCAAATTTAAATTTCCCAAAGTCTTTGAAATCATAACATGCGCATCCCATTATCATGCACACCATTACAGGTACCATTACAGGTTTCTCATTGTCTTAGCTATTTATTTAAGCAGAAATGTCTTCCGATCAAGCCATCAAAGATCTTCAGGCACAGAACGCCTAATTCCAACATATGTTCTTAAGCATGGCTAAAGGGCAAGAGGATTTGAAGGCTCTAATTCTGAAAGAGAAGAAGAAGAAGAAGAAGAAGAAGAAGGTTGGTATTTTGAACATGGGTAGAAGATTCAGAGAAAGGATAAGGCAGTCAGCTGATCTGACCTCCTCATCCAAGGACGGGGAGAACCAAGAAAGGGTAAAGGACCCTAGTCCTGCAGTTTCTGATAATGATACGGATTATGATGATGAGCAATATCCTCCTGCTGAGGATAGGTACAAGCAGCTAGAAGACCGTCTGAGTGCTATGGAGATCCAGAAGGTCCCTGGTTTGGATTTCGGAGAACTAGGACTGGTATCGGGAGTGGTGATCCCTTATAAGTTCAAAGCTCTGGTTTTTGCCAAGTACGATGGAGTATCCTGTCTAAAACTCCATCTCCGCTCATATGTCATGAAAATCCAACCCCACACTGCTGATAGAAATTTATGGGTACACTTCTTTCATGGTTTTATCAGTTGGAAGGAGCCAGTGTCCGAAACTGGGAAGACATTGCTGCTGCTTTTTACAGGCAGTATCAGTATAACGCCAACCTTGCTTCTACTCGTACTCAGCTCCAGGGTATGTCTATGGGTGCAAGTGAAGGTTTTAAGGACTATGTTCAAAAGTGGATAGACTTAGCTGGAAGAGTCCAACCCCCTTTGTCTAATAGGGAGTTGGTGGACATGTTTCTAGGGACGCTATCTGGTCCATTTTTCAATCATCTGATCGGCAGTTCGTCATCTGGGTTTACTGAGTTGATTTTGATAGGAGAGAGAGTATAAGCTGGCATTCGAAGTGGTAAGATACAGAAGGATGCTTCATCAAGTACAGTAAATAATCATTTCACCGGTAAGAAGGAAGCTAGTGCAGTCTATGGCCCGAGGGGCCAAAGAAGACCTAAACACTGTCAAATGGTAAATGCTGTAGTGATATCGAAACCCGCAGTTGCTCCATAATGCAACAATCAGCAAAGGGTGGAAAGACCACAACATAAGTTTACCCGCATCAATATGACTTTGGCTGAAGTTCTGCCTCATCTGTTAAAATCCAACTTGGCAACCTTGAAAGAGGCTCCCAAGAATCCCAACACTGCTTCTCCCAGATACAATCCCAATTCCCGCTACTCCTATCACTCCGAAACTCCGGGTCATGATACAAACGATTGTTGGGCTCTTAGGAATAAAGTACAAGACTTGCTGGAAGCTAAAGAAATTGAGTTTGATGCTCCCGAAAAGCCCAATGTTATAACTGCTCCTATGCCCAAGCATGGTCATGGAGTCAATGTTGTGGACACCGATTCGTTTGTAACCTCTGTGGAAGAGATCTCTACTCCTTTGATGACGGTTAAGAAGAATTTGTTGTTGGTCGGTTTATTTCCGAGTTGTGGTGAAGGTTGCCACATGTGTTCAATTCTGCCTTCCGGTTGCTGTTTATTGAAGTCAGGTGTTCAGCGCCTGATGAATAATAAGGAAATTTTGTTTGAGAAGACTATGATTCCGTTTGAAGATGTTGCCATTATCACCATTTCCGCCAACCCTTCCAAGGTTTCCTCGAGAAAACCTGTTAGGGTTACACCCGTTCCAAGAATTGCGCCGTTAATAATCACCGCTCCGGGTCCCATCCCATATACCTCAGATAAATCTATCCCATGGCATTACGGTGCTGATGTATATTACCATGGTGTTAAACAAGATATGAGGGATGAAGAGGCCGATATGGACATTAGTAATATTTTTGGGACAAGCAAGGTCACCAGAAGTGGAAGACTCTTTTCTCCTGAGATTTCCCCTCCGACTGTTCACAAACCTATTGTCATTCCATCTGTTATTACATCAACTATTGTCCTTGTTTCTACTCCAGTTATCACCCCTGTCTCCGAGCCATCTGGGACTCGGGGCAAAGAAATCACAGGTGAGCCTTCCCAGACGGAGGCACCTAAGAAGATCATTATAGAAACCTCGAAACAAGAGATAGAAGAAATTTTGAAGATTATCAAGAAAAGCGACTACAACGTAGTCGAGAAGCTGGGGCAGACCCCGTAAAAAATGTCCATGTTGTCCTTGTTATTGTGTTCTGAAGCCCATGCAAAGGCTCTAATTGCATTCCTCAATACTGCGCATATGCCGTAGGAAACTTCAGTCGATCAGTTCAAAGATTGTGTGGCTAGCCTAACTGTTGACAATGGGTTAGGATTTTCAGATGTGGATCTGACTGCTAAGGGGAGAAATCATAATGATGCTCTCCACGTCTTGATCGAGTGCAGGGGCACTACTATGGCCTATGCACTGGTGGATATCGAGTTCTCATTGAATGTTCTGCCAAAGAAAGCATTAGACCGTCTGGACTATGAAGGTTTAATTCTGAAGCCGAGCAATATTGTGGTCAGGGCTTTCGACGGGTCAAAGAGAATGGTGCACGGGGAGGTGTACATCCCTGTCAAGGTGGGTTCTCAGACCTTTTGGTCCACTTTCTACATGATGGATATTAGACCATCGTATTCTTGTTTTTTGGGTCGTCTGTGGATCTATAAGGTTGGGGCAGTGACTTCCACGCTCCATCAAATGATGAAATATTCGGTAAAGGGGAAGATCGTCACGGTACAAGGTGAAGAGGAGTATATGGTGAGTCATCTCAATTCTTTCCGCTACATGGAGATGGACGGGGGATTCATAGAAACCCCTTGTCAGAACTTTGAAGAGGTCCCTCAGACTTTAGCGTCAACTGAAGTTACTATCGACAAACCTCCGATGAAGATGGCTTCTCTCAAGGATGTCAGGGCTGTTATTGAAGAAGGGGCTCAAAAGGTTGTTAGGCGCGCACGGATCGGAAGACCTCCTCTGTACATCAGCAGTCAGGGAGTTAATGCAATTGAAGATGGTGAAGTGGATTCAGACGTCGACAACTGGATCTACCCTACAACCAATGGTGGACTAAACAACTGGACGGCGAAGGACTTCATACATGTTTCTTTTATTCTGCAGTAATTGACTTTTTGTTTTAAGATTTGTAATAAACAATTTGAAACTTTATGGCCCGGTTCCTTTCTTGAAGCACCTTGGCTTTGCTTGTGAGGGCTTATTATTTGTCATTTCATATATCATTAATAAAACATTGGACGTTTCTTGCATTACAAATTTTATGCTTCTTGTGTTTTTTCTTCTGTCTCTCGCTTTATTAAAAACGACTATTCTCTTACACACACTCACGTATCATAATGCAGATCCATATCCATTATGGATCCCATTGATAACAACTCTGCTACTGCCAATTATGACTTCGAAAATCCGATCAACCAAGCCGAGGACGAAGGTGAGGATGATTGTGAGGGGCCTGGAGAACTTGCTAGACTGTTACTACAGGAAGAAAGGGCCATACAGTCTCATGAAGAGCCAGTTGAATCAGTGAATTTGGGTACAGAGGAAGACAGGAAAGAAGTTAAGATAGGTGCGAATCTGGAGCCTAATGTCAAACAACGGTTGATACAGATGCTACGCGACTATGTTGAGATCTTCGCCTGGTCCTATGAAGACATGTCTAGTTTGGACACTGATATTGTGGTACATCGCTTGCCAACTAAAGAAGACTGCCCTCCGGTAAAGCAGAAGGTCTGCCGTATGCGCCCTGAGATGTCTGAGAAAATCAAAGTTGAGGTCATGAAACAGTTCGACGCGGGATTTTTAGCTGTCACTTCTTATCCGCAGTGGGTTACCAATGTTGTTCCGGTGCCTAAGAAGGATGGTAAGGTACGGATGTGTGTGGATTATAGAGATCTGAACAGGGCAAGCCCCAAAAATGATTTCCCACTTCCTCACATCGATGTTCTGGTCGACAACACCGCACAGCATAAGATCTTCTCCTTCATGGATGGTTTTTCTGGTTACAACCAGATCAAAATGGCTCCTGAAGACATGGAGAAGACAACCTTCGTTACACAGTGGGGCACCTTTTGTTACAAGGTAATGCCTTTCGGGTTGAAGAATGCTGGGGCAACTTATCAGCGCGCCATGGTCGCTTTGTTCCATGACATGATTCACCATGAGATCGAGGTTTATGTTGATGATATGATAGCCAGGTCCCAAACTGAGGAAGAGCACCTAGATCATCTCCTGAAATTATTTGAAAGGTTGAAGATGTATAAGTTGAGGTTAAACCCGAACAAGTGCACCTTCGGAGTAAGGTCTGGTAAGCTGTTGGGTTTTGTCGTCAGTGATAAAGGTATTCAGGTGGACCCTGCAAAGGTAAAAGCCATACAAGAGATGCCGGCTCCCCGCACAGCAAAAGAGGTTAGAGGCTTCTTGGGACGTCTAAATTACATCGCCAGGTTCATTTCACACCTGACTGCTACTTGTGAGCCAATCTTCAAGCTGCTGAAGAAAGATCAAGTGGTAAAATGGAATGATGAATGTCAGACCGCTTTCGAAAGAATCAAGGAATACCTCTAAGAGCCACCAATTCTGATGCCTCCAGTTGAAGGAAGACCTTTGATCTTATACTTGACAATGCTGGATAATTCAATGGGGTGCGTGTTGGGGCAGCATGACGAGTCTGGCCGAAAAGAGCACGTTATTTACTACCTTAGCAAAAAGTTTACCGACTGTGAGACCCGATACTCACTGCTCGAGAAAACTTGATGCGCTTTGGCATAGGCTGCTCGTCGGCTGAGACAGTATATGTTGACCCACACTACCCTATTGATATCAAAAATGGATCCAATCAAGTATATCTTCGAAAAGCCTGCCCTGTCCGAAAGAATAGCGAGATGGCAGATGATCCTAACCGAGTACGACATCCAATACACAACCGAAAAATCAATCAAGGGGAGTGTATTGGCGGATCATTTGGCGCATCAGGCCGTGGATGACTACCAATCCATGAATTTCGAGTTCCCGGATGCAAACATCATGTTGGTGACCGACTGTGAAGAACCTGGACTGGATGAAGGACCTGAGGAAGGATCCTGATGGTCTATGTATTTTGATGGAGCATCAAACACATTGGGTAATGGCATTGGCGTTGTAATTATATCTCCTGAGGGTTGTCATACTCCGTTCACCGTCCGATTATGTTTTAGATGCACCAACAATATGGCGGAGTATGAAGCGTGCATCATGGGTCTTCGATTTGCTATTGACCTGAGGATTAAGTTCTTGAGTGTATTCATAGATTCTGCTCTATTGATCAGTCAGATCAAAGGCGAGTGAGATACGAAGCACCCAAATCTTATTCCTTACAAAGAATATGTATTGACATTGCTCCTGCACTTTGAGGAGATAACCTTTGAACACTTCCCAAGAGAGGAGAACCAGTTAGCGGACGCGCTAGCTACCATGTGTTCTATGTTCAAAGTCAGGTGAGACAATGAAGCTCCCCAGATTACCATCGAGAGGTTGGAAGAACCCGCACATTGTTGTGATATTGAGACTGAAGAGGTAGCAGATAAACCCTGGTTTCACGAGGTAAAGAGGTATCTTGAGGCTCAAGAATACCCCGAGGGGGCATCTGTTAATGATAAGAAGTTTCTGAGAAGGTTCGCTGCGAAGTTCTTCGTCAGTAATGGGATCCTTTATAAAGCGTAACCATGATTCAACTTTACTGCGATGTATGGACAAAAGCGAGGCAGAAAGGATCATGGCAGAGTTACATGAAGGTACCTTCGGAACTCATTCCAGTGGACATACCATGGCAAAGAAAATCCTACGGGCAAGATATTATTGGTCCACTACGGAAGCCGATTGTTATCAGCACTCTCGGACCTGTCATAAGTGCCAAGTCTATGTTGATAAGGTACATGTACCTCCAGTTCCTCTGAATGTTTTAACAGCTCCTTGGCCTTTCGCAATGTGGGGCTTCGATATGATTAGTGAGATCAGACCTACTGCATCTAACGGGCATCATTTCATTCTGGTGGCTATTTATTATTTTACGAAATGGGTTGAGGCAGCTTCCTTTGCTACAGTAACCAAGAACGTCGTGGCGCAGTTTATCCGACACAATCTGATATGTCGATATGGTGTACCAGAGAGGATTATTACTGACAATGGTACAAATCTCAATAACACGATAATCAACGAGCTCTGCATCATAAATCTTCTCCCTACCAGCCGAAGATGAATGGGGTTGTTGAAGCAGCTAACAAGAATATCAAGAAGATTGTGCAGAAGATGACGGTAACCTATAAAGATTGGCATGAGATGTTACCATTCGCTCTTCATGGATACCGTACCTCAGCACAAACGTCAACAGGGGCAACACCCTACTCTTTGGTGTATGGCATGGAGGCAGTCCTACCCATCGAAGTCCAGATACCCTCTCTTAGGATCATGAAGGATGTGGGTTTGAGCAAAGACGACTGGATCCAGACCCGACTTGATCAGCTGAATCTAATTGATGAAAAGAGGCTTACTGCTATTTGTCATGGTCAGACATATCAAAAACGAATGATTAAGGCATTTAACAAGAAAGTCAGACGTCAAGAATATCAAGTCGGGGATCTAGTGATCAAACGAATCATACTACCGCAAGGTGATCCCAGGGGTAAATGGACCCCCACATACGAAGGGCAATTTGTGGTTAAGAACATTTTCTCGGGAGGAGCTATGATTCTAACCACCATGGATGGTGACGACCTCCCTCACCCCGTCAATACAGACATAGTGACAAGATACTACGCATAATCAAAGACCCGCTAGGTCGACTGGCTTAGGCAAAAATAAGGGCTTCCCGACGAACCAAAAGGGTTCGGGCAAAAGTAAGGGATGAAAATGAAAAAATTGTACACCCGGCAAGTCGAAAACCTTAAAAGGCGGCTTGCGCAAATAAGGGTATCCCGGTGGACTAAAAACCCGAAAGGGCGGTCCAGGAAAAAATTAGGGATTGAAGCGTAACATTGTGTCTCGTGGGATCATCTTGTAACCAGACTTCGGTATTGACTATCAAGCTCGGATGGCGCCAATCAACCCGATCCACCTTCAATCAAGCGGGAAAGTGATGAGATGCTTGAGGATATAAAGGCAATAGCAGAGTTGGAACCCAATGGGATTATTTCACATAGCTGTTTTTCTTTCTTTTACACTTATTGTATAATTCCTATTTTTCAGCGGCGTCCTCTTACTAGGACTTTGGCCTCTTTGTTCAAAACGCCTATTATGGGCCAACTTCAAAAAATCAATACAATTCATTTTACAAGAAATTTCTATTTCTTTTTCTTTTTTTCTTTTGTTTTGCGAGAACGTCCAATGATTCATTTTTTATATATGCATTTGAAAATAATTGTTGCTCGTAAACATTTACATAATAAACAAAAGACGATTACTCGTGATTCCAGGAACAGGGGCAAACAAGAAGTGTCCAAACCTTACAGTTACTCTGCCTATCAGGTACCAAGATAGAGCCAGTTGGAGAACATGAGAGGTGGTACAAACACTCCCCGCAGGATAAGAAGTATCCAAAAACAGTGGTGTTAACTTTCTCAACAGGGCACAACTCTCCCCAGTTAAGGTTCACATTTGCGAGTGAGTCAGTAAATTTCTTCCCCAAGCAGAGTTTATTTCTCTCACAAGCAGGAATTCAGTCTCTAACAAAATTCATTATCACTCGCAACGGTAATTCATCCTCAGCTGAGTTATTTCTCCAAGTCAGTAGATCTATCAACAGAGTATCTCCTCTCCAACAGAGTTATCCCCCGCAGAGTCATACTCAGACCGAGTCTCATCCGGCAGAATATTTACTTGCCAAGAGGCAAATCCCCAGCACATTCATCTTTGTTCACCATCCCCAATAGAGGTGGAGGAACTATGGTTTTCATGGCAATCAGGGATTTACTTTCCCCGATTCTGATTATCACGTCAGCATTTCATGCTCATACATATTGACATATGCATACACCACACATAACATGGTCTCATTTATTTTGAGAACGTCAACACACAATGCATCTCATGCATCACATATACCTAACCCTGTATTTATTTCAGGAAAGACATTATTATCAACAATTTCCAGTAAGCCCATGATCAACACTCGAAGCTAAGCAGAGTAATCATCGGCGCAACAAAAGCAGCCCTACTATCCAGGACCTCATATCGAAGTAACCCTACTACCCAGGTTCCCTCTCACAGCCCTACTATCCAGGCTTTCATATCGAATTAACCCTATTATCCAGGTTCCTTCTCACAGCCCTACTACCCAGGATTTCATATCGAAGAAACCCTACTATCCAGGTTCCTTCTCACAGCCCTACTACCCAGGATCTCATATTGAAGAAACCATACTATCCAGGTTCCTTCTCACATTCCTACTACCCAGGCTCTCATATCGAAGAAACCATACTATCCAGGTTCCTTCTCACAGCCCTACTACCCAGGCTTTCATATCGAAGTAACCCTACTATCCAGGTTCCTTCTCACAACCCTACTACCCAGGCTATCATATCGAAGAAACCCTACTATCCAGGTTCCTTCTCACAGCCCTACCATCCAGGCTATCATATCGAAGAAACCCTACTATCCAGGTTCCTTCCTATAACCTAACTATCCGGGTTTTCTTCCTCTATTATCCCTAGACAGAAGTCCACAACACTGTAAGACCAGGACCCAATCAAACACAAGTGATTTCACATTTCCCCAGTAAGTCACGGTGCAACATGTACCCTGACCAAACATGCGGTTTATTTCCTCTTCCCAAACTGGAATTATTCCCCAGTAGAGTAACGGACAACTGAAGCTCCTAAAACTCTATTTCTCTCAAGACAAAGACCAGCATTCCCCCAGTGAAGTCCTCCTCAACAGCAGGTATACAGGTTATCGCAAATGAGTATCTTACGCCATCGACACCTCTTCGGATGGCATCTTTAAGCCCATCTTCCGTCTAGAAACTACCAAATGGCATCTATAAGCCCATTCCCGATATCGCAAGTCAAGTATCACTTCATGCGAGTGCAAATTTTTGGGCACTCAAGTGTTCAATCATCTTCCACCTTCAGATCATGAAAGGCAGACAAGCCAATCTACATCCTTAGGTTTAAGAAGATTGAACAGGGGCAGCTGTTGTACCCCAAAATTTTCCCTCCCGTGTTTCTCAGTACATGTCAAGTAAGGTCCTCAAATTGCTCAAGGAAGTCCAAGGGTTGACCAGACAAACTCTCTCCTAGGGAAGTCTACCTCAAATTAGGGTTTCATTTTACAGCAAGATGCTTGAGTCCAAAGGATCCCAAATTCTCACCATTGTCCTGATATGTTCTCAAGATCATCTATGTCAATTTTCAAGTCTTGCAGAGGAAGTTTGCTCAGTCAATTGCTCAAATGCCTGAAAATCGACTATGCTAGGGCAAAAGTCAATTGTGGCCCACATACAGTCAAACCTCAAGATTTTTTGTCAACATCCTCATTTTGAAGTATCATTCATCATTTGATCAAGGGTTGATCATGACTCATTAAGGATTGCCCATAATTCATCAAAACCCTAAAGTTGCTAAATTAGGGTTTTGTAGGAAAAGTCAACTCAACTTTGACCAAGCATAACTTTCTCATACTTTATCAAACATGACCCATCCAAAGCTCATTTTGAAGAGGATATAATTACCTACAATTCATCTTCAGCTCCCAAGTTCAAAATATGCACTCACAAGAAGATATGAATTTGGACATTATAGGTCATTTTGAAAAGTCAACAAAAACACCTTTTAGGTCAAAGCTTCATACATGAACATGGAAGACTCAATTGAGATGAGACCAAAAGGGTTGCGTAGAGGACATCCTAAGCTTTCTAAAAAGTCCAAGAAAACACTCTAGGGTCAAAATTGAGAGAGTTATGAATTGGTCAAGTTGACCTTTTTTGCAAAATTGCCAAAAGTCAAACATGCTCAAATTTGCATTTTTTGCTAAATGGGCCCAACGTTTTTTGCTTGCACTGAGTTTGTAATGTGATCCATGACCCATGAGCCCTTCCACTTGTAATTCTTTTATTTTTGTTTTTTATTTTTATTTTATTTCATTTAAATAAAATAAAATCAATATGAAATAATGGAAATATCAAAAATCAATAAAACCTTGAGATTTTGTGCATGATTAGGTTCATTATACAGCTGGAGACAAAATCAAATCGTGCAAGGCTTCATATGGACACAAAAAGATTGAAATTGCTTGTTTTGGAAAGATTTGGTGCAAGGATTAAATCATTGATCAATCTTCATAATTGGAAAAGATTTGATACAAACTTTAACCCTAATGCACTCTAGTATACATAGGGAATTAAAGCAGACCCAAAAAAAGAGGCTAGAGGCGTGCAAAGGCAGAGAACCAATTGCAAAAATTCAAGAAAAAAGTGCAAACCAAATTCCAAGTTGCAGGCTATCTCAAGCCGTTCTAACCATACCAATCATTTGCTGGACGTCCCATGATCGTGTTTCAATCATTAGCAAGCCTCCCCACGCTTAGAATCACCTTGTAAGGTTCACACGGTTTACCTCTTTTTTTGAATTCGAATATATTGATTATGGCATATTTAGCATGATTGATTGACATATTTATAATCTTTGAGATGTTTGCAAGATAATGACTATATTCAATTATATTTTTATTGACTGTACATCAAGCTTCCATGGCTAGGGTTTGTTCTTCGTTTTTAGGGATTTCTCATACAGGGAAAATTGGGTATTGATAATGGTACCATGATGCTCGTGAGGTTGAAACGAGTTGATTGGTACCATTGGTTTTCATTTATCATGCGCATACAGAATTTTGGAAATGCACAGGGGCTATACCTACGCTTAATGTTTGTAGGTAAAAGTTGCAAAACCTATAGCGACGGTGGGAGGAAGAAGATGGAGACGTGGTGCTCCCTGATTTTCCAGTTTGAATTTCGGGCATTTTAAGGACTAACATTTTGTTTGTATTATATAATATTTGTTTATTATTGTGTATACAACTAAAATAGCCTGCTCAGTTGGCAAGCGTGTGAGGGAAGAATGTTTAAGGACCTGGGTTCGATCCCCAGGTCCCAACTTTTATTCATGCTTTTCTTGAACATGCAATCCAGCGTATCACATGGCAAGGGATCCACCATGTACTATCCAGATCTGATCGTTCAATCCATCAACGCCCCAGATCCAAGGCTTATCCCTTGAAGGTCCACCATGTGCCTGAGTCAAGCATGCACACAAGATTGGGCAAAGTCAAAAAGGGCCAGGAATTGTTGGGCCAAGAAAGCAGATTCACTCCCCCTTGCTAAACAACATCAGGCCCATTTTTCTTTCTTTTCTATTTTATTTCGTTTATTTAAATTATTTTGCTTAATTATTTTTAACAAAATTAATTTCTTTTTTCACAAAATCACAAAATCAAGAGCTTTTACAAAAAATTAGAATTAGGTTTTTTTATCAAGTTTAATTTAATTTAGTTTATTTTAATTTAGGGAAATTCTAACTTTTTTTTATATAATTAAAATCATTTAGAAAAATTAGGATTAGACTCTTGATTTAATATTTATTTCTTTCTCAAAATAAAAAAAAATAAAAAATAGGTTAATTTAGTTATTTTTTCTTAAATTAAAATTAATTAGTAATTAGGTTCTTTTTTTTTATTCAATTGAGCTTTATTTTCTCAAATAACGAAAAACGACAAAAAAAAATAATTTTTCCTTTAAGTTACAATTAGGTATAGTTGGGGTCAAAACCCTGATTCTCTTATTTTCGGTTCATCGCGTGCGTTTATTATTTTTTCAATATTGATGTAACTGTCCATGGTATGTAATAGTTTAGCCTAGGATTTTCTTTTATTTATCGTCTTTTACGGGTTTTTTGGCTATGTAATTAATCCCTACCCCGAAGCCTTGTAATAGCGTAGTTTTATTTTCTCGCATTTTAATTCTCGCAAACATTAACTGTTTAGATGTATGTTGATATAATTGTATGACAAGATTGCATGATAATTTAAAATTGCTAGAAAACCCTAATGTGCAAAGATAATAATTGAAATAAAATCACTCGCACATGTGCAATCTTAGGGTATACTCCCACTTCAGTTGCCTTCGGTAAACGATCATTAAGTATAGGGTGTCTTAGTGGTTACCCTCCTGTCTAAACAAAGATCAAATATCCCGTTCGGAAATGTTGCCTCGGAAATGTTGCCTCGAATATGATCTTAAGACTTTAGGGTTATTACTAAGACGTCCTAACATTGCTTTAGTGATCGTACGTCCTTTACGAATTGACCCTTACAACTCCAACAACGGTGTTACCTATTTCTCAATAGTAGGATATCACTGTCTAAAGGAAACGAGAATAGAAACGATCCTTTTTCGAGTAGGTAGATGTTAGTAGGTACTTGCTCAAATCAAACTTTTCACACTTACACTTTCCAAAACAAATTTTCAAAACAAACTTCGTTACACTCTTGAGGACTGATACAAGGGTTATCATGAAGCAAAACATTTTCAAAGCAAGCAAATACACAAGAAATTTTAAAAGATGAGCAAGTACCTAAGAGCCCATGGAAAACCATGGATTGAAAGGGTGCTAATACCTTCCCTTTCTATAATCTACCCCCGTACTCAGAATATCTCAAAAAAGGATTTTTTTTCTGTGCTTTTTTCCTTTTCGGTTGGATGAAATAAAATTTGGTGGCGACTCTTGCTTACCACGATATTTTGCAAACACAAAACGCAAAATGCAAACCAGCATTTTCAAAATAGTCGATTCAGCCACCATATCACAAGACTTATTGCAAGAAACCTGCTTATGTTATGATGAATTGTAAATGCATATGCAATGATTTCAAGGATTTTAAAGATTCAAATTTGTTTTAGACAAAAATAAAACACACGTTATATTAATAAATTAAATCTTGAGTACATCAATGCCTCTTTGGGCAAATACAACAAACTCTAAGATAAAAAGTTTGTACGCATCCTCTTTGGTGCAATGTAGGCATTCTGAGTCTTCTCCTCATGAAGTTGCTTAGTGAGCTCCAAAACTTCTTCTTGATAGCGTAGAATTGGGCTTCGAATGTGTCTCGCTCCCCCTTGAGTTGTATCCAATCTCTTTGTAAGTCTTTAAATGAGGTGGGTGTGTCAGGATGTAGGATAGTGTATGGAACATCTCCTTCCATAACAGGCTCCATGGTCACCGGGAGGATGGAGGGATAAGGAATCATAAGACTCTGAGCACGAGTTCGTACCCATTTGAGGTAAGGCTCAAGAGGGATAGAATTCTTGTGCCCCAATGTTTTACTATCTACCTTGTTCAACATCCTCCAAGCTCATATAAATCTCTGGAAAAGACCTTGATCGTCGTTCTCGTAGTCAAATACCAAACCTTGAATGAGCATCTCATGTGGACCATCCCTTCGGGCGTAACCAAACTGTCTTAAGGATAAACAGGGGTTGTAGATGATACCTCCCCTAATGCCAAGTAAAGGGACATTAGGGAATTCTCCATAATGGTTGACAATAGTAACATTCTCTATGGATCGAGAACACCAATGGATGTCTGAATGTTTGAGCGTCATCAACCTTTGTGACCACCTTGAACCTTGCTCATTCTTCAATACAAATTGGGGAAGATGCAAAATACACAATCTTGCTAAGAGAGGAGTACAACACATAAGGATGCCTCTTTTCCTCATAGTGAGAGTGTGAAAATAATGTAGGATGTCCCCTAGCAAAGTAGGCACTAGGTTGCGGGATATGAAGATTTTGACGGCATTCACATATATGAGTTGGTCAGAATTTGGAAACAAAACCATCCCATAGATGAGGAGAGTCACAATTTCCTCAAAAGCTTGTAGATCCAAAGATTTCCAACAGTTTTGGGCTTTCTCAAACAAGAACTTTGCTAGGAAACCTTTGACACCACTCCTTGTTTCCCAATTGGTTGTGACATCATATGATTGCAAGTGTAGAGCTTGAGCAATATCTTCTGGCTTTGGATCACTTTCCGTACAGTTGAAAGGTAGTTGATTGAGAATAGGAATTCTTAAGAGTTGGGAGAATTATTCCAAAGTTGGCACAAGTTGATAATCGGGAAATGTGAAGCAATGGTGTAAGGGATCAAAGAACTGAAAGAGCACCTTCATCATGTCTTCATCAGTGTTGGAGGTGACCAAGTTTAGCAGAAGACCATGTCTTTCGGTAAACGGAGAGTTTTCAGGAATCCTTTATGCTAGTTCCTTAAGTTGTGGGGGGATCCTTACAAGATTGACTTGAATAGTTTTTTTGCGAATAGAATCCATGTCCTACAAAACAGCACAAAGATAAATCCCAAGATCCTTGAAATGGTTAGTGAATGAGTATGATGTTATGATGTTCATGATGTTATGTACAAGTAAATATACACAAACAAAGCAAACAAAACCCCTAGGTTTAGGCTTGCATGGAGTCTTATAGGTAAGTACCCTCTTGAAGTTTAGTTGGCTCAAACTTGTCCTAGCAATAGTAATCGGGTTCTAAGGAGCTCAATATCACCGGTTTGTTTCCTTGGTCATTATTTCAGCACAAGCCTCTTTAATGGCGACCGAAATATCCCAAAAAACCAAACTTCAATGAGTGTAGTATCGAGTATCTACCAACTTCGGACTGCACCAAAGCCGGTCATCTCACTACGTCCTAAAGGCCAAGTTGGTCAAGTAAAGATTCTAAAAGTTCATTAGTGCTTCATAACATCACTCAGCGGCCCCGTATTCTCCTTTATTAACTCAAGGGCTATCGGTACCCACAAATATGTCGTACTAACGTAGCTATCGCTTAGACCATGTCGGTATACCCCACACAGCTTCCACAATGTATTGCTACTTACCTATAAGGTATCCTAAATTAAGGTAGAGGATTCAAACCCAAATAAAGAACCATAATGTAAAGCATACAAGTCAAACAATGTAAGCAAGTAAATGTAATCTAGCCCTTAGGTAACCCCACTTTTAGAATTTTCCCCAACAGAGTCGCCAGTTCTGTGATACGGTGGGAGAACTAACTTGAAGGTTTTGCGTTTGATCTCAAATTTGGCGGTTAGCAAGAGTCGCCACTGGCTTTTCTTTTATCCAAAAGGAAATGTGAAAAAGCACAGGAAAGACCTTTGAGATTGTTTCTTGAGTTCGAGGGGTAGATTATGAAAAGGGAAGGTGTTAGCACCCTTTTTATCCATGGTTTTCCATGGGCTCTTAGTTACTTGCTAGATCACTTGCTTTTGTTTAAAATTGTGCTTTGTGTGGTTTTTTGAAAGTATTTTGTAAAGAGGCCATTGTTTAGGAAAAATTTGTAATGATTCTCGTTCGTAAGAATGTATACAAGGTGTTTGATCTTTTGAAAATGTTTTCAAGTTTGTAAGATGTTTTGAAAGTGTAGGTGTTTGTTTTGAAAATAGAAAGGATGTTTTATTTTTAAATGGAGAAATAATTAGGAGCATTCTACCTACTCAAAAGTCTTTCATGTTCATTTCCTTTTCCTTTGACATTGTTATCTTACCATTGATTTGGTAAGTAAACCTATCTTTGGATGTAAACGGGACGGGCGTGGGTCATCGTATAACCATGATTAGAAATGTTGTAATATATCTTAGCATTCTCTTTTAGGGACTAAGATCATTTGAAAGGCAACTTAGATAGCGTTATCGAGGGACAATGATCTTATGTTTTGCTTGTTTTTGCTAAGATACCTCACATGCGTAATATGGCCATTTAGTAAGGCAACCAAGTGGATTCACCCTGGGGGTGCTTGTGAGCAAGTGTATTGTTTTTCATGCTTGGTTTTGTCTTTGATTAGGGTTTTCTAATTGGTTGGTTTTAGTCTTTCCATACAAACCCTAATTACTAGCATTTGTATATAAAGCGATAAATTGCGGATTTTAAAATTACTACGCTATCACAATACTTGGGGGAGGGGTGTACAAATTATAAATGGAGATTGCTAGAAAATAAACCTAATTAATCTATTACAACCATATTGAATTGGTATAAATGTACAAGAAATTAAATTAATATAATGTACAAAATGAATAAATGTACAAGAATATAAATGTAAAGTAAAGGGATATTTGTTTGTATTTTTTAGAGAAAAAGGGTTTTGATTTTTAAATTAATTAACTAGAAGAAAATAATTAATTAAAAATAAAAACCTAAATTTACTAGGAAAAGAAATTAAATAAAACTCAAATCTATTAATTGATTAAAAAGAAATTAAGTTTATAAGAAGAATATTTTTGGTATTTTTTGTCTTAAAAATAATTTATAGTATTATAAAATATTTTTGGTCTTTTTATATTTTTAAGAAGTATATTTAAATGGTGTAAAAGAAAATAATTAAAATCCTAGTTTTTATTAAATTTACAAAACAATTAGTCAAAATAAAATAAAGTATGATTAAATAAAATAATTTTTGTGAGGAAAAATAAATAAACTATGTTAAAATATAAATCTACTATTTTTATATTTTTTAATGATTTTTTAGTATTAGAAAAATAATTAAGAAAATAAATAAAATGAAAATAAGAAAAGAAAATAAAACTGGGCCAGGGGTGTGAATAGCCTGCAAGGGGGTTAACAATAAGAAAAAAACAAAAAGGCCCAGGAGAGGCCCAGACGCTGGCAAAAAAAAAGTCAGAATGCCAAAAAATGTGAAAAATCAAAAAGGGTACCACTGGGGCTCGAACCCAGGTCCCTCAAGTCACAGGCGCGCGCTTCTACCATTGGCGTATCTATACATCCGTTTATATAAATCAAACCATAAATATATATGGTAAACACATTCCTAAGTCCAACTTCATCTTCAACCTCACGCCCAGACAGAAGCTCTGTATCTCATTCAAATCTCAACAAAAATGAAAATTGTAAACATGAAACTTGTAGCTAATTTCCTCACGATTTCAGAAATACAAAGCAATAAGATTATAGATCAAAGATAAGCATGAATTTTAATGGCCCTAATCTGAACCCTAAAAATCTCAGAAACTTCAATCTTAAAATTCTCTAAGCTCAAGCAAAATTAATGGAAACTATGGACATGGTTAGCTTTAGGGCAATGATATTTACATGTTTCATTCACAAATAAATCATTGATGATGCCTGTATGAAAAGTTCCAATGTTAGAAAACTTACCTTGCAAGAGGGTATCGGGTTTGGAGTTTGAGAAGCTTTCAGTGAGTTCCAATGATTGGGTTAGCTTCCTCAAGTTCCCAAGAAGCTAATGGGATGCTTAGCTTGAGCTGAAAGTGCCTGAGGAGTTCTGGAGAAGTCCAAGTGCAAAGCTCTATTTTTGAAAATAGAGGATGGTGTTAATGGTGTTACAATCTTGTAACAGGGTGTGGGATGAGTTCTAAATGATGTTTAGAAACTTTAGGAACCAAAAGGCTTGAAAACACATGAGGGAGATGTGAGTTTCAAACTTTTGGTCAGGTTGGGCAACAATGGAGGTATGTGATGCAGTTCTAAGCTCTTGGTGGTTTTAGGGGTCAAGTATGCGTGTCTTTTATGGAAAATGGTTTGTGTATGTATATGAAAAATGGTTGGAGTGGTTTTGAAAGTCAGAAGTACAAGTTACAAGCTATTTGCTAGGTTACTTGATTTTGAAAAAAAGTGGGAAAACAAGTTTCAAGAGGAGGTACAAGCATGGGATGAGTGATTGTAAGTGTCTAACAAGTTTCTCTTGTGTTATAAGACATGTATGATCAGGAAAGAGCAAGTGCAAAGATCAAGAACAAGTTTTGTGCAAAAAGTCACTTTATCAAAATGACAATGTGCACTTTCTTCCCAAAATGGATATAAAGCATGGCCTTGCATTAAATGCTTGAGATGAGACCTCTAACAGCTGTGCAAGCAATTAATTATGGAGTGCCTAACAAGTTTTAGGCCTGCAAAGTATAGGTTATGCAGCATAACTTTGAATTTGAATTTTGTTCATCACAAAATGCCTTGTAATTCTAGTGATAAAACCCTAACTTCATCTCTTCGATTCTCCCTACTAAAAAATGATCTCAAGAAGTTCTTTGACATTTTGGAAAGCTTGCAATGTTCTCTACAACCCACCTTTGAATTACTTTTGAATATTCCCCTTGGAGCTATATGAAAAAGTGCCATGAAGTTGGGTCAAAATCCTGACCAAATTAGGGCAAAATTTCACTAAGTGTTTTGTTTCATGACCATGTATTCTTAAAATTATAACTTGAGATCCAAGAAATTTTGGTAGGAGTTGTGTAAAGCAAAGTTGTAGATTTCATGGAGATCTACAACTTTCATTTTGGAAGTTTCCTTTGAATCAGCTTGCATTATGGTGAAAATTTTGCTCAAAGTTATGAAAAAATAAGAAATTTCCAACACTTAGAAAAATTTCTAAGTTTAGAAATTTTAACTTTTCAAAACGAAATCTTGAGTTTTGGATTTCTTGATGAATAAGTTTCATATTTTGACATGTTTTGATGAATTGTGATCTTTGACATTGAATTTTGACCAAAAAGTCAAAGTTTGACTTTTCAATGTACAGTTGACTTTTGATCAGTTGACTGAAAATTCATCTGTCAATCCATTGGACTTGAGCAATGTTTTGAGCCATGTCATTAGGTCAAAATGATTCAATTGGACTCTTGAGATCATGCCTTAAACCAATTGATCACTTGCTAGGTCAAAAACAGAAATTGCCCTTTCCTTGTCAAAACCTTAATTTTGACCATTTTGCCCTTTTGAATATTTGATCAAATTTCTCGAGGAATTGTGGTCCAAACTTGATAAAATGATACATATGAGTTTACAATGTTGATGTGGATAAAAAATTATGAAGTTTGACTGTAAATTGGCCATAGTTGACTTTGTCCTAAATATAGCTGATTTTTGGGTCAACTGCTCAATTGACTGAGCAAAAGTGTAATCCAAAGCTTGAAACTTGACATGAGTAATCTTGGGGGTCCATAATGATCCATGAAAGTCATATGGGGAGTTGGAATTTTAAATATCCTTGTGCAAACTAAAACCCTAATTTTGGTCATCAGTGTTTAAGGAGGTGTCTTGACCTGATCAACCCTAGTATAGTCTTGAGCCAAAGGAGATCTTGTGAGCAAATATTGATAAGTGAGAGGGAAAATTTTGGGGTACAAGAAGCGTGCTCATATTCTGAGTCAGATTCAGCTTCAGAAGATTATGAATCATCCCAGGTGGCCATCATGCCTTTCTTTCTTCCAAACCTTTTCTTTGGTCTTTCTCTTTGTAGCTTAGGACAATCACTTCTGTAGTGTCATGGTTCTTTGCATTCATAGAAGGCTATATCTCTTGACTTCTTATGTCCAGAAGATTCTGGTTTATCTTCTGACCTCTTGTAGTTTCTGAACTTCTTTTGTTTGTGCTTCCACATCTGGTTGATCCTTCTAGAGAGCAGAGATAACTCATCTTCTTCTGATGCAGAGTCTTCAGAGTTTCCTTCATCTGCCTGAAAAGTGTTAGTTTCACACTTTTTAATACATTTAAGGGCGACAGACTTACCTTTCTTCTGAGGCTCATGTTCATCAAGTTCTATCTTGTGACTTCTTAATGCACTGATAAGTTCTTCAAGAGATACATCATTCAAATATTTTGACACTTTGAATGCAGTAACCATATGTGCCCATCTTTTAGGTGAACTTCTGATAATTTTCTTAACATGGTCTGCCTTGGTGTATCCTTTGTTCAGAACTCTCAGGCCAGCGATCAGAGTTTGGAATCTTGAGAGCATAGCTTCAATGGACTCATTTTCTTCCATTTTAAAGGCTTTATACTTCTGGATGAGAGTCAGAGCTTTTGTCTCTTTTACTTGAGCATTGCCTTCATGAGTCATTTTGAGAGACTCAAACATGTCATGTACTGTATCTCTGTTGGTGATTTTCTCATATTCCGTTTTAGAGATAGCGTTCAGAAAGATATTTCTGGCTCAGTGGTGATTTTTGAAATCTAATTTCTGTTGTTTATCCATGTTCTTTATGTCAATATTGTTTCCGTCTTTGTCTTCTGGATGTGTGTAACCATCTAGGACCATATCCCATAAATCAGCATCATGACCTAGAAAGAAACTTTCTAGTCTATCCTTCTAGTATTCAAAGTCTTCTCCATCAAACACATGAGGTTTGGTGCAGTTGTTGTTTTTTTGTTCAGTTGCCATAGTGTTTTCCTTTTGGATCTTTTTCTGACATTGTTAGGTGTTTGCACCTAGAACTAGAGCTTTGATGCCAATTGAAGGGTGAGAAAACACTTAGAAGGGGGGTTAAATAAGTTTTTCCTTTTTCTCGCGCAATAATAATGGAAGGACACAGGTAATTTTATCCTGGTTTGTTTTAAACTCAAACTACTCCAGTCCACCTGCCAAGGTGATTTTGCCTCTCTCAACGAGGACTTAATCCACTATAATCAAAACTGATTACAAATGCACAACCAAACTGTTGTGACTAACAATACAATGCACAAGCCAACTTCAAGTGACTAACACCTTAAGACTCAACTAGTCCTATCCCTCTTGAGAAATCTGACCCAACTGGTCTCTCAAGGAACAATTACAATGCACAACCAAATTGTTGTGACTAACAATACAATGCACAAGCCAACTGCAAGTGACTAACACCTCTAAGACTCAACTAGTCCTATCCCTCTTGAGAAATCTGACCCAGGTGGTCTCTCAATGAACAATTACAAATATTATCTCTTAACAGTAGTGAATCAGAATGCTTCTAATAAGCTATATCACAAATTATGGTTTATCACTAAGATTTTATCCCAGTACTTAAGAATTACCCACCATATACAAAGAGTTTACAAGAATGAAAATAGTGTACTTCAATATATTTTGCGTGGATCAGTAACCTTGCTTTGAAATAAATGGTCTTTTATATATAGCTTCAAATTTTGACCATTACTGCCTTGAAGAGGGTGTGATACGGTGGCCAGAATTGGACTTGTTTTAGGAAAATGTTGGTTTGCATTTTGCGTTTGTGTTTGCAAAATATCGCGGTAAGCAAGAGTCGCCACCGACTTTTATTTTATCCAACAAGGAAAGGAAAAAAGCACAGAAAAATTCCTTTTTCGAGATTTTCTGAGTACGGGGGGTAGATTATAGAAAGGGAAGGTATTAGCACCCTTTCTATCCGTGGTTTTCCACGGGCTCTTAGGTACTTGCTCATCATTTTCAAAACTGCTTCTTTGTGTGTTTGTGTGATTTGAAAAGTTTTTGTTTTGACTTCGATTTAACCCTTGCTTCTGTCTTCAAGAGTGTTACGAAGTGTTTTTGATAACTTTGTTTGAAAGGAGTGTAAGTGTGAAAAAGTTTGTTTGGATTGAGCAAGTACTTAAGAGCTAGCCTACCTACTCGGAAAAAGGAATTGTTCTATGTTCGTTTCCATTAGACAGCGCTATCCCACTATTAGCGAGTAGGTAGCACTGTCGTCGAAGTTTTGAGGGTCAATTCGAAAGGGACGTATGATCACTAAAGCAATGTTAGGACGTCTTAGTAGTAACTCTAATGTCTTAAGATCAACATTCGAGGCAACTATATCCGAGGCAACTATTCCGAGGCAACTTTGATCTTTTGGACAAGAGAGCGACCACTAAAATAACCTATACTTAATGACCGTTTACCGAAGGCAACCGAAGTGGGAGTATACCCTAGGAGTGCGCATGTGCGAGTGATTTGATTTCAAGTTTATTATCTTTGCACATTTGGGGTTTGCTAACTGTTTTAAGTTAATCATACATTCTTGTCATGCATCCCTATTATTCATATATCTAACAGTTAATATTTTGCGGAAGTTAAAGTGCGGAAAATAAGCTATGCTATTACAAGGCTTTGGGTATTTAAATAGCCAAAAACAAACCCGTCAAAACGATAAATGAAAAAGAGAAAAATCCTAATTAATCTATTACCACTTGTGAGCAATTACATCAATATGGTAAAAAAATAAATAAAGCGCGCGCGAATAAAGAACGAAGGGAAATTAGGGTTTTGACCCCCGTCTAACCTAATTTAAAGAAAAATTATTTTTTGTTGTTTTTAATTATTTTTAAGAAAAAGAATTAAGTTTTTAAATTAAATACAAAAATAATTAGTAATTAAATTAATTAAAGAAAATGACTAAATTTAACCTATTTTTATGTTTTTGGTTATTTAAATAAAAAGAAAATAGAATTAAATTAAACTAAAACCCTAATTTTCTAATTGTTTTTAATTTATTTACAAAATAATTAAAGTTACCTAAAGTTAAATAACCTAATTAAATTAATTAATTTTTGATAAAAAAAACAAACCTAAATCTAATTGGATGAAAATATTATTTTTTGTGATTTTTCTTGATAAAAAAATTATTAATTTGTGTTAGTAAAAAATAAATAAATAAAGTTAATAAATAAAAATATAAAAAGAAAAGATAAAGAGATTGGGCCTGCTTTGGTGATTTGGAGGGTGTAAACAGCAGATTCTGGGCCCAATAGAATTTGGTCCATGCTTGACTTTCTGGATCCAATGCTACGTGTTGACCAACGCCTTTGGTGGATCATCACCTGATAGCCATTAGATTTGGCTTCCTGGACACCTGGCTGGTTGAATCATGATGTCACATGGTGGTCTCTTGGCTTGTGTACACGCCTGATTAGTGAAAGAAAAATAACATGAAATAATTTGGGGGGACCTGGGATTCGAACCCAGGCCCCAAAGCATTTTCCAACCACCTGGCTGCCATCTGCGTTGTGTGTTCAATTTGTACATAGAATAATAAATAATGATAATATACAATATATGCAAGTTAGTGGAAAAAGGCGCCAGAATTCAAATGGCCCAGTAAGGTGGTGCCACGCAGGTCATCCCCAACCTCGCTCCGTTGGTAAAAGTCAAAAACTTTTACCTACGGACAACGTCCTTAGCTACATCCCTGGCTTATCTCAAAATCCTCCATGGGCATGATAAATGACATCTAATGCCATGGATTAACTCGTCTGGACCTGCTGAGTATTATGATGCCCTTTTTATGGGCCAATTTTTCCTGCACACAAAAACCCTAAAACGAAGCAACAAAACCTAGCAATGGTGAATCTTGATACAGTCCATAAAAATGCAATTTAAACATTACAGATAGTTTGCAAATTCTTCAAGGAGCAAGAATATATAAATATTTCATGCTATAGATGCCAAAATTACGCAATTCGAATTCAAGAAAAAGCCATTGTAGTGGCTGATTTACAGTGAGCTATAGTGCTGGAAACGCCTTGTTCTTGATTGGTTTCGCTTGCTTGTGATCCCAGGAAGCGATTGGGATGGCTAGAGGGTCTTAAGAATGCCTGGAAGTGCAAAATCAAGTCACCACTTTTCTTTGTTTTTTTCAAGTTTGTTCTGACTTTGTGCGCCTCTCTAACCTCTTCTTTTAGGTCTGCAATTGTATACTATATACCAAGGACTGAATTAGGGTTGAAAACATGATCTCAATCTTTCTCCATTATAGCTTTTGATTTGGATTTGATTCACTTTAAGATCCTTCCAAAAATAGGCCAAATTCAATCTTTTTGTGCACACAAAGTCCTTGCACGAATTCAATCACTTGCCAACTGGATATAAAACCTGAAACATGCACAATATCTTGAGGTTTCAATGATTTGGATTTTCTATGATTTGTTTTGATTTAAATTGATTTAATTCAAATAAAAATCAAAATAAATAATAAAAATAAGATAAAGACAAGTTGGAAGAGCTAGGACTCGTGCACCATGCTACCAACTCAAAACAAGTGCAAAACGTTAGGCCCATTTAGAAAAAATTGTAATTTTAGGCATAGTTGACTTTTGACAATTTTGCAAAAAGGGTCAACTTCACCAATGCATAACTTCCTCAATTTTGACTCTTTGAAGGTATTATTGGACTTTTTAGAAATATTGAGATGTCCTCTAAGCAACCCTTTTGGTCTCATCTAAATTTGGTATTCCATGTTCATGTATGAAGCTTTGATAAAAAAGGTGTTTTTGTTGACTTTTCAAAATGACCTATAATGTCCAAATTCATAACTTCTTGTGAGTGCATATTTTGAACTTGGGAGATGAATATGGATTGTAGAGCATTGCATCCTCTTCAAATTGATCTTTGGATGGGTAATTTCTCATAAAGTATGAGAAAGTTATGCTTGGTCAAAGTTGAGTTGACTCTTCCTGCAAAACCCTAATTTAGCAACTTTTGGTTCTTGATGAATTGTGAGCAATCCTTGATGAATCATGATCAATCCTTGATAAAATGATGAATGATACTTAAAAATTAGTATGTTGACCAAAAATCTTGAAGTTTGACTGTATGTGGACCACAGTTGACTTTTGCCCTAGCACAGTCGATTTTCATGCCTTTGAGCAATTGACTGAGCAAACTTTCTCTGCAAGGCTTTAAACTTGACATGGATGATCTTGAGAACATATTAGTACAATGGTGAGCATTTGGTATCCCTTGGACTCAATTATCTTGATGCAACACGAAACCCTAATTTGAGGTAGACTGCCTTAGGAGAGAGCTTGTGTGGTCAACCCTTGGACTTCCTTAAGCAAATTGAGAATTTTTCTTGAAATGTTTTGAGAAATATGGGAGGGCAAATTTTGGGGTACAACAGCTTCCCCTGTTCAATCTTCTTAAACCTGAAGATTTAGATTGGCTTGTCTGTCTTTCGTGATCTGAAGGTGGAAGATGATTGAACACTAGAGTGCCTAGAAATTTGCACTCGCATGAAGTGGTACTTGTCTTATGATGTCGGGAATGGGCTTATAGATTCCATTTAGAGATTGATGTCGGGGGGATGGGCTTAAAGATGCCATCAGAAGAAGTGCCGGTCGCATAAGAGATTCCTTAGCGAGAGCTTGTATACCTGTTGTTGAGGAAGATTCCGCTGGGGAATGTTGTTCTTTGTTTTGAGAGAAAGTTGAATTTTAGGAGCTTTAGTCGTCCGTTATTCTATTGGGGAATCGTCTCTTGGTCGAGGAGGTGAAAATGAACTATTACCTGGTCGTGATCCAGGCTTCATAGTGATGAGATCGGTTGTTATCTGGTCATAATCCAGGCTTTACAGTGACTTACTGGGGAGGTGAGATTAAACTTGCTATCTGGTCGTAATCTAGGCTTTGTAATTTCTCAATTCTTATTTGGTCGTAATCCAAGCTTCAGAAGGAATTCAGTTGTTATCCAGTCGCATCTAGGCTTTAACTTGAATACAGGGCACACTAATATCCGGTCGACTCCGGGCTTCTTAGTAATTGTCCAGGTAAACTGCTATTTGGTCGAAATCCAAGCTTCACGGTGTCTTTTACCGCTATCTGGTTGTAATCCAGGCTTCACGATGTTTCATACCATTATCTGGTTGAATCTAGGCTTCATGGTGTCTTGTACTGCTATCTGGTCGAATCCAGGCTTCACAATACCTCACTCTTATATGGTCGAAATCCAGGCTTCATAAGAAATCAAGTGGTTATCCAGTTGCATCCGGGCTTCCATTTGATTTTAAGGCCTACTAATATCCGGTCGACTCTGGGCTTCATAGTAATTGGCCGGGTGAACTGCTATTTGGTCGAAATCTAAGCTTCACAGTGTCCCTCACTGTTATCTGGTCGTAATCCAGGCTTCAGTGTCTTTTACCGTTATCTGGTCGTAATCCAGGCTTCACGATGTATCATACCGCTATCTGGTCGTAATCTAGGCTTCACGATGTATTATACCATTATTCGGTCGAATCCAGGCTTCATGGTGTTCGGGGGAATCAAGATATTATCCGGTCGAATCTGGGCTTCATAACTTGTATTAAAGACATGCCACTATCTGGTCGTAATCCAGGCTTCGTAGTACTCTTGGCTGCTATCTGGTCGTAATCCAGGCTTCACAGAAACTTGCATTGCTATCTGGTCGTAATACAGGCTTCACAACATCTTCTACCATTATTTGGTCATAATCCAGGCTTCATGGTCTTGTATTGCTATCTGGTCGTAATCCAGACTTCACAATAACTTGTTAAGCTGATATCTGGTCGACTCCGGGCTTCATGGCTTGTGTTTATGATATACCACTATCTGGTTGAATCCAGGCTTCATGGTGTATCACACTGCTATCTGGTCGTAATCCAGGCTTCACAGTAAGTTGTTGAGGATTAAACTATTATCCGGTTGAATCCGGGCTTCATAGCTCGCTTTTAAGAGATACCATTATCTGGTCGTAATCCAGGCTTCGCGGTATTCTGATACTATTATCCAGTCGCTCTCTGGGCTTCACAATATGATGGAGAGATCAAGATACTATCCAGTTGTACCCGGGCTTCATAGCTTGAACTTTGTGAGAATTTCCTGAAATGTAAAGAGTTAGTCGTATGTAATGCCATGATGCATGACATGTATCGAGCAATGATGTTCTCAAAATAAGTGAGATTATGTTGTATGATGCGTATGCATGTCATGATGTATGGATGTGCAATGCTTTTATGATGTTCTTTAGCTGGGGAAAATAAATCCTGGATCGCTGCTGGAGAATATGAAGAGTTTCGCTCGCTGAGGATAACGACCGAGGATGAATTAAGAAAATAATCCTTCTAGAGAATGCATTAGTGAGAGAACGACTTTGTGGGGAAGAGATACTTTGTCCGAAGATCCGCTGATTTGGAGCAATAACCTCAGCTGGGGATGAATTATCATTGCTGGTGATGATGAACTCTGTCGGGGATAAAGTTTCTGCTTGTGGAAGAAATAAACTCCACTGGGGATGGTCTTCCCTTGTTGGTGAAAGATGAACTCTGCTTGGGGAGAATCTTACTGACTCACTCGCGACTGCGAACCTCAGCTGGGGAGAGCTAACACCACTGTCTTTTGGGTGTTTTTTACTCTGCGGGGAGTGTATGTACTTTTAGTCATATTCTCCAGCTAGGTCTATCCTTGTACCTGGTGAATAGAGAAACTGTAAGGTTTGGACATTTCTATTTTCCCCTGTTCCTGTCATTACGAGTAACCGTCTTTTGTTTTGCATGTAAATATTTATGAGCAGCAATTATTGTCAAATGCATATATCAAAAATGAACCATTGGACGTTCTTGCAAAACAAAACAGAAAAAGAAAAACAATTTGAAATTTCTTTCTGAAAATGATTTATATTGATTTTGAAGTTTGGCCTGTAAATAGGCGTTTTTGTACAAGAGGCTGACGTCTTAGTAAGAGAACATCGCCGAAAGATGAATTATACAATTTGTGAAAAAGAAAGAAAAACAGCTATGTGAACAATCCCATTGGGTTCCAACTCTACTATTGCCTTTATATCCTCGAGTGTCTCATCACTTTGCTACTTAGTTGAAGGTAGATCAGATTGATTGGCGTCGTCTGAGCTTGATAGTCGATACCGAAGTCTGTTGCAAAGTGATCTAATGAGACATAATGTTACGCTTTGATCCCTAATTTTTGCCTGGACTGCCCTTTCGGGTTTTCAGTCCACCGGGATACCCTTTTTTTCCCAAGCCGCCTTTTCAGGTTTTCGACTTGCCGGGTGTACAGTTTTTTTTCATTTTCATCCCTTATTTTTGCCCGAACCCTTTTGGTTCGCCGGGAAGCCCTTATTTTTGCCTAGGCCAGTCAACTTAGCAGGTCTTTGATTATGCGTAGTATTTTTTCACTATGTCTGCATTGATGGGGTGTGGAAGGTCGTCACCATCCATGGTGGTTAGAATCATAGCTCCTCCTGAGAAAATGTTCTTAACCATAAATGGCCCTTAGTACGTAGGGGTCCATTTTCCCTTGGGATCACCTTGCGGCAGTATGATGCGTTTGATCACCAGATCCCCGACTTGATATTCTTGTCGTCTAACTTTCTTGTTAAATGCCTTGATCATTCGCTTTTGATACGTATGACCATGACAAATAGCAGTAAACCTCTTCTCGCCAATTAGATTCAGTTGATCAAGCCGAGTTTGGATCCAGTCATCTTCGCTCAAACCTGCATCCTTCATAATCCGAAGAGAGGGTATCCGAACTTCAATGGGTAAGACTGCCTCCATGCCATACACAAGAGAGTAAGGTGTTGCTTCTGTTGACGTCCGCGCTGAGGTGCGGTACCCATGAAGATAAAACGGTAACATCTCATGCTAGTCTTTGTACGTCACTGTCATCTTCTGCACAATCTTCTTGATGTTCTTATTAGCTGCTTCAACAGCCCTATTCATCTTCGGTCGGTAAGGAGAAGAGTCGTGATGTTGTATCTTAAACTGTTTGCAGAGCTCGGTGATCATTGTATTGTTGAGATTTGTACCATTGTCCGTAATGATCCTTTCTGGTACACCGTATCGACAGATCAGATTATGTCGAATAAACCGCGCCACGACGTTCTTGGTTATTGTAGCAAAGGAAGCTGCTTCAACCCAATTTGTAAAGTAATCAATAGCCACCAGAATGAAACGATGCCAGTTAGACGCAGTAGGTCTGATTTTGCCGATCATGTCGATACCCCACATTGCAAAAGGCCAAGGTGTCGTCAAGACATTCAGAGGAACCGGAGGTACATGCACCTTATCAGCATAGACTTGGCACTTATGACAGGTCCGAGAATGCTGATAACAATCGGCTTCCATAGTAGACCAATAATATCATGCCCGTAGGATCTTCTTTGCCATGGTATGTCCACTGGAATGAGTTCCGAAAGTACCTTCATGTAACTCTGCCATGATCCTTTCTGCCTCGTTCTTGTCCACACACCACAGTATGGTTGAATCATGGTTACGTTTGTAAAGGATGCCATTACTGATGAAGAACTTTGCAGCGAACCTCCTCAGAAACTTCTTATCATTAACAGATACACCCTCGGGGTATTCTTAAGCCTCAAGATACCTTTTTACCTCGTGAAACCAGAGTTTATTTGCTACCTCTTCAGTCACAATATCACAGCAATGTGCAGGTTCGTCCAACCTCTCAATGGTAATCCGGGGAGCTTCATTGTCCCACCTGACCTTGAACATAGAAGACATGGTGGCTAGCGCGTCCGCTAACTGATTCTCTTCTCTAGGGAAATGTTCAAAGGTTATCTCCTCAAAATGTGGAAGCAACGTCAATACATACTCCTTGTAAGGAATAAGATTTGGGTGTTTTGTATCCCACTCGCCTTTGATCTGACTGATCACTAGAGCGGAATCTCCGAATACACTCAAGAACTTAACCCTTAGGTCAATAGCTGCTCGAAGGCCCATAATACACGCTTCATACTCCGCCATATTGTTGGTGTAGTTAAAACATAATTGGGCGGTGAATGGAGTATGACAACCTTCAGGAGATATGATCACGGCGCTAATGCCATTACCCAAAGCGTTTGAAGCTCCATCAAAGTACATAGACCATCGGGATCCCTCCTCAGGTCCTTCATCCGGTCCAGGTTCTTCACAGTCAGTCACCAATATGATGTTCTCATCCGGAAACTCGAAATTCATAGACTGGTAATCATCCACGGCCTGATGCCCCAAATGATCTTCCAATACACTCCCCTTGATTGCCCTTTGGGTCGTGTATTGGATGTCATACTCGGTTAAGATCATATGCCATCTTGCTATTCTTCTGGAAAAGGCGGTCTTTTCGAAGATATACTTGATTGGGTCCATCTTTGATATCAATAGGGTAGTGTGAGTCAGCATATACTGTCTCAGCCGGCAAGCAGCCCATGCCAAAGCGCAACAAGTTTTTTCAAGCAGTGAGTATCGGGTCTCACAGTCGGTAAACTTTTTGCTAAGGTAGTAAATAGTGTGCTCTTTTCGGCCAGACTCGCCATGCTGCCCCAGCACGCACCCCATTGAATTATCCAGTACTGTCAAGTATAAGATCAAAGGTCTTCCTTCAACTGGAGGCATCAGAATAGGTGGCTCTTGGAGATATTCTTTGATCCTTTCGAAAGCGGCCTGACATTCATCATTCCATTTTACCATTTGATCTTTCTTCAACAGCTTGAAGATCGGCTCATAAGTAGCAGTCAAATGTGAAATGAATCGGGCAATGTAATTTAACCGTCCCAAAAAGCATCTGACTTCTTTTTCTATTCGGGGAGCTGGCATCTCCTGTATAGCCTTCACCTTTGCAGGATCCACTTGAATACCTTTATCACTAACGACGAAACCCAACAGCTTACCATACCTCACTCCGAAAGTGCACTTGTTCTGGTTTAACCTCAGCTTGTACGTCTTCAACCTGTCGAACAGTTTCTGGAGATGGTCAAGGTGTTCTTCCTCAGTCTGGGACCTTGCAATCATGTCATCAACGTAAACCTCAATCTCATGATGAATCATGTCGTGGAACAAAGTGACCATGGCGCGTTGATAAGTTGCCCCAGCATTCTTCAATCCGAAAGGCATGACTTTGTAGCAAAAGGTACCCCACTGCGTAACGAACGTTGTATTTTCCATATCCTCGGGAGCCATCTTAATTTGATTTTAACCAGAAAAACCATCCATAAAAGAGAAGACCTTATGCTTTGCGGTGTTATCAACCAGAACGTCGATGTGAGGCAGAGGGAAATCATCCTTGGGGCTCGCCCTGTTAAGATCTCTATAGTCTACACACATACGTGCCTTACCATCCTTCTTCGGCACCGGAATCACGTTGGCAACCCACTGCGGGTAAGAAGTAACTGCTAGAAAACCGGCGTCAAACTGTTTCATGACCTCAGCTTTGATTTTCTCAGACATCTCAGGGCGCATACGGCGAACCTTCTTCTTTACCAGAGGACAATCTTCTTTGGTTGGCAGGCGGTGAACCACAATGTCTGTATCCAACCCAGGCATATCTTCATAAGACCAAGCGAAGATCTCAACATAGTTGCGCAGCATCTGATCAACCGTTGCTTGACACTAGACTCCAGATTTGCACCGATCTTGACCTATTTCCTGTCTTCCTCTGTGCCCAAGTTTACTGATTCAACTGGCTCTTCATGGGGCTGTATGGCCCTCTCTTCCTGTAGTAACAGTCTAGCAAGTTCCCCAGGCACCTCACAATCATCCTCACCTTCGTCCTCGGCTTGGTTGATCGGATTTTCTAAGTCATAACTAGAAGTAACAGAGTCGTTATCAATGGGATCTAAAGTGGATGTGGATCTGCATTATGATATGTGAGTGTGTGTAAGAGAAATAGTTGTTTTGATAAAGTGCAAGATAGAAAAAGAAAAACAGGGAGCGCAAAATTTGTAATGCAAAAACGTCCAATGTTTTATTGATGATATATGAAAATGACAAATGATAAGCCCTCACAAACAAAGCCACAGTGCCTTGGGCAAGGCACCGGGCTGTAAAGTTTCAAATTGTCTGTTACAAATCTCAAAACAAAAGTCTATTACTGTGTAATAAAAGAAACGGGCACGAAGTCCTTCGCCTTCCAATTGTTCAAGCCACCGTTGGTAGTCGGGTAAATCCAGCTGTCGAAATCTAGCTCTTCTTCATCATCTCCAATTGCATTCACTCCCGGATTATTGATGCGCAGAGGAGGTCTTTCAATTCGCACACGCTGAACAACCCTTTGAGCTTCTTCAGTAAAACCCAAACCAAACTTGTCAGTCTTGTGTGCAAAGTCAGGGAGTTGGCCCCAATTTGCACACCCACCTTTTTCAATAATAGCCCTGGCATCATTGAGGGAAGCCATCTTCATCGGAGGTTCGTCAGTAGTAATTTTAGTCGACGCCAGAGTCTGGGGGACCTCTTCAAAGTTCTGACAAGGGGTTTCGATGAACTCCCCATCCATCTCCACATACTGAAAGGAATTAAGATGACTTACCATGTATTCCTCCTCACCCTGCACCGTAACAATCTTCCTCTTCACAGGATATTTCAACATCTGATGGAGCGTAGAAGTCACTGCCCCAACCTTATAAATCCACGGGCGACCCAACAAACAAGAATAAGATGGTCGGATATCCATCACATAGAACGTAGATGCAAAAGTCTGAGAGCCAACTTTAACAGGGACGTCTACCTCCCCGTGCACCATCCTTTTGGACCCGTCAAAGGCCCTAACCACAATATTAGTTGGCTTCAGAACCAACCCTTCACAATCCAGCCGATCTAATGCTTTCTTGGGTAAAACATTTAATGAGGACCCAGTATCCACCAGCACGTGGGCCAAAGTAGTGCCCCTGCACTCGATCGAGACGTGCAGAGCATCATTGTGATTCCTTCCTTTGGCAGTCAGATCTGCGTTAGATAAACCCAACCCGTTGTCAGTGGTCAAACTAGTCACACAGTCTTTGAATTGATCAGCAGATGTTTCCTGCGGCACATGCGCAATTTTAAGGAAAGAAATTAAAGCCTTTGCATGGGCTTCTGAGCACAACAATAAGGATAACATGGAGATCTTCGACGGGGTTTTCCCCAGCTGTTCGACTATGTTGTAGTCTCTTTTCTTGATAATCTTCATAATTTCCTCTATTTCCTACTTAGAGGTTTCTAAGATGATCTTCCTAGGAGCCTCCATCCGGGAAGGCCCACCTGTAAATTTTTTGCCCCGAGTGTCAGACGACTCGGCGACAGGGGTGATAACTGGAGTAAGAATTGGAACAGCAACTGATGTACTGGAAGATGGAATGGCAACAGGATTTTAAAAAGTCAGAGGGGAAATCTCAGAAGAGAAGAGTCTTCCGCTTTGGGTGACCTTGCTAGACCTGACAATATTGTTGACATCAGTATCAGCTTCTTCAACCTTCAAGTCTTGTTTGATCCCATGATAATACACATCGGACCCATAGTGCCACGGGATAGCCTTATCCGAAGTGTAAGGGATAGGACCAAGAATAGTAATGATCAATGGAGCAACTCTCGGAACGGATGTAATCCTAACAGGCTTTCTCGAGGAAGCCTTGGAAGGATTGGCGGAAATGGTTATTATGGAAACATCTTCAACATGAATCAATGGAATCGAAGTCTTCTCGAACAAGATATCTTTGTTATCCATCAGGCCCTGAACACCTGATTTCAGTAAATAGCAACCAGCAGGCAGGATGGAACATAGGTGGCAACCTTTGCCACAGCCCAGAAATAAACCGGCCAACAATAGATTCTTCTTAACGGTCATCAACGGAGTAGAAATGTCTTCCATAGAGGTCACAAATGAATCTTCGTCCACAGCATTTACTCCATGCTTGGGCATAGGAGCAGTCATGACATTAGGCTTTTCTGGTGCGTCAAACTCAATTTCTTTAGCTTCAATCAAATCTTGCACCTTATTCCTTAAGGCCCAGCAGTTGTTGGTATCATGCCCTGGGCTATCAGAGTGATAGGCACAGCGGGCATTTGGATTATACAGCGGAGAGGTGGTATTGGGATTCTTCGGAGCTTCCCTCAGAGTTACCAGGTTGGTCTTCAATAACTGTGGTAATATTTGAGACAAGGTCATATTAAGCCGAGTGTACTGTCTCTACAACCTTTTGACTCTTTGTTGATTGTTGCATTGTAGGGAAACTGTGGGTCTTGATATTACTACCGCATTCACTGCTTGGCGGTGCTCAGGTCGGTTTTGGCTCCTCGAGCTGTAAACTGCACTAGCTTCTTTCTTGAAAGGCTTCTTTTCTGTACTTGATGAAGCACTTTTCTGTATCTTGCCACTTCTGATACCAGCTTCTACTCTCTCCCCAGTCATAATCAATTCAGTGAACCCGGATGATGAACTGCCGATCAAATGATTCAAAAATGGACCAGACAAGGTCCCAAGAAACATATCCACCAACTCCCTATCAGACAGGGGGGGTTGGACTCTTCCAGCCAGATTTCTCCACTTCTGAGCATAGTCCTTAAAACCTTTGCTTGCACCCATAGACATACCCTGAAGTTGAGTACGCGTGGGAGCAAGGTCGGCATTATACTGGTATTGCTTGTAAAAAGCAGCAGCAAGGTCCTCCCAGTTGCGGACATTAGCTCCCTCCAATTGATAGAACCATTCAATCTGAGTCCCTGACAGACTATCTTGAAAGAAATGGACCCACATATTCCTATCAGCGGTGTAGGGTTGAATTTTCCTGAGGTATGAGTGGAGATGGTGTTTTGGATAGGACATTCCATCGTATTTAGCAAAAACCGGAGCTTTAAACTTGTGAGGAATCACCACCCCAGATGCTAGTCCCAAATCTCCGAAGTCCAAACCGGGAACCTTCTGAATCTCCATAGCACTTAGTCGGTCTTCAAGTTGTTTGTACCTATCCTCAGCAGGAGGGTACTGTTCATCAACAAAATCAGTATCATTATCAGAGACCACAGGACTGAGACCCTTTCTTTCCTCTTGATTCTCTCCTCCTCCAGATGAATGAGACAGATCAGCTTCCTGTCGCAACCTATTCCGAAATATGTGACCCATATTCAGCAGAACCACTTTCTTCTTATTCTTCTTCTTGTCCTTAAGGATGAGAGTCTTCAAATCTTGTTGTCCTTTACCCAAGTTCAAGAACATCTCCTGGAATTGAGCATTATGTGCTTGAAGATTTTTGATGGCTTGATTGGTAGGTGTTTCAAAAGACATTATGTGCTAAAATAAACAGCGAAGAAGATAAGAAACCTGTAATGGTACATGTAATGAGGTGCATGGTAATGGAATGCGTATGAAATGATTTCAAAGACTTTGGGAGATTCAAATTTGTAAACCAAAATAAAACACACTTTATTAGATTAAACTTGTAACAATGTTTAACAATGCCTTTAAGGCGTTACAAAAGAAATAAACTGAAAAGCAAATCTAACTAGAAACAATAAAAGATATCAGAAATCCCATGGTCGTTTTCCCTTCGTGCTGACATAATTGTTGATTGTCCTTTCATTCTCAAGCTGTCTCGTAAGCTTCAAGATCTTCCTCTCTTGTTCATGATACTTCTCCCTGTAGGTATCCCTTTCTTCCTTCAACTGGATCCAAGATCTCTTCAATTCCCCAAGATCAGTAGGCATATAGGGATAGAGGAGTGTATAAGGAACACCTTCTTCATTAGTATGATCTACAATCACCGGCAAAACAGCTTCATATGGCATCCCCAGATTTTGAGCACGGGCTCGAACCCACTGGAGATAAGGTTGCATCGGGAGAGAAGTCTTCGGTCCTAGCTCGTGAGGGTCAGACCTGTTCACCCTGCCCCAGGCTCGTATAAACCTTCGGCGATGCTCATTGACGTCCCCCTTGTAGTCGAAGACAATATCTGTAAGCAGCAGCTCATGGGAACCGTCTCTCCGAGTGCGACCAAACTGTCATAGAGCCAAGCAATGACTGTAGGTTATTCCTCCTCTAATTCCAAGCAATGGTACATTAGGTTATTCCCCACATCGATCAATGACAGCTACTCTTTCCATATCTTTAGAACTCTAAAGAATGTCCATATGAGCAAGAGACATGATTCTGTAAGCCCAACCTAACCCTTCTTCATTCTTCAATACAGATTTGGGGAGGTGCGAAATAAACCACCTCGCCAGCAGCAGCGTACAACACATGAGGGTCCCCCTTCTTTTCACAGTACGAGTATAGAGGGCATGTAGGATATCACCCAGAAGAATAGGCACTAGGTTACGAGACATGAAAATCTTGATCGTATTCACATCTATGAAGGAGTCTGGGTTCGAGAAAAGAACCAAGCCGTAGATGAGGAGAGCCAAGATGTCTTCGAATGCTTGAAAATCCAAGTTATCCCAGAACTGTTGAGCTTCATCTATTAGAAACTTAACCAAGAAACCTTTAACCCTGCTCCATGTCTCCCAGTTAGATACTACATCAGCCCTTTTTAGATGTAAGGCTGAAGCAATATCCTCAGGTCTAGGAACCTCCTCCAAACCTGTGAAGGGTGTCTTCTCGAGGATAGATATGCCTAATAAATCAAAAAACTCCTCCAAAGTAGGGACTAGCTGATAATACGGGAAGGTGAAACAATGATGCAACGGATCAAAGAACTGGAACAGAACGCTCATCATTTGCTCATTCAACTTTGAAGTGACCAGGCTAAGGAGATGACCATGTCTTCTAACAAAGGAAGAAGTATCAGGAACTTTTGAGACTAACTCTCTGAGCTGAGTAGGGATTTGCACGAAGTTGATTCGAATGGTATTTCCGCATACTGAAGCCATAATCTGCAAAACAGAACAAAGATAAATCCCCTCGGTCTTTGAAATGGTTAGTACAACGAAATATGCATGCTATGTCATGATGCATGATGTCATGATAAAACACACAACAGGTATAGCAGGTATCAAACATCGTAAAGGCAAACAAGTCACACAATAGCCCTTAAGTCTCAGGCTTGCATGGAGTCTAGGTACTACCCTCTTGAAGTTCAGTTGGTTCAACCTATCCTAATAATAGTAATCGGGTTCTAGAGGTTCTCAATATCATTGACCATCCTCCATCGGTCATGGTTTCAGCTCACGCAATCTTTTCTTGCGGCCAGAACTATCTCGAGAGTATGGTCTCAATGAGTGTAGTATCGAGTATCAACCAGTTCTGAGCTCTATACTGAGGCCGGCTATCTCACTACTTCCTATGGCCAAGTTGGTCAATTATAGGTTCTAAGGTCAGTTGATGCTTAACGACCCATGTAACAGCCCCGTATTCTCCTTGTTCCTCCACAAGGGATACCGGTACCAACTAATGTGCCACATCAATGTATCTACTGCTTCAATCGTATCAGTCTACATCGTACAGTTCCCTCATAGTTTATTGCTACTTACCTCACAGGTGTTCCCCAGATCCGGGTTAGGATCTATAGTAACTCCGATACAAAGTCCACAAAGATAAAGCAATCAAATCAAACAATTGAAGCATATGATGAACTAATCCTAAGGTATACCCCACTTATTATATCCCTAGCAGAGTCGCCAGTTCTGTGATATGGTGGCCAGAACCGGACTTGTTTTAGGAAAATGCTGGTTTGCATTTTGCGTTTGTGTTTGCAAAATGTCACGGTAAGCAAGAGTCGCCACCGACTTTTATTTTATCCAACAAGGAATTGAAAAAAGCACAGAAAAATTCCTTTTTCGAGATTTTTTGAGTACGGGGGTAGATTATAGAAAGGGAAGGTATTAGCACCCTTTATATCCGTGGTTTTCCACGGGCTCTTAGGTACTTGCTCATCATTTTCAAAACTGCTTCTTTGTGTGTTTGTGTGATTTGAAAATTTTTTGTTTTGACTTCGACTTAACCCTTGCTTCTGTCTTCAAGAGTGTTACGAAGTGTTTTTGAAAACTTTGTTTGAAAGGAGTGTAAGTTTGAAAAAGTTTGTTTGGATTTAAATAGTACTTAAGAGCTAGTCTACCTACTCGGAAAAAGGAATTGTTCTATGTTCGTTTCCTTTAGACAGCGCTATCCCACTATTAGCGAGTAGGTAGCACCGTCGTCGTAGTTTTAAGGTTGAATTCGAAAGGGACGTACGATCACTAAAGCAATGTTAGGACGTCTTAGTAGTAACTATAATGTCTTAAGATCAACATTCGAGGCAACTATATCTGAGGCAACCATTCAGAGGCAACTTTGATCTTTTGGACAAGAGAGCGACCACTAAAATATCCTATACTTAATGACCGTTTACCGAAGGAAACCGAAGTGGGAGTATACCCTAGGAGTGTGCATGTGCGAGTGATTTGATTTCAAGTTTATTATCTTTGCACATTTAGGGTTTGCTAACTCTTTTAAGTTAATCATACATTCTTGTCATGCATCCCTATTATTCATACATCTAACAGTTAATATTTTGTGGAATTTAAAGTGCGGAAAATAAGCTACGCTATTACAAAGCTTCGGGTATTTACATAGCCAAAAATAAACCCGTCAAAACGATAAATAAAAAAGAGAACAATCCTAATTAATCTATTACCACTTGTGAGCAATTACATCAATATGGTAAAAAATAAATAAAGCGCGCGCGAATGAAGAATGAAGGGAAATTAGGGTTTTGACCCCCGTCTAACCTAATTTAAAGGAAAATTATTTTTTGTTGTTTTTAATTATTTTTAAGAAAAAGAATTAAGTTTTTAAATTAAATACAAAAATAATTAGTATTGAAATTAATTAAAGAAAATGACTAAATTTAACCTATTTTTATGTTTTTGGTTATTTTAAGAAAAAGAAAATAGAATTAAATTAAACTAAAACCCTAATTTTCTAATTGTTTTTAATTTATTTACAAAATAATTAAAGTTACCTAAAGTTAAATAACCTAATTTAATTAATTAATTTTTTGATAAAAAAATAAACCTAAATTAAATTGGATGAAAATATTATTTTTTGTGATTTTTCTTGATAAAAAGAATTATTAATTTATGTTAGTAAAAAATAAATAAATTAAGTGAATATAGAAAAATATAAAAAGAAAATATAAAGAGATTGGGCCTGCTTTGGTGATTTGGAGGGTGTAAACAGTAGATTCTGGGCCCAATAGAATTTGGTCCACGCTTGACTTTCTGGATCCAGTGCTACGTGTTGACCAACGCCTTTGGTGGATCATCACCTGATAGCCATCAGATCTGGCTTCCTGGACACCTGGCTGGTTGGATCATGATGTCACATGGTGGTCTCTTGGCTTGTGTACACGCCTGATTAGTGAAAGAAAAATAACATGAAATAATTTGGGGGGACCTGGGATTCGAACCCAGGCCCCAAAGCATTTTCCAACCACCTGGCTGCCATATGCGCCGTGTGTTCAATTTGTACATAGAATAATAAATAATGATAATATACAATATATGCAAGTTAGTGGGAAAAGGCGCCAGAATTCAAATGGCCCAGTAAGGCGGCGCCACGCAGGTCATCTCCAACCTCGCTCCGTTGGTAAAAGTCAAAAACTTTTACCTACGGACAACGTCCGTAGCTACATCCCTGGCTTATCTCAAAATCCTCCATGGGCATGATAAATGACATCTAATGCCATGGATTAACTCGTCTGGACCTGCTGAGTATTATGATGCCCTTTTTATGGGCCTATTTTGCCTGCACACAAAAACCCTAAAATGAAGCAACAAAACCTAGCAATGGTGAATCTTGATACAGTCCATAAAAATGCAATTTAAACATTACAGATAGTTTGCAAATGCTTCAAAGAGCAAGAATATACAAATATTTCATGCTATAGATGCCAAAATTACGCAATTCAAATTCAAGAAAAAGCCATTGTCGTGGCTGACTTTCTGTGAGCTATAGTGCTGGAAACTCCTTGTTCTTGATTGGTTTCGCTTGCTTGTGATCCCAGGAAGCGATTAAGATGGCTAGAGGGTCTTAAGAATGCCTGGAAGTGCAATATCGAATCACCACTTTTCTTTGTTTTTTTCAAGTTTGTTCTGACTTTGTGCGCCTCTCTAACCTCTTCTTTTAGGTCTGCAATTGTATACTATATACCAAGGACTGAATTAGGGTTGAAAACATGATCTCAATCTTTCTCCATTATAGATTTTGATTTGGATTTGATTCACTTGAAGATCCTTCCAAAAATAAGCCAAATTTAATCTTTTTGTGCACACAAAGGCCTTGCACGAATTCAATCACTTGCCAACTGGATATAAGACACGAAACATGCACAATATCTTGAGGTTTCAATGATTTGGATTTTCTATGATTTGTTTTGATTTAAATTAATTTAATTCAAATAAAAATCAAAATAAAGAATAAAAATAATATAAAGACAAGTGGGAAGAGCTAGGACTCGTGGACCATGCTACCAACTCAAAACAAGTGCAAAAAGTTAGGCTCATTTAGCAAAAATTGCAATTTTAGGCATAGTTGACTTTTGACAATTTTGCAAAAAGGGTCAACTTCACTAATGCATAACTTCCTCAATTTTGACTCTTTGAAGGTGTTATTTGACTTTTTATAAATATTGAGATGTCCTCTAAGCAACCCTTTTAGTATCATCTCAATTTTGTATTCCATGTTCATGTATGAAGCTTTGACAAAAAGGTGTTTTTGTTGACTTTTCAAAATGACCTATAATGTCCAAATTCATAACTTCTTGTGAGTGCATATTTTGAACTTGGGAGATGAAGATGGATTGTATAGAATTGAATCCTCTTCAAAATGAGCTTTGGATGGGTCATTTATCATAAAGTATGAGAAAGTTATGCTTGGTCAAAGTTGAGTTGACTCTTCCTGCAAAACCCTAATTTAGCAACTTTTGGTTCTTGATGAATTGTGAGCAATCCTTGATGAATCATGATCAATCCTTGATAAAATGATGAATGATACTTCAAAATGAGGATGTTGACCAAAAATCTTGAAGTTTGACTGTATGTGGACCACAGTTGACTTTTGCCCTAGCACAGTCGATTTTCAGGCCTTTGAGCAATTGACTAAGCAAACTTTCTCTGCAAGGCTTGAAAATTGACATGGATGATCTTGAGAACATATTAGGACAATGGTGAGAATTTGGGATCCCTTGGACTCAAGTATGTTGATGCAACATGAAACCCTAATTTGAGGTAGACTGCCTTAGGAGAGAGCTTGTCTGGTCAACCCTTGGACTTCCTTGAGCAACTTGAGAATTTTTCTTGAAATGTTTTGTGAAATATGGGAGGGAAAATTTTGGGGTACAACAAGAGGGTATGCATTAATTATGTGTGTTAGATTGACCTTTATGTTTCCAATGCTCTCGTGCGTAGTACCACTTGAGTGCGTTAGCCGTCTTAGCATTAAATGATCAACAATACTGTCAGAGCTAATCTCTGGAAGTTTAAGAGTTTGCTTGCAGCATTGCAACATCAGAGTTTGCTTAACTTTTCTTCTATCAGAGTTTTCTATATCACTTCTTCTGTCAGATTTTTCTTCATTTTATGTTCATCAGAGTTTGCTTCAGCTTGCATTATCAGATATTGCTTTCAATGTGCTTCTTTCAAATCTTTGCTTCAGCTAGCTTTATCAGAGGTTGCTTAAGATTACTTTTTATAAGAGTTTGCCTTGGAGTGCTTCCTTCAGAGTTTTCTTCAGACTTGCGTTTATATAAAATTTCTTAGGAACTTCTTTATCCTTTTTCTGATCAGCATAGAATGATGTTTCACTTTTGAGAATGCTTGAGTCAGAACATCATCTGAATTAGAAAACATGCACAACAGAGTATAAAATATATTATACAAAATTTATTTCATTGTTATCATCAAAACTCTAAGATATGATTAGAACCAAACTTTGTTCTAACATCATGCACTTGTTTGTGTCGACACATACGCATTTTGTGTCGACTCATGCACCTTTCATCCTTCTATTTTGGGGCCTGGATAAAAGTATGAGTCGATGAATAAGGCCATGTGTCGCCTCATACCCTGTTTTTCACTAGAATGAGTCGACCCATGTGGGTATGTGTCGACTCATGCTATAGTTTTTTGCCTCTATCATCATTCTTTTGCATGTACCAGTCAGTTTTCAATATACAATTGATAAAAATGAACAGCAAGTAAATGGTTAACTTCAAATGGAAGGGATTACTACATACTATCTTCATAAATGAACCAAAGATGATGTATGGAAAATGCGAAGTCAAGAAGACTTACCTTGAAACTGCACTTTATGTTTTGAGTCTAAACACTTTTCAAGATGTTGTGTGGACTTCAATGAACCTCCAAAAAGCTGTTGAACCTCCTTCTATATTGAAAGTTGCTGAACCAAACTCCAAACTGTCAAGTTGTACAATATTGTCTTTTGTTTAGAAGGTGAAGATAATAGCACTACAGAAACTATTCTTGTGTTTGAACAATCTCTATATGATGTGAAGTGTTTGGTTGGTTGGTTTATAGGAGATTTTGCAAGATGGAATAATGGGTTGAGGTTCTGTTTTTTTTGTGACTGAGAATAAAGATGAGTATGAGTAAGGAACTTTTTGAATGAGCAGAGTTTACAAAGAATTTTGTTCTTTCTGTTCTCTCTTTTTCTCTCTAAAAACCAGCCTCTCTTTTTCTCCAAAAGACCCCCCTTTGTGTGTTGTGAAAAATAGTTTATTTGTAGATGATGTTAGCTGAAGTTTGGGAGGGAAACAAATGAATTTTTGAACTTTTTAGGTATGTTGTTTCATAGCCTTTTTGGGTGCAGCTCTTTATATGCTAACTTGGTGCAACCATGGGACTGATATGATGCAGATTTTCAGGGCAGCATTGCAGGTTTTGGAGCAGGCTGTGACAGTATAGCAGGGCTATTTTTGTGGATTTGAGTCAAAGGGAAAAGTTCAAACAAGACAAGGCTTTAGGATTTATAACTTAACAAATTATAACTTAAAAAATGCAGTCTTGTAATAACTTGAATTATTTGTAATATTCTTGAATTATTTTGAATTGTAGTGAAGAAAGATGTCATGAGGTAATGAAATTAATCATGTATGGAAATTACTTAGAAGAATTTTCCAAGTATTGCCAAGTTTGATTTTTTACATTCTTTATTTTTGATGATCAAATTCCATATTTTGAATTGTCTTGATGAAATGTGATTTTCGAAGCTCAAATTTGACCAAAAAGTCAAAGTTTGACTTTTTAGTGTACAGTTGACTTTTTCATCAGTTCACCAAATTTCATCTATCAATCCACTGATCTCGGGAGGTGAGTTGAAATATCTGACTAAGCCGAAATGATGTATTTGAACCCTTGAGACCATGTTTCGACCCAATAAGTCATGTACTAGGTCAAAAGTCTAAGATTTGTCATTCTCAGTCAAAACCCTAATTTGGAGTCCCAGTGCTTCGGAGATGATTTTGTCTGATCAATTCCTTGAGAATCCTTGAGAAGTAGAGATCATTTGTGAGGAATATCTTGAAAAAGGAGAGGGAAAATTTTGGGTACAACAGTTGCCCCTGTTCAATCTTCTTAAACCTAAAGAGTTAGACTAACGGGTCCGCCATTCGAAACTTGAAGGTGGAAGATGATTGAACACTAGAGTGCCCAGAAATTTGCACTTGACTATGTGTTATTTGATTGTGTCGGTAAGGGGCTTTAAGATTCCATTTGTATAGGTGATAAAGAATTCGTCGTAGATGGGCTTACAGTCGCCATCTAGAGTGGCTGTTGGTAGAAATTGGAAGAAATATCAGAATAAATCTTTGGTTGATTTAATCTGAATGATATGCTGAAATGGACTTGTGTTAAGCCGTGTCCGGAAATGTATTAGAAGGAACCTGTGTTGGATTGCTTCTGGATGAGCCCGTGTGAAGCTGCATCTGGAGATATATGAGAAGGAATCCGTGTAAGATTGCTTCGGGATAATTCTGTGTGAAACTGCATCTGGAAATGATGAGAAGGAATCCATGTAAGATTGCTACAGGATGAGCCCGTGTAAAGCTGTATTTCAGGATGAGAAGGAATCTGTGTAAGCTTGCTTCAGGATGAGCCCGTGTAAAGCTACATCTGGAAATATATGAGAAGGAATCCGTGTAAGATTACTTCAGGATGAGCCCGTGTGAAGTTGCATCTAGAAATTATGAGAAGGAATCCGTGTAAGATTTCTTCAGGATGAGCCCATGTAAAGCTGGATTTCAATATGAGAAAGAATCTGTGTAAGATTGCTTCAGGATGAGCCCGTGTAAAGTTGCATTTGGAAATTATAAGGAACCCGTGCAAGATTTCTTCTTGATGAGCCCGTGTGAAGCTGCATCTGGAAATTAGAAGGAACCCATGTAAGATTGCTTCATGATGAGCCCGTGTGAAGCTGCATTTGGAAATTAGAAGGAACCCGTGTAAGATTACTTCATGATGAGCCCGTGTGAAGCTGCATCTGGAAATGTATGAGAAGGAGCTTGTGTAGGACTGCTTCTCGATGAGCCCGTGTGAAGTTACATCTAGTCGCATAGATAGTTGCTCTGTCTTGCTTCAATAACTAATCTTGGACCTGTTGAAAATTATTGATGATAATTATTTGTTGATTGATTTTTCCTGAAAAGGTAAAGAGTTAGCTGTATGCAATGTCATTATGTATGAAATGCATTGTGTAATGATGTTCTCAAAAATGAGGTTGTGCTATATGTGCTTTGTATGCATATGCTATGAATGTTGTTGAAATGTATCTTTTTCTTGGAAAATAAATCTTTGACAAATGTTGGGGAGCTTTGGGAAATTAAATCTCGGACTGGTGTTGGGGATGAAGAGTATGCACATCTTCAAACCTTATTTAGAATGTTTCCACTGGGGATTCCTGCTTTTTTTCTATGAGGAGAAATCCACAGGGGGGCGTTGATTTTGCTTGAGGGAAACTTTATGGAGAGTGTTCATTTTTGCTTGAGGGAAAGAGTTCAGGAGTTTTAGTTGTCCGTTGCTCTACTGGGGATTTATCTATTGATTGGAGAGAAAGGAAGTTAGCTATTATCTGGTCATATCCAGGCTTCACAATAATTTGCTGGGTATAAAGAAGTTAACTGTTATCAGGTCGGATTCCAGGATTTGCAGCAACTCATGGGGGATAGTGGCAAACTCTACTGGGGAGGAGGATTTTTATTAGTGATTTGAAGAAGTTATACTATTATCTAATCGGGTCCAGGTTTCGTAGTAACTCGAACTGTTATCTGGTCAGGTCCATGTTTCAGCAATTTAATCTTGAGGTTAACTGGTATCTAGTTGGGTCCAGGTTTCAGCAACTCAAACTGTTATCTGGTTAGGTCCAGGTTTCAGCAAATTGATCTTGAGGTTAACTGGTATATGGTCGGGTCCAGGTTTCAGCAACTCGAATTGTTATCTGGTCGGGTCCAGGTTTCAGTAATTTGATCTTGAGGTTAACTGGTATCTGGTCAGGTCCAAGCTTTACAGCAAATTGAAGTAAATGTTATCTGGTCGGTTTCCAGGCTTCATAGTAACTTACTGGATTTAATTGTTATATGGTCGGATTCCAGGCTTCATAGCAAATTTCTGAGAGAATGAAGTTGTGATACGGTGGGAGAACTGACTTGAGGGTTTTGTGTTTTATCGCAAATGTTGCAGTTAGCAAGAGTCGCCACCGAATTTTCTTTTATCCAAAAGGAAAGGTGAAAAAGCACAGGAAATACCTGTGAGATTGTTTCTTGAGTTCGGGGGGTAGATTATGAAAAGAGAAGGTATTAGCACCCTTTTCATCCATGGTTTTCCATGGGCTCTTAGTTACTTGCTAGATCAACTTGTTTTTGATTGTTTGAAATTGTGTTTGGTGTGGTTTTGAAAGTATTTTGTAAAAGAGGCTATTGTTTAGGTAACCTTTGTAATGATTCTCGTTCGTAAGAATGTATACAAAGATGTTTGTCTTTTTTGAAAATATTTTCAATGTTTGTAAAATGTTTGGAAATGTGTGTGTTTGTTTTAAAAATAGTAAGGATAGTTATTTGGAAATAGAGCAAGTAACTAGAAGTAATCTACCTACTCAAATGTATTTTTTGTTTATTTTCTATTCCTTTGACATTGTTGTCTTACCATTGATTTGGTAAGCAACCCTATCTTTGGATGTAAACGGGATGGGCGTGGGTCATCGTATAACCATGATTAGCAATGTTGCAAGGTATCTTAGCATTCTTTTTGAGGGACTAAGATCATTTTGTAAGGCAACTTTGAATAGCGTCATCGAGGGACTATGATCTTGTATTTGTTTGTTTTGGCTAAGATGCCTTACATGCGTAATATGGCCATTTTTTGTAAGGCAACCAAGTGGGATAACCCTAGGGGTGCTTGTGTGCAAGTGTGTCATTTTCATGCTTGTGTTTGTCTTGAATTAGGGTTTTCTATTTGATTTGTTTTTATCTTGCCCTACAAACCCTAATTACTAACATGGTATATAAAAGCGGTAAATTGCATAATTTGATTACTACACTATTACAATATTTTATGGGAGAGGGGAATACAAATTATGAATGGGGATTTGCAATAATGTAAATCTAATTAAGCTATTACAACCAAATCAAATTCGTACAAATATTGGAATAAATAAATACAACATTTAAATATGTAATATTATGTATATGCAAGAAAGGGATTTTTGTTTTGTTTTTTATGTGAAAAGAAATTTTAAACTAAACCAAATAACTTAAGAAAAAAAGAAATTAATTCTTGAGAACAAAAGTTAACCCTAATTTCTAATTTAAAAGAAAAATAAAGTTCTTTAGGTATTACTTTTTGTGTATTTTTGTATTCAAAATAATAAATAATATTTTATGAAAATATTTAGTTTTTATATGCCAAAATAAATATTTACAAGTATGGAATGAAAAGAAAATAAAAAATTAACCTAAGTCTATTTTATTTATGTTTACAAGTTTGTTTAAGAAAAATAATTAATATATATAGTTTAATAAAAATATTTTTTATGTGAAAGTAAAATAAAATAAACAAAATGCAATATTTATCAAGTTTTATATTTTTCATGATTTTATGTATTAAAGAAAATATTTAATAAAACAAAAAAGAAAATAAAACAAATAAATAATAAAGATTGGGCCAGGGGTGCTGTAAGGAGACAGGGAATAATATGTTAGCAAAAAACTAAGGCCCAAAGTACCAAGCCCACGCTGCCAGAAACCATAAAAAAGCTGGAAAAATGAGAAAAAATGTAAAAGGTAGCGCCAAGGTTCGAACCCACGACCTGGGCATTGCCAGCGCGCTACCTTGCCACTGGGGTGGCTGTACATCTGTTAGTTTAGGTGAAAACTAAAATACATAACATGAAAACCTTCCTAGCCCTATACTTCATCTTCTTCCTCAAGCCGGCTAGACCTCCTGTAACTCTTTCATCTCTCAACAAAAATGGAAATTGATAACATGAATGTTATAGCATTTTGTCTCATGATTCTAACCATGTGGATAACTAAAACTATAAGTCCAAGATTAAAGAGAATTTTAATGGCCCTAATTCTTAACCTAATTTTTTAGGAACTTCAAGTTCAAAATTCTCTCAACTCAGGCCAAATAAATGCAAGTTATGGATATGTACAGCTTTGTAGCTATGATATCTATATTTTTCTTTCAGAAATCGTGGCCAATGGATGCCTGTATGAGGAGATAAAAGTTGGAGTTCTTACCTCTTTCAGCTGAGATCGTGAATGAAGTTTGAGTGAGATTTATGAAGGCCTGAAGATTGCTTGAGCTTGCTTGAACCTCCCTGAGTGTGTTCCAATCCTTGCCTTGCTTTGGAAGTGCCTGGAACTCTCTATCCAAGTCAACCTTCAAGCTTGAAAAACAAAAATGGAAGATGAAGAAGGAGGAGTTACAGTGTAGGGATGATGGTCTAGATCACTTAAATATGAGGTAGGTAAAGTGTTTGGATGATTAAAACTTGAAAAGCACGAGCAAAATGATGGATTGTTATGCTTGGGCACAAACTGCAAGTTTTGACAATTTTTTGGTGATATGGAGTTTTGGAGTGGTTCAGCTCTTTAGCAATCTTGCTCTAAGTTGTAATATGTTTGTGTATTAGTATGGATAAAATTCCAAGTTAGTTTCATAACAGATCTTTGAGTTCTAGGATTTTTGCACACTTTCTTGATTTTGAAGCAAAGTGAAGGGACAAGTCTCCACATGCTTGTACTGGCCTGCTTGGAGTTGGTATAAGCTCTATACAAATGTATTTAAGTCTGTAGGACTTGTGTGTGCAGAGAAGACATGTCCAATGCTCAAGAATTGGAAAGTTGCAAAAGTGAAGCTTTTCCAAAATGGCAATGGCAACTTTGTGCCATTTATGGAATTACAACTTGGACAAAGACTCTTGGACTTGAATTAAGGCTTTGTCAACTGAGTAAGCATTAACCTATGAAGTGAGAAACAAGTTTGAGACCTGTAAAGCAAGAATTAGGCAGCATAGGTTCATATTTGAATTTTGTTCTTCATGAAATGGCTTGAAAACAAAGTGAGAAATTGCCAACTTCATCTCTTTGATTCTCCCTACTCAAAAATGATCTCAAGGAGTTCTTGGACATTTTGGAAAGCTTGTAATGTTATCTATAACTCATCTTTTAAATTAATTTCAATATTCCTCTTAGAACTAGGTGAAAAATAGCCATGAAGTTGGGTCAAAACCCTGCCTAAATTAGGGCAAAAATTCACTAAATTATTTTAGTTTATGGGCATGTAATCACAAAATCATATCTTGAGATCCAATCATATTTAGGGAAAATGTGTGAAGAAAAGTTGTAGATTTCATGGAGATATACAACTTTCATGTTGGGAACTTTCTTTGAATCATCTTGTATCATGGTGAAAAAATGGCTTAAAGTTGAGAAAAAATAAGAAATTTTCTATACTTACAAAAATTTCTAAGTTAAGAAAAATTCAAGTTTCAAAACCAAATCTTCAATATTTGATTTCTTGATGAACAAGTTTCACATTTTGACATGTTTTGATGAATTGTGATCCTTGGCACTTGATTTTGACCAAAAAGTCAAAGTTTGACTTTTCAGTATACAGTTGATTTTGATCAGTTGACTACAAATTTCATCTGTCTATCCAATGGATTTGCAATGTTTTGAACCATTTAATTAGGTCAAGATGATGCCATTGAACCCTTTAAATAATTCTTCAAATCAATTGGTCATTTTCTAGGTCAAAAATCAGAAATTGCCCTTCCTCAGTCAAAACCCTAATTTTGACAATTTTGCCCTTTTGATGATTTGATCAAATTTCTTGAGGAATTGTGATCCAAACTTGATCAAGTGATAAATATGAGTCTAAAATGTTGATGTGGATCAAAAAATATGAAGTTTGACTGTAAATTGGCCATGGTTGACTTTTTTCCCAATACAACTGATTTTTAGGTCAATTGTCCAATTGATTGATCAAAAATATGGCTCAAGGCCTGAAACTTGTCATGAGTAATCTTAGGGGTCCATAATGATGTTTTAAGGTCATATGAAACATTGATAGTCCTAAAATTCTTGTGCAATCTCAAACCCTAATTTTGGGTGATCAGTGCATGATGAGAGGTCCTGAGCTGGTCAAACCCTAATCCATTCTTGAGTTTAAGAGATCTTGTGAGAATAACTATGATAAATGAGAGGGAAATTTTTTTGGTACAACAGAAGCTAAGTGTTATCTGGTCGAATTCTAGGCTTCACGGTAACTGATGAGGTCAATTACTATCTAGTCGGATTCTAGGCTTCACGATAACTTACCGGGAAGGATGAAGTTGAACTATTATCTGGTTGGGTCCAGGCTTCACAGTAACTTGCTTTGTAGGAATGGAGTCAATTGTTATCTGGTCGGGTTCAAGGCTTCACAGTCACTTTCATGGATAATAGCGACTTCGTTGGGGATTTCAATGATTCTGCCGGGGGCTAAGGGGTTTTGTTCATTGATTTGCAATAGTCTGAGATGCAAACTCAAGCTGGGGAATTTGCAGTTTGTTGGGGAAATAAACCTTGTTGAAGAGAAAATTCGATGACCTGCTGGAGAGGTGTTTCCTTTAGGGAGAAATCCATAAGGCCCTTTCTTTGGACTAACTCGGCTGGGGATTGGGTTTTCCGAAGATTGAAACTCTGGATGGGGATTGCATGAGTCCAACTTTGTAGGGATGATTATATGGGGATATCCATGAATTTGGCCTTATGGCGTTTGGACCCTTATATGTGAAGATTATTCTGTGGGGATAACCTTATAGAGGTGGCTCTGGCGACTTCACTAGAGATCACCTTATGAAAGGGACTTCGTGAGGATTTGTCATTGTTCATAATAGTAAGTGTTGTAGCACTACCAGAAAATGTTTGCTTGGTCGTGCGTGACCTTTTACTGGAATTCATGTTCGATGCCCCAAGTGATTCGGATGAAGACCTGCCCCCGGCTATGAGAGATTTCTTGGAATCTTGACTTGACTGCCCCGGATATGTTGGACAATAATCATGTTATGCCCCTTGATTATGGAGGGTTTGTCATTGGAAGTGTCTTTTCCTTTGAAGTGATTCTGTTTATTGAGAGAATTTTCGTTCATTAGATATTCGTCGTGCGAATTTCTCCATTGTTAAACAATTAGCCATATGAAAACAACAATATTCAAGCAATGCAAAGTTTATGTTTGTCTTGAAGTTTTTTAAAAAAATTCATTTTTAGTAAACAAAATTGGCAAGAATGTGATATCAACTCAGGATTTATAGTAGGCCTTACAGGAGTCAGGATACCTTTTGTAACAATATGATTTCGAATGAACCCATGCTTCAGTTAGGACTTTTAAGGGGTTTTAACGTGGCATGGTTCATGGTTTAAGAAACAAAGGATAAAGCTCAGAGTTTATTTGCACCGACCCGTTATTCATGATGTTCTACATTCCAAAACTCAATTAATTGTACGTTTGAACTCCTATTGAATCGAGAATGATATTTTGGTGATGGTTCGGATAAATTAAACTTATTTGTGAAGGCAGACAATTTTGTAACATTTTTCCGTTGTTGAGGATTTGTAACGACCTCTTTTATTGTCCCTACTTTTTTTCCTGACTGTTTTGAGATTACAGTCAGCAGGATGCCCCCGTTTTTCTTAAGTCTCCTTCATAGGTTTTGACTCAGTGGGCTTTTTCTTTTGAGAGACAATGACTGCCTATTTACGGGGAACCATCGCCATCTTTTGATTCAGAAGGATGTTTTGATGTCATTCGTTATGTATGAAGTGAAAGCTTGCGACTGGACGCGCATTTGAATTAACTAAGAACTAACTCTGCCCCAGGTTCTGATTAAAGGTTTCAATTTGTGTGAAAAATAAAACTCCTACTTCTTTGGCTCAAGGGGGTTGACTAGGGGTTATCTTCCTCATAAATCCACTATTTAGGAATTGAAAGAATGCTTGTACATCATTAGCAAAGTTTGTCCAAAAGCATATTGTGTGAGATCATGATATTGTTTTCACCATCCTCCCTCTAAAGGCTTGCAACTTTTAACAAGAGTTGAATATCACAAAAAGGGAATAAAAGCACAGTTTGAATATAGTGGAAACGAATGGATTAATTCAAGACAAACATATACAATGCATTAATTAAAGTAACCAAAGTCTGACATAAAGATAAATGTTTAAGCAAACAAAGAAATTACAACTGAAAATTCGAATGAATGAAAGCTTCTCCGCCTAAATTGCTCACTTCAGATGGTGTGTCTTTGAGGGGTGACAAAAACTCCAGTTGACCGTCTTGTGTAAACTCCAACACTCCTTCATCGACCAGGTCTTGAATTTTGTTCTTCAACGCCCAACAGTGGTTAGTGTTGTGTCTCTAACTGTTGGAATGGTATGCACAACTTTCATTGGGATGGTAACTTGGAGCAGAAGTATTAGGTTTTTGAGGAGGCTCCCTTAATGCAACCAGTTTGGCTTCCAACATATGATGCAATGCTTGAGCCAAGGACACGTTGATCTCACTAAATTGTCTTTTGGGCGTATCTTGCTTGCGCTGACCTCCCTGTCGTGGTTAGCGAGGTCATTGTTGGACCCGCAGTGTAATAGCCATTTTGAAAGGTATTCTCTCGACTAAAACCACTTCTTGTTTTGTCAGGGGCTGATTAATGACTTGATCTCCGATCTTAACTGTTTGTTTCATACGGTTACATCCGTCTTGATGAAGCTTGTTAATGAGGGCTCTTAACTCTTCTTGTCCCTGAGCCAAGTTTTGGATAAGATCCATCTGACCCACCATCTGTCCCATCATCTGGATTTTCATCATTGCCATCTCAGTTTGTAACCGTTCCAACTGGTCATCCATGTTGACCTCAGGATTCTTCTTGGTCATGCTCTTAGTGAGGTGTGCTTTCACTTCTTCTTGCCCCTTGGATAGGTTCAAGAACACTTCTTGAAGCTGAGCATTTTGGGTCTGAAGATCCTTGATAGTCTGTTCTAGAGCCATCTCTACTTGAAATAAACAGTAAGCAGATGAGAAAACCTGTCATGAGATGACGCATGGTATGTGGATGCAATGTTTTCAAGGATCTCGCGGGGTAAACACAAGAAAATTTTAGAGGTTGAACTTTGATCACAACTTTGAATGAAGAACTTCATATTGTTGAATTCCCTTCCACAAGAATAAAGCTCACCTTGTCAAGTGGGTCATAGCCCTTGACTCAAGTTACCGTGCTTTGGTCTTTGAGAGCATTTGGTTAGAGAAAAATAAATCCTCTTGCCCCTTGATAGATGTCTGGTTTGATACAACCCTGCATCACAAACCCTTGAGATCCTTGAAATGGTTATTGAAAATTCTATGGTATGATGTTATGTACAAGTAAACACATACACACAAAGCAAACAAGTCCGTAGGTTTAGGCTTGCATGAGGTCCATAGGTAAGTACCCTCTTGAAGTTTAGTTGGTTCAACTTGTCCTAGTAATAGTAATCGGGTTCTAAGGATCTCAATATCATTGATCTTTCTTCATTGGGCATTGTTTCAGTGCAAACCTCTTTATTGGCGATCGAAATATCCTAAAAGTCAGATCTCAATGAGTGTAGTATCGAGTATCAACCAACTTCGGACTACACCAAAGTCGGATATCTCACTACTTCATAATGGCCAAGTTGTTCAATTAAAGGTTCTAAGGTCAGTTAGTGCTTCATGACACCACACAGCGGCCCCGTATTCTCCTTGACTAAACTCAAGGGCTACCGATACCAACAAATGTGTCACACTAACGTAGCCATCGCTTTAACCATGTCGATATACCCCACGCAGTCCCTACGATCTATTGCTACTTACCTAATAATATTCCCCGATCCGGGTAGAGGATCAAAACAAAACCCAAACAAGGACCCAAAAATGTAAAGCAAGCAAGTCAAATAAGGAAAGCATTTTAAAGGTGACCTAGCTCTAAGGTAACCCAACTTTTAAAGTATATTCCCCAGTAGAGTCTCCAGTTCTGTAATACCGTGGGAGAACTGACTTGGGTGTTTTACGTTTTATCACAAATGTTGCAGATAGCAAGAGTCGCCACCAAATTTTCTTTTATCCAATAAAGGAAAGGGTGAAAAGAACATAAAAGACATTTTGAGATGTTTTCTTGAGTTCGGGAGGGGGGGGGGGGTAGGTTATGAAAAGGGAAGGTGTTAGCACCCTTTTCGTCCGTAGTCATCTACGGGCTCTTAGTTGCTTGATCACTTTGAAAATGCTTTGTTTATAATGTGTTTGTGATTGGTGCGAGTTTGAAAATATTTTGAAAACGCCTTTGTTTTGGAAAACTTTGAAATGATTCTCATCTCTATAAGAATGCATACAAAGTGTTGATTTTGAAAATAGTTTAAAGAGATGTTTGTTTTTGAAGATGTTTTGAAAGTGTGAGTGTGGAAATGGTTTTAATTTGTGAGCAAGCAACTACGAGCATCCTACCTACTCAAAAGGTCGTTGTTCTTTTCCTCCTCCTTTAGATTTGGCTATATTACCATTGATTGGTAAGAAGCCCTACCATTGGATGTGAAGGGACGAGCATAGGTCAATCGTATAGTCATAGAAGGCAACTTATGAGACGTTTTATCAATTTTCGTAAGGGAGTATATCATTTACCAAAGGCAACATCGAGGGATATCGAGGGACTACGATCTTTTTTGTCGAGGGTCTTTGCTAAAACGCCCATATTCGAGGGACATGACTATTTTCTGAGGCAACAAGTGAGGTTACCTTAGAGGTGCACGTGTGAATTGTGTTTTGATTGCATGCATTTTTGTATTTGATATTAGGGTTTTCTAGCGGTTGATTTTATCTTACCATACACACCCTAATTACTAGCAATTATACGAAAAGCGATAAATTTGTGGAAATTAAAATCCTGCGTGTGATACGGTGGGAAGAACTGACTGTTTCTTGGAATGCTGGTTTGCGTTTTGCGTTTGTTTTTGCAAAATGTCGCGGTAAGCAAGAGTCGCCACCGACTTTTATTTTATCCAATAAGTAAAGGAAAAAAGCACAGAAAAATTCCTTTTTCGAGATATTTCTTGGGTTCGGGGGGTAGATTATAGAAAGGGAAGGTGTTAGCACCCTTTCTATCCGTGGTTATCCACGGGCTCTTAGGTACTTGCTCAATTGTTTTCAAAATTTCTTTCTTTGTGCTTGTGGGTTTGAAAAAGTTTTTGTTTTAAAACTTCGATTTAACTCTTGCTTCTGTCCTCAAGAGTGTATGAAGTGTTTTTGAAAACTTTGTTTGAAAAGTGTAAGTGTGAAAAGTTTTTGTTTTTTGAAAGATCAAGTATCTAAGAACCATTTACCTACTCGAAAAAAGGAATCGTTCTATGCTAATTTCTTTTAGACAATGCTATCCTACTATTTATGAGTGGGTAGCACTGTCGTTGGAGTTTGAGGGTCAATTCGAATGCGGGACTTATGGTCACCAAAGCAATGTTAGGATGCCTTAGCGGTAACCCTAATGTCTTAGATCATTTGTTTGAGGCAACAATATCCGAGGCAACCATTTTGAGGCAAATATGATCTTTTATACAAGAGGGCGACCTCTAAAGTGACCTATACTCAATGACCGTGTACGAAGGCAACCAAGTGGGGTGTACCCTAGGGGTGCGCATGTGCGAGTGTGTCGTTTTCAGTTATTTTTATCTTTGTACATGTTAAGGGTGATCTAAGTTAATTTTAAGATTAACATTCAGTCTTGTCATGCAAACCTTATTATGAAACATCTAACAGTTATAATTTGCGGAAAATAAAATGCGGAATTTAAATTACAAGGCATCGGGTATTTACATCGCCAAAGACAAACCCTTTGAAAGTAAATAAAGCGATAAAAATAAATAAAAGTCCTATTTACTATTACAATCCGGGAGCAAGTACATTATTGGATAAAAATAAGTAAATCGCGTGCGGGAAATTAAATCGAGCACATGATTAGGGTTTTGACCCTTTTGGTTTAAAGGAAATATCTTTTTGTTATTTTTAATTTTAAGAGAGAAATAAATCCTAAATTAATTACTAAATTGAATTAATAAATTAATTAATAAAAATAAATTATTTTTGGGTTTTTGTTATGTTAAGAAAGAAAAATAAAATAATTAAGTTAGTAATTAAAACCTAATTAAATATAATTTAATTTTAATTATTTACAAAAAAAAAATAGGTTAAAGTTATTCTAATTAAAACCTAAATTAACTAATTAGTGTTTATTAATAAAAATAAAAATTTGATTGAATAAAAATATTTTTTGGTGATTTTATTTTATAAAAGACTGAATTTTAATTGGTTAGTAAATCAAATGAAAATAATAAAACAATTATATAAACAAATAAAACAAATGAGAAGAAGGGAGTATGGGCCTGAATTTGGGGGTGTGAACAGCAATTGGAAGGCCCAAAAGCGCTGGCCCTGGTTGACTTTTTTGGATCTGGTGTGCACGCTTGGACTTTGCCTATGATGGACCTTTAGTTTTGGACCTTCAGATTTGGCCTGGGATTCGAACCCAGGTCCTGGAGGAATTACATTGCTTGCCTTGCCACTACACCGCTTTGATCTATTTGTTAGTAATATACAAATAAAACATAATATAATAAAACAAGTCATATGCCAGCAAAACAAAAAATGCGCGAAAATTATTTGAATTGGCCAATCAGAGGAGGACACGATCTCATCCCTGTCCTCAGACCTATAACAACATTACCTGCGGATTTGAATCCGTAGCAAAAAACGCAGGCTTATGCAAAAAACTCTCCAGGCTAAATAAATCAATTCCAAGAACATGGTTGGATTCGTTATGGCCTCTTGACCACAGCCATGTTCTTCTTAAGTCCCAATTTTTCCTGAAATAGAAAACCGTAAAAACACTTCCAAGAACCCTAGCTATGGCGTTTTACATTACAGGTTAGATAAACAAAATTGAATGATGCAAATAGCTTGGAAATGTTGTGAGGATTACAAATATGCCAATAGTTTTCTCAAACGATGCAAGAATAAGCCAAATCGATTTCAAAAACAGAGGTAGTTATCGTGACACTTACAGCGCGTTATGGGGTCTGAAGACGCTTGGTTTTTATCCAAATAGATTGAGTGAACGCCCAGGAATCGATTGAGATATGTCTCAGCTTCTGAAAATGCCTCTAGCTATGATTTCAATCTCAAGCTTTTTGATGAATTTTCCAACTTTTGTTCTGCCTCTGCCTGCACTTTCCAACCCTTATCACGCTTCCTTTGGCTTGCTTATGTAGTGTGTAGTGTATTAGGGTAAGAATTATGGATCAAATCTTCCCATATCAATGCCTTTGAATTTGATTTGATCTCCTCTTTAAACCTTTCCAATTTTGCTAAATCTCAATCTTTTTGCACATGATTTGGTCTGATTCGATTTTGATGATGTTAATGATGATAATCAAAGCCTGAAACAGCAAAAAAATCTCATGTTATCAAAATTTTAGATTTTATATGATTTAATTTGATTTAAAATGAATAAATTTAAATAAAAATCAAATTAAATAATAAAAATAAAATATTGTCTCATGGCTGAAGTTAGGATACGTGGGCAACTATGCAAGCTCAAATCAAGTGGAAAATAATGGGCCCATTTGACAAAATTTGAAGTTTTAGGGATAGTTAACATTTGGCAATTTTGCAAAAATGTCCAACTTAAATAATTCATAACTTCTTCAATTATGAACTTTTGGAGGTGTTCTTTGACTTTTTAGAAATCTTGAGATGTCCTCTAACCAACCCTTTTGGTCTCATCTCATTATGATATTCCATGCTCAAGTTATAAGCTTTGGTAAAAAAATGTGTTTTTGTTGACTTTCAAAAATGACCTATAATGTCCAAATTTATAACTTCTTGTGAGTGCATTTTTTGATCTTGGGGTATGAAGATTGATTGTAGGAAATTGCATCCTCTTCAAAATGAGCTTTGGATGGGTCATTTATCATAAAGTATGAGAAAGTTATGCTTGGTCAAAGTTGAGTTGACTTTTCCTACAAAACCCTAATTTAGCAACTTTTGAGTCTTGATGAATTTTGAGCAATCCTTGATGAATAATGATCAACCCTTGATCAAATGATGAAAAATACTTTAAAATGAGAATGTTTGCAAAAAAATCTTGAAGTTTGACTGTATTTGGGTCACAGTTGACTCTTGCCCTAGCACAGTCGATTTTTGGACCCTTTGAGCAATTGACTGAGCAAATTTCCTCTGCAAGGCTTGAAACTTGACATGGATGACCTTGAGAACATATTAGGACATTAGGGAGCACTTGAGGTCATTTGGACTCAAGGATCTTGATGCAACACAAAACCCTAATTTGGGGTTGACTGCCTTAGGAGATGACTTGTCTGACCCACTCTTGAGCAACCTTGAGCCACTTGGAGATTTTTCTTGCAATGTTTTGAGGAATATGAGAGGGAAAATTTTGGGGTATGACATCTGCCCCTGTTCAATCTTCTTAAACCTGAGGATGTAGATTGGCTTTCGTGCCTTTCGTGATCCGAAGGTGGAAGATGATTGAACACCAGAGTGCCCAGAAATTTGCACTCGCATGAAGAGGTATCAGCCTTGTGATGTCGGGAATGGGCTTAAAGATGCCATTTGGAGATTGCTGGCGGGAGGATGGGCTTAAATTTTCCATCTGAAGGGGTGTCGATCGCATAAGAGATTCCTTAGTGAGAACTTGCATACCTGTTGTTGTGGGAGATTCCGCTTGGGGAAGTCTGATTCTTGTTGAGATTTAGGAATTGTCTGTAATTCAACCGAGGATAATTCTATTGAGATTTAAGAACTTTCCCATAATTCAACTAGGGGGAACATCTTCGTCAAGATTTAAGAACTTGCCTGTAATTCAACCGAGGATAATTTTGTTGAGATTTAAGAACTCGTCCACACTTTGACGGAGGAACTTTGTCGAGATTTAGAACCTTATCTGTAATTCAACTGAGAATAATTCAGTTGAGATTTAAGAACCGGTCAGTACTTCGACTGAGGGAAACATCTTCATCGAGATCTAGGAATTGTCTGTACTTCAACGGAGGATAATTCTGTTGAGATTTAAGAACTCGTCCACACTTCGACGGAGGAAAATTGTCGAGATTTAGAACCTTATCTGTAATTCAACCGAGACTAATTCAGTTGAGATTTAAGAACCGGTTAGTACTTCGACTGAAGGAAACATCTTCATCGAGATCTAGGAACTGTCTGTACTTCAACGGAGGATAATTTTGTTGAGATTTAAGAACTCGTCCACACTTCGACGGAGGAAAATTGCCGAGATTTAGAACCTTATCTGTAATTCAACCGAGACTAATTCAGTTGAGATTTAAGAACCGGTCAGTACTTCGACTGAGGGAAACATCTTCATCAAGATCTAGGAACTGTTTGTACTTCAACGGAGGATAATTCTGTTGAGATTTAAGAACTCGTCCACACTTAAACGGAGGAAAATTTGTGAGATTTAGAACCTTATCTGTAATTCAACCGAGACTAATTCAGTTGAGATTTAAGAACCAGTCAGTACTTCGACTGAGGGAAACATCTTCATCGAGATCTAGGAACTGTATGTACTTCAACGGAGGATAATTCTGTTGAGATTTAAGAACTCGTCCACACTTCGACGGAGGAAAATTGCTGAGATTTAGAACCTTATCTGTAATTCAACCGAGACTAATCCAGTTGAGATTTAAGAACCGGTCATTAGTTCGACATAGCTGAGAACTTAACTGCATCCTTCCTGAAAGGTAAAGGTCAGTCGTATGTAATGCATGATATATATCAAGTAATGATGTTCTCAAAATAAATGAGATTGTGTTGTATGATGCGTATATGCATGTGTCATGATGTATGGAAATGTAATGCTTTTAGCTGGGGAAAATAAATCCCGGATAGCTGCTGGAGTCTGAACTGAATTCTTCGTTTCCGCTGGAGATAGCGGACGACGATGATTACGAGAATAAACCTGCAGGAGAGGATAAATCCGTTGGGGAATAAGCTGACGAGGAAGTGGCTCTGTGGGGAGGACACGCTCTGCTAAGGATTCCGTTGATGAATTTCACTGGGGATGAATTACCGTTGCTGGTGGTACTGAATCCTGTTGGGGATTGAACTCCTATTTGTGAAAGGAAAGAACTTCGCTGGGGATGATCTTTCAGTCGCGACTTCACTGGGGATAATCTTTTAGACTCTTATGGGGATAATCCTTTGAGCTCTTCCGGGGACAATATTCCAAAGTCTACTGGGGATGATCCTTTGAACTCCACTGGGGAAGCCTTTTCAGACTGCGCTGGGAAAAATTTCAAACTCCACTGGGGATTTTTGTATTCTGCCGGGGAATATCCTTATACTCCGTTGGGGAATATTAAGACTGTCGGGGATATAGTGTTGATGGTAGATAAACTCTGCTCGGGGAGAATATTACCGATTCATTCGCAGTTGCAAGTCTCAGCTGGGGAGAGTTAACATTATTGTCTTACTATGCGGGGAGTGAAAGCACCTTAGCCATATTCTTCAGCTAAATTTACCTTGTACCTGGTGAACAGAGCAATTGTACAGGTTGGACATTTCTCACCCACCCCTGTTTCTGATATTACCAGTAATCGTCTTTTGTTTCGCATGTAAATATTTATGAGCAGCGGTTAATGTCAAATGCATATATCTAAAATGAACATTGGACGTTCTTTGCAAAACAAAACAGAAAAGGAAAAACAGTTTGAAATTTCTCTGAAAATGACTTGTATTGACTTTTGAAATTTGGCCTGTAAATAGGCCTTTTTGTACAAGAGGCTGACGTCCTAGTAAGAGAATGCCGCCGAATAAATAGAATTTACACAATTTGTGAAAAACTAAACAAAACATCTATGTGAATAATCCCACTGGGTTCCAACTCTGCTATTGCCTTTATGTCCTCGAGCATCTCATCACTTTGCTACTTGGTTGAAGGTAGATCAGATTGATTAGTGCCGTCTGAGCTTGATAGTCGATACTGAAGTCTGGTTGCAAGGTGATCCAATGAGACATAGTGTTACGCTTTAATCCCTAATTTTTGCCTGGACCGCCCTTTCGGGTTTTCAATCCACCGGGATACCCTTTTTTTCCCAAGCCGCCTTTTCAGGTTTTCGACTTGCCGGGTGTACAGATTTTTTTCATTTTCATCCCTTATTTTTGCCCGAACCCTTTTGGTTCGTCGGGAAGCCCTTATTTTTGCCTAGGCCAGTCAACCTAGCGGGTCTTTGATCATGCGTAGTATTTTTTCACTATGTCTGCATTGACGGGGTGAGGAAGGTCATCACCATCCATGGTGGTTAGAATCATAGCTCCTCCTGAGAAAATGTTCTTAACCACAAATGGCCCTTTGTAAGTGGGGGTCCATTTGCCCCTGGGATCACCTTGAGGTAGGATGATGCGCTTGATCACCAGATCCCCAACTTGATACTCTGGTCGTCTGACTTTCTTGTTAAATGCCTTGATCATCCGCTTTTGATACGTGTGACCATGACAAATAGCAGTGAACTCTTTTCATCGATTAAATTCAGCTGATCAAACCGGGTCTGAATCCAGTCATCTTCGCTTAAACATGTATCCTTCATGATCCGAAGAGAGGCTATCTGAACTTCAATGGGCAAGACTGCCTCCATGCTATATACCAAGGAATAGGGTGTTGCCCCTGTTGACGTCTGTGCTGAGGTACGGTACCCATGGAGGGAAAATGGTAACATCTCGTGCCAGTCTTTGTATGTCAATGTCATCTTTTGCACAATCTTCTTAATGTTCTTATTAGCCATTTCTACAGCCCCATTCATCTTCGGCCGATAGGGAGAAGAGTTGTGATGTTGTATCTTGAACTGTTTTCAGAGCTCGGTGATCATTTTATTGTTGAGATTCATACCATTGTCCGTAATGATCCTCTCTGGTACACCATATCGACAGATCAAATTGTGCCGAATGAACCGTGCCACGACGTTCTTGGTTACAGTAGCGAAGGAAGCTTCTTCAACCCATTTCGTAAAGTAATCAATCGCTACCAGGATGAAACGATGCCCGTTAGATGCCGTAGGTCTGATCTCGCCGATCATGTCGATGCTCCACATTGCAAAAGGCCATGGAGTCGTCAAGATGTTCAGAGGTACTGGAGGTATGTGCACCTTATCAGCATAGACCTGGCACGTGTGACATGTCCTAGAATACTGATAACAGTCGGCTTCCATAGTGGACCAATAGTATCTTGCCCGAAGGATTTTCTTTGCCATGGTGTGTCCACTGGAATGAGTTCTGAAAGTACCTTCATGTAACTCTTCCATGATCCTTTCTGCTTCGTTCTTATCAACACAATGCAGTAAGGTCGAATCATGGTTACGCTTGTAAAGAATGTCATTGCTGATGAAGAACTTCTCCGCGAACCTCCTCAAAAACTTCTTATCATTAACAGATGCACCCTCGGGGTACTCCTGAGCCTCGAGATACCTTTTTACCTCATGAAACCAGGGTTTATCTGCTACCTCTTCAGTCTCGATGTCACAGCAATGTGCAGGTTCGTCCAATCTTTCAATGATAATCCGGGGAGCTTCGTTGTTCCAATTGACTTTGAACATAGAAGACATCGTAGCTAGCACGTCCGCTAACTTATTCTCCTCTCTAGGGAAGTGTTCAAAGGTTATCTCCTCGAAATGTGGAAGCATCGTCAATACATATTCCTTGTAAGGAATAAGATTCGGGTGTTTTGTATCCCACTCGCCTTTGATCTGACTGATCACGATAGCGGAATCTCCGAAAACACTTAGAAACTTAATCCTTAGGTCAATAGCTGCTCGAAGACCCATGATGCACGCTTCATACTCCGCCATGTTGTTGGTGCAGTTGAAACATAGTCGGGCGATGAACAGAGTATGAGAGCCTTTAGGAGATATGATCACGGTGCCAATGTCGTTACCCAAAGAGTTTGAAGCTCCATCAAAGTACATAGACCATTGGGATCTGAAATTCTGGTGTATGCCAGTCTTCAGATGTTATACTCAATGTCTAGACATCTGATATGACATAATACATACACTGCAAGGTAGATACCCAATTTTTGTGATTCAGTATAACAGAAGCATAGAGGTTGCCATATCTGCAGTTCTCGAACAAATAGCTTTGGTTTGTAAACTATCCATTCATAGCCTGATGTCTCAACATTGGTTGCAACATCATCTATCACATACCATGAAGCAAACAAACCCCTTAGTTCTGTTTATCATGCACACAAACCAGCAGGATATCCATTCATCTCTTTTGACATCATTTGTAACATTCACACAGTTTTATTCAAGCTGTACCAGATACACTTTGAAGGTGCAGAGGATAGATCACACGATGTACCTAGTTCTGTCCATGATCAACAGAGAGCAAGCAACCTTCACAGTTCTGTTTCTCCTGCACAGATATCAGCATGATGTCTTAACATGTTCTGAGACATCATCTGTTTCAACTTTACAGTTTTACCTTGTTGTATAACAGACAGAATTATAAAGTATTGAAGGTAAAAACACAAATCAGTTGTTGACCCAGTTCGGTGTAATACACCTACTCTGGGGGCATACCAAGCCAGGAAGAAGATCCACTATTAGCAATATTAATTCATGACTAAACTTCACAAGTTCCCATCCTTCACTTAATCATCTACCCAGTGCAACCTATACCTAGGAACTCCTAGATAGAAACCTACCAGTTTCCATTCCTATTGTCGCAACAACAGAAGTCTTACTCCTACTCAAGAAGCAGTGCCCTCCCACTTGGTTTCCTACATTACAATGAATATGGAGTAATGCAGAAATACTTAGACTTGCTTCACAGCTTCATCCAAGAACACTCAAACTCTTACCTACAGGTTTCGAGTTACATACATGGTAACCTTGCCACAGACCGACAGGTTTACCTAAAAACACCTTATAATGTTACATTGTGTGTATCTCCTAAGCCCTAGGTTACAATCTTCTATTTATAACCTATTACCTAACTCAGCAAGTTTTTCTCCTTGCTGTTACAACTCAGCAGCAAACTTCTCCTATAATCAAGGTCTTCAATCTTCTAGTTCCTAAAATATCTCCATATTTAGAAACAGTATTTTCTTCAAATATTCTGATTGATTCTTGATTGATCTTCAGATTCTCCACAAGAAACGCCTCATATATTCTCAGAGTATTTAAGTACCAGAACTGTAACTGAATTATCAATTCTGTTGTCGTGATGTCAAGTCAGATGTCATGACATTACATCTAACATGTTTTCCTAGATGTTGAACTTTTTCAACACAACAAATAACCTAGATCACTTAGAATAGTTAGGTTATAAGTCACAGCTGTTACAAGCATTCAACATATAGCATAGTTACTTAAACAGTACTTAGTTTCAGGCGCGATGTCACATGCTGATGTTGTGACATCTTACATAACATGTTGGTCCAGATGTTGAACTTCTTCAACACCACATATTAAAACAACAGAGGGGATCTGGGTAAACTTGCTTTCTTATTTGTTTTACAAATGAAGCCAACTCTCCAGCCAGGGCACTTACAATCTCCCCCTTTGGCAAATTTTGGCTAAAACAAATAAGTGCAAGTTGTATTTTGGGACCAGGTCACAACACAGTTGAGATGTTACAACATCTTGTCTAACATCTTCTTTTGTAGAGGCTGATGTCCTTTGAGCAAACAACACACCTCTGTCGTCAACTGTGAGCAACTCCACTCCATCGATGCCCCAAGAGGATTTCTTTTCTCCAGATTATTACTTGTGATCATGTAACTCAGATCACAAGTCACAACTATCCTCTTAACTCAGAACACAAGACACAACCAAAGTTACTTACTTATGGATCATGTTGCTTTCTCCTGAGTCTTGCTGGACATTGCCGTCTGTTGCTTTCACCTGAGTCCCTATCTTTCTCCCCCTTTTTGGCCAGAATTTGACAAAGACTGCCCATACAGATCCATACCCATGCACAATTTTCCCAGATGCTAACAAACTTCATATTGCTGAAACCCTCTGATGAAGAGAAGGAATAGAGAGAGTCTTCATAAATAATGCAACTTTGGCATAGATAGTAACGACCTTGGTACTTTACTCTGACAGTTTCAGTGCCCTAGGACTGGTTTTAATGCAGGTACCTACCCTTGGGTTTGACCCTTTGACCATGTCAGGATGCCCTTTTAAAACAGACATTTGTCTTTTAGAACAGACTGCTCCCTTGTCTTAGGATCCCCTTCCCAAGGAACATCGTTGGTATATTACACTCTGCATTAGTTATATAATACCTTTATTAGATGACAAGTTATCACCTAAACATTCCAGCTCACTAAACTGTTTCATAATGAGACACAACAGCTCTGTTTTCTTAGCAGATGAAAACATGCTCAAATCCTATGTCGTTATACATTCTGCTATTTTCAGATTTAGCAGCTTGAAGCCATTCCATTTTCTCAAAGAGGATGGTTACTCCACATGGATTTATTAGTAATAATCCATACTTCATCCAATTTTCCTCCTGTCTGTAGTTTTAGAGGAAATTAGAAACAATGTCATTACCGATGTGATGACATTTGGTCAGACATAGTCTTCTTCAGTTTTGAACACATCATTCCAATAGTTAATAAGGTGCCACACTTTATATCCTACAAGTTTGATGAAGACCTTTTGTACAAACCAATACTCCCCCTGTTAGGGACAATCACTTCTCCTCATGGAAACAAGTAGGACACATTCAATACTCAGTTGGACCTTCAATGCAGCTTCTGATTCAAAGTAAATAAGACCCCTTGATGAATGGAAAACATAAGACGCATCTTCATGTCTTCAAGAGCACACCCTCTGTTCAACAATATTGCTTGAACGCATTCATACTGTGAATTAAACTTTCTTGATAATAATCAGCTGTCATATGTTGATTATCTTGATTCTCAGAATCCACTGCTGAGATAGACCACATGCCACTGTTTGATTATCTCCTTCATGAATCAAATGCCACCTTCATGTTTATCAGACTTCTTCCAAAGGTATTCTGATCTTCCAATTGAAATTTGAACTTCAGGTTACAAGTTATCACAAAAGGCTTAGATATACTGAGACAGGAACATGTAACAACTCCAAAGAGCTGCAAAGAGACGATCCTTTTGGAGGATCTAATCCTATCTTAAGCTGATGAGCCACTTTACCAAGCAAGAATCTGATGTTGAACCAAATGTTGCAGCATTATGTTATAACATCTAGTTGTTGAATTCATCTTCGGACTGATCCAAGTGACCATCATCTAGATTATGATGTCTTCTTCTTCTTGTGGTTTTAAGTCTGAACATGTCTCCAGGAAACCTTTTAAATGATTTTGCTGTCACCAAGGAGATAGCTCTAAGGTATCACTCTTCCTGTGATTTTTCACAGGGTCTAGAAGAATGAATGTTCCCACTTCAGTTATCTTGAACACCAAGGATAATCAATTAAATACTTGTACTTGTCACAAATAGCAATTGATCATAAATCCTTCTCATTATCCAGTAAGATACTTTCACCATTTGAATACTTTGACATACTCTTCGTGTGTTAATATCTTCTTCTTGCAAGCTCTTTCTTTGAGAGACCAAAGAGTTGAGATATCTAGGTCAAACTCTACTTACTTCAACCGACTTGAGACTCCTACCAGATCAGATTCATCATTAGGAATGAGAGAGATGAATCCTTCCTTGCAAATATGTCACACAACATCCAGAACCCATGTGACATAGGTCAACAGCCAGCTAAACACAAGGCTGAACTAATGTGAGGAGGTTAACCAAATCTCCCCCTCAAGCTATCAGTCATGGAAGCTCCACACAAAGTATCCATGCATTGTGCACAAATGTCTCGATATGACATATGACATCCCTACCAGATTTACATAACTCCAAGAGCTATACCTTAACCAAACTCTGAGTCTTCATATTCAAGACTCATGATCCCAATCTACTTCTATGAAGGAGCAATAGTGCTGCACCATCATTGGCTTTTATTAACAAGTGAGCTTGTCTTTCTTCACACCATAGTACTTCAGGGAACAATTGCTCAGCCCTGATCAATGTTACATCTCAACCAGCTTTACTTCTAGAGTTCTGACTCCTAAAGTAACCTTCGGGAGTATACAGACATAGTTGACTTTACCATTGTCAACTTTGCACACACAGATGTCTCCTCTTCCAGATCAGGAGTAGGTTCCAAACAAAGGTATCCCTTTGTTTGACACCCAAAACATATGCTCTTCAAATAGTAGCTGCATCCTTGTTCCACCATCACATAGAACATTAGTTCCATCACCTTGGAACAAGGCCCTCCACTAATCAGTGGTTATGTGATTCTTACCAACCTGAACGAAGAACGTCTTCATGAGTGGACTTGAGAGGACTCAAGTATCTGTGACATCTTCAATAGTTTATGTTGAATTAATGGCCTTCAATCCACAAGAGGGGAAACACATCAGAGCTTGAGTTTTGCCAGGTATTACATAGCGGAAGAACATAATACAACCCAATCTTTGCACACACACTCCACCAGACTAGCCTTAAAAAAATAGACCAAGTTTGACTATGGTTCAAACCTCGCATGACTACTACACACAACTTCAGGCGAGCACACATCCTAGGTTTGAAAATCAAACCTAGAGCAGCTACCACACAACCAGGCCAAATGCCAATCACCAAAGACATGTACACACAGCTCCTGTCACGAATAGTCCATCCTCCCACTTCAAGGGACCATTCAGGGAAATAACAAACCATTCCAGGATACAATCTTCAGTACTAAAATTGACCTTGCAGATACCAGAAAGTAACACCCATGGATCTCATCCAGAAACAGAACAGGATGCCTGCTCTGATACCATTTGAAATTCTGGTGTATGCCAGTCTTCAGATGTTATACTCAATGTCTAGACATCTGATATGACATAATACATACACTGCAAGGTAGATACCCAATTTTTGTGATTCAGTATAACAGAAGCATAGAGGTTGCCATATCTGCAGTTCTCGAACAAATAGCTTTGGTTTGTAAACTATCCATTCATAGCCTGATGTCTCAACATTGGTTGCAACATCATCTATCACATACCATGAAGCAAACAAACCCCTTAGTTCTGTTTATCATGCACACAAACCAGCAGGATATCCATTCATCTCTTTTGACATCATCTGTAACATTCACACAGTTTTATTCAAGCTGTACCAGATACACTTTGAAGGTGCAGAGGATAGATCACACGATGTACCTAGTTCTGTCCATGATTAACAGAGAGCAAGCAACCTTCACAGTTCTGTTTCTCCTGCACAGATATCAGCATGATGTCTTAACATGTTCTGAGACATCATCTGTTTCAACTTTACAGTTTTACCTTGTTGTATAACAGACAGAATTATAAAGTATTGAAGGTAAAAACACAAATCAGTTGTTGACCCAGTTCGGTGTAATACACCTACTCTGGGGGCATACCAAGCCAGGAAGAAGATCCACTATTAGCAATATTAATTCAGGACTAAACTTCACAAGTTCCCATCCTTCACTTAATCATCTACCCAGTGCAACCTATACCTAGGAACTCCTAGATAGAAACCTACCAGTTTCCATTCCTATTGTCGCAACAACAGAAGTCTTACTCCTACTCAAGAAGCAGTGCCCTCCCACTTGGTTTCCTACATTACAATGAATATGGAGTAATGCAGAAATACTTAGACTTGCTTCACAGCTTCATCCAAGAACACTCAAACTCTTACCTACAGGTTTCGAGTTACATACATGGTAACCTTGCCACAGACCGACAGGTTTACCTAAAAACACCTTCTAATGTTACATTGTGTGTATCTCCTAAGCCCTAGGTTACAATCTGCTATTTATAACCTATTACCTAACTCAGCAAGTTTTTCTCCTTGCTGTTACAACTCAGCAGCAAACTTCTCCTATAATCAAGGTCTTCAATCTTCTAGTTCCTAAAATATCTCCATATTTAGAAACAGTATTTTCTTCAAATATTCTGATTGATTCTTGATTGATCTTCAGATTCTCCACAAGAAACGCCTCATATATTCTCAGAGTATTTAAGTACCAGAACTGTAACTGAATTATCAATTCTGTTGTCGTGATGTCAAGTCAGATGTCATGACATTACATCTAACATGTTTTCCTAGATGTTGAACTTTTTCAACACAACAAATAACCTAGATCACTTAGAATAGTTAGGTTATAAGTCACAGCTGTTACAAGCATTCAACATATAGCATAGTTACTTAAACAGTACTTAGTTTCAGGCGCGATGTCACATGCTGATGTTGTGACATCTTACATAACATGTTGGTCCAGATGTTGAACTTCTTCAACACCACATATTAAAACAACAGAGGGGATCTGGGTAAACTTGCTTTCTTATTTGTTTTACAAATGAAGCCAACTCTCCATCCAGGGCACTTACAGGATCCTTCCTCAGGTCCTTCATCCAATCCAGGTGTCTCACAATCAGTTACCAACATGATATTCTCATCCGGAAATTCAAAGTTCATGGACTGGTAATCGTCCACTGCCTGATGTGCCAAATGATCTGCCAACACACTTCCCTTGATTGCCTTTTGGATCGTATATTGGATTTCATACTCAGTCAAGATCATCTGCCATCTTGCTATTCTTCCGGACAAGGCAGGATTTTCGAAGATATACTTGATTGGATCCATTTTTGATATCAATAGAGTAGTGTGAGTCAGCATATACTGTCTCAGCCAGCGAGCAACCCATGCCAAAGCGCAGCAAGTTTTCTCAAGCAACGAGTATCGGGTCTTGCAGTCAATAAACATTTTGCTAAGGTAATAAATAGCATGCTCTTTTCTGCCAGACTCGTCATGCTGACCCAGCATGCACCCCATTGAGTTATCGAGTACTGTCAAGTATAAGATCTGAGGTCTCCCTTGAAATGGAGGCATCATAATGGGTGGCTCTTGGAGATATTCTTTGATCCTTTCGAAAGCGGCCTGACATTCATCGTTCCATCTTACCACTTGATCTTTCTTCAGTAGTTTGAAGATAGGCTCACAAGTAGTAGTCAGGTGTGAGATGAATCGGGAAATATAGTTTAGACATCCCAGAAAGCCTCTTACTTCTTTTTCTGTTCGGGGAGCTGGCATTTCCTGTATAGACTTCAACTTTGCAGGATCCACCTGAATACCTTTATCGCTTACGACGAAACCCAGCAGCTTACCAGACCTCACCCCGAAGGTGCACTTGTTCGGGTTTAACCTCAGCTTGTATAAATTCAACCTGTCAAATAACTTCTGAAGGTGGTCCAGATGTTCTTCTTCAGTTTGGGATCTTGCAATCATGTCATCGACGTATACCTCAATCTCATGATGGATCATGTCATGGAACAAGGCGACCATGGCGCGTTGATACGTTGCCCTAGCATTTTTCAATCCAAAAGGCATGACCTTGTAGCAAAAGGTCCGCTATTGAGTAACAAAGGTTGTCTTCTCCATGTCTTCGGGAGCCATTTTAATCTGATTATAACTGGAGAAACCATCCATAAAGGAGAAAACCTTATGCTGAGTGGTGTTGTCAACCAGAACGTCGATATGAGGCAGAGGGAAATCATCCTTGGGACTCGCCCTGTTCAGATCCCTATAGTCAACACACATTCGTACTTTACCATCCTTCTTCAGCACAGGAACCACGTTGGCCACCCACTGTGGGTAAGAAGTAACTGCTAGAAAATCGGCATCAAACTGCTTCATCACTTCAGCCTTGATTTTCTCAGACATCTCCGGGCGCATTCGGCGGACCTTCTGTTTCACTGGAGGACAGTCTTCCTTGGTAGGCAGGCGGTGAACCACAGTGTCGGTATCCAACCCAGGCATATCTTCATATGACCAGGCAAAGATCTCAACGTAGTCACGCAGCATCTGAATCAACTGTTGCTTAACACAAGGCTCCAGATTTGCACCGATCTTGACCTCTTTCTTGTCTACTTATGTACCCAGATTCATTGATTCCACAGGCTCTTCATGCGGCTGAATAACCCTATCTTCCTGAAGTAACAGTCTAGCAAGTTCACCAGGCACTTCGCAATCATCTTCACCTTCGTCTTCGGCTAAGTTGATCGGACTTTCGAAGTCATAACTCGAAGTAGCAGTGTCGTTACCAGTGAGATCTAGAGTGGATGTAGACCTGTATATGTGAGTGTGTGTAAAATAGTTGTTTTGCAATATATAATAAAAGAAAAACAAGGAGTGCAAACTTTGAAATGCAAGAAACGTCCAATGCTTTTATTAATGATATATGTGGATGACACACATAAAACCCTCACAAACAAAACCACGGTGCCCCGGGTAGGACACCAGGCCGTAAAGTTTAAAACATTGTCTGTTACAAATTCAAAACAAAAAGTCTCATTACTGGGTAACAAAAGAAATTGGGACGAAGTCCTTTGCCGTCCAATTGCTTAATCCACCATCGGCAGTGGGGTAGATCCAACTGTCAAACTCAGACTCTTCAACGTCGTCTTCAATGGAATTCACTCCTGAATTGCTGATGAACAGGGGAGGTCTTCCGATCCGTGCATTCCGAACAGCCTTTTGAGCTTCTGCAGTGAAACCCAAACCAAACTTGTTAGTCTTATGTAAAAAATCATCGAGTTGGCCCCAACTCGCACACCCATCTTTCTCGACAACAGCCCAGGCATCCTTGAAGGAAGCCATCTTCATTGGAGGATCTTCAACAACAGTTTCAGTTGATGCCAGCGTCTGGGGAACCTCTTCAAAATGTTGAAACGGGGTCTCAACGAACTCCCCATCCATCTCTACATATCGGAAAGAGTTGAGGTGGCTCACCATGTACTCCTCCTCTCCTTGTACTGTCACAATTTTCCCTTTCACCGGGTATTTTAGCTTCTGGTGGAGCGTTGAGGTTACTGCTCCAGCTTTGTGGATCCACGGGCGACCCAGCAAACAAGAATAAGATGGCCGAATGTCCATCACATAAAATATAGATGTGAAAACCTAAGAACCAACCTTAATTGGAATATCCACTTCTCAGTGTACCATTATCTTGGACCCATCAAAAGCCCTGACTACGATGTTGCTTGGTTTCAGCTCCAACCCTTCACAGTCTAACCGGTCTAGTGCCTTCTTGGGTAACACATTCAACGAAGATCCAGTATCTACCAACACGTGAGCAAGAGTAGTGCCCCTGCATTCAATGGAGACATGCAGGGTGTCATTGTGATTCTTCCCCTTAATAGTCAAGTCGGCGTCGGAGAAACCCAACCCATTATCAATAGTTAAACTCGCCACACAGTCTTTGAACTGGTCAGCAGATGTTTCCTGGGGTACGTGTGCAGTTTTCAGGAAAGCAATCAGAGCCTTGGCATGGGCTTCTGAGCAAAGCAACAGAGACAACATAGAGATTTTGGATGGGGTTTGCCCCAGCTGCTCGACTACATTGTAGTCGCTCTTTTTGATGATCTTTAAATTTCCTCTATCTCTTGTCTAGAGGCTTCAACAGTAATCTTCTTCGGTGCCTTCGTCTGGGCAGGCTCACCGGTGATCTCTTTGCCCCGATTGTCAGATGACTCGGCAACAGGGGTAAGAATTGGAACTTGAACAAGGACAGTAGCAGGTGTACTAGTAGGTGTAATAACAACAGGCTTCCGAATAGTTGGTGGAGAGATCTCAGGGGAGAAAAGTCTTCCACTGCGGGTGACTTTGGCAGGTCCAACAATATTGCTGACGTCAGTATCAACATTCAAATCTTGTTTAACTTCGTGATAATACACGTCAGCCTCATAATGCCATGGGACAGCTTTATTGGATGTATAGGGGATAGGCCCAGGAACAGTGATGATCAATGGTGTGATTCTTGGAACAGATGTAATTCTAACAGGATTTCTCGAGGAAGCCTTGGAAGAATTGTCGAAAATGGTGATTATAGCAACTTCTTCAGTAGGAACCAAAGGAACAACAGTCTTCTCAAACAGAATTTCTTTATTATCCATCAGGCATTGGACACCTGACTTTAAAAGATGGAAACCGGTAGGTAGAATGGAACACATACGACAACCTTTGTCACAGCCCGAAATAAACCGGTTAACAGAAGGTTCTTCTTCACAGTCATCAAGGGAGTAACAATATCTTTCACAGAAACCACAAACGAGTCTCCATCTATAGCATTTACTCCATGCTTGGGCATAGGAGCAGTCACAACATTAGGTCTTTCAGGCGCTTCGAACTCAATCTCCTTAGCATCAATAAGGTCCTGTACCTTGTTCTTCAAGACCCAGCAGTTATCCATATCATGCCCCGGGCTATCAGAGTGAAAAGCACATCGGGCGTTCGGATCGTACATCGGTGATGTTGTATTGGGATTCTTCGAGGCCTCCCTTGGAATCACCAGACTGGTCTTTAATAACTGCGACAGAATCTGAGATAACGTCATGTTGAGTTGAGTGAATTGTCTTCGCGGCCTCTCGGCCCTTGGCTGATTGTTGCGCTGAGGAGCAACAGCAGGTCTTGATATAATAACCGCGTTAACAGCTTGGCAGAGTTCAGGTCTATTATGGCTCTTTGAACTGTAAACAGCACTGGACTCCTTCTTAAAAGGTTTCTTCTCGGTGCTTGACGAAGCACCCTTCTGTATCTTATCGGATTTGATACCAGCTTCAATTCTTTCCCCGGTCATAATCAGCTCTGTAAACCCGAACGATGAACTTCCAATCAGATGGTTGAAATATGGACCAGACAAGGTCCCCAGAAACATATCCACTAGCTCCCTATCAGCCAAGGGTGGTTGCACCCTGCCAGCAAGGTCCCTCCACTTCTGAGCGTAGTCTTTGAAACCTTCGCCCGCACCCATAGACATACCCTGGAGTTAGGTACGCGTGGGAGAAAGTTCGGCATTGTATTGGTACTGCTTGTAGAAAGCAGCAGCCAAATCCTCCAAATTACGGATACTAGCTCCTTCCAGCTGGTAAAACCATTCAAGCTGAGTCCCTGAGAGAGTGTCTTAAAAGAAGTGGATCCAGAGGTTCTTGTCAGCGGTGTATGGTTGAATCTTCCTAACATACGACCGGAGGTGTAGCTTTGGATAAGAAGCCTCGTCGTACTTAGCAAAAGTTGGTGCTTTAAACTTGTGGGGAATCACCACCCCAGATGACAGACCAAATCACCAAAGTCCAGACCAGGCACTTTCTGAACATCCATCACGCTCAACCGGTCTTCCAGTTTCTTATATCTATCCTCAACCGGAGGATACTGGTCTTCATCAAAGATGGTCTCGTTGTCTGAAACCACAGGGCTAGGAGCCCTCCTTTCTTCCTGATTATCTCCCCCTCCAGATGAGTGGGTCAAATCAACCTCTTCTCGCAAATTGTTTCCGAATCTGCGACCCATATTAAATAGGACCATATTCTTCTTCTTCTTCTTCTTCTCCTTCAAGATAAGGGTCTTCAAATCTTGCTGACCCTTAGCCAAGCTCATGAACAATTCCTGGAACTGGGTGTTTTGAGCCTGTAGAGCCTTGATTGTTTGTTCAGTTGATGGTTCAGAAGACATGATGCTGAAATAAACAGCGGAGAAGATGAGAAAACCTGTAGGGGTACCTGTTATGAGGTGCATGGGAATGATATGCGCATGATATGATTTCAAAGACTTTAGGGATTCAAATTCATAAACCACAATGAAACACACTTTTATTAGATAAACTTGAAATTCAATTGTTCAACAGATGCCTTTAAGGTGTTACAAGAAAGAAAAACTGAAAAGTAAATCAAAACTAGAAATAATCAAAAGACAATCAGTGCTCCCATGGTCGTTTCTTGTCGATGCGGACATAATCATTGAGGATCCGCTCGTTCTCCAGCTGCCTTGTCAACTTCTGGATCTTCTGTTATTGCTCGTGATACTTTTCTCTATAAGTATCCCGTTCTTCTCTCAGTTGCATCCACGATCTCTTTAATGCCCCAATATCAGTGGGCATGTATGGATGGAGGATGCTAGGAGGAACCCCTTCTTCATCAGCAACCTCAACAATTATAGGCAAGACAGCTTCATACGGCATTCCCATCTTTTGGGCACGGATTCGAACCCATCGGAGATATGGCTCCATCAGAAGAGAAGTCTTTGCACCTAGCTCGTGCGGATCAGACCTGTGTACCCTATCCCAAGCTCTGATGAATCTATGGAGTTTCTCGTCACTATCCCCTTGGAAGTCAAAGACAATGCTCGGCATCAGCAACTCATGAGGTGCTTCCCTCCTGGCTCGCCCAAATTGACGTAAGGCCAAGCACAGATTATAAGTGATCCCTCCATTGGTTCCTATCAGTGGAACATTGGGGTATTCCCCACAGCGATCAATAATAGCCACATCTTCCATACCCTTGATAGTCCAAATGATATCATTATGAGAGAGAGACATAATCCTATAGGCCCAGCCCATGCCTTCCTTGTTCTTCAAAATTAATTTGGGGAGGTGAGAAATAAACCACCTCGCCAGCAATGGTGCACAGCACATAAGGGTTCCCCGCTTCTGAGCAGTACGGGCATAAAGAGAATGAAGAATTTCACCCAAGACAGTGGGTACAGGATTACCGGATATGAAAATCTTCACGGCGTTCACGTCGACGAAAGCATCTGAGTTAGGGAACAACACTAAACCATATATGAGAAGAGCCTGAATGTCTTCAAATGCCTGGAAGTCTATACTGTCCCAGAACTGATTAGCTTTACCAACCAAGAATTTAGTCAAAAATCCCTTTGCTCCACTACGAGTTTCCCAATTAGACATTACCTCGTCCTTTGTCAGATGGGGGGCTGAAGCAATCTCTTCCGGCCTAAGGATCTTCTCCCAACCTGTGAACGGGGTATGCTCCAGAATAGAGATACCAAGCAGATCAGAGAACTCTTCCAAGGTAGGGACCAACTAGTAGTCTGGGAAAGTAAAGCAATGGTACAGAGGATCAAAGAACTGGACTAAGACACTCATTTTCTGCTCATCCATCTTGGAGGTGACCAAACCAAGAAGGTGCCCATGTCTTCTGATGAAGGAGGTAGTATCTGAAACCTTTGCAACCAATTCCTTAAGCTGAGTAGGAATCTGGACAAAGTTGATCTGAATAGTGTTCCTACGCATAGGTGCCATGACCTACAAAACAGAACAAAGATGAATCCCTCTTGTCTTTGAAATAGGTTAGTCCGATGCAAGATGCATGCAATGTCATGATATCATGATGTCATGATAGAAAACACACCACAAGTATCCACAGATAGCAAACATGGTAAAGGCACACAAGTCACACAGATAGCCCTTAGATTTCAGGCTGGCAAGGAGCTTAGGTACTACCCTCTTTCAGTTCAGTTGGTTCAAACCTGTCCTAGAAATAGTATCCGGGTTCTAGAGGATCTCAATATCACTGACTACCCTCAATCGGTCATAATTCCAGTTTAGCAAACTTTTCTTGCGGCCGGAATCATCGCGAGAGTTTAGTCTCAATGAGTGTAGCATACTGCTACTGTTCTATGGCCAAGTTGGTCAATTTAAAGGTTCTAAGGTCAGTTGGTGCTTAATGACCCCTTAGCAGACCCATATTCTCCTCGTTGCGCCACAAGGGATATCGGTACATACTAAAGTGCCACACCAACGTAGCTACTGCTTCAACCGTATCGGTCTATGATGTACAGTTCCCTCACAGTTTATTTCTACTTACCTAAAGGGTATCCCCCAGATCCGAGTTAGGATCTATAGTAACTCCGATTCAAACCCACAAAGATAAAGCATACAAGTCAAGCAATTGAAAACATTATGAACTATTCCTAAGGTACACCCCACTTATAAGCGTCCCCAGCAGAGTCGCCAGTTCTGTGATACGGTGGGAAGAACTGACTGTTTCTTGGAATGTTGGTTTGCGTTTTGCGTTTGTTTTTGCAAAATGTCACGGTAAGCAAGAGTCGCCATCGACTTTTATTTTATCCAATAAGGAAAGGAAAAAAGCACAGAAAAATTCCTTTTTCGAGATATTTCTCGGGTTCGGGGGGTAGATTATAGAAAGGGAAGGTGTTAGCACCCTTTGTATCCGTGGTTATCCACGGGCTCTTAGGTACTTGCTCAATTGTTTTCAAAATTTCTTTCTTTGTGCTTGTGGGTTTGAAAAAGTTTTTGTTTTAAAACTTCGATTTAACTCTTGCTTCTATCCTCAAGAGTGTATGAAGTGTTTTTGAAAACTTTGTTCGAAAAGTGTAAGTGTGAAAAGTTTTTGTTTTTTGAAAGAGCAAGTATCTAAGAACCATTTACCTACTCGAAAAAAGGAATCGTTCTATGCTAATTTCTTTTAGACAATGCTATCCTACTATTGATGAGTGGGTAGCACTGTCGTTGGAGTTTGAGGGTCAATTCGAATGCGGGACTTACGGTCACCGAAGCAATGTTAGGACGCCTTAGCGGTAACCCTAATGTCTTAGATCATTTGTTTGAGGCAACAATATCCGAGGCAACCATTTCGAGGCAAATATGATCTTTTAGACAAGAGGGCGACCTCTAAAGTGACCTATACTCAATGACAGCGTACGAAGGCAACCAAGTGGGGTGTACCCTAGGGGTGCGCATGTGCGAGTGTGTCGTTTTCAGTTATTTTTATCTTTGTACATGTTAAGGGTGATCTAAGTTGATTTTAAGATTAACATTCAGTCTTTTCATGCAAACCCTATTATCAAACATCTAACAGTTATAATTTGCGGAAAATAAAATGCGGAATTTAAATTACAAGGCGTCGGGTATTTACATCGTCAAAGACAAACCCTTTGAAAGTAAATAAAGCGATAAAAATAAATAAAAGTCCTATTTACTATTACAATCCAGGAGCAAGTACATTATTGGATAAAAATAAGTAAATCGCGTGCGGGAAATTAAATTGAGCACATGATTAGGGTTTTGACCCTTTTGGTTTAAAGGAAATATCTTTTTGTTGTTTTTAATTTTAAGAGAGAAATAAATCCTAAATTAATTACTAAATTGAATTAATTAATTAATTAATAAAAATAAATTATTTTTGGGTTTTTGTTATTTTAAGAAAGAAAAATAAAATAATTAAGTTAGTAATTAAAACCTAATTAAATCTAATTTAATTTTAATTATTTACAAAAAAAATAGGTTAAAGTTATTCTCATTAAAACCTAAATTAATTAATTAGTGTTTATTAATAAAAATAAAAATTTGATTGAATAAAAATATTTTTTGGTGATTTCATTTTATAAAAGACTGAATTTTAATTGGTTAATAAATCAAATGAAAATAATAAAACAATTAAATAAACAAATAAAACAAATGAGAAGAAGGGAGTATAGGCCTGAATTTGGGGGTGTGAACAACAATTGGAAGGCCCAAAAGCGCTGGCCCTGGTTGACTTTTTTGGATCTGGTGTGCACGCTTGGACTTTGCCTATGATGGACCTTTAGTTTTGGACCTTCAGATTTGGCCTTTGGCCATCTGGCGTTTGGAGGATGAATGACCATGGTGGGTTGCACGCTTGAGTATGCATGTGATCATCTGAAAAACAAAATTATTAAGGAAATGGGGGAGGAATTACATTGCTTGCCTTGCCACTACACCGCTTTGATCTATTTGTTAGTAATATACAAATAAAATATAATATAATAAAACAAGTCATATGCCAGCAAAATAAAAAATGCGCAAAAATTATTTGAATTGGCCAATCGGAGGAGGACACGATCTCATCCCTGTCTTCAGACCTGTAACAACATTATCCACAGCAAAAAACGCAGGCTTATGCTAAAAATCTCTCCAGGCTAAATAAATCCATTCCAAGAACATGGTTGGATTCGTTATGGCCTCCTGACCACAACCATGTTCTTCTTGAGTCCCAATTTTGCCTGAAATAGAAAACCCTAAAAACGCTTCCAAGAACCCTAGCTATGGCGTTTTACATTACAGGCTAGATAAACAAAATTGAATGATGCAAATAGCTTGGAAATGTTGTGAGGATTACAAATATGCCAATAGTTTTCTCAAACGATGCAAGAATAAGCCAAATCGATTTCAAAAACAGAGGTAGTTATCGTGACACTTACAGCGCATTATGGGGTCTGAAGATGCTTGGTTTTTATCCAAATAGATTAAGTCAACGCCCAGGAATCGATTGAGATATGTCTCAGCTTCTGAAAATGCCTCTAGCTATGATTTCGATAAGCTTGTTGATGAATTTTCCAACTTTTATTCTGCCTCTGCCTGCACTTTCCAACCCTTATCACGCTTCCTTTGGCTTGCTTATGTAGTTTGTAGTGTATTAGGGTAAGAATTATGGATCAAATCTTCCCATATTAATGCCTTTGAATTTGATTTGATCTCCTCTTTAAACCTTTCCAATTTTGCCAAATCTCAAACTTTTTGCACATGATTTGGTCTGATTCGATTTTGATGATGTTAATGATGATAATCAAATCCTGAAACAACAAAAAATCTCATGTTATCAAAATTTTAGATTTTATATGATTTAATTTGATTTAAAATGAATAAATTTAAATAAAAATCAAATTAAGTAATAAAAATAAAATATGGGCTCATGGATGAAGCTAGGACACGTGGGCAACTATGAAATCTCAAATCAAGTGGAAAAGAATGGGCCCATTTGACAAAATTTGAAGTTTTGGGGATTGTTGATATTTGGCAATTTTGCAAAAATGTCCAACTTCAACAATGCATGACTTCTTCAATTTTGAACTTTTGGAGGTGTTATTGGACTTTTTAGAAAGCTTGAGATGTCCTCTAACCAACCATTTTGGTCTCATCTCATTTTGATATTCCATGCTCAAGTTATAAGCTTTGGAAAAAAGGGTTTTTTTGTTGACTTTCAAAAATGACCTATAATGTCCAAATTTATAACTTCTTGTGAGTGCATTTTTTGATCTTGGGGTATGAATATGGATTGTAGTAAATTGTATCCTCTTAAAAATGAGCTTTGGATGGGACATTTCTCATAAATTATGAGAAAGTTATGCTTGGTCAAAGTTGAGTTGACTTTTCCTACAAAACCCTAATTTAGCAACTTTTGAGTCTTGATGAATTTTGAGCAATCCTTGATGAATCATGATCAACCCTTGATAAAATGATGAAATATCCTTTAAAATGAGAATGTTGACAAAAAAATATTGAAGTTTGACAGTATTTGGGTCACAGTTAACTTTTGCCCTAGCACGGTCGATTTTTGGACCCTTTGAGCAATTGACTGAGCAAATTTCCTCTGCAAGGCTTGAAACTTGACATGGATGACCTTGAGAACATATTAGGACATTATGGAGCACTTTAGGTCATTTGGACTCAAGGATCTTGATGCAACACAAAACCCTAATTTGGGGTTGACTGCCTTAGGAGATGACTTGTCTGACCCACTCTTGAACAACCTTGAGCCACTTGGAGATTTTTCGTTCAATGTTTTGAGGAATATGAGAGGGAAAATTTTGGGGTATGACACTGCGCTGTTACATCATTAGGGGAATGGGGATACAATTTACAAATAGGGATGAAGTAGATGTCTAATTATTACAACCATGTCAAATACCTGGGCAGTAATGAAGAAAATCTGTGAAAAATGTAAAGACTGTGTAAAAAGAAAGAAAAATTGCATTTTGAACTATTATGTGTTGACACATGATGCTATGCATCGACACATAACTCTTCTTGCTCCTGTAAAAGAAAATCAACATAGTATGAGTTGATGCATAATGGGATGTGTCGATTCATTCCACTTCTTGTTTCTGAAAAATCCCAAATCAACTCAGTATGAGTCGATGCATAATGGGATGTGTTGACTCATGCACCTGTTTGTATCGACACATGCGTATTTTGTGTCGACTCATGCACCTTTCATCCTTCTGTTTTGGGGCCTGGATAACAATATGAGTCGATGCATAAGGCCATGTGTCGCCTCATACCATGTTTTTCACTAGAATGAGTTGATCCATGTGGGTATATGTCGACTCATGTTGTAGTTTTTTGCCTCTACCATCATTCTTTTACATGTATCAATCAGTTTTCAACATATAATTGATAAAAATGAACAACAAGTAAATGGTTAACTTCAAAGGGCAGTGATTACTACATTCTATCTTCATAAATGAACCAAATATGATGTATGGAAAATGTGAAGTCAAGAAGACTTACCTTGAATTTGCACTTTATGTTTTGAGTCTGAACACTTTTCAAGATGTTGTGTGGACTTCAATGAACCTCCAAAAAGTTGTTGAACCTCCTTCTGTATTGAAAGTTGTTGAACCAAACTCCAAACTGTCAAGTTGTACAATATTGTCTTTTGTTTAGAAGGTGAAGATAATAGCACTACAGAAATTGTTCTTGTGTTTGAACAATCTCTATGTGATGTGAAGTGTTTGGCTGGTTGGTTTATGGGAGAGTTTACAAGATGGAATAATGGGTTGAGGTTATATTTTTTTGTGACTGAGAATAAAGATGAGTATGAGCAAGGGTCTTTTTTGAATGAGCAGAGTTTACAAAGAATTATGTTCTCTCTTTTTCTCTCTAAAAACCAGCCTCTCTTTTTCTCCAAAAGACCCCCCTTTGTGTGTTGTGAAAAACAGTTTATTTGTAGATGAAGTTGGCTGAAGTTTGGGAGGGAAACAAATGAATTTTTGAACTTTTTGGGTATGTTGTTTCATAGCCTTTTTGTATGCAGCTCTTTATATGCTAACTTGGTGCAACCATGGGACTGATATGATGCAGATTTTTAGGGCAGCATTGTAGGTTTTGGACCAGGCTGTGACAGCATAGCAGGGTTGTTTTTATGGGTTTGAGTCAAAGGGAAAAGTTCAAACAAGACAAGGCTTTAGGATTTGTAACTTAACAAATTCTAACTTAATAAATGTAGTCTTATAATAACTTGAATTATTTGTAACATTCTTGAATTATTTTGAATTGTAGTGAAGAAAGATGTCATGAGGTAATGAAATTAATCATGTATGGAAAATACTTAGAAGAATTTTCCAAGTCTTGCCAAGTTTGATTTTTGACTTTCTTGATTTTTGATGATCAAATTCCATATTTTGAATTGTCTTGATGAAATGTGATTTTTGAAACTCAAATTTGACCAAAAAGTCAAAGTTTGACTTTTCAGTGTATAGTTGACTTTTTCATCAGTTGACCAAATTTCATCTATCAATCCACTGATCTCAGGAGGTGACTTGAAATATGCGACTAAGCCGAAATGATGTATTTGAACCCTTGAGACCATGTTTCGACCCAATAAGTCATGTACTAGGTCAAAAGTCCAAGATTTGTCATTCTCAGCCAAAACCCTAATTTGGAGTCCTAGTGCTTCAGAGATGATTTTGTCTGATCAATTCCTTGAGAATCCTTGAGAAGTAGAGATCATTTGTGAGGAATGTCTTGAAAAAGGAGAGGGAAAATTTTGGGGTACAACAATCACGTTCGTCATCTTCGTCCGATGGGATATCAAGATCTTGAGCTCGCTTAACTGGACCTCTGAACTTTCTCCCCATGTTAAGGATGCCGATTGGTTTCTTTGTCTTCTTCTTCTTTTTGTTGGTGATGAGCGCCTTCAATTCTTCTTTCCCCTTGGCTAAGCTTAGGAACATCTCTTGGAACTGAGCATTCTGAGCTTGGAGATCTTTGATTGTCTGTTCGAGAGCCATTTTTGCTGAAATAAACAGCAAGAAGATGAGAAACTTGTCTTGGCAACCTGTTATGCAATGATATGTATGGCATGTAGATGCATGTGCAATGTTTTCAAGGACCTCGTGGGATTTAGATTTTTTAATCAAAAGGGAACAAAAATAAAGACTCTTATTAGTAAGTTCAAATTATAATTGCCTCTTAATGAAAACAAAAAGGGGTACAAGGAAACAAATTATGAACTCTTAAGATCTAGGACTCAAGTCTCCCTTGGACGCTTCCTCTTTGTGTTGAAATATGAATTACGGCTCTGCTCTTCATGAAGTCGTTTTGTCAACTCCAACACTTTCTTCTCACTAGCATATAACTGAGTCTCAAAGGTGTCCCTTTCTTCTTTCAATTGAATCTAAGACTTTTGTAGCTCTTCAAGCTTAGTAGGCATATCTGGATGAAAAATTGTATGAGGAATATCTCCTTCAATAACAGGCTCCATAATTACTGGTAGGATAGCAGGATATGGCATTATAAGATTTTGAGCACGAGATCGTACCCATCTGAGGTAAGGCTCCAAAGGGATGGAGTTTTTAGGTCTGAAAGTCTTGCTATCAATCTTATTCACCATGCTCTAAGCACGTATAAACTTTTGATGGGTAACCTTGAGGACCATTCTCGCAATCGAATACAATAAACTGGATAAGCATATCATGAGGACCGTCTCTTCGAGCATAACCAAATTGACTTAGATCTAGAGAAGGGTTGTAAGTAATACCCCCCTTATGCCAAGGAGTGGCATATTAAGGAATTCCCCACAATGATTGTTAATAGTGATATCCTTCTGGGATCGGGAACACCAATAGATATCTGAATGAGAGAGTGACATCATCCTTCGAGACCACTTCAAACCTTATTCATTTTTCATCAATGATCGCGGAAGGTACGAAATAAACCACCTGGATAGTAAAGGTATGCAACACATGAGAGTCCCCCGCTCTCTCAAAGTACGAGTGTGAAGAGAGTGCAAAATATATCCAAGAAAAGTAGGCACAAAATTATGAGTAAGAAATATTTTGATGGTGTTCAAATCTATGAGTTGGTCTGGATTAGGGAATAGTACCAAACCATAGATCAACAGAGCCAAGATCTCCTCAAAAGCATGAAAACTCATAGCATTTAGAAATAACTGATCCTTCTCTATCAGAAATTTAGCAAGAAGACCTTTAACTTCACTTCTTGTTTCCCAATTAGACACAATGTCTGACCGCTTCAGATGTAAGGATGCTGCAATAACTTTAGGTTTTGGAATTTTCTCTAAACCGGTGAAGGGTGTCTAATCAAGAATAGGTAATTCAAGTAGCTTAGAAAACTCTTCCATTGTGGGTACCAATTGATAATCTGGGAAGGTAAAATAGTGATGCTTAGGATCAAAGAACTAGAACAAAACAATCATCATGTATTCTTTAAAACCTGAGGTAACCAAACTGAGTAGATAACCATGCCTCTTGGTGAATTGAGAGTTTTCGGGAACCTTTGAGACAAAATCCTTAAGCTTGGAAGGTACCCTTACAAAGTTAATTCAGATAGTATTTCTGCGAGCGGAGGCCATAACCTGCAACAAGGAACAAAGATAAATCCCTAGGTCCTTGAAATGGTTAGTGAAAATGTTATATTATGATGATATGATGTTATGATGATATGTTCATGTTAAATAAGTAGAAAACACAAACAAGTCATACAAGAGCCTTAGGTTTAAAGGCTTGCATGAAGTCCATAGGTAAATACCCTTCCCCAATGAAGTTAAGTTGGCTCAACCTGTCCTAAAATAGTAACCGGGTTCTAAGAATCTCATATCACAGATCTTTCTCGCATGCTTTATTTTAGCACGGAAACCGACTTGCCACCAAAACACCCCGAAAGTCGAATCTCAATGAGTGTAGCCTCGAGTATCAACCAATTTTGGACTGCACCAAATTCGGCTATCTCACTGCTTTCTAATGGCCAAGATGGGTCAATTAAGGTTCTAAAATTAAGTTAGTGTTAACGACACCACGCGGAAGCCTAATGTTATCCTCGACTGACTCAAGGAACATCAGTACAAACCAAAGTGTCACACTAACTATATCTATCATGTTAACCATATTGGTATACGCCGTATAATCTTTATGATCTATTGCTACTTACCTAAGGAATCACTAGATTCGGGTGTAAGATCTTTCACACAAGCAATAATACCCAAGCATGAACCCTTAAAGTAAATAAGACAAAGCATACAATAAAAGAATGTAAAGTGATATAACTCTTAAGGTAAGCCCTCTTTTAGATTTCTCCCCAGCAAAGTCTCCAGTTATGTAATACGGTGGGATAACTGAATTTTTTGGTTTATCGTAAATGTTGTGGTTAGCAAGAGTCGTCATCGACTTTTCTTTTATCCAACAATTAGGAAAGGTGAAAAGAACAGAAAATACCTTTGATAGATTTTGAGTTCGGGGGGTAAATTATGAAAAGGGAAGGTGTTGGTACCCTTTTCATCCATAGTTATCTACGGGCGCTTAATTGCTTAACTCACTTTAAAAAAACTTTCTTTGTGTGTGTGACTTGTTTGAAAATACTTTGAAATGCCAATGTAAGGCAAACTTTATAATAATCCTTGTGTCGGTCCTCAAGGATGTATACAAAGTGTTTTTGAAAATATCTTGTTTTGAAAGTGTAGTATGAAAAATGTTTTGTTTGTGAAAAAGGCTGTGAGCAAGCATTCAAGAGTTCTTACCCACTAAAGTATTTCTTGTTATTTTCCTTCTCCTTTGGAGATAGTATTATCCATACCATTAGTTGGTAGGTAATCCTATATATTGGATGTGAAGGGACAAGCGTAGGGTCATCGTATGGTCATTGAAGGAAACATTAAGGATACTTTAGCAATTGTATCAAAGGGACTATCATCATTTTGCTTGTAGGATCATCGAAAGGACTAGATCATTTTGTAGGTAACTCAGAGGGTCATTGAGGGACTATGATCTTTATTCGAAAGGGACCATGATGATATTGTTAAATCGAAGGTCTTTTACTAAAGTATCCCCACTTTCGAGGGACGTGACCAATATCCATAAGGCAACAAGAGAGGTTACCTTAGAGGTGAAAGTGTGTAAAGTTTATTAGTTTCAATTATTTTATCTTGAAAATTAGGTTTTATATGTCCAACTGTTAGTCTTTCCGTACAAACCCTAATTACTAACAGTTAAAAATATAATGTGAGGAATGTAAAATACGGAAAATTAAACCTAAGCTATTACATCATGTGAGAAATTACATAATTAAAAAAATGCGAGAAAAGATAAATCTACGTTATTACATCAGAGAGTGTGACTTATACAATTGTCTAGGAAATTAAATAGAAAAAAGAAATAAGAAAAAGAATGTTAGAAAAAAGTTAAAGACCTAAAGTTCTAAATTAATGTTTTTGGTGCTTTTTTAGAAAATAATTTTAATATTAATGACAATTAAGACATAATTAACTAATTAATTCTAACCTAATTAAGTTAATTAAAAAGTAAAAAACCTAATTACTAATTATAAATCCTAATGTCTAATTCATTTTAATTAATAAAAAAGTCTAACTAATTATAGAAAATTATTTGGCCAACTAACCCTAAAACTAATTAGATTATGATTAATGGTTTGTTAAATGGTTAAGTAAAAGGTAATTAGTAAAATTAAATAAAAAACTAGGGTTAGAAAATAAGGAAACAAAATCTATGGGGTGGGAGTTGAACCATTTTGTCTTAAGAATGGGAGAGCAAATTTTGGGGTACAACACCTTGGTTCTAGAGTTGAATACTGTATAAGCTCTATTGTTTGTATAGTATCCCCAAAAAAAAATCCTCATCACTTTTAGGATCCATCTTCCTCCTTTGTTCATGATCTGCTAGGATGTAACACCTACTTCTAAAAACATGGAAATATTTCATTTTAGGCTTTCTTCCTTTTCATAGTTCATAGAGAGTAACTGATGTACCAGATCTGATAGGCACTCTGTTATGGATATAGTAGGTAGTGTTCATGGCTTCGGCCTAAAAATGATATGGAAGTTTCTTAGCATGAAGCATGACCCTGACATATTCTTGAATAGTCCTATTCTTGCGCTCCACCATACCATTCTGTTGAGGGGTGATAGGTGAAAAGAACTCATGAATAATCCCTTCGCAGGTGCAGAATTCATCAAACTTGCTATTTTCAAATTCCTTCCCATGGTCACTTCTAATTCTGACAATGCCACAATCCTTCTCTCTTTGAATCCTTTGACACAATTCTTTGAAAACTTCAAATACTTAATACTTCTCTTTGATAAATTCATCCAGGTGAATCTTGAGAAGTCATCAATAACTACATAAGCATACCTCTTTCCCCCTAAACTTTTAACCTGCATAGGTCTCATAAAGTCCATATGAAGCAACTCCAAAACTCTCAAAGTGGTCAGATGTTAGAGCTTCTTATGTGACATCCTTATTTGCTTCCCAATCTAACATTCACCACAAATTCTTCCTTCATCAATCTCCAGCTTGGGAATACCTCTAACAGCTTCCTTTGACAATATCTTATTCATACCTTTCAGATGTAAATGTCCAAGATTTTGATGCCATAATTTAACTTGATCTTCTTGTACCACTAAGAATGTAGAAAGATAATCTATTTCTTGAGAACTCCACAAATTAGAGTTATCTTTGATCTGGATCCCTTCATGATAACTTCATTCTTCTCATTTGTTACCAAACATTCAGATTTAGTAAAGTTAAATTTGAGACCTTGGTCAGATAGATGACTAATACTTATCAAATTGACAATTAGCCCCTTAACAAATAGCACATCATCAAGACTAGGTTGTCCTGCATAGTCCAGCTCCCTAACACCTATTATTTATCCTTTTGCTCCAACTCCAAAAGTGAAATAACTAGTGGAGTGTGATTTAATATCTTTCAAGAACTTCTTGACACCAGTCACATGTCTAGAACAACCACTATCAAAGTACCAATCTTATCTGGTAGAAGCTCTGAGAAAAGAATGAGCTATGAATCTAGAAGTACCATTCTTGGGAAACCACTGTTTCTTTGCTTTAACAACAACCTATTCTCTTCTGGGTTAAGAAACATATTTAGGATAGGCATATAACCTATAACAATAGGGTTTTATATGACTAAACCTTCTATAATAATTACATCTCCATTTTTTAGCCTTGTTTCCTGAGTGATTTTTCTGATGTCTTTGTTGATGTTGGGATATTTGATTTGACATCTTCTGTTACAATTTCTTCTTTGGTTGAAAAACCTTCAATTCAAACTCTTTTCCTTTGTTCTTCACACCTTGATTATCATAATCAATACCTTTGACATTTCCAGCATTCTTTTCAGACTGAAGAATCTCATTCAGCACATCAGAACTATTGTTAAGCATTCCTATAGACTTAGTCATATTGTCAAGTTTTGAATTGAGGAATACAACTTCATCCTTTAGTTCAAAAATAATAGACAGATGCCCCATATTTTCAGCTTGTAGTTGAGCAATGACTTTCTTTTGGTCTTCTCCCTGTTGACATACTTCTTCACTTCTGAGGCACAACTCCTTGTATGAGGCAGCAAGTTCTTCAAAGGTGAGTTCTTCATAATCTGATTCTTCATCAGAATCACAAATTCCAGTCATTGCACTTACCTGTTTGGCAGATTCCTCTTCAGGATCACTATCAGAATCCTCTTCTGACAAAGACACAAACATACCCTTCTTCAGCTTCTTGAGATAAGTGGAGCACTCAGCTCTTATGTGTCCAAAACCTTCACATTCATGACATTGAACTCATTTTCCTAGATTAGTCTTCTCTTCAGTTCTGGGCCTTTTACCATAGTCCTAATTTTTGTTGGTGTCGAATGAATTGTTCTTGACATTTGATCTTAACTTCCAGTTCATCTTCTTCACAACTTTATTGAATTGTCTTCCAAGAAGAAAAATTACGTTAGACAACTCTTTCTCTGTATCTAAGTCACATTCATCTTCTAAGTCTTCAGTATTAGTGACAAAAGCAATGCTTTTCTTCTTCTCATACTTTTCACTGATCCCTAATTCAAAAGTTTGTAAAGATCCCATAAGCTCATCAACCTTAATGTTGTTTATATCTTGGGCTTCTTCAATGGTAGTCACCTTCATGTCAAATCTTTTTGGAAGAGATCTGAGAATTTTTCTGACCAACTTAGATTCTGGCATATTTCCCCCAGGGCACTTGAGGTATTCTCTATCTCAATAACATTCATGTGAAAGTCATGAATACTTTCATCCTCCTTCATTGTTAAGTTCTCAAACTTGGTAGTTTGAAGTTGAAGTCTTGACATATTCACCTTAGAGGTTTCTTCATGAGCAGTCTTCAAAATTTCCCAAGCTTCTTTAGCAATAGTACAATTCCTTATCAATCTGAATATGTTATTATCCACTCCATTGAATAGGGCATTCAATGATTTGGAGTTTCCCTCTGCTAACTTATCATCTTCATCATCCCAATCTTCCCCAGCCTTCAGCACATCAGTAGTCTTCCCATCCTTATCTCTAGTCATTGGTGGATCCCATCCTTTGACAACAAATTTCCAAGATTTATTGTCTATGGACTTGATGAAAGCCACCATACGAGCTTTCCAGTAGTCATAATTGGTTTCATCAAGAATTGGTGGTCTGTTCACAAATCCTCATTCCTTGTTCATTGTACCAGAAAGTATCTTCCTTGAACCTCACCCAGGTAGAGATCAGGTTGTCTGCTCTGATACCAATTGAAAATTTGGTATTCAGATCTCAGATGTCCTAAGATGCCGAGACACTGATTTATGACCAAAAACATAATGGCAAGGTATAACAATTAAAAAATATAGAAAAATAAAGGAACGCACATAATTGTTATCCCAATTCGATGTACAACAACACCAACTCAGAGGGCTACCAAGTTAGGGACGAAGTCAAATAAGTAGTATCAATTTGTAGATCCACAACAAACTTTTACCAGTTTACAATCTACTCACTTAATCACCACATGTGCTTAACTTATACCTAAGACTCACCTAGTTATGAGACCCTTCTCAAATCCCTTTCAATCACACCAGTGATTAAACAACTCTAGACAATTTAGAATAATTTTGAAAGACACACTTCAAAGACACACAATCATTCAATGCTTAAAAGCTTATGAGTGATCAACAAAACTTACAACTCAAAATAGACAGTCCTACTCTTGTATCAAAATGATATTAGAGATGCTCGCAAATAACACACAAACCTTAACAAAAATACAACTTAAAATCCACATTATAATTAGGTTTGTAGAAATCTACTTAAAGTCCACACAATCTTTTCCATTTGCTTTTGAATGATCATTTTCTTCATCTTTTTTTTCTTTGTTAATATTGTTGTCTTCATCAAAACACAGTCAAGTTCATAAGAGAGATCATCTTCACATTAGGATCATCATGCACTTCTTTGAGAGTCGGCCCATGGAGGTTCACATGTGCTCCTTTGATAGTCGGATTGGATGCCAGCCTCACTTTTAGTGGGGGTTATGTTATTGGACTTTAGATGCATGGTCTCAGGACTGTTTGGGAAGTAACCTTGATCTCTTTAAGGGTCACCTGTTTCTCTGATAATCTGTGAGGAGGAGGATAATTCAACTCATATTGGTTCTTGTGCTTAGTGTTTGTGCGAGATCGCAGTCTCAGGATCTCCCTCAGAGCTTTTACCTTTCTCCTTCCCGATTATCTTCTATATGATATTGCCTTCAACATCAAGTCGCAATATGTTTTAATAGTCCGACTTCATTGGTGGATACCCCATTTGTCTCTTCCTGATGTTGTTCCCTAGGAGATATGGAGATAATTTCCTTTGTCTACTGATGGTGTTATACTCAATCGAGTTGTAACGAAATACCTATCTGCAGTTTTCTTATAAATTTTTCTTGAGTTAGATTCGGCAGGTACGCCAGCCTTTATAGGTTGTTGGTGACTACATTTTATGCGCGAAGTTTTCCCTTTTCACTCTAACTCGACCTACACAAAATCAAAATCAAAATCAAAATCAAAATCTACATTCATGTTCGTCTAAAGCCACGTTTTGATCAATCGAGTTTCCATTGTTGTTTGAGTGTTTTAGCATAGTGTTACTTGTCGCAATGATAAGGATGAATTTTGAAATTTGCATGAGAGGTTCGGTTTTTCTATCACTATAGCGTCAATTTATAACTTCTTTTAGTTTAGCTTTCCGATAGGAGGAGATTTCTTGCCCGAGGATCGTCATCGTTATGGCGCTTCCTTTCTGGTCTCCTTAGTTATAATAATCGAAATCGACGTTGGACCGGGAGGTTCAGAGGAGTTACATGGTGCGACATTGGAGATGAATTCCTCCTTCCCATCATGGTTTAATTGTGATCTGGTTTTGGATCAAATGAATTAATTGACGATTCCGTAAACGATGCTACTAGTCTGTACGTGAACCAGAATTATGATTTATATGTGATAGTGAACGCTTGACGCGGTGGTATGGATCTCTGATACGATGGTGTGAAATAGACGTGCAAGATTAACACTCCAACGTACAAGTTTATTACAGAGTTCAAAGTGAATAAAATGTAGGTTTAAAAATATAATATGTATCTTACTCATGGCATATGCCATTTATATAAAGTGTATACTTGGATATTATATATATATATATATATATATATATATATATATATATATATATATATATATATATATATATATATATATATATATATATATATATATACCTTTGGAGATAAAAGTTTGGAAAGTGTCTAGATATTTACATGCTGAATTAAGCTGTGTACTTAAAAATGCTGCCACACATTACATCCACTTGCTTCGTATGATCGAATCATTTCACCAATGAAAATAGGGTCAAATAAGATTGTGACAAATGTAGAATCTATGTTCCCTGTTAAAGCAATGGTATGAATTCATTTTGGACATATGCCTACGTTGCCTCGTCCTTATAACAGGATCAACGACCATTCAAAACCACATGAAAGGTATATTAACCAAATATAAACAAATAAAGGATCAAATCTAACAAAGTAAGCATCTTATTGATCACACTTTAGAATATAACTAATTTTCCAAAAATCAAAAACATTTTAAACTATTTCTACAATATGCACCTAAAAACATTGCTGCTATCCAAATCTACCTTAAAAGTATTATCACAGAAATCTGATATATTTAGCGGTGCTAAGGACATGCCACCGAAAAAACAGGAACTCAATTGTGATAATTAAGGAAACTGCATTATTGCTCAATCAACTAATATAGCAAAAGCTTTTGCACTTATACCAAGCTTCCACCTAGCCAAAAAATTTCATTCATGAAGTTTCTTTTTGGAAAAGAAGTGTTAAAGATCAACTGATGCAAAGTGAATCATGTTTGACTCTTAGGTGTTGTGAGATATTGGATATTATTATAGACAATGATTTTGTGTTTTCATAAAAAGATTCAGCTAAGCTTAGATGACAATACTAGGTGGTGGGGGTGTATGGTTGAGTCTTGTAGTTGAAGGAGAACAATATATGATAGTTGCTTATTACAAAGGGAAGAGGAAAGAACAAAATTAGAATTATATAGTTGAAAACCCTATAAGAATAAGTTACATGAATGAATTACCTGGTTCTGTGGGCACAGGTGTCAGCTTCTGTCTGAGATTAGGCCAGACTTTGTTCTCATCTGCTTCCCTTCTCTTTATGTCTTTGGGAGTTGAATTCTACAGCTACACGGCTTTCTGGTACTTTCTCTTTTCTCTGCTATTCTCTTTGTGATAATTTTAAAGCATAGTAATCTATGTAGCACTAACATGCTTATATTTTTGCTTCTGTTATTGTATCAATCTTATAAGTAAATTCATATAGTTTTCCATTAATTAAGTGGCTAATTTGTGTGTGTTCATTATTCATGTGGTAGCTATTTGGTGACAATCATGGGTCTGGTTATCCCTTGGAGTTTCACATTAGCTTTGGTAGATGGATACTCTGTACTGGTTAAGTGCCCTATTCGTCAACCAGGAATACTATTGCTTATTGTTGTGGGAGATTGGGTATGTACTTACTCTCTAATCTATAAGTTGATTTAGTGCATGTTCGAATTGACGGCGACCGACGGAACATGCATTTAGATGAAATACTGGCAAAAATCTGTTTGGTAACTTGAGTTTAATTGTTACAGGTTTTATCAACACTCACACTAGCAGCAGCTTCCTCAACAGCTAGTGTTGTAGATCTCCTGCTTAATTCCCAAGGATCTTTTTGTCCTATAAAGCTTTGCTGCAGGTACAGGATATCTGCAGCTTTGGCTTTTGTGTCATGGTTTCTGTCCTTGGCATCCTCTCTTTTTAACCTGTATCTGTTACCCTCTTTGTGATTCTCATTTAATTTGCCTGTAAAAATATTAGATTGGCCATTGTTTTATTTTGTAATACTTTTCTGAATTTTACATGAGACAATCCTAGTTTGTTAGTGATGTATAACTTAAAAACTCAGAACATGTATTTGTAATAGTTAAGTATAGAGAAAGCTCAATGTTAATACAAAATTGTACTTATGGTCCATGGAGTTCGACATATTTATCAGATTGGTCTGTTTAATTCTGTTTCGCGCACAAAGTTTCCATGATTCAGATACACCAAGAACAGGAAATCATAAAAAGCCTACCAGACTCATGTTCAATCTTCTATTGTAAATGAATCCAAAGATAGTATACAGATTTCAGATTTTACAGTTAATTGCAAGCAAAAATTAATTAATTTGTTAGCTCTGCATGAGTTTGCACCATTTCTTTCCTCAAAGCTTCTGCCATTTCCTCATTCCCTTGTCTAATATACCCATTAATAAAAGCTTCATATATGTCTGAATTAGGTTCAAACCTTTTTCCTACCATCTCTGCCTGAAGCTTCAATGCTTCTTCCATCCTCCCCTCAAAACACAACCCCTTAATCAAGGCCTCATAACTCTTCTCCTTTGGAACCAAATCAAAGTCAGCAACTCCACTCCTGAAAAACTCCATAGCTTCTTCAACCCTACCTCTATCACAAAGTAACCTAACCACCATATCAAGGGTTAATGCATCAGGTCTAAAATCCTTCCTCAACATATCCTTATAAACAAGAACAGCCGAATCAACATCCTCAACATTACAATACCCCTTAACAAGATTCTCATAAGTTGAAACAGTTGCATCAATACCAACCAATCCCATTTCTCTAAAAAACTCCTCAGCTTTTCCAACATCACCAATCTTACAAAACCCACCAATTATAGTATTGTAACTAACCACATCAGGCTCAATTTCCTTCTTCCTCATTTCCTTCCACATCTTCTCACAATCTCCCATCCTCCCTCCCTCACAAAATGCACTCATCAATAAACTATAGCTATAACCATTAGGATTACAATTCATTTCACACATTTCACTCCAAATCTCCTCAACCTTCTCCATCAAACCATTTTGATAACAACACAACATCAATGTATTAAAAGTATGCACATTCGGGGTGACAACTCTAAAACCTTTGCAACCATAACCCCTTTTCGAAAAATCATATTTTTCTTCATCTAACCTAAAAAACTCCCGGTAAATCTCATACCCAACATCCACCCCAAATTTTCGACAAACCCTAGAAATCAAACAATTCAAAGTCAGAACTTTGGGACTAATCCGACGGGAGAGCAACATTCTAATAATTTCAACCGAAGGTTCAATTTTTCTAGAATGCAAACACGCTTCAATCAACAGATCAAAAACAAAAGGAGCAGACCCACAATCTCGATAAGAATTGACAAGTGTCTCGAAAAGCTTCAACGGCGTGTCGGAATTCAGAGCGGTTCTGATGGTGTTGTAAGCGTGTGAGTAGAGGCGGCCACGAGCGAGGATGTGGATGATGGTGGAGTAGGAGGAGAGGTTGTGGTGACAGAGGGATTTGGATTTGGTCCATTGGTAGAAGCGAAGTGCGAGGTGGGGTTTGTTGTTGAGGTGTAGAGTGATTTGCGAGAAATCGATGGGGTTGAAGCCGTTTGGGTAGAGGGAATGGAGAGTGTTCCAGCGGGATTTGGAACGTTGATTGGTGAGGATTGAAACTGCGGAAGTTACAGTGATTTGTTGTTGTTGTTGTTGTTGTTGTGAAGAAGAAGAAGATGAGAAGAAGAAGGTTAAGGGTTTTGGTTTGAGATTCAGAGATTTGTGTAGGTGCTTAGCTAGTTGAACATGAATCACCATTTGTGTAATAGATGTAAAAGAAACTGTTTTTGTTTATAAGTGTACAAACTATCGTGCGTACCCATAAATTTTGTTGCATTGGTTGCATTGCATGTTATGTTAATATCTAAACAAAATTAAAATTTATAAATATTTGATAATTAATCAACATGAAATACAAATCTCTTTAGTATTACTATTAGTGCACACAAATGTCTTTAGTATTACTATTAGTGCACGTTTGATTTGGCTTTTAAAATAAGCAAATATAATTTTAAAAGTATATAATTGATTTTGAATAATTTTGAAATATTTGATTTTGATAAAAGAATTGATTTTGTTACAAGAATTAATTTTATTTAAAGTTAGAATTTGTACTTTATTTTTTCAGATTGATTGATTTTGAATGTTTTTACATTTAAATTTATTATCTCATTCACTTTTACATAAATATAATCAAACAAAAATCAATTCTGTCAAACTCAATTCTAATACAATCAATTTTGTCAAACTCAATTCTGATACAATCAATTCTATTAGAATTAATTCTGTTAGAATCAATTTTATTCACCGCTAATCCAAATATATTTTAGTCATTAAAAAAATAATGAATGAACATAATATCTTTATATGGTTATCAATTTAAAAAATAAATTATCTTTCAATTAGTTAATTAATACTCGTTATTGATGTATTTTGATAAGGTGTTATATAATGTGTTATAATACCGTGTACACATGTTGTTCTTCGTTTTCAAGGAGTATAAGTAGAGGTGATAAAACGGATCCATCAATCAGATCTGTTTTGTCCGCATTTTTTTATAAAATAGTGTTGTACCCCAAAATTTGCCCTCCCTTTTTCACAAGAAATCACAACCCTAGGGTTTTCTCTGATTTTTAAGATTGGCTCAAGAATCGATCAAACCGACTTTTCTTTAGCAGTAAATCCAGAATTAGGGTTGTCTCTCGCATTTCTCAGAAAAAATTGAATCCACAGGAATTCAGTCTACTGTTACATTGTTTTCTCACTTTTTAAAACCTACTGAAAGATTATTGGTTGTTCTCAAGGCTTGATTAATCTGGGATAGGAGATAGGAGCTGAAACTGTCTAATCCAGATTAACCAGATAATGTGCGTCTGTTAAGACATCTGCTTGTTAATGGAATAAAATGTTTGCCAGTTAATGGAATGCTTGCTTGTTTGGGATACAATGCGTATTATGATTAGAATGTTGTTGCAAAGTTATGAGATTGTAAAGTTCTTGGGATTACTTGGAATTTGAGTTATCTGTATTAAAAATATTGGAATGCAATTTCAGTTATTTTGGATCAGGAATCTTAAATAAAAAGGCGAAGATGCAAAGGAAGAATTGAAAGATATTTATCAGATGATCTCATAAAAGTTTTTTTTCATTCATTGCAAATAATTGTTACAAAAATAGTTTATTGTTTGAATATTATACGTTTTACAACTTATAATATTTGAAGAATAAATTATTACAATGAATAAAAAATTCTAAGCCTAAGCCTCCTAAAACTCCATTGCTCCCAAGCCCAAAGTCTCTTGCTTCCTCTGCTTCCTCTATCATCCAAGTTGTATTCACCTGAAAAAGAAGAAGAAAAAGAAATTAGTACAGTTAATTAAAGAAAAGAATTTTCAAACAAAAAGGAAAGGAGAAATTCATCATTAAAGTTTGCCGTCCGGAATCAGTGTGCTATTGTTCATCATGTTTTATTTTTCTCTTTGCAAATCACAAGAAGATTTCTCTTCTTGGCTCACAAAGAGAAAAGTAAAAAATAAAATGCAAGCATACAAAAGCAATTGGCTCAAATGCAAAACATGGACCATGCTGTACAAAGCTTGCAAACATAGGCATTGCAAAGGCAAACCAAGGCGCCAAAATTCAAATTGTCCAGCAACCAAGTATACTAAAGCAAAACCAAACTGAGTTGCAAAACAAGTCAAGATGCATTGCTGAATATGTTATACAAACATAAACTAAGCAAACTAAGCATGACAAGCCAAACCAGATGCAAGTTATACTAAGCAATTGAACAAAGAAAAAGTACACAATGCAGAAAGTATAACAGTAATAGCAGGTAATATAATGCAGAAGGAAAACCAATTGACAAACCAAGAGCTTGTCATAGTTCTCATCGTGTTCCAGGCATAGGAAACTTTTCAGAATATAATATAATAAGCAAAAAGTGCTTATTTGAGAGAGAGAGAGAGAGAAAAGAGAGAAAGATAGCACCTTGGGTGAAGTTTTGCAGTTTGGCTAAAGCAGACTGTCAAAAGTTAACAAAGGCAAAAAAAAACAAAAAGATATAAAAACAAGAGACTGCATAACAGTCTAGGGGGAGAGAACATTAGAGATTACAGAAAACTCAGAAAACACAAAAGCTCTCCAAAGCCTGCAAAAACTTCCCAACCTGCATAAGCCTAAACAAACAACAAAAACCAATTGGAACCAAGCCAGCAAACCTGCATAGCCAAAATCTGTCCAAGTTTCCAAACTGCAAATCAAACTTCCCAACCTGCAGTTCAAAACTGCAAAACAAGCTCAACCAAGCTAGCTGCAAAATAACCAGCTAAAGCTACAACAACAAAAACCTGCAAAGTTGCAAAAGCTACAACAACAAAAACCTGCAAACTTGCCAAGCTGCCAAAACAACCTGCAAACTGCCTAAGCTCACCAAAAACAAGCAGACCTGCATAGCCAAAACAAACTGGCCAAACCTGCAAAACTTGTCAAGCTGCCAAAACAACTTGCAAACTTGCCAAACTACAAAATACCCTAAGCTTTGCCAAACAGTTTCAAGCCTTCACAAAAAAACTGTACAACCAAACTACAGAACCAAACTTCCCAAGTTTCCAAACCATCAACAACAAAGTTTCAGTCTAATCATCACCAATATTCAAGGTAGAGGAAAAGATCACAAGTTTCAGATCATCATCATTAATAAGCATCAATAAAAAACACAGTTTCAGAAAATCATCATTAACAAGCCAAGAAGAGAAGAGAGAGTTTCAGAAGCAAAACAAACAAAGTTTTTAGAATATTTCATCATCAAACATCATATTCAAAAACAACAATATCAAAAGTTTCAGAATCACTCATCATCAACACTCAAGGAGAGAGAAAGAAAGAGTTTCAGAAGCAAAGGCAAAGAGTTTTAGAAACCTTCATCATCAACAATCAACAAAAACACAGTTTTTAGAACCAACTTCATCATCAACAATCAACAAAAACACAGTTTTCAGAACCAATTTCATCATCAAACTTCAACAAATCAAGAGAAAGACAAAGATACCAGAAAAAAGCGTGCCCATCATTTCTTTTCCCTCCCGCCTCCGGCCACCAAGAACGCCGCCACCAACTCCATCTCACCTTTCCTCTCCATTTTTTTCCAAGGTACGTTTTTTTCAAACCCTTACTGCATCTCAAAACATGTAAAGACCATAGGTTAATCAAACTAGGACATGAACAAAGCTTAAACAAACAAACTGTAAAAATCAAGCGAATCAAACCATGAAACTGTAAAACCCTAAAAAAATCAAACGAATTATACCGTTCGAACAGGGCCTTGGATAGTCGTGAAGAGGGGAGAGAGTGAGGTGGCGCACCGGCGGATAGGGCTCATGGAGGTAGAATCAGAGCATCGTGACTGAGAAAGATGAAGAGAACAGACGAGAGAGAGCGGCGCCGTTGTAGCACATGAACCCTAATCCTTTCAAACCCTAATTTTGAGAACCAAAACATTGTCAACAAACGTACTGGGCCTTGGGCCCCAAATGCAATAGCCCATATACACAATACCAATGCACTTCCTCTATTTCTGATCACACCCTTTTTTCTTATTTTTTTACTTGGGCCCAACACAAACCCTTAGGCCTACTCTTGATTTACTTCAATTTTCCTTTTCTTTTAATACATTAATGAAATTCAATATATGTTTAAAATTAATTTAATTTAATTTTCTTTTTCTTAACTAATTTTAATCATTCTTCTTTTTATTATTTTTTCTTTTATTTTCTTATATTTAACAAGAAAACACCAAAAATGATCAAGAGCGTTAATTTAATTAATTTTGTTTCTTTAAACTTTTCCTTTAATAATTAGACATACATACAAAAAAATAATAATATAATACTTAATCTTTCTTTTTTTAGAATAGATTTTATTTATTTATTTTTAAGTTAATAAATACATGCATTTCATAGTTTATTGATTCTCTTTATTTTATGTTTTGTTATAGCTTTATATTTGAATTGTGACGATTCGATTTGGTTGTAACATTTGATATTTGGACATTGTTATCCTTGTGAGATTCATCCCCATTTGTAAGTAATTGTACCCCCATCCCCGGATACTTTTGTAATAGCTTAGAATTTTAATTCTCGCACTTTACGCTTTCAAATATGCCATGACTAGAGATTAGGGTTTGTATGCGAAAATCTAAAATCAATCGCTAGATGACCTAATACAAGACAAATGCATGAAATTGACAAACACAATGCACACTTGCACCTCTAGGGTAACCTCGCCTGTTGCCTCGGAAATGCAATCATGTCCCTCGAATATGAGACACTCTAGCAAATTCCCCTTCGATAAACAAAGATCGTAGTCCCACGATGACCCTCGATGTTGCCTTCAATAAAACGATCTCGTCCCTTACAAAATTGCTAGAGCGTCTCACAAGTTGCTTTCAATGATTGGATGCGATGACCCACGCCTGTCCCGTTTAAACATCCTAACACAAGGTTGTTCACCAAATGCAATGGTGAAATGACACTGTCAAAAGAGTTAAAAACATAAGAAAGATCTTTGAGTAAATTAGGGTAGACAACTCTTAGTTACTTGATCAAAGCTTGCAAAACATCCTTGCTACTTTCAAACACACATCACAACACAATTTCAAAACAAACTTGTAAAACATTGAAATATCTTTTCAAAAAGACAAACACCTTTGTATATATTCAAACAAGAATCATTACAAAGGTTGCCACAATGATGGCCTCTTTTTAAAAGCATTTTCAAAACCACACACACAAAGCACCATTTCAAACAATTGAAAAGCAAAAGCAAGTGATCTAAAACGAGTAACTAAGAGCCCATGGAAAACCATGGATGAAAAGGGTGCTTGCAACTTCCCTTTTCATAATCTACCCCCCGAACCCAAGAAAACATCTCAAAGGTCTTTCCTGTGCTTTTTGACCTTTCCTTAGGATAAAATAAAAAGTTGGTGGCGACTCTTGCTAAACCGAACAATTGCGAACACAAACGCAAAACCTCAAGTCAGTTCTCCCACCGTATCACAAATAGATTAAGTTTTTAGACTCATAATCTTTAATATATCGGTTTCACGTCATTTTTATTTTATTTTTATGGACATAGATTTTAACATAAACTTTTGGAATTTATAAATAAGGGAATTTCTTAACACGCTCAATATACTTCTAAAGCGCCGCATGAATTTTCAAAAATATTCCTAAATTTTGAAAATACTTTACACATATATAATTCATTTGTTTTTGAGATACGCCTCAATTTTATAATTGACATTGTTCCAAAAATGCACTTCTAAGATATTTCCGAAAATACATTTTCGATAAAAAAAATTAACTACATTATCATTTGCATATGAAGACCAACAGTGAACTTTCCTCATTTTCCAGTTTAGTTTGATTATATTTTCTGATACAATACATGTCTCAACAAAATCCTTCTAAGCTAGATTTACTAGCAACTAATGGATATCTCCTCTCATCATTATTAGATTTAATCATTTATATTTAAAATAAATATATTTAACCATTTCTTTTTATTAAAATTTGATTTCAAGCTATCATTCGAATCTCTTGAGTTGATTCTGTAATTTTTTTATGAAGAAAACAATAAATAGAGGGGACAATAAAATTGACTTAGTATTTTGTCTTGCATGGAACAAGGAGTTCAGGTTTGTTAAATCTGAATTTTCCTTTTATTTTCTTTGCTCTATTGCAAACAAATTGATTCAATAAGTTTACGTCACATTTAGTGTTCTCTTCTGGTTCCACTTCACGCAATTGCTGTTTGTTGGACTTCCATGCTCATACCTTCTCCCTCGCATGTTGTGCACATACTAGTTAACTTTTTAGGAAATCGGGCAGCAAGTGACATGAATGCAAAGTTGTTGCAGTGGCATGTTGTTAAACTCAAAGTCAGCTAAAAATACTAATAGAGTATATACTTGGAAATATGATCTGTGACATTTTGAGTGAGGAAAACTCCCACCACTGAATCCATAACAGATCCTTTCGATTGAGAAAATCGCCTGTCACCTGTTGAGTATGTTAGTAGTACTTCATTTTTAGTAATCACATAAGTTTTTCCCTTTTTAGTTCTCCTTTTCTTCTGGATATTTTGAAACTGAAGTGGAAACTTTGACTGCTATTAGTGCAATCCATTATAGTGTGCCCCAATCTGATTCACGCTCTTGTTATCTACACGTTCAATGGTTCCAGAATGCTCTCTCTCTCTCTCTCTCTCTCTCTCTCTCAACCAACCATTTCTATTAGTAACTTTACTATTGAAGCTTGACTTCAATGGTTTCAGAATGCTCTCTCTCCCAACCAACCATTTGTAAATTTTACAGTTGAAACCTGACCATTGCTGATGTAAGACCCTTTCTTGTTTTTGTTCCTGGAATTCCTCTTCTTTCTCACACACTTCCTCTCACTGTTTGGGTGTTCAAGTAATTCTATGTAACTATGTAATGCCTGCTTCATCCAAGTGTCTTTATTGGAAAGGAATACATGTGTTTCCTTTACCATATCATCCATTTTCACATTTACAATTTGTCTGTGAGCAGAACTTTCATCTTTCGCTTCCATATCAAAACCTCATAACCTACTCATTGTTGTTTCTTTAGATTCTTTCATCTTTCGCTTCCATATCAAAACCTCAAAACCTACTCATTGTTGTTTCTTTAGATTCTTTCATATTTTGCTTCCATATCAAAACCTCAGAACCTACTCGTTGTTGTTTCTTTAGATTCTTCCATCAACACCCCAGTCTGTCCTCCTGTCATTTATGTTATGAGACTTGTTCAATTGTTTTCTTCTATGATACTTTTTTTCTATCATGTTTCTTGGCTTTTCCTCAGGAGAATTAGTTTTTGAAGGGGGTGTACTTCGGATTTGTTCATTATCAATATCCTGTAATTTTGTACCAATTTCTTTGCACGGATACACAGTTAGGGCGTGTTCATTTTTACAAAATGATGGTTAATTATTTTCTGTTGCATGCTTCATGAGAGCCTTCATATCCCAAAGTCTAGATACATTGGTATTAGATGAAAGTTCAAGCTAAAAGTCTGTCCTAAGTTCAAAGGTCCAATTCCTCAAGCAAATGGATAGTAACTATAGTCCAAGAATTAATTTTTTAGAGTTTTTTCTTTATTAGTGTCTTTTAACATAAACAAAAGAAAATAAACTTAGAATTGGTAGTTGTGGTCTTTGTGTTGAAGATTTGGAAACATTATATGTTTGGCTCTAGGTTCAAGGTGTTCAGTGATCACAAGAGTCTGAAGTATCTATTTGATCATAAAGAGTTGAATATGAGGCAGAGGAGGTGGCTCAAACTTTTGAAATATTATGATTTTGATTTGAGTTGCCATCCTGGAAAAGCTAATTTTATGGCTGATGCTTTGAGTTGGAAGTCATTGCTTATGTCGATGCTTATGTTGAGAGAGTTAGAATTGATCAAACAATTCAGAGATATGAGTTTAGTGTGTGAAGAAACTCCTAACAATGTGAAGTTGAGGATGTTGAAGTTGACTAGTGGTATTCTTAAAGAGATTAGAGAAAATAAAAAACATGATCCGAGTTTGGTTGTTGCTAATTAACTAAGGTAATTGGGGTGAGTTTTAAGTTTATGAGGATGGTGTAATAAGTTTAGATGATAAAGTGTGTGCTCCAGATGTGCCAGAGCTCAAGAAGAGTATTTTCTTGAGGAAGGACATCGAAGTGGTGTGAGTATTCATCTTGGTGCTACAAAGATGTATCAAAACTTGAAGAAATTGTTTTAGTGTCCCGGTATGAAAAAGGAAGTTGTTGAATTTGTTTATGCTTGTTTGACTTCTCAGAAGTCGAAGATTGAACATCAGAAGCCTTTGGGTCTGATGCAACCATTGAATATTCCATAATGGAAGTGGGATAGCATTTCAATGGATTTTGTGTCGGGTTTTCTGAAGACTGTTAAAGGAAATTATTCGATTTAGGTAATAGTGGATAGGTTGACTATATCAACTCATTTCTTATCGAGGAAGATTAATCATTCTATGCAGAACTTAGTTGAGATGTATGTCGAAGAAAGTGTGAGACTACATGGTATACCTTCGAGTATTGTGTCGGATAGAGATCCACGGTGTACATCAAGATTATGGAAAAGTTTGCAGAATGCTTTGGGTACTAAATTGAGACTGAGTTCTACATATCATGCATAGACGAGCGGTCAGACAGAGAGGACTATCCAGTATTTGGAGGATTTACTGAGGTCTTGTGTGTTAGACCAAGGAGGAGCTTGGGATAGGCACTTGTCGTTGATTGAGTTCACATACAACAATAGTTTCCATACTAGTATCAGAATTACATCGTATGAAGCGTTGTATGATAGGAGGTGTAGGACTCCATTGTGTTGTTACGAGTAAGGTGAGAGTGTTGTGCTTGGACCTGAGATTATGCAGGAGATGATCCAAGAAAGGATGAAAGCTTCATAGAGTCATCATAAGAGTTATCATGATAAGAGGAGGAAAACACTTGAGTCTCAGAAGGGAGATCACGTGTTCTTGAGAGTTACTCCAGTAATTGGTGTTGGTAGAGCTCTGATGTTGCGAAAGCTTATGTCATGTTTTGTTGCTCCATATCAAATTATGTAGAGGATAAGAGAAGTAGTCTATCAGATTGCTTTGTCGTTGTCGCTTGCTAATCTTCATGATATGTTTGTTGTGTCTCAATTGAGGAGATACATTTTGAATTTGTCGCATGTGATCCAAATGGATGATGTACAAGTGAGAGATAACCTGACTATTGAAGCATTACCTAGCTATTATGTATTTTTGTACCATAAACGTGCGAAAAATGAAATTCTGGACTAGGAGCATTACAGGCCGTAGTAGCCATTATGGGTGACCGTAGCAGCTTTCAGGATTTTGTAGTATGAAATCATTTTGGCTATAACTTTTAAACCATAAGTCCAAATCGAGTACAGTTTGAAGAACTAGAAAGTTAACACACAGATCTAAAACATGAATATGATTAGTGAAATGTTTTATTAATATTTAGGTGTCTATTATATGGATGTTTGTAAAAGTTTGTATGATCGATTAGCAAATTGTTGAGTTATAATAATGAAATGTCGATGGTATAATGAAGTAGCATGAATCCATAGTTACTTTTTGTAATACGATGGGAGAACTAATTTGGGTGTTTTGTGTTTTATCGCAAATGTTGCAGATAGCAAGAGTCGCTACTAACTTTTCTTTTATCCAATAAAGGAAAGGGTGAAACCTTTTGAGAATTTTCTTGAGTGCCAAGGGTAGGTTATGAAAAGGGAAGGTGTTAGCACCCTTTTCATCCGTAGTTATCTACGGGCTCTTAATTGCTTGATCATTTTAAAATGCTTTGTGTTTGTGTAAGTTTGAAAATATTTTAAAAATGCCTAAGTTTGGCAAACTTTGCAATGATTCTTGTATCGTTGAGAATATATACAAAGTGTTGGTTTTTGAAAATATTCTTTGAAAGGAGGTGTTTGGAAAGATGTTTGAAAATGCCAATGTAAGGCCATTTTGTAATGATTCTCGTATCGTTGAGAATTGTATACCAAATGTTTGTTTGAAAAGTGTTTTTGAAAGTGTGAGGTGTAAGTGGTTTTTGTTTGTGAGCAAGCAATTACGAGCAATATACCTACTCAAAAAGTCTTTGTTCTTTTCCTCCTCCTTTAGACAATGCTTATCTTCCATTGATTGATAGAGAGTCTTATCATTGGATGTGAAGGAACCAACATGGATCATCGTATATTCGTAGAAGGAAACTTGTAAGATGTTTTAGCAATTATCGTAAGGGACTAAGATCATTTACCGAAGGCAACATTGAAGGGTCATCGAGGGACTATGATCTTTAAATCAGGGGTCTTTGCTAAAACATTCCACGTTCGAGGGACATGAATGTTTTTATCCGAGGAAACAAGTGAGATTATCCTAAAGGTGCAAGTGTGCAAGGTGTGTTTATTTCAAATATATTATCTTGAGTTAGGGTTTTCTAATGTTTGATTTTAGTCTTGCCATACAAACCCTAATTACTATCAATAATAAGGAAAACGATAAATTTCATAATTTAAATGTCCCACGCTATTACAACGCTTTGGAAATGGGGGATACAATTTTGTGAATAGAGGAAGAAAGCAATAAAGCCCTGATTACTATTACAAACCGTTGAACATGAATTACAACAATAATTATGCACAAAATATAGAGATGAAGAAGAAATTGCTTTTAAGGTTTTTTGATGAAAAAGGTTTAGAGATTTTAGTAATTATCATAATTTAGACTAATTAATTTTATTTACAAAGAAAAAGGGTTAATTAATTGTTTAACAAAAGCCTAAAATCTAAGTTAATTTGAAATGAAGAGGAAAAATAAACCTAAGTCTAATAATTTTTGTTTAGCAAATAACTTGGATATCAATTTGTAAAAAAGAAATAATAAAAATTTAATTTAATTAAAAAAAATAAAATAAAATGTTTAAATTAATTTAATTATTTGTAAAAATATATATTTTTGTATTTTTGGGTTAAATAAAAATAAATATATAAATGAAATATAAAAAATGTAAAGAAATAAAAAGAAGTTAGGCTAGGTGTTAAAAGGTGGAAAGGGTGTGTGAAGTAGCAAAAAGGTCAGGCCCAAGATAAGTTTTTGTAATCAGAAAAAATGATAAATAAAAAAATGAGTGGACATTCGTTTTGAAAAGCAGAATGGGGAGTATGATGATAGCAAAAACAAAAAGAGAAAGAGGCCAAAGACTGAAGGGTCTGGCGCCTGTTTGGATTCCATAGGGCTGGCTTGTGAGAGCTCATGGTGGATAAGCGCATCTGGTGTGTTGGATTTGTTGGCATGATGATCTGATGGTGTTAGAATGAGGGTGTATGGCACGCATGTTGAGCTTGCTTGCACATGATTTGTAATGTAAATGTTAGAAAAAAGAAAAATGCCTCACGCCTGGATCGAACCTAGGACAAGGCATAATTATGACTTATACGCGCGTGCTCTACCATTGGGTGGCTATACATCTGGTGTTTAATACACAAACCAATAAATATATTACAAACCCAGTCCTTATTATAACTTCATCTTCTTCCTCGCGCCAGAATGTTCATAAACATTTTTGAAATCTGTAACTTCCTCATTTCTCAACCAAATTGGAAAATGTAAACATGAAGGTTGCTTAAAATTTCATCATGATTTCAAATATGTAAATAACTTAAGCTAACACTCAAATATGAACACGAATTTTTGTTGGTACCAAATTCTGACCTAATTTTCAGAAAGTTCATCTTCAAAATTCACATCACTCAGACAACATAAATGAAATCTAAGGGCATGGTTAGCTTCAGGGTTATGTTGTCTACATTTTTTATTCACAAAGTAACCATTAATGATGCTTGTATAGAGAGTTCAAAGTTTGAAAAAATTACCTTAAAAATAGAAATCGTACTTGATGATTCAACACTCCTTGAGATGTTGTGATGATCTGGATAGCTTCACTGAACCTCGGGAAGCTAATGCAATGCTTACTTGGGATTGAGAGTGGTTGTATTGTTCTGGAGAAGTCAATGTGCAGAGCTCTGTTTTTGGTTATGGAAAATGAGGAAGATGATGTTACAGTTACGTTGCAGGTGTTTGGAGAGCTTATATATGAGTTATAGAAGCTTTGTGATGGATGTAAAATGAAAACGCACGAGTGGATTGAGTGTTTGAGGTTTAAGGTTAGAAATGGCACAAAAATGGAGTTTGTGTGCAAAATCTGATTTTAGGGAGTTTGAGGGAGTTTCAAGGCTCGTGAATTTGTGTCCTAGGTTGCAAATACATGCCTCTATTTATAGGGAAAGGTTTGAGGGCTTGAAGTGATCAGAAAACAAAGTTCACATGTTATGGTTTTTTGACTTGCTTTTGAAGCAATCTTGACAAATATTGTCCCAATGTGAAGTACAAGGATTGTAGAGTGGTTGAACACTTTAAATGTGCTTCTTATGATCTTGTAGGTTTAGTGTGTGCATAAGAAACAAGTTAGAGACCCAAGACAAGTTGACTTTGTGATTAAAGCAACTTTTCAAGAATGACAATGGTGCCTTTCTTCCAAAAATGGAAAATTGATTTGGATAATGGCTTACTCACTTGGATCATACCTCAATCAATTATGTAAACAATTAATTATGGAGTGATTTACAAGTTAGAAGCTTGTAAAGCAAGATTGTGAAGCATATATTTGAGATTTGATCAAGTGTTCTTCAAGAAAATGGCTTGAAATGCAAGAATGAATGTTCATCTTCTTCTCTTCAATTTTCCTAACTCAAAAATGATCTCTTCAAGTTCTTGGACATTTTGGAAATCTCAAAAAATTGTCTACAACCTTCATGTTTACCATTTTGACAAAATCAAATTGGAGCTAGGTGAAAATTGGTCAAGAAATTAGGTCAAAAATCTGCCTAAACTTATTGAAAATTTCACTAAGTGTTTTATGAAAAATGTCATGACTTCATGAGCCTATATCTTCAAATATAAGCATTATTTGGACATAAACCCTGTAATACAAAGTTGTAGAATTAATTAAGATCTACAACTTTCATTTTGAAAGTTTTCCTTGAATCAACTTACATCTTAGTGAAAAATTGTCATGAAGTAATGAATTTATCAAGTATAAAAACACTTAGAAATTTTATAAGTATTAGAAATCTTGAATTTTTTATTGACTTTTTGACTTTATGATTATTTATAATCAAGTTTGATATTTTTGAATGTCTTGATAAATCTTAATCTTTGAAATTCAATATTGATCGAAAAGTCAAAGTTTGACTTTTTGTGTATCAGTTGACTTTTCATCAATTGATCAAATTTCAACTATCAATCCAATGATCTTGAGAAATTATTTGGCCATGAAATTAGGTTAACATGTTATGTTTGAGTCCTTGAGATTATGCCACAAGCCATTAGGTCATGTACTAGATCAAAAGTCAATGATCAGTCATTCTTAGTCAAAATCCTAATTTTGACAATTTTGTCCCTTTGATGATTTGAGTGCTTTTCTTGAGGAATTGTGATCAAAACTTGATCAAATGATAATTATTACTTCAAAATGTTGATGTTGGCCAAAAATCATGAAGTTTGAATGTATATTGACCACAGTTGACTTTTTACCCAATACATTTGATTTTCAGTCATCTGAGCAATTGGATGAGCAAAATTGTGATGCAAGGCTTGAAACTTGGTATGAGCCATCTTGGAGACCTATAATAAGACATGAAAGTCATTTGAGGAATCAAAAGTCCAATTGTCCTTGATAAAAACAAAACCCTAATTTGGAGGCTCAGTGCTTAGGAGGTGAGCTTATTTGATCAAACTCTTGGAACTTCTTGAGCATTTGATATATTTTATGGGAAATGTCTCGAGAATAGAGAGGGAAAATTTTTGGATACAACAGATGCGCCTGTTCAATCTTTTTAAACCTGAAGAGTTAGATTGGCTTGTTTGCCATTCGTGACTTGAGGGTAGAAGATGATTGAACACTTAAGTGCCCATAAATTTGCACTCGCTTGTGCACGAAGTAAGACTGTTTATTGATTATGTCGGGAATGGGATTAAAGATGCCATTCAGAGGTAATTGTTTATAGAAGTACCAGAATTAGTCTATGCTCGACTGTATCTGAAGAAATATCAGAATAAATCTTTGGTTGATTTAATCTGAACTAGAAAAGGTCTACCGAGAGAAGTATGAGAATAAATCTTTGGTTGATTTAATCTGAGCCAACAGATGTCTTTAAATCTTTAACTGAGAGAAGTATCAAAATAAATCTTTGGTCGATTTAATCTGAGTCAGAAAAAGATCTACTGAGAGAAGTATCAGAATAAATCTTTGATCGATTTAATCTGATCCAGAAAAAGGTCTACTGAGAGAAGTATCAGAATAAATCTTTGGTCGATTTAATTTGAGCCAACAGATGTTTGAAAATCCTTAACTGAGAGAAGTATCAGAATAAATCTTTGGTCGATTTAATCTGAGTCAGAAAAAGGGTCTATTGAGAGAAGTATCAGAATAAATATTTGATCGATCTAATCTGAGCCAGTAGATATTTGAAGGGAGTATCCATCATATAGATATTTGCCTTGTCTTGTTTTAGGGAATGACCTACAATCTGTTTTGAAAATTGTTGATGATATTCATATATTGACTGGTCTTTCCTGAAAAGGTAAAAAGTTAGTTGTATGCAATGTCATGGTGTATGAAATGCATTGCGTAGTGATGTTCTCAAAATAAATGAGATTGTTCTATATGCATTTCGTATGCATATGCTATGATGTATGAACGTGTAATGTTGTTGAAGTGTATCTTCGTCTGGGAAAATAAATCTCTGACTTATTGCTAGGGGATGAAGAGTGTGTGTATCTTTAATCTTGTCTAGAATGCTTCTGTTGGGGATTCCTGCTTACTTGTTTGAGGAAACTCCACTGGGGATGTTGATCTCTGCTTGGGGAATAGAGTTCAGGAACATCGGTTGTTCACTGTTCTATTGGGGAATTTAATTCTTATATATCCTGACTGGGGATAAATGAGATGGTTAAACTGCTGACTTGTCTGGGGAGAATAGTTAACTGGTATCTGGTCGGATTCCAGGCTTTGCAGTAACTTTCTGGGGGATAGTGGCAATTTTACCGGGGAGAGGAATTTTGCTAGTGATTTGTAGTAGTCTGAGGAATAGGCTCAAGCTGGGGAAGAGAATTTCCATAAATTATACTGATTGAGATATCATGGGGATATTTGAAGAGATTAAGCTCTATTATTTGTTAAAGTGATTTTCCAGGGAGATTATGGGGAATGTTCTCTTATTTTTTAAAACTATTCTGTGGGGATAACCTCATAGAAGTGGCTCTGGCGACTTCATTGAGGTTAATCTTATGAAAGGGACTCTGTGGGGATTTACAGACGACTTGAGTGTTATCCCAGCTTTTAGAGTTTTAAATAAATGCTTATTCCCGTTCTTAGTTATTTGTTAACAGTTAATCATGTTCATATGCACATGCTCATTCAATTTTAGTCATTGGACGTTTTCGTAAGCAAAATAGAAAAAACAAAAAGTTTGAACTTTAAAGTATATTTGTATTGATAATTTTCCTATAAACATGCGATTTTGTACAAAGAGACGGAAATCCTAGTAAGAGGAAGTCATCGTAAAATGAAAGAGTGAAAACAAGTGTATATAGCCATGTGGAAGTGATCTCATTGGGTTCCAACTCCGCTATTACCCTTATGTATTTGAACATCTTTTATCTTGCCGTCAGAAGAAATTGATTGCACTGATCTTGTACCTTTTGAACTTTCAATCTTGGTAATAAAGTTGGCATGTAAGTGATCCAACGAGACATCGTCGTATGCTTTTAATCCCTAATTTTTACCTGGACCGACTTTTCAGGTTTTCAGTCCACAAGGATACCCTTTTTTGCCCAAGTCGCCCTTTCAGGTTTTCGACTTTCCAGATGTACAATCTTTTGTATATATCCCTTATTTTTGGCTGAACCCTTTTGGCTCACCGAGATGCCCTTATTTTTGCCTAGGTATGTCAACCTAGCGGGTCATTCTTATGCGTAGTATTTTTTGACTATGTTCGCATTCACAGGGTACGGGAAATCCTCGCCATCCATAATGGTTAACATCATAGCGTCGCCCAAGAATACTTTCTTAACCACAAATGACCCTTCATAAGTGGGAGTCCATTTGCCCCTGGGATCGCCTTGTGGCAGAATAATGCGCTTTATTACCAAGTCACTAGCCTGGTATACCCGATGCTTGATCTTTTTGTTGAAAGCTTTAATCACGTGCTTCTGGTACATCTGACCATGACTGACAACAACTAGTCTCTTCTCGTCAATCAAATTCAACTGATCCAACCTTGTCTGAACCCATTCGTCTTCGTCTAGGTCTACTTCTTTCATAATCCTTAGAGAATGAATCTAAACTTTGATAGGCAGGACATCTTCCATGCCATATACCAAAGAGAAAGGGGTTGCCTAGTTGATGTTCGTGCCGAAGTAAAGTAGCCATGAAGAGAAAATGGTAGCATCTCATGCCAGTATTTATAGGTCACCACCATCTTTTGCACAATCTTCTTTATATTCTTGTTAGCAGCTTCCACTGCGCCATTCATCTCAGGTCTGTATGGAGAAGAGTTGTGATGCTTGATCTTGAACTACGTGTAGAGCTCAGTGATCATGGAATTGTTAAGGTTGGTTCCATTTTCAGTGATGATTCTCTCAGGGATACCATACTGACATATGAGGTTGTTCTTGATGAACCGGGCTACAACGTTCTTGGTAACTGAGGCAAATGAAGCTGCTTCAACCCACTTGGTAAAGTAGTCAATATCGACAAGAATGAAACGATATCCATTAGAGGCAGTAGGCTTGATCTCTCCAATCATGTCAATTCCCAATATTGCAAATGGTCAAGGAGCAGTCATGACATTCAAGGGAACTGGAGGCACGTGGACCTTATCAACATAAATTTGGCACTTATGGCAAGTCCTCGAGTGGTGATTACAATCAGTTTCCACTTGGACCTTTGCTTGAGCTATAGTTTATATAAATTTGGCACGAGGGTGTGGTTGTTTTCGTCTTGAAGAGATGAAGCGATTGTCATAGGTTTGAGCTTCTGATTTTACAGTTTGAGAGACCTTCAAATCACGTTGGCTGGAGGTTGAAGATGACCTACGTGTCATCTTCCAACCAATGATGGCACGCCACTTGTTATTTTTGAAAATCTGATTTATATTTGATTCTGTATATTATTCACTAATGACCATGATATGCACAACGCGCCAGATCTCTTGGATTTGATTACTAACGTGTTTTGACTCTCATCCAATGGTCCACATATTTTACTTTTATTTTCTTTTTCTGATTTTTATATTTTAATTGTTTTAAATTTCAAAAAATCATAGAAAATTCATTTTTAGTCCAAAAAATCTGAAAAAATTATGAAAAATATTTTTGATTATTCTCTTTCTAATTTTTATTTTTTCAAAATTTAATTTTGTGTTTTGGTATTTTTTATAAGTTTTACACTTATTTGATTTGTTTTAAATGTTTAAAAATACTTTTATACATTTTTAAATTCTAGAAAAATTATGGAATGATCCAATGATATTGTGACAAATATTGGTGACCTTATTTTATTTTTGTTTCTGAATTTACTATTTTTTACTATTTTTTGTTTATTTTACCCATTTATTTTAATTTTAAAAATAGTTCCTGACTTTAAAAAATTACCAAAAAAAATTGTAAAATTATTTGGGCCTTTTTCAGATTTTTCTATGGTCTTACTTTTCATTTCTTGATTAATTTGAACATAGTTGATATTTTCCTCATTATTTTCTTTTTTTAAAACATATTTAAAAACCCTTTTTGTGTGTATTAAATGTGATATTATTTTGTGATTATTTTCTAGCTGATCTTGGGTTAGGTTTTGGATCATGAACTTTATTAACATCATTGGATCCATGGTGTTGAGTCTAACTCCACAAAAATGGATGAATGATTTTAATAATAATTTGATTAAAATTTAATTCAAATGTGGTTTGTATATTTTTTTCCCATCCCTCTTCATCTCATCCATTTCTTATTGCACTAAATATTGTTAGAGCATGATCCCTATATCATGTCTCAAAACAAATGGTGCATATATTGCTATTGACCGGCCTCAAAATAGGTGCGACTTCTATATAAGTCCACTTACGATTGCTTAACATAGCGCTAAATTTTGTCCCGATTCGAATAAATGATCATTTGTGGCCCAAACTTATGATTGCAAGCCCAAGTATGTTAATTTGATCTCTTTGATCCAATAACCTTGAGATTCATTGTGTGGAGGATTTGGTTTTACCAATCCTCTAATGGATCTACAACACCTTTGGTCAACGCGGATCACTTAAACATCGTTGATCATTAAATGGTACTTATGAGAATTCCAAATGGATGATATACTTGATAAAAAGAAAATGCAACTTGTTGTGTGGAGGCTTTGGTTCTACCAATCCTCTAATGAGTTCCAAATGCAAGTTTCAAGATGGTCATCCAACTAACCACTAATTATTGACTTGTTTTATCTTATTCTTTTATTCTTTTCTATGCTTTATGTACTATTTATTTTTTAGCATTTACATTTCATGCCATTTTCATCTTTGCTCATTTGAGCATTTATTTTTCTTTCCATTTTTACTTTGCTCACTTGAACTTTTCTTTTCCTTTCTTAATATACTTAATAATCAACATAAACCCTAAAAAATATTTAATGGTACTTGAACTATTTGATTACTATCCTTGGCATTATGGAGCATGAGACTTTTCTTGGACTTAGGATTAGAAACCTTGGCCTATCTTGGAGACTTTGTGACTTTATTTGATTATTTTGTCTGGAATTATTGAGGTTTACCTCAAGACATTGGGTTGTTTGTTTGTTTTGTGTGCAAGTTATTGTGATTACATACTTTGTCTGTAATATGGAATTCACCCGTATACAGCCGTTACTCTGCCCAATTTTTGTGAAGATTTAATACATTTGAAGTTTAGTTCTCTCAAGAGGTCTAGTATCTTTGCTTGCTTGGTTTCAATCCAAAGAATGAGAATTCTATCTTGACTCATAATGTCAAGTATTGGCTTCTTGTTGGTTAGATGATTCTTCTCATTAGTTTTTATCTTATGCTTTAGGATAGTCTCTTTTTATCCTTCCATCTTCTTTAATTTCAAAAATCTTCTTCCCCCTTTTGAAAACTCTTCTTGTTTTGAACTTAAACCATTTTCATAGTAAACTTGGACTTATGTCTATGTATTTTCAAAACATTTTCATAAATAAATTCCAATCAACTTAATAATACCTTGACATTTTTTGTGGGAAGACTAAAAGTCAATCAATCTCATTTCAAACCATTTTGCCACTTTGGCTTTTTATCTTTAAACTTTTCTTAAAAGATTAAACTCTTGTCAATCCTTGTAGTGATGCAAACAATTATACTTCTACAATATGTAGTGAAGAGAGATATTTTCCACTTGGGTGTTGAGTGAGGCATTGTTGATTTTGAAATCCAAGCCATATCCTCCACTTTGAGATGATGCAAATTCTCCTTTCTCATGATTGTGGATAGTAGGTGTGTTTTCCACACGGACAATGACGATGATGTTTTATCTCATAAAATTGACCAACGCATTTGTGTTTCAATTTTTAAAAGAGGAACTACGTGTACCCTGATCCCCTATTGCATGAAAGATGGTACGTAGGCACTAAAGGTTCGCAACTGCGGCAGGTGCAAAAATTATAAAATATATTTCTTTTCTCACCTCCACCATCCATTTTATATACAACATTTTTTATAGCCAAAATATACAGATTTTACAAAGAGGCTCCTGCAGAGTACCGTAGATGTTTAGGGTGCTAATACATTCCCTTTGCATAACCAACCCCCTTACCTTGAATCTTTCCCCCACTTTTTGGGTTATTCGCTCTTTTTCTATTCCTTTGGAAACAATAAAACACGGTGGCGATTTTTATTTTGATTTGTATAAAGTCTAGTCAATCCAATGACTTAGTCTTGAGCATTTCTACCGCCACAATATGGAGCCACTAACTTCTGAATTGAAGGAAGCTTTCAGAAGGCCCTTGCCTTATGAATTGAAGGAAGCTGGTATGGAGCCACTAACTTCTGAATCGAAGGACACCCACAAGAGGCCTTTGCCTTCTGAATTAAAGGAAGTTGTTTCAAGGGAAACAAATGGCCAGTTGAAGCTAGCTTACAGGGGAGAATTCAGTCAAAGCTGAGCATGAATCGAAGCAATGTTCATTCGAAGCTAGTATGAATCAAAGCAAACTTACTTTTCTTCAATTTTGTCAAAAAAATCAAATTTATCTACTTTCCTCTTTGACTCGGTGCTTAGAAATTCAATATGATCTAATTGTACTTGTGCAAACTTGAACTAGTAGAAATTTTGTGAGAAAAATCTTGAGAAGTAAGAAGGGAAAACTTTGGGGTAAAACACTTATCAAAATACATCTATAACAAGTAGGGGTGGAAATTCGTCAGGCCAATAGCGGGGGTCTACATGCTATCCTATATAGGCCTAGGCGAGACCAGATTTTTTTTTAAATAGAAAATGCTCAAACTTTTTTGTAAGGCTATTTAGTTAAAAAGGTTAGGCCACGTACTACAAAAAAAAAAGTCTTTTAAGTCTATAAGGACAACCTATTTAAATAAATATGAATAGTTTTACTAATATATGGTGTTTGTATTTTAAATTAAAATACAAAAATAAAGTTTAGATGTCTAGAAGGACTTATGAAAATACGTTGAAAAAACCTTATGAACAATATCATAAGTTGTTTTTCATAAATTCTCTCAAACAAATAGTATCACAAAATATATGTTAATAAGTGAACTTGAATAACTCAATGCAAATAAGCATCTAGTCTAATTAATCTTTTAATTTGTTAGTCTATTTTAACATTAGTTGAATTGCTTATTTGAAAATGTTCAAATAAAATAGGTTTTTATGTAGGCTAATAGGTCAATCAGACTTTCGAAAAGACCAGACTCGGGTAGGCATGGAAAATAAATCCGCCTCCGCCAGGTCCCGGCTGCACCCGTCCTGAAATTAACAGGGAAAACCCGATTTAACCGGGGGCAGGTGCGGGGAAAACCTGATTTTTGTTTACGGGTGCGGGGGCAGGTGATGCTAGTATCCGCCCTGCACCCACACCCTCCTTGCACCCGCCAATTAAATTTAATTTATTTAATTTATTTTGAATAGTTTTATTGCTCATTTACACTTTTTAATGTTATAATATCATATTTATTAGAATTATTATTTATTTTTAAAAAATATAATTTAAATAAAAATATCAAACATAAAAAATATTTTTAAAATAATCAATTATTTAATTTAAATATTAATTTTTATTTTTATTGAAAAAAATAAATTTAAAAAAATTAAAATTTTATTCGGGCGGGTGCGGAGAAACCTGTTTTTTGTTGGGGGTAGGGGCAGGGAAATAAATATTAGCCTCGATCGAGTTTGGGGGCGGGGCGAGTCTGAGTCCGATCCGTCCCATTGTCAACCTTAAACTCAAGTCTAAAAACAAGTCTTTGATAGACCACATGTCATACTTAAACTTTAAAATTTTTAACAAATTAGACTCAATGTTAACAAAACCAAACTCAACCTAATCTATTTTCACTCTTAATAACAAATATTAATTAATTATTTGAAAGAAATAATTTATTTTTTAAATTGATAACAAGATGAAAATATGGTGTCCTACATCATTTCTGGTGTCAACATAACATTCGTCATTAGCTATTGAAGGATAACATTTTCCTTTATCATCATAAATCAATATCTTTTTCTTTTTTTTTTTTACTCTAGATAATTTTACATATAGATGACTATAACTATAAGGGCACAACTTCATTACCCAACCATAAAAATTGGGTAACTTTACCCATCTGAGTTGCCATACTTGTATTGGTTTAAAATATGCCACCTATCATATCATTAAAAAGACAATAGTTTATATTTGTGACACTAAATTTTATAATAATTCTAAATTACTCTCTGTTGTATTAAATCAGGAATAAGAAGTGCATATTTCGAATGTTTTTAACATTTATCATATTTTGAAAAAAATATATGAATAATTATATTTTAGAAAAAATTATGTAAATAATTATATTTTAAAAAAAATTACATAAATAAATATGTGTTCTAAAAAAATGAATTAAAGAAGAGACGCCACTTGAATTAGCGTATCCTATATATTTTTCAAATTTTTTCAATTACCTGTAGATTTTCTTACAAATTTGACATTATCTAAAGACTACATGTAGATTTTTCTAGAGAATTACCTGTAGCAAAATAGTCCGCAGGTAAACCCGCAAGTAAATCTGCAGAAAAAGTCAACTCTGTAGAAAAATCTGCAGATAAATAAAAAAATTATAAAAAAAATTAAGAGATAGTTAGACGTCATTTCATTTTACGTCTCTTTAAAAAAATCAATATATACGCCATCTGAAATGACTACTATATTATAATATTTTATGAAACATAATCTTTTACATAAATTTCTTCAAAACATAATTATTTATATTTTTTTTTTCAAAATATGATAGTTGTTAAAAAAAATTCGCATATTTCCAATGCTAGCTATGACCATTCATATATATTTTTTTTCAAAACAACTACTAGCATGCTATGAAGGAATACAAATTGAAACAGTATAAGAAAGATAACGATTCATCATAAATATTTGCTTGCCAAAATAATTTTTAATACCTTTATTTATTTCCACTGTTTTTTATTTGAATCATATTATTTAATTTATCAATTTTTGTTTTATATAATAAATAAATTTAAATAATTTTTTTAAATAAAATATATATGAGTCATACTATATTAATTTGAAGAGTAACTCTAAAATAATTTATTTTATTTAATAACTCATTTTTTAAATAAATTTTATTAATTTTATTGTTAATTATTGTCATAATATATTAATTAATCAACTGTTTTATGATTCAAAAAAGAGTCATGCCAAAATAATTAGAAAAACTTATTTCTAATAAAATTATCATATAGTTGATCATCATAACATGGATTTCTGACATAGTTCACATATAATTGATCATCATTATATGAATCTCTCACATAGTTTATACATAGTTGATCATCATCCTATGAATTTCTGACATAGTTCACGTATAGTTGACGATCATCTTATGCATCTCTGACATAGCTCACACATAATTGATAGTCATTTTATATATCTCTCTGACATAGTTCACACATAGTTCAACATCATCCTATAAATCTCTGAAATAGTTCACACATAGTTAACTATTATCTTATACATCTTTGACTCTTAAGATTTGCAAGTTAGACTCCTAAAAACATATTATGTATTTTTGACAATTACAAATTATTAGTGTCAAATGTTTGAAATCTATTAAAATATATATTTTTTGAGTATTATTTTATAGAAATTTTTTGCAAATGACTTGATTTTTTTCATACTTCATAGTTTTCAAAAAAAATTGCTCAAAAAATCTTTTTAATAACTTATACACATATTAACTAATTTATTTCTTAATGATACATTTTTATGATTATATAAATTGTTAAATTATTTAATATTTCTACAATCTTTATCACGTGATCTATCTAAAAAAATATTATAATTCAAAGGGATTTTTAAATTTTGGAATGCTTTTCTAAGAATAAGGTAGGGAAAAAAATACATTATAAAATTTTAAATAGTTATTATTTTTAAATAAAAAATTAAACCTTTAAAACTCAAAATATTAATAAATACAGTATAATATTAAAAAAAGTTAAACAACTTCGTTAAAGATTATTATTATTTTATATGCCCTTCATTAAAGATTATGATATTTAGAAGGACTATATGTTCCAAAATCAATAATGAAAAATCAAATCCCAATTAAAAAATTGAAAAGCACTATACTATAGGATATAAATTTGGTAGTCCATTGATTTTGTACCATGAAATCAAAACGTTACTTCTCAAATTTTAACACTTGGGCATAGATGGGAATGAGCAAAAATGGGAAGTCAAAGGTAGAAAAAGTGTTCTGGTGAGAGAGAAGAAATTTCTTTGGAAATATAAATTTTTCTAGCCACTAAAATCATTAATAAAAGTAGAGATTGAATTGCAATTACATGGAAATAAATCATTAATTTTAAAAATTAATATCAAGAGAGTGGGATACACATGGACCATTATGCATTTGACAGGTTAGTCGGATAACTTTATTCAATTATTTTTAATGAGTAGATAAGAATTCACTTAACTAAAAACCGATTTTTATAATTAAAGTCTCATCTAAGAAAAAGATCATCATCTACTCTAGTATTATTATTGGAAACACAATTTTCTCTAATATTTTCTGCCAGATTTTATTGAAATTTATTATTTCCATAATAAATATGTAACACTACATCTTGATAACAACTTTCACACAATTGGGTTCTTTCAATAACTCAAATGCTTTGTTTATATCTACCAAAGAGATTTCATGCGTGAAAAGTTCTTCCAGAGGAAATTCCTATAAAACAACAAATTAATTAAATACTTTAAAACTTCATGTCGGTCACTATTATAAACAGATATTCATTTTACAGATTTATTGAATAAGTAATGTATTTGATTTAAAGAAAGTAGATATTTCAGTTATACAATAAACGATGAAAAAAAATGAGATTACCTGATTTTGACATTTGTGAGCAATGATGGAAAGATCTGATTTGGCTTTTATACCTCCAAAAACAGAACCTTTTAAGGTTCTACCAAACTGAATAGCAAGAACTCCTAATGGTACAACAAGTTCAGCTCCTATACCAAGTGCAATTGTTTTACCTGTTCCCTATTTACATCAAATACACAAAAATTTAGAACCAAAAGCATTGGCTCAAAACATAAATTATTAGCATCTAGCAGGATTCAAACCCGAAACTCTCTGGTCTTAAGCCTTTACCAGCAGGCCAACCTCTCGGGTACGAGTACTAGAAGAGAAAATTAATTACCATTTTTGTGGATTCGATAGATTCAGTGAGCAAAGATGCAACACCAGTGCATTCAATACAATAATCTACACCCACTCCAGTTAACTCTTTAACCAAATCTGAAGCAGATTTATCAGAAACATTAGTATTTATAAAATGAGTCATTCCAAAAGCTTCTCCTTTTTCTTTCTTCATCTGGTTTTTGTCAACACCAATTATCTTACTTGCTCCCATCATCTTGGCCCCACTTATCGCCTGCATGATCCATCGATCCACGACAAATTCCAAGTCAAGTTTCAAACAAAGATAAAATCAATAATTAAATCAAATGATTATACTTTTCTTCATTTCATTTCATTTCATACCCCTAATCCAACAGCACCAAGACCAAAAACAGCTACAGTTGAACCTGTTTCAACAATGGCTTCTCTCCAACAAGCTCCATAACCAGTTGAAAAACCACATGAGATGAAACTAGCATAAGCTAAATTAATGGTTGGATCAACTTTGACTAGGTAGTTGACATCAACAACCACGTACTCTGACCATGTAGCACAGCTCAAAACATGGTACAGTCTTTGACCTCGTACCGACAACCTTGAAGTGTTGTCCGGCATTAAACCATTCAATCTCACATGATGTCTCAAACATAAATTGGTTTTTCCTGAAACACAATTCTCACATTCTTCACACTCTCCTATGTAAGTTGGAATTATAAAATCACCTTCCTTTAGATTCCTTATTTCATCACCAACACTCTCTACAACACTGCACCATTTACACAACAAGATTCATAATACTAAGATACAAATACAACACGTGAACACAAGATAAAAAAGTTTTACCCTATTCCTTCGTGTCCAAGTGCTAGAGGAAACTGATTCTGCAAATGAATTAATAGTAAAAAAAAAAAATTTTGGACAAAAACAAAGATAAAACACAGTATATAATATATATAGGATTGAAATTATGTGAGAAACTAACATGTGGAAATCCTTGAAGACTTGAGATGTCTGTGTGGCAGACACTAGAACACAGCATCTTGACACGAACTTCTGTTGCCTTTGGTGGATCTACTTGTATCTCTTCCACAGTCACTGCCTTTCCTACACCCCAGCATATAGCAGCTACACAGTCCAATAAACATGAATATATGAATACTCTTTATTCATCAAAATAATTAATGTTAAGAGCTTATGAATCATATGATATACGTACCTTTGCATGTAATAACCTGTTTGGCTCTCGACATTGTAGATAGAAGTTTGAAGTTGTGCAAAAAGAGAGAATGTGTGGCTTGTTGGGGGATGCTACTCATGCATTTTCTTTTATAGCTAGAAAAATAAAAAGATTGATATTGGATTAACTTATTGGTAAGAAAAGTATGAGTTGCCTTTGGAGAAAAATTTATGCTACTATTTTACAATTTTAATAAATTATTAATGTTATTTTTGTTTATTATACCTTTAAATAATTTTTTTATTCTTTAAATTTTTGTTTTTCATATAATTAATAAAGAATAACTACTAATAATATAAAATAATTTTATATTATTATTCAATAAAAATTTATCATTTAATCATGTCATATAATTTACTTAAAAAAATAATAATATAATTTATCACTTTTCTCATTTCTACTTATTTTTATAAAAATGATTGATTTTTTTTAATATATTCAAATCAAAACGACTTATAATAAAAAGGGAACTAGTATTTGTGATTGAGTTGCCAAAAGCGAAACACAAAGCTGGACTAAAGAAGATGTATTCAATTCAACTCCAAAAAGTAAGCTGAATACAACTGAAAGAAAAGTTGATGTTATGGTGTTTTATAATTCTGATCCAGAATGCGAATCCCAGTTGAGATCCTATCTGTTATTTTAATTTGATATATTTAGTCTATATTAAATTAAAATATAGAAAAAATAATTGTAATTTTGCTTCACAAAATTAATTACTATTAAATATAACAAATTGTAAAGAAAATCATGTTGTGGCTCTCAATTGTCAAACTTCTAAGCCGCCGAAGTAATGTTTGTTGAATTTCAAAACAGTACATGTATTTTGCAAGTCATTTATTGTCCCTCTAAATAGACCTTAATTTATGGATCATTTTAAAATTTATGATAATCTAGAAAATAAAATAAAATAAAATATTGGAAGACTTTTAATTTGTCTTTTCGAGAGAAAATAATTTGTGTAAAGGGCTAATTTACTGAAAACATGTACATAAGTATCCATCCACAACTTATCGTTGTACCTCTTAGTCTTGATTTTACGTTGATGGGACTTAGAATGACATGTGATTCCTACTTAGATGTTGCAGGGACACCAATGAGAACAAAATGGATACATGTCATTGTGGAACATTCTGGACGAGGTTAAAGAGTAGAAAACATCTAGACGGGGCCAGGATAATGAAAAACATTTGGACATGGTCAAGAATATGAAAAATATCTGGGCATGGCCAGGAATAATTGAAGACATCTGGACTGAGCCAGGGTAATTAGAGACATCTGAACAGAGCCAGTGTAATTGAAAGACATATGGATTGAGTCAGGAAAATTAAAGACATATGGACATAGTCAGTATAATTGAAAGATATATGGCCTGAGCCAGTATAATTGAAAGACATCTGGACTGAGCTAGGAAAATTAAAAGACATCTGGACTGAGTTAGTATAATTAAAAGACATCTAGACTAAGCCAAGAAAATTGAAAGACATCTGAATTGAGCCAATATAATTGAAAGACATATGGACTAAGCCAGTATAATTGAAAGACATCTGGACTGAGTCAGAAAAATTGAAAGACATCAGGACTAAGCTAGTATAATTGAAAGACATATGGATTGAGCCAGTATAATTGAAAGATATAGTGCCAAGAAGGTATTGTATTCAATGGGTTTGAATTATGTTAAATAAACTCTTTTCGTAATGATTGCATCTTATATAGGAAAGAGTTTGAAAACTTGAACGTGTTACAAACAGAAGGACAATGGTATTGATAACAATGATGGTGCAACTAGCAAGGGTGTTCCTGTCAAGGTGATGTGGTACCTATCAATAATTCCAAGGTTCAAGAGATTGTTTGCTAATGTTAGTGACACAAAATACTAGATGGCATGCATATGAAAGATTGTGTGATGGAAAAATTTGCCACGTAGCTGATTCATTGCAATGGAATAAAATTGATTCATTGTTTCCAGATTTTACCCTTGAACCGAGGAGCCTTAGGCTTGGACTTGCCACCGATGGAATGAACCCTTTTGGTAATATGAGTACTAACCATATGTCATATCCTGTTCTTCTCTTAATTTATAACCTATCTCCATGGTTGTGCATGAAGCGTAAGTATATGATGCTATCAATGATGATTTCGGGTCTGAAACAACCAGGGAGCGACATATATGTTTAATTATCGCCATTTATTTAATATTTAAGACTTTTGTGGGAGGAAGGTGTTGGTGTTGATGATGCGTATACAGGTGATAACTTTAAGTTACGTGCCATGTTATTTTGCAAAATTAATAACTTTGATGCATACGGTAATTTGTTTGGGTACAACGTCAAGGGTCATAATGCGTGTCCTATATGTGAATGTAATACATGTCACCACCAAGTACCAAAAAGAAAAAGACAGTTTATCTGGGGCATCAAAGATTTCTAAGACCTAGTCATCTGTATCGTAGATTGCACAAGGCTTTCAATGGAGAGCAGAAGTTTCGTCCAACTTTAAAACCCTTAACCGAGAAGGAAGTTTATAGAAAAAAATAACATATTAAAGTTGTATTTGGAAAGAAACTAAAAAAGCCTGTGGTGAAAAATTCTTGGAAAAAGAGGTCGGTGTTCTTTGATCTTCCATATTGGTCTAGTCTTGATGTAAGATATTGTCTTGATGTGATGCACGTGGAGAAAAATGTATGTGATAGCTTGATTGGAACACTTCTCAACATTAAAGGCAAGACAAAAGATACTAAAAAATCCCGTGAATATATGGTTACGATGGGTGTACGACAAGAATTAGCCCCAAAAGAAGTAGGAAATATAACCTATTTTCCCCCAGCATGTCATACTCTGTCTAAAAAATAAAAAAGAAGTTTATGCGATTGTTTGAAGAGTTCCAAAGTTCCCCAATGGTACTCATCAAATATGAAGAAACTTGTGTCAAAGAACGATCACAAATTAATTGGCTTAAAATCTCATGATTGTCATGTCTTGATGCAACAACTTCTATCAGTGGCTATCTGTGGCATCTTACCAATAAATGTAAGGGTGGATATAACCAGATTGTGCTTATTCTTCAATTCTATATGCATAAAAGTTACAGATCCTGGAAATTTAGATGAATTGGAACACGGAGCTGCAATTATCTTGTGCCAGTTAGAGATGTTTCTCCCTCCATTATTCTTTGACATTATGGTTCACTTAGTTGTTTATATAGTAAGGAAGATTAGAATTTGTGGTCCAGTTTATTTGTAGTGGATGTATCCGGTAGAGCGTTACATGAATATTTTCAAAGGGTATACAAAGAATCATCATCATCCAGAAGCTTCGATCGTAGAAAGGTACATCGCAGAAGAAGCTATTGAGTTTTGTACAAACTATTTGTCAGATGCGAACTTTGTAGGAGTACCCGAGTCTTGTCATGATAGATTTAATGAAGGTAGAGGTATTCAAGGTTTAAATGTTAAGACATTAAGTCGAGAATTAGTTTTTCCAGCATATTTGTATATATTTAATAACCTTAGTGAAGTTGATCCTTACTTGACCGTGCACAAAGATCTTATAAAGGAACAATACCCCCAGATGAATGAAAAATGGTTGTTGACTGAGCATAACAAAAATTCCATAGATTGGTTTAAGGAAAGTATTTCCAATGAGATTGGTGCATCAGATATTTGCAAATGGTTGTCACATTTGCCTAAGTTTAATGTAATTACTTTGAGTTCATACAACATTAGAAAATATTTGTTATGTACAAAATCAAAGGATGATCGTAGCACCATGCACAATAGTGGTGTTATGGTTGAGGTTGAATCCATGTACTTTTCTAGTTCCAAAGATAACAATCCAGTACTAGCATCTAGAGCATTCTTTGGGATCATTGAGGAAATTTTGGAGATTGACTATGCTTTTTTTTAAAGTGCCTTTATTTAAGTGCAGGTGGATTGACAGTAAAACTGGTGTAGAAACCGATGAATTAGGATTCACAAGGGTTGATCTTCGAAAGGCAACTTCCAAGAACGAACCATTCATCATGGAAAACCAAGCAAACCAAGTTTTTTATGTCACTGATCCATCTAACACTATATGGTCAATTGTTCTTCAAGGAAAACATCTTCCTGATAGTACTGATGAAAATCAAGATTTTAACTACGAGACTCCTTGTTTAGCAACACATATAAGTCAATCATCTGAAGAAAATGACTTAGATGATGTGCATGTTATTCGTCGTGATCATGAAGAGGGTATATGGGAAAACTAGTAAGTAAATGGTTTATTTCTTTTGTTTCATAATCATTTGTTTTAGTTTTGATTTAAAATTATAAAGTGTATTCCATTTTGGGTATTTCATATGGTGTAATCAATGAATATTTCTGTTTCAAATTGAGGAATGGGCGCACCATTTTGGGTTAGCATTGGTTATGTATTCTATTTTTCATGGTTCTGTATTTTGTAATTCAGGTGCAGACAACAACAGAAAAAAATATAACCCCTCAGTTTCCAAAATTAACCGAACTAATAATTTTGATATATTACCTAGGTTTATTAGAAAACCGAGTGTTAATAAAGGGCACGTTATCCAGTTATGAAAATAATAAAAATGCCGAGGATGGGAGTCGAACCCACGTGCATTTAACGTAACCCCTTAGTATTTTAATATCCGAGGTGATAAGGGATAACCTTTTATGAGGAACTTACTTACCTCGAATCCAGAATTGAAAATTAACACATTTCACGCCTGACATAACATGTGATTTTTGTAGTAGTGTGAACAGACCTTAGTACCTGACAACTTCTTCCGTTCTTGCATCCACTAGTATTTGTTGATACTAGCAGGGTCTTTAACAAAATAGTCATGCATTCATCAAACATGCTACTGTAGACAGGACCGAAATCTCCATATTCTAATCCATAAGGTCAAAAATGCCACTTTTGACAATAATGCTTGAGCATTCAACTGCATAATCCCAAGCAAAAAATAGCCATCAATAATCATGATGTTAAGACATCATATGGGACATCACCTTCAGAATATAGAACCCAAGATGTAAGGTTCTTAAAATATAAACTAAAGGACTCACTGTGCAAGAAATCCTTCAAGAAGCTCCCAAAATAATAGAGCTAATTTACCTTATCTAGGTTTTTCCAAACACATGAATGCTATGGAAAGAAATAAACTCTCACACACCCTCTAAACCACAAGGTTCAGAATGCAGAATTACATCACTTTTTTAGACAAATACTCAGTCTCCCGTCAAAGTACTCACCATCAGTCTTATGCATAACCTCTACAGAGGATAGATAAATACTCGGCTCCCATCAAAGTATTCACCATTTGTGAGATAATGATTACCTTCTCACATAAGGTAGAGTAGTTGGTTTGACAATCTTTTTCTGCATACGTCTGGACCAGCTGATTTACAAAACAATCTAGAATAGGTTAGTGGCTTGACCTTATGCTTGTCTCTGGACAAACTTTTGTGGCTGAGGAAGTTTTCACACCTTGAGATGATGTTCCAACATTGGATCCGACATCAGTCTCAAACACATGGATCCTTAAATATGGTTTGGAGACACCATAGTGATCCATAAATCTTGCAAGGGGCACAAGAGGATCAACCATCAGTAGCTGATCAACCTTTAACCTAGATCATCCATACATGCTAACCATGCACACCTCAAAAATATTCTTCTTTTGAGCAAAAAATTCAGACCTCCTGTCTGACTTTGAGGTGATAGATGCCATTTATATGCACCTATAGAGGAGATTCCCTCTAACAAGTATCTGAAGCACTCTTTAAAAACCACGACCTTGAATGATCTTTAAACAACACAATCAGACTATTCAGACCGAGTTTGCTTCTTCACACAAGGATCCCCTTTAGTCCTTGCAAACACAAATATTTTATCATGTGAGAACACCACATAATTGAACCCAAGAAGAGAGAGGAAAATATCAAGTAGATATCAGGGAACCATAATCCTTTGGCTCTATAAATAATAACTCTTCCTTGCTTTAGACAACTGAGATGCTCATCCTAGGTGATTCAGATGACTCTCCATAGTGCTGACAACCATCAACCACAAAATTTTCGTTGATATATCTTTAACGCTCACCATCCCTTGGATAACTTTTCCAACATAACAAGATTTCCATGCTCTCATAGACTTGATAAGAGTACCAAGTTAGAGTAAACAACCTCCATCCTATCTATGAAAAGTACCACCAACCATATTGAGAAAAATAAATCCTCAATATAAAGATGTCAAGACATTATGTCTGACACTCCTTCAAGTTCTTCTAGCTTCAGATTAAGGACTCTCCCTTATTAACTGCTAAGAATCCCTTGAGAATCATACAGTATCTGCACAAATTATGGTTTGTATGCACAAGTTATTCCCCTCCATGTAGAATCTATTTCATGGCCAAAAACAGGATTCATAAATCTGTCTTCTTTGATATAAGGATCTTCCAGACATTAGAGAGAATGTCCTGGACATTTGAGCTTGACCTCCAAAAATAAAGGATCTGGATAAGATACCTTTATCAAGCTTCCACATGCAGAACAAACAATCCACTGCACTCTTACTCACGTAAACTAAAAATAAACGGATCCAATGAGTGTCTAGTATGTTGATCGTGTCCTGATCAGAATACATGTCTAATATATAAACTTCTTAGACACATCATGCCTCCTCTTCCAAACCAGGAGTAGGTTCCAAACACATGTAACCAATACATATTTGTTTAGTACCTAAGCCTCTTCTATGCCCTACCTTTATCCAACAATATTTTGCATAATCTGCTGGTATGATGTTCCAACATCTGGTAGGACATCAGTTCCCTTCACAAGGAACACAACAAGATATCCTTCATCAAAGCCTGGATATTGGCCGTTTAGGGTTGGAAGAAAAATTAAATTGCTTCTACCAGATCTCTTTTCAACAAACTAATACATGAGTGCCTTTATGAGTGGACTTGGGATAAATCTCAAGTATCTTTGGCAACTCTAATAAGTTAGTGGAACCTCTCCTCAAGTATCACCACACTATGAGATACATCTTCAGAGGAGAATAGAGTGTTGCAGACTCAACACAAAAAACCACCAAAAGTCTTCCATCAGATATATATGTAACAGAGCACAAACCAGAAGACTCCTCACCAACATTCAGGCAACACATAAACCTTTGCACAAACACACCAGGTGCAGTAGGTAAACCTAGGTTTGAAAATAAATCAAACCCTTTATACAACCGCTCTCCTCCAAAGCTACTAGTCTGAAAATAACACAGACAGGTCCAATACACCTCCTGTCATGAATAATCCATCCTCCCCTTCTAGGGACCGTTCAAACAATAATATGAACTCTCCAAGTTCAAATAGCTTTTTAGTAATACCTTCCTTGTCCATGATCAGAAAGTATCATCCCAGGATCTCACCTAGAATTGAACAAGATGCCTGCTCTGATACCAATTGAAATTCTAGTATGATAGAACTCAGATGTCCTAAGAGGATGCCGAGACATCTGATTTGACACAAATAACACAGGCAAGGTATAAACATTAAAAACAGTACTAAAAATCAATAATAACACACCAAAATTATTAACCCAGTTCAGAGAAACTCTCATACTCTGGGGGCATACCAAGCTAGGGACAAATCCACTAATAGTAGTATCAATTCAAAGCTAAACTCCCCCGTTTACAACTTATCACTTAATTACTACCCTCACTATATTTCTATCTAAGACTCACCGAGATATGAGGCCCTCCTCAATCCCTCATCAATCACAGACAAATGATTGGATCAACACAATTTTGAACAAACCGGAAGACACACTACCATGACCATACCTAGCTAAGACTCAAGGTTAAACTCTCACATTTACAAACTTTCTCCTAACCAAGAACCACAACTTGGAGTTGCTTCAAATATTCCTCCAAGAACAATACTCAACTCATTACCTACAGGTTTCTGAGTGGGAACATGGTGACCATCCCACAACTCAAGTGGTTCACCTTGACAAAGCCATAAACTTTTATATCTTGAACCCGTACCAAAATAGGTTACAAACCCTTCTTTTTATAACCTATTCCCAACTGGAATCGGGCTTTCTAATAACAACAAATCTGTTGTTACAAACCCGCAATAACTTCTGCTACAAACAAGGTCTTCAATCATTAGTTTCCTAAATAATTTCCATATTTAGAAACTGTATAATCTTCAATATTTTGACTTGATTCTCTTGACCTTTAATTCAGCTCTACATAGGATTGCATAATATTTCCCGAATATTCTGCACTCGTTAAATCATAACAGATTTAACAGAATCACTTCAGCTCAGGCGCGATGTTGTATGCTCTTTCATAGGATATCTTATTCGATATGTTGTTTCAGATGTTGAAACACTTCAACTCAACATGTCCCAACATAACATAAGACTTCTTGCACAACGTGTTATTGCACCCCAAAGTTTTCCCTCCTAATTTCACTTTTATTTGGCTTAGGCTTAACATCGCATTCACATCTTTTCATTATGTGACTAACATAACATACATTTTGCATTTCAATAAAGCACATGGGGTCAATGTTCAGTGGTTGCACGATATCATAATTTCACAGTGATTAAGGTGTATATGCCTGATAAAGATGATTACCTCTAACTCTTCTGGTTATTCTGCAAGCAGTGAAGTTTGGAATTAGGGTTGTTTCATGTGGTTACCTTGAACTTCTTTTTTCCTCAAGAGATTAGGCCATTAGGGTTTACTTCCCTATGTGCGGTCAAGGTCAGGGTTTTTTTAGCTAATGTGTTCCGTTGAGGTTTCTTCTCCAAGGATCATGGTTTAGGGTTGCATCTTATGGCTATCTTGAGTCTCTCTCATTCAGAATTAAGGATCTCCATCCATTACTCGTGTTACAAGTTCTGTCATCACCTCTTGGATTTTCTTACAAAAGCTTAACTTTCATCTGAAGATTTCTCTTAAGTGATGAGCATTTGGTTCCATCCAAAAGGGTGTGGCCTTTAGCATAGATACTTTTGTGAATCATCTTCTCCTATTTTGTGGGATAAGGGTTTCGACAAGAGTATTAATTCCATTGAGGTTTTATTAAAACTATCTTTCAGAATTCAAAGGTACATTCGTTGTTGAAGCTCCCAGAGGTTGATTATGGCATTGATATAGTGGGATCATTTGTTCCTTACTTCATCAATTAGAGATCCACGTATCATGTTCCAGATTTTCTTTTCTAGTTAACTATGGGCTTAGGATATAAAGCATTCGGGACTTGAGATTCAATTCTGAGTTTATGGGTTCATTGATCAAGCACGCCATTTGAAGTCGACTAAGATTCAACTTGTCATGAACTCTTGAGTCACATTGAAGCTCGATTTAAGATGAACATGGAATAGAAATTTTCAATGTGATTCAAGGATAAATCACTTAAATTTCTTAAAGAACAAGATATATGCAAGAGATGGTACAAGACTTATGGATAATTTTCCTGGTTTTAATGTACTCATAATACAAGTGATTCATCAATTCTCTTTGCTTAGAATTTGGATTATGTTTGAGGTACAAAAAGAAGATTTTGAACTTGAGGTTAAGGAAGAGATCGTGATTCATTCAAGATACATTTTGAGAAGACGTAAGCACAAGAGAAGAAATTCAAAGATAAGTGAATTAACTCAAAGTATTTTTTTCTTGATTCAACCATGGCTATTACAAAATCAAGAACTAGGACACACACTTCCAACCATTCAAAATTCCATATAAAAGGTAACAATTTCAATCCAATTCATAAATATATTACATCAAAATCCATAATAAAATCTATCCTAAACCTATTTTTCCCTAGTCAACTTTAATTTTCTCGAGTTGCTTCATGCTATGCCTCTTCAAACATATTACCATTTTCGATTAGCCATGCCTTTCAAGTTATGCCACTTCGACTATAACCTTGGTATTGATTCACCATAGACCTGCATAAATGCAAGCATGAGTCAGTCTGCATTCAAGCATTTCAATAGCCTTTCACCTGCGTGGTGAGCAGAAGCAAGTGTTCGAGGCATACACACAATTTCCCTACCCCGACTTTTGGTGGCAGCCTGTTACTAGTTTAATCCAAGTTCAATAGGGCAAGCACATCATCAATCATAACTCGAGCTAAGAAAAGTGCAGCATTTGAAGCATCAATTATCCAGTTCAAGAAATGTTCAGAAAGTATAAAATTAAAAATAAAAAGTAACCAATTCCAAACCCAATTTATTCATATAACAGAAAAATAGGAATTCAGTTTTCATCAGAAGGAAATTTAGAGGGAAGATAAATGGTATATCAGGAAGTCAGATGAAAAATCAGGAAAAGAAGTAAAGGAGAGAGCTGCAACTCACGATAATAAGAAAGTCAGCTGGGAAAATAGAATTTCAAAAAAAACTTCTAACTGCTAACCAGAACTCATTCATAACAAAAAATAGAACAACTAGCAATAGCTAGCATCTTAGATACGAATCTGGCCATTCAATCCATAATAGAAAAGTAAAAAATCAATGGCTCAGATGGTGTGCAATTCCTAACTGTTTTCTAACAAAATGATAATAGAGTAAAGAATACCTTACTTCTTTCATTATTGATTCTTCATTCTCCTCAGAAAAATCATAAAAGAAATCCATGAAAGCTCTCATTCGGCTCTCTGCAAAAATTTGATCATCCTTCAATTTGGTAGAAAGAATCTTCAACCTTCTCTCTGCTCCTCTCAACTTCATCCTTAAATCTTCATAGGAGAATCACAAAACCTCCACAAAAACCTTTCTCTCACACTTCTCTCTGGAATTCCTTGAATCTTCTGCTTCTGAATCAACGATTCTTCATCATCTTCATCGTATTCCATCTTCGATCTTCCCTTTTCTTCATTCTCTCCAATCATCACCAAAAAGGTCAGGAAGAAACTCTCAATCTTATTGCTACAATCTCTGCGTTCTCTCTGCTTCAACCTTCATTTCTTTATCACACCTCAAGCATCATCTGCAAACAATAATAGCTTCATCATCATTCTCAACAATTTTCAAATCGTATAGAGCGGGAATTTCGTACAAAAATATGGGGAAAACGAGAAACGGATTCACAGAAGAAATTTAAAGAGGATGAGGTGCATATAAAACACGAACTCAAAATAAGGGGAAAATATCAGTACCTGATATTCTGAGGAGTTATCGCTGATTTGATACTTTCAAGAACCACCAGAGATACTCTGGTAGGTAAACCTAAATCTCTATTCCCTCTTTATCATTTTCGTTTGTTCTTCATCTTTGGATAGAGGAAGTAAACCGAAGTGCAAAATGTAAGAAGTAAGAGTCAATGAGAGGAGAAGGACGACAGTTGAGTCGCAGCTGAGAGGAGAGAGACGATAGATGGAGTAAGGTATTGACGGTAAACGATCGACGTTTGAACGAAATAGATTTTCGGTGCTGTTGAGAATGAGAAAGGTTATACTAACAGCGGTGCTGCGAGATAATAGGAAGAATTTTTTTTGTATCATCGCGATTTGAGTGAAGAAGGAGTTTCGTGTTGGTTGTGAAGTCTGAAGAGTTACAATATCTCAATCCTCTTCAATTGGAACTAGGTAATGAACAAGGGTAATCGGACCGGGCTGGATTCTAAACCCGGTGGACCTATGTAGTTTTTTGTTTTGTTTTTGGTATGCCTTGTGATGTAAAAAAAGGCATGGACCTGGTTTAGTGGGCTTAACATCTAGATTGTCTTTACTAGATCATGCCCCAGGATTCCCGACTGCACCCCCCCTAAAGCCCACAACAACTGTTTTTTGGTAGCCTGATTGTTTGTAACAAAAAAACTTCTTCAACTGGGCTTAGCACCAGAATTTGGATTGTTATGTAGCAACATTGGGTACATGTTGCACCCCTTTTCATTATTTGCATTTTCGCTTAGATATTTTGATAATTATTTTATTTGAGTTTTTCTTACATGATAAAAAATAATAAAATCAAATATAAAATTTCATTGGATTTTTGATTTTAGGAATTAAATCTCGATTATCCGATTACTTGAGATTGGTAATTCACCTTTGTTTGTTGAGATTTGAGTCTTATGTAGGTTTATTGTGCGATATGCGGATATGCTTGAGTTTTTGATTGTGATTTATTTTCACATCGATGATGCTTCAACACTTATCCTGAGCATTTGGTCTTTGACTCTTTTCTTTGCTTGGTAAAGCTTACTTGAAGTTTACCGGGCTTCTCTGCTTTGCTTGCCATGCTACAAACTTTTGTTCGTTTGGTATTTTCTCCGTTTTCTCATTTTAGCATTTATCACTTTCTAGAGATCATGTAAAGTAGGAAGCAGGAAATAAAGAGCGTGCGCTCAAAGTTTCTATTTAAAGTCATGTAGCAGGCACCACTTTCTGTATGTTATTTGTGCCTGCATTATACTACAGTTGATAAGTCCTCAAAAGGAGGCAAGTAGGGAGGGTTCGTAATCGACCCCCACACATTCTAGTCCGTTTTATCCTTAGCTCACGTTATACGTCGATGCTTTGAAGTTGTGTAGACCTTGTGTATCGAGTTCGTCAAGTGGGGAAGGGTTTTGCAATCAAACCTCCGTGATCGTTCATATTGTCTTCTATCGTCTACCTCAATCTTCAATATCATGGTTAGGTGTTTAGTCTCTTTGGGCTTCACCTTTTTGTTTTACATCTGTCTCCCGCTTGTTTGCTTCGGGTGATCCGCTCCCCTTAGCTAAAGCATTTCTCTTGTTTCCCCCATCCCTTTGAGTCAGTATGTGTTACTTATGATTGTGCAATTTTTCCGAAGCACTTGTTTTCTTATTTGTTTGTTATACCATGTTCCCTTAGGATATAAATTTGTATGCTTCCCTTAAGATCGCTCGATTAGAGTAGCTTTTAAGCTAGACATTAGGATAGGTATCCATACATCCTAACATATGGTAGAGACTTCACTTTTAAAACTCAACCTTAGGGTCAATCATTGTATGATAACATTAGGTATAGATCTAGGTGTAGCAACTGGTGTTTTAATCAGAGTTGCCACTATTAGTTTTTATCTTAAGGAAGGGAATCTGACAGAAAACCCTAATTCGTAGACAGAGATTCTAGGTTTCAGACTCAATTAGACGAAAGGAAGGCGTTAGGAAACTTTCATCCACCTTGTTTACAAGGATATTAGACTCTAGGTTTAGGTTTGGGGTAAACTGGATTTTAAGTTTTAATTAGAAAGAGTGTCTTAATTTTTTAATAGGGGAACTCACTACGATTTTTGATCGTATGCCTACATATCTTCTTATGAGGAATCAGAGTCTAAATTTGTAGTTCGTATGGGTTGGTGTTTTTTAGGGGTTTGCAAACATATTTTGAATCACTTCGCACTCGGTCGAGAGTAGTGATTGCGAAGATTTTGACTGAGAGCGTAGTAAGCCAAAACTAGTTTGAAACCCTTTTGCAAAAAGACAGTTGATTAGTTTAGTTTATTGCGAAAGTAGTTTGATGACTTGTTGAATAATAGATAAAATATGATAATAAATATTAATATTAATAATAATAAATATTATTATAAATAAAAAGGAAATAGATAATTAATAATGATAATAAGAATAAAATATAGTATAAAAAATAATATAAAAGAAATAATAATTAATAATAATAATTTAAGTAAATCTGGGGGAAGGGGGTGTAATTTCTATTGGCAAGTAAAATAAGGGGGTGCCTAAATGAAATTTGGCTAAGCCCATTAACACTGGCTAGACAGGGGGGGGGGGTGAATGGTTTCATGGTTTGAAGGGGGTGCTAATAACAGCGGGCTTAAGCCCATTACAGTTTGAAGGGGTGTCAGCGTATTCTAGTGCGAGGGTGTATGGCTAATCATGGTGACTTTGCCTTAAGGCCATCTGATTCGAAATCAATGGCTAAGAACGAGCGTGTATGTGAATTATGGTGGGAGCACAGATACACGATTGAAACAGATTACAAAGCTTTTTTCTTAATTTTTTTCATTTGTGTTTTTTCAGTAAATGATCCTCTCTCTCGCCTCAACCCCCTTTCTCTCTTTCTCCAAACCCTAACCCTCCTTCTACTTAACCCTAGTTCTCTGATCCACGGCGGCGGCCCCAACTTCCCGGGAACCCTCAATCAAAACCCACCCAAACAAAACACCAAAGCAACAATTATAGAAAAGAAAGCTAAGTCTTTTACCCTCCGCGATATTGCTTTATGACTTTCAATTTCTGGTACTATTTGGATGTTAATCCGCCGTTCTCCTTCTCGATTTTCAGGTTGTAGTAGCGACAAAGCTTGAAATGGACGGTGATGGTTCAATTACGCGATTAGGGTTTCCGATCCAGAAACTCTAATCGCTTCCTCTTTTGGTCTTCAACAACAAAAAGGGTTTATTCTTTGTTCTTCCCTTCGTTCCTCTTTCAATCCTCTTTTTTTCCCTTCTGTCTTAGCCTCTAGTACTTATAGCTTTTAGGAATTTTAGGGTTTTCTGTTTTGTTGTTACAATTAGTACAAATTTTAGGGATTGACTTGATTTGTAAATTGATTGTAATAGATTTGTTTTGTAAGATTTGATACAATTTCATCCTTTCCACGAGATTTGATTGTATTGAAAATTCTGTAGATTTAATTTAGTAATGTTAGATTCAATTCTGTTTCAATTTAGATTTTGACTGTAAACATTATGGGCTTTTGGTTTATAGCAGTATCTGACTGTATTATTTTGTTGGAGAAGGATTTGATTTAATGAAAATATTTGATTCAGTCTGATATGTACAGTAGGTGTTAATTAGCTTGAAACATGTGTAATCTTCTACTCAATCGCTACATTATCCGTTGGTTGCTTTTGGGCCTTGCGCTGGTATTTTTTGTTCAGCCTAACAATAACTTTTTTTGGTTACGACCAACACTTTTTTTTTAAACACAAACTGGGCCCAAATCTCTTTAAAAACTGCAATCCAAACAAAAACTTTTTCTAAACAAGCATCCTTAATAAATGGAATAAATAATATTTAATCTAATATCCTTTTTAATAATAAAACATTATTATAAAAAGTTTATCAGCAAAATATCACATTCTCTTAAAGAAATATATTATTTATTATTCTTATTTTTTTCACTAAAATAATAACAAACAACTCTAATAGTACTGCTTTATCCCTAAAACTAGACAACAACAAAACAATAAATGGGTTACTAAGACTCAATGGGCTTGTAACCAGAATTACACCTTCCCTTTTGCTATTTACTTACCCAAAACGAAATGAACATATCCTAATGGGCTTTAAATTGCAATTTCGACCTCCTTTTTTTTACTAACAACAATAATTTCTAGATGACTTTAATTTAACTTCAAACAGCTTAGACTTAAATTGTCTTTAAGAATTAAAGACTTAATAGTTTAATAACTTAGAAATTATTAATTTTGAAATGAATTTCCATTTTTGAATCTCATGGGCCATAGGCCAACATGCTTCGCGAATAAGTTTATGGGTCTTTCTGATTTAAAAAGCCCTACCTTTCTGAATTAAAATACACCCCTTAATCGTCTTGGATAGAGATGGGCCATCAGATACTGCTGTACCATCTTTAATTAAATATTTTTTCTTTCTTAATTTCGAAAAATAATATCATCGAGGTAGGACAAATTAGGGGTACGGCAGCTGCCCCTATTCAATTATCTTTCAATCGAATAGCGTGAGAAAACTCGAGTCTTGTGCATTCTGATTAGAGGTTTATTGAATACTTGAAGTATCCCAAAATTTGTCCGACAAACATAAGGTTACACTGATATAACACACCCTTACGAGTCTCAAAGAGGTAGGAAAAGCTGATGATATATCGCTTACTCGAGTTTGATAATGAGGCAGTAGATAGTCTTTAATCTTAAAAATGCAGTTTCACATGTCTTGGATTGTTCACCTATTTGGAGAATGAACGACACTTGATGGTGCATGGCTGCTTGAAGAGTGAGGCCACAAGTTAGGCTCGTGGATCGCTGCGTGAAGTCTGAGGCGATGAGTCGAGCGTGAATACATTATGGCTCAGATGCTATGTATTTGAGTTTGGGTAACACATTGTGGCTTAGAGGCAATGTGTTGATCTGGATAATACATTGCGGCTTAGAGGCAATATGTTGAGTTTGTGAGTACATTGCGGCTTACAGGCAATGTGTTGAGTTTTGCAAATACATTGTGGCTTAGAGGCAATGTGTTTGAGTTGGATAATATATTACGACTTAGAGGAAATATACTGAGTTTTGCGAATACATTGCGGCTTAAAGGTAATATGCTGAGTTTTGAAGATGCATTGCGGCTTAGAGGCAACATGTTGAGTTGGATAATATATTGCGACTTAGAGGCAATGTGTTGAGTTTTGCAAATACATTGCAGATTAGAGGCAATGTGTTTGAGTTGGATAATATATTGCGGCTTAGAGGCAATATACTGAGTTTTCATTTGTTGTTGCATGAAGACTTAGGCAATGGGTTGAACGCATCACAGCATGGAGACTTAGGTGACAGGTTGGATCGCGGGAGAAGTATTTGGTTAATAGACCCTTGGATGAATGAATATAGGGTAACATTGTTTGTTTGCTGCATGATACATGCGTATGATGTCTGATATCGAGATGTTTGGATGTATGCGAAACATATGATGTTTGACATTGATGTGTAACCCTGAATATATGCGTATTGTATACAAGAATGTGATGTGTATGTATGTTTGGATATTCCATATGTGTGTATGTATGAAATGTAAGATACACGTATGCCTTGCAATGTTATGAAGACTATTTTTGTCATTTTCTTCTTTAAACCATTGGCTCAGAGTTACCGATCCTTGGCGTTATGCGTTGTCATAGCATTGTTGATTTTGAACACAAGGGACAACGTTAGAAAAGTTTGAACGTTGATTTTTGTATTGTAAGAGTGTGGGCGTAGACGTAGACATAGGTAATGGCCTATGCGTAGATTTGCATGTTGTAAGCGCGGGTGTAGACGTATGTATTGGCATATGTGTGGTCTCTGTAAGCGCGAGCGTAAGCGTAGACCTTGTGTTGTAAGTTTAGGCATAGGTGCTGACATGGACGTAGACTTTGCGTAGGGACGTGTAGATATATGTATAGACTTTGTATCGTTGAGTGCAAGCATAGGCGCAGACATGTGCGTAGATTTTTGTGTTGTAAGACGTAGGAGTAGCCATGTGCATGGACGTAGACGTAGATTTTTTTGTTGATATTTTTCTAACCAAAATGTTTTTTTGATGTTTTGTGAAATGCTTTTATTTTGTTAATTCCCCAAAATGATTTCAAGACAATATTCACAAGTAATAATCGTAGTATTTTGTAAATAAATCTGAGAAAAGAAAAACATAATTTGAAATATGTAAAGAAAACATTGTTTTATTGATATGCCTGAGTAGGAGAGAATACAAAATGCAATTCCTAGAAAGAGGTAATTACATAAAGTTTTAAAACAGTAAATGGAAATGAAAAATGATAATCGCTGCTGCTGTTTCCACATATCCTTCGATGATCTTATCTCCTTTGCTTCTAATTTGTATGATTCCAATCTATCCTTCCCTTCGTGGTTCATAGTCGTAGCTCTTAGATCGCAATCTTTTTGTTCTTTATTTCTTTGTAGTAAATCCCTAACTTTTTCCTGGATTGCCCTGTCGGGTTTTCAATCCACCGGGATAATTTTCTTGTTATATTCCCCTAATTTTTTCCTAGATCGCCCTTTAGGGTTTTCGATCCACCGGGATGCTTCTTTTTGCCTAAGTCTCCCTTTTTGGGTTCGAGCTAAACGAGCTTTTATACATAGTATTTTTTGACTGCGTCTGAATTTTCCGGATGCGGTAGTTCTTCCCCATACATTTTTGTGAGGATGAGACCACCTCCGGAGAATTCCGTTTTGACTACGTATGGACCTTCGTAGTTGGGTGTCCATTTACCATGTGAATCGAGGCGAGGTAGTAGAATATTTTTGAGAATTAGATCCCCTTCCTTGAATATTCGAGGGCAGACCTTCTTGTCGAAGGATCTCTTCATTCTCTTCTGATGTAGCTGACTATGACACAAAGCTGTCAATCATTTTTCTTCAATAAGGTTGAGTTGATCAAGTCGTGTCTGCACCCATTCTGCTTCTTCCAGATTTGTTTCCCTCAGGACCCAAAGTGATGGTATCTCAACTTCCACCGGGAGTACCGCTTCCATGCCATATACTAGTGAGAAAGGAATCGTGCTTGATGATGTGCGTACAGAAGTGCAATAGCCATGCAGAGCGGAGGGAAGCATTTTGTGCCAATCTTTGTATGTCTTCACCATCTTCTCGATGATCTTCTTGATATTTTTGTTGGCTGCTTCGATGGCCTCGTTCATCTTTGGTCTGTATGGTGAGGAATTATGATGCTCAATTTTGAAGTCGTCGCCCAGTTCCTTCATCATCTTGTTATTTAAATTAGACCCGTTATCTGAAATTATTCGGCTTGGGACACCGTATCTGCATATGATGTTCTGTTTGATGAAGCGTGTAACCACTTGACTTGTTACATTGGTGTAGGATACTGCTTCTACCCATTTGGTAAAGTAGTCGATGACCACTAATATAAAGCGGTGTCCGTTGGATGCTTTCGGCTCGATCATGTCAATCATATCATTTCCCCACATTGAGAATAACCAAGGGGAGCTCATGACGTTCAAAGGAGTCAATGGTACATTTATCTTGTCAGCATAGATCTGACATTTATGACACGTCTTCGTGTAGTGATAACAATTAGCTTCCATTGTTAACCAGTAATACCCTGCTCACAGAATCTTTCTAGCCATGGCGTGCCCATTTGTATGGGTTCCGAAAGTGCCCTCATGGATTTCTCTCATGAGCATATCTGCTTCTTGCTTTTCCACACATCTGAGTAGTACCATGCCGTAGTTTCTTTTGTACACCACTCCATTACTCAGAAAGAATTTTGAAGCTAACCTTCACAAGGTTCGCTTGTCAATGATAGAGGCATTTTCCGGATATTCCTGCCTTTCCAAGTACTTCTTGATGTCGTAAAACCAAGGCTTATTGTCAGGTCCTTCTTCAATAGCAAGGCAGTGTGTGGGCTCTTCGAAATGTCTTATCATAATACGTAGTTCGTGATTCGGCCAAGTCACTTTGAACATAGCTGATAGGGTTGCCAGGGAGTCTGCCATTTGATTTTCTTCTCGTGGGATATGACTGAAAGTGATCTCTGTAAATTCCGTGGCTAACTTTAAAACATGATCCAGATATGGAATCAGTTTAGGGTGTTTAGTATTCCATTTGCCATTAACTTGGTATATGACTAATGCAGAATCCCTAAATACTTCGAGGTGCTTTATTCTCAAATCGATGGCAGCTTCCAGTCCTAATATACAGGCTTTGTGTTCAGCGATGTTGTTGGTGCAGTCAAAACACAACCTTGCGGTATAAGGTTTGTGATGATTCTTTGGAGAGGTCAATACTACCCCTACACCATGACCTAGTGCATTTGAAGCCCCGTCGAACATGAGTGTCCAACATGCCCCTGGCTCGGGTCCTTCGTCGGGTCCTGGTATTTCATAGTCAGCTATAAATATGACATCCTCGTCGAAAAAGTCAAACTTCATAGGCTGATATTCTGATAACGGTTGGTGAGCTAGATGATCAGCTAGTATACTACCTTTGATGGCCTTCTGAGTGACATATTGGATGTCGTATTCTGATAGTAGCATTTTCCATCTTGCGATTCTTTTGGTAAGAGCTGGATTTTCAAACACGTACTTTAGAGGATCTATTATTGCTATTAACCATGTAGTGTGGGTTAACATGTACTGCCTCAACCTTTTGGTAGCCCAAGCCAATGCGCAACAAGTTTTCTCGAGGAGTGAGTACCTGGTTTCGCAGTCAGTGAATTTCTTACGGAGGTAATAAATCGCATGATCCTTTTTACCTGTTTCATCCTGCTGTCCCAAAACACAACCCATTGATCCTTCGAGCACTGTCAAATACATGATGAGTGGTCTTATGGGGACTGAAGGCATTAAGACTGGTGGCTCTTGCAGATACTGTTTTATCGTCTCGAAGGCAGTTTGAAAATCATCATTCCATACTACCGTCTGATCTTTTCGTAATAACTTGAATATTGGCTCGCACGTAGCTGTTAGATGCGATATGAACCTTGAGATGTAATTCAATCGCCTTAAGAAACCACATACTTCTTTTTCTGTCCTTGGGGAAGGCATCTCTTGTATATCTTTTACTTTGTTGGGGTCCAGCTCGATACCCCGCTGGCTTACAATGAAACCTAACATTTTGCCTGATCTGACGCCAAATGTGCATTTGTTCAGATTTAACCTTAGTCTGAACTTACGCAACCGCTCGAATAACTTTTGCAGATCTATGATGTGTTCCTCCTTCGTATGGGATTTGGCTATCATATCATCTACGTATACTTTAACCTCCTTGTGGATCATTCATGGAATAATGTGACCACTTCTCTCTAATAGGTTACCCCTGCGTTCTTGAGACCGAATGAAATTACTTTGTAGCAGAAGGTTCCCCAAGGTGTCATGAAAGTAGTCTTTTCCATGTCTTCGGGTGCCATTTTGATCTGATTATAGCCCGAGAAACCATCCATAAATGAGAATACTGAGGCTTGAGCTGTGTTATCCACTAGGACATCTATGTGGGGTAACAGGAAATCTTCTTTAGGGATTTCCTTGTTTAGGTCCCGATAATCTACACACATGCGTACTTTTCCATCCTTCTTAGGTACTGGTACAATGTTAGCTATCCAGGGTGGAAAATCTACCACTGCTAGGAACCCTGTGTCAAATTGTTTGAGAACCTCTTCTCTGGTTTTGTTAGACATATCTGGACGTGTTCTTCTGAGTTTTTGTCTGACTGGAGAACACCCTTCTTTGAGAGGTAGTATGTGCACCACTGTTGTACCCCAAAATTTGCCCTCCCATTTCCTCAACATTTTCTCACCACAAGACCCTTGGAGCTCAAGATCCAGTTAGGGTTTCCTCTGCTCAAGACTTCTCCTTGCACTGTTGACCCAAATTAGGGTTTGTGTTTGCACAAAGATGTTTTGACCTAAAATGCCTAAGATGACTTTCATGCTTCATGTTGGACTCCCAAGTTTATCCATACCAAGTTTCAAGCCTTGATTCCAATCTTTGCCCAGTCAATTGGACAATTGACCTAGAAATCAGCTGTATTGGGGAAAAAGTCAACTGTGGTCAATTGACAGTCAAACCTCATGAAATTTGACCCACATCAACATTATGAACCTATATAAACCATTTGGTCAAGTTTGGATCACAATTCCATAAGAAATTTGATCAGATCACCTAAAGGGCAAAATGGTCATTTTTAGGGTTTTGACTGCACAAAGGCAATTTTTGACTGTTTGACCTAGCCAATGGCAAACCAAGCTCACATATGGACTCAAGGACCCCATGGAATTGTCTTTACATGTTCAAAAAATTCAAAAGATCCCAAATGCACAAGATTGACAGATGAATTTTCCAGTCAACTGAGCTAAATTTGACTGTATACTGAAAAGTCAAACTTTGACTTTTTGGTCAAAATCAAGTGTCAAGATTCATTTTCCATCAAAACATGCCAAATCATGAAACTTGTTCATCAATAAATCAAGAATTGCAAATTAGGGTTTGAAATGAAGAATTTTCATAACTTAGAATTTTTCTAAGTTATGAAAATCCCTAATTTTTTCCTAACTTTGTCCCATTTTTTCATCAAGATACATTTGGATTCAAGGAAAACTCAAAACATTAAAGTTGTAGTCCATTGAAAAATCTACAACTTTGATTCACAAAGTTTCCTCAAAAGAAGCTTGTAGCTCAAGTTACAATTTTTGGAACAAGGGTGCAAAACATTCTTAACTTAGAAAAATTTTGACCTATTCTAGGCAGGATTTTTGCCTAACTTCATGGCCACTTTTCACATGTTTCCAATTGGAATTTCAATTTGCATTACAAAGATGGATTGTAGTACACATTCCAAGCTTTCCAAAATGTCCAAGAACTCATCAAACAACCTTGTGGTTAGGGAGAATCGAATTTGGCAATATAGGCAAAACTCACTTTGTTCATGAGCCATTTCCATGTCCATAACTTGTGCATTTTCAAACTCAGCATATGCAAGCTACATTACAGGCCTTTTATCTCATCCACACTCAATAATTTAATGCAAATACTTTGTGTTCAAGCCTTATCTTATGTGTTTAACCATTACATGCCAATTTAATCCATAATTAGAAAAAGCATTTTATCTATTCTTGTAAAGTTGAACTTTATGTCAAATTTACAATCCAAGTAGTACAATGCAGATCTTCTAGGCACAAGTTATTGAACTAATCCCACTGATCAAGGAGAGATTATGCAGCACATTTGAGGGGCCTAGGAGAGCTTGTAAACCAACTTGCCATTTCTTGCTTAAGTGAGAAGTAACTTTGCATAACACACACCATCTCTCATTTCTGCCAAGACAAGCTTAAGCAAACTTGTTAAACACATTCCAAATATAAAACCTAAGCCAAGGCACAAGTTAACCACCTTCAAAACCCCATCATTCATCAAAACACCCTCCTACTGCAGAAAATAGAGTCACCTCTGTAGTTGGACTTCCACAGCTCATTTCCATCGTGCACTTTCATCCAAACCACTTCATACACCTTCCATAACATCCATACAAACTATTCCAAGCATTGAACTGGAACTGTAACAGCCATAGCCAAGTGTGCCATTTTCATTTTTCATCTGTGCAGGTTAACTTCTGTAGCTCGATTCAGCAAGATTCAAAGCAAGCTAGAGGTTGGAAAAGCATCCCTGAACATCAAGTAAGCTATACAAATCCTCACTTTGCATTGAAAGTACCTCCATTGCCAGACACGAATCAAGCTGAACAGGTAAGTTTTTGAACTTCTATCTCTCTATCCAGGCATAGTTAGGTCTAAGTTTGTGAAGAAAACATGTTCTAATCATGGCCCTGAATCCACCCATATCATTACTTTTCATTTATATTGCATATGCTGAGAGAATTTGGAACCTGAACATTAGAAAAAAAACTAGGTCAGGAATTGGGGGAGAAGAAATTCTCTCTCATTTCTGAGAGTTAGATCAAGTTATTGGTATGTATGGAATCGTGGCTTGATGCTTGACATTTTTCATGTTGTAAGTTTGTGCTAAAAGTCCAGGAATCAGGAGTTGTGTTTGAAGCAAGAAGGGCGCGCGTTTTTCAAATGTTTGTCTGAAGGTTGAAGACAACCTCTCATGGGCTGGGCCTGAAATGTTTTTCCTCTCCACACCACTGTTTTACACATGCGCCCCCCCTGGCCCATTTTGAGTTATATTTGTCATTTTTAATTTTTTCCTTTTGATTTTGTTTCTATATTTTTATTTAAGCATGAAAAAATATTAAAATTATTTTTACCACATTTTTTGCATTTTATTTGATATTTATTTGGTTTTATTTAGTTTTGTACTTAAATAAACATAAATATACTTTTATTAAAAATAGCTAAAAATAATACTAATACATTTTATTTTCTGATTTTATTTTATTTTCTCTCTTGAAAACATTTTATATAAAATATACTTTTTTTTGTAAATAATAAATATTTTATTTTTGTACATATTTAATATATTTAATAAATAATATACTTATATATACTTATTAGAATATTTAGGATAAAAACATAAAAATAATACATTTTTATTTTTATTAATATTTAACATTAAAAATACCTTTTTGACAATATACTTTCTTTTTATTTATTTTTTTGTACATAATTAATAAATATTGCATATAATAAATTAATACATTTTATTTAGCAAATTAGGGTTTTGCCCTAGAACATAAAAATATCAAAAATTAATTCATTTTATTTTTGTTTATTTGACACATAAAAAATAATTTTTACATACATAAAAAAATCATTTTGGCATCTTGCATATTTATTATATTTTATTTAATTATTGTATATTAAATAATTTGTGTAATTCAATTTGGATGTAATAGCCTAGGTTTTAATTTCTTGCTAAAATATCCCCATTTGAACATTTGTACCCCCCATCCCATATATTGTGTTGTAATAATTTAGGACCTTTAAATTCCGCATTTAAAAGCTTTCTAAATATGCCATGATAGAATTAGGGTTTTGTATGCAAAAATCAATCAAAAATTAGCTTGACCTAACAAAAGATAAAAAAGCATGAAAATGGACAACACCAATCACACTTGCACCCCCCTAGGGTTATTCCACTTGTTGCCTTCAATAAATGGGCCATATTGCATGTTAGGTATCTTTGGCAAAAACAAAACAAATTCAAATGATCATAGTCCCTCGATGACGCTTTCGAAAGTTTCCTAAAAGATGATCAAGTCCCTTAAAGGAAAAATTGCCCAAAGATACTTGGAACCATTGCAATCATGGTCTAAACGATGACCCGCGCCTGTCCCGTTCACATCCTAACACAAGATTGTCCACCAAATACAATGGTGGAACAAAATTGTTAAAAGGGTTAAAACATAGCAAAGATCTTTGAGAAATTTAGGGTAGACAACTCTTGGTTACTTGCCAACTTGCAAAACAAAAACACTTGCCTATTTTTCAAAACCACACATCACAACACACTTTCAAAAACAACTTTCAAAAACATTGAAAACTTTTCAAAAGATAAGTACACCTTTGTATACATCCCAACATGGATCATTACAAAGGTTGCCACCACATTGGCCTCTTTTCAAAACATTTTCAAACCCACACACACACACAAAGCACCATTTCAAACAATTGAAAATAAAGGCAAAGTGATCTAAGCAAGTAACTAAGAGCCCATGGATAACCATGGATAGAAAGGGTGCTAATACCTTGCCTTTCTATAATCTACTCCCCGAACCCAAGAAAACATCTCAAAGGTTTTTGCTATGCTTTTTAACCTTTCCTTAGGATAAAATAAAAAGTCGGTGGCGACTCTTGCTCAACCGAAACATTTGCGAAAACAAACGCAAAACCTCAAGTCAGTTTTCCCACCGTATCACAGAACTGACGACTCTGCTGGGGAGTACTTAAAAGTGGAGTAACCTTAGGGCTTAGATCACCTTTGTTTTCAATTGTTTGCTTTGTTTGCTTTTATATTTGTGGGCTTTGCATCAGAGTTTCATAGATCCTAACCCGGATCTGGGGAATACCCTTTTAGGTAGCATAATCTGTGAGGGACCTGTCCGGTGTAGACCGACATGGGTGAAGCAGTGGCTACGTTGGTGTGGCGCCTTGGTCTGTACCGATATCCCTTGTGTTGCAACGAGGAGAATATGGGTCTTCTAAGGAGTCATTAAGCACCAACCGACCTTAGAACCCTAAATTGACCCAACTTGGCCATAGAACAGTAGCAGTATGCTACACTCATTGAGGCTAAACTCTCGCAATGGTTCTGGCCGCAAGAAAAGATTGCGATGCTGGAGTTATGACCGATTGAGGGTAGTCAATGATATTGAGATCCTCTAGAACCCGGTTACTTTTGATAGGACAGGTTTTAACCAACGAAACTAAAAGAGGGTAACACCTAAACTTCATGCTGGCCTAAACCCTAAGGGTTGTCTTGTGTGACTTGTGTGCCTTATCATGCTTGCCTTTGTGAATACTTGTGGTGTGCTTCATCATAGTATCATACCATCATACCATTGCATGCATCCTGCATAAGGACTGACCCATTTCAAAGACAAGAGGGTTTCATCTTTGCTCTGTTTTGTAGGACATCATGATGCCCGTGCGTAGAAATACTATCCGGCTCAACTTTGTTCAACCACCTACTTTGCTCAAAGATTTGGTTGATAGGATTCCAAACACTACTTCCTTCATCAAGAGGCATGGTTCTCTCCTTGGCTTGATCACTTCAAAGTGGGACCAACAACTGATAAGTGTCCTGACCCAGTTTTATGATCCCCTGTATCATTGCTTCACCTTTCAAGACTTCCAGCTGGTCCCTACCCTGGAAGAATTCTCTGATTTGCTTGGTATCCCTGTTTTGGAGCAGACTCCATTCACTGGTTGGGAGAAGACTCTTAGGCCTGAATAGATTGCTGCAATTCTCCCCTTAACCAAAGAAGAGGTAGTGGCTAACTGGGAAACTAGAAGTGGAGTTAAGGTCTTTTTGGTTAAGTTTCTGGTTGGCAAAGCTAATAGTTTCTGGAATGACTTAGACTTCAAGGCGTACGAAGACATTCTGGCTCTTTTAATCTATGGTCTGGTATTGTTTCCCAATCCTGATACCTTTATCAATATCTATGCCATAAGGATCTTCATGTCTCGGAACCCTGTACCCACTCTTTTGGGTGATATCCTGCAATAACTCTATGCTCGTACTGCCCGAAGATGGGGAACTCCATGGTGTTGTGCTCCTTTGTTAGTGAGGTGGTTTATTTCGCACCTTCCTAAGTTCGTGCTGAAGAATGAAGAAGGAAAGGGTTGGGCTCATAGGTTAATGTCTCTCACTGATAATGACATCACTTGGACTCTTAGAGGTTTGGATGAGGTAGCTGTTATTGATCGTTGCGGAGAATACCCTAATGTTCCATTGATCGGTACCCAGGGAGGAATCTCTTATAACCCGTGTTTAGCTCTCCGTCAGTTTGGAAGAGCCAGAAGAGTAGGGCCTCATGAGATGTTGGTTCCTCACTTCCATTTTGAATTTCAGGCAGGCAGTGACAAACTACGCCATGGATTCATTAAGGCTTGGGACAGAATTCACAAGGCTGACCCATATGAGTTAGGACCGAAGACTTCTCTACCAATGGAACCCTATTGCAGATGGGTCCGCATCCATTCTCAGAAGTTAGGTATGCCATACGAAGCTGTCAGGCCTATCATTCTTGAATCTCCTGATGAAGACGGGGTTCCTCCAACTGTCCTCCCTCCTCAGATACCCACTGATGTTGATACCCTAAAGAGATCTTGGGCGCAGCTACAGGAAGAACGGGATTATTATCGGGAAAAATTCAATGAACAGGAACGAAAGATCCAGAAGCTGACTAAGCAATTGGAGGAAGAGCGGATCCTGAATAACTATATCCGTACCGAGAAGAGGAGGCCATGGGAGCACTGATGAGCTTTGGATGTTTCCTTTTACAGTTTTTATTTCCTTTTCAGTATATTTCACTCTTGTAATGCCCAAGGGAAAGCTGTTGAACAATTTAAAAGTTTGAATCTAATGAAGTATGTTTCCTTTTTGTCTACAAAGTTGAATCCCGATTGTCTTTGAAAACATAAATCATACGCATCTCATTACATCATATGCATAACAGGTACCCTTTTTCCAGAGGTTGCTTAATCTTCTTCGCTATTTATTTGAACAGTCATCATGAATCCTTAATCATCCAGTGAACAAGCTATCAAGGCCCTACAGGCCCAGAACGCCCAGTTTCAAGAGATGGTCATGAGCTTAGCCCAAGGTCAACAAGAGTTGAAGGCTCAGCTCCTGAAGAAGAAGAAGAAGAAGAGGACTGCGTTGTTCAACACTGGACGCCGGTTTGGGAATACACTCCATAATGAGGCTGATCAGGCTACCTCCTCTGCAGAGAAAGACAGTCCCCAAGGGGGAAGGGCTCCTAGTCCTGCAGTCTCTGACAACGAGACGGATTATAATGATGAACAGTACCCTCCTGCTGAAGACAGGTACAAGCAACTAGAGGACCGTTTAAGTGCCATGGAGATTCAAAATGTACCGGGGCTGGATTTTGGAGATCTAGGTTTATCTTCTGGGGTGGTGATCCCACACAAGTTCAAGGCGCCTGCCTTTGCGAAGTACGACGGGGCTTCCTGTCCTAAGCTGCATCTCAGATCATATGTAAGGAAGATCCAACCTTACACTGCAGACAAGAACCTATGGATCCATTTCTTTCAGGATAGCCTTTCAGGGTCTCAACTCGAATGGTTCTATCAGCTAGATGGAGTCAGTATTCAAAACTGGGAGGATTTGGCTACCGCATTTTATAGACAGTATCAGTACAATTCTGACCTCGCTCCTACGCGTACCCAACTTCAGGGTATGTCACTTGGGACGGGCGAAGGATTTAAGGAATATGCGCAAAAGTGGAGATACCTGGCTGGCAGGGTGCAACCACCACTGACTGACCGTGAACTTGTTGACATGTTCCTAGGGACCCTGTCTGGTCCATTCTTCAACCACTTGATTGGTAATTCTTCTGCTGGGTTTACAGATTTGATCTTGACGGGTGAGAGGATAGAGGCTGGTATCAAGTCAGGGAAGATATAGAAGGGTGCCTCCGCGAGTACTGAGAAGAAGCCTTTCAAGAAGGAAGCTAGTGCTGTTTATGGTCCTAGAAGACAAGTTAAGCCAGAACGCCGTCAAACTGTCAATGCATTGGTAATTTCAAAGCCTGCTGCTGCTCCTCAGCAGTACAACCAACAAAGGGGTGAGAGACCCAAGAGGCAGTACACTCGGCTCAGTATGACCCTGTCTCAGATTTTTCTGCAACTACTGTCAACCAATTTGGTAACTGTCAAGGAAGCTCCGAAGGTGGTTAACACAGCTTCTCCGAAATACAACCCCAACGCCCGTTGCGCTTATCACTCTGATAGCCCCGGGCATACTACGGACGATTGCTGGGCTCTGAGGAATAAGGTTCAAGACCTTATTGATGCTAAGGAAATACAGTTTGAGGCGCCCGAAAGGCCCAATGTTGTGACTGCTCCCATGCCCCAGCATGGAGTGAATGCTGTGGAAGAAGACCGATATGTAGCCTCCGTGGAAGAGATTGTTACTCCGTTATCGACTGTTAAAAGGAATCTGTTGCTAGCCGGTTTATTTCCGGGATGTGATGAAGATTGCCTTCTATGTGCTGTTTCGCCTTTTGGTTGTCCTTTGCTGAAATCAGGTATCCAAAGCCTGATGGATAGCAAAGAAATCTTGTTCGAGAAAATTGCTGTTCCTGCTGTCCCTGTTGAAGAAGTTTCTATTGTCACTATTTTCAACAAACCTCCCAAGGCTCCTTCAAAGAAGCCTGTCAAAATCATGTCCACTCAGAAGATTGCTCCTATCATCATCACTGTTCCGGCGCCTCTCCCCTATACATCCGACAAAGCTGTCCCGTGGCACTATGGGGCAGATGTTTATGTTCTTGGAGTAAAGCAAGAGTTTGATACTAATACCGGCGTCAGTAACATCACCGGACCTACCAAAGTTACTCGCAGTGGTAGGTTGTTTTCACCAGATATCGCACCACCAGCTATTCAGAAACCCCTTATCATCACACCTGCAAGTGTGCATGTTCCACTTTCTAATCAAGTTCCTGTTTCTACCCCTGCTGCCGAGTCCTCTGACGCTCGGGGCAAAGGGATTGCTACTGATTTGCCTGCCCTGACGAAGGCGCCGAAGACAACCACTGTTGAAGCCTCCCAGCAAGAGATGGAGGATACACTCAAGATTATCAAGAAAAGTGATTTCAATGTTGTTGAGCAGTTGGGGCACACCCCCTCTAAAATTTCTATGCTATCACTGTTATTGTGTTCAGAGGCCTATGCCAAGGCCCTGATCTCCTTCCTGAAGACGACCCATGTGCCATAAGAAATGTCTGCTGATCAATTTACTGATTGCATGGCCAACTTGACTGCTGATAACGGGTTGGGCTTCTCGGACGCCGATCTGACCGCCAAAGGAAAGAAACATAATGACGCCCTGCATGTCTCCATTGAATGCAGGGGCACTACTCTTGCCCATGTGTTGGTAGACACCGGTTCTTCATTGAATGTATTGCCCAAGAAGGCTCTAGACAGATTAGATTGTGAGGGTCTGGAGCTCAAGCCTAGTAACATTGTTGTCCGAGCCTTCGACGGTTCAAAAAGGATGGTACATGGTGAAGTTGACATTCCGATCCGGGTTGGCTCTCAAGTTTTTGATTCTACTTTCTATGTGATGGATATCCGTCGATCCTACTCTTGTTTGCTGGGTCGTCCATGGATCCATAAGGCTGGATCTGTGACCTCCATGCTACATCAAAAGCTTAAATACCCAGTCAGAGGAAAGATTGTGACGGTTCAGGGAGAGGAGGAATATATGGTCAGCCACTTAAACTCGTTCCGGTACATAGAGATGGATGGGGAATTCATTGAAACCCCCTTTCAACACTTTGAGGAGGTACCTCAGACATTGGCGTCAGCAGAAACTGTGATTGAAGACCCTCCTTTGAAGATGGCTTCCTTAAAGGATGCCCAGGCTGTGATTGAGAAGGGCGAGTGCGCAAACTGGGGCCGACTTCCTGACTTTACTCCGAAGACTGACAAGTTTGGTTTGGGCTTCACTGCAGAGGCTCAGAGGGCTGTTCGCAAAGCAAGATTTGGAAGACCTCCTGTATTCATCACCAACCCGGGAGTGAATGCTATTGAAGACGAAGTGGAGGAATCTGAATTTGACAGCTGGATCTACCCAATAACCGACAATGGACCAAGCAACTGGACCTCCAAAGACTTCACACCTATTACTTTTGTCACTCAGTAATGAACTCTTTTGTTTTCAATTTGTAACAAACAATGTGTTGAAACTTTTATGGCTCGGTGTCCTACCCGGGGCACCGCGGCTTCATTTGTGAGGGCTTTTGTATGTCATTTTCATATATCGTTAATCAAAACATTGGACGTTTGTTGCATTTCAAATCTTGCTCCTTTTTCTTTCTTTGTTATATATTGCAAAACAGCTATATTTACACACACTCACTTATACAGGTTCCAATCCACTCTGGATCTCACTGGTAACGACTCTGCTACTGCCAGTTATGACTTCGAAAATCCGATCAACTTAGCCGAAGACGAAGGTGAAGATGATTGTGAAGTGCCTGTTGAACTTGCAAGACTGCTACTCCAGGAAGAGAGGGCCATTCAGCCACATGAAGAGCCAGTGGAAACGGTAAATTTGGGTACTGAGAAAGACAGAAAGGAAGTCAAGATTGGTGCCAATCTGGAGCTCAGTGTGAAGCAACGTTTGACTCAGATGCTGCATGACTATGTGGAAATCTTTGCCTGGTCTTACGAAGACATGCCTGGGTTGGATACCGACATTGTGGTTCATCACTTGCCTACCAAGGAAGACTGCCCTCCGGTAAAACAGAAGGTCCGCCGTATGTGTCCAGAGATGTCTGAGAAAATCAAAGCTGAGGTTATGAAACAATTTGATGTCGGATTTCTAGCAGTGACTTCTTACCCTCAGTGGATTGCCAACGTGGTTCGAGTGCCTAAGAAAGATGGTAAGGTCCAAACGTGTGTTGATTACAGGGATTTGAATAGGGCCAACCCCAAAGATGACTTCCCTCTGCCTCATATCGATGTTCTAGTTGACAATACTGCTCAGCATAAAGTATTCTCCTTCATGGACGGCTTCTCCGGTTATAATCAGATCAAGATGGCTCCTGAAGACATGGAGAAGACCACTTTTGTTACTCAGTGGGGCACCTTTTGCTACAAGGTCATACCTTTTGGGTTGAAAAATGCTGGGGCAACCTACCAACGTGCCATGGTTGCTTTATTTCATGATATGATCCATCACGAGATAGAAGTATACGTCGACGATATGATTGCAAGGTCCCAAACTGAGGAGGAACACCTTGACCATCTACGGAAGCTGTTTGACCGTCTGAAGTTGTACAAGCTGAGGTTGAACCCGAACAAATGCACCTTTGGGGTGAGGTCTGGAAAATTGCTAGGCTTCATCGTAAGCGACAAAGGTATTCAAGTGGACCCTGCCAAGGTGAAAGCCATACAAGAGATGCCAACTCCCAAGACAGAGAAAGAAGTCAGAGGTTTTCTAGGACGGCTGAACTATATTGCCCGATTCATCTCACATCTAACTGCTACCTGTGAACCAATCTTCAAGCTACCGAAGAAAGATCAAGTAGTACATTGGAATGATGAATGTCAGGCTGCTTTCGAAAAGATCAAAGAGTATCTCCAAGAACCACCCATTCTTATGCCACCGGTTGAAGGGAGACCTCTAATACTATACTTGACAGTACTTGACAACTCAATGGGGTGTGTGCTGGGGCAGCATGACGAGTCTGGCCGAAAAGAGCACGCTATTTATTACCTGAGCAAAAAGTTTACCGACTGTGAGACTCGGTACTCATTGCTCGAGAAAACTTGCTGCGCTCTGGTATGGGCTGCTCGCCGGCTGAGACAGTATATGTTGACTCACACTACTCTGTTGATTTCAAAAATGGATCCAATCAAGTACATATTCGAAAAGCCTGCTCTGTCCGGAAGAATAGAAAGATGGTAAATGATCTTGACAGAATATGACATCCAGTACACAACTCAAAAAGAAATCAAGGGAAGTGTATTGGCAGACCATTTGGCTCACCAACCAGTGGATGATTACCAGTCGATGAACTTTGAATTTCCAGACGAGGATATCATGGTAGTAACTGATAGTGAAGTACCTGGACCGGATGAAGGACCTGAGGAAGGATCCCGATGGTCTATGCACTTTGACGGAGCCTCGAACGCTTTGGGTAATGGTATCGGCGCTATGATCATATCCCCTAAAGGCACTCATACTCCACTTACCGCTCGGTTGTGTTTCAACTGCACCAACAACATGGCGGAGTATGAGGCATGTATCATGGGTCTTCAAGCTGCAATTGACTTAAGGATCAAGTTTCTGAGTGTCTTCGGAGATTCCGCTCTCGTGATCAATCAGGTCAAAGGCGAGTGGGATACGAAACACCCAAATCTTATTCCTTACAAGGAGTATGTGCTGACATTGCTTCCCCACTTCGAAGAGATAACATTTGAACACTTCCCAAGAGAGGAGAATCAGTTAGCGGACGCGTTGGCTACGATGTCTTCTATGTTCAAAGTCAAATGGGACAACGAAGCACCCCAGATCATTATTTGGAAGTTGGATGAACCTGCACACTGCTGCGATCTTGAGGTCGAAGAGGTAATAGAAAAACCCTGGTATCATGAGGTGAAGAGATACTTGGAAGCTCAAGAATACCCCGAAGGCGCATCGGTTAATGGCAAGAAGTTCCTGAGAAGGTTTGTGGCAAAGTTCTTCCTCAGCAACGACATTCTCTACAAGCGAAACCATGATTCAACTTTACTGCGTTGTGTGGATAAGACTGAAGCAGAAAAGATCATGGAAGAGCTACATGAAGGTACATTTGGAACACATTCCAGTGGACATACCATGGAAAAGAAAATCCTTCGGGCAGGATATTTCTGGTCCACAATGGAAGCCGACTGTTACCAACATTCTCGGACTTGTCATAAATGCCAGATCTATGCTGATAAGGTGCACATTCCTCCGGTTCCTCTGAACGTCTTGACAGCACCTTGGCCGTTTGCAATGTGGGGCATCGATATGATCGGCGAGATCCGACCTACAGCATCCAACATGCATCGCTTCATCTTGGTAGCGATTGATTACTTCACAAAGTGGGTCGAAGCAGCTTCTTATGCTACCGTAACCAAGAACGTCGTGGCACGTTTCATTCGGCATAACCTGATCTGTCGATACGGTGTACCTGAGAGGATCATTACGGACAATGGTACCAATCTTAATAACAAGATGATCACTGAGCTCTGCGAGCAATTCAAGATACAACACCACAATTCTTCTCCCTACCGGCCGAAGATGAATGGGGCTGTAGAAGCGGCGAATAAGAATATCAAGAAGATTGTGCAGAAGATGACAGTGACCTACAAAGATTGGCACGAAATGTTACCATTTGCTCTTCATGGGTACCGCACCTCAACACGGACGTCGACAGGGGTAACTCCTTTCTCCTTGGTCTATGGCATGGAGGCAGTCTTGCCTATTGAAGTCCAGATACCCTCTCTTCGGATAATGAAGGATGCAGACTTGAGCGAAGATGACTGGATCCAGACTCGACTTGATCAATTAAACCTAATTGACGAAAAGAGACTCACTGCTATTTGTCATGGTCAGACGTACCAAAAACGGATGATCAGGGCATTTAACAAGAAAGTCAGACGACAAGAGTATCAAGTCGGAGACCTGGTAATCAAGCACATCATTCTCCCTCAAAGTGATCCCCGGGGCAAATGGACCCCTACATACGAAGGGCCATTTGTGGTTAAACATATCTTCTTAGGAGGAGCTATGATTCTAACCACCATGGACGGTGACGACCTTCCTCACCCCGCCAATGCAGACATAGTAAAAAGATACTACGCATGAATAAAAGACCCGCTAGGTTGACATACCTAGGAAAAAATAAGGGCTTCCCAGCGAACCAAAAGGGTTCCGGCAAAAATAAGGGATGAAAATGAAAAAAAATCTGTACACCCGGCAAGTCGAAAACCTGAAAGGGCGGCTTGGGCAAAAATGGGTATCCCGGTGGACTGAAAACCCGAAAGGGCGGTCCAGGAAAAAGTTAGGGATAAAGCGTAATACTATGTCTCATTGGATCACCATGCATCCAGAATTCGGCATCAACTATCGGGCTCAGACTTCATCATCGATCAATCAGCTTCATCTTCAACTAAGCAGCAAAGTGATGAGACGCTTGAAGACATAAAGGCGATAGCAGAGTTGGAACCCAGTGGGATTATTTTTCACATAGCTGTTTTGTTTCCTTTTCAAAATTGTATAAACTCTATGTTATTCGGCGGCGTTCTCTTACTAGTACGTCAGCCTCCTGTACATAAACGCCTATTTACAGGCAAATTTCAAAATCAATACAAGTTCAATTTTCCAAACAAATTGCCAATTGTTTTTTTCTTTTTTCTGTTTTGTCTTGCGAAGAACGTCCAATGTTCATTTTTTGATATATGCATTTGACATTAAATTGATAATTCATAAATACTTGCATGCGAAACAAAGGACTGATTACAGGTGACATCAGAAACTGGGGCAATGTAGAATTGTCCAAGCAGTCTAGTTGCTCTGTCCACCGAGGTACCAAGGTAGGTTCGACTGAAGAACGTGACCAAGCTACCTCAACTCCCCACAGAGTAAGGCAAGATTCAACAATACTTTCCCCAAGTAGAGTTGGTTTCCTATCAGCCCCAAAAAGGCACAATATTCCCCTAGCGAGTCAGCGACACTCTCCCCAAGCAGAGTTAGTCTACAGCCAGCCTAAAGGAAGTTGGGTATCCCCAAAAGATCTCAACATTCCCCAGCGGAGTATAAACATTCCTCAGCAAGCATCCCCGACAGTCTTGATCTAAGATTGTTCCCCTGCGGAATACCAGACACCCCAGTGGAACCATTTTCCAGTATAATTCAAAAGTTTCCCCAGGAAAGTTGGAACCCATATCCCCAGCAGGTCTTGAAGCTTATCCCCAGTAGATTCTGGAAGCTTATCCCCTGCAGAGTACGAACGTCCCTCCCCGTTTTTATTCAAAGGTTATTTCCCCACCAGGGTATAACTGGGTTATCCTCAGCTAATCACCACGGAAAGATCGTCCTCAGCGAAGTTCTTCCTATCCCCAGTGGAGTTCATCAAGTTCCCCAACATAACTTATCAGCGGAATCCTCAGTAGAGTTTATCATTGATATCCCCGGCGGAGTTTATCAGTGGAATCCCCAGCGGAGTTCTCATCAAAGCCTCAACGAAGTATCTCTTCCCATAGAGTAATTCCCCTCAGAGTAATCTCTCCAACAAGTTTATTCCCCAACGGAGTCATCTTCTCCTACCGGTGTATTCTTGCAACCATCATCCCCAGCGGAAACGAAGAACTCTACTCTTCAACATCAGCCCAGGATCTGATTCCCCGGCCGGTCGTCAAGGATTTATTTTCCTAGACGAAAATACATTCATAGACATTTCACATTTCATACATCCTGCTTACATACATGATAAAGTGAATACAACACTATATCATTTTGAACATCGTGACATCATGCATTTCATACATCATGACATTGCATACAAACTGATGTTTTGCCTTTCAGGAAAAGGTCAATCCAAAGATGATTACTATCAACTATCACAATTCCAGACTCGATTCCTGTATCTAGCCAGGGCACGTCTGAAGAGTTTGAAGATTCGATTCCTGTATCCAGCCAGGGCATATCTGTTGACGACTAATTCCAGATTCGATTCCTGTATCTAGCCAGGGAATATCTGAAGAGTTTGAAGATTCGATTCCTGTATCCAGCCAGGGCATATCTGTTGACGACTAATTCCAGATTCGATTCCTGTATCTAGCCAGGGAACGTCTGAAGAGTTTGAAGATTCGATACCTGTATCCAGCCAGGGCATATCTGTAGACGACAGTTCCAGATTCGATTCCTGTATCTAGCCAGGGTACATCTGTGAACAACCAATTGTAGATTCGATACCTGTATCCAGCCAGGGCATATCTGCATGAAGAGACTGAAGATCAACACCTGTAACAGGCCAGGAAACATCTTCCTTTCTCAAAGTACGCAAGTTCTCGCTAAGGAATCTCTTACGCGATCAACACTTCCAAATGGCATCTATAAGCCCATTCCCGACAAGGTTCTGTCACACTTCCAGATGGCATCTATAAGCCCATCCCCCTATCCATCCTATCTCCAAATGTAATCTGTAAGCCCATTCCCGCTACCACATTGCTGATACTCCAGCATGCGAGTGCAAATTTCAGGGCACTCTAGTGTCCAATCTCCTTTTACCCTCAAGTCGCGAAAGGCAAACTTGCCAATCTATCTCTTCAGGTTTAAGAAGATTGAATAGGGGCAACTGTTGTACCCCAAAATTTTCCCTCCCATTTCCTCAACATTTTCTCACCACAAGACCCTTGGAGCTCAAGATCCAGTTAGGGTTTCCTCTGCTCAAGACTTCTCCTTACACTGTTGACCCAAATTAGGGTTTGTGTTTGCACAAAGATGTTTTGACCTAAAATGCCTAAGATGACTTTCATGCTTCATGTTGGACTCCCAAGTTTATCCATACCAAGTTTCAAGCCTTGATTCCAATCTTTGCCCAGTCAATTGGACAGTTGACCTAGAAATCAGCTGTATTAGGGAAAAAGTCAACTGTGGTCAATTGACAGTCAAACCTCATGAAATTTGACCCACATCAACATTATGAACCTATATAAACCATTTTGTCAAGTTTGGATCATAATTCCATAAAATTTGATCAGATCACCAAAAGGGCAAAATGGTCATTTTTAGGGTTTTGACTGCACAAAGGCAATTTTTGACTGTTTGACCTAGCCAATGGCAAACCAAGCTCACATATGGACTCAAGGACCCCATGGAATTGTCTTTACATGTTCAAAAAATTCAAAAGATCCCAAATGCACAAGATTGACAGATGAATTTTCCAGTCAACTGAGCTAAATTTGATTGTATACTGAAAAGTCAAACTTTGACTTTTTGGTCAAAATCAAGTGTCAAGATTCATTTTCCATCAAAACATGCCAAATCATGAAACTTGTTCATCAATAAATCAAGAATTGCAAATTAGGGTTTGAAATGAAGAATTTTCATAACTTAGAATTTTTCTAAGTTATGAAAATCCCTAATTTTTTCCTAACTTTGTCCCATTTTTTCATCAAGATACATTTGGATTCAAGGAAAACTCAAAACATTAAAGTTGTAGTCCATTGCAAAATCTACAACTTTGATTCACAAAGTTTCCTCAAAAGAAGCTTGTAGCTCAAGTTACAATTTTTGGAACAAGGGTGCAAAACATTCTTAACTTAGAAAAATTTTGACCTATTCTAGGCAGGATTTTTGCCTAACTTCATGGCCACTTTTCACATGTTTCCACTTTGAATTTCAATTTGCATTACAAAGATGGATTGTAGTACACATTCCAAGCTTTCCAAAATGTCCAAGAACTCATCAAACAACCTTGTGGTTAGGGAGAATCGAATTTCGAAATATAGGCAAAACTCACTTTGTTCATGAGCCATTTCCATGTCCATAACTTGTGCATTTTCAAACTCAGCATATGCAAGCTACATTACAGGCCTTTTATCTCATCCACACTCAATAATTTAATGCAAATACTTTGTGTTCAAGCCTTATCTTATGTGTTTAACCATTACATGCCAATTTAATCCATAATTAGAAAAAGCATTTTATCTATTCTTGTAAAGTTGAACTTTATGTCAAATTTACAATCCAAGTAGTACAATGCAGATCTTCTAGGCACAAGTTATTGAACTAATCCCACTGATCAAGGAGAGATTATGCAGCACATTTGAGGGGCCTAGGAGAGCTTGTAAACCAACTTGCCATTTCTTGCTTAAGTGAGAAGTAACTTTGCATAACACACACCATCTCTCATTTCTGCCAAGACAAGCTTAAGAAAACTTTTTAAACACATTCCAAATATCAAACCTAAGCCAAGGCACAAGTTAACCACCTTCAAAACCCCATCATTCATCAAAACACCCTCCTACTGCAGAAAACAGAGTCACCTCTGCAGTTGGACTTCCACAGCTCATTTCCATCGTGCACTTTCATCCAAACCACTTCATACACCTTCCATAACATCCATACAAACTATTCCAAGCATTGAACTGGAACTGTAACAGCCATAGCCAAGTGTGCCATTTTCATTTTTCATCTGTGCAAGTTAACTTCTGTAGCTCGATTCAGCAAGATTCAAAGCAAGCTAGAGGTTGGAAAAGCATCCCTGAACATAAAGCAAGCTATACAAATCCTCACTTTGCATTGAAAGTACCTCCATTGCCAGACACGAATCAAGCTGAAAAGGTAAGTTTTTGAACTTCTATCTCTATATCCAGGCATAGTTAGGTCTAAGTTTGTGAAGAAAACATGTTCTAATCATGGCCCTGAATCCACCCATATCATTACTTTTCATTTATATTGCATATGCTGAGAGAATTTGGAACCTGAACATTAGAAAAAAACTAGGTCAGGAATTGGGGGAGAAGAAATTCTCTCTCATTTCTGAGAGTTAGATCAAGTTCTTGGTATGTATGGAATCGTGGCTTGATGCTTGACATTTTTCATGTTGTAAGTTTGTGCTAAAAGTCCAGGAATCAGGAGTTGTGTTTGAAGCAAGAAGGGCGTGCGTTTTTCAAATGTTTGTCTGAAGGTTGAAGACAACCTCTCATGGGCTGGGCCTGAAATGTTTTTCCTCTCCACACCACTGTTTTACACATGCGCCCCCTGACCCATTTTGAGTTATATTTGTCATTTTTAATTTTTTCCTTTTGATTTTGTTTCTATATTTTTATTTAAGCATGAAAAAATATTAAAATTATTTTTCCCACATTTTTTGCATCTTATTTGATATTTATTTGGTTTTATTTAGTTTTGTACTTAAATAAACATAAATATACTTTTATTAAAAATAGCTAAAAATAATACTAATACATTTTATTTTCTGATTTTATTTTATTTTCTCTCTTGAAAACATTTTATATAAAATATACTTTTTTTTGTAAATAATAAATATTTTATTTTTGTACATATTTAATATATTTAATAAATAATATACTTATATATACTTATTAGAATATTTAGGATAAAAACATAAAAATAATACATTTTTATTTTTATTAATATTTAACATTAAAAATACCTTTTGGAAAATATACTTTCTTTTTATTTATTTTTTTGTACATAATTAATAAATATTGCATATAATAAATTAATACATTTTATTTAGCAAATTAGGGTTTTGCCCTAGAACATAAAAATATCAAAAATTAATTCATTTTATTTTTGTTTATTTGACACATAAAAAATACTTTTTACATACATAAAAAAATCATTTTTGCATCTTGCATATTTATTATATTTTATTTAATTATTGTATATTAAATAATTTGTGTAATTCAATTTGGATGTAATAACCTAGGTTTTAATTTCTTGCTAAAATATCCCCATTTGAACATTTGTACCCCCCATCCCATATATTGTGTTGTAATAATTTAGGACCTTTAAATTCCGCATTTAAAAGCTTTCTAAATATGCCATGATAGAATTAAGGTTTTGTATGCAAAAATCAATCAAAAATTAGCTTGACCTAACAAAAGATAAAAAAGCATGAAAATGGACAACACCAATCACACTTGCACCCCCCTAGGGTTATTCCACTTGTTGCCTTCAATAAATGGGCCATATTGCATGTTAGGTATCTTTGGCAAAAACAAAACAAATTCAAATGATCATAGTCCCTCGATGACGCTTTCGAAAGTTGCCTAAAAGATGATCAAGTCCCTTAAAGGAAAAATTGCCCAAAGATACTTGGCACCATTGCAATCATGGTCTAAACGATGACCCGCGCCTGTCCCGTTCACATCCTAACACAAGATTGTCCACCAAATACAATGGTGGAACAAAATTGTTAAAAGGGTTAAAACATAGCAAAGATCTTTGAGAAATTTAGGGTAGACAACTCTTGGTTACTTGCCAACTTGCAAAACAAAAACACTTACCTATTTTTCAAAACCACACATCACAACACACTTTCAAAAACAACTTTCAAAAACATTGAAAACTTTTCAAAAGATAAGTACACCTTTGTATACATCCCAACATGGATCATTACAAAGGTTGCCACCACATTGGCCTCTTTTCAAAACATTTTCAAACCCACACACACACACAAAGCACCATTTCAAACAATTGAAAATAAAGGCAAAGTGATCTAAGCAAGTAACTAAGAGCCCATGGATAACCATGGATAGAAAGGGTGCTAATACCTTCCCTTTCTATAATCTACTCCCCGAACCCAAGAAAACATCTCAAAGGTTTTTGCTGTGCTTTTTAACCTTTCCTTAGGATAAAATAAAAAGTCGGTGGCGACTCTTTCTCAACCGAAACATTTGCGAAAACAAACGAAAAACCTCAAGTCAGTTCTCCCACCGTATCACAACCACAATGTCTATATCCAACCCTGGCATGTCCCTGTAGGACCAAGCGAATATATCCATATACTCATGTAATAACTTGATTAGCCTATCTTTGACGCTCTGATCCAACATTTCCCCTAGCTTGATTTCTTTCGGATCTTCCTCTGTGCCCAGATTAATGGTCTCAATAGGCTCTTGATATGGTTGTATGTTGTTAGCCTTTCGCTCTATTTCCCTTGCCATTTCCTCGGAGAGTTCAAGATCTTCGTCATCTTCCTTTTCAGCTTGGTTGATAGGAGCATCAAAATCGTATCAGGTCGTAGCAGTAACGTTATCGGTAATTTTGGGCATGGATCTGCACATTTATCATGTTTTGGTGCATATTTTAGTGCTTGGAATTTGAAAATGCGTATGTAGAGAACGTATTGCCATTTTAAAATTTAACAGATAAATGCAAAAGAAAGACAAGGATCTTAATTGGAAACAGAATATAACTTTTATTAATTGTAAATATTGTATGAAACCAAAAATAGGGAAAACCCTTACAAGCAACCCCTATGCCTCGGGTTTGACATAGGTTCTTTCAAAACAAGAAATATTACTTAGAAAAGAAAATATCTCAGGAATCTCCACAACAGTCCATCCTTTGAGCTCTTCTCTCGGGGCGCCCTCTCTGATGAAGTCAGTTTCCCTTTTGGCATTGATTTCGCTTGATATCATCACCACGTGCCTGCCATGCTCTATTCCTTTGCTGACAAAAGTCTCTTGGATCATAGGGAAACATGCTTTGCCTTTTGTAGCAACTTTCGACAATTCATAGCCCAAACCGAAGCGATTCTTCTTCTCAGGAATTTCTGGGAGCTTTCCCCAACGTTTCGAGGCATCACATCCCATAGTCGCTTGTAGATCTCTCCATGATGTCACTGTAATCTTGTTACCCTTCTCGACTGGTAGTGTTACCATTGAAGAAATTTCCAAGGCTTGGAACGGGATAGCTATACAATCTTCATCAGTACTGATATATCTGTACGATTCAATGTGGCTTACGAAAATGTCTTCCTCGCCGTCAATTATGATTAACTTCCCTTCCACTAGGAACTTCTATTTTTGATGCAGGGTCGAGGTTACTGCCCCTTCCGCATGGATCCAAGGTCTCCCCAGTAAGCAAGTGTATGCTGGTTCGATGTCCATGACCTGGAAAGTGATATTGAATATTTGTGGCCAAATCTTAACTGGAAGGTCCACCTCTCCTAACACCGAGCTTCGAGAACCGTCAAATGCCTTTACTATCGTAGAACTTGGTCTCATTATCACATCGTCTATTGTTAACTTTATGAGACTTGACTTTGGAAACACATTAAGAGCGGAACCGATGTCAGTAAGAACTCTAGACAAATGGGTAGTAACTATTTTCATAGTAATGTGGAGTGCTTTGTTATGGGCCCGACCCTGTGGCGGTAATTCACTGTTGCTGAAACCCAGGTAGGATCCGGACGTTAGATTTGCTACGACATTGTCAAATTGATTTACTGAAATTTCTTTTGCGACATGAGCCGAACTTAACACCTTCATTAATGAATGCCGATGTTCTTCAGAGTTGATGAGTAGCGAGAGTATGGAGATTTTTGCTTGAGTTTGGTGGAGCTGATCCACCACCCTGTAGTCACTCTTTTTGATTATTTTTAGAAACTCTTATGCCTATTGATTGGTGAAGTCTTTTCTCGTAGATTCTGTTTCTTGATTTGTATCAACCACTGCTTTTCCTTTGTCCTTCGCTGGAATCACATCCGTCTTTTTTGATGGCTCGTCTCCAAAAATTCGACCGCTTCGGGTCATACCTCCTGTCCCTGATATGTTTGAAATTGCAGGTCCCTGACTTAGGGATGGCTCACTTTCTTTCTTTACTCTGTTGATGTACACGGATGAATCATAACTCCATGGTACTGCCTTGTCATTTTCGTAAGGGATAGGTGACGGTCCCTTAATTACCATCGTGGCTTTTGGAGTGATGGGTATTAAGAGAGTCTTTTTAGGTGCCCTTCTTGTAATCTCTGCTGATTCTCCCCACTGGATGACTAGAGTTTTCTTGGTAAGACTTAGGCCCTGGCAAGGGATTACCAGTGGATTTTTCCCTCCAATCGTGGCTACATATTTTTCCTCAGGGTACAGTCCGAATTGGACTATCCCATGATCCACCAGATTTTCCAGTGTTGTTTCAAAGGCTTCATTATGCTCTAACAAGAATCCACATTCGAACAAATATTCTTTCAACAAGTTGATAGGGGTTTTTTCTTTAATGGTCTCCCCAAAGTCAGTGACCACCTCAATTGCGTTTATTGTTGGCCCATCGTGCAGAGGCATATGGTTTGATTTGATGTTAGGCTTCTCAAAGGTGATGTCTTGAGACTCTAACAAATCCTAAACCTTGTGCTTGAATTCCCAACATTGTTCTATGGTGTGCCCTAGAGAGTTAGCATGGTACTCACACCTGGCGTCAGCATTGTATCTTTTCGGGAGTGGCCCGACTGGAGGAGCTAAAGGCTTGATTTCCACCAAGGATGCCTTAACCAAGTGTTGTAATAACTGGCTTGGTGCCATGGGCAGTTGTGGTACGGTGGGAGAACTGACTTGGAAGTTTTGCGTTTGTGTTCGCAAATGTTGTGGTTTAGGAAGAGCCACCACCGACTTTTCATTTATCCAATAAGGAAAGGTGAAAAAGCACATGAAAGACCTTTAGAGATGTTTTCTTGAGTTCGGGGGGTAGATTATGAAAATGGAAGGTGTTAGCACCCTTTTCATCCATGGTTTTCCATGGGCTCTTAGTTACTCGCTAGATCACTTGCTTTTGTTTTGACAATGTGCTTGTGGTGTGGGCTTTGAAAGTATTTTGAAAATATCTTTGTAATGGTTCTCGTTTCTATAAGAACGCGTACAAAGTGTTGTTTCGAAAATAGTTCAAAGGTGTGTTTGTGGAATGTGTTTTAAAAGTGATTTTGAAAAGGTGTCTTCTTTGTAATGGCTCTCGTTTCTATAAGAACACATATAAAATGTTTGTCTTTTGAAAATGTTTCAAGATGAAAGTGTTGGTGTAAAAAAATGTTTTTGTTGTGAGCAAGCGAGCAACTAGGAGAGAATCTACCTACTCAGAAGGTCTTTAATGTTCTTTTCCTCCTCCTTTAGATGTTTCTACCTTACCATTGTTTTGGTAAGAAGCCCCACCGTTGGATGTGAAGGGACAGGCGTTGGGACGTTTGTATAGTCATTATAGCAATGTTGTGAGATGACTTAGCATTTTTCTTTTGGGACTAAGATCATTTCGAAAGGCAATTTTGATAGCGTCATTGAGGGGCTATGATCTTATATTTTTGATTTGTTTGTGCTAAGACATCCCACATGCATAACATGGCCATTTTTAGGCAACAAGTGGAGTTAACCTTAAGGGTGCTAGTGTGCAAAGTGTGTTTGATTGCATGCATTTTGGTCTTGTATTTGAAAGGTTATCTACTTGTTGATTTTATCTTGCCATACATCCTAATTACTAGCAATATATGAAAGCAAGTAAAATGCGGAAAATAAAATCCTAAGCTATTACATCACTTTAGAGGGATGGGGGTACAAATTTACAATGGGGATGAAGTGGAGACTGAAATATTACAACCATATCGAATGATAATGAAAACAATGTAAAAACAGTATAAAATAAAAGGAAAAATGCATTTTGAACTGCTATGTGTCGACCCATGTTGCTATGCATCGACACATAGCTTTTCCTTGCCCCTGTAAAATCGGACCAAACTCAGTATGAGTCGATACATACTGAGATGTGTTGACTCATACTTCTTTTTGTATCGATGCGAAACGCGTACGTGTCGACTCATGTAGCTTTCACGTTTCTGTTTTGGAAATTTTTAACAGTATGAGTCGATGAATAAGGCTATGTGTCGACTCATACCCTGTTTTTTCACTTAGAAAGGGTCGACGCATGTAGGTACGTGTTGACTCATCCTGCATTTTTTGCCTTAAACATGGTTTTTTCTTATTTGTACAGGTTAGTTTACAGCATATGATGGATAAACATAAACAGAAAAATGATTTGATAAGCCTAAACAATAAGCAAATAACCAGTTCAAAAGGATCATAAAATGCTACATCTCATCTTCAAAACAAATTATCAGTGATGTGTGAAAAGATATCAAGTCAAGAAGACTTACCTTTGGGCTGCACTGACTGTTCTAAATCTAAATACTTTTCCAAATGTTGTGATGGCCCTAATGAATCTTCAGAAAGCTGCTCCAGACTGTTGAAACTAAGTTAGACTATACTGTAATGTTTTTGGTGTTTTAAGGGTGAAAATGATAGCACTACAAGGACTATTTTATGTTTTGACCATCTTTGTATGTGATAAGGTGTTTGGCTTAAGGGAGAGTTTGTATGATGGAGTAATGGGTTGGGGTCTTGTTTTTTGAATAAGAACTGGTGCTGATTTGAAAATGAATGAGTCAAGCTTACAAAGAATACTATTTTTTCTGCTCAACAAAAACTCTCTATTCTCTCTCTCTCTCTCTCAATCTTCCTCTTCCTCTAAAAAAAATCTCTTTTGTGTCTTATGAGACTGCTCTTTTTGTAGACCCTTGACTGAGGTTTAGGGGGGAAACAAAATAAGTTATTTTGAATTGTTTTTGCCTACTGTTTTGATACTTTCTTCACACAAATTCCTTTTTCCATTTTGGTGCAATCTTGGGACTGTTATGATGCAGGTTTGGGCAGACTGCATAGTGCAGTTTTGGACTGTATAGGACAACATATGCATACTTGTGGTCCAGCATAGCACAAAGTTTCTTGTGGGGCAGCAATGGAGTAGGTTTTGGGGTGTTGTGGAAATATAGCATAACACACTTTGTTCAACTTAGACAGTATAATTTGTAGCATGACACAAATTTGGTCTTGTGGAATATTTTATACACATTATGTCAAGGGTAAAAATATTATGGCAAGGTTTTTTTTGAGAAAAATTCAAACAAGACATAGTTTTAGAATTTGTAATTTTGCAAAAATGCTACTTTGTAGTAACTTGAATTACTTGGATCATCTTGAATTATTTGGAATTGTAGTAAAAGATGTCATGAAGTAAATGAGATTAACCAAGTACAGAAAATACTTAGAAAAATTTCAAAGTCTTGCAAAGTTGGATTTTGATTCTCTTGATTTTTGATGATCAAATTTCATATTTTTGGATGTCTTGACATAATGTGATTTGGGACCCAATTTTGGTAAAAAAAGTCAAAGTTTGACTTTTTAGCGTCTGGTTGACTTTTTCCAGCTGAAACTCTGATTTTGATCATTTTGCCCCCTTTTGATAATTTGAATGATTCTTCTTAGAAAATTGTGATCTGAGGCTTGAAACTTGACTGAAGTAATTCTAAGAGTCTTTGAGGCATGAGAGGGAAAATTTTGGGGTACAACAGTAGTGTATCAAAATTTATGGGTGGCCTTTTAAATCTATCTTGCCTTTGTCCTTGTGGGATTACCAGTGGTTGTGATGTCCTTGGTTGTGAGGCCAGAACATTGACTTCTCCCTTTTTTCTTCTTGGGAAGTTTGAAGCCGGTCTTTTTAAATTGTAAGGGGAATTTGACGACCCCCCTGATATCTTCCCACTTTTTAACCCAGTTTTGATTCTTTCTCCAATAGTCATTAGGTCTGAGAATCCCGACGAGACACTTTCCACCATTTTCTCATAATAAAGCCCTTGTAAGGTTCCCATGAACATGTCTACGAGTTCTTTTTCCAGCAGTGGTGGTTGTACACGGGATGCCATCTCCCTCCATCTTTGAGCATATTCTTTGAAGGACTCTTCTTTCTTTTGGGACATATTTTGGAGTTACAAGCGGGTAGGCGCCATGTCCAAGTTACACTTGTAATGCTTCAAGAAAGCATTAGCAAGATCCGCCCAGATTCGGATATGCGTTCGTTCCAACTGCATGTACCAGTCCAAAGATGCACCACTCAGGCTGTCTTGGAAACAGTGAATAATTAGTTTCTGATCATGGGCATGGGCATGCATCTTCCTACAATACATACGAAGATGATTCCTTGGACAAGTGAGCCCTTTATATTTTCCAAAGTTGGGTACTTTGAATTTTGGCGGTGTAGCGATAAAAAATGTAGCGGGGTAAATCGGAGATCGAATTATTGATTAATTCGTCTCGCAAAAGCAAGAGTCGCCACCGCGCTTTATTATTTCCAAAGGAAAAGGGAAAAGAGCGAAATAAAACCCTAAATATGCAATGTAAATAATACTTTTAAAAGTAATAAGAATACAAGGCGTTTTTGAAAAGAGATCTTATGGTTCGGGGGTTGGTTATACAATGGGAAGGTACTAGCACCCAATGCATCTATAGTACTCTATAGGAACCTTTTGAAATATCTGTTTTATTTAAAATTGATCGCTTGATTGAAAATAAATCGTTTTGGCCGAAAAGGGATACGGACGGTTTTTTGAAGACACGACAACCTAACGTTGAAGTTTTGACTTAAAAGGTGTGAGTTTTGGAGAAATCGGATATTTGGAAAAATTATCCTAAGTTTTAATGAAATGAGGGTATTCGCTCGATCGTTTTTTTTGAGGACATGAAGTCAACAAAAAATTAGACTATTCCCTTTGGATTGGTGCAAACAGAATAAACAAGTACAATGAAATAATTGACAGAAAATGATACACAACAATTAAATGTGAACATGCATTTGATATGATTTTGTTTAATAGGCGAAAAGAAAAGGTTTAATTGATTTCACTTTTTTACGCATTTTTAATGATAAAAGATAATGAGAATTAATAGAAATGTTTTTAATGTTTTTATATATTTCTATTTTTTATGTCTTTTTGTATATTGGTATTTAATCAAAATGAGGGGAATAAAATAAAATGTCTTTTAGTTTCTCATTTTATATGTTTTTTAGAGATATTAAATATTTTCTTTGAATTAAATCAAACCATGAATTTAAAATGAATTAGAAACAAGGAAGGTTAAGGTTATTAAATAAAAACTTAAATTTAAGCTAAATGAGATTTGGGTAAATAATATTAAAATTGTCTATTTAAAATTATATGTTATTCCTAAAAAACTAACTAGTCTAAATTAATTAAACTAAGAAATGAATATAATTTAATTAAAGACAAAATAAAATGAAAATGGGGTATGAATAACAATTAGCAATGGGCTTTTAGTTAAAAGGAAATTGAGTTGGGTTGAGGAGAAATGGGGCGGGTCAGGTCGTGGGCTTAAGAGTCCAAGGGATTAGATGTTGATTAGGGTTGTGTTTGTTTGATAAAGGGATTTAGGGTTTGGTTTAAGGCAGAACGGCGCCTCTCTTCACGATCTTCATCTCTCTCTCGCGCAGCTTCTTCGTTTTCTTTGCCTCCATTGTTGATGTTTCCTTATTCCGGCCACCCACACCAAGTCTCTCTTCCCTCCAATGTTGACGCGGCGGCTTCAAGCGGAGACGGTAATGACCAAAACATTTTCGTTAATGTTGATTTAATTCGCGTATAAGCTTTACAGTTTCGTTGTTGGTTTTACAATTTCTTAGTGACTTTAAGGTTTCTTGGTTGATTCTGACTAGTTTACCATTTTTACTTTCCATGTCGATTTGAATGGCATTTTAAGGAATGAGAATGGAAGAAGGCGTTACCTAGGTGGAGAAGGAGGAGGGCTTGGGGTGATGGAGGCCGGACAGCAGGGAGACAGCAGGCGCGCACGGTGGTGAACGGTATTCGCGATTTCCTTCCTTTTGCTTGAATGCTACTGTGTTTGCTATTGTTGGAACCTGTTGAACTGCACTTTGGCTCTTTCTTCTTCTTCTTGAATATTATTGCCTAGGATACTTGAGATACTTGCCTTGTTGCCCAGTGATGTGTACACTGAGGGCCTCACCGATTTGCCTTGAAATGTTGCTTTGGATATTTTGTGGAATTGGATGATAACTCTCTCTTCTTCTTGAATGCTGTTGCCTATGGTGGGTTTATCGCCTATGATGAATGAACTTTCTGAGGCTAGGGAATGGATTTGAAAGCTTGGATATGCTGGATTTACGAAAATGGTATGGCTTGAACTTGTAAAAGGTTTTATCAGGTTTTTGTGTGCAGGCCTTTACAGTAGGGATATCGTTTTTTACTGGTATGAGGATTGAGCTATGTTTTATGGTTTTCTTGACAGCATGTTAAGGCATTGGTTGTTTATGATGATGGGTGGTGTTGACAGTGGGATAGTGATATTGGCTATAGGGGGCTCAATCAGTCGGTAATGTTTTGTATGGTTTGGAAAATCGTTTTCTCAGTGATTATGCAGGTTTTGTTTTGGTTTGGGATAACTCAGTGATGGGTTATGTATTGACAAAGAGCTAAGGCATTAGCAGGTTTTTATGGTCTTGACAGGATGCTATGGTTTTTTGGTTATGTTTTTGCTAACTTGTATATTTCGTTTTCTCTTATGCTGTTTTTTGAAGATGGGATCCTTTGTTTTCCCTTTGTTGTAATATAACAGTTCTCCTCTCTTCTCTTGCGCTACAGGCCAGGAACTTTGAAAACAAATCTCTTGGGATCTCCCTGAGCATTCTGCACTACTGTCCACTCAGTTTGCCTTTATTCTTCTTCTGTGCTATTATTCTTACTGGCTATATTTCTTAGTTTGTTTTGTATATCTCTTTCTGCCTAAGCTAAGCCTGCAAATCCCACACTTCTCCCTCTCTTTTTCTCTCTCAGAATGGCTTTGACAAAAGAGTGATAAGCTGTCTATTTTCTGAAAATGCAGTGGCTGGAAAATGATGAAAGAAAAAGGAATTTTTTTTGCTTGCAAGAATAGTCAAACTGCATATTTGTTTTTAAATCAAATGTTGTCTGCTTCTTGATGTGTAGGCCACGTTAAAAGGGGCATGCTTGCATATGGTTACTACATATTTGTTGCTTATGCTGTATGCTTTGAAATTATATTTGGGATTAAAAACTAATGTGATTAGCTTAAGTATGCAGTTTTTTTTGGAAAACAATTTATGCATATGCTTTGAAATCCTTTTCCTTTTTTGTGAACCGGGAGTAATCCCGTGATTTGCAAAAAAATAATAACTGATTCCGGCCATTACATTTAATGATGAACATTTAAAATTTATTTTCTGCATTTAATTATTTATTTGAATTCTAATTCTTTTCTTTTAATTGTGCAGGTAAAATTAAATGAGCGGACACGCATTGGATTGGAAGCTTTAGAATTAAGATAGACTAGTTTATTTCATTTTAATTTTGACAATTCATTATTGTAATTTATTGCAATATATACAATATTTACAAAATAGCTTGTACCAAAAAAATGAATAAAAGAAACTATTTGTCCATTAATTCTTCTTCTTTATTTATTTATCGTTTATTATTTTATCCAAACGAATAATAATTGAAAACAAATCTCCAATTACCTACATTCAAAATAATAAACAGATAAATAATAATTATCATTGACCAACTAATACCTTCGATTATTTAATCCATCATTCTCAACTAAATTATAATAATTAAAATAGGATTTCAATTATTTAACCTAGAACGACGAACGATTAAACAGTCGTTATTGACCAATGAATTTCCTCAAATGCTTATTTATATTATTCATAACCTTTAAATTATAGAATAACTAAGAATAAATTCTAGTTACTTAAATTTAAAAATAATGAGTAAATAAATAAAACGTCCGCACAATTAATGCGCCTCTTCTCTGATGTTCATTTTATTATCCCTACATCTTTAAACTAAATAATAATCAAAAAATGAATTTCAATTATTCAAGTTTTAGATAATAGATAATTAATAAACATCATTTTTGCACGAATCGATTAAATGATTCAATGTTCAGCATAAATAGCTCTTGGCCCGAAAAAGTCATGAAATTTAAAATCGATGGATCAAAACAAATGTAATGTAAAGATTGGGATAGGAGATGACGTCTTAGGTCAAAATTTGGGGTACAACAGCTGCCCCTATTTAAGTTTCTTCTATCCGGAGATATGAAGATTAAAATCTTCGTGTCGACGAGATTGAAGGTACTTAAATACATAATTGCGCAAATTTTGTCCTAAGATGCCGTCATCATGCGGTGGTAAGAATGCAACGATCTAACTCACAGAGAAAGATACTGTGAAACGAGACAATGTTGAGGGAATCGAACGTCAACAAAACACAAAGACATGAGTTATACGCTACTGGGAGAACGAGCTATCGACTTCAAACGACAGACTCCTGACAGCGAATAAAACTGAGGGGATACGACCTCTAACCCTAACAAAGAGAGCATCTTGCATAGGCCATAACAGATTATTGATCCAAATAGTGAATTCGCAACTCAAGGTCGACGGTAGACAGGGAGTATCGAATTGCTGATAACTGGTTACCGACTTCTGGAGGTGTAGATTCGTACCAGACTTCTCTGCGAGATTTCAGAGGTATACTCATTAATGCTGAGGTGATAAGACTGTAGATACGAAGGTTGTTCAAATAAAGAAAATTGCCAGCTGTTGGCGTCCAAAGAAAATACCGATAACAAACAAGTCGCTCTAATAAAGAAGCCGCCGCTTGCTGTCGTCCAAAGAAAATACCGATAACGAACAAGTTGCTCAAATAAAGAAGCTGCCGCTTGCTGTCGTCCAAAGAAAATACCGATAACGAAACAAATTGCTCAAATAAAGAGGCTACCACTTGCTGTCGTCCGACGAAAGTACCGATAACAAACAAGTTGCTCAAATAAAGAGGCTACCACTTGCTGTTTTCCGAAGAATAATAACGTACTGGTAACACGTACTGGTAACTCATGAAGAGTTTGCTGCTTGTCGCTTTCAAAAAGAGTAAATGACGCACTAGTAGTTCATGAAGAACTGCTGCTCGGCGCTTCCCAAAAAGGATAAAATGACGATGACGCACTAGTAGCTCATGAAGAACTGCTGCTCGGCGCTTTCACAAAGTCATAACTGACGCACTAGTAGCTCATGAAGAACTGCTGCTCGGTGCTTTCCAACGGAATAAAATGACGCACTAGTAGCTCGTGAAGAACTGCTGCTTGGCGCTTTCCGAAAGCTAAAATAACGCACTAGTAGCTCATGAAGAACTACTGCTCGGCGCTTGTCGAAGATAGTAACGTACAAGTTGCTCGTGAAGAGCTACCGCTTGTCGTTTTCCAACATAATTCAGAGGGGAACTGCGATGATATTGGCAGAGAATAAAATCTTCATCAAAGAGAACCCTGAATCAATCCTTCCCGAGGAGATCACATATTTAAAACGTGCAAAATAAATGCACCAACCGTCTAGGTCGCAATTTCACTGGGGAAAAACACTGAGGTAGCCTATGCAAGAGGCAACAACTTCATTCAGGAATAACCAGAGAGAAAACAGTCAAACAAGACTCCTCCCAAATGAGAAAGTAAATCGATTGGGGAAATTATCCTATCGAGAAATGGACAAGGTAAACTAAATCAAAAATCATCCACGAGGATTAGCTCAGTTGGGGAATTAGAAAGGAGGCGCACTTTATGCTTAAGCTGACACCCTATTTGGAAGGATCAAATACATTATTTGAAAAGGACACAACTAAGGTGTACGAATTTAATGACATTAACAAATACAACTGTGTGTGCATGATGCAAGTGTGGATGAATAAGTGAATGTCATGTATATGCTGACAAAACAGACAGATGGGATATCTTGGAGATAATAAGGTGTCACAGCAACGTAAATGCTCGGCCACTCTTGAAAAGATGGAAGATAGACGGAATACGAAGCAACGTCGGAAGATGTCACGCTACAAGGCCCAAGTCTTCTGAAGAGACGAACAATCAAATCCAATCTTCTAGCACCAATAAACCACTGGCATAAGACGAAGTGTACCGCACTTCAAAATCTCCCAAATAAAGGTAGCTAAAACCACACTTAACTGGAACAACTGGGGAATCACCAAGTTTAGCACCACCATAACCAAGCATGTACACAGCCAACACTTCATGATGATTTTGAAAGAAAGCAAATTCATCATGCAAGTATAAATTACTGTACTGTTTTGCATTTCATGGCTTGACCATTTTCGGAACGACTGTTAATATTCCTTTCGTTATTCACGACACATTTTAGAAATAAGAATGTTTTAAATAAATTTGTTTCAAGTATTTCCATAAAAATTAAAATTTTGCCCACAAAAGGTAAATGCTCAAATTTCATTAATACGATGGTAGTTCGCTAACAATGCGACTCCAACGGTTTACAACAGTTTGGGGAAATAGTATGTGAAATAAGAGGTCATACAAAACAATGATCACTATTCTCCCTAACAACTTTGAATTCCAGAATATGTTCAGATGCCAAGACTGGTTTGACCAGGAATTTGCCTAAACGAAATACTTCTTGACTGCATCGGCGTTCAGGGGACGCGGGAAGTCTTCGCCATCCATATTGGCGAGAATCATGGCACCTCCGGAGAAAACTTTCTTAACAACAAACGGTCCTTCATAGTTCGGAGCCCATTTGCCCCTAGAATCGGGTTGGAAAGATAATATCTTCTTGAGCACGAGGTCACCTTCTCTGAACTCGCGCGGCCGAACCTTCTTATCAAAAGCCTTCTTCATTCTTTGCTGATACAACTGACCGTGACACAAAGCCGTTAATCTCTTTTCTTCGATTAAATTCAACTGATCGTACCTACTTTGACACCATTCGGCCTCGGAAAGCTTGGCTTCCATCAACACTCTCAGAGACGGAATCTCAACCTCCACGGGGAGTACTGCTTCCATACCATAAACTAGGGAGAAAGGAGTCACGCCTGTTGAAGTTCGAACTGAAGTACGATACCCGTGTAAAGCAAACGGAAGCATTTCATGCCAGTCCTTATAAGTTACCACCATCTTCTGGACGATCTTCTTGATATTCTTGTTAGCAGCTTCAACAGCCCCATTCATCTTCGGCCTGTAAGGAGAGGAATTATGATGCTCGATTTTGAACTCTTCACAAAGCTCCTTCATCATCTTGTTATTCAAATTCGACCCATTGTCAGTGATGATCTTACTCGGGATACCATACCGACAAATAATCTGATTCTTGATAAATCTGACTACCACCTGTCTGGTTACATTAGCATAAGATGCGGCTTCCACCCACTTAGTAAAATAATCAATCGCTACCAAGATGAAACGATGACCATTTGAAGCTTTAGGTTCAATCATCCCAATCATATCAATGCCCCACATGGAGAAAGGCCAAGGTGAAGATATAACATTGAGGAGGGTCGGCGGTACGTGCATCCTGTCCGCATAAATCTGGCATTTATGACACTTCTTCACATACTTGCAGCAATCAGATTCCATGGTCATCCAGTAGTAACCAGCTCTCAACATCTTTCTAGCCATTGCGTGTCCATTGGCATGAGTGCCAAAGGATCCTTCGTGCACCTCTTGCATCAGCATGTCTGCTTCACGTCTGTCTACACATCTGAGCAAGACCATGTCGTAATTCCTCTTATACAACACTTCTTCATTGAGAAAGAAACTGCTTGCTAATCTTCTCAACGTCTTCCTATCTTTGTTGGATGCCCCAGGCGGGTACTCTTGAGTTTGAAGGACACGTTTGATGTCGTAGAACCAAGGTTTGTCGTCGGTGACCTCTTCTACTGCGAACACATGAGCAGGTCGGTCGAGGCGCATAACTCGGATTGTAGGCACGTCGTTCCAATCATTCACTTGAAACATTGAAGACAAAGTAGCCAAAGCATCAGCCATTTGATTCTCATCCCTAGGGATGTGATGTAATTCCACCTTGTTGAAGAAAGTTAACAACCTTCTAGCATAGTCTTTGTACGGGATCAAACCAGGATGACGAGTTTCCCATTCTCCTTTGATTTGATTAATCACCAATGCCGAATCTCCATAAATATCCAGAATCTTAATCCTCAAGTCCACTGCTTCTTCGAGACCCATAATACACGCTTCATACTCCGCCATGTTGTTCGTACAGTCAAACTTCAGTCTTGCCGTGAACGGGATATGAGTACCTCGGGGAGTAACGATGATTGCCCCAATTCCATTTCCATAGGAATTCACAGCTCCGTCAAATATTAAACCCCAACGGGATTCAGGATCAGGTCCTTCTTCAGGTAACGGCTCTTCACAGTCTTTAGCTTTCAAGTACATAACATCTTCATCGGGGAAGTCAAACTTGATGGACTGATAGTCTTCAATCGGTTGGTGAGCCAAATGATCGGCCAAAATACTCCCTTTGATCGCTTTCTGAGTGTGATACTCAATGTCATATTCAGACAACAACATCTGCCAACGGGCTATTCTTCCAGATAAGGCGGGCTTCTCAAAGATATACTTGATTGGGTCCATTTTGGAGATCAACCAAGTAGTGTGATTAATCATATACTGGCGCAGACGGCGAGCAGCCCAGGCTAAAGCACAACAGGTTTTCTCAAGCAATGAGTATCGAGACTCGCAGTCTGTGAATTTCTTACTCAGATAATATACAGCGTGCTCCTTTCTTCCAGTCTCGTCTTGTTGACCAAGCACACATCCCATGGAATCTTCTAATATGGTCAAGTACATGATCAATGGCCTTCCTTCCACCGGAGGAATCAAAATGGGAGGCTCGAGCAAATATTCTTTGATACTATCGAAAGCTTTCTGACAATCCTCTGTCCACACACATCCTTGGTTCTTGCGGAGAAGCTTGAAAATTGGCCCACAAGTAGCAGTCATGTGAGATATGAACCTAGAAATGTAATTCAATCTCCCAAGGAATCCTCTTACTTGTTTTTCCGTCTTGGGTGCGGGCATTTCCCGAATAGCTTTGACTTTATCAGGATCTACTTCAATACCTTTTTGACTGACAATGAAACCTAAGAGTCTTCCTGAACGAACGCCAAAAGTGCACTTATTGGGATTCAGACGGAGTTTGTACTTTCTCAGACGCTGGAATAGCTTTAACAAATGCTCTAGGTGATCTTCTTCAGTCTGTGATTTGGCAATCATGTCATCCACATACACTTCGATCTCCTTATGCATCATGTCATGAAACAAAGCAGTCATGGCCCTTTGATACGTTGCACCAGCATTCCTCAAACCAAACGGCATAACTCGATAACAGAAAGTTCCCCACGGTGTAATGAAAGCGGTCTTTTCCATATCTTCCGGCGCCATCTTGATTTGATTGTAGCCAGAGAAACCATCCATGAAAGAAAAGACTTTGAACTTGGCGGTACTGTCGACCAATACGTCAATATGAGGTAATGGGAAATCATCTTTCGGACTAGCCCTGTTCAGATCTCTGTAGTCTACACACATCCGAACCTTACCATCCTTCTTAGCAACAGGAACGATGTTGGCTAACCACTGAGGATAGACCGACGTCACAAGAAAACCTGCGTTGATCTGCTTCTGAACTTCTTCTTTAATCTTGTCGGCCATGTCAGGACGAGTCCTTCTCAACTTCTGTTTGATCGGTGGACACTCAGGTCTCAACGGTAAACGATGCTCCACAATGTCGTTGTCCAACCCTGGCATATCTTGGTAAGACCACGCAAACACATCAACATACTCTCTGAGAAGCTCCAACATCTTCTCCTTAACTTCCGGGATAAGCAAAGCTCCGACTTTGACTTCCTTTCTAACTTCTTCATTACCCAAATTGACCAACTCTACAGGTTCTTCAAATGGTTGAATGACCTTCTCATCTTGCTCGATCAAACGGGAAATCTCAACAGGAACCTCTTCATCATCCTCTCCTTCGGCTCTGAACACAGGGAATTCAAAATTGGGAGAGGGCATAGGATCATTGTTTTCGATGGTTAAGTCATGAAGTAATCTGCACACATGATTATGCTTTATTTTAGAAATCGATTTGTGCAAATAAAACAAAATGCTCTTAATCAATTTTCATTATTATTTCCCAAAGAATGAAAAATAAAACAGCAGTGGACAAAATAACATTTTTATTCATTAAAGAGGAAATACTTGAAACAACAAGCCCAGACATTTCTCTTTTGCCTTGGGCAGAGCAAAAGGAGTTATTTTTCATAGCCCGACACAAAATACGTTTCGCCTTGGGCAGAGCGATTTTTTTTAAGAAAAATGAACAAAACATTACTCGGAAACGTGCATAACCACAGGAATATCAACAGCTATCCAGTTTTGGCAAGCCAATCCAGGCGTCACAAACACGGGCAAATCCTCCTCGGAATCATCATCTAGGACAGCGTCAACCTCAGGATGCACAAACCCTGCACTCCGAAAGACCTCTTGAATTGGACGAACAACCACCTCTTCCTTGACCCTTGCAGCTATTGGATGAAAACCCAAACCTTCCCCAGACTTGTTCTCGGGTAACGTCAACACCTGGCCCCATCCTTCGGCCGAACCACTCTCCACTACTCGCCGTGCATCCTCAAAAGAAAAGATGGATGCCCCCTGCTTCTTCACGGTATCCTTAGCAACAGATAGGCCCTGAAACTGGGTCCCGACGTCCTCGTCAGCATCAATAAAAGAAAACGATGATAAATGACTTACCACCATGGCCTGCTCTCCCCCAATCATCACTAGTTTCCCATGCCTCACAAATTTTAATCTCTGATGGAGCGTGGAGGTGACTGCCCCGGCATCATGGATCCAGGGACGGCCCAATAAACAACTATAAGCAGCACGGATGTCCATCACTTGGAAAGTGATTTGAAAAGTGTGGGGGCCAATCACTATGGGAAGATCCACTTCACCGATAACCGTCTTCCTGGAACCGTCAAAGGCTTTAACAATTACTCCGCTAGGCCTCATAGGAGCACCTGGATATGAAAGTCGAGACAACGTGGTCTTGGGCATCACATTCAATGACGAGCCGGTATCCACTAACACGCTTGATAAGGTATCGTTCCCACAACTTACTGAAATGTGCAGAGCCATATTATGGTTTCTCCCCTCCTCCGGGAGTTCTTCATCACTGAAACCCAAGTTGTTACACGAGGTTATATTCCCCACAATCCCGTCAAACTGATCAACTGTCACATCATGGTCTACGAACGCCTGGTCCAACACTTTCATCAAGGCTTCTCTGTGTGCCCCAGAATCTCTCAATAAGGCAAGCAAGGAAATCTTGGAAGGTGTTTGCAGAAGCTGGTCCACAATTTTATACTCGCTTCTTTTGATAAGCTTTAAGATTTCATCTTCTTCAGGGTGAGGGATAGGTTCACTGGATCGACCTACCTCAACCCTTGGTTCATTTCTTACAGGGATCTCCGCCGGCATGGGCCTCCTTACTTGAACTTCTGGTCTTCTTGTCGGTACCGCGGCAAAAACACGCCCACTTCTTGTCACTCTACTTACATCGGCAATATTAACGAAAGACGGTCTAGTTGGTATGGGGACCTCTACCCCGTTCTCGATCATGGTGGCGTTATACTTGTACGGCACAGCTTGGTCTGAGCTATAAGGCACAGGGCCAGGTGGATAAATAATCAAAGGATCAGCAGACGCAGTCTGGCTGTTGTAAGCAATCTCTACTGATTCTGGCAAATTAAACTGTGGGGTTATCACATTCACTTCATCTTCAGGATTTCGGTCATAGGTAATAGTAATAATTCTCTGATCTAGCAACTTCTGAATGTCCTCCTTCACAATAGGACAATCCTCTTCTCTTGAACAAAACTGGCAAACGTCATAGTCATGTTGGTGCCTAACAAAGGCAAGTCTTCTCAAACTTTGGTGTAACCTGATCAATGATTCTCTGATGTGCTCGACTTGGAAAACTCGGAACTTCCCCGGGCAACCCTCCACCATATTCACAGAAGCTGCCCCATGTCGGGGCAAAGGGTTATCTCTGACATTTGGATTCACATCCTTAAAAGACAAGATGCCATGCTTAATTAATCTCTGCACATCCGCCTTCAACGCAAAGCAATTCTCAAGGTTGTGCCCCGGCGACCCTTGATGATATTCGCAGAATTGATCCGCCTTATACCACGGGGAAGCACTGTTCGGTGCGACAGGAGGTGGTTTTGTTGTGATGAGATTCTTTCTAATGAGAGCGGGAAACAATTCAGTATACGTCATAGGAATGGCATCAAACTGCGGCTTTCTGGGCGAGCGATTCTGATTGTTGAGCGGATACGCCTGTTGTCGAGGCTGCTGTTGAAAAGGTCGTTGTTGAGGTGGCGGAATCTGATGAGATGGGGCTACCAAAGCTGGGCGGACAGCCGGAGTGACTGCCGCGACGTGAGAGTAGCCTCTCCTAGGCCTACCTGGAAACAAAGCACTAACATCCTGTTCTTTCCTCTTCGGGAAAACACCTCCGAATTTCTTCACACTGCTGGACGTACTCCCTTCTTTAATCAAACGTCCTTCACGAATTCCTTCCTCTAATCGCATACCCATGCTCACCATCTCGGTAAAGTCACTGGGCGCGCTGGCTATCATCCTCTCATAGTAAAAGGATCCCAAAGTCTTCAAAAATATCTTAGTCATCTCTTTCTCCTCCAGAGGTGGATGGATCTGAGCAGCAATTTCACGCCACCTCTGGGCGTACTCCTTAAAAGATTCTCGGTCTCTTTGCGACATTGCCCGGAGTTGATCCCTGTCCGGCGCCATGTCAACATTATACTTGTACTGATGGACAAAGGCTTCACTGAGATCGTTAAAATTGCGGATTCGAATGCTGTCCAATCCCATATACCACTTCAAGGCAGCACCCGTCAAACTATCTTGAAAATAATGAATCAATAAATCATGATTATCAGAATACGTGGACATCTTCCTCACGTACATTGTCAAATGGCTTCTAGGACACGAATCCCCCTTGTATCTTTCAAAATCTGGTGTTTTGAACTTCGCCGGAATCTTGACATTCGGAACCAGGCAAAGATCATGTGTGCTCTTCCCAAACAGATCCTTCCCCTTCAAGGCTCTAAGCTCTTTCTGCATTTCCTGGAACTGATCCTGAAATTCCTCCATTCTATCAAAAAGGCCCATACTTTCAGCAGGTTCGGCAGGATAAACTGGTTCGTTCAAGTATGGCACTGAGTGGATCACAGGAGCAACGGTCGTCATGACTGGTTGCGGAAAGGGTGTTACAGATGGAATTACTGGCGGCAGTGTAGTCGTCTCCGGTTGAGGAAGAGACAATGCAGGCTGAAATATAGGTTGGGCGGTAGGCTGACACCCTTCTGGCATAAAGTTGTAAGGCATTCCCCAAGGAAAACCTTTCGGCATCTGATGCTGGATCGAAGAGTTGATTTGAGTTGCGGAGGCAGGAGCGATAACAATCTCGGAAACCACTGGAGTTGAAGTCTGAATCTCGGCAGCCGTAGTCGATGGCTGATTCTGAACAGCCACCAAACTTTCCACCAATGCTGTTAACTTTTCCATCTCGGCACGAAGCGTAGCAACTTCCCCACGAAGCTCTTGATTTTCCTGTTCCAAATCTTCCATTCTTTTCTGACGACTGGCCCGAGTGTCGTGTTGGTGAGACAGCTTGGCAACCTTCGGTGGAAAAAGAACAAGAATGAGACTCTAGAAAACATGTGATGTGGAATGTGAAATGATGCATGATGGTGATGAAAATGATGACTCGTTTTAAAAGTTTTTCAAGGAACTTTCAGTAACTTTGCATACATCAATGGTAAAGGAATTTGGAACAACAAAAACTCAATCCGTTAATCGAAAGCGATAAATTACAACTTACAAATTGGAATAGTAAATTACAACCTTGGAATAACAAATCCACTAATGAAAGCAATAAATTACAACTTACAACCTGAAAACCATAATAAAGTGATAAATTACATTTTAAAACATGAAGCAGTAAATTACAACTTGGAGCATGAAGCCCGAAATAAGACCATAAGTTACAACTTCGGAGCATGAAGCCCTTAAGAAAACAATAAATTACAACTTCGGAGCATGAAGCCCTTAAGAAAACAATAAATTACAACTTCGGAGCATGAAGCCCTTTTACATAGTTTTACAAAATGACATCAATAAAATAAACTAAAGCTAAAGTTCACTCAGAATCCTCAGATGACGGACCAAACACCAGCTGTAGTCGGAGCTTCTTGATCTTTTCTTCATAAAAGTCTTCTAAATCTTTCTTTTCCGCTATCAGTCGATCGATGATTTCTTCTTGTGGATTAGGAACGAGAGCCAAGTTTACTGAACATTCCCTTTTCCTCTTCCTTTCATTCGCGTATTTCTTCAACAAGGCATCCTTCTGGCGAAGCTTCTCATCGTGGTCAACGAACCGGCCATCTTGAATAAGCAACAACTCCTTCTTCTCTTTCAGCTGTCGAGTCAGGACTCGATTCTCGTATTCGGACATATGGTACTTTTCCTTCCAAGCATCCCTCTCGGACTTCATCCTAGCCAGGTTCCCTTGATATTCTCCTACATCTGCGATTGGGATAGCAACTGATGATGGTGCGATGGCAGGGAACAAAGGTTTCTCAAGTTTATATGGCATCTTGAGAGCACAAGCCCTAGCACGGACCCACTGTAGGTAAGGTTCCAAAGAAACGGCACCTCTATGTCCCAGCATATCTCTCCCTTTCTTGTGGATATGGCGCCAAGCTCCTTCAATCTCTCTCCTAGCAGTTTGATGATCTTGTCCTTCCTGAAGAAAGAAACCACTCACATGGATACTGTTCGGCTTATCTCTCATTGGGTACCCGAACTGACGGCGCGCTAGAACAGGGTTGTAGTTGATTCCACCCTTCGTACCAAGAAGAGGTACATTGGGAAAAGCACCACAGCTGTCAATGATCTCTACGTCATGGTAAGCTCGATTGTACCAGTCAATGTCGAAATGAGTGAGAGCCATAATCTTTGGCGCCCAACGCGGTTCTTTCTCGAGATCCCAGAAAGCATCGGACCCAGGTAAATGCGAGACGTACCACTGATACAGCAACGGCACGCAACAAATAATCATTCCTCCTTGACAAGAGTTTCGAAGATGGATAGAGTAATACGTGTCCCCTAGCAGCGTAGGGACCGGATTTCCAATCAGGAAAACTCTGATGGCATTGACATCCACAAATTTATCAATGTTAGGGAATAAGAAAAGACCATACGCGAGTAAAGCAAACACGTCCTCGAAGGCAACGGTATCCTTCGTATCAGCAAAATGACGAGCTTTCTTCAACAGAAACTGAGCCGGCAAACCCCGGATTCCTCCTTTCGTAGTCATATTCTCTTCTATCTCTGACTTCTTCAGATGGGTGACGGCTGCTATCTCATGAGATTTAGGCTCCTCTTCTAACCCAGAAAAAGGAACACGGTCGACGATCGGCAAACCAAGGATATAGGAGTACTCCTCTAAGGTAGGCATCAACTGATAATCCGGGAAGGTGAAACATCGATACAAGGGATCATAGAACTGAACCAAAGTGTTGAGGATGCCCTTCTTCATCTTGCGCTTCATGAGCGGTACGATGGACCCATATTTCTTCTGAAAATCTGTCGGACTCTCTATCTTCGGAATCAAACCCTTCAGTTCTTCAATTTCAGGCTCTTTGAAGCTGAAGCTTCGAGTATTTCTCCTTCCAAATTCCATAGTACCCTAAGACGTTTGCAAAAATCATTCCAAAGTTCCTTGAAAAACGAGTTTTTACAAAGATGTTGATGAATGCATGAATGAATGATAATGCGACAGTCACACACAAGTTTGCAAACATGGGGTTTAAAGGTTTAAAGTTCAGCATGGGGTCGAGGGTAAAGCCCACCCAAAGGTATGTACTAATGTTTCGATCACACCTGTAAGACAAGGTTCTAAGAGTTCCCAGAGTCTGCATCCCTCTTTCGGATATTACCAACGTCTTGATTACTCAATAATTAGCAATATTCTCAAGAGAAACTCGTCCGAGCGTAGCATCGCGTAACAACTACTTCCGAATTACTCCGTGATAGTCTCCGCGCTACACCTAAAAAGGCCAAGATGAGTCAGGGTTCTACGGTTCTCAACTTCTCGGGCTCCTAGGTCGAAAATAATAATGTCTTCCCGATTACTCGGTAAACAAATATTAAGTCCAAGAGGGCCTTCCATTGAGTGGGGGATCTCATGCCTCCTTCTTCGGGATTACTCCCTCAAAGTTAACATGACTATACCGCCCGTCCTATTCCTTAAGTGTTACTTAATCCGGGTATAGGATTTGTCCTTCAAAAAACCCAAACACCCCAATTTAAACATATAATCAAGCAAATCAAATAATAGTAAAACAGATAAGACAAATTAGGCTTAACCCACTTAGGGATGGACCAGCAAGAGGTCAATCTTTCCCCAGCAGAGTCGCCAATTCTGTAGCGATAAAAAATGTAGCGGGGTAAATCGGAGATCGAATTATTGATTAATTCGTCTCGCAAAAGCAAGAGTCGCCACCGCGCTTTATTATTTCCAAAGGAAAAGGGAAAAGAGCGAAATAAAACCCTAAATATGCAATGTAAATAATACTTTTAAAAGTAATAAGAATACAAGGCGTTTTTGAAAAGAGATCTTATGGTTCGGGGGTTGGTTATACAATGGGAAGGTACTAGCACCCAATGCATCTATAGTACTCTATAGGAACCTTTTGAAATATCTGTTTTATTTAAAATTGATCGCTTGATTGAAAATAAATCGTTTTGGCCGAAAAGGGATACGGACGGTTTTTTGAAGATACGACAACCTAACGTTGAAGTTTTGACTTAAAAGGTGTGAGTTTTGGAGAAATCGGATATTTGGAAAAATTATCCTAAGTTTTAATGAAATGAGGGTATTCGCTCGATCGTTTTTTTTGAGGACATGAAGTCAACAAAAAATTAGACTATTCCCTTTGGATTGGTGCAAACAGAATAAACAAGTACAATGAAATAATTGACAGAAAATGATACACAACAATTAAATGTGAACATGCATTTGATATGATTTTGTTTAATAGGCGAAAAGAAAAGGTTTAATTGATTTCACTTTTTTACGCATTTTTAATGATAAAAGATAATGAGAATTAATAGAAATGTTTTTAATGTTTTTATATATTTCTATTTTTTATGTCTTTTTGTATATTGGTATTTAATCAAAATGAGGGGAATAAAATAAAATGTCTTTTAGTTTCTCATTTTATATGTTTTTTAGAGATATTAAATATTTTCTTTGAATTAAATCAAACCATGAATTTAAAATGAATTAGAAACAAGGAAGGTTAAGGTTATTAAATAAAAACTTAAATTTAAGCTAAATGAGATTTGGGTAAATAATATTAAAATTGTCTATTTAAAATTATATGTTATTCCTAAAAAACTAACTAGTCTAAATTAATTAAACTAAGAAATGAATATAATTTAATTAAAGACAAAATAAAATGAAAATGGGGTATGAATAACAATTAGCAATGGGCTTTTAGTTAAAAGGAAATTGAGTTGGGTTGAGGAGAAATGGGGCGGGTCAGGTCGTGGGCTTAAGAGTCCAAGGGATTAGATGTTGATTAGGGTTGTGTTTGTTTGATAAAGGGATTTAGGGTTTGGTTTAAGGCAGAACGGCGCCTCTCTTCACGATCTTCATCTCTCTCTCGCGCAGCTTCTTCGTTTTCTTTGCCTCCATTGTTGATGTTTCCTTATTCCGGCCACCCACACCAAGTCTCTCTTCCCTCCAATGTTGACGCGGCGGCTTCAAGCGGAGACGGTAATGACCAAAACATTTTCGTTAATGTTGATTTAATTCGCGTATAAGCTTTACAGTTTCGTTGTTGGTTTTACAATTTCTTAGTGACTTTAAGGTTTCTTGGTTGATTCTGACTAGTTTACCATTTTTACTTTCCATGTCGATTTGAATGGCATTTTAAGGAATGAGAATGGAAGAAGGCGTTACCTAGGTGGAGAAGGAGGAGGGCTTGGGGTGATGGAGGCCGGACAGCAGGGAGACAGCAGGCGCGCACGGTGGTGAACGGTATTCGCGATTTCCTTCCTTTTGCTTGAATGCTACTGTGTTTGCTATTGTTGGAACCTGTTGAACTGCACTTTGGCTCTTTCTTCTTCTTCTTGAATATTATTGCCTAGGATACTTGAGATACTTGCCTTGTTGCCCAGTGATGTGTACACTGAGGGCCTCACCGATTTGCCTTGAAATGTTGCTTTGGATATTTTGTGGAATTGGATGATAACTCTCTCTTCTTCTTGAATGCTGTTGCCTATGGTGGGTTTATCGCCTATGATGAATGAACTTTCTGAGGCTAGGGAATGGATTTGAAAGCTTGGATATGCTGGATTTACGAAAATGGTATGGCTTGAACTTGTAAAAGGTTTTATCAGGTTTTTGTGTGCAGGCCTTTACAGTAGGGATATCGTTTTTTACTGGTATGAGGATTGAGCTATGTTTTATGGTTTTCTTGACAGCATGTTAAGGCATTGGTTGTTTATGATGATGGGTGGTGTTGACAGTGGGATAGTGATATTGGCTATAGGGGGCTCAATCAGTCGGTAATGTTTTGTATGGTTTGGAAAATCGTTTTCTCAGTGATTATGCAGGTTTTGTTTTGGTTTGGGATAACTCAGTGATGGGTTATGTATTGACAAAGAGCTAAGGCATTAGCAGGTTTTTATGGTCTTGACAGGATGCTATGGTTTTTTGGTTATGTTTTTGCTAACTTGTATATTTCGTTTTCTCTTATGCTGTTTTTTGAAGATGGGATCCTTTGTTTTCCCTTTGTTGTAATATAACAGTTCTCCTCTCTTCTCTTGCGCTACAGGCCAGGAACTTTGAAAACAAATCTCTTGGGATCTCCCTGAGCATTCTGCACTACTGTCCACTCAGTTTGCCTTTATTCTTCTTCTGTGCTATTATTCTTACTGGCTATATTTCTTAGTTTGTTTTGTATATCTCTTTCTGCCTAAGCTAAGCCTGCAAATCCCACACTTCTCCCTCTCTTTTTCTCTCTCAGAATGGCTTTGACAAAAGAGTGATAAGCTGTCTATTTTCTGAAAATGCAGTGGCTGGAAAATGATGAAAGAAAAAGGAATTTTTTTTGCTTGCAAGAATAGTCAAACTGCATATTTGTTTTTAAATCAAATGTTGTCTGCTTCTTGATGTGTAGGCCACGTTAAAAGGGGCATGCTTGCATATGGTTACTACATATTTGTTGCTTATGCTGTATGCTTTGAAATTATATTTGGGATTAAAAACTAATGTGATTAGCTTAAGTATGCAGTTTTTTTTGGAAAACAATTTATGCATATGCTTTGAAATCCTTTTCCTTTTTTGTGAACCGGGAGTAATCCCGTGATTTGCAAAAAAATAATAACTGATTCCGGCCATTACATTTAATGATGAACATTTAAAATTTATTTTCTGCATTTAATTATTTATTTGAATTCTAATTCTTTTCTTTTAATTGTGCAGGTAAAATTAAATGAGCGGACACACATTGGATTGGAAGCTTTAGAATTAAGATAGACTAGTTTATTTCATTTTAATTTTGACAATTCATTATTGTAATTTATTGCAATATATACAATATTTACAAAATAGCTTGTACCAAAAAAATGAATAAAAGAAACTATTTGTCCATTAATTCTTCTTCTTTATTTATTTATCGTTTATTATTTTATCCAAACGAATAATAATTGAAAACAAATCTCCAATTACCTACATTCAAAATAATAAACAGATAAATAATAATTATCATTGACCAACTAATACCTTCGATTATTTAATCCATCATTCTCAACTAAATTATAATAATTAAAATAGGATTTCAATTATTTAACCTAGAACGACGAACGATTAAACAGTCGTTATTGACCAATGAATTTCCTCAAATGCTTATTTATATTATTCATAACCTTTAAATTATAGAATAACTAAGAATAAATTCTAGTTACTTAAATTTAAAAATAATGAGTAAATAAATAAAACGTCCGCACAATTAATGCGCCTCTTCTCTGATGTTCATTTTATTATCCCTACATCTTTAAACTAAATAATAATCAAAAAATGAATTTCAATTATTCAAGTTTTAGATAATAGATAATTAATAAACATCATTTTTGCACGAATCGATTAAATGATTCAATGTTCAGCATAAATAGCTCTTGGCCCGAAAAAGTCATGAAATTTAAAATCGATGGATCAAAACAAATGTAATGTAAAGATGCGGATAGGAGATGACGTCTTAGGTCAAAATTTGGGGTACAACAGGCGGTATCATCACATCAGGGACTAGACTCATTTCCAGAGCGTCTACTTCGAAAGCGTTGAAACGCTCCACAACTTTTAGTTTTTCTTCCAGGGCTTTATACTGATTCATTACCAATGGGTTATCTACAGCATGGGTACCCGTTGTCTTCAAGGGTGCCTGGTGAGCATCCTCTGGGTCATGATCTCCGTATTGCAAGTCTAGGTAGTTATCTACATTATTGGTTGGAATTTGTAGGGTATGTGATGCCCCTAATTTTGATGGTGGTGGGATAAATCCTTCAGTTTCAACCTCTTGCTGGGCCACGGTGGACTTTTGGGGTCCTTCTTTTGGCTCTTTCCTTGGTTGGTGATCGCTCGATGCACCAATGGTTTGGGCTACCTCTTCAAAAGCTACCCTGAGAATTTGATCCTGCCTGTCAATAATGTTCTTCAAAGCTAGAAGAACTTGACTCAAATCTCCTTTCATTGAGCTTACGTCACCCTTCACTTGGTGAAGATCCTCTTTGAACACCGCTTGAGTCTCCTCGATCTATTCCATTGCTTTTTGTTGATGGGCCCTTGTTTGATATGTAGGCCAAGGAGGTGGAGGTCTTCTTTTACCAATGGCTTAACTGGAGAGATTTTTAAAGCAAATGAGTTTTGATATGACATGCAGGTGTTTTATAAATGCATGCGTGCAAATGGATGTGCGTGATCATGAAATGATTTCTTATTTTAACTGTCTTATTCACTTGGGTACATGATTGTATTTTTACTTATTATTTCATTTGATGACTAGCTTTAAAATAGACACGCCGTTGAGATAGGGAAACAAAATGCCTTTATTAAGAGTAACATAATCCAGATATTGAAAATATTACAAATTGAAATCAAAACTTGTTTGCGTAAACATAAAATAAAAGGAAATAAATTTTCTAGGTGCGCCTGCGGATATGTGCTCTGAAGCCATCAACCATTTCTCAGCAAAGCTGTAGAAAGTCTTCAACATCCTTCGGAAGAGGAACCATTACATTCTCTGCATCTTTTAAACTTCTAGGGATGTCCTCGATGAGATTATTGGCTAGGAAGACGAGCTTTTCATGTTTGTCTTTGTAGTACCTGTATTCCTGGTAAAGATGTGGGATTATCTTATGGTTATCTCTCCCAGCTTGGGAAATTTTGGTATACTACTCTTCCCAATACATATTTTCACCCCTCATTTTTGTGTAAAGCCTTCGTTGGATGAGGGGATCCTTTTGAAGATCCTGCAGCTCTAAACATACATGCTCATATTCTCGAGTTCTCTGAGTCAGGAGTTTCTCTGCTTCTACCCTTTCAAGGCATGCTTTGACCTCTAATTCCACTCAGTCTTGAAGTTCAGTGGCGAAGTACCTTACTTGCTCTTCTTGATCTAAGGAAGCCTGTGCCAAACTTTGGATCTGGGCTCTTAGATTTTTCTCTAGCACCTTCTTTTCATGTGTTGCCTTTTCATACCATCTAGTTAACCTTCCGATTTCAGCAGTGGCCTCTTCTAACCTTTGGTTGTGAGAATCTAGGTTGAACATTGTACTGAACAACCCTTCTGTTGCACGCTTTCATTTGAGACTTTCTTTCTCCAATTCCTTTTGACTTTTATCAATTTGTTCATCCGTTGACTCAAGTATAAGCTGCATCTGTTTCTTTTCTTTGGTCAGATTGAGGAGATTGAGTTCCAATGTTTCTTTCTCCTTTTGAGCTTGCTTTAAGACATTTTTCAGATTGCCGACTTCTTCCAAAGATATGGGTGTTATCTCTGGGACCTTTGAATTGTACTCTGGATCTTTCTCGAATGGAAGCTTGATAATTTGCACCCTATCTTGGACCCATTTGGTGTAGGGTTCTCTTGCTATGGCATTCTTTTTTTCGGCCTTCCTCTTGTTAACCTTGTTCCATGCTCGAATAACCTTTTTGAGCAACCCTTGGTCTTTTATACCCATATTATGGATGATAAATGGTCGGAGTTGTTCGTCTGAAGGTTTTTCTTCCAAAGGATACCCTAACTATCGTAGGGCAAAAGTAGGGTTGTAATTAATACAGCCTCACGATCCAATCAAAGGGACATTAGGAAAGTCCCCACAGCTAATAGTGATGTCACTAATATCCAGCTTCCTTGCATACCAAAATATGGAGTTTGCAGTGAGAGATCTTAATTTCTGTGGCCACTCATATCTGGTCAATTCTGGGTTCATATAGTCTTCCTTGTAAAGATGAGTCATGAACCAAGTATATAGAAGCGGGATGCAACAATTTAGTGTTCCTTTTCTCTTTTCATACATCATATGCAAAGTGTAATAAATTTTAGCAAGTAAAGCGGGAGTAGGATCCGCATTAAAGATCTTCGCACCCCAAAATATGATAATGGCCGCGGGGTCAATATAGTCCGCAGTCCGAGGAAATAAAATTACACCAAATACCAACAACCCTAAACAATAAACAAATGATTCCCACTCCTTATAATTAGCAAAATCTAGTGCTTTAGCGTCCAAGTATATCCCTTTGATTCCTTGTATTGGACCTTCTCTCTGGTAATTCTGCACCAACTCAGGGTATGGGATCCCTAAGCCTTTTTCCAAACTTTGACTTCAACAGTTTGTCCAATACCTACATAGGCCTTTTCTTTGGAAAAATTCAGGATTCTGTCAAATTCTTCCAGAGCTGGTGCTAGCTGGAAGTCTTGGAAGGTGAAACATCTCAATGGAGGGTCATAAAACTAAATTAGGGCAGAGACTGCATCCATTTGAACCTCTACTTTAGTTAAGTCAAGGGTGTCCCCATAGCAGAGAGCATACATCTTCAAAGCTCTCTCGGATAATTTCCCTTTTATAGTTTTGATTTCAGAAAGGTCAGGCTTGTAGGCATTGACGCGGACAAGTTGTTTCCCTCTGGTATCCATTTTTAAGACAATCACCAAAAATCTTACTTTTTGTAGTTTTTTATTTTGTACCCTGTGAATAAGACAGATAAAAGAAGAAAATGATGAATATGAGATATATATGAATGCATGAATGTATATCTGTTGGGTTGAGTAACGGGCTTTTGTGATGGTTTTTGTGATGGGTACCCCTATAAGGTAGGTTCCTTAATTTTGACCTACGGTAAATCTACCCTCCCAGGAGGTGGTTTCCTTAATGGTGTCATGAATAACACCGAGGGGAAAAGGCACAAGGGCCTCTCTTAGGTGGAGCCTCTTTACGGACCGAAACTTTCGTCTTAAAGTCGTGAAAGGTCTCGTCATGAGATTTTGGGTTAAGGTCGTTAAAAAGAGTCATGGGTGACCTTCCAAAGTCCTACTCGTCAAGAGGATATCTCTCGATAAGTATTCCTTTTTTGGAAGTTCACCGACTCTAGGCGAAGTAATCACATAAACTCGCAGGGATGATATACCCCCTAAGCTAATAGACGAACCTTCTTTCTAAGGGTTATCGAGAATATTTTTTGAAGTAAAAACCCGCCACATAGCAAATATATAATAATAAAGAAAAATAGACAAGAAATAAATAAATGCAATAAATAAATAAATGCAAATAAATAAAAACAAAAAACCCAAAAGAGACCTAAAACCTAGGGTTAAGGAGAGTCCCCAGCAGAGACGCCAGCTATAGCAACTGATTTTTTAATCAGAGTCGCCACTATTAGTTTTTATGCTAGGGAAGGGACTCTAACAGAAATCCCTAATTCGTAGACAGAGATTCTAGGTTTCGGACTCAATTAGACGAAAGGAAGATGTTAGACACCTTTAATCCACCTTGTTCACAAGGATATTAGACTCTAGGTTTAGGTTTGGGGTAAACTATATTTTAAGTTTTAATTAGAAAGAGTGTCTTAATTTTTTAATAGGGGAACTTGCTACGATTTTTGGTCGTATGCCTACGTATTCTATTATTAGGAATGAGAGTCCCAATTCGTAGTTTGTATGGGTTGGTGTTTTTTAGGGGTTTGCAAACATATTTTGAATCACTTCGCACTCGGTCGGGAGTAGTGATTGCATAAATTTTGACTGAGAGCGCAGTAAGCCAAAACTAGTTTGAAACCCTTTTGCAAAAAGACAATTGATTAGTTTAGTATATTACGAAAGTAGTTTGATAACTTGTTGAATAATTTTTAATCGTATTATTTACAAAGATCTTGATTAATGCATGCTAAAAATATTTAATGCAAATATGTATAAAAATATGTTCATGAGTTTTTAATAAAAAGTAATTTATTTGTTAATATGATAATATCTACATATAATAAATAACAATAATAAAAAAAATATGATAATAAAAATTAATATTAATAATAATAATTATTATAAATAAAAAGGAAATAGATAATTAATAATGATAATAAGAATAAAATATAGTATAAAAAATAATATAAAAGAAATAATAAAAAATAATAATAATTTAAGTAAATCTGGGGGGGGGGGGGTGTAATTTCTATTGGCAAGTAAAATAAGGAGGGTGCCTAAAGGAAATATGGCTAAGCCCATTAACGCTGGATGGACGGGGGAGGGGGGGTGAATCGTTTCATGGTTTAGTAAACAATGGAGTGGGGGGTGCTAATAACAGTGGGCTTAAGCCCATTACAGTTTAAAGGGGTGTCCGCATATTCTAGTATGGCGAGAGTGTGTGGCTAATCATGGTGACTTGGCCTTAAGGTTGTTAGATTCGAAATCAATGGCTAAGAGCGAGGGAGTATGTGAATTAGGGTAGGAGCGCAGATACACGATTGAAACAGATTACAAAGCTTTTTTCTTCATTTTTTTCATTTGTGGTTTTTCAGTAAATGATCCTCTCTCTCTCGCCTTAGCCCCCTTTCTTTATTTCTCCAAACCCCAATCCTCCTTCTCCTTAACCCCAATTCTCTGATCCACGACGGCGGCCCCATATTCCGGGTAACCCTCAATAAAAACCCACCCAATCAAAACTCCAAAGCAACAATTATAGAAAAAACAAAATCTAAGTCTTTTACCCTCCGCAATATTGCTTTTTGACTTTCTATTTCCCGTCTGATTTGGGTGCTAATCCTCCGTTCTCCTTCTCGATTTGCAGGTTGCAGTAGCGATAGAGCTTGAAGTGGACGGCGATGGTTCAATTACACGATTAGGGTTTCCGATCTAGAAACTCTAACCGCTTCCTCTTTTGGTCTTCAACGACAAAAAGGGTTTGTTCTTCGTTCTTCCCTCCGTTCCTCTTTCAATCCTCTCTTTTCCCCCTTCTGTCTTAGCCTCTAGTACTTATAGATTTGAATTTAGGGTTTTCTATTTTGTTGTTACAATTAGTACATATTTTAGGGTTTGACTTGATTTGTAAATTGATTGTAATAGATTTGTTTTGTAAGATTTGATACAATTTCATCCTTTCCATGAGATTTGATTGTATTGAAAATTTTGTAGATTTAATTTAGTAATGTTAGATTCGATTCTGTTTCAATTTAGATATTGACTGTAAACATTATGGGCTTTTGGTTTATAGCAGTATCTGACTGTATTATTTTGTTGGAGAAGGATTTGATTTAATGAAAATATTTGATTCGGCCTGATCTGTACAGTAGGTGTTAATTGGCTTGAAACATGCGTAATCTTCTACTCAACCGCTACAGTATCCGTTGGTTGCTTTTGGGCATTGCGTTGCTATTTTTTGTTCAGCCCAACAACAACTTTTTTTGGTTACGACCAAGACTTTTTTTTTAAACTCAAACTGGGCCCAAATCTCTTTAAAAACTGCAGTCCAAACAAATTTTTTTTCTAAACAAGCATCCTTAATAAATGGAATAAATAATATTTAATCTAATATCCTTTTTAATAATAAAACATTATTATAAAAAGTTTATCAGCAAAATATCACATTCTCTTAAAGAAATATATCATTTATTATTCTTATTTTTTTTACTAAAATAATAACAAACAACTTTAATAGTACTGCTTTATCCCTAAAACTAAAAAACAACAAAACAATAAATGAACTGCTAAGACTCAATGGGCTTGTAACCAGAATTCCACCTTCCCTTTTGCTATTTACTTACCCAAAATGAAATGAACATATCCTAATGAGCTTTAAATTTCAATTTCGACCTCCTTTTTTTTTACTAACATCATTAATTTCTAGATGACTTTAATTTAACTTCAAACAATTTAGACTTAAATTGTCTTTAAGAATTAAGGACTTAATAGTTTAATAACTTAGAAATTATTAATTTTAAAATGAATTTCCATTTTGGAATCTCATGGGCCATAGGCCAACATGCTTCGCGAATAAGTTTATGGGTCTTTCTGATTCAAAAAGCCCCACCTTCCTGAATTAAAATACATCCCCTAATCATCTTGGATAGAGATGGGCCATCAGATACTGCTGTACCATCTTTAATTAAATATTTTTTCTTTCATAATTTCAAAAAATAAAATCATCGAGGTAGGACAAATTTGGGGTACGGAACTAGGTTACTCTCCATCAGGTGTTTTTCTTTCTTTTGCATCCTTGTATTAAGACTAAAACTATTTTTCTTGAAAAAAGTATAAAACATCTAACAACTTTCAAATCTTTCTTTAAGGTAAAAAATACTGTGATACGGTGGGATAACTGACTTGAGTGTTTTGTGTTTGATCACAAATGTTGCGGTTAGCAAGAGTCACCACCGACTTTTCTTTTATCCAAAAGGAAAGGATGAAAAGAACAGGAAAGACCTTTGAGATGTTTTCTTGAGTTTGGGGGGTAGATTATGAAAAGGGAAGGTGTTAGCACCCTTTCTATCCATGGTTTTCTATGGGCTCTTAGTTACTTGCTAGATCACTTGCATTTGTTTGAAATTGTGCTTTGTGTGGTTTTTTGAAATTATTTTATAAAGAGGCCATTGTTTAGGCAAACTTTGTAATGATTCTCGTTCATAAGAATGTATACAAAGTGTTTGATCTTTTGAAAATGTTTTCAAGTTTTGAAATATTTTTTGAAAGTGTTAGTGTTTGTTTTGAAAATAGCAAGGATGATTTGTTTTGAAAGTGAGCAAGTAACTAGGGACATTCTACCTACTCAAAAGTCTTTCATGTTCATTTCCTCTTTCCTTTGAAATTGTTATCTTACCATTGATTTGGTAAGTAACCCTATCTTTGGATGTAAACGGGACGGGCGTGGGTCATCGTATAACCATGATTAGTAATATTGCAAGATATCTTAGCATTCTCTTTAGGGACTAAGATCATTTGAAAGGCAACATAGATAGCGTCATCGAGAGACTATGATATTGTATTTTGCTTGTTTTTGCTAAGATACCTCACATGCGTAACATGGCCATTTGTAAGGCAACCAAGTGGATTTACCCTACGGGTGCTTGTGTGCAAGTGTATTGTTTTTCATGCTTGGTTTTGTCTTTGATTAGGGGTTTCTAATTGATTGGTTTTAGTCTTTCCATACAAACCCTAATTACTAGCATTTGTATATAAAGTGATAAATTGCGGAATTTAAAATTACTACGCTATTACAATACTTGTGGGAGGGGGGTGTACAAATTAAAAATGGGGATTGCAAGAAAATAAAGCCTAATTATCTATTACAACCATATTGAATTTGGATAAATAATGTACAAAAATGAATAAATATACAAGAATGTAAAATGGAAAGAAAATGGACTTTTATTTGGATTTTTTAGGGAAAAGGGGTTTTGTTTTAACCTAATTAACTAAAATAAAAATAATTAAGTGAATTAGTAAAAAGTAAAACCTAAATTTACTAGGAAAAGAATTTAAATAAAACCCTAATTTATTAATTGATTAAAAAAAATAAATTTAAGTTTATAAGAAGAATATTTTTTGGTATTTTTGTCTTAAAAATAATTTATAGTGTTATAAAATATTTTTGGTCTTTTTTTTGGTTTTAAAATAATATATTTTAAGAAAATAACTAAAACCCTAGTTTTTAATTAAATTTACAAACCAATTAGTAAAATAAATAAAGTATGATTAAATAAAATGATTTTTTGTGTAAGAAATAAATAAACTATATCAAAATATAAATCTAATGTTTTTATATTTTTTCTGATTTTTTTTAGTATTAGATAAAATATTCAAGAAAACAAATAAATAAAAAATAAAAAAAAGAAAGTAAAATGGGCCAGGGTGTGAATAGCCAGCAAGGGGGGTCGAAAGTGAAAAAACATAAGGCCCAAGGGGATGAGGCCCAGCGTTGCCAAAAAGTCAGAATATGTGAAAAAATATGAAAAAAAACCAAAAGGGTACCACTAGGGCTCGAACCCAAGTCCCTATAGGCACAGGCGCGCGTTTCTACCACTGTGATGGCTATACATCTGTTTATTAATATCAAACCATAAATATATATGGTAAACACGTTCATGAGGCCAACTTCATCTTCAATCTCATGCCCAGCCTGAACCTCTGTATCTTATTCAATTCTCAACAAAAATGAAAAATGTAAACAGGAAACTTGTGGCAAATTTCCTCACGATTTCAGAAATGAAAAGCAATAAAATTATAGATCAAAGACAAACATGAATTTTAATGGCCCTAATCTGAACCCTAAAAATTTCAGAAACTTCAATCATAAAGTTCTCTAAGCTTAAGCAACATAAATGAAAACTATGGACATGGTTAGCTTTAGGGCAATGATATCTACATTTTTCATTCACAAATAAACCATTAATGATGCTTGTTTGAAGAGTTCAAAAGTCAGAAAAATCACCTTGCAAGAGGGTATCGTATTTTGAGTTTGAGTAGCTTTTAGTGAGTTCCAATGATTGGATTAGCTTCCTCAAGTTCCCAGGAAGCTAATGTGATGCTTAGCTTGAGCTGAAAGTGCCTGAGGAGTTCTGGAGAAGTCAAGGTGCAAGGTGCTGTTTTTGAAAATGGTGGATGATGATGGAGGTGTTAGAGTGGTGTTGCAGGTATTGGAATTTTTTGTGTATGTTATTTAGAAGCCTTTAAAAGTAAAAGGCCAAGAAACGCACGAGCAAATTTGGAGATTGGATTCAAAACTCAGAAATGGCATGTTTTGAGGTGTTTTTGGTGATTATGTGTTCTTGGTGTTTTTAGGGCTCAAGTATGCATGGGATTTATGGCAAATAACTTGTGTATGTATAAGAAAAAAGCTTGAGTTCTTTTGAGAGTTAGAAGTACAAGTTACAAGCTAATGACTATGTTACTTGATTTTGAATAAAAGTGGGAAAACAAGTTTCAATGTGTAGTACAAGCATGGGCTGGGTGATTGTAAGTGTTGAGATCAACTTCTCTTGAGTTATGGGACTTGTATCATCAAAAGAAAGCAATTTCAAGGCTCAAGAACAAGTTTTGTACAAAAAGCTACTTTATTAAAATGGCATTGTGCACTTTCTTCCCAAAATGGATATAAAGCATGGCCTTGCATTGAATGCTTGAATTGAGACCTCTAGCAGCTATGCAAGAAATTGATTATGGAGTTCCTAACAAGTTTGAGGCCTTCAAAGTAGAGTTTATGCAGCATAACTTTGAATTTTGAATCTTGTTCATCTCAAAATGACTTGTAATTCAAGTGTGAAAACTCTGACTTCATCTCTTAGATTCTCCCTACTCAAAATTGATATCAAGGAGTTCTTGGACATTTTGTAAAGCTTGTAATATGCTCTACAACCCCTCTTTGAATCACTTTTGAAAATTACCCTTGGAACTATATGAAAAAGTGCCATGAAGTTAGGTCAAAATTCTGACCAAATTAGGGCAAAATTTCACTAAGTGTTTTGTTTCATGACCATATGTTCTTAAAATTATAAATTGAGATCCAAGCACTTTTGGAAGGAGTTGTGTAAAGAAATTTTGTATATTTCATGGAGATCTACAACTTTCATGTTGAAAATTTCTTTTGAATCATCTTGCATCATGGTGAAAATTTTGCTCAAAGTTGTGAAAAAAAAAGAAATTTCCAACACTTAGAAAAGTTTCTAAGTTTAGAAATTTTAACTTTTCAAAATGAAATCTTGAATTTTAGATTTATTGATGAATAAGTTTCATATTTTGACATGCTTTGATGAATTGTGATCTTTGACATTTGATATTGACCAAAAAGTCAAAGTTTGACTTTTTAGTATACAATTGACTTTTGATCAATTGACTGAAAATTCATCTGTCAATCCATTGGACTTGAGCAATTTTTTGAGCCATGTCATTAGGTAAAAATGATGCAATTGGAATCTTGAGATCATGCCTTAAACCAATTGATCATTTGCTAGGTCAAAAATCAAAAATTATCCTTTCCTAGTCAAAACCCTAATTTTGACCATTTTGCCCCTTTTGAAGATTTGATCAAATTTCTTGAGGAATTGTAGTCCAAACTTGATTAAATGATACATATGAGTTTAAAATGTTGACGTGGATAAAAAATTATGAAGTTTGACTGTAAATTGGCCACAATTGACTTTTCCCTCAATACAATTGATTTTTAGGTCAACTGCTCAATTGACTGAACAAAAGTGTGATTCAAAGCATGAAACTTGACATGAGTAATCTTGAGGGTCCATTATGATATATGAAAGTCACACGGGGCATTGGAAGTTCAAATATCCTTGTGCAATCTCAAACCCTAATTTTGGTCATCAGTGTTTAAGAAGGTGTCTTGAGCTGATCAACCCTAGTGCAGTCTTGAGCCAAAGGAGATCTTGTGAGCAAATTATTGATAAATGAGAGGGCAAATTTTGGGGTACAACAACTTCCCCTTTTTAATCTTCTTAAGTATGAAGAGTTAGATTGGCGAGTTTTTCCATTCGTGACTCGAAGGTGGAAGACGATTGGACATTAGAGTACCCATAAATTTGGACTCGGTGATGTGATGGTTGATGGTATAGGGAATGGACTTAAAGATTCCATTCAAAAATGATTATTGAGAGCCGAATCTGAATGAGTATCAGGATGGCATCCGTGTCCGGAGCGTATCTGAAATGTATCTGAGAGCTGAATCCGAATGAGTATCAGGATGGCATCCATATTTGGAGCGTATCTAAACTGTATCTGAAAGTTGAATCTGAATGAGTATCAGGATGGCATCTGTATCTGGAGTGTATCTGAAGTGTATCTAAGAATTAAATCTGAATGAGTATCAAGATGGCATCCGTGTCTGGAGCGTATCTGAACTGTATCTGAGAGTTGTATCTGAATGAGTATCAGGATGACATCTGTGTCTGGAGCGTATCTGAATTGTATCTAAGAATTGAGTCTGAATGAGTATCAGGATGGCATCTGTGTCCGGAGGGTATCAGAATTGTATATGAGAATTGAATCTGAATGAGTATCAGGATGGCATCCATGTCTGGAGCGTATCTGAATTGTATCTGAAAGTTGAATTTGAATGAGTATCAGGATGGCATCCGTGTCTGGAGCGTATCTGAACTGTATCTGAAAGTTGAATCTGAATGAGTATCAAGATGGCATCCGTGTCTGGAGCGTATCTGAACTGTATCTGAAAATTGAATCTGAATGAGTATCAGGATAACATACGTGTCTGGAGCGTATCTGAACTGTATCTGAGAGTTGAATTTGAACGAGTATCAGGATGGCATCCGTGTCTGGAGCGTATCTGAATTGTATCTGAAAATTGAATTTGAATGAGTATCAGGATGGCATCCGTGTCTGGAGCGTATCTGAACTGTATCTAAAAACTTTTAACATTGTTAATGGTAGCTGTTGATTAACCTTATCTTGAAAAGGGTAAAATGTTAGACAATATGCAATGTCATGTTGTATGAAATGCATGGTATAATGAGATTGTGATACATGCATTTGTGTTATCGATTTTTATGATATATGGATGTGATGTATGCATATGTGAGCTAATCTGCTGTACTGTTTGTCTGATTGGGGAAAATAAATCCCCGACTGCTGCTGAGGAAACGGAGTGCAAGTCTTCATGTTTTGAAGTGTTGATGAATTTCCAATTAGAGAACTAAACTTTGTTGTAAGGGAAATGCCGTGTGCTGCTTGTAAAATCCTGTTGGGAAGTCCTGAGAATTTTGGCAACTTCTACCGGGGAATGATAATTGGAAGTTTTGTTCTGCTGGGGATTAAACTGCATACTGTGGGGGGATTTTATGGAAATAGCTTAGAGAGATTTCCCTATTTCTTAAAGCCATTAGTGATTGTCTTCCTATTTTTTTTCATTTGTGAATGGTAGTTATGTTCAAATGCATATGTTCAAAAATAAATCAATGGACGTTTTCATAAACAAAACACAAGAGTAAAGAAAAACAGATAGTTTGGCACTTTCAAAGGGATATTTTTGTATTGACTTTGAGTAAGTATTTTTGTACAATGAGACAAATATTCTAGTAAGAGAATGCCGTAGTAAAAAAATTAAAATTTGATACAAAGAAAAGATAGATATGTGAAATAATCCCATGGGGTTCCCATTCTGCTATAGCCTTCGTGTCTCTGAGCATCTTATCTATATGTTGCCTTATCTGAAGCTGATTGAATTGATCAAAACCGCTGAGTTTATCAGTTGAAGCCAAAGGTTGTCCGTAAGGTGATCCAACAGGACATAGTCATACACTTTAATTCCCTAACTTTTTCCTGGACTGCCCTTTCGGGTTTTCAGTCCACCGGGATACCCTTTTTTTCCCAAGCCGCCCTTTCAGGTTTTCAGCTTATTGGGTGTACAATTTTTTTTGTTTTATCCCTAATTTTTTCCCGAACCTTTTTGGTTCGTCGGGATGCCCTTGTTTTGCCTATGTGTGTCAACCTAACGGGTCTCTTATGCATAGTATCTTTTGACTATATCCACTTTCACATGGTGCGTCAGGTCGTCACCATCCATGGTGGTCAAGATCATTGCTCAATCATAGAATATGCTTTTAATTACAAATGGTCCTTCATATGTAGGAGTACATTTTCCACTGGGATCACCTTGCGACAATATGACGCGTTTGATCACCAGATCCCCGAATTGATATACTTGGCATCTGACCTTTTTGTTAAAAGCCTTGATCATCTGTTTTTGATACATTTGACCATGACAGATAGCAGTAAGCCTTTTCTCATCAATCAAGTTCAGTTGATCAAGTCGAGTCTGGATCCAATCGTCTTCGTTCAGCCCTGCATCCTTCATAATTCTCAGAGAGGGGATCTGGACCTCAATAGGCAAGACAACGTCCATGCCATATACCAAAGAGTAAGGTGTTGCCCCAGTTGATGTGCGTGTTGTGGTACGATAATCGTGGATAGAAAATGCTAGCATCTCATGCCAGTCTTTGTATGTGACTGTCATTTTCTGTATGATCTTTTTGATGTTCTTATTTGCGGCTTCGACATCACCATTCATCTTTGGCCGGTAAGGGGAAGAATTGTGATGCTGGATCTTGAATTACTCGCACAGGGCGGTGATCATAGTGTTGTTAAGATTTGTACCATTGTCTGTGATGATTCTCTCCGGGATACCGTACTGACAAATGAAATTTTGCCTAATGAACCGGGCTACAACATTCTTGGTAACATAAGCGAAAGAGGCAGCCTCAACCCACTTTGTAAAATAGTCAATGGCCACCAAGATGAAGCGGTGTCCATTAGAGGCTATTGGTTTGATTTCCCCAATCATATCGATTCCCCATATAACGAAGGGCCAAGGATCCGTCAAGAAATTCAAAGGAACCAGAGGTACATACACCTTGTCAGCATAGACCTGACACTTATGGCAGGTTCGAGAGTGTTGATAGCAATCTACTTCCATGGTTGACTAGTAATAGCCTGCCCGCAGGATCTTCTTTGCCATCGTATGCCCACTAGAATAGGTGCCAATAGTGCCTTCATGTAACTCAGCCATAATCTTTTCTGCCTCAACCTTGTCTACACAAAGGAGCAAAATAGAGTCATGGTTGCGTTTGTAGAGAGTGCCATTACTAAGGAAGAACTTAGCAGAGAATCTCCTTAAGAACTTCTTATCATTGACTGAAGCTCATTCTGGATATTCTTGGGCCTCGAGATACCTCTTGACTTCGTGAAACCAAGGATGGTCCACTACTTCTTCAGTATTAATCTCGTGACAGTGATATGGTTCATCCATTCTTTCAATGGTGATCTGAGAGCCTCGTTATCCCATTTAAGTTTAAACATGGATGAAATTGTGGCTAGTGCGTCTGCTAGCTGATTTTATTCTCGTGGGAAATACTCGAAGGTAATCTTCTCAAAATGTGGGATCAATGTCAGCACATTTTCTTTGTAGGGGATAAGGTTAGGGTGTTTGGTGTCCCATTCCCCTTTGATCTGGCTGATGACCAAAGCTGAATCTCCGAATACATTTAAGGATTTGATCCCCAAATCTATGGCAACTTTGAGACCAAAAATGCACGCTTCGTATTCTTCCATGTTATTTGTATAATTGAAGCAGAGTCTTACCGTAAAGGGAGTATGACATCCTTCAGAAGATATGAGTACAACACCTATACCATTGCCGAGTGCGTTGTACGCCCCATCAAAAACCAGGGTCCATTGGGATCCTTGTTCAGTTCTATAATATGGTCTGAATTCTTCACAATTGTTTACCATCATGATGTCTTCATATGGGAACTCGAACTTCATAGATTGGTAGTCCTCCACAACTTGGTGAGCAAGGTGATCGGCTAGTACACCACCCTTTATTGCTTTTTGGGTAGTATATTGGATGCCATATTCTGTCAGGTTCATCTGCCACCTCGCTATTCTCCCAGAGAGGGCATGTTTCTCGAAGATGTATTTTATTGGATCCATTTTAGATATCAATAAGGTAGTATGGGTCAACATATACTATCTTAGCCAGCGAGCAGCCCATGCCAGAGCGCAACAAGTTTTCTTGAGCAGTGAATATCTGGTTTCACAGTCGGTAAAATTTTTGCTCAGGTAATAAATAGCATGCTCTTTTCAGCCAGACTCGTCATGCTGCCCCAACACACACCCCATTGAATTTTCCAAAACAGTTAGATACACGATCAAGGGTCTTCCCTCGACTGGCGGCATCAAAACCGGAGGCTCTTGCAGGTATTTTTTGATCTTGTCGAAGGCAGTTTGACACTCATCATTCCACCTGACTACTTGATCTTTCTTCAGTAATTTGAAGATTGGTTCACAAGTAGCTGTTAGGTGAGAAATGAATCTGGCAATGTAGTTTAACTGTCCCAAGAATCCTTTGACTTCCTTCTTGGTATGAGGAGCAATCATTTCTTGTATTGCTTTCACCTTGGCAGGATCTACTTCAATACCTTTACCGCCAACGGCAAAGCCTAGGAGTTTACCAGACCTCACCCCAAATGTGCATTTATTTGGGTTTAACCTCAGCTTGTATTTTTTTAACCTCTCAAACAGCTTCTATAAATGATCAAGATGCTCTTCTTCTGTTTGAGATCTAACTATCATGTCGTCCATATAGACCTCTATTTCGTGATGTATCATGTCATGAAATAAGGCTACCATGGCACGCTGATAGGTTGCCCCAGCGTTATTCAACCCGAATGGCATAACCTTGTAGCACAATGTGCCCTATTATATGACAAAGGTTGTTTTCTCCATGTCCTCAGGCGCCATTTTGATTTGGTTGTAGCCTGAGAAACCATCCATAAAGGAAAACACCTTATGTTGTGCCGTATTGTCAACTAGAATATCAATGTGGGGAAGTGGGAAATCATCCTCAGGGCTTTCCCTATTCAAATCTCTGTAGTCCACGAACATCCGTACCTTGCCATCCTTTTTAGGCACAGGAACAACATCGGAAACCCATTGTGGACAGGAAGTGACGGCCAAGAATCCGGCGTTGAATTGTTTCATGACTTCAGTTTTAATCTTCTCTGACATGTCTGGTCACATGCGATGGACGTTTTGTTTTACCGGTGGGTAGTCTTCTTTTATTGGTAGACGATGTACCACGATGTCTGCATCAAGTTCTGGCATGTCTTCGTACGAACAGGAAAAGACCTCAACATAATCATGTAGCAACTGAATCAGGCGCTCTTTGACACTGGGTTCCAGATTGGCACCCACCTCGACTTCTCTTTTGTCCTCTTCGGTACCTAGGTTAACTGTGTCCACTACATCTTCGTGGGTCTGAATGGTCCTCTCTTCTTATTGTAGCAACCTTGCTAGTTCCCCTGGCACTTCACAATCTTTCTCACCTTCGTCTTTGGCTTGGTAGATTAGATTTTTAGAGTCACAAAAGGCCATAGCAGAATTGTTACCCATGGGATCTCGAATGGATGTAGATCTGCATTTTAAATGTGAGTGTGTGTAAGAGTATAGCTATCTTTGAAAGAAATGAAAATGTAAAAAGGAAAACAATGAGAACAAAGTTTTGTATGCAAAAGCGTCCATGATTCATTGATGTCATATGGAAATGAGACAATAACCCTTACAAATGGACCATTGTGCCTCAGGTAAGACATAAGGTTTTAAGAGTTTGAATTGTTTAATATTATAGATCCGACAAAATTTAAATACAAATTACTGTTGGATAAAAGTGATTAGGACAAAATCTCTAGCTTCCCAGTTGGTGAGCTCTCCATTGATAGTTGGGAAAATCCAATCCTCCAGGTTATAGCTGTCTTCATCATCCTCTATTGCGTTGACTTTGTGGTTGCTGATCTTCAAGGGTGGTCCTCCGACACGAGCACGAAGTACAGCTTTCTGGGCTCCTGAAGTGAAACCCAAACCAAATTTGTCAGATTTGTATGGGATATCTGGGAGTTGGCCCCAAATAGTGCACCCACCTTCTTCGATCACTGCATTGGAATATTTCAAAGACGACAGCTTGAGCGGAGGCCTTGTAATCTTTGGGACTTGGGAAACAACCTTGGTTACTGCCACAGTTTGCGGGACTTTTTCAAAGTGCTAGAATAGAGTTTCAATAAATTCACCATCTAATTCCACATATCTGAAGGAATTTAGATGACTGGCCATATACTCTTCTTCTCCATGAATGGTGATGATTTTCCCCTGAATTGGATATTTCAGCATTTGATGCAACGTAAAGGTAACGACACCAGCATTGTGAATCCACGGTCGGCCTAATAAGCAGGAATATGAAGGGAGAATATCCATTACATAAAAATTTGAATCAAATGTTTGGGTTCCAACTTTTATGGGGATGTCCACTTCCCCATGCACCATCCTTTTTGAGCCGTCGAAGGCCCTCACTATTATGTTGCTAGGTTTCAAGGTCAATCCTTCACAGTCAAGCCTATCAAGAGCCTTTATAGGCAACAAATTCAGAGACGAACCCGTGTCAACCAAGACCTGAGCCAAAGTTATGCCCCTGCATTTGACTGAGACATGTAATGCCTCGTTATGCTTCCTCCCCCTTGGCGTTAAATCAACATCCAAAAAACTAAACCATTATCTGCGATCAAGCTGGCTACGCAGTCATGGAACTGATCGACATATGTTTCTTGGGATACATGAGCAGTTTTAAGGAATTTTACCAAGGCCTTTAGATGAGCCTCAGAACATAACAATAAAGCCATCATGGAAATTTTTGATGGAGTTTTCCCCAGTTGCTCGACTATGTTGTAGTCGCTTCTTTTTTATAATCTTTAGAATTTCCTCCATCTCTTTTCGGGAGGTCTCATGGATAGCTACTGATTGTGCCTTCATCCAGAAAGGGTCAACCAGAATACCTTTGCCTCGAGCCTCGGTTGACTCGGAAGTAGGAATGTCAGTAGGGGTGATAATAGAGACTGCAACAGTTTTGCCAACAGGAGTATTAGCAGAGATGATTTCAGGACTGGGAATAGCCTTTGGAGCAGAAACAACAACATGAATTATTACAGGTCCAGAAATAGCTTTTAGAGGAGCAATTTCTGGAGAGAATACCCTTCCACTTTGGGTTAGCTTTCTAGTCCCTACGATGTTACTGATATTAGAGTCAACTTTCTCAGAACTTGAATTTTTAGCAGCTGGCCAATCTTGCTTGATACCGTGATAGTAGACATGACCTCCATAATTCCATGGGACGGTTTTGTCTGACAAATACGGGGGATTGGTCCAGGAATTGTAATTATCAACGAAACTACTTTAGGAATTGATGTAATTCTAACGGGTCTTTTAGTGGAGACCCTAGAAGAATTGGAGGAAATGGTCACTATGGAAACATCATTATAAGAAACAGTTAGAATAGAAGTCTTCTCGAACAAAATCTCCTTGTCATCTATTAGGCATTGAACGCATGCTTTTAACAAATGACAACTGGTTGGTGAGGATAAACAGAAATGACAGCTTTCATCACAACCTGGGTATACACCGGCATTCAACAAGTTCTTTTTGATAGTCAGGAGTGGGGTCACAAGTTCATCAACAAAAGTAACAAACATATCTTCCTCAACGGCGTTGACATCACGGACGTGCTTGGACATAGGGGCAGTGATAAAATTCGAAATTTATGGCGCGTCGAATTCAATCTGTTTGGCTTCAAGAAGGTCTTGTACCTTGTTTTTCAGAGCCTAACAGTTGTTAGTGTCATGGCCGGGACTCTCAGAATTGTATGCACAGTGGGAATTAGGATTATAATGAGGAGAGGTTATGTTAGGATTCTTTGGAGCTTCTTTAAAAGTCACTAGATTGGATATTAACAAATGTGGCAATACTTGAGATAATGTCATATTAATTCGGGTGAACTGTCAGACTGGTCTTTCTGTTCTCAGCTGGTTGCTTCTTTGCTGAGCAGCTGCAGGTTTAGGAATCATGACAGCTCCCACGATTGGATGGCGTTCAGTCCTATCTTGATTTCTCTGAGGATATACAACAAAAACTTCTTTTTTTCCAATAAATGGTTTCCTTACAGCAGCAGAGGATGCTTCTTTTTGAATCTTCCCATTCTTTATCCTTGCTTCCACTCTTTCTCCGGTCAATATCAATTCAGTAAAACCTGTCCAGGAGCTCCCAATTAAGTGATTAAAGAAATGACCAGACAAAGTGCCCAAAAACATGTCTACTAACTCTCTTTCAGATAGGGGAGGCTGGAATCTTCCTGCTAAGTCCCTCCATTTTTTAGCGTAGTCTTTGAAGCCTTGACTTGAAACCATGGTCCGCGTTGTATTCGTATTGTTTGTAAAAGGCAGCGGCAAGATCTCCCTAATTATGAACATTGGCTCTTTCCAGCTGATAAAACCAATCAAGTTGAGTTCCGGACAGGCTGTATTAAAAGAAGTGTACCCATAAATCCTTGTCAGCAATGTGAGGCTGTATTTTTCTCACGTAGGACTGGAGATTCATTTTGGGACACGAAACTTCGTCGTATTTGGCGAACACCGGTGCCTTGAATTTTGGAGGAATGAAAATCCCAGGTACTAACCCCAACTCCTCAAAGTCCAGATTAGGAAATTTTTGAATTTCCATCGCACTTAATCGTTCTTCCAGATGCTTATACTTGTCGTCGGCCGGGGGATATTGTTCTTCAGAATAATCTTCTTCTTCCTCTTCCTCTTCTGAATCTGGCTGAGCAACTACTTCCTTGCCTTTTCCATCTTGATTGTCTTTCTCACCAGATAACGTTGCAAAGTCTAGGGTCCTTCTTGCTTGTCCTTGGAATCTTCTTCCCATATTTATAACTCTGGTTATTTTCTTTGTCTTGTTTTTATTTTCTTCAACCAACAAGGTCTTCAACTCTTCCTGTCCTTTGGCTAGAGTTAAGAACATCAGTTGAAACTGAGCATTTTGTGCTTGGAGGTCCTTCACCGTCTGCTCGAGATCCATCTTACTGAAATAAACACTAGAAAGATGAGGAGACTTGTTGCAAGAAACCTGCTTATGTTATGATGAATGGTAGATGCATATACAATGATTTCAAGGAACTTAGAGATTTAAAATTGCTTTAGACCAAAAAAAGGAACACACATAATATTAATAAATCAAAGCTTGAGTAAATCATGCCTCTTTTGGGCTTACAAAGAAATACTAAAAACTCTAAGATAAAAAGGTTGTACGCATCCTTTTTAGTGCGATGTAGGCGTTCAGGCTCCGCTCCTCATGAAGTTGCTTAGTGAGTTCCAAAACCTTCTTCTCGCTAGCGTAGAATTGGGATTCGAAAGTGTCTCACTCCCCCTTTAGTTGTATACAATCTCTTTGTAAGTCTTCAAGAGAGGTGGGCATGTCAGGATGCGGGATAGTGTATGGAACATCTCCTTCCATAACAGGCTCTATGATTACCGGGAGAATGGAGGGATAAGGCATCATAAGACTTTGAGAATGAGCTCGTACCCATTTGAGGTAAGGCTGAAGAGGGATGGAATTCTTATGCCCCAATGTCTTGCTATCTACCTTGTTCAACATCCTCCAAGCTCGGATAAATCTCTGGCGATGACCTTGATCGTTGCTCTCGTAGTCAAATACAAAACCTTGAATCAGCATCTCATGTGGACCATCCCTTCGGGCATAACCAAACTATCTTAAAGCTAAGCAGGGATTGTAGGTGATACCTCCCCTAATGCCAAGTAAAGGGACATTAGGGAATTCTCCACAACGGTCGGCGATGATAACATTCTCTATAGATCGAGAACACCAATGGATGTCTGAATGTTTGAGCGTCATCAACCTTTGTGACCACCTTGAGCCTTGCTCATTCTTCAATAGAGATTGGGGAAGATGCAAAATAAACCATCTTGCCAAAAGAGGAGTACAACACATAAGTATACCTCTTTTCCTTATAGTGCGAGTGTGAAAGGAATGTAGGATTTCCCCTAGAAAAGTAGGCATCGGGTTGCGAGATATGAAGATTTTGACGGTGTTAACATCTATGAGTTGGTAAGGATTTAGAAACAAAACCATCCCATAGATGAGGAGAGCTACAATTTCCTCAAAAGCTTGCAAGTCCAAGGAGTTTCAACAGTTTTGGGCTTTCTCAAACAAGAACTTTGCTAGGAAACCTTTAACACCATTCCTAATTTCCCAATTAGTTGTGATATTAGATGGTTGCAAGTGTAGAGCTTGAGCAATTTCTTCTAGCTTTTGATCTCTTTCCGTACCGTTGAAATGTAGTTGATTGATAATGGGAATCCTCAAGAGTTGGGATAATTCTTCCAAAGTTGGCACAAGTTGATAATCGGGAAATGTGAAGCAATGGTGTAAAGGATCAAAGAACTGAAAGAGCACCTTCATCATGTCTTCATCAGTTTTGGAAGTAACCAAGTTTAGGAGACGACCATGTCTTTCGGTGAATGGAGAATTTTCAGGAATTCTTGATGCTAGCTCTTTAAGTTGAGGAGGGATCCTTACAGGATTGACTTGAATGGTTTTCCCGCGAATAGAATCCATGTCCTACAAAACAGAACAAAGATAAATCCCAAAAATCCTTGAAATGGTTAGTGAGTATGAATATGATGTCATGATGTTCATAATGTTATGTACAAGTAAATATTACAAACAAAGCAAACAAGTCCTTAGGTTTAGGCTTGCATGTAGTTTTATAGGTAAGTACCCTCTTGAAGTTTAGTTGGATTAAAACATGTCCTAGCAATAGTAACCGGGTTCTAAGGAGCTCAATATCACTAGTTTGTTTCCTTGGTCATTGTTTCAGCACAAACCTCTTTAATGGCGACCAAAATATCCCAAAAAACCAAACCTCAATGAGTGTAGTATCGAGTATCTACCAACTTCAGACTGCACCAAAGCCGGTCATCTCACTACGTCCTAATGGCCAAGTTGGTCAAGTAAAGGTTCTAAAAGTTCATCAGTGCTTTATGACATCACTCAGCGGCCTTGTATTATCCTTGATTAACTCAAGGGCTACCGATACCCACAAATATGTCGCACTAACGTAGCTATTGCTTAGACCATTTCGGTATACCCCGTACAGTTTCCATAATGTATTGCTACTTACCTATAAGATATCCCAAATCCGGTAGAGGATTCAAACCCAAATAAAGAACCATAATGTAAAGGATACAAGTCAAACAAAGAAAGCAAATAAATGTGACCTAGCCCTAAGGTAACCCCACTTTTATAAATTTCCCCAGCAGAGTCGCCAGTTCTGTGATACGGGGGAGAACTGACTTGGGTGTTTTGCGTTTGATCGCAAATGTTGCGGTTATCAAGAGTCACCACTGACTTTTCTTTTATCCAAAAGGAAAGGCTGAAAAGAACAGGAAAGACCTTTGAGATGGTTTCTTGAGTTCGGGGGGTAGATTATGAAAAGGGAAGGTGTTAGCACCCTTTCCATCCATGGTTTCCCATGGGCTCTTAGCTACTTGCTAGATCACTTGCTTTTGTTTGAAATTGTGCTTTGTATGGTTTTTTGAAATTATTTTGTAAAGAGGCCATTATTTAGGCAAACTGTATAAAGAGGCCATTGATTTGGTAAGTAACCCTATCTTTGGATATAAACGGGATGGGCGTGGGACATCGTATAACCATGATTAGCAATGTTGCAAGATATCTTAGCATTCTCTTTAGGGACTAAGATCATTTGAAAGGCAACATAGATAACATCATCGAGGGACTATGATCTTGTATTTTACTTGTTTTTACTAAGATACCTCACATGCGTAACATGGTCATTTGTAAGGCAACCAAGTGGATTTACCCTAGGGGTGCTTGTGTGCAAGTGTATTGTTTTTCATGCTTGGTTTTGTCTTTGATTAGGGTTTTCTAATTGATTGGTTTTAGTCTTTTCATACAAACCCTAATTACTAGCATTTGTATATAAAGCGATAAATTGCGGAATTTAAAATTACTATGCTATTACAATACTTGTGGGAGGGGCGTGTACAAATTAAAAATGGGGATTGCAAGAAAATAAAGCCTAATTATCTATTACAACCATATTGAATTTGGATAAATAATGTACAAAATTGAATAAATATACAAGAATGTAAAATGGAAAGAAAATGGACTTTTATTTGGATTTTTTAAGGAAAAGGGGTTTTGTTTTAACCTAATTAACTAAAAGAAAAATAATTAAGTAAATTAGTAAAAAGTAAAACCGAAATTTACTACGAAAAGAATTTAAATAAAACCCTAATCTATTAATTGATTAAAAAAAGAAATTTAAGTTTATAAGAAGAATATTTTGTGGTATTTTTGTCTTAAAAATAATTTATAGCATTATAAAATGTTTTTGGTCTTTTTTTTGGTTTTAAAATAATATATTTTAAGAAAATAACAAAAACCCTAGTTTTTAATTAAATTTACAAACCAATTAGTAAAATAAATAAAGTATGATTAAATAAAATATTTTTTTTGTGTAAAAAATAAATAAGCTATATCAAAATATAAATCTAATGTTTTTATATTTTTTCTGATTTTTCTTAGTATTAGATAAAATATTCAAGAAAATAAATAAATAAAAAATAAAATAATTAAAATAAAATGGGCCAGGGTGTGAATAGTCAGCAAGGGGGGTCAGAAGTGAAAAAACATAAGGCCCAAGGGGATGAGGCCCAACGCTGCCAAAAAAGTCAGAATATGTGAAAAAATATGAAAAAAAACCAAAAGGGTACCACTGGGGCTCGATCCCAGGTCCCCACAGGTGCGCGCTTCTACCACTGGGGTGGCTATACATTCGTTTATTAATATCAAACCATAAATATTTATGGTAAACATGTTCCTGAGGGCAACTTCATCTTCAACCTCACGCCAAGCATGAACCTCTGTATCTTATTCAATTCTCAACAAAAATGAAAAATGTAAACAGGAAACTTGTGGCAAATTTCCTCACGATTTCAGAAATGCCAAGCAATAAAATTATAGATCAAAGGAAAACATGAATTTTAATGTCCCTAATCTGAACCCTAAAAATTTCATAAACTTCAATCATAAAATTCTCTAAGTTTAAGCAACATAAATGAAAACTATGGACATGGTTAGCTTTAGGGCAATGATATCTACATTTTTAATTCACAAATAAACCATTAATGATTCTTGTTTGAAGAGTTCAAAAGTCAGAAAACTCACCATGCAAGAGGGTATCACGTTTGGAGTTTGAGTAGCTTTTAGTGAGTTCCAATGATTGGATTAGCGTCCTCAAGTTCCCAGGAAGCTAATGTGATGCTTAGCTTGAGCTAAAAGTGACTGAGGAGTTCTGGAGAAGTCAAGGTGCAAGGTGCTATTTTTGAAAATGGTGGATGATGATGGAGGTGTACAGTGGTGTTGCAGGTGTTGGAATTGTTTGTGCATGTTATTTAGAAGCTTTTGAAAGTAAAAGGCCAAGAAACGCACGAGCAAATTTGGAGATTGGATTCAAAACTCAGAAATGGCAGGTTTTGAGGTGTTTTTGGTGATTCTGTGTTCTTGGTGTTTTTAGGGCTCAAGTATGCATGGGATTTGTGGAAATTAACTTGTGTATGTATAAGAAAAAAGCTTGAGTGCTTTTGAGAGTCAGAAGTACAAGTTACAAGCTAATGGCTATGTTACTTGATTTTGAAGAAAATTAGGAAAACAAGTTTCAATGTGTAGTACAAGCATGGGCTGGGTGATTGTAAGTGTTGAGATCAGCTTATCTTGAGTTATAGGACTTGTATCATCAGAAGAAAGCAATTGCAAGGCTCAAGAACAAGTTTTGTGCAAAAAACTACTTTATCAAAATGGCAGTGTGCACTTTCTTCCCAAAATAGATATAAAGCATGACCTTGCATTGAATGCTTGAATTGAGACCTCTAACAACTGTGCAAGCAATTAATTATGGAGTGCCTAACAAGTTTGAGGACTGCAAAGTAGAAGTTATGCAGCATAAGTTTGAATTTTGAATCTTGTTCATCACAAAATAACTTTTAATTCAAGTGTGAAAACCCTAACTTCATCTCTTCGATTCTCCCTACTCAAAAATGATCTCAAGGAGTTCTTGGACATTTTGGAAATCTTGTAATGTTCTCTACAACCCCTATTTGAATCACTTTTGAAAATTACCCTTAGAACTATATGAAAAAGTGCTATGAATTTAGGTCAAAATCCTGACCAAATTATGGCAAAATTTCACTAAGTGTTTTGTTTCATGACCATGTGTTCTTAAAATTATAACTTGAGATCCAAACACTTTTAGAAGGAGTTGTATAAAGAAATTTTGTATATTTCATGGAGATATACAACTTTCATGTTGAAAATTTCTTTTGAATCATCTTGCATCATGGTGAAAATTTTGCTCAAAGTTGTGAAAAATAAGAAATTTCCATCACAGAAAAATTTCTAAGTTTAGAAATTTTAACTTTTCAAAATGAAATCTTGAATTTTTGATTTCTTGATGAATAAGTTTCATATTTTGACATGCTTTTATGAATTTTTATCTTTGACATTTGATTTTGACCAAAAAGTCAAAGTTTGACTTTTTAGTATACAGTTGACTTTTGATCAATTGACTAAAAATTCATCTGTCAATCCACTGGACTCTAGCAATGTTTTGAGCCATGTAGTTAGGTAATAATGATGCAATTGGAATCTTGAGATTACGCCTTAAACCAATTGATAATTTTCTAGGTCAAAAATCAGAAATTGTCCTTTCCTAGTCAAAACCCTAATTTTGACCATTTTGCCCCTTTTGAAGATTTGATCAAATTTCTTGAGGAATTGTAGTCCAAAATTGATCAAATGATACATATGAGTTTAAAATGTTGATGTGTATAAAAAATTATGAAGTTTTACTATAAATTAGCCACAATTGACTTTTCCCCAATATAGTTGATTTTTAGGTCAACTGCTCAATTGACTGAGCAAAAGTGTGATCCAAAGCTTGAAACTTGACATGAGTAATCTTGAGGGTCCATAATGATCTATGAAATTAACATGGATAATTGTAAGTTCAAATATTCATGTGCAATCTCAAACCCTAATTTTGGTCATTAGTGTTTAAGAAGGTGTCTTGAGCTGATCAACCCTAGTGCAGTCTTAAGCCAAAGGAGATCTTGTGAGAAAATTCTTGATAAATGAGAGGGAAAATTTTGGGGTACAATAAATACCAATAAATATGTTGTACCGAAAAATTTTCCCTCTCTTTCTCAAGACATTTCACAAAGGATCTCCACTGCTCAAGGATTCTTAAGGAATTGATCAGACGTAATCACCTCTGAAACACTGAGACCACAAACTAGGGTTTTGACTAAGAACGACTAATCATTGACTTTTTACCTAATACATGACTTAATGGATTAAATAATAATCCCAAATACTCAAATATGACATGTTGACCAAATCCCATGGGTTAAATCATTTCCCAAGATCAGTGGATTGGTAGTTGAAATTGGGTCAACTGATGAAAAGTCAACTGATACACCAAAAGTCAAACTTTGACTTTTTTGGTCAAAATTTGGTTTCAAAGATCACAATTCATTAATAAATTAAAAATACAAAGCTTGATCATCAAGAAATCAAGAAAGTCAAAAGCCAATGTGAAAAGTCAAACTTTTCAAGACTTAGAATTTTTTTCTATGTGGTTTTTTATACATGATGATTTCATTAATTCATGCCATTCTCTCGCCAAGATGCAAGATGATTCAAAGAAAACTTTTAACATTAAAGTTATAGATATTGATGATATCTACAACTTTTCTTTGCTTATCAAGTCCTATAAGTGTTTAGATTTTGAGTTATAAATTCATGAAGTCATGGCATTTTTGTATAAACACTTAGAGAAATTTTCAGCAGGTTTGGTTAGGTTTTTATCCCAACTTCTTGGACAATTTTCATCAAGTTACAATTGGATTCTTCAAAAATAGAAAACATTAAGGTTGTAGAGGATGTTACAAGCTTTCCAAAATGTCAAAGAACTCATTAAGATCATACTTGAGCTAAGAGAATCAAAGCCATGAAGTTAGGGTGTCATTCTTGAATTACAAGGCATATTTTATGATGAACAAGAACCAAATCCATAGCCATGCTGCATAATCTTCACTTTGAAGGTCTCAAACTTGTATATCACTCCTTAATTAAATGCTTACACAACTGATTAAACTATGATCCAAGTGTTTGAGCCTTTTTCCAATTGATCATTCCATTTTTGGAAGAAAGTAACATATCCATTCTTGAAAAGTTCACTTTAATCACAAAGTCAATTTCTTGAGTCTCTAACTTGTTGTTCTGATCACACTCAACTTCTACAAGTTATAATAAACATGTTTAAAGTGATCAACCACTTTAGATAGCTTGATACAAACATTAGAAACATGTTCTTCATACTTGCTTCAAAAACAAGCAAGATAGCCATAACATGTGATTTCAAAAATATGAGTTGTTTCAAGTATCAAACCTTCTCTATAAATAGAGAGGCCATTTTGTAAGAAAAAGATCAGAAGTTTTGTTGTGTAGACAAGCCCTCAAAATCTCACATTCTCAAAAATCCATAACTGTCCACAAAGCCTTCACTCTTGAGTTTTGAAGTCAAAAACTTTGAACCTCTCACACCTTGCAAAGTTCTGTCCAAACAAACCATCCAAACACCCCGCATACATCTTATAGGAGTTATTCAAACACAAGAACAACTTCTGTAACATCATTATTACCATTTCTTAAGCTCAAAAACAGCTAACACAGCAGTTCAAACTCAAAATACAAATTTCATCTTCAAGGTAAGTTTTCTTGACTTTGAACTTTTCATTTCAAACATCATTAGTAATCCATTATTGAAGATAGATGATGTAGTAACTATTTCCTTTTGAAGCTATCCATTTCCTTTCTTTTCATTCTTGTCAATACTATGTTGAGAACTAATCTATACACACAATAGAATAATGTTCAAGGTAAAAAACTGAAGCATGAGTCGACACATACTCACATGACTCAACATATTTTAGTTACATAACCAGGCATGAGTCGACACAAGACATTATGAGTCGATACACACTGCTATCCAAACCCAAAAACAGAAAGACTAAAGGTGTATGAGTCGACACAAAACACGAATGCATCGACACAAACAAGAAATAAGTTGACACATACCCTTATGTATCGACTCATACTGAGCTGATTTTGGTTTTACAGTAACAAGAAAGGTTATTTGTCGATGCAAAGATGCATGTGTTGACACATAATGGTTAAAAAACATTTTTTTCCTTTCTCTACACAGTTTTCATATTTTCTATATATTTTCCTTCATTTCTATTCAATATGGTTGTAATAATTAGGACATTTATTTCTTTCCACCCCCATTTGTAAATTTGTATACCCCATCGCCAAATGATGTAATAGCGTAGAACATTTATTTTCCGCAATTTACCGCTTTTATATAAAATTGTAGTAAATAGGGTGTGTATGGAAAGATTTAAAATCAACAAGTAGACAACCCTAATTTAAGACAAAAAAGCATGAAATCAATACACTCGCACACGCGCACCTATAGGGTAACTCGCACTTGTTGCATTGGATAAAAATAGTCATGTCCCTCGAATGTGGGACGCTTTAGCAAAGACCCTTGAATGAAAAGATCGTAGTCCCTCGATTACCCTTTGACATTGCCTTCGGTAAAACGATCTTAGTCCCTTACGAAAATTTCTAAGGCATCTTACAAGTTGCTTTCTATGACTATACGATTGACACGCGCTCGTCCCTTCACATCCAATGATAGGGCTTCTTAACAATCAATGGTAAGATAGAAACATCTAAATGAGGAGGAAAAGAACTAACACTTTTTGAGTAGATAGAACGTTCATAGTTGCTTGCTCATAACCATTTTCAAAACATCTTTCAAACACACCAACACTTTCAAAACATGAAATATGTTCAAAAGTCAACACTTTGTATACATTCTTATAGAGACGAGAATCATTACAAAGTTCGCCGAAACAAAGGCACTTTCAAAAAGACTTTCAAAAACCATCACAAACACATTTCAAAAAAAGTATTTCAAAGTGAGCTAGTAACTAAGAGCCCATAGATAACTACTGATGAAAAGGGTGCTAACACCTTCCCTTTACATAACCTACCCCATAACTCATGAAAATATCTCAAAAGGTCTTTCCTGTTCTTTTCACCCTTTACTTTATTGGATAAAAGAAAAGTCGGTGGCGACTCTTGCTATCCGCAACAATTGCGATAAAACGCAAAATACCCAAGTCAGTTCTCCAACCGCATTACAGAACTGGCAACTCTGTTGGGGAAATCTTAAAAGTGGGGTTACCTTAGAGCTAGATCACCTTTAAATACTTTCATTGTTTGATTTGTTTGCTTTACATTTATGGGTCCTTTTTTGGGTTTGTATTGATCCTCTACCCGGATCAGGGAACATTATTAAGTAAGTAGCAATAGATCGTAGAAACTGTGCGGGGTATACCAACATGTTTGAAGCAATGGCTACATTAGTGTGACACATTTGTTGGTATCGGTAGCCCGTGAGTCAAGTCAAGGAGAATACAGGGCCACTGTGTGGTGTCATGAAGCACTAACTGGCCGTACAACCTTTAATCGAACAACTTGGCCATTAGGAAGTAGTGAGATAGCCGGCTTTGGTGCAGTCCGAAGTTAGTTGATACTCGATGCTATGCTCATTGAGATCATACTTTCAAGATATTTCAGTCGCTAATAAAGAGGCTTGCGCTTAAACAATGCCTGATGAAGAAAGATCAGTGATATTGAGATTCCCTAGAACCCGATTACTTTCTAGGATAGGTTGAACCAACTAAACTTCAAGAGGGTACTTACCTATAAACCTCATGCAAGCCTAAACCTAAGGACTTGTTTGCTTTCTGTGTATATGTTTACTTGTACATAACATCATGACATCATACCATGGCATTCTGCAATATCCATTTCAAGGATTTTTGGGATTTATCTTTGTGCTGTTTTGCAGGACATGGCTTCCACTCGCAGGAATATTATCCAAGTCAACCTCGTAAGAGTGCCTCCTCAACTCAAAGAGTTATCATCAAGGGTTCCCGAGAATTATCCATTTACCACAAGACATGGTCAACTTCTCAATATGGTGACCTCAAGCCATGATGAAGACATGATGAAAATGCTCTTTCAATTATTTGACCCTTTACACCATTGCTTTACATTTCCTGATTACCAATTAGTGCCCACCATGGAGGAGTTCTATCAACTCTTGGGAGTGACAATTCTTGATCAAATACCTTTCACCATTATTGAGAAAGACCCAAGACCTGAGGAGATTGATCGCGCTTTACATTTGCAATGGTCCGACGTTGTGGCAAATTGGGAAACAAGAAGTGGTGTTAAGGGTTTTCTAGCCAAGTTTCTATTTGAGAAGGCTAAACAATTTTGGGATGCTTTAGACTTACAAGCCTTTGAAGAAGTGTTGGCCCTTCTCATCTATGGGATGGTACTATTTCCTAACCCGTACCAACTCATAGATGTGAATACGGTCAAGGTTTTTCTATCTCATAACCCGATACCTACCTTATTTGGAGATATTTTGTATTCTGTTCACACTCACACCATGAAGAGAAGGGGAATTCTTATGTGTTGCACTCCTTTGTTGGCTAGGTGGTTTATTTCGCACCTACCTCGATCTGTTTTAAAGAATGAGCAAGGCATGAGATGGTCTAATACGCTGATGTCATTCTCGCACTCAGATATTCATTGGTGTTCTCGATCTTTGGAGGACGTTATTATTATTATTGACCGTTGCGAGGAATTCCATAATGTCCCTATCCTTGGCATTAGGGGAGGTATCACCTATAATCCTTGTTTGGCTTTACGGCAGTTTGGGTATGCTAAGAGGGATGGTCCTCATAATTCACTTGTCCAAAAAATTTCATATGACTATGAGAATGATGTCCAAGGTTATCGTCCAAGTTTCGTACGAGCTTGGGGCATGGTGAACAAAGTTGATAGCAAGACATTGGGGCTTAAAAATTCCATCCCCCTTGAGCCTTACCTTAAGTGGGTACGAACTCGTGCTCAAAGTCTCGTGATGCCTTACCCTACCATCCTACCTGTGATTATGGAGCTCGTTGCTGAGGGAGACACCCCTTACACTCTTCTTCATCCTAACATGCCAACTACTCTCGAGGAATTTCAAAGATAATGGATTCAATTCAAAGGAGAGCGAGACACCTTTGAAACCTAGTTATACGCAAGCGAGAAGACGATTTGGGAGCTCATGAGACAACTTCATGAAGAGCGGAGTTTGAATGCCTACATTGCACCAAAGAGGATGTGCTCATGGGAAGCTTAAGTCCTTTTTGTTTTAGGAGTTTATTTTGTATTATCTTTGTTTCTTCCATTGTAAGCCCAAGAGGAATCTTGTAACCGCTTGAACTTATTAATGCAATTAATGTTTGTTCCCTCTTTGTCTAAACAAATTTAAATCTTAAAAGATCCTTGAAATCATTTTCATATACATTCCATGCATCATGACATAAGTAGGTTTTCTGACACAGGTTTCCTCATCTTTCTACTGTTTATTTCAGTAAGATGGATATCGAGCAAATCGTGAAAGATTAACAAGCACATAATTCCCAGTTCCAAGAGACCTTGCTGACCCTCGCCAAGGGACAACAAGAGCTGATGACACTGTTGGCGGCCAAAAAGAAGACTAAGAATAAGGCCCTCATCAACATGGGGAAAATGTTTAAAGGCCTAGTCCATCAGGTGCAGATAGTTGAAGAGTCATCTGAGGAAGACAAGAACTAGGATGAAGAGGCAAGGAGCACCCGTTCTGGGGGTGAAAATGGTCAAGCTTCCAAGGACGAAGACTACTTTGATGAACAGTATCCACCGGCTGAGGATAAATACAAGCAGATAGAGGATAGAATGAAAGATGTTGAAAGTCAAGTCGTACTTGGTTTGGATTTTGGTGATTTGGGCTTAGTACATGGGGCCGTCATTCCCCATAAGTTCAAAAGACCAGTCTATGCTAAGTATTGTAGCGATAGAAATGTTTAAGACTAAGCCATTGGATTGACTAGACTTATACAGATCAAAATAAAAATCGCCACCACGCTTTATTGTTTCCAAAGGAATGAGAAAAGAGCGAATAACCTAAAAAGAGGGGAAAAGATTCTAGGTAAGGGGGTTGGTTATGCAAAGAGAAGGTATTAGCACCCTAAACATCCACGGTACTACGCAGGAACCTCTTTGTAAATTTTTTATATATTTTGGCTATAAAATGTTGTATGTAAAATATATGGTGGAGGTGAGAAAAGAAATATATTTTTTATGATTTTTGCACCCACCGCGGTTGCGAACCTTTAGTGCCTATATACCACCTTTAGTGCAATAGGGGATCAGGGTACACATAGTTCACCTTTAAGAATTTTAAAACACAAGTGTGTTGGTTAATTTTATGAGATAAGACATCATCGTCATAGTCCGTGTGGAAAATAAACTTACTACCCACAATCATGAGAAAAGAGAATTTGCATCATCTCAAAGTGGAGGATATGACATGGATTTTAAAAATCAACAATGCTTCACTCAACACCCAAGTGGAAAATCTCTCTCTTCACTACATATTGTAGAAGTATAGTTGTTTGCATCACTACAAGGATTGGCAAGAGTCTAATCTTTTGATAAAAGTTTTTTAAAGTAGAAGCCAAAGTGGCAAAATGGTTTGAAATGAGATTGATTGACTTTTAGTCTTCTCACAAAAAAGAGGATGTCAAAGTATTATTAAGTTGATTGAAGTTTATTAATTAAAATGTTTTGAAAATACATGGACCTAGATCCAAGTTTATTATGAAAGTAGTTAAAGTTTAAAAACAAGAAGAGTTTTCAAAAGGAGGAAGAAGATTTTTGAAATTAAAGAAGATGGGAGGAGAAGAAGAGACTATCCTAAAGCATGAGGTAAAATCTAGGGGTAAGAACCATCTAACCAATGAGAAGCTAATACTTGACATTATGAGTCAAGATAGAATTCCCATTCTTTGGATTGAAACCAAGCAAGCAAAGATACTAGACCTCTTGAGAATACCAAACTTCAAGTGTATTAAGTCTTCACAAAAATTGGGCAGAGTAACGATTGTATACAGGTGAATTCCAGATTACAAACAAAGTATGTAATCACAATAACATGCACACAAAAACAAACAAACAACCCAATGTCTTGAGGTAAACCTCAAGAACTATAGACAAAATATCAATTAAGGTCACAAGGTCTCCAACATAGGTCAAGGCCTCTATCCTAAGTCCAAGAAGTCCAATACTCCATAATGCCAAGGATAGTAACCAAATAATCCAAGTATCATTAAAGCTTTTTATGGTTTATGTTGATTATTAGGTATCTTCAAAAAGAAAAGAAAAGCTCAAGTGAGAAAAATAAAAATGACAAGAAAGTAAATGCTCAAGTGAGCAAAGATGAAAAATAGCATGAAATGTAAATGCTAAAAGTAAATGGTGCATAAAATAAAAAGCATAAAAATAAAAGCACAAAATAAAGTCAATTATCAATAATTAGTGGTTAGTTGGATGGCCATCTTGAAAATTTCATTTGGAACTCATTAGAGGATTGGTAGAACCAAAGCCTCCATACAACAAGTTTAATTTTCTTTTTGTCAAGTATATCATCCATTTGGAATCCTCAAAAGTACCATTTAATGATCCACGATGTTTAAGTGATCCGCGTTGACCAAAAGTAATGTATATCCATTCGAGGATTGGTAGAACCAAAGCCTCCACTCAATGAATCTCAAGGTTATTAGATCAAAAAGATCAAATTAACATACTTGGGCTTGCAAACATAGGTTTGGGTCACGAATGATCATTTATTCAAATCGGGACAAAATTTAGCGCTATGTTAAGCAATCGTAAGTGGACTTATATAGAAGTCGCACCTATTTTGAGGTCGGTCAATAGAAATCTATGCACTATTTTTTTTGAGACATGATTTAGAGATCATGCTTCAATAACACTTAGTGCAATAAGAAGGGGATGAGATGAAGAAGGGTGAGAAAGAATATACCAACCACATTTGAATTAAAATTTAATCAAACTATTATTAAAATCATTCATCCATTTTTATGGAGTTAGACTTAACACCATGGATCCAATGATGTTAATAAAGTTCATGATGAAAAATTCAACCCAAGATCAGCCAGAAAATAATCACAAAATAATATTACATTTAATATATGCATTAAAAAGGGTTTTAAAATGTTTTAAAATAGAAATAAAAGAGAAAAATATCAACTATATTTAAATTAATCAATAAAAATTAAGTAGGACCATAGAAAAATCAGAAATGAACTCAAATATTTTTATAAATTTTTTGGTAATTTTTAAAGTCAGAAACTATTTTTAAAATTAAAAGAAATGAGTAAAATAAACCAAAAATGATAAAAAAATAACAAAGTCAGAAATAAAAAATAAATGAGGTCACCAATATTTGTCACAATATCATTGGACCATTCCATATTTTTTTTTCATTATTTAAAAACGCATAAAAGTATTTTTAAACATTTAAAACAATTCAAATAAAGTGAAGATTTATAAAAAATATCAAAATACAATAAAATTGTGAAAAAATAAAAATCAGAAAGAGAAAAATCAAAAGTATTTTTCATAATTTTTTCAGACTTTTTAGACTTAAAATGAATTTTCTATGTCTTTTTTGAAATTTAAATCAATTAAAATAAAAATCATAAAATAAAAATCATAAAATAAAAAATCAAACCAAAAAAATATGGGCCATCTGATCATTGTCAAAATGCATTAGTAAACATATCAAGTGGACCTGGCACGCCGTGCATGTTATGGACTTTAGTGAATAAAACACTAGATCACTAATTAAATCATAAATTCAAAAAGAATAAATGGCACCCCATCATTGGTTGGAAGATGACACGTTGTTCATCTTCAATCTCCAGCAAACATGAATTTCATGTCTCTCAAACTGTAAAATCATAAGCTCAGACCTATGCCATTCGCTCCGTCTCTTCAAGACGAAGACAACTACTCCTTCGTGATAAATTTATATAAACTGTAGCTCAAGCAATTTGGAAGGAAAGTTTTGAAAGGGAATTTGAAAACTCATGGACAAAACGTGTTTCCAGTTAAAAGCAAGTGTTTTGACTAGAACCAGGGCAATGAGAGCTTCACAATGATATCAAAGTTTGAGAGAATTGGTGAAGGAATCTACCTATTGAAGTTGAGTTGCAGAGCTCTGAAACTGGAATTCTATGGATCAATATAGGTCACGATTCTTGAAGGTAATTAAATGGTTAGCTTCAGGGAAGATCAAGGAAGGTGAATCGATAGAAAAAATGGATTGAAAAAGGCTTAAACACTGATTTCGAAGTTGCAGAAAATTGAGTTATGGAGCAAGTTTGGCAGGGTGATTTTGGTTGTTCAAGCTTGAGGAAATGAATGAGGTATGACCCTCTATTTATAGGGAATCAAATGAAATGTTCAAGTGTGTGAAATGATGAAGTTTGGAGGGAAATCGTGTGAAGTTGCAAACAATAAAAGTGTGACTTTTATTTTGATCAAAACTCATCCAAAACGGTCATTTTTCTATGCTAATCACTTCTTGAAGTTCACTAAACATGCTTAGAAGCAAAAATGCACAGAAAGAAATGTGTTTAGAAGCTAAATCAAGGATTTCTAATTCTGACTTTTGAAGAAACTTCAGTTTAAAGTTACCAAGTTCAAATCAATGGAATTTTCAGCTCAAGGGGTCTTAGGGACTGATTATTGAAGCTTTAGAAAGATGAGATTACAAGCTTTGTAATGGGAAAAGAATGGAGTAAAATGGATGTTTGAGCTGAAAGTTGCAATGAGTCAAAGTTGGGAAAAAGAAGTTGACTTTCCATACTTAGAAATATTTCAAGTTTTTCTTCAAAAGTGACCTATAAAGTTTTGCATCCAAACATGGCCTTCCTCTTGAAATTTTTTCTTGACCAAAAAAGATGACATGAAATAGACCTCTTGAATGACATTTTGAAACTTGAAACATTCAAAATATCCAAAAATTGAGAGAGATATGAATTGTTGAAGTTGGCAAAGAATCATGAAATGACCTATAATCTTTTGTAACCTTAAGACATCTTCCATCCATTTTCTCACTTTTCACATAAAAGAAGAAATAAAGTTCACATCATCAAGATCATTATGGAAAAAGAGTATGCTCAAGGTGATAAAAATTGACCAAGTTATGATCATTTCAAGTCACACATGGGAAATTGGGGGTTCATCTGGAGGACTTGTAATCTTTCTTCATCATCAAGTTTCTTCCACATGAAAACTCCTTGAAACTTTTGAAGTGATTTGTTAATACCCCTTTGAAGAGAAGGATGTTTTTGGAATCGCTCAAAAATACGAAAAGATGAGCAAGATATACTTCTTTGAAGTTTAAAACCCTAGCTCCTAGATCAAGAAAATGCTTTGAGGAACTTTGACAATTTTAAACAACCTTCTTGTACCAACACTTTTGCTTTGTAGATAGAAATTGTTGAGGATGATAATGAGAACTCATAGCAACCAAAAACACTTCCATATCTTGGGAAATGAGAGAAATATGCACTTGTGACCAATGGGAACAAGGCCTTGTCCAATCATGACAACTTCTTCAATCAACCCCTTGTACTTTTGTATCAATCTTGATAACTTTGAAATGTGGTGAACCAAAATAAACCTTGCCATTCCATTTCTTCCAAAACAACTTCAACGGTTAGGTTTGAGTTTCTCTAACTTCATTTACTAGGGCATGGAAATAAACTCATGAACACATGGATCAACTTGCCAAGCCACATTGCCTTTACCTACATTATTAACAAGTAAGACAATCCAACATTGCATTTTATTAATTAAAAGGAAAGTTAAAATAAAACATGCATGATCACAAAAGAAAAACAAGTCAAGGTGATTGTTGATTCTTCAAAGAGCAAAGCTAAAGATAGGTAGGAGAACCAAAATCCATAATGTGATCTTGTTGTGATTCAATCAATATGGTATGATGAAGGGATATTAGGGGCAAAAATTAGGGTACAACAACTGCCTTTATTTAATTTTCTTCTATCCGGAGATACGAAGGATAAAAATCTTCGTGTCGACGTGATCGAAGATACTTAAATATAAAACAAACCCTATTTTTGGCCCTAAGATTCCACACAATGCTTTTGAGTATGAATGCATTTGAACAACTTCAAAGGGACGCAAAACGCAACTGGGGATGTATCAAAGGAAATAAGGATCAAAAAAGAAACCCAACCAGGAAAATAAATCACTGGTGAATCAAATAGACCCGACTCACAGGGGATGGTAAAAGATCAAAGGATACACCCACTTTTACTGAAGGCGAAACTACCAACATTCACTGAAGGTAGAAAGAGAAAAGAATAACAACACGGACGTTCAGTGACGATGAGCTAACAACATTCACTGAAGGTAGAGAGACAAACATAGACGTTTACTAATGATGAACTACCAACTTTCACTAAAGGTAGAGAGAAATGAAATATCATAGCACCGACGTTCACTGACGGTGAACTACCAACATTCACTGAAGGCGGAAAAAGATAACAATCACCAACGTTCAGTGATGGTGAACTACCAACTTTCACTGAAGGTAGAAGGAAAAAAAAATATCATAGACCAACGTTCACTGATGGTAAACTACCAACGTTCACTGAAGGTAGCAAAAAGATAACAATCACCAACTTTCACTGATGGCGAACTACCAACTTTCACTGAAGGTAGTAAGAGAAAATATCATAGCACCGACATTCACTGATGGTGAACTACCAATGTTCACTGAAGGTAGAAAAAAGATAACAATCACCAACGTTCAATGATGGTGAACTACCAACTTTCACTGAAGGTAGTAAGAGAAAATATTATAGCACCAACGTTCACTGACGGTGAACTACCAACGTTCACTGAAGGTAGCAAAATGATAACAATCACCAACGTTCACTGATGGTGAACTACCAACTTTCACTGAAGGTAGTAAGAAAAACTATCATAACACCGATGTTCACTGATAGTGAACTACCAACATTCACTGAGGGTAGCAAAAAGATAACAATCACCAACTTTCACTGATGGTAACCTACCAACTTTCACTGAAGGTAGTAAGAGAAAATATCATAGCACCGACGTTCACTGACGGTGAACTACCAACGTTCACTGAAGGTAGAAAAAAGATAATAATCACCAACTTTCACTGATGGTGACCTACCAACTTTCACTGAAGGTAGTAAGAGAAAATATCTGACGTTCACTGACGATGAGCTACCAACATTCACTGAGGGTAGAAAAAAGATAACAATCACCAACGTTCCCTGAGGGTGACCTACCAACTTTCACTGAAGGTAGTAAGAGAAAATATCATAGCACCGATGTTCACTAACGGTGAACCACCAACGTCCACTGAAGGTAGAAAAAATATAACAAGTTTCCCCAAAATTCGGGCGTTTCACCTAGAACGGGTCTCAACTTCTTCTTTAACCAAGGCATTCCGCCTGGAAAGGGTAATATATAAGCTGTCTCAAATAAAGAGCTACCACTTACAAAGATTTAACAATGAATTGTCTCTGCGATATTGAAAGACTTACCATCCACTAGAGTAATTTGACAATGAATTGCAAACTATCCACTCATAGAAAAGATAGCAAAAAAGTAACGTCGACTTTTACGGGGAAGTATAAGTTGCTCAAATAAAGAGGCCTGCTACTTGTTGTTATAAGAAGGATTGTAAAAATGACTTTCTGGGGAAAGTAATATGACTTCGTGGGGAATGAATCATGACTTCTTGGGGAATGAATCATGGCTTCCTGGGGAAATTCCAATATATTCCTGCTGAGGAGATAAAGTCTTGTCGTGTAAAATAAATGCATATTCTCAAACCAAGGCTCGAAGCTTGCAGAAATCCAAAATAAAAATACTGCTGGGAAACAAAGATTCAAACCAGAAATAAACTCGAGTGAAACAGTCAACCAAAATATATCCTTTGAGAAATAAACTCAAGTGGGAAACCTAAATCATCCAGACAAAGAGCTGTAAAGGAAGGATAAAGCAAAAATCTTCCACGAGGGATAACTCAGTGGGGAAATTGAAAGAATAAACACTTTATGCTTAAGGTCGACACTCTATTGGAGCGAGGATAACACAACTCTACAAAATAGGGTAATATGTCAACAAAATATTAACGGATGTGAATGAGCAATGATTTACTAAATTTAACTATGCATGATGTATGTATTAATGTATGAGTGTTATTATGTATATGCTTACAAAACAGACATATAACACTGGGAATAACCAGGCAAAACCAACTCAGGCACATTCAATACTTGGCTAAATCACATCCAAGATGAACATTCCATAAGAAAATAAGCACCAAACGAGGAAACAGAATCCTATTTCGCGGCTTAACTTCATTGGGAAGGAACATAATCCGGCAATAAACAAATCATAGCGACAAAACATTACAGATACAGGAATATAACGTCTTTCTCCAGGTTTCACTGGGGAATAACACTCAGACTTCAATGGGGAAATAAACATGTTTCACGGTCCGTGCTCCTAATGGGGATTGCAATACTGATTTTCAATAAGGCAGATGGAAACCGTATAGTCAACACCAACTTAGGATCTTGTGCTGACTTCATTGGGGAAATATCATACAGACTTCACTAGGGGAGATAGTGCCTCATCATCAAGATATCAACTGGGGACCTCGTGCTGACTTCATTGGGGAGGTCAACACCACATTGAAGAGAAGAAACCAAGATACATTCTTCAATATGGAGAGTAAGTATTGCACCAACTTCTCTGGGGAGAAAGTATGAAACCTCATGGGGATAACAACTTGGGGAGTTAAGAAGTCAAACATAACAGTAAGAAATCAAAATTATGGGGCAAATCAAACAAAATGTAAGTACTTTCCGAAAGGGGGATGCTTCGTAAATGAGTCAAATCTCAGCATGCACGGGGAGAAAAAACTTCTATCAAATAAGCGAAGCCTTCATTGGGGAATCTTGGATTGAGTCTTCATATCATGCAAACTTATTCCAACAAAAGATGCCATGGGATAGCCTTCCTAGGGAATCAAGAAGTCAACATTATAGAAAGAGGTCAAACTCATGGGGATTTTAAATCAAATCCAACACTTGGCGGGTGAAAAACCCAAAGGACTGACAACTGACTCAACACTTCTTATAAAATAAACTGCCCGGGTCTAGTTGCCTGGGAAATAAATACCAACAATAATGCCAATACTTCAGAAAGAGCGACATCTTACAGATAGTCCCATCTCAGCACACCAAGGGAACAAGACCTTTTGTCATGAAGGAAAACTTTGCTTGGGAATCTAGGATAGAGACCTCAGACCATGCAAACCCAAAAATTAGAACATGAACCAACACTTGACTGGGGATACTGGGATCACAAACCCAATACTGCATCTTACGCCGATTGGTACTATCTTCAATATACAAAAATCACACGCATACCAGCGAAAACAACCTGAGAAAACCTCCCCGGGGGGTAACAAAACTTCCCAAAATTACTGGAGTTCGTCCATTCCTGGGATCACCACTTTTGTTTTCCTCTTGAATCAAAAAATCTAAAGTAAAAGTAAGTTCATAAGTTCTTTTTGAAAAACAATTTTGTCATTTAATCTTTTTTCTTTGAAAATTATTATCAATAATAAATGGAGTCTTTGTAAGTTGAATAAAATAAGAATTACAAAGAATTGGGTAAAAGCTCAAATTTTATTGATAGAATGGTAGTCTGCGAATGGTAGTCTGCGAATGGCGAGACTCCACAGATAATTACAAAGTTCAGAAAATGGTAATATATAATGGAAAAGATACATTGAAATACAATGACCACTATTCCCTCTAACAACTTTGAAATTATGAGCAGCAGCTTCTGTTGAATTATAGTGAGGATCCAAGAAGATTATTACTTCAATGATGAAGTCTTATCTGATGCAGTTACTTGCCAAGAAAGTCCCTAACTTTTGACTAAGCTGCCCTTGCGGGTTTTCAACTTAGCGGGAAATTTTATTCTGTTTATGTCTCTAATTTTTGCCTAGACCGCCCTTTCGGGTTTTCGGTCTACCGAGACGCTCCTTTTTGCCTAAGCTGCCCTTTTGGGTTTTCAACTTAGCGAGTTGTTTTTTTATTTCTTTAGGCGAAGTATTTCTTGACTGCATCAGTATTCATGGGACGTGGGAACTCCTCGCCATCCATAGTTTCAAGAATTAATGCACCGCCAGAGAAGGCTTTCTTGAAAACATATGGGCCTTCAAAATTAGGAGTCCAGTTGCCCCTAGAATCAATGTTAAAAGACATGATCTTCCTTAGCAAGAGGTCACCTTCTCTGAATTCATGAGGTTTGACCTTCTTATAAAAAACTTTCTTCATTCTCTTCTGATATAACTGCCCATGACACAAAGCCGTCATTCTCTTATATTCGTTCAAATTCAATTGGTCAAACCTGTTATGGACCCATTCAGCCTCTGACAACTTGGTTTCCATTATCACACATAAAGAGGGAATCTCAACCTCAATTGGGAGCACGACTTCCATTCCATACACAAGGGAGATCGGGGTTTCTCCCGTTGAAGTGCGGACAAATGCCGATATCCATGTAAAGCAAAAGGGAGAATTTCATGCCAATCTTTATAAGTAACAACCATCTTTTGGATGATCTTCTTGATATTCTTATTAGTAGCTTCAACAGCCCCATTCATCTTCGGCCTATACAGAGATGAATTGTGATGGACAATCTTGAATTCTTCACAAAGTTCTATCATCATCTTGTTGTTCAAATTCGAGCCATTATCGGTGACAATTCTGCTTGGCACACCATACCGACATATGAGATTATTCTTAATGAAGTGCACTGCCACCTGCTTAGTAACATTAGCATATGAAGCAGCTTCCACCCATTTGGTGAAGTATTCAATTGCTACCAAGATAGAATGATGGCCATTAGAAGATTTGGGTTCTATCATTCCAATCATGTCAATACCCCACATAGAGAAGGGCTGCGGGGAAGAAATAACATTTAGAAGTGTGAGTGGCACATGAATCTTGTCTACATAAATCTGGCATTTATGGCACTTCTTTGCAAATCTGTAATAGTCAAATTCCATTGTCAATCAATAGTAACTTGCCCTTAGAATTTTTTAGCCATCGAATGTCCATTAACATGAGTGCCAAATGAACCTTCATGAATCTCATGCATCAACATGTCTACTTCGTGTCTATCCACGCATCTGAGCAAGACCATGTCATAATTTCTCTTGTATAACACATTTTCACTGAGGAAGAAGCTGCCAACAAATCTTCTCAATGTCTTTCTATCTTTATTCGAAGCACCAATCGGGTATTCCTGAGTCTGGAGAAAATGCTTGATATCATAATACCAAGGTTTCTCATCTGCTACCTCTTCTATTGTAAACACATGAGCGGGCCTATCCAGTCTCCGAACAATACTCCGATGTATGTCATTCCAAGTATTCACTTGATACATAGAAGCCAGAGTTGCCAGAGCATTTGCCATTTGATTTTCGTCTCTAGGGATGTGATGGAATTCAACTTTATTAAAGAAGGGTAACAATCTTTTAGCATAATCTTTGTAAGGGATCAAGCCAAGGTGACGAGTATCCTACTCTCCTTTAATATGATTTATTACCAAAGCTGAATCGCCTTACACATATAGAATTTTAATTCTGAGATCAATAGCTTCCTCGAGACCCATGATGCAAGCCTCATATTCTGCCATATTATTAGTACAATCAAATGTCAACCTTGCAGTAAAAGGAATGTGTGATCCATGTGGAGTGACAATCACAACACTAATTCCTTTACCATAAGCATTCACAGCTCCATCAAATATCATACTCTAGCGAGATTCAGGATCAGGATCTTCCTCAGGCAATGGTTCATCACAATCTTTCACTTTCTGAAACATCACATCCTCATCGAGGAAATCATACATCACAGACTGATAATCATCAACTGGTTGGTGAGCAAGATAATCTTCCAACACGCTGATTTTAATAGCTTTTTGAGTGTGATATTCAATGTCATATTCAGATAATAGCATCTGCCAATGGGCAATTCTCCCAGTAAGAGCAGGCTTTTCAAAAATGTACTTAATTGGATCCGTTTTGGAGATCAACCAAGTAGTATGATTCAACATATATTGCCGCAAACGTTTTGCCGCCCAGGCCAGAGCACAACATGTATTTTCCATCATGGAATATCGTGACTCACAATCAGTAAATTTTTTACTGAGATAATAAATGGCATACTCTTTCTTCCTTGTTTCATCTTGTTGTCCCAAAATACACCCCATGGAATTATCTAACACCGTCAGATACATAATCAATGGTCTTCCTTCGACAGGAGGGAGCAAGATAGGAGGTTCAAGAAAATATTCTTTAATACTTTCAAATGCCCTTTGGAAGTCATTTGTCCACACACAACCTTGATCTTTCTTTAACAACTTAAAGATCGGTTCACACGTTGCAGTCATGTGGGAAATGAATCTGGAAATATAATTCAAACGCCCGAGGAACCCTCTGACTTGCTTTTCAGTTATCGGCGCTGACATTTCTTGAATTGCTTTAACTTTATCAGGGTCAACTTCAATCCCTCTCTGGCTAACAATGAAACCCAACAATTTTCCTGACCTAACACCAAAGGTACGTTTATTTGGATTCAAGCGGAGACGATACTTCCTCAAACGCTGAAACAACTTCAACAAATCTTCTACATGCCCTTCTTCAGTATGGGATTTAGCAATCATATCATCAACATATACCTAAATGTCCTTGTGCATCAGATCATGGAATAGGGTTGTCATAACCCTCTAGTACGTTGCACCAGCGTTCTTCAACCCGAAGGGCATCACTCTATAATAGAATGTTCCCCAGTGTGTGATAAACGTTTTTTTTTTTCATGTCCTCAAGAGCCATCCTTATTTGATTATACTCGGAAAATCCGTCCATGAATGATAAAACCTTGAATTTTGCTGTGCTATCCACTAAGATATCAATGTGTGGCAATGGAAAATCATCTTTTGGACTAGCTTTATTTAGATCTCTGTAATCTATGCACATGCAAACTTTTCCGTCTTTCTCCGATACTGGGACAATATTGACAATCCACTGAGGTTACACTGATGTCACAAGAAAACCGGTATTAATCTGCTTAGAACTTCTTCTTTGATCTTCACTTCCATATCTGGGTGAGTTCTTTGCAACTTCTGTTTGATTGGCGGACACTCTGGCTTCAACAGCAAACGGTGCTCTACAATATCTGTATCTAGACCAGGCATATCTTGGTAAGACCAAGCAAAAATATACACATACTCTTTTAACATATCAATCAACCTTCTCTTCACATTAGAATGTAACAATGCTCTGATCTTGACTTCCTTCGGATCTTCTTCCGAACCCAAATTGATTACTTCCAATAGCTCTTTATATGGCTGAATGGCATTCTCCTCGCGCTCAAACAACCGTGAGACCTCTTCTGGAATCTCATCATAGTCTTCTTCTTAGGCCCCATACACAGGACATTCAAAGTTGGGAGATGGTGCAGGGTCATTGTATTCAACGAGTTTTTTAATTAATCTGCATATATGATTTATGATTGCTTTTAGAAACTGACACATGTAACAAGTGATCATGCAGATTGAATTTCTGTTATTATTTATTTTGAAAGTTTTTTTTCTTCTGATTACCATTTTCCAAGAAAAAAGAAAAAAAGAAAAACACAATTTGGGAAGCAAAGACAACTTTTATTATTGATTTTAAAAATCAAAGCAAACGATGAACCCATACAATATTAATACTTTCACCTTGGGCAGAGTGAAAGCTTTTCAAAAAGATTAACAAAAAAATTACTTTGAAAAATCTATGCAAGAGGGAACATCAATGGTGATCCAATTCTGAACCCTAACTCCGTGCATCACATAATTTGGCATTTTTGGCTCTGCTTCATCTTCCACAATGGCATTAATCCCGGAAACAGTTGGATGAAGATAACTCCGCTACGAAAGATGTCTTGATACTTGCCTACAGCAGACTTCAACTTCATTCTCTTACCTTTATCATTCTTCCCAGAGAACCTCAAGCCAGCTCTATTCTTGTTTACAGGTGGATCAACAATCTGTCCCCACACTTCACTATGGCCGTTACGCACAACCCGCTGAGAATCCTTAAACAAAGCCATAGAATTCTCACTCCCTCTTATATTATCAATGGATAAAGCTTGGAACTGGGTTCCAACAGCAGCTTCATCCGCCTCCACAATGCTGAAAGAGGACAAATTAGATACCAATAATGCATGTTGTCCATTTATAATTACCACTTTTCCTTCACGCACAAACTTCAACTTCTGGTGTAAAGTCAAAGTGACATCCCTTGCCTCATGTATCCACGGTCGTCCCAGCTAGCAGCTATAAGTAGGTACAATATCCATGACCTGGAAAGTAATCTGAAACAAATGTGGGCCTATATGAATAGGCAAGTCCACTTCACCAATAATAGATTTATTTGATCCATCAAACGCTTTCACAATAATGCCACTTGGGCGCGTGGGCGTTCCTTGATATTTCAACTTCATAAGCATGCTCCTTGGTATGATGTTCAATGCAGATCCATTATCAATCAGCACATTGGATAATGAATCATTATTGCAGTTCATAGAGATGTGGAGGGCCAAATTGTGATTCCTTTCTTCATCGGGAAGTTCATCGTCATAGAAACTCAGGTTATTAAATGATGTAATGTTCTCTACTACACTGCTGAATTGGTCTACAGGCATATCACTTTCCATGAAAGCTTGGTCCAATACCCTCATCAAAGATTCTCTGTGAGCAGCAAAGTTCATCAACAAAGCCAAGATAGATATTTTTGAAGGAGTCTGTAGTGGATGATCTACAATTCTGTAGCCGCTCATCTTGATTATCTTCAAAATATCATCCACCTCTTTTTCTAGTGTAGCTCCACTAGATTCACCCGTAGCCTTCTTGGGTTCAACATTTTCAACAACTTTCTTTCCAGTACTGACATCTCCGCGAACAACTGGTGCAAATACACGACCATTGAGGGTCACTCTTCTAGTCTCAACAATATTTCCAACATTAGGCATTGGATGGATGGGAACTTCCACACCATCCTCTAAAATTGAAGCATTGTATTTGTAGGGTACAACCTTGTCTGACTTGTAGGGAATAGGACCCGACAAACTAATCACCAATGGAGTAATAGATGGCTTGCTATGATATTCAACTTCAAAAGGTATAGGCACACCAAAACAAGGAACAATACCATTTACTCCCTCTTCAACACATTCGGTAATTACAGAGTCATCTCTAAAAAAAAAATCTTCATCTGAGGAGAAGAACTCATCTGTAGAGGCATACTCATCATCTGACTCTTCTTCACTCAAACAAACCTCAATATCATTAACCTCATGGTAATCATCCCTTTGGCCTATAACTTTGATGTTCCATTATCCAATAAGAACTGAACACCTTTCCTTACAATTGAACATCCTCATGAGTCCTGGCAGCAAATTCGGCAAGATCCATACTGATGTTCTACCTGACCAGCCATGTGGCAGAAAGTAGCATGCAATTGTACAAGATCCTCATTCATATATTCCACATCAAAGATTATGAATTCTCCAGGACATCCAGAAACCATGTTTACTTCCTCTTCATACTCTGCCCTAGGCCTGATTATGTGGATGAGGCCCTCATCTCTCACTTCCTGTAAATCAACCCTTATCTTGTCACAACCCTGTATATCCATACTACAAATAACACAACCAGCATGGTCATTCGTATAATAGCTAAATTCATAGAGGTCTGCATGTATTTTTACCAAATATCCTCTAACCAATTTAATGTCAAAAATCCGGAAGTCGCCTGGACAACCAACCACCATATTCACAACATTTACTCCTCCATGCTTGGGAAAAGGATTATCTTTCACATTAGGGCCAACATCTTTGAAGGACAAGATACCAGACTTTACCAATTTTTGTACTTCAATTTTCAAAGGATAGCCGTTCTCAACATTATTCCCTGGTGCTCCCTGGTGAAAAGTACATGTTTGGTCTGCCTTGTAATACCAAGGTAATGGTGATGGTATAGTAGGGGGTGGTCTGGTATGAACCAACTTCTTCTGAATTAACACCGGGAGTAATTCTGTATAGCTCATAGGGATAGGATCATAACTCTCCCTTCTCTGATTATACCCTTGATTCCCCTGATGGGATGGTCTCTGATAAGCAATGGTGGTTGGAGCTACACCAACAACTGGAGTTACTGAGGCAACTTGTTGATGACACTGATAATTTATTCTAGGAGGATTAACCCTCCTCTCTTGCATAACATAATTTGTATATCCTTCCTTCTTTTTGGAAAACCCATAGGATGGCTTCTTTGTACTTCCGGAATTTTCACTTTTTGTTAAACGACCCTCTCTTACAGCCTCTTCTAAACAGATACCCATGCCCACCATTTCAGTAAAGTCACTTGGCGCACTTGCTACCATCCTCTCGTAGTAGAAAGCACCCAGAGTCTTCAAGAAAATATTATTCATCTCCTTTTCTTCCATGGGAGGAATCACTTAGGCGGCTACCTCATGCAATCTATGTGCATATTCTTTGAATGATTCTCTGTCCTTCTGGACCATGGCCCTGAATTGATCATGGTCAGGCGCCATGTCCACATTGTATTTGTATTGTCTGATAAATGCTTCTCCCAAGTCATTGAAAGTATGAATATTAACATTGTCCAAACTCATATACCACTTCAACGCAGCACCAGTCAAACTATCCTGAAAAAAGTGAATCAGCAGACGTTGATCATTAGCATGGGTAGACATTCTTCTTACATACATCACTAGATGAGCATGAGGACTAGTGTTTCCCTTGTACTTCTTGAATTCGGGACTTTAAACTTCGTAGGTATCTTAACATTCGGGACCAAGCATAAATCATTCATATTCTGCCCGAACAATTCCTTTCCCCTGAGGGCCTTCATCTCTGCATCTTGTCAAACTGGTCTTCAAAATCATCCATTCTATCATAGAGACCCAAGCCTTCACTTGGTGGAGGAAAAGGACGATACGTATCATCATTAGCAAACAGAACCATATCCACCGAAGGAGGTGCAACAGGAGTAGCATGCACCACAGGAGGTGCAGGAGTAACAATAGTCTGAACAACTGGAGTATCTTGAGGACCAAGATTGAAACCTTCAGGCATAAAGTTCTCTGGCATTCCCCATGGACAACCTTGAGGCATACGATTCTGAACAACAAATGGAATATAAGATACAGGAACAACCGGAGCTTCAGTAGTAACCCTTGTCTGTTGAGGCTGAACACTTGGTGGTTGATTCTGAGCAGCCACCAGAGATTCCATCAGAGCAGTAAGATTGGCCATGCCGACCTTCAGAGCAAAAATTTCCTCGCGCAGCTCGCGATTCTCTTGTTCTAATTTGTCCATCTTCCTTCTAAAATTAGCTCGAGTATAGTAGTGGTGAGACAACTTGTTGGACGAAGTAAAAAAGCTTGGTAAGACACATGGATATGCATAATAAATGAAAGAAATATGTGCAATATTATGTATGATATGCAATGCACATGATTTATTTTATTAATATTTCAAGGGACTTAAAGATTTATAGACACATTGCAAATATCAAAGTAATAATACATTTGAAATACTGAAAAGTTTTATTATAATAACTTCAAAATGGATTACAAGTTTCAATAATCCCAAGTACAAGATGAAAATAAAGTCTAAAACCCTAAGAAGTAAAGCTGATGGAGATCACTCTATACACTGGCGCTTCCCTGTAAGCCTGGAAATCTAAGCCTTCAACCTCTGATTTTCTTCCGCATATCTGGTGGAAATCTCCTTCCAATCACCTGAATTATAAAGTGAGCAACTAGCATCTGACTGAGGCTTAGAGGAAAATAAATCCCCTTGCCTCTCCACGGTTTCTACAGCCCAACTCTCAAGAATCTCAATCAAGTCATCTTTCTCCTTCAAGTCTGCTCTATAGGAAATCTCTAAAGTTTGGCGCTTATTCTCCCAAGCGTCCTTTTCCTGCTGCATCCTGACTAAAGTAAGTTGAATCTCTTCCACATCATCCAATAAGGGAAGAGTGGTCTTCACAAACAAATCAGGCATATGTGCTTCCCGGGAATACGGTATCTTCAACTAAATAGCTCTCGTTTGGACCCACTAAAGATAAGGCTCCAAAGAAACATCCCCTAGGTCCCAAGTGTTTCCTACTCTTCCTATGAATGCGACGCCAGGACTTCGTAATCTGCTCCCTAGCTTCCTTATGGTCTTCTCCCTTCTTCAGGAAGAAACTACTCAAATGAATACTATTTGGTTTATCCCTCATCGAATAACCAAGTCGTTGTCGTGCAAGAACAGAGTTGTAGTTAATTCCTCCCTTTGTACCAAGAAGAGGTACATTGGGGAAACTACCACAATTGTCGATAATCTCTACATCATGGTAAGCCCGATGATACCTATCAATATATGAGTGAGTAAGTACCATGATTTTAGGAGCCCAACGGGGTTCCTTCCTAACATCCCAGAAAGCATCAGACTGAGGCATATGTGAAGTAAACCACCGATACAACAGAGGCGTGCAACAGATAATCATCCCCCCATGATAAGAATTCTGAAGATGAACATAGTAATAAGCATCACCCAACAATGTAGGAACTGGGTTTCCAATTATGAAGATCCTGATAGCATTAATGTCAACAAACTTGTCCACATTAGGAAATAAGAATAACTCGTAAGCAAGTAGAGAAAAGATGGCCTCAAAAACGACTGTACTCTTCATCCTGGAAAAGTAACGAGCTTTCTCCAATAAGAACTGAGTTGGTAATCCTCTAATCCCTCCTTTAGTAGTCATATGGGCTTCAACCTCAGACTTCCTCAGATGGATCAAAGCAGTAATCTCGTGTGGTTTTGGCTCACCCTCTAAACCAGTAAAAGGAACGTGATCGGTAATAGGTAAATCTAACAGATAAGAATACCCCTCTAGCATTGGCATCAACTGATAGTCAGGGAAAGTAAAGTAATGATACATCAGATCATAGAACTGGACCAAGGTCGAGAGAATACCCTCCTTCATCCTGAGCTTCATGAGAGAAATAATGGATCCATACTTCTTTCTAAAATCTGCAAAACACTCAATCTTGGGAATTAGACTGATCAACTCGTCTATCTTGGGATCTTTGAAACTGTATTTTCCAGTCTTTCCTTTTCCAGAATCCATGATCAAAAGGTACCTGAGATATTTGCCAATGGTCAACTTTTAAGTCCCTTGAAATAAAATTTCTTCGAAAGATGCTTATGAGTGCATGGATGCATGATGCAACAATCACACACAATATCACAAACATAGGGTTCATAGGTTCAACGTCACGAGCATGAGGTCGAAGGTACTACCCATAAGGTATGGTCTAAAAGTTATCACCTGCCGAACAAGTTTCTAGAGGTTCCCAGAGTCTACATCCTTCCTTCGGATATTACCAACTTCCCGATTAACTCGGTAATTAGTAATATTCTCAAGAAAAACTCGTCCGAGCATAGTATCGTGTGACAACTATTTCCGGATTACTCCATCATAGCTTCCGCACTACACCTAAAAGGCCAAGATGGGTTAGGTATTCTACGGTCCTCAGCTTCAGCAGGCTCCCATGTCAAAAGCAGCACGTCTTCCCGATTACTTAGTTAAAGACACTATAGTTAAAGGGGCCTCCAATGAGTGGGGGATCTCATGCCTCCTTTTTTGGGATTAATCCCTCAAAGTTAGCATGACTATACCGCCCGTCCTTCTTAAAGTTTTCCCAAGTCTGGGTATAGGACTTATAAGTAATCACCAAGCACCCTGAAAACCAGGAAAATCCAAACAAACATATTTACAACATACAATATATAACAAACAATAGCACATATACAGATATAAACAAAGATAGGTTCAACCCACTTAGGGATGGACCAGCAAGAGGTCAATCTGTCCCCAATGAAGTCGCCATTTTTTTCTGTAGCGATATAAATGTTTAAGACTAAGCCATTGGATTGACCAGACTTATAGAGATCAAAATAAAAATCGCCACCGCGCTTTATTGGTTCCAAAGGAATGGGAAAAGAGCGAATAACCTAAAAAGAGGGGGAAATATTCTAGGTAAGGGGGTTAGTTATGAAAAGGGAAGGTATTAGCACCCTAAACATCCACGGTACTATGCAGGAACCTCTTTGTAAAAATCTGTATATTTTAGCTATAAAATGTTGTATGTAAAATAGATGGTGGAGGTGAGAAAAGAAATATATATTTTTATAATTTTTTTACCCGCCGCGGTTGTGAACCTTTAGTGCCTACGTACCAGCTTTCATGCAATAGGGGATCAGGGTACACATAGTTCACCTTTAAAAATTTTAAAACACAAGTGTGTTGGTTAATTTTATGAGATAAGACATCGTCGTCATTGTCCGTGTGGAAAACATACTTACTACCCACAATCATGAGAGAGGAGAACTTGCATCATCTCAAAGTGGAGGATATGACTTGGATTTTAAAAATCAACAATGCCTCACTCAACACCCAAGTGGAAAATATCTCTCTTCACTACATATTATAGAAGTACAGTTGTTTGCATCACTACAAGGATTGACAAGAGTCCAATCTTTTGAGAAAAGTTTTTTAAAGTAGAAGCCAAAGTGGCAAAATGGTTTGAAAAGAGATTGATTGACTTTTAGTCTTCTCACAAAAAAGAGGATGTCAAAGTATTATTAAGTTGTTTGAAGTTCATTCATGAAAATGTTTTGAAAATAAATGGACCTAGGTCCAAGTTTATTATGAAAGTAGTTCAAGTTTAAAAACAAGAAGAGTTTTCAGAATGAGGAAGAATATTTTTGAAATTAAAGAAGATGGGAGGAGAAGAAGAGACTATCCTAAAGCATGAGGTAAAAGCTAGGGATAAGAACCATCAAACTAACAAGAAGTCAATACTTGACATTATGAGTCAAGATAGAATTCCCATTCTTTGGATTGAAACCAGGCAAGCAAAGATACTAGACCTCTTGAGAGAACCAAACTTCAAGTGTATTAAGTCTTCACAAAAATTGGGCAGAGTAACGGCTGTATACGGGTGAATTCCAGATTACAAACAAAGTATGTAATCACAATAACCCGCACACAAAAACAAACAAACAACCCAATGTCTTAAGGAAAACCTCAAGAACTCCAGACAAAATATCAACTAAGGTCACAAGATCTCCAACATAGGTCAAGGCCTCTAATCCCAAGTCCAAGAAGTCCAATACTCCATAATGCCAAAGATAGTAACCAAATAGCCCAAGTATCATTACAGCTTTTTATGGTTTATGTTAATTATTAGGTATCTTCAAAAAGAAAAGAAAAGCTCAAGTGAGAAAAATAAAAATGACAAGAAAGTAAATGCTCAAGTGAGAAAAGATGAAAAATATCATGAAATGTAAATGCTAAAAGCAAATGGTGCATAAAATAAAAATCATAAAAATAAAAGCACAAAATAAAGTCAATTATCAATAATTAGTGGTTAGTTGGATGGCCATCTTGAAAATTTCATTTGGAACTCATTAGAGGATTGGTAGAACCAAAGCCTCCATACAACAAGTTTAATTTTCTTTTTGTCAAGTATATCATCCATTTGGAATCCTCAAAAGTACCATTTAATGATCCACGATGTTTAAGTGATCCACGTTGACCAAAAGTAATGTATATCCATTCGAGGATTGGTAGAACCAAAGCCTCCACATAATGAATCTCAAGGTTATTAGATCAAAAAGATCAAATTAACATACTTGGGCTTGCAAACATAGGTTTGGGTCACGAATGATCATTTATTCAAATCGGGACAAAATTTAGCGCTATGTTAAGCAATCGTAAGTGGACTTATATAGAAGTCGCACCTATTTTGAGGCCGGTCAATAGAAATCTATGCACTATTTTTTTTGAGACATGATTTAGAGATCATGCTCCAATAACACTTAGTGCAATAAGAAGGGGATGAGATGAAGAAGGGTGAGAAAGAATATACCAACCACATTTGAATTAAAATTTAATCAAACTATTATTAAAATCATTCATCCATTTTTATGGAGTTAGACTCAAGACCATGGATACAATGATGTTAATAAAGTTCATGATCAAACATTCAACCCAAGATCAGCCAGAAAATAATCACAAAATAATATTACATTTAATATATGCATTAAAAATGGTTTTAAAATGTTTTAAAATAGAAATAAAAGAGAAAAATATCAACTATGTTCAAATTAATCAAGAAAAATTAAGTAGGACCATAGAAAAATAAAAAATAAACTCAAATATTTTTATAAAATTTTTGGTAATTTTTAAAGTCAGAAACTATTTTTAAAATTAAAATAAATGAGTAAAATAAACCAAAAATGATAAAAAATAACAAAGCCAGAAATAAAAATAAATGAGGTCACCAATATTTGTCACAATATCGTTGGATCATTCCATATTTTTTTTTCAGAATTTAAAAATGCATAAGAGTATTTTTAAACATTTAAAACAATTCAAATAAAGTGAAAATTTATAAAAAATATCAAAACACAAAATAAAATTGTAAAAAATAAAAATCAGAAAGAGAAAAATCAAAATATTTTTCATAATTTTTCCAGATTTTTTGGACTTAAAATGAGTTTTCTATGATTATTTGAAATTTAAATCAATTAAAATAAAAATCAGAAAATAAAATATCAAACCAAAAAAATATGGGTCATCTGATCATTGTCAAAACACGTTAGTAAACAGATCAAGTGGACCTGGCGCGTTGTGCATGTTATGGACTTTAGTGAATAAAACACTAGATCACTAATTAAATCAGAAATTTAAAAAGAACAAATGGATCGCCATCATTGGTTGGAAGATGACACGTTGGTCATCTTCAACCTCCAGCCAACGTGAATTGCAGGTCTCTCAAACTGTAAAATCAGAAGCTCAGACCTATGCCATTCGCTTCATCTCTTCAATACGAAGACAACCACACCTTCGCGACAAATTTATATAAACTGTAGCTCAAGCAATTTGGAAGGAAAGTTTTGAAAGGGAACTTGAAAATTCATGTCCAAAACGTGTTTCCAGTTAAAAGCAAGTGTTGTGACTAGAACCAGGGCAATGAGCGCTTCACAATGATATCAAAGTTTGAGAGAATTGGTGAAGGAATCTACCTATTGAAGTTGAGTTGCAGAGCTCTGAAACTGGACTTCTATGGATCAATATAGGTCACGATTCTTGAAGGTAATTGTATGGTTAGCTTCAGGGAATATCAAGGAAGGTGAATTGATAGAAAAAATGGATTGAAACAGGCTTGAACACTGATTTCAAAGTTTCATAAAAGTGAGCTATGGAGCAAGTTTGGCAGGGTGATTTTGGTTGTTCAAGCTTGAGGAAATGAATGAGGGATAACCCTTTATTTATAGGGAATCAAATGGAATGTTCAAGCGTGTGAAATGATGAAGTTTGGAGGGTAATCGTGTGAAGTTGCAAACAATAAAAGTGTGACTTCTATTTTGATCAAAACTCATCCAAAAACGTGCGCTTTGCTATGCTAATCACTTCTGGAAGTTCACTAAAGATGTTTAGAAGAAAAAACACGTAGAAAAAAAAAGTATTTAGAAGCTAAATCAAGGATTTTAAATTCTGACTTTTGAAGAAACTTCAGTTGCAAGTTACCAATTTCAAATCAATGGCATTTCCAGCTCAAGGGGTCTTAGGGCCTGATTCTTGAAGCTTTAGAAAGATGGGATTACAAGCTTTGCAATGGGAAAAGAATGGAATTAAATGGATGTTTGAGCTGAAAGTTGCAATGAGTCAAAGTTGGGAAAAGGAAGTTGACTTTCCATACTTAGAAATATTTCAAGTTTTTCTTCAAAAGTAACTTGTAATGTTTTGCATCCAAACATGGCCTTCCTTTTAGAATTTGTTCTTGACTAAAAAAGATAGAATGAAGTAGACCTCTTGAATTCCATTTTGAAACTTGAACCATTATAAATATCCAAAAATTGAGAGAGTTATGAATTGTTTAAGTTGGCAAAAAATCATGAAATGACCTATAATCTTTTGTATCCTTAAGGCATCTTCCAATTATTTTCTCACTTTTCACATAAAAGAAGGAATAAAGTTCACATCTTCAAGATAATTTTAGAAAAAGATTGGGCTCAAGGGGATAAAAGTTAACCAAGTTATGATCATTTGAAGTCACACATGGGAAATTAGGGGTTCATCTAGAGGACTTGTAATCTTTCTTCATCATCAAGTTTCTTCCACATGAAAACTACTTGAAACTTTTGAAGTGATTTGTTAGTACCCCTTTTAAGAGAAGGATGTTTTTGGAATCAATCAAAAATACCAAAATATGAGCAAGATATGCTCCTTTGAAGTTTAAAACCCTAGCTCCTAGATCAAGAAAATGCTTTGAGGAACTTTGACAATTTTAAACAACCTTCTTGTACCAACACTTTTGATTTGTATATAGAAATTTTTAAGGATAATAATGAGAACTCATAGCAACTAAAATAACTTCCATATCTTGAGAAATTATAGAAATATACACTTGTGACCAATGGGAACAAGGCCTTGTCCAATCATGACAACTTCTTCAATCAACCCCTTGTACTTTTGAATCAATATTGATAACTTTGAAATATGGTAAACCAAAATAAACCTTTCCATGCCATTTCTTCCAAAACAACTTCAATGTTGAGGTTTTAAATTCTCAAACTTCATTGACTAGAGCATGGAAATAAACTCATGAACCCATGGATCAACTTGCCAAGCCACATTGCCTTTACCTACATTATTAACAAGTAAGACAATCCAACATTGAATTTTATTAATTAAAAGGAAAGTTAAAACAAAACATGCATGATCACAAAAGAAAAACAAGTCAAGGTGTTTGGTGATTCCTCAAAGAGCAAAGCTAAAGATAGGTAAGAGAACCAAAAGCCCTAATGTGATCTTGTAGTGATTGAATCAATATGGTATGATGAAGGTATCTTAGGGAAAAAATTGGGGTACAACAAGTATGACGGAGTTTCATGCCTAAAACTTCATCTGAGGTCCTACGTCCGCAAGATACAACCACATACTACTGACAAGAAGCTCTAGGTCCATTTAGTCCAAGAGAGTCTGGCTGGAACTCAGCTAGAATTGTTTACCAATTGGAGAGTTCCCGCATCCACGCATGGGAAGATCTGGCCACTGCTTTTTATCATCAATATTAGTACAATGCCGATTTGGCACCAACTAGAGTTCAACTTCAAGGAATGACAATGGGTACTAATGAAGGGTTTAAAAAGTATGTGCACAAATGGAGGGACCTTGTTGGTAGAGTTCAACCACCACTAATTGACAGAGAACTAGTTGATATGTTCATGGGTACATTAAATGGCCCATTTTTTAACTTATTAATTTGGAGTTCATCGTCCGGTTTCACCGAGCTAATTCTGTCTGGTGAAAGAGTCGAGAGTGGTATCAAGAATGGGAAAATTCCCATGACATCTGCTTCTGCATCCAAATCTGTAAAGAAGCCCTTTATTGGGAAGAAAGAAACCAATGTTGTGTATGGGGAAAGGGCCCATACCATGAAGTATCATCGAACCTCTGTTAATGCTTTGTTAATATCCTACCCTCCATCTGCTCAAAGACAATCATCCAACCATCAAAGATATGAAATTCCTCAAAGACAATTCACGAGGATTAGTATGTCACTGTCCTAAGCCTTGCAACACCTGTTGAAGGCCAACATGGTGACATTGCATGATCCACCATCAAATCCCAATGTCTCATCACCTAATTACAACCCTAATGCCAAATGCGCATATCATTCCAACAACCCTGGGCATGAAACTGATCAACGTTGGGCTCTAAAAACAAGATTCAAGATCTTATCGATAACAAAACTATTGAGTTTGACCCACCTACAACTACGAATGTTATAACTGCACCAATGCCAAATCATGGCAAAGGTGTCAATGCAATTGAAAACACTTTTTTTGTTTCCTCCGTTAAAGATTTGACTACTCCACTAACCACTGTTAAAGAGAACCTACTGAGATCTGGGGTTTTCCTTGGCTGTTTGAAAGACTGTAATTGCTGCGCCGAAAAAGTTAATGGATGCAAATGGATGAAGGAATGTGTTCAACGGCTAATAAATAGTCATGAGATCCTGTTTGAGAGAATTCCTACCATCAAAAGTTTGACCAATAAATCTGAAGACCTTTCCATAATAACAATCTCCAACAAGCCTCTTAGGATCTCCTCAAAGGGTCCTATTAGGATTTCAAATGAGCCAATAATTGCTCCTTTAATAATCACTGCCCCTGGGCTGATTCCTTACTCCTCCGACAAAGAAGTCCCTTGGAACTATGGTGCCAAAGTTTAATACCATGGAATAAAGCAAGATTCATGGATCAATGAAGAGAAGACAAACGATGTTACAAATATTACAGGTTCTAGTAAGGTAACAAGAATGGGGAGGATCTTCTCCCCTGATATTTCACCTCCGATTACTACAACAACTCATGTTCACATAACCAATAACAAGCCTAATGCCAACACTAGAGGCAAAGAAAAAGTAAGTGAGCCTACTGAGATAGAGGAACCTTCCCAAGATGTTGATGTTGAAGAGCCCTCCACTCGAGAGATGGAGGAAATCCTGAAAATTATAAAGAAGAGTGATTTCAAAATAGTCGAACAACTTGGGAAAACCCCCTCCAAAATCTATATGATGTCATTACTACTCTGTTCTAATGCTCATGCCCAAGCTTTAATCAAGTTTTTGAAGAAAGCTCATGTGCCCCAAGAGACTACAACTGACCAATTCGAGAATTGTGTGTCGAGTTTAACGGCTAACAACATATTAGGTTTCTCTGATGCTAATTTGACTCTTGTTGGAAGAAATCATAACAAGGCCTTGCATGTATCTATTGAATGCAAAGGAACTACCCTGGCCTATGTCCTGGTTGATAACGGTTCCTCTCTAAATGTTCTACCCAAAGGTGCTTTGGACCGGTTAGATTGCAAAGGCCTGGTGTTGAAACCAAGTGATATAGTTGTGAGGGCTTTCGATGGGTCCAAGAGGATGGTACTTGGAGAAGTTGATCTCCCTATTAAAGTTGGTTCACAAGTCTTCAATTCTAATTTCTATGTGATGGATATACGTCCCGCCTACTCTTGTTTACTTGGACACCCCTAGATACATGGGGCAGGAGCGATGACTTCCACTTTGCATCAAAAATTGAAATATCCAGTCAAAGGGAAGATTGTCACTATTTGTGGTGAAAAGGAATTTATGGTGAGCCACATCAATTCCTTAAAATATGTGGAAATGTATGGTGAATTTATAGAAACTCCGTGCTATGCTTTCAAAGTTGTTCCTCCTATGGTTGCCGCCCCAAAATATCCTCTGACATATCAAAAGCTGATGAAGTTGTACTAAGAATGCTTTCACTTAAAGATGACCGTGCCGTGGTCGAAGATGGAATCTGTACTATCTAGGGACAACTCCCCAACATTCCATTTAAAGCAGACAAATTTGGGCTGGGTTTCACCATCAAAGCTCAGAAATAGGTCAGGCGCGCTCGTGTGGGAAAGCCACATCTTCGCATCAGAAATCATGAAGTAAACGATGTGGAAGACTCTGATGATGAATGTGCTTTTGAAGAATAGATCTACCCTACTGCCGGAGGAAAGCTCAACAACTGGCATGCAAAGGACTTCACTCCCATCTCCTTTAATGAGGAGTAATTACTATTTACTGTTTTCTGTCAATTCAAGAACTTTTGTCTGTAATCTTAATTCCAAACAGTGACTTTTTAAGCCATGTGCCTTGCCTGGGGCACCATGGTCCATTTGTTGAGGGTTTTGTTCATGTTAATTTATCATATGATCATTTAATGGAAAACATTGGACCTTTGCGTTCAAATTTTGTGATCATTGTCTTTCTTTTTCTTTATTGCATTTTTCAAATAGCCATGTATCTTACATGCACACACACACTTGAAGATCCTCATCCACAACGGATCTCAATGCCAACGACTCTACTATTGCCAGTTATGACTTCGAACATCCAATTAACCAAGCCGAAGATGAAGGCCAGGAAAATTGTGAAATACCAGGGGAACTAGCCATACTTCTAATGCAAGGAGAGAAAGCTATTCAACCTCATGAAGAACCAGTTGAAGTTATCAACCTTGGTATTGAGACAGGAAAGAAAGAGGTCAAGATCGGCTCCGACTTAGAAGACGGTATCAAGAGTAGGTTGGTCCAGATGCTATATGACTATGCTTAAGTGTTTGCTTGGTCATATGAAGACATGCTAGGGTTGGATTCTGACGTTGTGGTTCATCATCTACCGACAAAGGAAGATTTCCCTTCTGTCAAACAAAAGGTTCGTCGGATGTGGCCTGACATGTCTGAAAAGATAAAAGTGGAAGTGATGAAGAAATTCGATGCAGGATTCCTAGCTGTGACATCTTATCCTCAATGGGTTGAAAACGTGGTCCCCATTCCGAAGAAGGATGGAAAAGTTCGTATGTGTGTAGACTATATGGATTTAAATAGGGAAATCCCCAAAGATGATTTCCATCTAACTCATATCGAAGTCTTGGTTGATAACACCGCTCAACATAAAGTCTTCTCCTTCATGGATGGATTTTCTGGATACAACCAAATCAAGATGGCTCCCGAAGACATGGAGAAGAACGCTTTTGTTACGCAATGGGGCACCTTTTGTTACAAAGTCATGTCGTTCAGATTGAAGAATGCAGGGGAAACATATCAAAGAGCTATGGTAGCTTTATTTCATGATATGATCCATCATGAGATAGAGGTCTATGTGGATGATATGATTGCAAGGTCGTAAACTAAAGAAGAGCACCTCGATCACCTACACAAGATGTTTGAGAGGTTGAAGAAGTACAAGTTAAGGCTGAATCCTAACAACTGCACTTTCGGGGTAAGGTCTGGAAAACTTCTAGGTTTTATGGTCAATGGTAAAGGAATCGAAGTTGATCCTACAAAGGTTAAAGCCTTTCAAGAAATTCCCGTTCCCCGTTCTGAGAAATAAGTTAGAGGATTCTTGGGTCATCTTAACTACATTGCCCGCTTCATATCTCACCTAACTGTTACTTGTGAGCCAATTTTCAAGCTCTTAAAGAAAGGTCAAGTAGTCAAATGGAAGACGACTGCCAAGCTGCCTTCAACAAAATCAAGGAATATTTTCATGAGTCTCCTATCCTTATGGCTCCAATTGAAGGAAGACCCTTGATCATGTATCTGACAGTGCTATAGAATTCTATGGGGTGTGTGTTGGGCCAACATGACGAGTCAGGCCAAAAAGAGCATGCAATATACTACCTGAGAAAAAAGTTTACCGACTGTGAAGCCAGATATTCACTACTCGAGAAAACTTGCTACACTCTGGCATGGGCTGCTCGCCGGCTAAGATAATATATGTTGACCAATACCACTTTATTAATTTCTAAGATGGACCCTATCAAGTACATCTTCAAGAAGCCAACTCTCTTCGGATGAATAGCTAGATGACAAATGATTCTGACAGAATATGACATCCAATATACCACACAAAAGGCCATCAAAGGAAGTGTATTGGCAGATCATTTAGCCCATCAAGCTGTTAATGATTACCAGTCTATGAACTTTGACTTCCCAGATGAGAATATTATGCTAGTAACTGACTGTTAAGAACCTGGACTGTATGACGGACCTGAACAAGGATCTCGATGGACTATGATTTTCGATGGGGCTTCCAACGCTTTAGGCAATGGAATTGGTGTTGTGATTATTTATCCTGAGGTTGCCATACTCCTTTCACTTCTAGATTGTGCTTCAATTGTACGAACAACATGGCTGAGTACGAAACATGCATCTTGGGTCTAAAGGCTTCCATTGACTTAAGGATCAAGTTCTTGAACGTATTCAGATATTCTGCTCTATTGATCAGTCAAGTCAAAGGAGAATGGGACACTAAGCATCCTAACCTTATTCCTTACAAGGAGCTTATGTTAACCCTGATACCATACTTCGAGGAGATCACCTTTGAACATTTCCCTAGAGAAGAAAAATCAGTTGGCTTACGCCTTGGCAACAATGTCTTCCATGTTCAAGGTCAAATTGGACAACAAAGCTCCTATGATTACAATCGAAATATTTGACAAACTTGCACACTGCTATGAGCTTGACACTGACGAAGAGTATCCTGAAAGAGCTTCCATCAATGATAAGAAATTCTTGCGAAGATTCTCAGCCAAATTCTTCCTAAGCAATAAAATCCTGTATAAGCGAAATCATGATTCTACTCTACTCCGGTGTGTGGACAAGAAGGAGCCAGAGAAAATTATGGAAGACATGCACGATGGAGTCTTTGGGACTCACTCTAGTGGGCATACTATGGCCAAGAAAATCCAGAGGGCTGGTTACTATTAGTCCACAATGGAAACTGATTGTCATTATCACTCAAGGACTTGTCACAAGTGTCAAATCTATGCTGGCAAGGTCCATGTACCCCAAATTCCTCTGAATGTCACGACCGCTCCGTGGCCGTTTGAAATGTGGGGCTTTGACATGATTGGAGAGATCAAACCTACTGCTTCCAATGTACACCATTTTATCCTTGTTGCCATTGATTACTTTACCAAATGGGTTGAAGCTGCCTCAATCACAAAGAACACGGTAGCCAGGTTTATCAAGCATAACCACATCTGTCGCTATGGTATCCCCGAAAGGATCATCACTGATAATGGAACCAATCTCAATAATGTTATGATTATGAAACTTTTTACTCAGTTCAAAATCAAGCATCACAATTGTTCTCCGTACAGACCCAAGATGAATGACACAGTGGAAGCTACCAATAAAAATATCAAGAAGATTGTACAAAAGATGGTGGTAACATATAAAGACTGGCATGAGATGTTACCATTTTCTCTCCACGGCTACCGTACTTCAGCTCGAACGTCAACTGGGGAAAATCCTTTCTCTTTGGTCTATGGCATGTAAGCTATCTTGCCTATAGAAGTTCAAATTCCTTCCATAAGGATTATGAAAGAGGAAGATCTAGGCGAAGACGAGTGGGTGTAGACTAGGTTGGATCAGTTGAACTTGATTGATGAGAAGCGACTGGCTGTTGTTTGTCATGGTCAGATGTATCAAAAGCATATGATCAAGGTGTTCAACAAAAAGATCAAGCCTCGAGTGTATCAAACTGGGGACTTTGTAATAAAGGGAATCATTCTCCCACAAGGCGACCCCAGGGGTAAATGGACTTCCACTTACGAATGACCATTTGTTATAAAGAAAGTTTTCTCCGGCGGAGCAATGATGCTAACTACTATGGATGGCAAAGACTTCCCACATCCTGTGAACACGGACATAGTTAAAAAATACTACCCATTAAATGACCCGCTAGGTTGACACACCTAGGTAAAAATGAGGGCATCCCGGCGAACCAAAAAGGTTCAGGAAAAAGTTAGGGATATTTGCAAAAGATTGTACACCCGGTAAGTTGAAAACTTGAAAGGGCGGCTTGGGCAAAAAAGGGTATCTTGGTTGGCTTAAAACCCGAAAGGACAGTCCAGGCAAAAGTTTAGGATTAAAGCGTATAGCTATATCCCATGGAATCTCTACAACTAGCTTTATTACCAAGGTCCGAGTTCAAATGATCCAAGATCAATCCAATCAACTTCTTTCAACGGAAAGGGATGATGTTCGAAGACATAGGGGCAATAGCGAAGTTGGAACACAATGAGATCACTTCCATATGGCTATTATTTTTGTTTTCACTTTGTATTCCTTTCATTCTTTCGACGTTTTCCTCTTACTAGGATCTTTGTCTCCTTGTACAAAAACACATATTTATAGGAAAAATATCAATATATTTTGAAATGCAAGTTTTTGTTTTCCTGTTTTGAATGCAAAAGTGTCCAATGACTAAAATTGAATGAACATATGCATATGAACATGATTAAACTATTAATAATGTATACATAAAAACAGTGACAGGAATCTCCTTAAGGATTTGGGATATCCCCACAGAGGTACTTCCATAAAATTATCCCCACAGAGATACTTCCATAAAATTATCCCCACAGAGACGAATTCATGCAGTCCCCATCCAGAGTTTAAATCTCTTAAAAACCCTCTCCTCAGCTGAGTTAGTCTTAGAAAGAAGCCTTATGGAGTTCTACCAAAAGATGTCAATTCCCTAGAAGGTCTTCAAAATATTCTCTTTAACCGAGTTTATTTCCCAAAAAAACTACAAATTCCCCAGCTCGAGTTTACCTCTCATACTAATATCAAGGGACCAAAACTCTTAATCCCCGGCAAAATCATTACAGTCATCAACAAAGTCGTTACTATCACCACAAGTTGCTGCGAATCCTGGAATCCGACCAGAGAACAGTTCAACTTCATCCTTTCAAGCAAGTTACTACGAAGCATGGACCCGACCAGATACTAGTTCAACTTCATCCCATCCAAAAAATTACTGTGAAAGCTGGACTCAACCAGAAAACAATTTGAGTTGCTGAAACCTCGACCCGACCAGATAATATTAAATCTCAATTTTAAGTTACTAAAGCCTGGACCCGACCAGATAATTGTTTAACTTCTTCAGTTACTACAAAGCCTAAACCCGACCAAATAACAGTTTGAGTTGCTGAAACCTGGTCCCGGCCAGATAACAGTAAATCTCAATTTTAAGTTAGTAAAGCCTGGACCCGACCAGATAATAGTTTAACTTTTACAAATTTCTGAAACTTGGACCCGACCAGATAACAGTTTGAGTTGCTGAAACCTAGACCCGACCAGATACTAGTTAACCTCAAGATCAAATTGTTGAAACCTGGACCCGACCAGATAACAATTCGAGTTGCTGAAACTTGGACCCGACCAGATACTAGTTAACCTCAAGATCAAATTGCTTAAACCTGGACCTGACCAGATAATAGTTCGAGATGCTGAAACCTGGACCCAACCAGATAACAGTTTAACTTCTTCAATTTTTTGCAAAACCTGGAATTCGACCAGATAACAGTTAATTTCATCTTCCCCAGTGAGTTACTACAAAGCATGGACCCGACCATATAATAGTTTAACTTCTTCAAATCACTAACAAAACTCCTCTTCCCCAGTAGAGTTTGCCACTATCCCCAGTAAGTTACTACAAAGCCTGGAATCCGACCAGATAAAAATTAACTTCTTTATCCCCAACAAGTTGTTGTGAAACCTGGAATCCGACCAGATAACAACTAAACTTTCTTCCTCTCCAATCAAGAGATAGCTCCTCAGTAGAGCAATGGGCAACTAAAACTCCTAAACTCTACTCCCCAATCAGAAATCAACATTCCTCGCAGAGTTTACTCAAGAAAAGAGCCAAAGTCAATGTTCCCCAACAGAATTCTCCTTAAACAACAAAGAAGGAATCCACAACAGAAATACTATAAACAAGGCTTAAAGATACACACACTCTTCATCTCTAGCAGCAGTCTGGGATTCAGCTTCCCTTTACTCCCCAACATTTGTCAAGGATTTATTTTCCTAGACAAAGTTACATTTCAATAATATTCATTCATCATAGCACATACATGAAAAATGCATACAACATAATCTCATTTATTTTGAGGACATCATTACGCCATGCATACATCTGCATGAACTAACCCTTTCCTTGCAGGAAAAATTCATAACAAAATAAAAGTCTTCTTCTGGATGGATTTACTTCGACCAGTTAATAATAGGCAATCAACAGGCCTCTTCTAGTTAGAGTTGTTTTCCCAGTGAAGTCACCAAGCAAAGACCTCTTCTGGTTTAGATTTATCTCTTCCAGTTAAAAACAGGCAAAAGACATCTACAGTTTAAGTATAAATCAACCAAAGATTTATTCTGATACTTCTCCCTCGACAGTCACTCTTGATGGCATCCGTAAGCCCATCTATGACAAACTCTTCATCACTTCTCCAAATGGCATCTCTAAGCCCATTCCCAGTAATCAACAAACAATTCACCTCATGCACAAGCGAGTGCAAATTTCCGGGCACTTTAGTGTTCAACCATCTTCCACCTTCAAGTCACGAATGGCGGTGTCGCCAATCTACCACTTCAGGTTTAAGAACATTGAACAAGGGCAGTTGTTGTACCCCAAAATTTTCCCTCTCTTTTCTCAAGACATTTTACAAAAATCTCCAATGCTCGAGGATTCTCAAGGAATTGATCAGACAAAATCACCTCTGAAACACTGAGACCACAAACTAGGGTTTTGACTAAGAACGACTGATCATTGACTTTTGACCTAATAGATGACTTAATGGCTTGAAGCATAATCTCAAAGACTCAAATATGACATGTTGACCCAATTCTATGGCTTAAATCATTTCCCAGATTAATGGATTGATAGTTGAAATTGGGTCAACTGATGAAAAGTCAAACTTTGACTTTTTTGGTCAAAATTTGGTTTCAAAGATCATAATTTATTAAGACATTCAAAATACAAAGCTTGATCATCAAGAAATCAAGAAAGTCAAAATTCAATGTGAAAATTCAAACTTTGCAAGACTTAGAATTTTTTTCTAAGTGTTTTTTATACATGATAATTTCATTACTTCATCCAATTCTTTCACCAAGATGCAAGATGATTCAAAGAAAACTTTCAACATGAAAGCTGTAGATCTTGATAATATCTATAACTTTGCTTTGTTGATAAATTCCTAGAAGTGTTTGGATTTTGAGTTATAAATTTATGAAGTCATGACATTTTTGTATAAACACTTAGAGAAATTTTCAGCAGGTTTGGTCAGGTTTTTATCCCAATGTCTTGGCCAATTTTCATCAAGTTCCAATTGGATTCTTCAAAAATAGATAACATGAAGGTAGTAGAGGATGTTACAAGCTTTCCAAAATGTTAAAGAACTCATTCACATCATACTTGAGCTAAGAGAATCAAAGCCATGAAGTTAGGGTGTCATTCTTGAATTACAAGGCATATTTTGTGATGAACAAGAACTAAATCCATAGCCAAGCTGCATAATCTTCACTTTTCAGGCCTCAAACTTATATATCACTCCTTAATTAAATTCTTACACAACTGATTAAACTATGATCCAAGTGTTTGAGCCTTTGTCCAATTGATCATTCCATTTGTGGAAGAAAGTAACATATCCATTCTTGAAAAGTTCACTTTAATCACAAAGTCAATTTCTTGAGCCTCTAACTTGTTGTTCTGATCACACTCAACTTCTACAAGTCAGAACAAACATGTTTAAAGTGATCAAACACGTTAGATAGCTTGGTACAAACATTGGAAACATGTTCTTCATGCTTGCTTCAAAAACAAGCAAGATAGCCATAACATGTGATTTCAAAAATCTGAGTTGTTTCAAGTATCAAACCTTCTCTATAAATAGAGATGCTATTTTGCAAGAAAAAGGTCATAAGTTTTGTTGTGTAGACAAGCCCTCAAAATCTCATACTCTCAAAAAGCCATAACTGTCCACAAAGCCCTCAAAATCTCACTCTTGAGCTTTGAAGTAAAAAACTTTGAACCTCTCACACCTTGCAAAGTTTTGTCCAAACAAACCATCCAAACACTCCACATACATCTTATAGGAGTTGTTCAAACACAAAAACAACTTCTGTAACATCACTATTACCATTTCTTAAGCTCAAAAACAGCCAACACAGCAGTTCAAACTCAAAATACAAATTTCAGCTTCAAGGTAAGTTTTCTTGACCTTGAACTTTTCATTTCAAACATCATTAGTAATCCATTGTTGAAGATAGATGTAGTAACTATTGCCTTTTGAAGCTAACCATTTCCTTGATTTTCATTATTGTCAATACTATGTTAAGAACTAACCTATACACGCAATAGAATAATGTTTAAGGAAAAACTGCAACATGAGTCGACACATACTCACATGAGTCGACACATTTTAGTTATAGAACCAGGCATGAGTCGACACAAGACATTATGATTCGATACATACTGCTATCCAGACCCAAAAAAAGAAAGATTAAAGGTGCATGAGTCGACACAAAACACGAATGTGTCAATACAAACAAGGAATGAGTCGACACATACCCTTATGTATCGACTCATACTGAATTGATTTTGGTTTTACAGTAACAAGAAAGGTTATGGGTCGATGCAAAGATGCATGTGTCGACACATAATGGTTAAAAAATATTTTTTCCTTTCTCTACACTATTTTTTATATTTTATATATATTTCCTTCATTGCTATTCAATATGGTTGTAATAATTAGGACATTTATTGCTTTCCACCCCCCATTTGTAAATTTGTATACCTCATCCCCAAATGATGTAATAGCGCAGGATATTCATTTTTCGCAATTTACCGCTTTTATATAAAATGCTAGTAAATAGGATGTGTATGGAAATATTTAAAATCAACAAGTAAACAACCCTAATTCAAGACAAAAAAAGCATGAAATTAATACACTTGCACACACGCATCTCTAGGGTAACCCACACTTGTTGCCTCGGATAAAAAATAGTCATGTCCCTTGAATGTGGGACGTTTTAGCATAGACCCTCAAATGAAAAGATCATAGTCCCTCGATGACCCTTCGATGTTGCCTTCGGTAAAACGATCTTAGTCCCTTAAAAAAATTTCTAAGACATCTTACAAGTTGCTTTCTATGACTATACGATTGACACGCGCCCGTCCCTTCACATCCAATGATAGGGCTTCTTACCAATCAATGGTAAGATAACAACATCTAAAGGAGAAGGAAAAGAACTAAGACTTTTTGAGTAGGTATAAAGTTCATAGTTTCTTGCTCATAACCATTTTCAAAACATCTTTCAAACACACCAACAATTTCAAAACGTTAAATATTTTCAAAAGTCAACACTTTGTATGCATTCTTATAGAGACGAGAATCATTACAATGTTCGCCGAAACAAAGGCACTTTCAAAAATACTTTCAAAAACCATCACAAACACATTTCAAACCAAGAATTTCAAAGTGAGCAACTATATCTATTAGAGCTTTTACTTGTTTAGCCTCTCTATGATTAGTGACTATCTCGATTGTGATCACAGCTGGACCACCATGTTGAAGCATATGATTTATCTTGATATTTGGTTGATCAAAAGTGATATCTTATGAATCTAACAAATCTTGAACTTTGTGCCTGAAAGCCCAACATTTCTCTATGGTATGTCCTAGAGAATTGGCATGATACTCGCATCTTACATTTGAATCATATTTTGGTGGGAGCGCCCTAATTGGAGGAGCGAGTGGCTTCATCTCTACCAAGGATGCCTTGAGCAAGTGTTGTAGTAATTGACTGTGTGGCATATAGAGAGGATCAAATCTTCTCAGAGGCCTTTCAAACCTATTTTGCACTTGTGGGATAACGAATGGTTGCTGCGCTTTTTGGTGTGTTGTGACAACATTTTCTTCTCCTTATTTATTTTTTGAGAAGTTCGGAGTATGCTTCTTTGGGTTATAAGGAGTACTGGATGTTTCTCCTTGTATCTTGCCAATTTTCACTCCAACTTCAATTTGTTCACCAATTGTTACCAAATCAGAAAATCCAGAGGAGACGCTGCCTACCATTTTCTCGTAATACAGACCTTGTAGAGTACCCATGAACATGTCTACCAACTCCTTTTCAAGAATTAGTGGTTGTACTCTTGCTGTCATTTCTCTCTAGCGTTGAGCATATTCTTTGAAATATTTGTCCTTCTTTTGGGCCAAACTCTGATGTTGCATGCGACTCAGAGCCATGTCCAAGTTGTACTTGTATTTTTTTAGGAAAGCGTTTGTAAGGTCTTCCCATGATTGAACATGAACTCGCTCTAACTACATATAGCAGTCTAGGGATGCCCCACTTAGGCTATCTTGGAAGCAGTGGATCATTAGTTTCTGATCATGAGCATAATCATGCATTTTCCTACAATACATGCTTAGATGATTCCTTGGGCAAGTAACTCCCTTATATTTTCCAAAGTCAGGTACTTGTAATTTGGGGGGAATCACCACATCCTAAACTAGACCCATTTCTAGACCATCAATGTCGAAAGCGTCATAACCCTCCACAACCTTCAGTCTTTCTTCAAGGGCTTTATACTAGGTGACTGCCATAGGATCTTCAATAGTCTTTGGTTGGGGCACTTGAGCCACTCCTTCCAAATCATGGTCTCCATATTGTAGGTCTATATAGTAATCCATATTGTTGACTGGAATTTGCAAAGTATGGGATGCCACTACCTTTAGAAGAGGTGGAACGAAACCTCCAGTCATGATGGCCTCTTGTTGGAAAAGAGTTGACTTTGCGGGACCGGATTCTGGATCATGTCTTGGTTGGTGACCGTATGATGCACCAATGGTTTGGGCTAATTATTCAAAAGCCACCTTGGGAATCTCGTCTTATGTTGCCAGGATATTTTTCAAGGAGAGCAGAAATTGACTCATGTCTCCTTTCATCGAGTCGATACTTCCCTTCACTTGTTCCAAATCTTCTTTAAAGGATGATTGGTTCTCCTCGATTCTCTCCATTACTTTCTTTTGATGAGCTCTTGTTTGATATGGAGGTTGAGAAGGTAGTAAGGTTTTCCAAATGATTTAACAGGATATGATATGAAAATAATGATTTTTTTGCATGAAATATGAAATGCGATGCTTGTGGATGGATGCGTAAGAATAGGCTAATATTTTTTTAATGTCTTATTCACATTGGATTCCTTTTTATTATTATTATTATTTTTTCCGATTTTACTTTTTTGTTGGCGTCCCAAAGAATATACACAGATAAAATACCAAAACAAAGTATTTTTTATTGAATAGAAATAATCATCCTTGAAAGGGAAATATAATCCAAACATCGAAACAAAATGTTGTACCCCAAAATTTTCCCTCTCTTTTTTTTTACAAGATATTCTCTGACATGGGTGGTTACAAACACTTGTTTGAAGAAAAACAACAAATTTTGAAATTGGCCAAAGTTCCTTTCAATTGGCCTCTCCAAAGTGCCTTTCAATTGGCCACTCCAAAGTGCTTTTCGATTGGCCTCTCCAAAGTGCCATTTGATTGGCCTCTCCAAAGTGCCTTTTGATTGGATTTCGACCAGATAACAGTATAAGGTGTTGCGAAGTCTGGAATCCAACCAGATAGCAGTTTACCCTGTCAGTTACTATAAAGCCCGGAACCCGACCGAATAATAGTCAATTAACAATTTAAGACACTGTGAAGCCGGGATTTCGACAAGATAACAATATAAGGTGTTGTGAAGCCTGGAATCTGACCAGATAGTAGTTCACTTCTTCAAAGACACCGTGAAGCCTAGATTTCAACCAGATAATAGTATAAGGTGCTGCGAAGCCTGGAATCCGACCAGATAGCAGTTTACTCTGTCAGTTACTATGAAGCCTGGATTCAACCGGATAGAAGTGTACCTCAGATTCAAGTTGAAGCCTGGACCCGAAAAGATAACAGCTTAATTTCTTCAAATTACCGAAGCCTGGATATGACCAGATAACAGTACACTTCAGATTCAAGTTGAAGCATGGACCCGACCAGATAACAACTTATTTTCTTCAAATCACTGAAGCCTGGGCACGACCAGATAATAGTTCAAGTCACTGAAGCCTGGAGTACGACCAGATAACAGTTTAAGCTCATTTCCCTAGTAAGTCACTGTGAAGCCTGGAATACGACCAGAAAGCAGTCAGCCTTATCATCCTCAACAAGACACTATAAAGCCTGGATTCTGACCAGATAGCAGTTCACTTCCGTCTCTTCAATCAAATGATGACTCCCTAATAGAGTAACGAACGACTAAAGCTCCTAAAACTCTATGTTCCAAGACAAATATCAACATTCCTCAGTGGACTCCTCCTCAGACAGCAGGAACAGGAATCCCCATAAAGGATTATCTCATGAAGTCAACATTGTTTTGGATGGCATATTTAAGCCCATCTTTGACAGTCCCCTCTCACCTTTTCCAAATGGCATCTGTAAGCCCATTCCCGATATTATTCACGAACAGTATCACTTCGGACGAGTGCAAATTTCTGGGCGCTCTACTGTTCAATCATCTTCCACCTTGAGATCACGAAAGGCAGACAAGGCAATCTACATCCTTAGGTTTAAGAAGATTGAACAGGGGCAACTGTTGTACCCCAAAATTTTCCCTCTTTTTTTTTACAAGATCTTCACTTACATGGGTGGTTACAAACACTTGTTTGAAGAAAAACAACAAATTTTGAAATTGGCCAAAGTGCCTTTCGATTGGCCTCTCCAAAGTTCCTTTCAATTGACCACTCCAAAGTGCCTTTCGATTGGCCTCTCCAAAGTGCCTTTCAATTGGCCTCTCCAATATGCCTTTCGATTGGCCACGCCAAAGTTCCTTTCAATTGGCCTCTCCAAAATACCTTTTGATTGGCATCCCCAAAATGTATTTCGATTGACATCCACATAACGCCCTTCGATTGGCATAGACAAAGGTCTTTCGATTGACCTGTTAACAAGGCCTTTCAATTGGCATTTTAACAAGGTCCTTCGATTGGCATTTCAACAAGGTCTGTTCGAAGAAGCTGGCAAAGAGTCCATTCGAAGGAGCTTCATCAGAGCCATTTGAAGGAGCTTCAGAAGAGCCATTTGAAGAAGTTTGCAAAATTACATTCGAAGGAGGCTAGCAGCCCATTAGAAAGAGAGCATTCGAAGGCCAGTTACATATCATTCAAATTCAAAAAGGGACAAGATCCCTTAACATTGGCCAAGGATACGTTTTATATTCATGGCATTCAAATGGCCGTTACCAGCATTATTTCTCTTGTCCCCTCACACTCCTATAAATATGAGGCCAATGACACATTACAAGAGAGGGAAAAGGGGAGAACGAAAAAAGTGTTGGAGAGAGGCTGCCCACAAAATCCATTAAAGGTTGCCAGAGTTTTCCAAGCAAAATCCACCCCTCAACCAAAAGCAGCCAAGCCCAGAAACCCCAGGTCGAAGGTGTTCACCTCTAGCAAGTGCCCAAATAGAAGCTTCATTCTACTGGGTAAGAGAGGGTAAATTGTCAAAACGTTGCATTTGCATAACACCTCCATATTTGTTGTCCCCTTCGATTTTACATCCTAGACAGGATCAAAGGGCATGGGTTTGACACCTAGGTCATGTTCTTTGTTTGCTAACATTTGCTGCAGATTTAGCCTGAAAAGACCCAACACGTGCAGGATCGAAAGGCCTGGGGTTTGATACCCAGGCCTTGTGTTTTATTTCACTGACATACTTTTACAGGTATAGCATCCCAGATCGAAGGAGACACCTTCTCTGGATCGAAGCCATGGCCTTCTGGATCGAAGAAGACATCCCCTTTCTGGATCGAAGGGCATTCCCTTTCCCTGGATCGAAGGCTAGTCATGCTTACTCCTTAGCCCAATCGAAAGAAGGCATTTTCTTATGAATAGAAAAGGCCACATTTCTCCTGAATTGAAGACCATAGTTTTCCTGTGATCGACGCCCCCATCTTTCCCTGCAATCGAAGGGTGCCCCCATTTGCATTTTTACTATTTGGTTCATTTTTCTATTGACTTCTTTTTTAACATTAAAATCAAAAATCATAAAAAATATTAGGCTAGTTGTTTTTCCAACTAAATTAATTTCTGTAAATAAATAAATAAATTAATTAAACATTATTTTCTTAAAATTAAAATTAAATAGACTTAGGCCTTATTTTATTTTATACCAAAAACAACAAAAAGATTTTCTTTTACTTTGCGTGTGTTTATTTAATTTTGTATTTTACTATTATTGTAGCTGTTTACCGGATGTAATAGATTAAAAATTAGGATATTTACTACTTTATTCCTCATTATCCTTGTATAATGTAAACCCCCTCCTTGAAGCATTGTAATAGCGTATGACCTCTATATTCTGCATTTTACTTCTTTTCATATTAACTGCTAGTAATTAGGCTTGTATGATAAGACTAATAATCAAACGCTAGCAAACTTAATAAAAAGACAAAAAATAATTGAAACGCAACACAATTGCACACAAGCACCTCTAAGGTACGCCCACTTTGGTTGCCTTAAAAAACCGTCATGAGGCAGGAATGCTTTAGCAAAGACCCTAAAAATCAAAAGATCATAGTCCCTCGATGACCCTACGGTTTCCTTTTCGGTAAATTATCTAGTCTCTAAAATAGAATTTCTAAAGCATCTCCATAATTGCCTTCGTGACTGTAACGTCCCTTCGATTGTCCCTCAACATCCAATGATAGGGCTACCTACTCACTAATAGTAGGATAGTACTGTCTAAAGGAAAAGAGGAAAAGAATAGCCTTTTCAAGTATAAAAGTAGATAGCTGTTAGAAGTTTGATCAAAAAATACTTTTTTGCACTTACACAGAAAACTAATTTTTCAAAAGACATTTTTCAAACACTTTGTATACGTTCTCTACTATCCCGAGAAACATTACAAAGTTCGTCGCACTAAGGAGTTTTCAAAACATTTTCAAACACAAAGCACAAAAGAATTTTAAAAATGAGCAAATCTCTAAGAGCCTGTGGAAAACCACAGATGGAAAGGGTGCTAATACCTTCCCTTTCCATAATCTACACCCTTACTCAGAAAATTCTCGAAAAGGTCTTTTTCTGTTCTTTTCACCCTTTCCTTTGTTGGATAAAAGAAAAGACGGTGGGGACTCTTGCTTACCACACATTTGCGAACAAAAAACGCAAAACCAGTATATTAAATAGTCGGTTCTGCCACCGTAAAACACAAATACTGAATGGAAATACAAAATCAAAAACAAGTGTCAAATACTGAATGAAATAACAAAAGGGAAGCTAAAAATCTCCTAAGCACGTTTCCGGATCTTCTCTCTAAATCCATCCACCACCTCCCTACAAAGTTTGAGGAAGTTTTCAATGTCCTTCAGAAGAGGGACCATCACAGCTTCTGCATCTCTCAAGCTTCTAGGAATGTCACCAATGAGATTGTTTGCTAAGAAGGAAAGCTTTGGACATTTGTCTTTGTACCTCAGATACTCCTTATAAAGTGTAGGGATTATGACCTTGTTATCTTCTCCCACTTGAGCTATCTTTGCGTATTTCTCCTCCCAATATCTCTTTTCATATCTCATCTCTCTTGGTAGAATTGTTCATATTTCTCCACCTTTCGAGAGAGCGATTCTTATGCTCTTATTTTTCCAAGGTGTTCTCTCTCCTCTACTTCTTTGCTTTCTTGGATACTTGTGAGAAGGATATGAATATGGTCTTCTTGATCTTGAGCACCTTCTTGTAACCCTTGAATTTGGATTCTTAGAACCTATTCCAATTCTCTTTTATTTTGTAATGCTTTATCATACCATTTATTTATCCTTCCAATTTCTATTGCAGCGTTATCCAACCGTTGTTTGTGGGAGTCAAGATTGAAAGTAGAACTTAGCAACCCCTTGGTTGAACGATTTCTTTTAGACCTTTCTTTCTCATCTAATTCACAATCGCTTTAAATATGTTGGTCTTTCAACTCGAGCTCTCGTTGCAAATGATTCTTTTCAATAGCAAGGTCATAAAGGTCATATTCCAAAGTCTCCTTGTCCCTTTGAGCTTGCTCAAGGGCATTTTTTAGCCCTTCTTTCTCTTCCACTGACATCGGAAGAGTATCTAGTATGTCTGGTATGTATGTAGAATCAATATCAAATGGTAGTTTGACGATTTGAACCCGGTCCAAAACCCATTGAGTATAGGGTTCCCTTGCCACAACAGTCTTCCTACCAAATTCAGCACCTTTCCTATGAACCTTACTCCAAGCTTGTATGAATTTCTCAAGCAACTCGGGGTTGTTCTTACCCATATCATAAAGGACCAATTGTTGAAGTTGTGCGTCAGAAGGTTAATCTTCCCAAGGGTATCCAAGTTGATGTAAAACCAAAATGAGGTTATAGTTAATACACCCCCTTGTTCCAATCAGGGGAACATTTGGAAATTCTCCATAACTATAGATAATATCACCCATGTTCAACTTCCTAGCATACCACAAAATGGAGTCAACAGTAAGAGCCCTCAATTTTTGGGACCATTCATTCTTTGTTAAGTCCTTAACCATATAGTCCTCTTTGTAGAGGTGAGAAATGAGCCAAGAGTATACGATATGAATACAATAATTTAGCATGCCCCACCCCTTTTCATAGCATGTATGAAGGGCATAGTAAACATCAGCAAGTAAAGTAGGAGTGAGATCTGTATTCAAAACTTTTACGACCCAAAATACGTTAATGACCGCATAATCAATATAGTCGATAATATTTGGAAATAAAACCAAACCAAAAATTAGTAGTACCAAATAGCCCACACAAGTTTCCCATTCTTTCTTATCAGCAAAAGAAAGAGCCTTAGATTCTAAGTACTGCCTCTTAATACCTTGAACTTCCCCATCTCTCTTGTAATTAAGTAGCAAGTCCGTGAAAGTTATCCTTATCTCCTTAGCCAAAATTTTGATACTGATAGTCTGTCCAATCCCTTTGTAAGCTTCATATTTCATCCTAGAGAAATCCAAGATCCTACCAAATTCTTCCAAAATAGGTGATAGTTGAAACTTCTAGAAAGTGAAACATCTTAACGGAGGGTCGTAGAATCGAGCAAGGGCAGTGACCGCTTCCACTTGCACAATTGTCTTGGTCAGATCAAGGATATCCCTATAGCATCAAACATACATCTTCATAGCTTTCTCAATTATTTTCCCCCTAATCAGTTTGATCTTCTTCATATCAGGAACTACGAAGCTAACTCGGACGATTTGTTTATTATTGGTATTCATCTTTAGGATACTCACCAAAAACCTTTAATTATATTTTTCTTAGGAATCCTGTGAATAAGATAACACAAATTCCAAAATGATGAATATTTTGAAATGTAAGATGTATGTATGCATGGTGATGTAACATTGTGGTGGGATTATGAAAGATATCCTTAGTAGGTAGGTTCCTAGTTTCTTCTTACAAATATTCTATCCTCCCCATAAGGGTGGCTTCCTTAAAAGTATCATGGATAACACCAAAGGGAAAAGGCACAAGGGCCTCCCTTGGGTGGAGCCACTTTGTGGACCGAGACTTTCGTCTCTTAGGTCATTCAAGGTCTCACCATGAGATTTTTTTTTAGGGTTATACAAAGAGTCATTGGACAAATAAAGAAGTCCTGCCTCCACGAGAGTCTAGCCCTCTACAAGATATTCCTTGGAACTCAACCAACTCTAGGAGAAGTCATTGCAAAAACTCATAGGGATGTTAAACCCCCTTGGCCAATTGATAATCCTTCTTTCTAAGGTTTGATATTTTTTTGAGATTTAAAAATCCACCAACGATAACATGATAAAATATAATAATGCGATAAATAATAGACAAACAATAAATAAACATAGAAACATGATATAAGTAGAAATCACCCCAAAAACCATATACCTAAAAGATAGGGAAACTCTAAACCCTAGGACTATGTCCCTAGAAGAGTCGCCAATTGTCGTAACAGGAAAAAAATAAAGAGCCTCCACCATTATTTTTTTGTCCTAAAGACAGAGGAATAACAGGTAACTTTAATTTGTATAGAGATTCTAAATTCTTGAGTCAGTTAGAAGAAGGGAAGGTGTTAGGCACCCTTCATCTTCCTTGTTCTCAACGGGCTAATTTTTTAGGTCTAAGGTTAAGATGGGAACTTCTACTTAGTGGTATTGTTTCCCTATGTTTAAGAAAAGAATTTACTTTTATAGTTATGAAGTCACCTCGGTTTTAACTGCGTGCCGACATATCTCCTTGTGAAGAATCAAAGTCCATATTCGTAGTTCGTATGTGTTCGATTAGTTTTTTTTATGGATTGTGTAGATGTTTTAGAATCATCCTTAAACCTTGTCTAGGTTTGAAAATAGCTTAGTCGTAGACAAAGTTAGCAGTTAACATAGAAAATATATCCATAATCCATTTTTGAAAATAATGTTGAATTGAAATTATTTTATTAAAAAAATGTTAAGTTTGATTGGTTAGATGTCTTGAATGCATGATGAAGTTTGAAAACAATAAGTTTGAATGATGAAAAAATATTTGATGAACTGATAAAAATGATTAGTATTTCAAAAATCGTTAATATATAGTTATTTCCTTGTTATTAGAAATATATTAAATAGTTTTAATAACAGTCAAATATTTATTTACTAACATGATTATTTTATGATAAATGAAAATGTTTTAATGCATGTGATAAAAATAGCTTGAGAGAAAATTTTATAATTGTTTATAATATATAAATTAAATAATTAAAATAAATAAATAAATTAATTAAATATATAATTTATTTAATTATTTAAATAAAACCAAGGGGGTGTTCTTAGTTCAGGTAATAAAACATGGGTGTATGAGTAGCAAGGGTTAAATCCCAAAGGTTGTCTTAAGTCCAATTAGCGCAGGGGGTATAATTTTAGCTTAGGTGAGTAAAACTGGAGTGTGGACAGAAACGAGCCTGACCCAAAATAATGGTTTGATCTGTTTGGCATTGTGTGACGAGTTTTGTGTATTAGGGTTTGGTAACGCTTTTAGAATGTCTGACCTAGATCCTATGGTCACCGGGAGTTAATCTTGGCCCATTGATAAAAGATATTATAATCATGTGGTTGAGAGCTAATGTTGACCAGGGAGTATCGTATGCTTGCATGTAGGGAGCCCAGTAAATGGTATCCCCATCGTGTGGCCAATAGATGGCCACACGTCACAAATCTAAAGCATCGTGGAGGGAGTATAATTTTTTTCTTCTCATTTTATTCATTTCCCCTTCCCTTTCTCTCTCTAACCCACACTTCTCTCGCCTCTCTCAATAATACTCTCCCTTCTCTCTAAAACAAAGCCTCACCAGAAATCGCCCTCACCAGCTTCGCCGCCCCAATCCCATCCTAGACCACCATGAGCCATCCCTTGACCACCACCAAAACCCAGATCTCTGGTTAAACTTCAACCGGGATCCTCATCCCAAACCCTGAAACATTACAAACTTTATCAACCCTAGATCCCAACCTTAAAACCTTATCCCTCACACCATTAAGCTACCGCGAGCGACCGTTGAGGCCGCCGTGATGATGCAAGGCCATGTGGACCTTCATCTTTTCCTCCAGATAAAACTAAGGACCCTAACCCTCATCACCATGAACCCTAACCCTTTTATGCACATCAACCATAACCCTAAGCCAATATGAACCATAACCCTAATAATTTCAAAAAATCCAAAATTTCACCCAATGATTCAAAAAATCAAACAATCACAACACTAATTACAAAACCCTAAGCTAAGTTTAGGCTTACTTCTAACGCGGTGAAACTTATTGTGTAAATCCTGCTTCTGAGTTCTCTTTCGACCTCTAATCCTCCTTCTCTCTATATTTCAGGTACAAAAATGGCGGAGGTTCTACAATTGAACATGGGTTTCATCAAGATCTTTCTCCTTCTTCCCCTCTTCAAATTTTCGTCCTTAATTCTATTTATCCCTAGGTTTTTTATAGGTTTTAGGAGAAGTTGATTTAGGAAAATATTTGAAGTGATTGTTGTTATTTTTTAGATTGATTGACTGTTCAATTAGGGATTTGATTTAGAAGTTAGTCAGATTTTAGATTAGATTTCTTTTAGAAATAGAATTAGGGTTTTTACCGTGTATGTATCTGGACGATTCTATGTATAAAGTGAAGAAGGGAAAACACAAGTAACGGGGGGTTGAATTGGAATCTTAAAACATAATGAAAAGAACACGTTGATTTTTATCCTGGTTTGTTTGAACTCAAACTACACCAGTCCACCCGCCAAGGTGATTTCACCTCTCTCCAACGAGGTCTTAATCCACTAATCAATCTTGATTACAAATCTACTTTGATAACTTCCAAAGTCTTCTTGAGTATAACCACAACCCAATTTTTCTCAAGGAATATCTCTAAACAATGTATGAATAAAAGTGTACAGTAGTGTTTCTAATTAAACAGTATCACAAGACAATGATGTTTTACACAATTTGAGATTACTAGGTCGAAATGGATAAATGATTTTCTTTTTCGTGTGCAAATGTTCGTCACTTGAATTCTTCTTTTCGTCTTCTTTATATAGGCCATGCAACAGTGACATAAGAATATGCTTTTGGAATATTCATAACAAGAATTAATGATCTTTCCAAACCAGGAGATTCTTGTTTCTTTATAGCCGTTACTTTTGATATGCATTGGTAAATTGTAACGCTTCAGAACTTCTCACATCAGAGGATGAATGTTACTACTGGGAGTCCCTTATTTCTTGTATCAAAACTTTGTAGATCAGAGTATCAGAAATCCTATTTCACAGCGTTGGTGCATTCAAAAGTTGTAACATAACTTCTTCATATAAGCGTGTCGGGCAGATTTGCTTCTAAGAAGGATGTGTCTGATCATATCATAATACTCTCATCTTTTATGCTCGCATAATCAGAACTTCTAGTGATGTTCTAGCAAATATTCTATGCTTCTTACATCAAAACATCTTTTTCACATCAAAACTTCCCAGCATATAAAGATACTTTATTTAGTGAGCATATTTCTTCTTTATATATATATATATATATATATATATATATATATATATATATATATATATATATATATATATATATATATATATATATATATATATATATATATATATATATATATATATATATATATATATATATATATATATATATATATATATATATATATATATATATATATATATATATATATATATATATATATATATATATATCATGTGTTTGATATCATCAAAACTCTTACAGGGATGTAGAACCAAATTATGATCTAACAATCTCCCCCTTTTTGATGATGACAAAAACTTGTATATTTTGATGGAATATAAAGAACAAAGAAATAAAAAACTCCCCTTGAGTAGAATACTCAGATAACCAAAAAATAAAATACTTCCCTAAAGATCTTCTGATAGGAGTCAACTTCTGATAGGAGTCAAAATATATTTCATTCTCCCCCCTTTTTGTCAAGAATCAAAAAGTTGGAAAAAACTCCATTTGCCTTACTTTGATAGAAGTATCTTCTGATGTTGTATTCTCATTACTATTCCCAATAGTTCCAGAGCCAATAACTTTTTCTTTCTGATTTCCTCTGAAACATGCGGATCCTCCAGATTTAAATTCCGGACTTTGGAACATATTCTTTCTTCCTATCATGTGTAGAGATCATCCATAATCTAGGTGTTAAGGCTAGTGTTTCAACCTTGTTGTTAAACATATCTGCAACATAGATGATTTTATCCTTTGGTACCCATATCTTTTTGGGTCCATGATTGTTAGAATTTCCAAAATTCTGTATGAATTTTGGTTTAGCATAAAATGCCTTACTAGTATATTTTATATCATTTATATCATGTGAGAATAAAGAGGAGTGTGTTTAATAACCAAATCCTTAACTTTCTTAAGTTGGGATACTTTACCTTTGTATCCTATTATGTTTCTTCCATTTCTGCTAACTCCATAGATCTTTGAAACCATCTTGCTTCTATCTATGTTTTTAGTGAGGAATTTCTGAAAGCTATGATCATATTCATTTATGATCTTATCAGGGTTACTAGGAGTTTCTGAGATAGTTTCCTTTTGAGTATTTTGTAAATCATTTTCAAGTTTTGAAATTTTTTCTTTCAGCTCAGAGTTTTCCAATCTCAGATTCCTAGTTTCTTTAGAGTCAAAAACTAGATCCTTTTTCAGGTTCTTGTTTATGACTCGAAGTTTCTGATACCTTTCTAGAATTTGTGACAGACTCTCTTCTAATTAAGATCTAGAAAAGTTAGAAAATACCTCTTCTGACTCTGAGTTTGATTCTGATTCTGATTCAGAGGATTTGGAGACATCTGATAAGTTAACTGTTTGAGCTATATTGGCTCGTTCATCTTCTGATTCTGTTCCATCTTCATAAGATTCATAGTCATCCCATGTTGCCATAAGACTTTTCTTCTTTTCCTTAAAGAGCTTATTTTTAGGTTTCTCTATTTGAAGATTTGAACAGTCGCTCTTGTAGTGACCTTGTTCATTTCATTCATAGCATATAATGTTTGTCACTGGATTTTCTACATCTAGAAGATTGTTCAGAGTGATTCCCTGATCTTCTGGGATTTCTGAATTTCCTCTGCCTGTGCTTCCACGGCTGATTGATTCTTCTGGATAGAAGGAACAATTTGTCTTCTTCTAACGAGGATTCACCATAGTTTTCTGCTTCTGCTTTTTCCTGCAAAAATTTAGTTTCATATTTATTAGATTTTAGAGAGACAAACTTACCTTGCTTTTGGGGCTCATCATCTTCTAACTCTATCTCATGACTTCTGAGAGAGCTGACAAGTTCTTCTAGAGAGATTTTGTTCACATATTTTGCTAGTTTAAGAGCAGTGACCATGGGTCTCCATTTCTTTGGTAAACTTCCGATTATCTTCTTTACATGATCAGTAGTTGAGTACCCTTTATCCAGAACTTATAGCCCAGCAACCAGAATTTGAAATCTTGAGAACATTGTTTCAATGGGTTCATCTTTTTCCATTTTAAAGGATTCATACTTCTGAAAGAGTGCAAGGGCTTTAGTTTCTTTGACTTGTGTGTTGCCTTCATGCGTCATTCTCAAGGAAACAAACATATGTTATGTTGAATCTCTGTTTGTGATCTTCTCATACTCTGTATGAGATGGAACTCAAGAGAATAGTTTTGGCCTTGTGATGATTTCTGAAATCTCTCTTTTGATGATCTGCCATTCTTTTTCTGTCAATCTTCTGACCGCTTTCATCAACAGGATGCATGTACCCATCAATCACCATATCCCAAAGACCAACGTCATGAGCCAGAAAGAAACTTTCAATTCTGTCTTTCCAGTAGTCAAAGTTCTCTCCATCAAAGACTGGAATATTTCCGTTGATTTTGTCTTTCTCATCAAGGTAGTCATTACTGATGTTCTGACTTGGTCCTGCCATAGTGTTTTTCTTAGCTTGGATCTTTTACTGACACTGTTAAGTGCTTGTACTAAGAACCAGGCGCTCTGATGCCAATTGAAGAAGGGAAAAACAAAAGGGGGGTGTTAAATTGCGATCTTAAAAAATAATGAAAAGAACACGTTGATTTTTATCCTGGTTCATTAGAACTCAAACTACTCCAGTCCATCTGCCAAGGTGATTTCGCCTCTCTCCAATGAGGTCTTAATCCACTAATCAATCTTGATTACAAATCTACTTTTACAACTGCCAAAGTCTTCTTGAGTATAACCATAACCCAGTTTTTCTCAAGGATTATCTCTAAACAATGTATGAATAGAAGTGTATAGTAGTGTTTCTAATTAAATAGTATCATAAGACAATGATGTTTTACACAATTTGAGATTACTATGTAGAACTAGATAAATGATTTTCTTTATCGTGTGCAAATGTCGTCACTTCAATTATTATTTTCGTCTTATTTATATAGGCCATGCAACAGTGACATAAGAAGATGCTTTTGGAATGTTCATAACACGAATTAATGATCTTTCCAAACTAGGATATTCTTGTCTCTTTATAGCCATTACTTTTGATATGAATTGATAAGCTGTAACGAATTAATGATCTTTCCAAATCATGTGTCTGTTATCATCAAAACTCTTACAGGGATGTAGAACCAAATTATGTTCTAACATAAAGTTCGTATTCACTCAATAAAATCAAATATTCTCCAGATTTGATTTGCTTGCAATATTTGATTTAATTCAGTTTTCTGGATCTAGGCTTGTGTTGTTAGCTTAGGGTGATAGAGTCCAAAGTGCAGCAATGATATTAGGGTTCAAAAAACCCTAATTTTTACTTGGTCAAAATTTAATAATAATAAAATTTAAAACAAATAATATAAATATTAACTAATAATAATATATTATCACGCTGGCTCTAAACAACTAATACATTAAAAAATTAAAATAAAATGAAATGACTATAAAAATCTTGTTGACTTTGGTCAACTGAAAATAATGATTAAAACTTCACAAATTTGTTATGGGCCTCCTAAAAAGTCTAATGGGCCATCAAGATAGACCAATGAGCTATTTTTAGTAAACAAATGATAGATACACCCCTTTTCCAAAATCAAACCCTATTATATCTAAACAACCAATAAAATGTACATATAAGTTAATACTATAATTTTAAACAAAAATATAATGACACCAACATTAATAGAAAAATGATTATCTAAAATAAATTGACCATCACCAGTAGGGAAAATTTGGGGTATGCTAATTTGACTTCAGATTTCTGATGAAGGCAATCCTAGAACTTGATCTGTTTTGTTAGGATGTGCTCCTTCTCAAATAAATGTTTATAGGGATTTATCAACTAAGTCAATAAGATAAAGTCATAATAGGTTATGGTAAGTTGTGTCAAGAATGCCAACCTTGATGCCTTAACACCTAAAAATACATGATTTGTGTTAAATTGTGTGCATGGACATCCTAACATGGATTTAAAATCAATTGCTATTTGTGACACCGGGGTGCAACATAATTTGTTGAGAAGTCCCAAAGAACTTACTTTATGTTTCTGTGAGAGTTCTGGAAGTCTGGTAAAGGTGTCATCTGATGCTGAATAAGTCTGATCAGTCTGTTGGATATTCTATGGTCATTTTATTTGTGATCTAAGTAGCAAGGTTCTAATGGAGTTGGAAGGCCTTGAAGAAATGTAAAAAAATAATGTCTTTACATCTTTGTATTGAGAATTCATTTTTCTCAATATGTTTGGCTGGTGTTTCTAATAAACAAGATGAAGGGTGTTTACTCAAACTTGATATTATTATCAAGTCTATGAGAGCATGGAACTCTTGTTCTGTTGTAGTGGAAAAGACATCCAAGGGGTTGTATGCAATAAAAAGGTATCAACCTGAGTTAAGTTAATATTCTTCAGGAAGATTCACCCGCGCTTGTGGTGTGCAGAAGGAGAATGTCAGGCCAAATGTTCTACCACTTGAGAAGAGATAGTCCTATAAGCTGTTTGGACCTCTAAGAGAAACTGTGATGCAGGTGTGCATGTGAATGATGGTAAATACATTGATGGTAGCTGTGTATTTACCTAACGTGTTTATGCAAGTACGCAATCTAAGTACTATAATTCAGAAAGTGTATGAGAGTTTATTTTTCTCTGTGGTTCTCTGGTGTGTGCTAGCTGCTGAAGTTGAGTGTCTTACTAAGAGCTTCTTATATTTCTTGAAATAAAGACATCCAAGCATGATGAGTCCTTTGGATTGTGAATCAAGAATCAGAGTGATTGGGTTCTGTGATGTGAAGCTAATGTCCTAAATGATGTTGTAACATTATGATAGTTGGTTGTTCTTTAGAAGTTGTCTAGAATTATGGATGTGGAGATTAATGCTCAACATTATTATCAAAAGAGGAATTCCTGATTATAGTGAGAAGATTCTAGTACTGTCTAAAGTAGTATGCTTATTGAATGCATGCCTATTATCCAACAATTGCATGTAAGGGAAGATGAATGACATCAGATAGTGTGATCTGATCAGGAAGCTTATGATGAAGCGGGTTTCTTCTGATGCAAAAGAATATGTCAGTTTGGAGCGTGTGAAGAAAGCAAACTAATTATTTTTATACTTCCTTGTCAAACTGAAGAAGTCAGAGGGATTGGTTGTGTTATCAAGGATCTAGATTATCTAGTTCAGGTTTATGTTCATAAGGGTGTGAATGTATTCAGCATGAGCACTATTTATCCATGATAGGGGGTGTTAAGTACTGGTCTATAAATTGTCGCTACAATGGTGCATGCCTTTTAAAGCGTGCATGTTATTCAAGCATGAGAAGATCATATATGGTTCTAGTTATGAGAAGCTAAATCATGTGGAGTATTCTAAGAGACATAATTTCTGAATGGGAAATGTTACATATGAGGTCTTGACATCTTAGTATACTTCATTATTTCTGACTGAGAGGAATATGATTAGAGTCTTGTGAAAGAACATATGTGTTTGTTAAACATCATATCTTTTTGATTGAAGAAATGTAGCTTCTTTAGACAATGCTTGACTAGATGTCAGGATATTATTCAGGACTTGGTTCTTATGAGATTAACAAGTTGGGCAGTGTGATCAAGAACAAGTCAGGAGGGAATATGACACATGTTTCTCTTTGACTATGCATATGTACTTATTGGGACTATCAAGTTCAGAAGAATATATTCAGAGTCAATAAAGGCACTCAAAATTGAAATGGACGGTGTACATTTACCTTTGGTGCAGCTAGCTTCCTTAAATAATGCTTCTTTTTGACAAAGACCATCATTATAACCGAGGATCATTAATTCCTAAAGAACTGCTCAACTATTTAAAGAAGTTATTTTGTCTCTTCTATCATCTTGCGTTGGTTTCTTATCTTCAAAGCTCTTATGGATTTTGTCCAGGTCTGGGTAAGTACAGTTTGGGTATGGTTTTATGGGGATATCTTTTTAAATTTTTGGCTAAAAAGTTCCTATTTTGGTTTTCTTCCTTTAAGACTATAGTCTCCTTGCATTTTCTTTGGAAGGATGTTGGATAAAGTATTTGAGTTTGCTCTTTCTTTCTCGCTCTGAGTTTTCTTTTTGTTTCTTATGATCTGAGTTATGAACAAAATTGTGTCTTGTGTTCAGAGTTACCTGAGGCCGAAACCTGCACCCCTAAGTTATCATCTGGTCCATTGAGCTTGGTGTTTGGTTGGTTCTTAATGGTTCTTTTATTCCTCTTTAAGTGTCCTCATATGCTCATTGTGGGGAAGATATGTTATTGGGTTGAGGGGGAGTGTCAGTCATCTTCTTCCTCATGTACACCGTATGTGTTATAAGTACATCCTTAGAGTCTATATGGAAAGAGGGTGAACCTGGAATATGTTGGATCTATGTTTCTACTATTGGATCTATGATGCTTCTGTTAAGGGGGAGAATCTTCTAGTTCTCTATTGAAAGGGTGAAGTGGTTAAAAAATTGGTTGTAGTGAAGAGATATCGAGCATGATGTCCTACATCCACTTGATTGAGTTTATTATTCTCTATGTTGCTATGTTGAGAAATATCTGAAGACCACTTCTCAATTGCAAATAACTCAAGCTGAAAAATATGTGATAAGTGTCTAATCACTGATGGATGTTTGTTTGCCTTCAAAAATGTTGTTGCTGAATTTCGAACTATATATTGTTAATTTGTTTTATCCAAAATTTGCCAAAGGGGGAGATTGTTAATTTTATATTTTATGATTGGCATTAATTTTAGTAAAAAAAATTAGGAAGAACACAAGATGCTCTAACTTAGCATAAAGGTGTTGAACAAGATGTTTCTACAGGCAGTTTCAACATATCGTATATGATGTCCTAACCAGAAGAGCAGTACATCTGGTCTATCACATGTTGGGTACAGGTAATTTAAATTACTTAATAGTCTTGAAATATTAAGTAATTCTATAGGGTTTCCAAGATGAAGAAATCAAAAGTGTTGAACTAAGACGTTCTATCATTTAGAAGATACATGTCAAATAAAGATGTCATTTACAGAGTCATTCGATGTCATCATTGTGTTGGGCTGGGTTGTGGCTTGGTTTAAGATTTAACAGATGCATAATATTTTGGGAATATTATGCTATCCTATGTGGCTCTAAGGTTGAAGATTGAGGAGATTCAATCTAATTTCAAGGAGGTTTATCAGATTCTATTTGTGGAGACAAATTAGGAAATAAATGATTGAAGTTCTATTTTTATGTAGAAGATTCTGTAGATTTTTAGCAACTAATATGCTTCTGTTTCGAAGCCCATGGTCAAATGAATATTATAAAAGGAAGACTTAGACCTAGGTCTTTTTAAGTAATTGTAGTGCAAAAATTTTGTAAACAAATTATAAGGGGTTAAGGTTTTGAGAGTCATAGAATTCTTGTATTGTAAGTCACAATTTGTACCAGTTTGATAGATTGTGGTAGTATTTGTTTTTTATATAGTTTCAGAAGCCTTTAGGTAATGAATTGTATATTTTTCTTAGAAGAAGCTTTGAAGCAAATCTAATTGTGGTTGTTAGTCAAGAGTTTTGGCTGAACTTTATGATTGTTAGATATCACTGAGGTGATTTAGGAAGTGAGATGGTGATTTCTCATATTTATGGAGGACCTAAGTAGCAGTTACATTGGATATGGATTATGTGAGAAGTTGTAAATGGGGGAGTTTAGCTTTGAACTAATATTGCTGATAATTGACTTTCTTCTTGGCTTGGTAGCCCCTGGAGTAGGTGTTTTTGTACACCAAACTGGGCCATCATATCTTTGTGTTTTTTACCATTCTGTATTGTTTAGTTTGTTTCTTTATTAATTGACATGTTGTAATACAGTGGGAGAACTGACTTTTGGGTTTAGCGTTTTGTCTCAAATGTTGTGGATAGCAAGAGTCGCCACCGACTTTTCGTTTATCCAATAAAGGAAATGGTCAAAAGAACAGGAAAGACATTTGGGAATTTTCTGAAGGGGTGAAAAACACAAGAAGGGGGGGTTGAATTGTAAAACTGAAATCTAAAGCAATTGACAAGATATTTTTATCCTGGTTCGTTTGATCTCAAACTACTCCAGTCCACCCGTCAAGGTGATTTCGCCTCTCTCCAACGAGGTCTTAATTCACTATATTCAACTGAATATTACAGACTGCTTTAACAACTGCTAAAGCCTTCTTGATTCAAACCATAATCCGGTTTGTCAAGGCAACACTTTCTTACAAAGGTATAAAACAATGTGTGTGAATGTTTTCTACAAAACTTTATCACAACTGTGATGTATACACAAAATGAAGCTTAGAAACTAGATTGCTAAACACTAATGGAGTATCAGAGTTTGTGGTTTAGCAAAACTGGTAGAATGAAGATTATTGTTCAGCTTTGTGCGTGTAGAGATTTTGAGAGCATTAGCCATTATAATCTTCAAAGCCTTGTTTATATAGCACTTGAGAAGATGAACGTTGAATGCAATATTCTTGATTCAATGCTAATAACAAGCTTTCCTTTTTGAGCAGATCTTGTCTAGAATGAGGCCGTTGGGATTAATTAGCTTTCAATGCACAGTACCGTTGCTTCTTCAATGCACGTTCTGGCTTGGCTCATTCTGATTCTGCTTCGCTGCTGATGAACTATTGTGTTTCTGTATCAGAGTGTTTACGCGCAGTTCTGTTCATCAAGCTTCAGCATGTACGTGAGTTGATTATCTGATCTTGACGTTCTGATGTAGCAACTTCTGATGCTGGTGTATGAAATCAAATTCTGATGCTGAAACGACGTGATCTTGCTTATACCAATCAGAGTATCTGCAAGTCAGAACATAATAATTTTAGGCAGCATATAGTTCATTCATGAACCTTATAAATACTATATCTTTTCACTTTGTTATCATCAAAACTTAAATATAGGGTAGTAGATTCAAACATTGTTCTAACAATCTCCCCCTTTTTGATGATGACAAAAACTAGATATTTTAAATGAAAAATAACGTGAAAAGGTATCTGGATATGTATCAGAATAAGAAGTACGGAGAAGTCAGAGTTAAGAGATACTCCCCCTGAGTTTGTTACTTCCCTTTGATATACGTGTTCTTCAGGATCAGATCTTTTTCTTTCTTTGAACATCAGATTATAAGAGTCTTTGACTTATCAGAGAGCAGAGCTTCAGAGCTTTTCCTGTCAGAGCTTTGCTTTGGATCAGAGTATTAGGTCGATCAGAACTTCATATTGATCAGAGCAACATTGATCAGAGCTTCTACATTTTGATTAGAGCTTCTAGTCTTCAGAGTGTCCAGGAGCTTCCTTGTGCCTGTAGACTTTAAACAAAACAGAAAAAAAACATTTCAAGTAATAGAGTTAGAATGTTTGAGAATTTCTGTCTAGTTAGCCCGTTATTGATTTAAATATCATTCTTGTTCTCCCCCTTTTTGTCAGCAATCAAAAAGTGTTGGTGATGTGCTAAAACAATTTAGATCAGAAAAACAAATTATATTAAAATAGTTCAGAATCAGAGGAAGAAAATATTACAAAACATAGTCAAAACAGGACATCAGAAAATCAAGAAAACAAAAAAAAGGTCATGCATGAAAAAGATTTAAGGTTGAGGGGGCATGCGTGAGAACAGGCTCTCCAGCATCGCTTGAATCTTTTCAGAAGTTTCATTCTGCTTCTGAACCATGTTGACAACAGTGTCAATTTTGCTGTCCTGTACATCCATTCTTGCCTTCATCTTCTGATCATTGTCGTCCATCCGCTGCTGTAGACGCAAGTCATTTAGCCTTAGTTCTTCCAGAGCCTGCCTGTCCAAGGCAGCTTGAGAAGCATCAGAAGGAGGAGGCTTCTCAGAACTTTCAGCGACATCTTCTGCTTGACTTTCAGCCTGAATGGTCTTGTCTTCTTCTGATGGTTGCACCTGTGCAGCTTGCTGTTTCTCCAACCAAGGTTCACTGTCCAGAGGAAGCACAACTTCTTGAGGCAGCTGACTTTCAACTTCCTTCAGCAGCTTGCTGAAGTTCTGTTGAGCCTGCTCATAGTTGACATCCTGCAACTTGAGGGCTTCAGCACGTACCCATAGTCTGAACTGTGACCAGAGCTGATCAGAAGCAGCTGGGTCAATCATCCCAGGACAGACTTGCTTCAAAGAAGCAATCCATTGCAGCACACCTGTTTCAAAATTCAAAATACCAGAGCCAACATCTGGTTGCTTTGGTTTTGGGATGGCAATTTTGTGTCTAAGATCAGCCAGACGTTCAAGACTTGTTAAGTCAATGAAAGTTCTGCTGAGGTTTTCAGAGGTTTGCTGAGAGGCTGTTTGTTTTGGAGGAGGGGTATCAGAGTCAGATATTTCGATTGGAGTGGATGGTGGTTTGGGAGTATTTGGAGGTGTTGATTCCTCTGAAGATGGTAACTGGGGCATGACAATAGTGGTTCCACATGGCAACTGGATTGCCAGCGGTGAAGGTTGAGGTGAGTGAGGGTCAGATTTATGAGGAGAAGGGGTTTTGGAATGGTGAAACTCTGTTTGTGGTGAAGGTGGATTTATTTCTGGTTGAGGAGGTGGAATCTCTGATTGCTCAGGGATCAGAGGTTCTTTTGTGAGTGGTTGTTGTGGTTGTTCTGGTTGTGGAGGAGGAATATTTAGTGGTTCAGAATTTGGTTGAGCAGAAGCATGTTCACGCTCAATATCAGCTAGCACTCGATCAAGTGCTGGTGTTGTTGAAACTGTTGGTTGTTTGGGAATTTTGGTTCTGGGTCTTCTGAGTAGTAATGCCTCAGAAGGGTCTTCTGGTATGGTTTCATCAATGGTAGGGATTGGAATTGATATTCTGTGAGAGGTTTGAGAAGGGGCAGCAGATGTTGGAATAGTAAAAGATTTTGAGATAGGGGCAGCAGATGAAATACCTCTTTTCTTTGGAGTCTGATGAGATGATCCTTCTGCTGGCGCTTTCCTCTTCTTTGTCTTCTTCTGAGTCACGTCTGGTTGGATTTGACTCAGATCTTTGATCTTCAGCTTTGAACCTGTATCTTCTTCCTTGTACGCATCTGGATACCTGAGAAACATCTCTGGTTTGGATTCCATTTCAGAAAATACCGGAAAATCACTCAGAGGCACTCTTCTGCTGGAGATGTCAGCAGTTGAAGTGGCTCTGGGTTCCTTCTGAATATTTTCTATCAGCTTCATCTTTTTCAGGTTCTTAGCATTCAGCGGTTTCCCAATAGTTGGTTCAATAGTGCTCATCTCCTGAGCTTCGATCAGATGTTCAATCAGTCTATTCTCTGTCAGAATATCTGATATAAGCCTTCCAAAAGGTATCCAGTCCCTCTTGGTCCTTTCTTCTTCTCTTGTTTCTTTGACACTGGTCTTGAGATGGTTGAACAGGAAGTGTGCCAGATTGATCTTTACCCTCTGATCAATAAAGTAGATCAGAAACTGCTGATCCACGTTTATATAATCAGGAGAACTTGTTGGTTTCCTGTGATTGAAGCAGCCCAGAACAATCTTGGCCCATACTCTGCAGTGATCCTTCAGATCCTTAATTTTGCTGCTGGGCATTCCAAGAGTGAAAATTCTGTTGGCTACCACACCTATATCAGGGCATCTTTCAGCCATGTCCACACAACGGACTCCACCACCACTTTGACCGATTAGCCTAGCAATGAGATCTTCAGAAATCACGATCTTCTTTCCCATAACAGAAGAGATGACTAGATGTTTAGAAACCTTGGCGTGAATCCAAAATTCCTTGACAAGCGCTGGGAATGTTGGTCCAACCAACCTATCGAAATACCTCTCCCACTTTTGAGCCCTAATTTCTTCAGTTAGGTCAAATCCATTTTCCTTCAAACTTTCAAAGTCGATGATTAACTCAGAGAGCACTTCAAGGTTCTTTACCGGAGTGAGAAGAGTTCTGAGGGGCACCTGATATTGCTCAGAAGTTGCTTTCTTCTGATTGCCTGCAGAAATGCTGGAGGATGCCATTGTTCACACTAAAAAAGCTTTGAGAATGAGTTGAGAAAAAAAAAAGTTTGTAGGAGATAAACTCAAAAATATGCAGAAAATACTTGAATGTTTGTGAGAAAGCGTAAAGAATAAGAATGAAGGATTAATGTGCTTAAATAGAGTTTTCAAAATTATTTTGAAAAGTTAAACGTTTTTAAGAGAGAGAAAAAAAATAATGATTGCCATTTAACAAGCGTGATTACTTTTCATTAAATGCTTGCTGATTTTGGGGGATTTTAGAAAGATACTTAAAAACGGTTACCAGACATGTGTCTCAATGCACCCAATCAGCGCTTTGCCTTCTCAGAAGCGTGCATGCGTTCTGCTTCAGAGATTTGCTGATGATTGGATGACACTTGTTTGATGTAGTGATCAGCACGTCTGTCTTTGAGATTAGACTCTCAGATCTTTAGACTTGCATCTGATACAATCTGCATGTTCTATCTTTTTGAAAGGAGATTGATCAGAAGTTCACAGTAAAATAATTACATTCTGAAGGTAAAAATATGGAATTAAAACATTTTCACTCTGGGCATACTTTCATGCTGAGATGTTTCAGAATGAAATTAAACCTATCTTCTGAAAGGGGTTTAGTAAAGATATCAGCCCATTGATGGTCTGTATCTATAAATTTTAAGTTCAAAATACCTTTCTGAATATAGTCCCTAATGAAGTGATGTTTTATTTCTATATGCTTAGCTCTAGAATGTAAAATAGGATTCTTACTTAAGCAAATAGCAGAAGTATTATCACAAAGTATAGGAATGTTACTCTCAAAAATCTGGAAGTCTTCAAGCTGACTTTTCATCCAGAGCATTTGTGTGCTACATCCTGCTGCTGCTATGTACTCAGCTTCTGCTGTTGACAGAGCAATTGTTGATTGCCTTTTGCTGGACCACGAGATCAGATTTTCTCCCAGAAACTGGCAGCTTCCAGAAGTACTTTTACGTTCCACTCTGTCTCCAGCAAAATCAGCATCACAGTAGCCTACTATGCTGTAATCACTAGATTTTCTATAAAACAAACCCAGATTAGTAGTACCTTTCAGATACTTGAAAATTCGCTTAACAGCTGTTAAGTGAGATTCTCTAGGATCTGATTGGAATCTAGCACAAATACATACGCTGAATAAGATATCAGGTCTTGAAGCAGTCAGATAGAGGAGAGAACCAATCATACCTCTGTAGACTTTCTGTTCTACACTTTTGCTTACCTCTTCTCTTTCCAGAATGCACGTGGGATGCATTGGAATCTTTGATGGCTTACATTCTGCGAGGTCAAATTTCTTCAGAAGATCTCTGATGTATTTGCTCTGATGAATGTAAGTTCCTTCTGGAGTTTGATTGATCTGAATTCCTAGAAAGAATTTCAGTTCCCCCATGAGGCTCATCTCAAATTCTGCCTGCATACACTTAGCAAATTTTCTTCCAAGAGAAGGATTAGTAGAACCAAAAATAATATCATCAACATAAATTTGACAGACTAAGATGTCACTCTTAACTGTTTTACAGAATAGAGTAGTGTCCACTTTCCCTCTGGTGAATTCATTTTCAAGCAGAAAGTTACTTAGCCTTTCATACCAAGCTCTGGGAGCTTGTTTCAGACCATACAGTGACTTCTTTAGTTTGAAAACATGTTCTGGATGTTTTGTATTTTCAAAACCTGGGGGTTGGTGAACATAAACTTCTTCTTCTATATAACCATTTAAGAATGCACTTTTGACATCCATCTGATACAGAGTGATGCCTCTATTAACAGCAAATGAGATTAAAAGTCTGATAGATTCTAACCTGGCGACTGGGGCAAAGGTTTCTGTATAGTCTATCCCCTCTTGCTGACTATAACCTTGTGCAACCAGTCGTGCCTTGTTTCTGATGACTTCACCTTGTTCATTTAGCTTGTTTTTGAACACCCATCTTGTTCCAATGACGTTGAATCCTTTTGGTCTGGGAACGAGATCCCATACGTCGTTTCTGGTGAATTGATTCAGCTCTTCTTGCATTGCCAGAATCCAGTCATTATCCAGAAGTGCTTCATCAATAGAAGAAGGTTCAATCAGAGACACAAGTCCCATAAGAGTTTCTTCAGAGTTTCTGAAGCTTGCTCTTGTTCTGATTGGATCTTCCTTTCTTCCTAGGATAGTCTCTTCTGGGTGATTCAAGCTGCTTCTGGGTAATCTCTTCTGAGGTTGATCAGCAGCTGTTGGAGGATTTCTAGCAGTGCTCCTTTCAGACGTTGAAGGAATGTCTGTGTTGAGAGCTTCTGATGACTTGTCTTCAGAACCTGCAAATTCAATTTCTATACCTGCAAAATTTTCATTCTGCTTTGACTTTTCAGAGTCAAGCTTATCATCAAAACGAACACTGATTGATTCTTCCACAATCTGTGTTTCTGTATTGTATACTCTGTACCCTCTTGAGCGTTCAGAGTATCCTAACATAATACACTTTTGTGCCTTAGAGTCAAACTTGTTCAAATAATTCTTTGTATTTAATATAAAGCAAGTACATCCAAATGGATGAAAATACGAAATGTTGGGCTTTCTGTTCTTCCACAATTCATATGGAGTCTTTTCCAGAATAGGTCTTATTGAGATTCTATTCTGAATGTAGCACGCTGTGTTTATTGCCTCTGCCCAGAAAGTCTTAGCAACGTTTGTCTCATTGATCATGGTTCTGGCCATTTCTTGCAATGTTCTGTTCTTTCGTTCTACAACTCCATTTTGTTGGGGAGTTCTAGGACAAGAGAAATCATGCAGAATGCCTTTGTCATTGAAGAATGACTCAAAATCTTTATTTTCAAATTCTCCACCATGATCACTTCTGACTTTAACGATTCTAAGATCTTTTTCATTCTGAACTTGGTTACAGAAGGTAACAAACACAGAGTGTGACTCGTCCTTGTGTCTTAAGAACTTTACCCATGTCCATCTGCTATAGTCATCTACGATTACTAACCCATACTTCTTACCACTGACTGAAGCAGTTTTAACTGGTCCAAATAAGTCAATGTGCAGAAGTTCTAATGGCTTAGAGGTGGAAACAACATTTTTGGATTTAAAAGAAGGTTTTGCAAATTTGCCTTTCTGACATGCTTCACACAGAGCATCTGAATTGAACTTCAAATTAGGAAGTCCTCTGACCAGATTGAGTTTGTTAATCTGAGATATTCTTCTCATACTAACATGCCCCAATCTTCTGTGCCAGATCCACTGCTCGTTGTTAACAGACAGAAGACATTTTACATTCTGACTCTTTAGTTCAGAAAGTTTGATTTTGTAAATGTTGTTTTTCCTCTTACCATTAAACAGGATAGTCCCATCTTTCTGACTAACAACTTTACATGATTTTTGATTAAAGATTATATCATAACCGTTATCACTTAATTGACTTATGGATAACAGATTATGCATCAATCCATCAACTAGCAGAACATTATTAATAGAGGGAAGATTTCCATTACCTACAGTTCCAGAGCCAATTATCTTTCCCCTCTGATTGCCTCCAAAGCCAACGTGGCCTCCAGGCTTAAGTTCCAGGCTTTGGAACATATGCCTTCTTCCCGTCTTGTGTCGTGAGCAGCCAGAGTCCAGGTACCATGACTGGTGTTTCTGACTTGCTGCTAAAGATATCTGCAACATGTATTATTTTATCCTTAGGTACCCAGATCTTCTTGGGTCCTGATTTGTTAGTTTTGCCAAAACTCTGGTTGAATTTTGGTTTCACAGAGTGCTTACTGCTAGTATATTTGATATCATGTGTGTGACCATACACAAAGTGTGAATTTAGAGGAGTGTGTTTAATGGTCAAGTCCATGACATTCTTTGGTGTAGGAACCTTACCTAGGTATCCTATTCCTTTCCTGCCGTTTCTGCTAACTCCATAGATCATTGAAGCCATTCTGCTTCTATCTATGCTTTTAGCAAGGAACTTCTGGAAACTGTGATCATACTCCTTGATGATCTCATCAGCGTTGCTGGGAGTTTCAGAAATTGGTTCCTTCTGAGAGTTTTGTAAAGAGTTTTCTAATTTTGAAATTTTATCTCTCAGCTCAGAGTTTTCCAATTTGAGACTCTCAGACTTATTAGAGTCAGATTCAAGATTCCTTTTCAGGTCTCTGAATTTAGCTCTAATCTGCTGATAACGTTCCAGAATTTCATTGAGGCTTTCAGCAAGTTCAGCCTTTGTAAAATTAACAGCGAAGTTAGGGAATACCTCTTCTGTGTCTGATTCTGAGTCTGATTCAGAAGCTTCACTATCATGTGGAATGTTAGCCATGAGCGCTATGTTTGCCCTTTCATCATCTGATTCTGAGTCAGCTTCAGACGAGTCAGAGTCATCCCATGTGGCCATGAGACTTTTCTTCTTCTCTCTTCCAAACTTCTTTTTGGGCTTTTCCCTCTGAAGCTTTGGGCAGTCACTCTTGTAGTGTCCTTGCTCATTGCACTCGTAGCAGATGATGTCTTTTGTGTTTGGCTTCTTGCTACTGGAGGAGCCTTCAGATCTTCTGTATCCAGAGGAAGAATCTGTCCTTCTGTATCTGGAAGAAGACTCGTTCTGATCAGATCTTCTGGGATTCCTGAACTTCCTTTGTCTTTGCTTCCACAGTTGATTTACTCTTCTGGAGAGAAGGGAAAGTTCGTCTTCTTCTGATGAGGATCCATCAGATGTTTCTTCAACTGCCTGCAAAACTTTAGACTCAAATTTTTTGTTAGATTTTAATGCTAAAGGCTTACCTTGCTTCTGAGGCTCATCAGCTTCTAGCTCTATCTCATGACTTCTGAGGGAGCTTATAAGTTCCTCCAGAGTGATTTTGTTGAGATCTTTCGCTAGCTTCAGAGCAGTAACCATAGGCCTCCACTGCTTGGGTAAACTTCTGATTATCTTCTTGACATGGTCAGCAGTAGAGTATCCTTTGTCCTGAACTTTGAGACCAGCTACCAGAATCTAGAATCTAGAGAACATAGTTTCAATGGATTCAGATTCTTCCATTTTGAACGCCTCATACTTCTGAATGAGCGCCAGAGCTTTTGTTTCTTTGACTTGAACGTTGCCCTCATGCGTCATTCTGAGAGAATCAAAGATGTTCTTAGCTGTGTCTCTGTTGGAGATCTTTTCATACTCAGTATAGGAGATGGCACTGAGGAGGATGGTTCTGGCCTTATGGTGATTCTTGAAGTCACGCTTTTGTTGATCAGTCATTGATTTTCTATCAATCTTCTGACCAGTTGCATTCACAGGGTGCGTGTATCCATCTGTCACCATATCCCACAGATCAGCATCATGTGCTAGAAAGAAGCTTTCAATCCTGTCTTTCCAGTAATCAAAGTTTTCTCCATCAAAGACTGGAGGTTTGCCGCTGAATCTGTCTCTGTCCTCGTTATTGTCATTGCTGAAGTGAGAATTGTTTCCTGCCATTGTGTTTTTCTGACGCTGGATCTTGTACTGACACGGTTAAGTGTTTTAGCTCAGAACCAGGCGCTCTGATGCCAATTGAAGGGGTGAAAAACACAAGAAGGGGGGGTTGAATTGTAAAACTGAAATCTAAAGCAATTGACAAGATATTTTTATCCTGGTTCGTTTGATCTCAAACTACTCCAGTCCACCCGTCAAGGTGATTTCGCCTCTCTCCAACGAGGTCTTAATTCACTATATTCAACTGAATATTACAGACTGCTTTAACAACTGCTAAAGCCTTCTTGATTCAAACCACAATCCGGTTTGTCAAGGCAACACTTTCTTACAAAGGTATAAAACAATGTGTGTGAATGTTTTCTACAAAACTTTATCACAACTGTGATGTATACACAAAATGAATCTTAGAAACTAGATTGCTAAACACTAATGGAGTATCAGAGTTTGTGGTTTAGCAAAACTGGTAGAATGAAGATTATTGTTCAGCTTTGTGCGTGTAGAGATTTTGAGAGCATTAGCCATTATAATCTTCAAAGCCTTGTTTATATAGCACTTGAGAAGATGAACGTTGAATGCAATATTCTTGATTCAATGCTAATAACAAGCTTTCCTTTTTGAGCAGATCTTGTCTAGAATGAGGCCGTTGGGATTAATTAGCTTTCAATGCACAGTACCGTTGCTTCTTCAATGCACGTTCTGGCTTGGCTCATTCTGATTCTGCTTCGCTGCTGATGAACTATTGTGTTTCTGTATCAGAGTGTTTACGCGCAGTTCTGTTCATCAAGCTTCAGCATGTACGTGAGTTGATTATCTGATCTTGACGTTCTGATGTAGCAACTTCTGATGCTGGTGTATGAAATCAAATTCTGATGCTGAAACGACGTGATCTTGCTTATACCAATCAGAGTATCTGTAAGTCAGAACATAATAATTTTAGGCAGCATATAGTTCATTCATGAACCTTATAAATACTATATCTTTTCACTTTGTTATCATCAAAACTTAAATATAGGGTAGTAGATTCAAACATTGTTCTAACAATTTCTTGAGTTCGGGGGGTAGGTTATGAAAAGGGAAGTTGTTAGCACCATTTTCATCTTTAATTATCTACGGGCTCTTAATTGCTAGCTCACTTTTGAAATGCTTTGTATTTGTGTATGTTTGAAAATATTTTGAAAATGCCTAAGTGTGGAAATTTTGTAATGATTTTCGTATCGTTGAGAGTGTATACAAAATGTTTGTTTTGAAAATATTTTGAAAGGAAGTGTTGTTTTATGAAATATTTTTTGAAAATGCCAAAGGAAATTTTCTTTATAATAACCCTTGTATCAGTCCTCAAGAGTGTTTATAAAGCGTTTTGAAAGTTGTTGTGTTGAAAGTGTGAGGTGTGGAAATTGTATTAGTTGGTGAGCAAGCGATCTACCTACTCAAAAGGTTTTTGTTCTTTTCCTCCTCCTTTAAACAGTGCTATCATACCATTGGTTAGTAGGAATCCCTATCATTGGATGTGAGGGATAGGCGCGGGTCATTTTACAGTCATAGAAGGAAACTGGTAGGACGCTTTAGCAATTTTCATAAGGGACTAAGATCGTTTACCGAAGGCAGCATCAAAGGGTCATCGAGGGACTACGATCTTTTAACTGAGGATCTTTTCTGAAGCATCTCACGTTCGAGGGACATGACTGTTGCTAAAGGATGTTTGATTTCAAGTATTTGTCTTTGAGATTAGGTTTTCTATTGTTTTTTCATCTTTTCATACAAACCCTAATTACTATCAATAATAAGGAAAGCAATAAATTATGGAAATTAAATGTCCTACGCTATTACAACGCTTTGGAGATGGGGGTACAAGTTTATGAATGAGGAAGGGACGCAATAAACCCTAATTACTATTACAAGCTTTGAGCAATTATAATATTGGAAAATGTTAATGCGAAAGTAAATTGTGCGAAGATGGTGAAAAAGGGAAATGCTTTAAGAAACCCCTAAAATATTTCTAAGTATTAAGAAAATAATTTATTGTTTTTGTTTAGAAAATATTTGAAATAAAAATTGGACCTAGTTCTAATTACTTTACAAATTAAATATTTAAAATAAAATGAGGTGTGATTAAATTAATTAACTTTATTTATGAAAATTAAATTAATTAAAACCTAAAGAATTCTAAGTATTTAGAAAATATTTTTGGGATTTTATTTAGAAAAGATATTTGAAGTATAAGACCCAATTCTAATTAAATAAAATCAAAAAGATTAAATTAAATTAAATTTTATTTGTCAAAAAATAAAATAATTGATTAAAAACCTAAATCTAATTTTTTTCATTATTTTTTATAATTTTTGTTGATTAAAACGAAATCAATTAAAAAAAAAGAAATGTTAAGTAAAATAAAATGGGTTGTGGTGTAAGCAAATTGGGGGGGGGGGGGGGGAGAAAGAAGTAAGAATATTCTGGCCCAACAATAAGTTTTTTTTGTTTGAAATAGAAAATGAAATAAAAAAAGTTAGAATGGGTCTACGTTTGAACAAGTAAAAATGGGGGGTGAGAAGTAGCAAAAATAAAAAATAGGCCCAAGTCAGGGAGGCCCAGGCGCCTGTTTGAGATTCCATGTGGGAAGCTCAATGGGGTGCATCATGGTCATGTATTTTGGGACATTGGATCTGATTGCATGCTGATCTGATGGTCCAGTCATGAGGCATACCATGCGCGCTATTGCCTTGCTTGCATTGGATCTGTAATAAAAAAACATGGAAAAGAAAAAAGTCCCACACCTGGCTCGAACCCGTGACCAGGCATATGTATGACCTAAACACACGCGCACTGCCACTTGGGTGGCTGTTATATCCGGTTGTAAAACAACAATCAATAAATAAAAAGTGAACAAGTTTTCAAAAGTAGACTTCATATTCTTCCTTGCGCGCGTTTACAGCAACAACAACAATTTCAAATTTTGTGAAATCTTTATTTCTCAACCAAATTGGAAAATGTAAACATCAAAGTTGTTCCAAATTTCACCACGAATTCAACCATGCCATTAACTTAAGCTAAAACTCAAATATTAAAGTGAATTTCTGTTGGTACCAAACTGAACCCTAATTTTTCAGAAACTTCAACTCCAAAATTCTCATCACACAGGCAACATAAATGAAAACTAAGGACATGGTTAGTTTCAGGGCATTGATATCTACATTTTTGCTTTAATAATAAATGTAAATGATGCCTGTACAGTGATTTCAAAGTTTAGAAAACTCACCTCTGAAGTGAGAATTGATTTTGGAGTTAGAGTGCTTATAGAGGTGTTAGGATGATCTGGATAGCTTTACTGAACTCCCAGGAAGCTTTTGTAATGACTACCTTGGATTGAAAGTGCCTCAATTCTTCTGGAGAAGTTAAGTGGCAGTGGTAAAAGGTGAGGTTTGGACAATGATGGTGGTGGTATTACAGTGATGAAACAGGGGTATAAATGGCTTTTATATGATGTATAGATGATGTTTGAATGATAAAAAAGGAAAACGCATGAGTGGATTTGAAGTTGGGGTATTGAAGCTTCAAATGTGCAAAAATGGAGTTTTTTTTATGATTATGAGTTTGAGAGTGTTTTAGGGCTTGTGAACTCGCTTGTTAGCTTGCAAATGACCTCTCTATTTATAGAGAAAATGTTTGATGGCTTGAAGTAACCAGAATCTCAAGATAGCATGTTATGGTTTTGAAGCTTGGTTTTGAAGTAACTTGGAGAAACATTGTTCTAATGCATTGTATGGTTGTTGATAGGCCGTAGATGGTTGGTTCTTGGTTCTGAGATGTTTTGAAGTCAGAAGCAACAATTTATAAGCTCAAGGAGAGTTGACATTGTGTATAAAGTCACATTATCAAAATGGAAATGTGAGCTTTCATCCCTTTATGGCAAAATGGATTAGACAAAGCTTTAATCACTTGGATCATAACTCAAAAGCTTATGTAATCTTCTGATTATAGAAAGATTTGGAGGTTAGAGGCCTGTAAAGTGAGATTATGCAGCATGGCTTGAAGATTTTGTCTTATGGTCATCATAGAAATGACCTATAACTCAAGTATGGATGCCCAACTTTATCTCTTCGAATATCCTATCTCAAACATGATAAAATTGTATTCTTGGACATTTTGGAAAGCTTTAAACATTGTCTACAACTTTCATGTTGTGAGTTTTGGCTAAATCAAATGGTAACTTGGTGAAAAATGGCCATGAAGTTGAGACAAAAATCTGACCAAAACTTGTAAAAAAAATTCTAATTGTTGGATAAAAAACATTATAACTTCATGAGCTTACATCTCTTAAATTAAGCACTTTTTGAGGATAACCCCAAAAAAGCAAAGTTGTAGAATTCATCAATCCCTACAACTTTCATGTTGAAAGTTTTCCTTGAATCAACTTGCATCTTGAGGAAACTTGCTTGTGAAGTTTGGGTTTTTGCTAAGAACAAAAACACTTAGAATTTTTTCTATGATAGAAAATTTTCCAAATTTGAATTTTTTAATTTTTATTTCTTGATGATCAAGTTTGATAGTTTTGAATATCTTGATGATTCTTGACTTTTGAATTCCAATGTTGACCAAAAAGTCAAAGTTTAACTTTTGGGTGACTGTTGACTTTTCATCAGTTGATTCAATTATTCCAACTATCAATCACTTGCATCTTTGGAAATGTTTTGAGCCATGTAATTAGGTAAAGATGTTATATTAGAGCTCTTGAGATCATTCTTCAAGCCACTAGGTCATGCACTATGTTAAAAGTCAATGATCAGTCATCTTCAATCAAAACCCTAATTTGGGCAATTTTTGACCTCTGATGATTTGGGGGCTTTCCTTAAGGAATCATGGTCAACCCTTGATCAAATGATGAATATCACCTCAAAGTATTGATGTTGAAAATAAAATATTGAAGCTTGACTATATGTTGGACCACAGTTGACTTTTTAGCCAATGTAGTTGATTTTCAGTCATTTTAGCAATTGATTGGGAAAATTTGTGATGCAAGGCTTGAAACTTGACATAAGCATTATTGAGGACCTATGATGAACCATGAAAGTCACTCGAGGCATTAGAAGTCCAATTTTCCTTGAGAAAACCAAAACCCTAGTTATAAGCCAATGTTTAGGAGGAGGTTTGACCAGTCAATTCCTGAGTAGCTTGGAGTATTTGAGAATCTTAGAAGAATGTCTTGAAGAAAATGGGAGTGAAAATTTTGGGGTACAACAACTGCCCATGCTCAATCTTCTTAAACCTGAAGAGTTAGATTGGCATGTCTGCCATTCATAACTTGAAAGTGGAAGATGATTGAACACATAAGTGCCCAGAAATTTACACTCCCTTGTACACGAAGTAACACAGTTGGTTGATTATACTGGGAATGGACTTAAAGATGACATTTGAAGAGGTGATGGAGATTTTTCGGATATGGTCTTATAGATGCAATCCATAGTAATTGTTGATTGAAATTAGACTAAGTCTATGCTCGGCTTCAACTGGAAGAAGTATCAGAATAAATCTACGCTTGATTTAAATTGAGCCAGAAGAGGTATTTTTGTCCTTAACTGGAAGAAGTATCAGAATAAATCTATTGTTGATTTAATCTGAGCCAGAAAAGGTCTACTGGAAGAAGTATCAGAATAAATATACGCTTGATTTAATCTGAGACAAAAGATGTTTACGACTGTCTTTAACAGGAAGAAGCATCAGAATAAATCTATGGTCAATTTAATTTGAGCCAAAAAATGTCTACTTGAAGAAGTATCATAATAAATCTTTTGTTGATTTAATTTGATCCAGAAGATGTTTACGTCTGTCTTTAACTGGAATAAGTATAAAAAAAACCTATGGTCAATTTAATTTGAGCCAGAAAAAGTCTATTGGAAGAAGTATTAGAATAAATCTTTGGTCGATTTAGTCTGAGCCAGAAGATGTCTTTGAAGAAGTGTTCAGCATGTAGATAGTCGTCCCGTCCTGTTTTGGGAATTGATCTACAATTTGTTTTTGTTGGTAAACTCGTCCTGTTTCGGGAGTTCAAACTACTTGGTGGTAAAGATAGTCGCCTCGTCTTTTTCAGGAATTGATCTTCATCTAACCATAAAGAAAGAAAGATAGTTTCCCTGTCTTGTTTAGGGAGTTAATATTTGCTCGGTTGTATAAATAGTTTCCCCGTCTTGTTTCGGGAATTAATTTGGAACCTGCTTTTTGTTGGCCGTAGAGATAGTTGCCCCGTCTTGTTTTGGGAGTTAATATTTGACCCATTTGTTGATGATATTCGTATGTTTGTGAACTTTACCTGAAAAGATAAAGAGTTAGTTATATGTAATTCCATGATGTATGAAATGCATTGTGTAATGATGTTCTCAAAATAAATGAGATTGTGTTATATGCGTTTCGTATGCATATGCTATGATATTGATGAATGATGTGTGAATGTGAAATATTGTTGGAAGTGTACCAATAGTTTTGTATGACATCTTGCTGGGGAAAATGAACCCTTGACTGACTCTGGAGATGAAGAACATGTGTAATCTTCAATATTTTCTAGAGTGTTTCTGCTGGGGGTTCTTGCTTGCTATTTGAGGAAACTCAACTTAGGAATGTTGGCTTCTATTCGGGGAGAAGGATTCAGAAAGCTTAGTCGTTCATCTCTCTACTAGGGAGTTTAATTCTTACATACCCTGACTGGGAATAAAGGAGGTGGATAACCTTCTGACTCGTCTGGGGAGGATAATTTTATATACCCTGACTGGGGATAAAAGAGATGGATAACCTTCTGACTCGTCTCGGGAGGATAATTATTATATACCTTGAATAGGGGAAAAAGAGATGGATAATCTTACGACTTATTTGGGGAAGTTAATTCTTATATACCCTGGCTAGGGATAAAAGATATTGATAACCTTACGACTCGTCTGGGGAGGATAAAGTTGACTGATATCTGGTCTGGTTCCAGGTTCGGTAGCAACTCTCTGGGGGTAGTGGTTATTTCACTGGGGAGAGGAATTTTGTCGGTGATTCATAGCCATATGAGGAATAGACTCGAGCTGGGGAGACTGTAATCTGTTGGGGAAATAAACCCTGTTGAGTGGGGAAATGCTCTATTGAGGAAACAAAACTCTACTAGAGAGAAGACATCTGCAAGGGGTTTTATATCTTTGGAGGAGTAAACTCGGCTCGGGAAGAGAACTTCCATGAAATGTATTGATTGGAACTCCTCAGATTAGGTGATATTGCCAGGAAAAAAATCATATTCTTTTATCCGTGGGAGCAATCTGTCGAGGAAATTGTGGGGAATGTTTGTTCAGTGACTCTGTGGGGATTTATGGACAACTTGAATGTGATCCCAACTCCTACAGTCTTGAGTAAATGTTTATTCCTGTTCTTATGCATATATTTGTTAATAGTAAATCGCGTTCATATGCATATGTTCATTCAATTTTAGTCATTTGACGTTTTTGCAAACAAAACAGAAAAAATTAAAAGACAAAAATGTTTGAATTTTAAGGTGTACTTGTATTGATAGTTTGCCTATAAACAGACGATTTTGTACAAAGAGACATAAATCCTTGTAAGAGAAAATTGTCGTGAAATGAAAAGAGTACAAAGTGAAAACAAAACATATATCTATGTGGAAATGATCTCATTAGGTTCCAACTCCGCTATTGCCCATATGTCTTCGAATATCTCATCCTTTGTTGTCGGAAGAAGTTGACTGAACTGATCTGTGCCGTTTGAACTTTTGAATTTAGTAATAAAGCTTGTAATAAGTGATTCAATGCGACAAAATTGTACGCTTTAATCCCTAACTTTTTCCTAGACAACCCTTTTGGGTTTTCAGTCCACCAGGATACCCTTTTTTTGCCCAAGCATCCTTTTCAGGTTTTCGACTTGTCGGGTGTACAATATTTTATATATATCCCTAATTTTTGCCGAACCCTTTTGGTTCGCCGGGATGCCCTTATTTTTCCTAGACCAGTCGACCTAGTAGATCGTTTTCACGCGTAGTATCTTTTGACTATGTCCGCATTCATAGGGTGCGGGGAATCTTCATCGCCCATGGTGGTTAGTATCATAGCACCGCCCGAAAATACTTTCTTGACAATAAATGGCCGTTCATAGGTGGGATTCCATTTTCCCATGGGATCACCTTGCGGTAGAATAATGCGCTTTATCACCAGGTCACCGGCCTGATATACCTGATGCTTGATTTTCTTGTTAAATGCCTTGATCATATGCTTTTAATACATCTGACCATGACAGAAAACTGTAAGCCTTTTCTCGTCAATCAAGTTCAACTTATTCAACCTAGTCTGAATCCATTTGTCTTTGTTTAAGTTTTCATCTTTCATAATCCTCAGAGAGGGAATTTGAACTTCGACAGGTAGGACAACTTCCATACCATAGACCAGAGAGAGTGGGGTTACCCCAGTTGATGTTCATGCTGAAGTGCGATAGCCATGGAGAGAAAACGGTAACATCTCGTGCCAGTATTTGTAGGTAACAACCATCTTTTGCATAATCTTATTTATGTTCTTGTTGGCGGCTTCCACTGTGCCATTCATCTTTGGTCGATATAGAGAAGAGTTGTGATGCTTGATCTTGAATTGCATGCAGAGTTCAGTGACCATAGTGTTGTTGAGGTTAGTACCATTGTCTGTAATGATTCTCTTAGGGATACCATGCTGAAAAATAAGGTTATGCTTAATGAACCGAGCTACCACATTCTTGGTAACAGAGGCAAATGAGGCCGCTTCAACCCATTTTATAAAATAGTCAATGGCGACGAGAATGAAGAGATGTCCATTAGAAGATGTAGATTTGACTTCTCTAATCATATCAATGCCCAACATTACGAATGGTCAAGGAGAAGTCATGATGTTCAAAGGTATTGGAGGCACATGAACTTTATCAGCATAAATCTGACACTTATGACAAGTTCTCGAGTGGTGGTGACAGTCAGTTTCCATAGTTGACCAATAATAACTAGCTCTCAAAATCGTTTTAGCCATGGAATGCCCAATGGAGTGAGTACCAAAGATACCTTCGTGCATATCCTCCATAATTTTCTCTACATCCTTATTATCCACACAACGAAGTAGAGTCGAATCATGATTGCGCTTGTACAAAATTCCATTGCTCAAGAAGAACTTAGCTGAGAACCTCTGTAGGAAATTTTTGTCATTGATTGATGCCCTTTTAGGGTATTCTTGAGCTTCAAGGTACCTTCTCACCCCATAAAACCAAGGTTTTTCTTCTACTCCATCAATGTCAATCTCATAGCAGTGTGTCGGTTCATGAATCTTTCAATGGTAATTCTGGGAATCTCGTTGTCCCATCCGAGCTTGAACACGGACGACATGGTAACTAATGTGTCTTCCAACTGATTCTCTTCTCTTGGGATATGCTCAAAAGTAATCTCTTCGAAGTACAAAATCAAGGTTAACACATGTTCTCGGTAAGGGATAAGATTCATATGCTTCATATCCCATTCTCCCTTGACTTGACTGATCACCAAGGTTGAATCACCATATACACTCAGGAATCTGATTCTCAGGTCAATAGCAGCTTTAATCACTAGGATGCACACTTCATATTCAGCCATATTGTTGGTGCAGTCAAAGCAAAGTCTGGTAGTGAAGGGTGTATGGAAACCTTGAGGAGAGATAATTACAACACCAATTCCATTTCCAAGTGCGTTAGAAGCCCCGTCAAAAACCGTAGTCCATTGGGATCCTGACTCAAGTCCTTCATACGATCCAGGTTCTTTACAATATGTAACTAGCATAATGTTCTCATCCATGAATTCAAAGTTCATAGATTGGTAGTAGTCTATAGCTTGATGTGCCAAATGATCTACCAGTGCACTTCCTTTGATTGCCTTTTGAGTGGTGTACTAAATGTCGTATTCTGTCGAGACCATTTGCCATCGGGCTATTCTTTCAGAGAGAGTTGGCTTCTCAAATAAGTACTTGATGGGATCTGTTTTAGAAATCAATAAAGTGGTATGGGTCAACATATACTGTCTTAGTCAGTGAGCAGCCCATGCCAAAGCACAACAAGTTTTCTCGAGCAGTGAATATCTTGTTTCACAGTCGGTAACGTTTTTGCTAAGGTAGTATATTGCGTGCTCTTTTCGACCAGACTCGTCATGTTGCCCCAGTACAGACCCCGTTAAATTCTCTAGCACTTTAGGTACATGATTAAAGGTCTTCCTTCAACCGGTGGCATCAAGATTGGAGGTTCTTGTAAGTACTCCTTGATTTTATCAAAGGCTATTTGATAGTCGTTGTTCCATTTTACTACTTGATCTTTCTTCAGCAGCTTGAAGGTTGGCTTACAAGTAGAAGTCAAATGAGAAATGAATCGGGCAATGCAATTCAGTCGACCTAAGAAACCTTTGACCTCCTTCTCAGTACGGGGAGTCGGTATGTCTTTGTATGACCAAGCAAATATCTCAACATAGTCATGCAACATCTGAATCAATCTGTTCTTGACACTATCGTCTAAGTTATTGACTATCTTGACCTCTTTTCTATCTGTCTCAAAATCCAATTTTACAACTTCGACTGGCTCTTCATGCAGTTGGATATCCTTTTCTTCTTGTATTAAGAGTCTGGCCAGTTCTCCAGGTATTTCACAATCTTCCTCACCTTCGTCCTCGGCTTGGTAGATTGGATTTTCAAAGTCATAAGCGACAATAGCATAATCGTTATCAACGAGATCCAGAGTGGATGGGGATCTGCAATGTAGAGTGTGGGTGTGTATAAGAACACATAGCTATTTGAAAGTGCAATAAAGTAAAAGAAAGACAGAGAGCATAAAATTTGAATTCAAAATGTTTGATGTTTTCATTAAATGAAAATACGACATATGAAATGACAACCCTTAACAAATGGACCATTGTGCCCCGGGAAAGACACAAGGTTTAAAGTCATTGTTTTAAAAGAAATTACATAACCAAAATTCTTAAAGCGATAAAAACATAAATAACTATTACTTCTGGATAACGGATATGGAGATAATGTCTTCTTCTTTCCAATTGTTGAGTTTGTTGCCAATGGTAGGGAATATCCAGCTGTCGAAATCACCATCACTGTCAGCATCCTCTATATTATTGACTTTGTTGTTGTTGATACAGAACAGAGGTCTTCACAAACGAGCGCAATGTACAACCTTCTGACCCTTGGCAGTAAAGTCCAAACCAAACTTATTAGATTTGTAGGGGATATCAGGAAGCTGACCCCAAATTGTACAACCACCTTCTTCTATAGTTGCTTTGGCATCTTTCAAGGAAGCCATCTTGTGCGGAACCCTGGTAGTGTTTGGAATGGCAGAAACATCTTCAACAGCAGTAGGGAAATCACTTCAAAAGCTTGGTAGGGAGTCTTAGTGAATTCGCTGTCCATTTCTATGTATCAGAATGAATTCAGGTGGCTGACAATGTACTCCTCCTCTCTGCAGATATTAACAATCTTCCCTTTCACATGATACTTTAATTTTTGGTGTAAGATGGAGGTAACAATGCCTTCCCTATGGATCCAGGGGTGTCCCAATAGACACGAATAAGCTGGCCGGATGTCTATTACATAAAAGGCGGATTCAAAGATTTTTTAATCTACTTTGATCGGGAGGTCAAATTCTCCATGTACCATTCTTTTAGACCCGTCAAAGGCTCGAACTATGATGTCGCTAGGTTTTAGCACAACCCCTTCACAATCCAATCTGTCAAGAGTGCCCTTTGGCAGAATATTCAGAGAAGAGCTAGTATCAACTAACACATGAGCCAGGTTAGTGCCCTTGCATTCAACGGAGACATACATGGCCCTATTATGATTTCTTCCCTCTGGAGTTAGGTCAACATCAGAGAAACCTAATCCATTATCAGTTGTTAAACTTGCTACATAACTTCCAAATTGATCGGCATAAATCTCTTGTGGTACGTGAGAAGTCTTCAAAATTTTTATTAAAGCTTGTGCATGAGCTTCAGAACACAGTAGCAAGGGTAACATAGAGATCTCGGATGGGGTTTGTCCCAACTATTCAACAATTTTGTAATCGCTTCTACGAATGATCTTCAAAACCTCTTCCATTTCTTGTCCGGAGGTATCCTTGACTGTAACTTCTTTTGGTTCCTCTATTCAGGCAGGCTCTGTCATTGTCTCTTTACCTCGAGCTTCAGCTGTTGTCTTAGTAAATGTAACTTAAACAGGTAGAGATATTTCTGGAGAGAAAATCCTTCCGCTTCATGTAATTTTACTGGTCCCCGCAATATTGTAAATATTGGGATCAGACTCTTCCTCATTTCATCAGACAACTATTTCTTAATGCCATGGTAATAGACAACAGACCCATAATTCCATGGAATAACCTTCTCCGAGGAATATGGGATGGGCCCAGCTTTTGTAATGATTAAGGGAGCAAATTTTTGATTGGAAGTAATCCTAATAGGACCCTTGGAAGTGATCTTGAAATGAGTACCATATATGAAAGAGAAATCTCGACACAAATTTTTAGCATGCAGAACTTTCTCAATCAAATTACATGTTCATCCATCAGGCGTTGAATTCCTTTCTTCAGTAACCCGCAACCATTGGGTTGAACTACACAACAATAAAATTCTGTAACATAACCCGTAAATAAACCGGCTTGTAGCAAATTCTTCATGACTATTGAGAGAGGAGTAATTACATCACTTACGGAGGTAACATACAAAACATCTTCAATAACACTTATGCCTTTGTCATATTTCGGCATAAGAGCAGTAATCACATTCGGAGTCTCAGGAGGGCCGAACTCAATTTCCTTGTTATCAATCATGTCTTGAACTTTGTTTTTCAAGGCCCATTAGTTGTTGGTGTCACGCCCACGACTGTTTGAATGATAGGTGCACCTTGCATTTAGATTGTACTTTAGAGAGGATGTATTGGGATTAGGAGGAGGATCCCTTAGTCTTATGAGGTCATCCTTTAACAAATGTTGAAATGATTGGGTCAAAGGCATATTAATCCTGGTGAATTGCCTCCTCGGAGCATCTTACCTATGCTGATTGCCTTGTTGTTGTTGTTGAACAGGCGCAAGATTAGAAATCAACACTGCTCCCATAGACTGATGGCGGTCACTTTTACTATGACTTTTCTGGCCATAGACAACATTGGTTTCTTTCTTACCAATGAAGGGATTCTTCACAACATTAGAAGATGTAGCCATTGGAATCTTCCCGCTCTTGATACCACTTTCAACTCGTTCGCCAATCAGAATCAGCTCAGTAAACCCTGATGAAGAACTCCCAATTAACAAACTAAATAATGGACCCGTCAGAGTGCCCATGAATATATCCACCAATTCCCGGTCAGTCAAAGGAGGTTGCACCCTTCCAGCTAGGTCCCTCCATTTTTGTGCATACTCCCTAGACCCTTCATTTGAGCCCATGGACATGTTTTGCAATTGTACACAAGTCGGTGCTAGGTCAGCATTATATTGATATTTCTTATAGAAAGCAACAACCAAGTCTTCCCACATGTGAATGTTGGTTCCCTCCAGCTAGTAGAACCATTCAGGTTGAGTACCAGACAAACTTTCTTGAAAGAAATGGACCTAAAATTTCCGGTCAGCAGTATGGGGTTGGATTTTTTGGACACACGACCTCAGATGAAGTTTGGGATAAGAGACCCCGTCATATTTAGCAAAGACAGGGACTTTGAACTTATTAGGGATGACTACCACCAAGATTAGACCTAGTTCTCCAAAATCCAATCCAGGCACTTTCTGGATTTCTACAGCTTTGAGTCAGTCTTCCAACTGCTTATACTTTTCATCTGTAGAAGGATATTGTTCCTTGGAGTAGTCTTCATCTTCGGAACCCTGATTGTTTCTATCTTCATCCCTGACACTTCTTCCATCCTCGTCTTGGTTGTCATGTTCCTCAGAGGAAACATAATTCACTCGAACTGGTTGAGCAAGACCTTTGAATCTTCTCCCCATGTTGAGAATAACAACTCGCTTTTTAGTATTCTCTTTTGCGGTTAGGAGTTCCATCATCTCTTGTTTCCCTTTGGCCAGATTCAGAGGGGTCTCTTGAAATTATGCATGCTGAGTTTGGAGATCCTTGACAGTTTGTTCGAGAGGCATCTTATACTGAAATAAAAAATAAATAGATGAGGAAACTTGTATCGAAAAACCTGCTTATAAAATGATGCATGATATGTGGATGCAATGTTTTCAAGGACATTAGGAGATTTAAATTTTCTAGAAAGGAAACAAAAACAAAGATTTCATTAGTAAGTTCAAAATTACAATTTCCTTTTATGTTTACAATGAAATAAAAAGGGTCTCAAAGAGACAACAAAATGAACTTATAAACCCTAAGACTCAAGTTTCCCATGGACGCTTCCTCTTTGTGTCGAGGTATGCATTAAGGCTTTGCTCTTCATGAAGTTACTTTGTCAGCTCCAACACTTTCTTTTCACTTGCATAGAATTGAGCTTCAAAGGTGTCCCGTTCTTCCTTGAGTTGAATCCAAGACTTATGTAATTCTTCGAGGTCAGTGGGCATGTCAGGATGGAGTATGGTATAAGGAATATCCCCCTCAACAACAGGCTCCATAACTATTGGTAAGACAGCGGGATATAGCATCATAAGGTTTTGAGCACGAGATTGTACCCACTTGAGATATGGCTCCAAAGGGATATAATTCTTATGTCATAAAGTCTTGCTATCAATCTTGTTTATCATTCCCCAAGCATGTATAAACCTTTGACGATAACCTTGAAAATCATTCTTGTAGTCGAACCCAATACCCTGGATAAGTATGTCACGAGGACCATCTCTTTGAGCATAACCAAATTGTCATAGAGCTAGAGAACGGTTGTAAGTAATACCTCCCCTAATGCCAAGGAGTGGAATATTAAGGAATTCCTCGCAGCAGTTAATGATAGTAACATCTTCAAGAGATCAGAAACACCAATAGATATTTGAATGAGAGAGTGACATCATCCTTTGAGACCACCTCAAACCTTGTCCATTCTTCAATACTGATCAGGGAAGGTACGAAATAAACCACCTTTATAGTAGAGGTATGCAACACATAAGAGTTCCTCGCTTTCTCATAGTACGAGTGTGAAGAGAATGCAAAATGTCCCCGGGCAAGGTAGGCACAGGGTTACGAGAAAGAAATATCTTGATGGCATTCACATCTATGAGTTGGTATGGATTAGGGAATAGCACTAACCCATAGATTAGAAGAGCCAATATCTCCTCAAGATCTTGAAAACTCATAGCATTCGAAAACAGTCGAGCCTTCTCTAACAAAAATTTAGCCAGAAAACCCTTGACTCCACTCCTTGTTTCCCAATTTGATATAATATCGAATCGCTTCAGATGTAAGGCTGATGCAATTTCTTCAGGTTGCAGATATTTCTATAAACCGGTGAAAGGTATTTGATTGAGAATAAATACTCACAATAATTGAGAAAACTCCTCCATTGTGGGTACCAACTGATAATCGGGAAAAGTGAAGTAGTGAATTATCAGTCCTCAAGAGTGTTTATAAAGCATTTTGAAAGTTGTTGTCTTGAAAGTGTGAGGTGTGGAAATTGTCTTAGTTAGTAAGCAAGCGATTATGAGCGATCTACCTACTCAAAAGGTCTTTGTTCTTTTCCTCCTCCTTTATACAGTGATATCCTACTATTGGTTAGTAGGAAGCCCTATCATTGGATGTGAGGGATAGGCGTGGGTCATCGTACAGTCATAGAAGGTAACTTGTAGGATGCTTTTGCAATTTTCATAAGGGACTAAGATCATTTACCGAAGGTAGCATCGAAGGGTCATCAAGGGACTACGATCTTTTAACTGAGGATCTTTGCTAAAGCATCTCATGTTCGAGGGACATGACTGTTTATCCGAGGCAACAAGTGAGGTTACCCTAGAGGTACGTGTGTGCGAAGTGTTTTGATTTCAAGTATTTGTCTTTGAAATTAGGTTTTCTATTGTTTTTTAATCTTGTCATACAAACCCTAATCACTACCAGTAATAAGGAAAGCAATAAATTGCGGAAATTAAATGTCCTACGCTATTACAACGCTTTAGGGATGAGGGTACAAGTTTATGAATGGGGAAGGGAAGCAATAAACCTTAATTATTATTACAAGCTTTGAACAATTATAATATTGGAAAATGTTAATGTGAAAGTAAAGTGTGAGAAGATGGTGAAAAGGGGAAATGTGTTAAGAAACCCCAAAAATATTTCTAAGTATTAAGAAAATAATTTACTGTTTTTGTTTAGAAAATATTTTAAATGAAAATTGGACTTAATTCTAATTAATTTACAAATTAACTATTTAAAATAAAATGAGGTGTGATTAAATTAATTATATTTATTTGTGAAAATTAAATTAATTAAAATCTAAAGAATTCTAAGTATTTAGAAAATATTTTTGGGGTTTTATTTAGAAAAGATATTTGAAGTATAAGACCAAATTCTAATTAAATAAAATCAAAATGATTAATTTAAATTAATTTTTATTTGTCAAAAATTAAAATAATTGATTAAAAACCTAAATCTAATTTTTTCATTATTTTTTATGATTAAAATAAAATCAATTAAAAATAAGAAATGTTAATTAAAACAAAATAAAGAAAATTGAAATGGGCCAGTGGTGTAAGCAAATTGGGGGTGAGAAAGAAGTAAAAAAATCATGGCCCAACAATAAGTTTTTTTGTTTGAAATAGAAAATGAAATTAAAAATATGTTAGAATGAGCCTGCGTTTGAACAAGTAAAAATGCGGGTGAGAAGTAGCAAAAATAAAAAAAGGCCCAAGTAAGGGAGGCCCAGGCGCCTGTTTGAGATTCCATGTGGACAACTCAATGGGGTGTATCATGGTCATGTGTCTTGGAGCATTGGATCTGATTGCATGTTGATCTGATGGTCCAGTCATGAGGTATACCATGCGCGGTATTGCCTTGCTTGCACTAGATCTATAATAAATGAACATGGAAAAGAAAAAAGTCCCACGCCTAGCTCGAACATGCACGCTGCCACTTAGGTGGCTGTTACATCCGGTTGTAAAACAACAATCAATAAATATAAAATGAACAAGTTTTCAAAAGTAGACTTCATCTTCTTCCTTGCGCGCGTTTACAACAACAATTTTAAATGTCGTGAAATCTTCATTTATCAACCAAATTGGAAAATGTAAACATCAAAGTTGTTCCAAATTTCACCACGAATTCAACCATGCCATTAACTTAAGCTAAAACTCAAAGATTAAAGTGAATTTCTGTTGGTACCAAACTGAACCCTAATTTTTCATAAACTTCACTTCCAAATTCTCATCACACAATCAACATAAATTAAAACTAAGGACTTGGTTAGTATCAGGGCATTGATATCTACATTTTTGCTTTAGAAAATAAATTCAAAGGATGCTTGTACAGAGATTTCAATGTTTAGAAAACTTACCTCTGAAGTGAGAATTGAGTTTGGAGTTAGAGCACTTATGGAGGTGTTAGGATGATCTGGATAACTTCACTGAACTCCCAGGAAGCTTTTAAAATGCCTACCTTGGATTGAGAGTGCATTAATTCTAATGGACAAGTCCAGTTGCAGTGGTACAAAGTGAGATTTGGACAATGATGGCGGTGGTGTTACAGTGATGAAAGAGGGGTATGGATGGCTTCTATATGATGTATATATGATGTTTGAATGATAAAAAAGGAAAACGCACGAGTGGATTTGAAGTTGGGTGTTTGAAGCTTCAAATGTGCAACAATGGAGTTTTCTGATGATTCTGAGTTTGAGATTATTTTAGGGCTTGTGAACTCAGTTGTTACCTTGCAAATAACCTCTCTATTTATAGAGAAAAGGTTTGATGGCTTGAAGTAACCAGAATCTCAAGATAACATGTAATGGTTTTGAAGCTTGGTTTTGAAGTAACTTGAAGAAGCATTGTTCCAACGCGTTGTAGGGTGGTTGATAGGTTGTAGATGGTTTCTTCTTGGTGTTGAGATGTTTTGAAGTCAGAAGCAACAATGTATGGGTTGAAGGAGAGTTGTCATTGTGTATACAGTCACTTTATCAAAATGGAAATGTGAACTTTCTTCCCTTAATAGAAGAATTAATTGGACAAAGATTTAATCACTTGGATCATATCTTAAAAGCTTGTGTAATCTTTTGAAGGTTAGAGGTCTGTAAAGTGAGATTATGCATCATGGCTTTAATATTTTGTCTTATGGTTATCATAGAAATGACCTATAATTCAAGTATGAATGCCCAACTTCATCTCTTCGAATCTGCTAGCTCAAACATGATAAAATTATGTTCTTGGACATTTTGGAAATCTTGAAACATTGTCTACAACTTTCATGTTGTGAGTTTTAGTTAAATAAAATGGGAACTTGGTGAAAAATGGCCATGAAGTTGGGACAAAAATCTGACCAAAACTTGTAAACAAATTTCAAAGTGTTGGATAAAACACATCATAGCTTCATGAGCTTACATCTCTTAAATTAAGAACTTTTTGAGGATCATCTCACAATAACAAAGTTTTAGAATTCATCAATCCCTACAACTTTCATGTTGAAAGTTTTCCTTGAATCAGCTTGCATCTTGAGGAAAATTGCTTGTGAAGTTAGGGTTTTTGTTAAGAACAAAAACACTTAGAATTTTTCTAAGTGTTAGAAAATTTTCCAAATTTGACTTTTGTTTACTTTTTGACTTCTAGATGATCATGTTTTATAGTTTTGAATATCTTGATGATTCTTGACTTTTGAATTCTAATGTTGACCAAAAAGTCAAAGTTTGACTTTTGGGTGATTGTTGACTTTTCATCAGTTGATTCAATTCTTTCAACTATCAATCACTTACATATTTGGAAATGTTTTGAGCCATGTAATTAGGTCAAGATGTTGTATTTGAGATCATGAGATCATGCTCCAAGCCACTAGGTCATGCACCGGGTCAAAAGTCAATGATCAGTCATCTTCAATCAAAACCATAATTTGGGCAATTTTTGACCTCTGATGATTTGGGGACTTTCCTTGAAGAATCATGGTAAACCCCTGATCAAATGATGAGTATCACCTCAAAGTATTGATGTTGACATAAATAATTTGAATCTTGACTATATGTTGGACCACAATGGACTTTTTACTAAATGTAATTGATTTTCAGTCATCTGAGCAATTGATTGGGCAAATTTGTGATGCAAGGCTTGAAACTTGACATAAGAATTATTGAGGACCTATGATGAACCATCAAGTCACTTGAGGCATTGGAAGTCCAATTTTCATTGAGAAAACCAAAACCCTAGTTATAAGCCAATGTTTAGGAGGAGGTTTGACCAGCCAATTCCTGAGTAGCTTGGAGTATTTGAGAATCTTAGAAGAATGTCTTGAAGAAAATGGGAGTGAAAATTTTGGGGTACAACACATGTCATATAATATGTAGGAACTGTAATAACATCGTTTAGTTCTACATTCTTATAAGAGTTTTGATGATAACAAACACATGTTATTTATAAAGAACAAATATGCTCTCTAATAAAGTATTTTAATATGCAGGGAAACTCTGATGAAAGAAGCATAGAAGATGAGAGATTTACATTTCTGAAGCTCTGGTTCAGCACATCATACTTAGAATAAAATTTGTATGACATGCTTAAATGAATAAGTTCTAACGTTAAAAATTTTGAATACACCAACTCTACGAACAGATAAACAAACTCTAATATTCGGATAAAGTAAAGTTCTGGAAAGAACTAAAGAAGTCTCAACGTTAACATTCATCTGCTGATATAATTCAAAGAAGGAATGTTCTGAAGCGGTACAATTTATTAATTTCAAATCAAAAGTAACGGCTGAATCAAGACAAGAATCTCTATGTTTGGAAAGAACATTAACTACTATTTATCAACCTTCCAAAAGAATATTCTCATGTCTCTCATGCATCGCCTCTATAAAGAAGACGTGAAGGAGAAATCGCACACAACATTACTGCACTCTGAAAAAGAGAAATCTCATTAGCTTTCTATATTGTGCTTTTCAATTGTGTAATACATCACCGTAGGGATATTGTTTTATCTACAAAACATCTTTGTACACACTTTCAATTATATTATTGTGTAATACCTTGAAAAAGCCGAGTTGTGGTTTAATCTCAAGAAGAATTTGACAGTTGTCATTGCATCTGTGTAATCAAGTTTGATTAGTGGATTAAGACCTCATTTGAGAGAGGCGAAATCACCTTGGCGGGTGGACTGGAGTAGTTTGAGTTCAAACGAACCAGGATAACCAACGTGTATATTGCTTTAATTTAAAAAACCCCAATTCAAACCCCCTTTCTTGTGTTTTTCCATTCTTCAGGAACATCTTACACGGAACTGCTATGATATGAGTTATGTCAATGTGTTATATCCAGTCCAAGTGTTATTACACAAATATCTTTGTCTCAACATGTGTTAGGAAATTGTTATCTGCATACAAGAATTTCAAATTCTTTTGCTGTGTTGATTCAATAACTGAAGGCGAAAATTGTTGAAGTGGATCTGTTTCATGTAATTGAAGACAACTATTTTACCCCAAAATTTCCCCTCCTATTTTTTATTCAAGATACCTTCTTATGCTTCTCGAGTTCTCAATTGCTCAAGATTGCTCAAGAAGTGACCATACATATTCTCCTCCTAAGCAATTGGCCTACAACAAGGGTTTCATCTTTCTTAAGGAAAGTTGAGCTTATGATTCCTCAAGTGGATTTCATGGTTCCTCGTATGTCTCAAGGAATGCTCATGCCAAGTTTCAAGCCTAGCATCACAAGTTTGCCCAGTCAATTGCTCAGATGACTGAAAATCAATTATATTGGACAAAAAGTCAATTATGGTCAACATACAATCAAATCTCATTATTTTTGGTCAACATCAATATTTTGAAGTCACATTCATCATTTAATCAAGGGTTGATCATGATTTATCAAGAAAACTCAAGATTCATCAAAAGTCAAAAGCTACTAAATTAGTGTTTTCTTAAGGAGAAGTCAATTGAACTTTGACCAAGCACAACTTTCACATGATTCATAAGATTTTTCTCAACCAAAACTCATTTTAAAGGAAATTAAATTCTCTACAACTTTGAATCTCTAAGCTCAAGTCAAAAAAATGCTTTATTTGAGAGATATGGGCCAAAACATTATAGGTCATTTCAAAAGTCAACAAAAAGACATATTTTGTCAAGGCAACTTACATCAAGATAAAGTCTTCAAATACAAAAAAAAAAATAAACATAGAGATTGTATAGGACATCTTGAGATTTCCAAAAACTCAAAGATTACTTTCAAATGATAAAAGTTGAGAGAGTTATGATGGATACAAGTTGGTAAATTTTGAGAAAATGCATGGAACCAAAAGTGATTAAATGAGGATTTTTTGGGCTAGTGGGCTTGTGTTTCAAGGTCCATGCGTGTGATAGGCCTCATTGAGAACCTAGGCACTTATCCATGCACCCCTTTGGTTTTTATTTTTTTTATTTTTTTATTTTTTTATTTAAAGTCAAAATTGAATTAGATAAAGTCAAACTTTTCTTACAAAGGTCCAAGCCCAATCCATTTTGACCTAATTCAAGCTCTATATATTCTCATTCATTCATACAATGAGAGGACCTGAGTAAAACACCTTGCACAAGAAACCTTTCCAAAGATCCAAAAATATCAAAACAAGGGCAATCTTCAAACCCTAGTGGAAGCCACTTTCAAAGCAAACCAGTTATTCCAATCAATCCCTGAGGTGTTATAAGGTAAGGCTTGATCGTTCTTAATGATCAAAATAGCATGAAACAAGTAATCCAAGCATGACCGGTTGACACATTTTATGATTTTCGCATTTTTAATCATGTGATGTTTTGATATGAACTAATGCTTTCATTGTGCTTCTAAGATGTACTTATGCGGGCTTGGACCATCGCATGAGTCCCATGCTACCAAAATCATGCATCACCATGTTTGTATCAACTCACTTTATTCTTGCCATATCTCATTATACAACATGAATACACCAAAATTGATACTTCTATTGAAATTGCAAGGCCTGAATTAGGGGGGTAGGGTCCCTGGGAATCACTAACAATTTCTATTTTGCAGGTTGGAGAGAATGAGCTCCCTGGAGAAGACGACCGGAGCTAGGGCTTTGGTGCTTCTCCGGCCCAGTAATTTGGTTTTATTATATAATTATTTGTTTTCATTTATGTTACCGGATGCATAGCCACCCCAGTGGAAAACGCACGCATGATAAGGCCTTACTATACCAGGGCGTGGTTTCGATCCCTGCCTTTTCGTGTTTTGGGATTTTTCACATTTTTTCATATTTTGCAGGTTTTGTTATGTATTGCATGGTTTCTATTCCCCTAACGCAGGCGTGCGCCTGACGCAGTGGCAAGGCCTATAGGTGAAAAGGATAAGGGTGTGGGTTCAACACCCACCCCTGGCATTTTTATGTTTTTTTCTATTTTGTAATCGTGTTTGTCATTTTCCCTTAAATCCTAATTCTTTTGGCAAATTTAACCCTATTTTCACTTAACCATAAAACAAAACCTTTTTTTTACAAACTCTAATTAAATTAGGTTTTAGGTTTTTAATCAACTTTTAAATTAATCTTTTTTTACTAACTAAAATTAATTAATTTTTAGGTTTTTTTATTAACCCTTTAATTTAATTAATTAACCTTTTTTGCAATTTTAAAATCAATTAGAATTTTTAGGTTTAATTACTTTCATCATAAATCTATTTTTCCATAAAAAAAATCATCAAAAACAATTTTTCCTCTTTTCTTATTCTCACATTTTCTTAGACAAACTGTATAGGTTTCTCAATTGTAATAGCGTAGCTTATTTTTTCGCATTTTATTATCATGTAAATGCTTCTAGTATGTAATAGCTTAGGATTTCTTTTTCTCTTTTACTATTCTGTATCTTCCCCAAAGTATTGTAATAGCCTAGGTTTATATTTTCTGCATTTATTTCTTTCTATTATATTTTCTATGCTTCCGCTTAGTAACTAGGGTTTGTATGAAAATATAAAAAACTCAATCGATAGATAACCTAAATTCAAGACTAAAATAAGTGAATATAATACACTCGCATACTTGGACCTCTAGGGTAACCTCCCTTGTTGCCTTCAGAATAACGGCCATGTCCCTCGAAAGTGGGGACGCTTTAGCAAAGTCTATCGAATTAAAGATCATAGTCCCTCGATGACCCTTTCGACATTGCCTTTCGATAAATGATCTAGTCCCTTACGAAAATTGCTAAAGTGTCCTTACCGGTTGCCTTAGATGAATGTACGATGACCCTACGCTTGTCCCTTCACATCCAACGATAGGGTTTCCTACTAACTAATGGTATGGATAGCACTATCTAAAGGAGGAGGAAAAGTACTAGAACGACCTTGAGTGCGTAGAAATTTTAATCGCTTGCTCACAAAAACAAAACATTTTACAGAAACACTTTCAAAGATATTTTCACAACACTTTGTACGCATTCTTGATGATCGATACAAGAATCATTATAAAGTTCAAACTTCAAAATATCTTCAAACACACACAAAAAGCAAAATTTCAAAGTGAAAAGGGTGCTAACACCTTCCCTTTTCATAACCTACCCCCCTAACTCAAAATATTCAAGGCCTTTCCTGTTATTTTCATTCTTTCTTTATTGGATAAAAGAAAAGTCGGTGGCGACTCTTGCTATCCGCAACATTTGTGATAAAATGCAAAAACAAATTAGTTCTACCACCATATTACAGAACTGGCGAATCTGCTGGAGTGTACTTAAAAAGAGGGGTTACCTTAGAGTCTTAGATAAATTTTATCGCTTTAAATTATTTGCATTGTTTGCTTTATTTTAAGGATTTCTTGGGTTTAAACTCTTGTAAAGATCCTACACCCAGATCTAGGGATGCCTTAGGCAAGTAACAATAGATCATGGAAATTATAAGGTGTTGATCAATATGGTTGAAGTGATGGCTACGTTAGTGTGACACTATGGTTTGTACCAATTTTCCTTGAGTCAATCGATGATAACATTGGGCTGCCTCGTGGTGTCATAAGCACTAACTTACTTTTAGAACCTTAATTGACCCATCTTGGCCATTAGAAGGTAGTGAGATAGTCGGCTTTGGTGAAGTCCAGAGTTGGTTGATACTCAATGCTACACTCATTTAGATTCGACTCGCGGTACGTTTTGGTGGAAAATCGGTTACTGTACTAAAATAAAACCTTCGATAAATATCTGTGATATGAGATCCCTAGAACCCGGTTACTATTTTTAGGATAGGTTAAGCTAACTTAAATTCTATAGAAATGGTACTTACCTACGAACCTCATGCAATCCTTTAAACCTAAGGCTCTTGTGTGCTTTGTTTGTGTTTGTTATCTGTTTAAACATGACATCATGACATCATAACATCGCATTTACACTAACCATTTCAAGGACCTCAGGGACCTGTGATGTAGGTTTATCATGAACCAGATTGTTAGTAAGGGGAAATGGGATTTATTTTCCTCTAACCGAATGTCGTCAAAGAATGAAGTATGTTCCCTTGAGTCAAAGGCTAGGATCCACTCGACATTGTGAGCTTGATTCTCATAGAAGGACATTCAAAGACACAGAGTTCTTTAGTAAAAGTTGCATCCATACTCAACTTCTAACATTTCACTTTTGTCTATCCCGCGAGATCCTTTAAAACATTGCATATGCATACCATACACATCATATCATAACAAGTATTTCCTAAGACAGGTTTTCTCATCTTCTTGCTGTTTATTTTGGTAAAAGATGGCTCTCGAACAAACTCTCAAAGAACTGCAAGCTCAAAATGCTAAATTTCAACAAATGTTCCTGGACTTAGTCAAGGGGAAAGAAGAGCTGAAGACCCTCATCACCAAAGAGAGGAAGAAAAAGACTAAGAAACCAGCTGTCATCCTTAATATGGGTAGAACATTTAAAGGTCTGGTCAGGAGGGCTCTAGATTTTGAGGTCCCGTAAAATGAAGATTATAACCAAGAGGAAAATGATAAGAGTGTGAAAGCTGAGGAGAATAACAACCAGGGTTTTGATGAAGCAGACTATTCAGATGAACAGTATCCTCCGGCTGATGACAAATACAAACAGTTGGAAAATTGTCTCAAAGTTATGGAGATCCAGAAAATGTGAGGGTTGGATTTTGGAGAGCTGGACTTAGTCTCACGAGTGGTTATTCCTCACAAATTCAAGGTCCCTAATTTTACAAAGTATGATGGTGTTTCCTATCCAAAGCTTCATTTAAGGTCGTATGTTTGGAAGAGTCAACCCCATATTGCTGACAGGAAGTTATGGGTGCACTTCTTTCAAGAAAGCTTGTCGGGAACACAGTTGGAGTGGCTCTATTAGCTGGAAGGGACTGATAATCGTACTTAGGAAGACTTGGCTGCTTCTTTTTACAAATAATACTAGTACAATGTTGATCTTGTACCAACTCGCATGCAATTACAAAGTATGACTATGGGCTCTAACGAAGGCTTCAAAGAGTATGCCCAGAAATGGAGGGATCTAGGTGGGAGAGTTCAACCTTCTTTATCTAATATGGAGATGGTATATATGTTTATGGGAACTTTGACAGGACCTTTCCTCAATCATCTGACCGGAAGCTCTTTAGCCAGATTCACCTAGCTGATATAAATAGGGGGAACGAGTTAAAGGTGGAATCAGGAGTGGAAAAATTCAGGTGGCTGCATCTTCGAGTATTGTAAAGAAGACATTCAATAGGAAAAAAGAAGCCAATTATGTGTATGTCCAGAAGGGTCATGCTAGAAATGACCGCAACCAGTCTGTGGGAGTTGTGCTGATTTCTAATCCTGCGCCAGTACAATAATATCAACAAGGTAATCAGCATAGGAAAAATTCACCCAAGAGACAATTTACTAAGATCAACATGCCATCGTCTCAGGCATTACAACATCTATTGAAGGCAGAGTTCATAATGTTAAGAGATCTGCCTCAGAATCCCAACACTTCCTCCCTAAGTAAAATCCTAATGTAAGATGCGCCTATCATTCCAGTAGTCCCGGACACGGCACAAATAGCTGTTGGGATTTGAAAAATAAAATTCAAGATATGATTGACAATAAAGAGATTGAGTTTGATCCTCTCGAGATCCCTAATGTGATTACCGCTCCTATGCCTAAGCACGAAAAAAGGGTTAGTGCTATTGATGGTGTTTTATACGTTTTCAATTGTAAGTGACTTGACTACTCCTGTCCTGGTTACTAAGAAGAATTTGTTGCAAGCTGGTTTATTTTTGGGGTGCATTGAAAGATGTTATTGCTGCGCAGCCCAACCCAATGGCTACAAACTTCTAAAAGAAGGTATTCAGCGTCTGATGGATAACCACATAATTCTAGTTTAGAAGACTCCTTCTATTGAGAATTTGTTTCAAGACTTGGAGCTTGAAGTGGTATTTGTAATTTTCGGTACTCCTATAAGGATCACTACCAAATGCCCTGTGAAAATTAAAGTTGAACCTAGAGTTTCTCATTTGATAATCACCGCACCAAAACCAATCCCATACTCCGCTGACAAGGTTCTCCCTTGGAATTATGGGGCCGACGTATACTATCATGGCATCAAGCAAGAACCATTGACTGTTGAAGATGGAAATACTGAAGTTACTGATCCTAATATTGACAATATTGTCAGGACCAATAAGGTTACTATAAGTAGAAGGGTTTTCTCTCCATAAATCTCTTCGAAGACTGTTGCTACACCAGTTCATGTTACTGCTACTGAGCCAACTCTTGATACTCGAAGCAAAGGAAACATGAATGAGCCTTCCAAGACGGAGGCACCGAAAGAGGTTACTGCTGAAGATAACTCCAAACAAGAAATGGAGGAGGTACTGAAAATCATCCAAAAAAGTGACTACAAGATTTTTGAATAGTTGGGGAAGACTCCCTCCAAGATATCAGTGTTATCCCTATTGTTGTGCTTAAAAGCCCGTGCTCAGGCTTTAGTGAAGTTCTTAAAATCTGCTCATGTACCTTAAGAAATCTCTGCTGATCAATTTGAAAATTATGTTGCTAGCCTGACCACTAATAATGGACTTGGATTTTCTGATGTTGACTTGACTCCCCAAGGAAGGAACCATAACAAGGCTCTGTATGTCTCTATTGAATGCAGGGGAACTACCTTAGCTCATGTGTTGGTTGATACGAGTTCCTCATTAAATGGTTTACCGAAGGGTTCTTTATACAGGCTTGACAGTGAAGGGGTTGTGCTGAAACCCGGTGACATTATGGTCAGAACCTTTGATGGTTCAAAGGGGATGGTGGATGGAGAGGTGGATCTCCCGATCAAAGTAGGTTTGCAGGTCTTCGACTCTACCTTCTATATGATGGACATTTATCCACCCTATTCCTGTTTACTTGGACGCCCTTGGATTTATGGGGCAGGCGCTTTTATCTCCACTCTACATCAAAAGATGAAATCCATGAAAGGAAAGGTTGTCACAGTTTATGGTGAAGAAGAGTACATGGTAAGTCAATTTAACTCATTCAAGTATGTTGAGATGGACGGAAAATTCATTAAGAATCCCTGCCAAAATTTTGAAGTTATTCCTCGGACAACTATTGCTACTGATGATGTTTCTGCTATTCCTAAGGTTACCAGGGTTCTGCCCAGGATGGCTTCTCTGAAAGATGCAAGAGTTGTTGTAACACCCCTTCTAAATAACCCGCGAATATATTAATTAAATCAGAGTAACATGGAAAACAGGGATGTCACAATTCAGGATAAATATAAAAACCTCAAATCTACAGTTATCATGCTTTACTGAAGGAATTATTAAGATAAATATTCAAATCAATATCATGTTCTACACAACGGAAATGTCTCAAAACCGGAATAACTTCACTTCATAAGTATTCCCAACATAAATTAAACAATAGAGTATAAAATAAAACTCATCATTCAAACGTTTCCCCCAGTGTTACAACCTATCAGAGCATGACACTGACACGCGGACTTAAAGTAACATAGCTCTAGAGCCATCCTCACCAACTCCTGAGCTGCTAACTTTAATCTGAAATCATTAAAGTAAGGGTGATATTTCTCATAATTAACATGCATTATAAGCTTCTCAATCAACAGTATATCACAAGCATATTATTTCACCCATTTTAGCATAAATCCAGATTCAACACACAGTTTCAATCATACAAGTCATTATGCACAAATCAAGAATCCACCAAAGAATTGTAACACTGGAAGTCATCCTAACATGTTACAATTCCATGCAAACACAAATGCAGACTCAATACATGTGGTACCAATCACGTGACCAAGTCACCCAACACTGATCCATCATCAACCGGATACAGCAACCATCGATTCGTCCATAAACACTCGGACAAGAATCCAGCCTAACCACCCATCATCTCCCAGGTATCGGTTAACAGCAATACAAGTCAAATTCCACACAATGGGAATTAACTTCACCAAAACAATGTATATGCATGCACATCACCAGCATGCAACATCAAATCAACGGAATATGATCACAACATAATTCCAAATAAAGCCAAAACCAATATATCACATGATCACATCTCAATCATAATGGATAGCAGGCACAACACATAAGTATCAGTTCTCATTTACCAAATCAGAACAATTTACAAACAATTCTACATCATTCTCAAAATACCAAAGTTTACAAAAATCGGGAATTCGACTCTTTTTAGAATAATTTTCATAAAATAATAATTTTCTTATTTTATAAGATAGTATTTTTAATTTAATAAATACTGCCGAAAACGGCACTCAAATTGGACTTACGGTTTGAAAGTTATGAATTTTCAAAGTTTGACATTTTTCAAAAAGTTACAGCAGAACCCGGTTCCTACATATGCAAGAACCGGTTCTTGAGAAGTTCACAATTCACGTTTTTGGAAAATGTACTGGAACCCGATTCCTACCTATACAGGAACCGGTTCCTGCGACCAATTTTGCAAGTTTTTGTACGTTCACACAGTGGAACCCGGTTCCTCCCCACTGGGAACCGGTTCCCACGACCTGCAGAGTCAAAATCTGCTATTTTGACAACATTATTCATTCCAATCCCATCCAATTCATACCCATACGAATTATAACATTTGGAACACCAAAATGCAACCAATACATATCAATACAACATCATAAATCATGTTTCCATCATTCCTATTAATTATTCATCACATTAATGGTTCCAATTCCCATACTCTGACACAATTAGGGATAATCCCACAAACCTAGAATTCCAAAAATCGAGATTCCTAACATGCTTAATCAATTCTATTGATCTTAAAATCTATAAGGCATATTAAATAATTGAAATCACCCCTTACCTCGCGATGATCCTTCGAATTCACGGCGTTTGGCTTTTTCCTCTCTTCTCTTCTCTTCTCCAATTTCACGTACAATGACTTCTTTCCAAATGACCTTCTTTTTCTTTTCCTTTTATTATTTTCCAAATAATAGTAATAAATTAGTTATTATTTAGTAGAGCTTTTTACTTCACACACCTCTAATTCAACCTTACACCCCCCGGTCTTCCTTTTTAATTCCATAATTAATTCATCCATTTAATCCAAAATATTATTAATTAAGCCTTTAATTAATTTAATAATTAAATTCCTAATTATTTAACACTTGAATAAATTTGGGGTGTCACAACTCTCCCCAACTAAAAGAGTTTTCGTCCTCGAAAACATACCTTAGACGAACAGTTCGGGATACGAGTCCTTCATCTGGCTCTCCAGCTCCTAAGTGACATTTCCATATGCTGGTCCTCCCCAAGCCACTCTTACCAACGCGATCTCCTTGCCTCGCAACTGTTTCAACTTCCGATCCTCAATTCTCGCAGGTACCGCTTCCACAGTCAAATTCTCTCGTACCTGTACATCGTCTACCTGAATCTCATGAGACGGATCAGCAATGTACTTCCTTAGCTGTGATACATGAAAAACATCATGCAAATTTGCAAGTGACGGCGGCAAAGAAATCTGATAAGCAACTTTCCCAACTCTCTTGGTAATCTGAAACGGACCAATAAAACGTGGAGTCAACTTCTTTGACTTCAAAGCTCGACCGATACCAGTCATCGGAGTAACTCGCATAAAAACATGTTCTCCTTCGCTAAACTCAAGATTTTTCCTCCTCTTACCGTGATAACTTTTCTGACGACTCTGAGAAGTCCTCATCTTCTCCTGAATCATCTTAATCTTTTCCGAAGTCTGTTGGACAATTTCCGGTCCAATCACAGCACTCTCCCCAGATTCATACCAACACAACGGTGTCCGACACCTCCTACCATACAATGCCTCAAACGGAGCAATACCAATGCTCGAATGAAAACTATTGTTGTAGGTAAACTCAATCAATGGTAGATAACTATCCCAAGCTCCACCTTTCTCCAACACACAAGCTCTTAACAAATCTTCCAACGACTGAATCGTCCTCTCCGTCTGACCATCTGTCTGTGGATGATAAGCGGAACTAAAACGCAACTTAGTACCCAAAGCTTCTTGCAATCCCGTCCAGAATTTAGATGTAAACCTCGGATCTCGATCCGACACAATACTAGAAGGAATACCGTGCAAACTCACAATCTTCTCAACATATAATTCTGCCAACCTTTCCATCGGGTAATCCATTCTTATCGGAATAAAGTGAGCAGATTTCGTCAACCGATCAACAATAACCCAGACAGAATCACAATTCTTCGATGTCCTTGGCAAACCAGACACAAAATCCATAGAGATTCCATCCCATTTCCATTCCGGAACAAACAACGGTTCCATCAATCCTGACGGTTTCTGATGCTCAATCTTTGACTTCTGACAAACCAAACAAGCATACATAAACTCAACAATTTCCTTTTTCATTCCCGGCCACCAAAACATCTTCTTCAAATCATGGTACATTTTAGTAGCACCAGGATGAATACTCAATCCACTACGATGTCCTTCTTCCAAAATACTCTTCCTAATCTCTGCAACATCCGGAACACACACCCTATTACCAAATCTCATAACACCATTCTCATCAATCCGGAACTCGCCTCCTTGACCTTGGTTGATCAATGTCAATTTATCAACTAACCCAACATCGGACTTCTGTCCATTCCGAATTTCTTCCAGAATACCACTAGTCAGTTTCAACATACCCAATTTCACACTATTCGGAGTAGTTTCACATACCAAACTTAAATCTCTGAACTGCTCAACCAAATCTAACTCACGGACCATTAACATCGACATATGCAAGGACTTCCTACTCAAGGCATCCGCAACAACGTTTGCCTTACCAGGATGGTAATTCAAACCGAAATCATAATCCTTTAGAAATTCTAACCATCTCCTCTGCCTCATATTCAACTCTTTCTGATCAAAGAGATACCTCAGACTTTTGTGATCACTGAACACCTCAAACCGAGAACCATATAAATAATGCCTCCACAACTTCAAAACAAACACAATAGCTGCCAACTCCAAATCATGAGTCGGATAATTCCTTTCATGTAATTTCAATTGTCTCGAAGCATAAGCCACCACCTGCTTATCTTGCATCAACACACCACCTAATCCCATTACTGATGCGTCACAATACACAACAAAAGACTTAGTCGGATTTGGCAAAATCAAGATCGGAGCACTTGTCAACCTCCTCTTCAGCTCTTGAAATCCTTTCTCACATTCAACATCCCAAACAAACATCTGACCCTTCCTGGTCAACTTAGTCAACGGTAACGCTAATTTGGAAAATCCTTCTATAAACTTCCTGTAATAACCTGCAAGACCCAGAAAACTACGGATCTCAGAAGCATCCTTCGACGCTTCCCACTGGGATACTGCTTCTACCTTCATAAGATCCACAACAATTCCTTTCTTGGAAATTACATGGCCAAGGAAACTTACTTCACTTAACCAGAATTCACACTTGGACAACTTCGCATAAAGCTTCTTCTCTTTCAACAATTCCAACACAACTCTGAGATGTTCTGTATGCTCTTCATCGCTCTTCGAATAAATTAGAATATCATCAATGAACACCACCACAAACTTATCAAGATACGGATGAAATATCCTGTTCATATACTCCATGAAAACACCAGGTGCATTAGTAACTCCAAACGGCATAACAGAATACTCATAATGTCCATACCTCGTTCTAAATGCAGTTTTTTGAATATCTTCCAACTTCACACGAATCTGATGATATCCATATCTCAGATCAATCTTACTAAATACACAAGCTCCAACTAGTTGATCCATCAAATCATCGATCCTCGGCAAAGGATACTGATTCTTGATTGTAACTTTATTCAGCTGTCTGTAATCAACATATAATCTCATTGAACCTTCTTTCTTCTTAACCAACAACACCAGAGCACCCCACGGCGAAACACTCGGACGAATAAACTTCTTCTCAAGTAACTCCTCCAACTGTTTCTTTAACTCTGCTAATTCAGATGTCGACATACGGTAAGGCGCCATCAACACCGGACTAGTTCCAGGAATCAAATCTATAGTAAATTCTACCTCCCTCTCAGGTGGCAATTCACTAACGTCTTCCGGAAACACCTCTGGAAATTCATTCACCACTGGCAATCCATCACTCTTTGCTTTTCCCTCCGCTTTTATTGTAGAATACAACATAAATACCACAACACCATCTTTCACAGCTAGGTTCATTTGTTTAACCGACATAGTCACATCTTCAACACCAACCTCTTCAGGAAAAATAACCGTCTTTGCAAAACAGTTGCTATGAACCTGGTTGAATTCCAACCAGTTCATTCCAAGGATGATATCGAGTTGTTCTAACGGTAGGCACACTAAATCCATACCGAAACCCCTACCAAAAATCACAATAGGACAATTCCTACAAACATACGAAGTAGTCACTGAACCCGACGCAGGAGTATCAATAACCATACTTCCATCCATATTAGAAATTTCCAAATTCAATCTTTTGGCACAATCCAAAGAAATAAAAGAATGCATAGCTCCAGTATAAATAATCGCAATCAAAGGTATGTCATTAATAAAACATGTACCTTTAATCAGTCAATCATATGGCTTAGTCTCTGACCCAGACAATGCAAACACTTTACCACCAGCTTGCTCCTTCTTGGGTTTTGTACACTGAGGACGAGTATGACCTTCTTCACCACAGTTGTAACAAGTCACCACTCTTACTCTGCAATCATTGGCCACATGGCCGAGTTTCCCACACTTGAAACACTTCTTTGCATCATTCTTGCACTCATTAGCTCTATGCCCCATTTCACCACATCTGTAACACTTAATGGAAGAACCAGAGTCTCCCCCACTAGGCTTCCTCCAACCACCAGATTTCTGATTACTTCTATCATAAGGCTTACCACGATCCATCTGTTGCTTACCCTTCCTATCAACATACCCTCGAGCATTCGACTTAGTGCTAGCAAGATCCTCCTCTAAAATCCTACTACAGTCAACCAGATCAGGAAATCTTCGGATACGCTGATACCGAATACCCTACTTAATCTCATCACAAAGACCATTCTCAAACTTGATACATTTAGAAAATTCTCCATTTGCATCGTTAGTATAATGAGCATAATACTTCGCTAACTCAGTAAACTTCGAAGCATACTCACTGACAGTCTTATTACCCTGCTTGAGTTCCAGAAACTCAATCTCCTTCTTGCCTCTGATGTCCTCAGGAAAGTACCTCTTCAGAAAAGCCCTCCTGAACACAGCCCAAGTCAACGCAATACCATCTTCTTCCATTTTAGTTCTGGTAGCAACCCACCAGTCATCAGCTTCCTCTGCTAACATGTGAGTTCCGTATCTCACCTTCAGCCCTTCAGCACAAATAAATACTCTGAAGATCCTCTCGATCTCCTTCAACCACTTCTGAGCACCTTCGGGATCATGTGCACCCTTGAACAACAGAGGATTATTCCTCTGAAAATTCCTCAATTGTCGGTCAGCACCAATCACAGCTTCCTGCTGGTTCCCTCCGAGTACTCCAGCCAACATTCCCAATGCTTCAGCAAGTGCATCGTTGTTTCTTCCGTTACCTCTTCCGGCCATTATTCTGTAACATTACAAAACAACCTCATCAGCACACAAATATCGACAGTGTCATCTTACACTAGTCACATACAAAAGGGATAACGACACAAGACAAGACCGACTATGCTCTGATACCACTATTGTAAGACCCCTTCTAAATAACCCGCGAATATATTAATTAAATCAGAGTAACATGGAAAACAGGGATGTCACAATTCAGGATAAATATAAAAACCTCAAATCTACAGTTATCATGCTTTACTGAAGGAATTATTAAGATAAATATTCAAATCAATATCATGTTCTACACAGCGGAAATGTCTCAAAACCGGAATAACTTCACTTCATAAGTATTCCCAACATAAATTAAACAATAGAGTATAAAATAAAACTCATCATTCAAACGTTTCCCCCAGTGTTACAACCTATCAGAGCATGACACTGACACGCGGACTTAAAGTAACATAGCTCTAGAGCCATCCTCACCAACTCCTGAGCTGCTAACTTTAATCTGAAATCATTAAAGTAAGGGTGAGATTTCTCATAATTAACATGCATTATAAGCTTCTCAATCAACAGTATATCACAAGCATATTATTTCACCCATTTTAGCATAAATCCAGATTCAACACACAGTTTCAATCATACAAGTCATTATGCACAAATCAATAATCCACCAAATAATTGTAACACTAGAAGTCATCCTAACATGTTACAATTCCATGCAAACACAAATGCAGACTCAATGCATGTGGTACCAATCACGTGACCAAGTCACCCAACACTGATTCATCATCAACCGGATACAGCAACCATCGATTCGTCCATAAACACTCGGACACGAATCCAGCCTAACCACCCATCATCTCCCGGGTATCGGTTAACGGCAATACAAGTCAAATTCCATACAATGGGAATTAACTTCACCAAAACAATGCATATGCATGCACATCACCAGCATGCAACATCAAATCAACGGAATATGATCACAACATAATTCCAAATAATGCCAAAACCAATATATCACATGATCACATCTCAATAATAATTGATAGCAGGCACAACACATAAGTATCAGTTCTCATTCACCAAATCAGAACAATTTACAAACAATTCTACATCATTCTCAAAATACCAAAGTTTACAAAAATCGGGAATTCGACTCTTTTTAGAATAATTTTCATAAAATAATATTTTTCTTATTTTATAAGATAGTATTTTTAATTTAAGAAATACTGCCGAAAACGGCACTCAAATCGGATTTACGGTTTGAAAGTTATGAATTTTCAAAGTTTGACATTTTTCAAAAAAGTTACAGCAGAACCTGGTTCTTACATATGCAGGAACCGGTTCCTGAGAAGTTCACAATTCACGTTTCTGGAAAATGTACTGGAACCCGGTTCCTACCTATACAGGAACCGGTTCCTGCGACCAATTTTGTAAGTTTTTGTACGTTCACACAGTGGAACCCGGTTCCTCCCCACTGGGAACCGGTTCCCACGACCTGCAGAGTCAAAATCTGCTATTTTGACAGCATTATTCATTCCAATCCCATCCAATTCATACCCATACAAATTATAACATTTGGAACACCAAAATGCAGCCAATACACATCAATACAACATCATAAATCATGTTCCCATCATTCCTATTAATTATTCATCACATTAATGGTTTCAATTCCCATACTCTGACACAATTAGGGATAATCCCACAAACCTAGAATTCCAAAAATCGAGATTCCTAACATGCTTAATCAATTCTATTGATCTCAAAATCTACAAGGCATATAAAATAATTGAAATCACCCCTTACCTCGCAATGATCCTTCGAATTCACGGCGTTTGGCTTTTTCCTCTCTTCTCTTCTCTTCTCCAATTTCACGTACAATGACTTCTTTCCAAATGACCTCCTTTTTCTTTTCCTTTTATTAATTTCCAAATAATAGTAATAAATTAGTTATTATTTAGTAGAGATTTTTACTTCACACACCTCTAATTCAACCTTACACCCCCAGTCTTCCTTTTTAATTCCATAATTAATTCATCCATTTAATCCAAAATATTATTAATTAAGCCTTTAATTAATTTAATAATTAAATTCCTAATTATTTAACACTTGAATAAATTTGGGGTGTCACAGTTATGGTAGAAAAAGGTGGTTGTACTACTTGGGGCCAACTTTCTTACATTCCTTACAAGTCTGACAAATTTGGTTTGGGTTTCACTGCAGAGGCTCAAAGGGCTATTTGTTATGCTCATGCTGGAAGACCATCATTCCGTGTCATCAACAATGCAGTCAACGCGATAGAAGATGCAGATAGTGACTACGACCTAGACAACTGGATTTTCCCATCACTGACAATGTACTCAATAATTAGAAGACTAAAGATGTTATACCGATCTCCTTTAGTTAGGAGTGAATGCTATTTTTTGTTTCTTTTTGCTTTCATGTTTTGGCTATGTAATTTTTTAAAACAATAACTTTAAGCCTTGTACCTTACCCGGGGAACAACGGTCCATTTGATAGGGTTGTCATTTCATCCGCATATTTTCATTCAATAAAACATTGGACGTTTGCATTCAAATTTTGCGCTCTATGTATTTCTTTTACTTTATTACTTTCAAAATAGCTACGTGTTCTTACACACACCCACACAACAAATTGCAGCTCCAAATCCACTCTAGATCCCGTCGATAACAATTCTACTATTGCCAATTATGACTTCGAAAATCCGATCTAACAAGCCGAGGACGAAGGTGAGGAAGATTGTTAAGTACTTGGAGAGCTTGCTAGGCTATTAATGCAAGAAGAAAGAGCCATACAATCACACGAAGAGGCAGTCGAGGTTGTGAAATTGGGTACTAAAGAAGACAAGAAAGAAGTCAAATTAGGTGCCAATCTAGAAGACAATATCAAGAACAGATTAATCCAGATGTTACGCGACTATGTTGAGATCTTTGATTAGTCATATGAAGATATGCCATACCTTGATACTGATATTCTGGTTCACCATCTACGGATGAAAGAAGGTTGTTCTCCAATAAAGCAGAAGGTTCGTCGTATGCATCCTGAGATGTCTGAAAAGATCAAAGTTGAGGTTATAAAGCAGTTCAATGTAGGTTTCTTGGATGTTACATATTATCCTCATTGGGTTGCAAATGTAGTTCCAGTACCGAAGTGTAGCGGTAGAAATGTTGAGACTAAGCCATTGGATTGACTTGACTAGCACATATCAAATAAAAATCGCCACCGCTCTTTATTGTTTCCAAGGGAATGGGGAAAGATAGAATAACCCAAAAAGAGGGGGAGAGAATCTAAGTCTGAGGGTTTTTTATGCAAAGAAAAGGTGTGATACGGTGGCAGAACCGACTGTTATACTGGTTTGAGTTTTTGTATTCGCAAATGTCACGGTAAGCAAGAGTCGACACTGACTTTTATTTCATCCAACTAAGGAAAAGGAAAAAGAACATAAAAAACCTTTTTCGAGATGTTTCTGAGTACGGGGGGTAGATTATAAAAAGGGAAGGTGTTAGCACCCTTTCTATCCATGGTTTTCCATGGGCTCTTAGGTACTTGCTCATTTTTAAAATTGATTGTGTGTGTTTGTTTTGAAAAGCTTTGAAAATGCCTTAATGCGGCGTTTCACTTTATGGTAACCCTTGTATCAGTCCTCAAGGGTGTGATAAAGTGTTTTGAAAACTTTGTTTGAAAAATGTTTGAAAGTGTCAGTGTAAAAAATTGTTTGTTTTGAGCAAGTACCTAGGAACTATCTACCTACTCGAAAAAAGTATGTTCATTTTCCTTTAGACAATGTTATCCTACTATTAAGGAGTAGGTAGCTCCATCGTTGGAGTTTTACGGGACATTCGAAAGGGACGAAATGGTCACTGAAGGCAACACGTAAGGATACCTTAGCATGTCGAAGGGACTATCATCATAAGATCATTTCTCGTAGGCAACTCAAAGGACAAGTAGGGACTATGATCTTTATGACGAATTTGAATTAGGGTCATTGCTAAGGTATCCCTACGTTCAAGGGAAACGACCATTATTTTCCGAGGCAACCCAGTGAGGCAAAACCTTAGGAGTGAGCATGTGCAAGTGTGCTTTTTTCCGTTAATTATCTTTGCACAATTAGGGTTATCTAACTTTTTAATTCTTGGTTTACCTTTCACATACAATCCTAATGTCCATACATCTAGCAATTTAATAGTTGCGGAAAATAAAAGCGAAAAAGAAAATCTACACTATTACAAGGCTTTTGGACATATACACAAATATTTGACTGAAAATAAATATGCGGAAATTTGAAATCCTAATTAATCTATTACAAACTCAAAGCAGATACAATAATTTGAATTAATATAAAGTAAAGGCGCACGCGACAAATTAAATATGAGAATAAAGTCTAAGTCCTAAAAAATCTAATCAATTAAAGAGAAAACATTTTTTTGTATTTTATTATAGAGAAAAATGTTTGAAATCTTAACCTAAATCTAATTAATTAAAGAAAAAACATTTTTTGGTATTTTATTGAGAAAATTAAATATTTGTGAATTAAACCTAATTTGTCTAATTAATTTTAATTATGAAAACAATTAAGTCAATATCATTCAATTAATTAATTTCCCAAAAAAAACTAATTTTAATAAAAAAGCTTAATTATACATTTTTGTGATTTTATATTTTTAATTGAAAAAACAATGATTTTTTATGTTGTAAAATGATTAAATAAATAAAACAAATAAAATAATAAGTAATAAAAAAGAAAATAAAACTGGGCCTAATGTTGTTAGCACTCCAGGGGGGTGTATTGCCAATTTCGTGATAGGCCCAGGATGATGGCCCAGAGTTTAGCGCATGATCCAGTGCATCTTTCTTCTTATGGATCATGGTATGCCTTCAATCCTGTGACGCTGGATCTACATGATGATGGATCCCAAGGATGATATCTAGGGCGTATGGTGGACGCTGGGCATTAAGGCACGCTGGATCTGGAAGTATATTCAAGAAAAATGAAAAAGCAACACGCCTGGGATGGAACCCAGGACGTTTGCTTCAAACTCTCCTTCCTTAACCATTTGCGCTGGCTGTTAATTCATATACATAATCCAATAAAAATAATATAAGGGAAAAACACGTGATGCCCATAAACGCGCCAATATTCAAATAGCCCAACGGGAGCTTGCCACCTAGCCTTCTTCTTCCTCAACCCTGTCGTGTTAGGTTTAGACTTTTACCTACGGAAAAAGTCCGTAAGTACAAACCCGCATCATTCAAAAATCCAGAACAAGTAATATAAATTACAATGAAGACCATGAATCAACTGGGCTTGAAGCCCTGAACATCATGGTATCTACGCCTATCCCTAATTTTTCCTGTAGAAGGAAACCCTAAAACGAGCTTGGAAACCCTAAGAATGGAAAACGATGACTCCTGCACTTAAAACTCAATCAAACATTTCAGAAAGCATCGAAACTTTGTGATAAACAAGAATATAAAATTAAATTTCATTGAAAATGTGTGTATGCATGTAATCAAAAATAAAAAGGGTTGGATAACAGAGTTGCGGATTTTACGATTCTGAGCATTTTGGTGCGTGCAAAAGGTGCAGTTAGCTTCAGGAGATTTCTAGGAACGTGTTGAAATCTTTAAATCTCCTTGGCGATGGCTGTAGTATGGAATCCAATCTGAGATTTTTGACAAAAAAATGCAACTTATTCTTGCTTCTTCACACGGTCAACCTTTGTCCTTGTGTCTTGGAATTGTTGTGTATATGTACTAGACTTAATTAGGTTAACAAAAACATTCATATCTTTGCCAATTATCAAGATTTGATTGGATTCCATCCTTGCATTATTTATTTCTAAATCAAGCCAAATCATACCATTTTCATCCCAATCACCCTTGGCACGATTTGATCCTGTTTGACAGCATAAATGAATTGTGATTCTATTCAAAATCAGATCAACAACAAATCTTCCATATTTTATATCATTTATTTAATTTAATTTGACTTTTAAATGATTAAAATAAAAATAAAATTAAATAAATAAAGTAAATGATGTATGAGAGAATTTTTGGGTTGTGGACATTGCTAGAAGTAAGATTCAAGCATAAAAAGTTAGGCCCATTTGACAAAAAAAATGCAATTTTGGGCATTGTTGACTTTTGACAATTTTCCAAAAATGGCAAAATTTGACAATGTATATCTCCTTCAATTTAGACCCTAAGGGGGTGTTCTTGGACTATCTAGAAATATTAGGATGTCCCCTAAACAACCCTTTTGGTTTCATCCCAATTGGACCTTTCGTGTTCATGTAAGAAGCTTTGACCCAAAAGGTGTTTTTGTTGACTTTTTGGAATGACCAATAATGTCTGAATTCATATATTTCCATGAGTGCCTTTCTTGAGATTGAGGGCTGAAGATGGGTTGTAGGGATTTGGATTCTCTTCAAAGTGAGCCTTGGATGGGAAATTTATGATAAAGTATGAGAAAGTTATGTCTGGTCAAAGTTTGGTTGACTTTTCCTAAGAAACCCTAATTTAGCAACTTTTGAGTTTTGATGAATTAGGAGCATTTCTTGGGGAATCATGATCAATCCTTTATCAAATGATGGATATTACTTAAAAATGTTTATGTTGACCAAAAATCTTGAAGTTTGACTGTATGTGGGCCACAGTTGACTTTTGACCTAATACAGTTGATTTTTAAGCATCTGAGCAGTTGACTGGGCAAACTTCTTGTGCAAGGCATGAATCTTGACATGGATGGTCTTGAGAACATATTAGGACTATGGAGAGAACATGATGCCTTTTGAGCTCACCCATCTTGATGAAAATGGAAACCCTAGTTGGAGGTTCATTGCTTTAGGAGAGAGTTTCTCTGGTCAACTCTTGGGCATCCTTGAGCAAGTTGAGGATTTCAATGAACATATGTTGAGTAAAATGGGAGGGCAAATTTTGGGGTACAACAGTTTCCCCTGTTCAATCTTTTTAAACCTGAGGATGTAGATTGGTTGGTATTCCTTTCGTGATCTGAAGGTAGAAGGGGATTGAACACTAAAGTGCCCATAAATTTGCACTCGCATGAAGTAACACTGATTGGTGATGTATGGAATGGGCTTATAGATGCCATTTTGAATAAGATGATGAAGCATCGTCGGAGATGGGCTTAAAGATGCCATCCAGAAAAGATATCAATGGCATAAGAGATTCCTTTGCGAGAATTCCTATACCTGCCGTTGAGGAGGGCTTCGCTGGAGAATGTTGGTTACGTCTGGGGAAATAGAGTATAGGAGTTTCGGTTGTCCATTACTCTATTGGGGAATTAACTCTTGATTTGAGGAGGCGGAAGTAAGCTGCATATCTAGTCAAGGGCCAGGCTGCACAGTGACTTACTGGGGAAATGTGAAATCGACCGTAATTGGTTGGGTCAAGTATTACAGTGTTATAAACTGTTGTCTAGAGGTAAGAGAGAAGGAACCTGGATCATAGGGTTGCTTCGAAATGGAAGCCTGGATAGTAGGGCTGTGAGAAGGAACTTGGATAGTAGGGTTACTTCAGAATGAAAGCCTAGATAGTAGGACTGTGAGAAGGAACCTGGATAGTAGGGTTACTTCAGGATGAGAGCCTGGATAGTAGGGATATGAGAAGGAACCTGGATAGTAGGGTTACTTCGGGATGAGAGCCTGGATAGTAGGGCTATGAGAAGGAACCTGGATAGTAGGGTTACTTTGAAATGAAAGCCTGGATAGTAGGGCTGTGAGAAGGAACCTGGATAGTAGGGTTACTTCGGGATGAGAGCCTAGATAGTAGGGATATGAGAAGTTTTGTACCCCAAAATTTTCCCTCTCATTTTATTCAACACATGCCCATTGAGGTCCTCAATTTGCTCAAGGATGCCCAAGAGTTGACCAAACAAACTCTCTCCTAAGGCAATGTACCTCAAACTAGGGTTTCCATTTTCAGCAGGATGGTTGAAGTCCAAAGGTCCCAAAATGCTTTTCATGGTCCTAATATGTTCTCAAGAACATCCATGTCAAATTTCATGCCTTGCACAAGAACTTTGCTCAGTCAACTACTCAGGTGCCTGGAAATCAACTGTACTAGGTCAAAAGTCAACTATGGCCCATATACAGTCAAACTTCAAGATTTTTGGTCAACATAAACATTTTGAATTGATATCCATCATTTGATCAAGGTTTGATCACGATTCCTCAAGGAATGCCCCAAATTCATCAAAACCCAAAAGTTGCTAAATTAGGGTTTCTTAGGAAAAGTCAACCAAACTTTGACCAAGCACAACTTCTTCATACTTTATCAGAAATTTTCCATCCAAGGCTCATTTTGAATAGGATGCAATTCCCTACAATTCATCTTTAGCCCACAAGTTCAAAATATGCACTCATCAAAAGATATGAATTTCTACATTATAGGTCCTTTTGAAAAGTCAACAAAAACACATTTTGGGTCAAAGCTTCTTACATGAGCATGGAAGACCCAATTGAGATGAAACCAAAAGGGTTGTTTAGGGGACATCCTAAGCTTTCTAAAAATTCAAAGAAAACCTCTCTAAGGTTAAAATTGGAGGAGATATGCCTTGTCAAAGTTGACCATTTTTGCAAAATTGCCAAAAGTCAAATGTGCTCAAAAATACATTTTTTTGTCAATTGGGCCTAGCATTTCATGATTGCATCTTGCTTGTGACATGGTCCACGACCCAAATCAGCATCTACACTTTATTTGCTTCATTATTTATTTTGATTTTGATTTTTTATTATTTAAAATTCAAATTAAATCAAATAAATAGCAAAAAAATACAAAAGATTGATTTTTGATCTAATTTATTGTAGGAATCAAATCCATTGAGGCTGGCAAATCATATCAAATTAGATCAAGGCAAATTGAAGAAAAATTGGCATGATTATGCTTGTTTTAGAAACATATAATACAAGAACAAAATCAAATCCAATTTCCATGATTGACAAAGATTTAAATCATTTTTCTTAACCTAATTTGTTCTAATATATATACTGAACAAGAACAATGCGCAAGGAGAAGGAGAGAGGTCGTGAAAACTGAAAACAAAACTGCAAAAATTGTCAAAAAGTGGTGGATCGATTTCAAGCTTAGAGGGCAATTCAAAGCATTCTAAGACTACCAATAGACTCATGGACAACTCCAAAATCTGTCTATGGGTTCCAACGAGGGTTTCAAGGATTATGCTCAGAAGTGGAGAGATTTGGATGGAAGAGTTCAACCTCCCTTGGATGACAGAGAGCTCGTGGATATGTTTCTGGGAACTTTGACAGGGCCATTCTTAACCATCTGATTGGAAGTTCATCGGCGGGTTTTACTAAATTGCTCTTAACGGGAGAAAGAGTGGAAGCTGGAATCCGAAGTGGAAAAATTCAGAAGGATGCATCCTATAGTGCTGCAAGGAAGCCGTTTGCAGGAAAAAAAGAAGTCAGTATTGTCTATAACCAAAAGAATCAGAATCGAACCGAGTGTCATCCAGTAGTAGGGGCTGTTATGATTCCCATCCCTGTACCTGCTCAGCAAAGAAATAATCAGCCGAGAGCAGAAAGGCCAGTTAGACAGTTCACTCGGATCAACATGACGTTGTCTCAGGTTTTACCTCAGTTGCTGAAGTCCAATCTGGTTACTCTGAGGGAAGCTCCGAAGAATCCGAACACCACCTCTCCCCACTATAAACCAAATGCTCGTTGTGCTTACCATTCGGAAAGTCTAGGCCATGACACCAACGAATGCTGGACTTTAAAGAACAAAGTACAGGATTTGATTAATGCTAAGGAGATTGAATTTGATCCCCTGGAGACTCCCAACGTTATCACTGCTCCTATGCCGAAACATGGTCGGGGTGTTCATGTCGTTGAAGAAGATGTGTTTGTGACCTATGTGGAAGAATTGGTAACCCCACTCATGACTATCAAAGAGAGTTTGTTGAAGGTCGGTTTATTTCCGGGTTGTGGTGAAGGTTGCCACTTTAGTTCATTTCTATTGACTGGGTGCCCTTCGTTGAAGGCAGGTGTTCAGCGCCTGATGGATGACCAAGAGATTCTATTTGAGAAGACCCCTGTTCTGACTGTTTCTTGAAAAGACATTGTTATCCTAACCATTTCCGCCAATCCTCCCAGGGCCTCCGCTAAGAGACCTGTCAGGATTACATCCAACCCGAAGGTGACTATGTTGATCATAACCATGCCAGGGCCAATCCCATACTCCTCGGACAAAGTTGTTCCTTGGAACTATGGGGCCGACGTCTATTACTACGGCGTAAAGCAGGACATGCTAGCCATTGAAGACAAGATTGCTGAAAATGTTGATTCTGATATCGTCAATATTGCCAGAGCCAGTAAAATAACAAGAAGTGGAAGAGTGTTCTCCCCTGAGATTTCTCCTCCAAAGACTGCTACCGGACCTGTGATCATTCTTGTTGTGGTTCCACCCAAAATTATTACTGCAATTCCAGTAATCACTCCTGTTGACACTCCCATCACCGAGTAAGCCGAGACTCGAGGCAAAGACATATTGATTGAGCCTGTCCTGACAAAGGCTAATTCAGTAAGCATACCAGAAGCTTCCAAGAAAGAAATGAAATAAGTTTTGAAGATAATAAAGAAGAGCGACTACAATGTGGTCGAGCAGCTGGGGCAGTCCCCATCCAAAATTTATATGCTGGCTTTGTTGTTGTGTTTCGAGGCCCACGCGAAGGCTTTGGTTAAGTTTCTAAAGACGGCTCACGTACCACAAGAGACATATGCTGATCAGTTTGAAGTTTGTGTGGCTAGTCTGACTGCTGATAATGGTTTGGGTTTCTGTGACGCGGATCTGACACCAAATGGGAGAAAGCATAATGATGCTCTTCATGTTTACGTTGAATGCAGGGGAACGACTCTGGCCCATGTTTTGGTAGATATTGGCTCCTTGTTGAATGTGCTACCTAAAAAAGCTCTGGACAGATTGGACTGCGAAGGCTTGACCTTGAAGCCTAGCAATATAGTAGTGAGAGCTTTCGATGGTTCGAAGAGGTTGGTGCATGGAGAAGTGGATGTCCCTATCAAATTTGGTTCCCAGACCTTCGACTCCACTTTCTATGTAATGGATATCAAACCATCATATTCTTGCTTGTCGGGATTCCCTTGGATACATGGGGCTGGGGCTGTTACTTCTACCCTCCACCAGATGTTGAAGTACCCAGCAAGAGGAAAGAATGTCACTGTGCATGGTGAAGAGGAGTATATGATCAGTTACTTGAACTCCTTCAGGTACGTAGAAATGGATGGCGAGTTCATCGAGACTCCTTTCCAGAACTTTGAAGAAGTACCTCAGATTATGGCTACAGCAGAAACTACCGACAGTCCTCCGAAGGTCACCAAACCTTCCTTGAAGATGGCTTCTCTCAAGGATGCACAAGCTGTGGTTGAAGAAGGTGGGTCTACCATTTGGGTTCAGCTCCCGGTTATTCATTACAAGTCTGACAAATATGGTTTGGGCTTTACTACAGGTGCTCAAAGATTGTTCGTCGTGCTCGAGCTGGAGGACCTCCCCTACGCATCAATAATTCTGGGGTCAATGCACTTGAAGACGGTGATGATGATTCCGACATTGACAGCTAGATCTTCCCGACTACCAATGGTGGACTCAGTAATTGGACTGCCAAGGACTTTGTACTGATTACTTTTGTTCAGGAGTAATTATCTTTTTGATTTTTTTAGATATGTAATATAAACTCTATAGCCATGTGTCTTACCCGGGGCACAATGGTTCTATTTGTGAGGGTTATCATGTTTCATTTTCATATGACATTAATAAAGCATTGGACGTTTGCATACAAATTTTGTGCTCTTTGTCTTTCTTTTCTTTTATTCTGTCTATACAGCTATGCTCTTACACACACTCACGTATCCAAATGCAGATCTTTATCCACTCTGGATCTCATTGATAACAGTTCTGCTACTGCTCATTATGACTTTGAAAATCCGATCAACCAAGCCGAGGACGAAGGTGAGGAAGATTGTGAGGTACCCGGAGAACTTGCTAGACTATTACAATAGGAAGAAAGGGACATACATCCTCACGAAGAGTCGGTTGAGACATTGAACTTGGGTACAGAGGAAGTCAGAAAAGAAGTTAAGATAGGTGCAAATCTGGAGCTTAGTGTCAAACAGCGGTTGGTATAGATGTTGCATGAGTATGTTGAAATCTTCGCCTGGTCATATGAAGACATGCCGGGATTAGACACGAATATAGTGGTTCATCGTCTTCCGACTAGAGAAGACTGCCCTCCGGTAAAGCAAAAGGTCCGTCGTATACGCCCCGAGATGTCATAGAAGATTAAAGCAGAGGTTATGAAGCAGTTCAACGCGGGGTTCTTAGCTGTCACCTCCTATCTGCAGTGGGTTGCTAATGTGGTTCCAGTACCTAAGAAAGATGGTAAAGTACGAATATGTGTGGATTACAGAGACCTGAACAGGGCAAGCCCCAAGGATGACTTCCCGCTTCTCCACATCGATGTTCTGGTTGACAATACTGCACAACACAAAGTCTTTTCCTTCATGGATGGTTTCTCTGGCTATAATTAGATCAAGATGGCACCTGAAGACATGGAGAAGACAACTTTGTTACATAGTGGGGCACTTTCTGCTACAAAGAGATGCCGTTTGGGTTGAAGAATGCTGGGGCAACTTATCAGCGAGCTATGGTAGCTTTGTTCCATGACATGATTCACCATGAGATAAAGGCTTACGTAGATGACATGATAGCCAGGTCTCAAACCGAGGAAGAACATCTTGATCATCTACAAAATCTGTTTGATAGGTTTAAGACGTACAAGCTGAGGTTAAATCTGAACAAGTGCACCTTCGGGGTGAGGTCTGGTAAGATTTTGGGATTCATCGTCAGTGACAAAGGTATTCAAGTAGACCCTGCAAAGGTGAAGGCCATACAAGAGATGTCGGCTCCCCGTACTGAGAAGGAAGTTAGAGGTTTCTTGGGATGCCTAAATTACATTGCCCGATTCATTTCACATCTGACTGCTACTTGTGAGCCAATATTTAAGCTTCTGAAGAAAGATCAAGTGGTAAAGTGGAATGACGAATGCCAGGTATCCTTTGACAAAATCAAACAATATCTCCAAGAACCCCATATTCTGATGCCTCAGACTGAAGGAAGACCTTTGATAATGTACTTAACAGTGTTAGATAATTCAATGGGGTGTGTGTTGGGGCAACATGATGAATTTGGTCGAAAAGAGCACGGAATATACTACCTTAGCAAAACGTTTACCGACTGTGAAACACGATACTCACTACTCGAGAAAACTTGCTGCGCTTTGGCATGGGCTTCTCACCGACTAAGATAGTATATGTTGACCCACACTACTTTGTTGATATCTAAAATGGATCCGATCCAGTACATTTTCGAGAAGCCCGCTCTCTCCGGAAGGATAACAAGGTGGCAAATGATGTTAACTTAGTACGACATCCAATACACAACCCAAAAGGTAATCAATGGAAGTGTGTTAGCTGATCATTTGGTGCATCAGGCCATGGACGACTACCAGTCCATGAATTTCGAGTTCCTTGATGAGAATATCATGTTAGTAACCGACTGTGAAGAACCTGGACCGGATGAAGGACCTGAGGAAGGATCCGGATGGTCTATGTATTTTGATGGAGCCTCAAATGCACTGGGTAATGGTATTGGTTCTGTAATCATATCTCCCGAGGGCTGTCATACTCCGTTCACTTCCTGATTATGTTTCAACTGTACCAACAACATGGCAGAGTATGAAGCATGTATTATGGGTCTTAGAGCTGCTATTGACCTAAGGATCAAGTTCTTAAGTGTATTCGGGAATTCCGCTTTGGTGATAAGTCAGATCAAAGGTGAGTGGGATACGAAGCACCCGAACCTTATTCCTTACAAAGAGTATGTACTGACACTGCTGGCATATTTTAAAGAGATCGCCTTTGAACATTTCCCACGAGAAGAGAATCAGTTAGTGGATGCGCTAGCTACTATGTCGTCAATGTTCAAGGTCAGGTGGGACAATGAAGCTCCCCTAATCACTATTGAGAGGTTGGATGAATCGGCACACTACTGTGAGATCGATACTGAGAAGATATCCGACAAACCTTGGTTTTATGAGGTGAAAAGGCATCTCGAGGCTCAAGAATACCCCGAGGGGGAATCTGTCAATGACAAGAAATTTCTGAGAAGCTTTTCTGCAAAGTTGTTCCTCAGCAATGGAATCCTCTATAAGCACAATCATGACTCTACCTTATTGCGGTGTGTAGACAAGAGTGAAGCATAGAGGATCATGGAAGACCTACACGAAGGCACCTTTGGCACCAGTGGACATACCATGGCAAAGAAGATCCTACGGGCAGGATACTACTGCTCCACTATGGAAGCCGATTGTTATCAGCATTCTCGAACCTGTCACAAGTGCCAAATCCATGCTGATAAGGTGCACGTGCCCCCAGTTCCCTTGAATATTTTGATGGCTCCTTGGCCATTTGCAATGTGGGGCATTGACATGATTGGTGAGATCAGACCTACCACGTCCAACAGGCATCGCTTCATCCTAGTGGCCACTGATTACTTTACGAAGTGGGTTGAGGCTTCCTCCTTTGCTACGGTTACCAAGAATGTGGTGGCACGGTTCATCAAGCATAACTTGGTTTGTCTTTATGGTATCCATGAGAGAATCATCACGGACAATGGTACTAATCATAACAACTCGATGATCAATGATCTCTGTAAACAGTTCAAGATTCAGCATCACAACTCTTCTCCTTATCGTTCGAAGATGAATGGGGTTGTCGAAGCTGCTAATAAGAATATCAAAAAGATCATACAGAAGATGACGGTGACGTACAAAGACTGGCACGAGATGTTACCGTTTTCTCTTCACAGGTACCGTACTTCAGCACGTACGTCAATAGGGGCAACATCCTATTCTCTGGTATATGGCATGGAGGCTATCCTACCCATAGAGGTCCAGATCCCTTCTCTATGGATTATGAAGGATGCGGGTTATAGAGAAGACAATTGGATCCAGACTCGACTTGATCAATTGAATTTAATCAATGAGAAACGACTTACTGTTGTCTGCCATGGTCAAATGTATCAGAAACGGATGATCAAGGCCTTCAACAAGAAAGTTAGACAACAAGTGTATCAAGTAGGGGACCTGGTAATCAAGCGCATCATACTGCCGCAAGGTGATCCCAGGGGAAAATGGACCCCCACCTATGAGGGACCATTTGTAGTCAAGAACATATTTTCCAGTGGGGCCATGATTCTGACCACCATGGATGGTGACGACCTTCCACACCTTGTCAATGCGGACATAGTGTAAAGATACTACGCATAATAAAGACCCGTTAGGTTGACATACCTAGGCAAAAATAAGGGCATCCCGGCGAACCAAAAGGGTTCAGGCAAAAATTAGGGAGAAAAATGAAAAAAAATCTGTACACCCGGCAAGTCGAAAACCCGAAAGGGCGGCTTGGGAAAAAAAGGGTATCCCGGTGGACTGAAAACCCGAAAGGGCGGTCCAGGAAAAACTTAGAGATTAAAGCGTATCACTATGTCCCATTGAATAACCTTGCAATCAGACTTCAGTAATCAGATATCAAGCTCAAACGGTACCAATCAATCCAGTCAGCTTCGGACAAGCAGCAAAGTGATGAGATGCTCGAACACATAGGGGCAATAGCAGAATTGAAACCCAATGGGATCAGTACACGTAGCTGTTTTCTTTATGTATACAATTTCTGTAAAATTTCCATTTTTTATAGTGGCGTTCTCTTACTAGAACATCAGCCTCCTTGTTAGAAACGCCTGTTATAGGAAAATTTCAAATCAATACAAATCATCTTTTGAGTACAAAACTCTGTGTTTGTTTTTCCTTTTTCTGTTTTGTTGTGCAAAAAACGTCCAATGTTTTATTCTTGACATATGCATTTGAATATGATTACTGTTCACAAATATCTGCATATAAAACAGAAAGACAGTTACTAAGAACTCAAAGAAACTGGTACAAAAACCTAAATATCGACAACTACCCTGTCCATCATGGTACAAGGGGTAGAGACAGTTGGAAGCAAAGTCACTATCAAATATAAGCCAATGATACCTATACTCCCCGCAGAGCTGAGACAACCAAGGTTCGACCACCGTATCCCCAAGCAGGAATTCCTTCCCCAGCAGGTTCCTTCAGAAAGCTAATGTCTGCATTCCCCAGTCGAGCTTCATAACTGTTGTACCCCAAAATTTTCCCTCCCATATTTCTCAAAACATTTCAAGAAAGATCTTCAAGTTGCTCAAGGTAGTCCAAGGGTTGGCCAGACAAGCACTCTCCTAAGGTAGTCTACCCCAAATTAGGGTTTTGTGTTGCATCAAGATCCTTGAGTCCAAGTAACCCCAAGTCCTCAACACATTTTCCTAATATGTTCTCAAGATCATCCATGTCAGGTTTCAAGCCTTGCGGAGAAAGTTTGCTTAGGCAATTGCTCAAAACTCCAAAAATCGATTGTGCTAGGGCAAAAGTCAACTGTGACCTACATAAAGTCAAACTTCAATATTTTTTGTCAACATCCTCATTTTTAAGTATATTTCATCATTTGATCAAGGTTTTATCATGATTCATCAAGGATTGCTCACAATTCATCAAGATTCAAAAGTTGCTAAATTAGGGTTTTGTAGCAAAAGTCAACTCAACTTTGACTAAGCATAACTTTCTCATAATTTATGATAAATGACCCATCCAAAGCTCATTTTTAAGATGATGAAATTTCCTACAATCCATCTTCATCTCCCAAGATCAAAAAATGCACTCACAAGAAGTTATGAATTTGGACATTATAGGTCATTTTGAAAAGTCAACAAAACACTTTTTTTATCAAAGCTTCATACATGAGCATGGAATATCAAAATTATATGAGACCAAAAGGTTTGACTATATTACATCCCAATATTTCTAAAAAGTCAAAGAACACCTCCAAAGAGTCAAAATTGAGGAAGTTATGCATTGTTGAAGTTGACCCTTTTTGCAAAATTGTCAAAAGTCAACTATGCCTAAAACTTCAATTTTTGCCAAATGGGCCCATTCTTTTTCACTTGTTTTGGGTTGGCATTATAGCCCACGTGATCTAGCCTTGGCCATGTGTCCATATCATATTTTTATTAATTATTTTGATTTTTATATGAATTTATTTGATTTAAATCAAATTAAATCAAATAAAAATCAAATCATTGATAACAAAGGATCTTTTGATTTGTTTCAGGCTCTAATTATAGCTAGCAAGGTAACGAAACTCGTATCAACGCAATTGTGTACAAAAAGATTGCAAAGGAACCAATTTTTGAAAGTTTTAAAGGAGGATCAAATCAAATATCAAAGTGATTGAAAGAGGAAGATTTGGACAGAATTTGCAACCCTAATGCATTGTACAATACATAAGGAGGCGAGGCATATCAAAATTAGTGTTGGAGATCAAGCATAGAGCCAAAATTTTTTTTTGCAAAAACAAGCAAAAAGTGTGAGATCGATACAGGGCTTAGAGGCATCCTTAAGGCTTAGCACTTGTCCCAATCGTCTCCTAGAAATCTCCACAAGCGAAAGCAACCAAAAGCACACGTTTTCAGACCCTCCCACGCGCTGTAAGTCACTCACGAACTCGCCCTGTTCTTGATTTCGTATTTTGAAAATTAGGAATTGTTAACATGAATTGATGGCATATTATTGATCACCATATCATTTGCAAGCATTTTACAATAGCCAATTTCATTTATATGTCCTATATCGTGAATCACCATTGCTAGGGTTTTGTATTTGGTTTTAGGGTTTTTTGTTTCAGGAATAATTAGCCTTCATGATGGCTATGGCTGTGATCAGAGGGATGAGACAAGTCTAACCATGGTGTTAGATTCCATTTATGTTGCCTGTGGAAGAATTTGGAGTGAGGCTACGATATTAGCTGTGGATAAAATCCGCAGGTAAAAGCTCCAATTTCCAAGGACAGGGATGATGAGTTGGCACTCCCCTATAGGACCATTCAAATATTTGCGTGCATTTTTTATTATTTTTCCAATATTTCTTTTGTTTCATATATTATCTGCAGTGCTTGATTAACATACAATAAGAAACAAGTGTCCCAGCGGAAGCCAGCTAAGCTCTCAAAGCGTTAGAGGCTGGAGGTCAGGGGTTCGATCGCTGCCTCCAGCATTTGTTATTTTTCCAAATTATTGCAGGAAATCTAGTGCACGCCTAAGCTGGAGACCCACCATGGACACTCACCATCCAGCACGCCAGATGGCCAGATGGCCAGATCTGGTGGCCAGCATTGAAGGTGTACCAAAAGGCCAAGTCAATGCATACGCAGGGGATCACAAAAGTCAATTGGATCTTCACAAATGGGCCAGAAAATTTCTATTGACACCTCAAAATCAGGCCCATTCTCACTTCTTTTTATATTTTGTTTATTTTATTTAATTGTTTTATTTTGTTTAATTTAATTACTAACCAATAAATTAATTTCTTTTTTATCAAAAAAAAATCACAAAAATATTTTTTATCCAATTAAATTTCAGAATTTTATTTTTCATTAATAAATATTAATTAATTAATTAGGTTGATTAATTAGGTAACTTTAATTTATTTTGCAAATAATAAAAAAATCAATTAGAATAATTAGGTTTTAACATTAGTTTAATTATTTTATTTTCTTTCCTAAAATAACAAAAACTCCAAAAATGTGTCATTTATTATTTTTCATTAATTAATTTATTTATTAATTAATTTAGCATTTAATTTTAGGATTTAATTTCTTTTCTTAAAAACAAAAAACAAAAAAAAACATTTTCTTTAATTAGGAGGGTCAAAACCCTAGCTTCGCATTCGATTTAATTTCGCACCGCGCGCTTTATTTTTCTTTACTCAATTATTGTATCTCCTCCCGGTTTGTACTAAATAATTAGGACATTTATTTTTTCCGCTATTTTTATTTTCAAAGGGTTGCTTTTGGCGATGTAAATACCTGATGCCTTGTAATAATTTAGTTTAAATTCCGCACCTTTAATTTCTGCAAATTATACAACTGCTAGATGTTTGATAATAGGGTTTGCATGACAAGAATGAATGCCTAATTTAAAAACAGTTAGATCACCTTAAACATGTGCAAAGATAAAAATAACTGAAATCAACACACCCTCACATGCGCACTCTTAGGGTACACCCCACTTGGTTGCCTTCATACATGGTCATTAAGTATAGGTTGTTTTAGAGGTTGCCCTCTTGCCTAAAAGATCATAGTTGCCTCAAAATGGTTGCCTCGGATATTGTTGCCTCGAATACATGATCTAAGACATTAGGGTTACCACTAAGGCGTCCTAACATTGCTTTAGTGACCGTATGTCCCTCTTTCGAATTGACCCTCAAACTCCAACGACGGTGCTACCTACTCACTAATAGTGGGATAACATTGTCTAAAGAAAACAAACATAGAACAATTCCTTTTTCGAGTAGGCAAATTAGTTCTTAGATACTTGCTCATCCAAAACAAAACTTTTTTCACACTTACACTTTTACGAACAAGTTTTCAAAAACACTTCATTACACTCTTGAGGACAGAAGCAAGAGTTAAATCGAAGTTAAAACAAAAACTTTTCAAAACCCACAAACACAAAGAAAACAATTTTGAAAACAATGAGCAAGTACCTAAGAGCCCATGGATAACCACGGATAGAAAGGGTGTTAATACCTTCCCTTTCTATAATCTACCCCCGTACTCAAAAACATCTAAAAAAGGAACTTTTCTGTGCTTTTTTCCTTTAATTGTTGGATAAAATAAAATTCGGTGGTGACTCTTGCTTACCGCGACATTTTGCAAAAACAAACGCAAAATGCAAATCAGCACTTCAAAACAGTCTGGTTTTGGCCACCGTATCACAGAACTGGCGACTCTGTTGGGGATAATATAAGTGGGGTGTACCTTAGGATTAATTCATATTGTTTTCAATTGTTTAATCTGTTTGCTTTATCTTTGTGGGTTTGAATCAGAGTTACTATAGATCCTAACCCAGATCTGGGGATACCTTTTAGGTAAGTAGCAATAGACTGTGAGGGAACTGTACGGTGTAGAGCGATACGGTTGAAGCAGTAGCTACGTTGGTGTGACGCATTAGTTAGTACCGATATCCCTTGTGGCGCAACAAGGAGAATATGGGTCTGCTAAGGGGTCATTAAAAACCAACTGACCTTAGAACCTATAATTGACCAACTTGGCCATAGAAATGTAGCAGTATGCTACACTCATTGAGACCAAACTCTCGCAATGATTCTGGCCGCAAGAAAAGGTTGCTAAACTAGAATTGTGACTGATCGAGGGTGGTCAGTGATATTGAGATCCTCTAGAACCCGATTACTATTACTAGGACAGGTTGAACCAACTAAACTGAAAGAGGGTAGTACCTAAACTCCATGCCATCCTGAAATTTAAGGGCTATCTATGTGACTTGTTTGCCCTTACCATGTTTCCTATCTGTGAATACCTGTGGTGTGTTTCTATCATGACATCATGCATCATGACATTGCATGCATATTGCATTGGACTAACCATTTCAAAGACCAATGGGATTCATCTTTGTTCTGTTTTGTAGATCATGGCATCTATGCGTAGAAACACTATTTAGATCAGCTTTGTACAAATTCCTACTCAACTTAAGGATTTGGTTTCTAAGGTTCCTGACACTTCCTCTTTTGACAGAAGACATGGTCACCTCCTCAGTCTAGTCACTTCCAAGCTGGATGAACAGATGATGAGTGTCTTATTCCAGTTCTTTGATCCATTGTACCACTGCTTTACCTTCCCGGACTATCAGTTGGTCCCTACCTTGGAAGAGTTCTCTGATATACTTGGTATTTCTATTCTAGAGCAGACGCCATTTACAGGTTGGGAGATAAATCTTAAGCCAGAGGATGTTGCTACAGCCCTACATCTGACAAAGGCTTAGGTAATATCTAATTGGGAAACTCAGAGTGGGACAAAAGGCTTCTTGGCTAAGTTCTTGGTTGATCAGGCTAATCAGTTCTGGGACAATTTAGACTTTCAGGCGTTTGAAGACATTCTGGCTCTTCTCATTTATGGCCTAGTTCTGTTCCCTAATTCAGTTTCCTTTATTGACGTGAATGCAGTGAAGATTTTCATGTCCTGTAATCCAGTGCCCACTCTCTTGGGTGATATTCTGTACACTATTTATGCCCGTACTGCTCGGAAACGGGGAACCCTTATGTACTGTGCACCATTGTTGGCGAGGTGGTTTATTTCTCACCTCCCCAAATCTTTTTTGAAGAACAAGGAAGGCATGGGTTGGGCCTACAGGATTATGTCCCTTACTCACACGGACATCATCTGGAGTACTAAAGACATGGAAGAAGTAGCTATTATTGATCGCTGTGGGGAATACCCCAATGTTCCATTGCTGGGGATTAGAAGAGGGATCACCTATAATCCTTGTTTGGCCTTACGAAAATTTGGGCGAGCTAGGAGGTATGAACCTTATGAGTTGCTGCTTCCAAGCATTGTTTTTGACTTCCAGGGAGATGCTGAGGGACACCACCACAAATTTATACGAGCCTGGGATAGAGTCAACAGGTATGATCCGCATGAGCTAGGCATGAAGACTTCTCTTCTGATGGAACCATATCTCTGGTGGGTTCGAGCCCGTGCCCAAAAGCTCGGAATGCCATATGAAGCTGTCTTACTGGTAATTATTGAGAGTACTGATGAAGAAGGGGTTCCTCCTACCATCCTCCACCCATACATGCCTACTTACATTGGGGCATTAAAGAGGTCTTGGATCCAGCTAAGGGAAGAACGGGATACTTACAGAGAAAAGTATCATGAGCAGGAGCAGAAAATCCTAAGGCTTACAAGGCAGCTGGAGAATGAGAAGTTCCTCAACGACTATGTCAGCACCAACGGAAAACGACCCTGGGAGCGCTGATGTCTTTTGTTATTTCTAGTTTTGATTTACTTTTAAGTTTTTCTTTTTGTAACGCCTTAAAGGCATCTGTTGAACATTGAATTCGAGTTTTCATCTAATAAAAGTGTGTTTCATTTTGGTTTATGAATTTGAATCTCCAAAGTCTTTGAAATCATATCATATACATTCCATTCCCATACACCTCGTTACAGGTACCCTTACAGGTTTCTCATCTTCTTCGATGTTTATTTCAGCACATCATGTCTTCTGAAACATCAACTGAACAAGCCATCAAGGCGCTGCAAGCTCAAAACGCTCAGTTCCAGGAAATGTTCATGAACTTGGCCAAGGGTCAGCAAGATCTGAAGACTCTTATCTTAAAGGATAAGAAGAAGAAGAAGAAGAAGATGGTCCTCCTGAATATGGGTCGCAGATTCGGAAACAATTTGCGGGAAGATGTTGATTTATCTCACTCACCTGGAGGGAGACATAATCAGGAAGAAAGGAGGGCTCCTAGCCCTGTGGTTTCTGACAATGAGACTGACTTTGATGAAGACCAGTATCCTCCGGCAGAGGACAGGTATAAGCAACTCGAAGACCGGTTGAGCGCAATGGAGGTCCAGAAAGTCCCTGGTCTGGACTTTGGAGATTTAGGTCTGGCATCTGGGGTGGTGATTCCCCACAAGTTTAAAGCACCAGTCTTTGCTAAATACGACGGGGTCTCCTGCCCAAAGCTACACCTCTGCTCGTATGTTAGAAAGATTCAGCCATACACTGCTGATAAGAACCTCTGGATTCATTTCTTTCAAGATAGTCTTTCAGGGACTCAACTTGAATGGTTTTACCAACTAGAAGGAGCTAACGTCCTTAACTGGGAGGACATTGCCTCTTCTTTTTACAAGCAATACCAGTACAATGCCGACCTTGCTCCCATGCGTACCCAACTTTAGGGTATGTCTATGGGTGCGAGCGAAGGTTTTAAGGACTACGCTCAGAAATGGATGGACCTTGCTGGGAGAGTACAACGACCTCTGGCTGATAGAGAGTAAGTGGATATGTTTCTGGGGACCTTGTCTAGTCCGTATTTTAATCATCTGATTGGAAGTTCATCGTCCGGATTTACTGATCTGATTATGACCGGGGAAAGAGTTGAGGCCGGTATCAAGAGCGGTAAAATACAGAAGGTGTTTCATCAAGTACCGAAAATAAGCCTTTTAAGAAGGAATCCAGCGCAGTTTACAGCTCAAAGAGCCATAACCGACTTGAGCGTCGCCAAGCAGTCAATGCGGTTGTTATATCAATACCTGTTATTGCCCCACAACGCAACAATCAGCCAAGAGCCGAGAGGCCACAAAGACAATTCACTCAGCTCCATATGACCCTGTCTCAGATTCTGCCGCATTTGTTAAAGACCAACTTGGTGATTCTGAAGGAAGCCCCGAAGAATCCCAATACAACATCACCACTGTACAATCCGAACGCCCGATGTGCCATTCACTCCGATAGCCTGGGGCATGATACGAATGACTGCTGGGTCTTGAAGAATAAAGTACAGGATCTGATTGATGCTAAGGAGATTGAGTTCGAAGCGCCTGAAAAGCCTAATGTTATGAATGCTCCTATGCCCAGGCATGGAGTGAATGCCGTAAATGATGACTCATTTGTGACTTCCGTAAAAGACATTGCTACTCCATTGATGATTGTGAAGAAGAACCTTCTGTTAGCCGATTTATTTTTGGGCCGTGGTGAAGGTTTCCATCTGTGTTCCGTCCTACCTACTGGTTGCCATCTATTGAAGTCAGGTGTCCAATGCCTGATGGATAATAAAGAAATTCTATTTGATAAGACTTTGGTTCCATTGATTCCTTTTGAAGACGTTTCTATAATTACCATTTCCGCCAATTCTTCCAAGGCTTCCTCGAGAAAGCCTGTTAGAATTACATTTGTTCTGAGAATTGCTCCGTTGATCATTACCATTCTAGGGCTTATCCGTTACACGTCAGATAAGGCTGTCCCGTGGCACTATGGGGCTGATGTATATTATCACGGGATTAAACAATACTTCAAGGTTGGAGAGGCTGATACTGACGTCAGCAATATTGTTGGATCTAGCAAGGTTACCCGCAACGGAAGACTTTTCTCTCCTGAAATTTCCCCACCAACTGTTCGGAAACCTGTTGTTATTACACCTGCCAGTATACTGGCTATTGTCCCTGTTCATGTTCCAATCCTTACCCCTGTCACCAAGTCATCTGACACTCGGGGCAAAGGGATCACCGGTGAGCCTTCCCGAACAGAGGCACCGAAGAAGATTATTGTTGAAGCCTCTAGACAGGAGATAGAGGAAATTTTGAAGACCATCAAAAAGAGCGACTACAATGTAGTCGAACAGCTTGGGCAAACCCCGTCAAAGATCTTCATGTTGTCTTTATTTTTATGCTCAGAAGCCCATGCTAAGACTCTGATTGCTTTCCTGAAAACTGCACACGTGCCCCAGGAAACATCTGTTGATCAGTTCAAAGATTGTGTGGCGAGTTTAACTACTGATAATGGTTTGGGTTTCTCCGATGCCGACTTGACTGCCAAGGGGAAGAATCACAATGATGCTCTACATGTTTCAATTGAGTGCAGGGGCACTACTCTGGCTCACGTGTTAGTGGATATTGGGTCCTCGCTGAATGTTTTACCCAAGAAAGCGTTAGACCAGTTGGACTGTGAAGGGTTGGTACTGAAGCCAAGCAACATTGTGGTTAGGGCCTTTGACGGGTCCAAGAGGATGCTACACGGAGAAGTGAATATCCCAGTTAAGGTTGGTTCTCAGATTTTCGCATCTACATTCTATGTGATGGACATTCGGCCATCTTATTCTTGTTTGCTGGGTCGCCCGTGGATCCACAAAGTTGGGGCAGTAACTTCTACGCTCCACCAGATGCTGAAATACCCAATGAAGGGGAAAATTGTTACCGTACGAGGCGAAGAGGAATACATGGTGAGCCACCTCAACTCTTTATGGTATGTGGAAATGGACGGGGAGTTCATTGAAACCCCGTGTCAACATTTTGAAGAAGTCCCCCAGACGTTGGCGTCGGCTGAAACTGTTACTGAAGATCCTCCAATGAAGATGGCTTCCCTCAAGGATGCCCGGGCTGTTAATGAGAAAGAAGCTCAAAGGGATGTTCGGCGTGTGCGGACTGGAAGACCTCCCCTGTTCATCTCTAATTCAGGAGTAAATGCAATCGAGGATGATGTTGAAGAGTCTGAGTTTGACAGTTGGATTTACTCGACTGCTGATGGTGGACTAAGCAATTGGACGGCAAAGGACTTCATTCCAATTTCTTTTATTACCCAGTAATGATACTTTTGTTTAAAGTTTGTAAAAAACAATTTTTTGAAAAAGTTTACGGCCTGGTGTCTTACCCGAGGCACCGTGGCTTTGTTTGTAAGGGCTTTATATGTGTCATTACCATATATCATTAATAAAAGCATTGGATGTTTCTTGCATTTCAAATTTTACGCTCCTTGTTTTTCTTTTTCTATCTTGCAAAACAACTATTTTACATACACTCACATATACAGGTCTACGTCCATTCTGGATCCCACTGATAACAACTCTGCTACTACCAGTTATGACTTTGAAAGTCCGATCAACTTAGCCGAAGACGAACATGAAGAAGATTGCGAAGTTCCTGGTGAACTTGCAAGACTGTTACTTCAGGAAGAGAGGGCCATACAACCGCATGAAGAGCCAGTAGAATCAGTGAATCTGGGTACAGAGGTAAACAAGAAAGAGGTCAAGATCAGTGCAAATCTGGAGCCTAGTGTTAAGCAACGGTTGATTCAGATGCTGCATGACTACGTTGAGATCTTTGCTTGGTCTTATGAAGATATGCCTGGGTTGGATACCGATATTGTGGTTCACCGCCTGCCTACTAAGGAAGACTGTCCTCCAGTAAAACAGAAGGTCTTCCGAATGCGCCCGGAGATGTCTGAGAAAATCAAGGCTGAGGTTATGAAACAATTTGACGCCGGTTTTCTAGCAGTTACTTCTTACCCACAGTGGGTTGCCAACGTGGTTCCTATGCCGAAGAAGGATGGTAAGGTTCGAATGTGTGTTGACTATAGGGATCTGAACAGGGCAAGCCCCAAGGATGATTTCCCTCTACCTCATATCGATGTTCTGGTTGACAACACCGCTGAGCACAAGGTCTTCTCCTTTATGGATGGTTTCTCCAGTTACAATCAGATTAAATTGGCTCCCGAAGACATGGAGAAGACAACCTTCGTTACTCAATGGGGTACCTTTTGATACAAGGTCATGCCTTTCGGATTGAAGAATACTGGGGCAACGTATCAGTGCACCATGGTCGCTTTGTTCCACAATATGATCCATCATGAGATTGAGGTATACGTTGACGACATGATTGCAAGATTCCAGACTGAAGAAGAACATCTTGACCACCTTCAAAAGTTATTTGATAGGTTGAAGTTGTACAAGTTGAGGTTAAACTCGAACAAGTGTACCTTCGGGGTGAGGTCTGGTAAGCTGTTGGGTTTCGTCGTAAGTGATAAAGGTATTCAAGTGGATCCTGCAAAAGTGAAGGCTATACAGGAAATGCCAGCTCCCCGAACAGAAAAAGAAGTCAGAGGCTTTCTGGGACGTCTGAACTACATTGCCCGATTCATCTCACACCTGACAGCTACTTGTGAACCAATCTTCAAGTTAATGAAGAAAGATCAAGTGGTAAGATGGAATGATGAATGTCAGGCCGCTTTCGAAAGGATCAAAGAATATCTCCAATAGCCACCTATTCTGATGCCTCCAGTTGAAGGGAGACCCTTGATTTTATACTTGACAGTACTCAACAAATCAATGGGGTGCGTGCTGGGGTAGCATGACGAGTCTGGCCGACAAGAGCATGCTATTTATTACCTTAGCAAAAAGTTTACCGACTGTGAGACCCGATACTCACTGCTCAAGAAAACTTGCCGCGCTTTTGCATGGGCTGCTCGCTGGCTGAGACAGTATATGCTGACTCACACTACTTTATTGATATCAAAGATGGATCCAATCAAGTATATCTTCGAGAAGCCTGCCTTGTCCGGAAGAATAGCAAGATGGCAGATGATCTTGACTGAGTATGACATCCAATATACGACCCAAAAGGCAATCAAAGGAAGTGTGTTGGCAGATCATTTGGCACATCAGGCAGTGGAATATCATGATAGTAACCGACTGTGAAGAACCTAGACCGGATGAAGGACCTTAGGAAGGATCCCGATGGTCTATGTCTTTGATGGAGCTTCAAATGCTTTAGGTAATGGCATTGGCGCCGTGATCATATCTCCTAAAGGCTCTCATACTCCATTCACCGCCCGACTATGTTTCAACTGCACCAACAATATGGCGGAATATGAGGCGTGCATCATGGGTCTTCAAGCAACAATTGACCTAAGGATTAAGTTCTTGAGTGTGTTCGGAGATTCCGCTCTCGTGATTAGTCAGATCAAAGGCGAGTGGGATACGAAACACCCAAATCTTATTCCTTACAAGGAGTATGTATTGACGTTGCTTCCGCACTTTGAAGAGATAACCTTTGAACACTTCCCTAGAGAGGAGAATCAGTTAGCGGACATGTTAGCTACGATTTCTTCTATGTTCAAGGTTAATTGGGACAACGAGGCTCCCCGGATTACCATTGAAAGGTTGGACGAACCTGCACATTGCTGTGACATTGAGACTGAAGAGGTAGCAGATAAACCCTAGTTTCATGAGGTGAAGAGGTATCTTGAAGCTCAAGAGTACCCCGAGGGTGCATCTGTTAATGATAAGAAGTTTCTGAGGAGGTTCGCGGCAAAGTTCTTCATCAGTAATGACATCCTTTACAAGCGTAACCTTGATTCAACCTTACTGCGATGTGTGGATAAGAACGAGGCAGAAAGGATCATGGTAGAGTTACATGAAGGTACTTTTGGAACTCATTCCAATGGACACACCATGGCAAAGAAGATCCTACGGGCAGGATATTATTGGTCTACAATGGAAGCCGTCTGTTATCAACATTCTCGGACCTGTCACAAGTGCCAAGTCTATGCTGACAAGGTGCACATACCTCCAGTTCCTCTGAATGTCTTGACAGCTCCGTGGCCTTTTGCAATGTGGGGCATTGACATGATTGGTGAGATCAGACCTACGACATCTAACGGGCATCGTCTCATCCTGGGAGCTATTGATTACTTTACGAAGTGGGTTGAAGCAGCTTCCTTTTCTACTGTAACCAAGAACGTCGTGGCACGGTTTATTCGGCACAATTTGATCTGTTGATACGGTGTACCAGAGAGGATCATTATAGATAATGGTACAAATCTCAATAATAAGATGATCACCGAGCTCTGCAAGCAGTTCAAGATACAACATCACAACTCTTCTCCCTACCGGCCGAAGATGAATGGGGCTGTTGAAGCGGCTAATAAGAACATTAAGAAGATTGTGCAGAAGATGACGGTGACATACAAAGATTGGCAGGAGATGTTACCATTTGCTCTTCATGAGTACCGTACCTCAGCGCGGATATCAATAGGGGAAACACCCTATTCCTTGGTTTATGGCATGGAGGTCGTCTTTTCCATTAAAGTTCATATACCCTCTCTTCGGATTATGAAGGATGCAGGTTTGAGAGAAGATGACTGGATCCAGACCCGGCTTGATCAGCTGAACTTAATCGACGAAAAGAGACTTACTGCTATTTGTTATGGTCAGACGTATCAAAAGTGGATGATCAAGGCATTTAACAAGAAAGTTAGACGACAAGAGTATCAAGTTGGGGATCTGGTGATCAAGCGCATCATCCTACCTCAAGGTGACCCCAGGGGCAAATGGACCCCTACTTACGAAGGGCCCTTTGTGGTTAAGAACATTTTCTCAGGAGGAGCTATGATTCTAACCACCATGGATGGTGACGACCTTCCTCACCCTGTCAATGTAGACATAGTGAAAAGATACTACGCATAATCAAAGACCCGCTAGGTCGACTGGCCTAGGCAAAAATAAGGGCTTCCCGGTGAACCAAAAGGGTTCGGGCAAAAATAAGGGATGGAAATGAAAAAAAAAATTGTACACAAGGCAAGTCGAAAACCTGAAAATGCGGCTTGGGCAAAAAAGGGTATCCTGGTGGACTGAAAACCCGAAAGGGCGGTCCAGGCAAAAATAAGGGATTAAAGCGTAACGCTATGTCTCATTAAATCACCTTGCAACCAGACTTCGGTATCGACTATCAAGCTCGGATGGCACTAATCAATCTGATCTACCTTCAACCAAGTAGCAAAATGATGAGATGCTCGAGGATATAAAGGCAATAGCAGAGTTGGAACTCAGTGGGATTGTTCACATAGCTGTTTTTCTTTCTTTTTACACAAATTGTATAAATTCTATTGTTCGGAAGTGTTCTCTTACTAGGACGTCAGCCTCTTGTACAAAAACGCCTATTTATAGGCCAAACTTCAAAATCAATACAATTCATTTTCAGAGAAATTCCGAACTGTTTTTCCTTTTTCTGTTTTGTTTTGCAAAGAACGTCCAATGTTCATTTTTGATATATGCTTTTGACATTAATTGCTGCTCATGAATATTTACATGCGAAACAAAAGACGATTACTTGTAATATCAGAAACAGGGGCAATTAAGATTTGTCCAAGCTTTACAGTTGCTCTGTCCACCAGGTACGAGGATAAATTTAGCCGAAGAATATGGCTAAGGCATATTCACTCCTTGTAGAGAAAGAAAAGACAGTAATGTTAACTTTCCCAAGCTGAGGCTCACAACTGCGAACGAGTCGACAATATTCTCCCCAAGCAGAGTTTATCTACCATCAGCACTAAAAAGTCTTATCATCCCCAGCGGAGCATAAAAAATCTTCCCTAGTGGAGTTTGAAAGAATCATCCCCAATAGACTCTAGAAGATTGTCCCCAGTAGAGCCTAAAAGGTTATCCCCAGTGAAGTCACAACTGGAAAATCATCCCCAGCGGAGTTCATTCCTCCCACAAATAGAAACTCAATCCCCAACAGGATTCAGTGTCACCGGCAACAGTAGTTCATCCCCAGCTGAATTTGTCAACGGAATCCTCAGCAGAGCATCTCTTCCCCACAGAGTAATCTCCTCATTAGTTTATTTCCCAGCGAAGTTATCCTCTCCCGCAGGTTTATTCTCACAAACATCTTCATTCGTTATCCCCAGCAGAAACGAAGAATTCAACTCTTTTCTCCAGCAGCTATCCGGGATTTATTTTCCACAGCTAAAAACATTACATTTCCATACATCATGACACATGCATATACGCATCATACAACACAGTCTCATTTATTTTGAGAACATTATTTCCTGATACATATCATACATTACATACAACTAACCTTTACCTTTCAGGAATGATGTGGTCAAATTCTCACAAAATTCAAAGCTATGAAGCGTTTACCTCAGTTGAATTACGGACAAGTTCCTAAATCTCAGCAGAGATGTTTTCTTAGTTGAAGTACGGGCGAGTTCCTAAATCTCTACAAAAGTGTTCCTCCGTTGAAGTACGGGCAAGTTCCTAAATCTCAGTAGAGAAGTTTTCTCAGTTGAATTACGGACGGGTTCCTAAATCTCGACGAAGATGTTTCCCCATTTAAATTACGGACAAGTTCCTGAATCTCAGCAGAGATGTTTTCTCAGTTGAAGTACGGGCGAGTTCCTAAATCTCGACAAAAGTGTTCCTCCGTTGAAGTACGGGTAAGTTCCTAAATCTCAGCTGAGAAGTTTTCTCAGTTGAATTACGGGCGAGTTCCTAAATCTCAACGAAGATGTTTCCCCAGTTGAATTACGGACAAGTTCCTAAATCTCAGTAGATATGTTTTCTCAGTTGAAGTACGGGCGGGTTCATAAATCTCGACAAAAGTGTTCCTCCGTTGAAGTACGGGAAAGTTCCTAAATCTCAGCAGAGAAGTTTTCTCAGTTGAATTACGGGCGAGTTCCTAAATCTCGACGAAGATGTTTCCACAGTTGAATTACGGACAAGTTCCTAAATCTCAATAGAGATGTTTTCTCAGTTGAAGTACGGGCGTGTTCCTAAATATCGACAAAAGTGTTCCTCCGTTGAAGTATGGGCAAGTTCCTAAATCTCAGCAGAGAAGTTTTCTCAATTGAATTATGGGCGAATTCCTAAATCTTGACGAAGATGTTTCCCCAGTTGAATAATGGACAAGTTCCTAAATCTCAGCAGAGATGTTTTCTCAGTTGAAGTACGGGCGAGTTCCTAAATCTCGACAAAAGTGTTCCTCCATTGAAATACGGCCAAGTTCCTAAATCTCAGCAGAGATGTTTTCTCAGTTGAATTACGGGCGAGTTCCTAAATCTCGACGAAGATGTTTCCCTAGTTGAATTACGGGCAAGTCCCTAAATCTCAGCAAAGCAGTTGAATTACGGACAAGTTCCTAAATCTCGACACCTCAGTTGAATTACGGACGAGTTCCTAAATCTCGACATCTTAGTTGAATTACGGACGAGTTCCTAAATCTCAGCAAAAATATTTCCTCAGTTGAGTACAGACAATAGAAGTTCCTAAATATCAACAGAGATGACTCAGCAGCCGAATAACGGACGCTGAAGCTCCTAAATTTCTACTTCTCTCAACAAAGATCAGACTTCCCCAACGGAATCTTCCACAACAACAGGTATAAGCTCTCGCTAAGGAATCTCTTATGTTATCGACACTCCTTCAGATGGCATCCTTAAGCCCATCCCCTTGCCAGCAATCTCCAAATGGCATCTGTAAGCCCATTCCCGGCATCACAAAACAATTACCACTTCATGCGAGTGCAAATATCTGGGCACTCTAGTGTTCAATCCTCTTCCACCCTCGGATCACGAAAGGCACGAAAGCCAATCTATATCCTCAGGTTTAAGAAGATTGAATAGGGGCAGATTTTGTACCCCGAAATTTTCCGTCCCATATTTCTCAAAACATTTCAAGAAAGATCTCCAAGTTGCTCAAGGTAGTCCAAGGGTTGGCCAAACAAGCTCTTTCCTAATGCAGTCTACCCCAAATTAGGGTTTTGTGCTGCATCAAGATCCTTGAGTCCAAGTAACCCCAAGTTCTCACCACATTGTCCTAATATGATTTCAAGATCATCCATGTCAATTTTCAAGCCTTGCAGAGAAAGTTTGCTTAGTCAATTGCTCAAAAGTCCAAAAATCGGTTGTGCTAGGGAAAAAGTCAATTGTGACCTACATACAGTCAAACTTCAATATTTTTTGTCAACATCCTCATTTTGAAGTATATTTCATCATTTTATCAAGGTTTGATCATGATTCATCAAGGATTGCTCACAATTCATCAAGATTCAAAAGTTGCTAAATTAGGGTTTTGCAAGAAAAGTCAACTCAACTTTGACCAAGCATAAATTTCTCATACTTTATGAGAAAAGACCCATCAAAATCTCATTTTGAAGAGTATGAAATTTCCTACAATCCATCTTCAGCTCCCAAGATCAAAAAATGCACTCACAAGAAGTTATGAATTTGGACATTATAGGTCATTTGGAAAAGTCAACAAAAACACTTTTTTGTCAAAGCTTCATACATGAGAATGGAATATCAAAATGAGATGAGACCAAAAGGGTTGATTATAGGACATCTCAAGATTTCTAAAAAGTCCAATAATACCTCCAAAGAGTCAAAATTGAGGACGTTATGCATTGTTGAAGTTGACCCTTTTTGCAAAATTGCCAAAAGTCAACTATGCCCAAAACATCAATTTTTGCCAAATGGGCCCATTCTTTTTCACTTGTTTTGGGTTGGAATTATAGCCCGCATGCTCTAGCCTTGGCCATGTGCCCATATCATATTTTTTTAATTATTTTGATTTTTATTTGAATTTATTTGATTTAAATCAAAATAAATCAAATAAAAATCAAAGCATTGATAACAAAGGATCTTTTGATTTGTTTCAGGCTCTAATTACAGCTAGCAAGGTAATGAAACTCGTATCAAGGCAATTGTGTACAAAAAGATTGCAAAGGAACCAATTTTGGAAAGCTTTAAAGGAGGATCAAATCAAATATCAAAGTGATTGAAAGTGGAAGATTTGGATAGAATTTGCAACCCTGATGCTTTGTACAATACATAAGGAGGCGAGGCATATCAAAATCAGTGTTGGAGATCAAGCATAGAGCCAAAACAGAATTTTCAAAAACAAGCAAAAAGTGTGAGATCGAAACAGGCCTTAGAGGCATCCTCAAGGCTTAGCACTTGTCCCAATCGTCTCCTAGAAATCTCCACAAGAGAAAGTAACCAAAAGCACACGTTTTCAGACCCTCCCATGCGATGTAAGTCACTCACGAACTCGCCCTGTTCTTGATTTCGTATTTTGAAAATTAGGCATTGTTAACATGAATTGATGGCATATTCTTGATCACCATATCATTTGCAAGCTTTTTACAATAGCCAATTTCATTTATATGTCCTATATCGTGAATCACCATTGCTAGGGTTTTGTATTTGGTTTTAGGGTTTTTTGTTTCAGGAATAATTAGCCTTCATGATGGCTATGGCTGTGATCAGAGGGATGAGACGAGCCTAACCATGGTGTTAGATTCCATTTATGTTGCCTGTGGAAGAATTTGGAGTGAGGCTACGATATTAGCTGTGGATAAAATCTACAGGTAAAAGCTCCAGTTTTCCAAGGACAGGGATGATGCGTTGGCACTCCCCCATAGGACCATTCAAATATTTGCGCGCATTTTTTATTGTTTTTCCAATATTTCTTTTGTTTCATATATTATCTTCAGTGCTTCATTAACATACAATGAGAAACAAGTGTCCCAGCGGAAGCCAACTAAGCTCTCAAAGCGTTAGAGGTTGGAGGTCAGGGGTTCGATCCCTGCCTCCAGCATTTGTTATTTTTCTAAATTCTTGCAGGAAATCTAATGCACGCCTAAGTTGGAGACCCACCATGGACACTCACCATCCAGCACGCCAGATGGCCAGATGGCCAGATCTGGTGGCCAGCATTGAAGGTGTACCAAAAGGCCAAGTCAATGCATACGCAGGGGATCACAAAAGTCAATTGGATCTTCACAAATGGGCCAGAAAATTACTATTCACACCTCAAAATCAGGCCCATTCTCACTCCTTTTTATATTTTGTTTATTTTATTTAATTGTTTTATTTTCTTTAATTTAATTACTAACCAATAAATTAATTTCTTTTTTATCAAAAAAAATCACAAAAATATTTTTTATCCAATTAAATTTCAGAATTTTATTTTTCATTAATAAATATTAATTAATTAATTAGGTTGATTAATTAGGTAACTTTAATTTATTTTGCAAATAATAAAAAAATCAATTAGAATAATTAGGTTTTAACATTAGTTTAATTATTTTATTTTCTTTCCTAAAATAACAAAAACTCCAAAAATGTGTCATTTATTATTTTTCATTAATTAATTAATTTATTAATTAATTTAGCATTTAATTTTAGGATTTAATTTCTTTTCTTAAAAACAAAAAACAAAAAAAAACATTTTCTTTAATTAGGAGGGTCAAAACCCTAGCTTCGCATTCAATTTAATTTCGCACTGCGTGCTTTATTTTTCTTTATTCAATTATTATATCTGCTCCCGGTTTGTAATAAATAATTAGGACATTTATTTTTTCCGCTATTTTTATTTTCAAAGGGTTGCTTTTGGCGATGTAAATACCTGACGCCTTGTAATAATTTAGTTTAAATTCCGCACCTTTAATTTCTGCAAATTATACAACTGCTAGATGTTTGATAATAGGTTTTGCATGACAAGAATGAATGCCTAATTTAAAAACAGTTAGATCACCCTAAACATGTGCAAAGATAAAACTAACTAAAATCAACACACCCGCACATGCACACTCTTAGGGTACACCCCACTTGGTTGCCTTCATACATGATCTAAGACATTAGGGTTACCACTAAGGCGTCCTAACATTGCTTTAGTGACCGTATGTCCCTCTTTCGAATTGACCCTTAAACTCCAACGACGATGCTACCTACTCACTAATAGTGGGATGTCATTGTCTAAAGGAAACAAACATAGAACGATTCCTTTTTCGAGTAGGTAGATTAGTTCTTAGATACTTGCTCATCCAAAACAAAACTTTTTTCACACTTACACTTTTACGAACTAGTTTTCAAAAACACTTCATTACACTCTTGCGGACAGAAGCAAGAGTTAAATCGAAGTTAAAACAAAAACTTTTCAAAACCCACAAACACAAAGAAAACAATTTTGAAAACAATGAGCAAGTACCTAAGAGCCCGTGGATAACCACGGATAGAAAGGTTGCTAATACCTTCCCTTTCTATAATCTACCCCCCGTACTCAGAAACATCTCAAAAAAAAGGAATTTTTCTGTGCTTTTTTCCTTTCCTTGTTGGATAAAATAAAAGTTGGTGGCGACTCTTGCTTACCGCGACATTTTGCGAAAACAAACGCAAAATGCAAACTAGCACTTCGAAACAGTCTGATTCTGGCCACCGTATCACAATAACCATGAACAGTTTATAAAGTTTTTCTCCCGAGCAGAGTTTATTTCTTTGACAACGGAAGCTCAATCTCCAACAGAGGTCTTCTCTCTAGAAATGGAAGTTCATCCCCAGCTGAGTGTATTTCTCCAAATTAGCAGATCTTCCAATAGAGTATCTCTCTTCCCCATAGAGTCATTCCCCCGTAGGATTATTCTCAGACAAAATCTCTCCCGCAGAATATTCTCAAGCAGAATGGATGTAAATCCCCAGCTAATCATCTTCGGTCACTATCCCCAGCGGAAACGAAGAACTCAACTCCTTATACTCTTCAACAGCAGTCCAAGATTTATTTTCCCCGGCTAGAGAATATCACAATAGCATTGCATATCCATACATCATGGCATGTGCCTACATATTATACAGCACAATCTCATTTATTTTGAGAACATCATTACTCAATACATTTAATACATCATGAAATTACATACGACTTACTCTTTACCTTTCAGTGAAAGATGCAATCAAGTTCTCACAAGTTCTCTCTGGTTCAGTCAAACCGACACCAAGGTTTCTATTCCAGTTGAAGATATTCCAAAACTTTTCAAGATTTTCTCTGGTTCAGTCAAACCGACACTAAGGTTTCTATTCTAGTTTAAGATTTTCTAAGACTTTCGTCTGGGTCAGCCGAATCGCTGCTAAGATTCCCCTGATTTCTATGACATTCAAAGTTAATCTGAGACCTCTCCCGGGATCAGTAAAATCGATACTAAGATTTCTCTCCCAGTTGAATTTCTCACAAGTTTTCCCTGGTTCAGTCAAATCGATACTAAGATTTCTATTCCAGTTTAAGCTATGAAGCCCAGATATCGACCGAATAATATCTTGATTTTCTCAAAAATACTACGAAGCCTGGAATCGACCAGATAGTGGTATATCTTAAATTCAAGCTATGAAGCCCGGAAATCGACCAGATAATAGCTTAGTTCCCCCATCATACTGTGAAGCCTGGAAATTAATCGGATGACAATACAAGATACTATAAAGCCTGGAATCGACCAAATAGTGGTATATCTCAAATTCAAGAGAAGCCCGTAAATCGACCAGATAATATCTTGATTTTCTCCATAATACTATGAAGCCTGGAATCAACCAGATAGTGGTATAAGACATCGTGAAGCCTGGAGCACGACCAGATAACGATATAAGGCGCTGTGAAGATTGGAGCACGACCAGATAGCGGCAAGAGACACTGTGAAACCTGGAGTACGACCAGATAACAGTATAAGGTACCGTGAAGCTTGGAATTCGACCAAATAGAAGTTTACTCGGCCCATTACTATGAAGCCCGAAAATTGACCGGATATTAGTATGCCTTAAATTCAAGTTGAAACCCGGATGCGACCGGATAAGCACTTAAATGCTTTTGAAGCCTGGAACACGGCCAAATAAGAATTGAGAAATTGCAAAGCCTGGAGCACGACCAAATAGCAAGTTTAATCTTATCTCCCCAGTAAGTCACTGTGAAACCTGGAGCACGACCAGATAGCAGTCAATCTTATCATCCTTAGAAAATCACTATAAAGCCTGGAGTACGACCAGATAGCAGTTCACTTTCACCTCTTCGACTAAGAGATGATTCCCCAGTAGAGTAACTGACAACTGAAACTCATAAAATTCTATTTCTCCCAAGACAGATACCAACATTCCTCATCAGATTCCTCCTCAACGATAGGAACAGGAATTATCATCAAAGGAATATCTCGGGAAATCAGCATCCTCTAGATGGCATCTTTAAGCCCATCTCCGACGATTCTCCATCATATCTTCCGGATGGCATCTTTAAGCCCATCTTCGGTGACCTTCCATCGTCTCCTCCAAATGGAATTTGTAATCCCATTCCCGATACTACCTACACAGTCCAGCACCATCTCAGACGAGTGCAAATTTCTGGGCACTCTAATGTTCAATTATCTTCCACCTTCAGATTACAAAAGGCAGACAGCCAATCTACATCCTCAAGTTTAAGAAGATTGAACAGGGGAAGCTGTTGTACCCCAAAATTTTCCCTCTCATTTTATGCAACACATGCCCATTGAGGTCCTCAATTTGCTCAAGGATGCCCAAGAGTTGACCAGACAAACTCTCTCCTAAGGCAATGTACCTCAAACTAGGGTTTCCATTTTTAGTAGGATGGTTGAAGTCCAAAGGTCACCAAATTCTTTCCATGGTCCTAATATGTTCTCAAGATCATCCATGTCAAGTTTCATTCCTTGCACAAGAAGTTTGCTCAGTCAACTGCTCAGATGCCTGAAAATCAATCGTACTAGGTCAAAAGTCAACTGTGGCCCATATAAAGTCAAACATCAATATTCTTGGTCACCATCAACATTTTGAAGTGATATCCATCATTTGATAAAGGTTTGATCATGATTCCTCAAGGAATGCCCCAAATTCATCAAAACCCAAAAGTTGCTAAATTAGGGTTTCTCAGGAAAAGTCAACCAAACTTTGACCAAGCACAACTTCTTCATACTTTATCAGAAATTTTCCATCCAAGACTCATTTTGAAGAGGATGAAATTCCCTACCATTCATCTTCATCTCAAAAGTTCAAAATATGACTCATCAAAAGATATGAATTTCTACATTATGGGTCCTTTTGAAAAGTCAACAAAAACACCTTTTGGGTCAAAGCTTCTTACATGAACATGGAAGACCCAATTGATATGAAACCAAAAGGTTTGTTTAGGGGACATCCTAAGCTTTCTAAAAAGTCCTAGAACACCTATCTAGGGTTAAAATTGGAGGAGATATGCCTTGTCAAAGTTGACAATTTTTGCAAAATTGCCAAAAGTCAAATGTGCTCAAAAATACATTTTTTTTGTCAAATGGGCCTAGCATTTCATGATTGCATCTTTCCTGTGACATGGTCCATGACCCAAATCAGCATCTACACTTTATTTGCTTCATTATTATTTTATTTTGATTTTTTATTATTTAAAATTCAAATTAAATCAAATAAATAGCAAAAAAATACAAAAGATTGATTTTTGATCTGATTTTTTGTATGAATCAAATCCAGTTAGGCTGGTAAATCATATCAAATTAGATCAAGGCAAATTGAAGCAAAATTGGCATGATTATGCTTGTTTTAGAAACATATAATACAAGAACAAAATCAAATCCAATTGCCATGATTGACAAAGATTTAACTCATTTTTGTTAACCTAATTTGTTCTAATATATATACTGAACAAGAACAATGCGCAAGGAGAAGGAGAGAGGTCGTGAAAACTGAAAATAAAACTGAAAAAATTGTCAAAAAGTGGTGGATCGATTTCAAGCTTAGAGGGAAATTCAAAGCATTATAAGACTACCAGTAGACTCCTGGACATCTCCAAAACGTGTTTCAATCCATTGCAAGCATCCTCACGCCCAGAATCGCGATCTACAGACCCACGGTTTTCATATCTAAACTTGAACTTGATTTTACAATTTACGCATGATTAATTACTTTTGAGAATAGCATTGTGTCTGTATTGACATTTGGAATGTTTCAGTTTAAGTAATTTTGCGTTTTGATGCCTGTATTCACAACTGCCATTATTAGGGTTTATCTTGTCGTTTTAGGGTTTTTTGATACAGGGAAAATTAGGGCAAAAGAAGGATACCTTGATGCTTGTGGCGTCAAGACGAGTTAATTGGTATACTTGGAATTAATTTATCTTGCTTGTTTGAGATTTTTGAAATATGCAGGGTTATAGCTACAGAGGCAGACCGTAGGTAAAGGTATCATACCTAAAACGACGGATTTATGAGGAAGACGATGACGTGTCCCAGCCTGATTGGGCAATTCAAATTTTGCGCATTTATTTACCATATTGACCCATATTTTATTATATTATTGTTGCTTAAATATTATAACAACTAAGCATTACAACCCAATTGGTTAAGCACGCATGTGTTGAGTAGGAGGACCTGGGTTCGATCCCAGGTCCCGGTATTTTTCTATTTTCACAATATTTGATTGCAGATCCTGTGCACAATGCTTCCAAACACTCACTATGAACTCCAGCAATCCAACCAATGGATTATCACCATCACTAATCCAACACTCCATCGAAGAAGGTCCATGGTGCACCCTCCAAGTGTGAGCTGCACAGGATCAAGCGAACGATTGGGCTCAACAGCTCTATTGGCTTAACAAATTCAGACATACACCCCCTGGATTGCTTTCACAAACAGGCCCATTCTTTTATTTTCTATTTTAATTTTTTTATTTTAATTATTTCATTAATAATTTTCTTTTTACAAAATAATCCAAAAAATCTTTTTTTTATTTAAATAAAAAAATCACAAAAACCTAAAAAAATCTTTTTTTCATAAAAAATATTTTGTTTCCTTAATTAATTAATTAGTTTAATTATTTAGGTCAATTTAATTGTTTTTTTAATAATTTAAATCAATTAGAATTAGGGTTTTAATTTGTACATAACCTAATTAATTTTTTCTCAAAAAATAATAATAACCTAAATATTTTTTCAATTAAATTTTTAGGGTTCTTTAATTCTCGCATTTAATTTGCCGCGCGCATTTTTTTAATTTCCTTTTATTATTATTGTAATTGTTTCGAGGTTGTAATAGTAATTAGGGTTTCAATTCCGCATCTTCATTTTTGGTCAAGATAATTATGTATCTTCCAAAGCCCTATAATAGCTAGGACCTTTAAACTTTCCCGCATTTTAATTTTCGCAAACTATAAACTGCTTAGATGTATGTTAATAGGATTATATGGAAAGACTAACTGAAAATTAAAACAGTAGATCACCTTAATTGTGCAAAGATTAAATAACTGAAATCAAACACATGCACGTGCTCACTCTTAGGGTTTACTCCACTCCGATTGCCTTTGGTAAACGGTCATGAAGTATAGGGTTTGTTAGTGGTTGTCCTCTATCCCCGAAAGATCTAAAATGACCCATTCAGATGTTGCCTCGAAACAAGATCTTTAAGGCTTTAGGATAATTACTAACGTTTCCTAACATTGCTTTTGTGATCATACATGTCCCTTCGAATGTCCCTAAAAACTCCAAGGACGGTGCTACCTATTTCTCAATAATGGGATAGCATTGTCTAAAGGAAAACGAATAGTCTTTTTCGAGTAGGTAGATTAGTTCTTAGGTACTTTCTCAAACAAACAAACTTTTTCACACAAACACTTTTCAAACAAAGTTTTTTTCAAAAACAACTTCGTAACACTCTTGAGGATAGAAACAAGGGTTAAAACGAAGTAAAACAAAACTTTTCCAAGCAAGCACACACAAGAAATTTCAAAATGAGCAAGTACCTAAGAGCCCGTGGAAATCCACGGATATAAAGGGTGCTAACACCTTCCCTTTCTATAATCTACCCCCCGTACTCAGAAATATCTCAAAAAAGGTTTTTTCAGTTCTTTTTCCTTTTCCTAATTGGATAAAATAAAAGTCGGTAGTGACTCTTGCTTACCGCGACATTTGCGAATACAAAATGCAAACCAGTATTAACAGTCAGTTCTACCACCATATCACAAGAAGGAACGTGGATAGTAGGGTTACTTCGAAATGAAAGCCTGGATAGTAGGGTTACTTCGAGATGAAAGCCTGGATAGCAGGGCTATGAGAAGGAACCTGGATAGTAGGGTTACTTCGGCATGAAAGCCTGGATAGTAGGGCTTATAGGAAGGAACCTCGAAAGTGGGGTTACTTCGGGATGAGAGCCTGAATAGTAGGGATATGAGAAGGAACCTGGATAGTAGGGTTACTTAGAGATGAGAGCCTGGATAGTAGGGCTTATGGGGAGGAACCTGGATAGTAGGGTTACTTCGGGATGAGAGCCTGGATAGTAGGGCTATGAGAAGGAACCTGGAAAGTAGGGTTACTTTGAGATGAAAGCCTGGATAGTAGGGCTTATGGGAAGGAGACTGGATAGTAGGGTTACTTCGGGATGAGATCCTGGATAATAGGGCTTATGGGAAGGAACCTGGATAGTAGGGTTACTTCGAAATGAAAGCATGGATAGTAGGTATATGAGAAGGAACCTGGATAGTAGGGTTACTTCGAGATGAAAGCTTGGATAGTAGGGCTTATGGGAAGGAACCTGGATAGTGGGGTTACTTCCGGATGAGAGCCTGGATAGTAGGGATATGATAAGGAACCTGAATAGTATGGTTACTTCGAGATGAAAGCCTGGATATTAGGGCTTTTGGGGAGGAACATGGATAGTAGGGTTACTTTGGGATGAGAGCCTGGATAGTAGGGCTATGAGAAGGAACCTGGATAGTAGGGTTACTTCGAGAGGAAATCCTGGATAATAGGGCTTATGGGAAGGAACCTGGATAGTAGGGTTACTTCGGGATGAGATCTTGGATAGTAGGGCTTATGGGAAGGAACCTGGATAGTAGGGCTTATGGGAAGGAACCTGGATAGTAGGGTTACTTCGAAATGAAAGCCTGGATAGTAGGGCTATGAGAAGGAACATGGATAGTAGGGTTACTTCGAGATGAAAGCCTGGATAATAGGGTTTATTGGAAGGAACCTGGATAGTAGGGTTACATCGAAATGAAAGCCTGGATAGTAGGGCTATGAGAAGTAACCTGGGTCGTAGGATTACTTCATTTGGTCACATAGCTTAGTTGACCCGTTTGATTTCGGGAACTGATTTTTCATTAGCTGTCTGCAGATATGACATGTATAACTGTTGGAATTGCTAGTGATAATTATATTTCCTGAAAAGATAACAAGGTTAATTATATGTGATGCATGAAATGTATCGTGAGATGATGTTCTCAAAATAAATGAGACTATGATGTATGTGATATGTATGCGCATGAACATGAAATGCTATTATGACATGTCCGAGTCTTGGAAAATAAATCCACGACTGCTGCTGGAGAGTATATAATTCCTAACTGTTGTAGAGAACTGTGGTTCTTCTACTTCCGCTGGGGATGGTGAACGGAAATGACTATGCTGGTGATTTACTCCTCGTTGTTTGTGAATATTCTGCCAGGGAGATAATCTTGTTTGAGAATAGCTCTGCAGGGGAATAATTCTGTTGGAGGATGAACTTCCATAGCTGAAGGAATATGCTCTGTTGTGGGTTGAGTTTCTGTATTCAGAGAAATCAACTCAGCTTGGGAGACAAATTTTATGACCTGTTTGCGATTATGAGATTCGGCTGGGGGATATAGATGTCAGATTTTTGAAAGACCCTGGCTGGGGAGATTACTTCCTGTTTTGGGAAAGCTGATATCGATGCTTTGATTGCTTTTACTCTGTGGGGAGTACAGATGTCACGAGGTCGTATGTATTGATGACTATGCTTCAAAGATGTCTCTGCCCTGGTACCTGCTGGGCAGAGTAACTGCGGGTTTGACATTTTTTGTTTTTGCCCCTGTTTCTAAAGTTACGAGCAATTGTCTTTCTGTTTCTTATGTAAATATTTATGAACAACAATCATATTCAAATGCATACGTCAAGAATAAATCATTGGAAGTTCTTGAAAAACAAAACAGAAAAGAAAAAGAAACACGTAGTTTGTAAAATGATTTGTATTAATTTTCGAAGTTGGCCTATAACAGGCATTTTTGTACAGGGGAGCTGACACTCTAGTAAGAGAACACCGCTGAAAAATGGAAATTATACAATATTGTGTAATAAGAAAACAGCTATGTACAACAATCCTATTGGGTTCCAATTATGCTATTGCTGCTCTGTCTTCGAGTGTCTCATCACTTTGCTTACTTGTCCTGAAGCTGATTAGATTGATTGGTGTCGTTCGAGCTTGATAGTTGATACTGAGGTCTGGTCGCAAGGTGATCCAATGGGACATAGTGATACGCTTTACATCCCTAACTTTTGCCTGGACCGCCCCTTCGGGTTTTCAGTCCACCGGGATACCCTTTTTTTCCCAATCCGCCTTTTCAAGTTTTTGACTTGCCGGGTGTACATATTTTTTTCATTTTCACCCCTTATTTTTGCCTGAAACCTTTTGGTTCGCCGGGAAGCCCTTATTTTTGCCTAATCCAGTCAACCTAGCGGGTCTTTTATCATGCGTGGTATCTTTTAACTATGTCCGCATTGACAGGGTGAGGAAGGTCATCACCGTTGATGGTGGTTAGAATCATGGCTCCACCCGAGAAAATGTTTTTAATCACGAATGGCCCTTCGTAGGTGGGAGTCCATTTTCCCCTGGGATCACCTTGCAGCAGTATGATGCGCTTGATTACTATATCCCCGACATGATATTCTTGACGTCTGAATTTTTCATTGAAAGCCTTGATCATCCGTTTTTGATACATTTGACATGACAGACAACATTAAGTCTCTTTTCATCGATCAAATTCAGTTGGTCAAGTCGAGTTTGGATCTAGTCGTCTTCGTTCAAACCCGCATCCTTCATAATCCTTAAAGAAGGAATTTGGACCTCAATGGGTAGGACTGCCTCCATGCCATATACCAGAGAGTAGGGTGTTGCCCCTGTCGACGTTCATGTTGAGGTACGGTACCCATGAAGAGAGAATGGTAACATCTCATGCCAGTCTTTATATGTCATCGTCATCTTCTATATAATCTTCTTGATGTTCTTGTTAGCCGCTTCAACAGTGCCATTCATCTTCGGCCGGTAGGGAGAAGAGTTATGATGTTGTATCTTGAATTGCTTACAGAGCTTGGTGATCATCGTGTTATTGAGATTCGTACCATTGTTAGTGATAATTCTCTCTGGTACACCATACCGACAGATCAGGTTATGCCTGATGAATCACGCCACGACGTTCTTGGTCACAGTAGCAAAAGAGGCCACCTTAACCCATTTTATGAAGTAATCAATGGCTACCAGGATGAAGCGATGCCCATTTGAAGCGGTAGGCATGATTTCTCCGATCATGTCAATTCCCCACATTGCAAAGGGCCACGAAGCTGTCAAGACATTTAAATGAACTGGAGGCACATGCACCTTATCAGCATAAATTTGGCACTTATGACAAGTTCGGGAGTGTTGATAACAATTTGCTTCCATAGCGGACCAGTAGTATCCTGCCCTTAGGATCTTCTTAGCCATGGTATGTCCACTTGAGTGGGTTCTGAAGGTACCTTCATGTAAATTTTTCATAATCCTCTCTGCTTCGCTCTTGTCTACACACCGCAGTAAGGTAGAGTCATGGTTGCCCTTGTAGAGGATTCCATTACTGAGGAAGAATTTCGCAGCGAACCTTCTCAAAAACATCTTATCATTGACAGATTCCCCTTTGGGATACTCTTAAGTCTCGAGGTACTTCTTCCCTTCATGAAACCAAGGTTATCTGCTACCTCTTCAGTATTAATCTCGCAGCAGTGTGCTGGTTCATCCAACCTTTCAATGGTGATTCGGGGAGCTTCATTATCCCACCTGACCTTGAACATAGAAGACATGGTGGCTAGCGCGTCCACTATCTGATTCTCCTCTCGTGGGAAATGTTCAAAGGTTACCTCCTCAAAGTGCGGGAGCAATGTCAGCACGTGCTCTTTGTATGGGATGAGATTCAGATGCTTCGTATCCCATTCGCCTTTGATCTGACTTATCACCAAGGGTGAATCCCTGAAGAAATTTAAAAACTTGATCCTGAGGTCAATAGCGGCTTTGAGACCCATGATGCAGGCTTCATACTCTTCCATGTTGTTAGTGCAATTGAAACATAGTCAGGCAGTGAAAGGAGTGTGACATCCCTCAGGAGATATGATTACGGTGCCAATGCCATTACCAAGTATGTTCGAAGCTCCGTTGAAAACCATAGTCCACCAGGATCCTTCCTCAGGTCCTTCATCTGGTCCAGGTTCTTCGCAGTCAGTCACTAGCATAATATTCTCATCCGGGAACTCAAAATTCATGGACTGGTAGTCATCCACAGCCTGATGAGCCAAATGATCAGCCAATGCACTCCCCTTGATTTCTTTCTGGGTTGTATATTGTATATCATATTCAGTTAAGATCATATGCCATCTCACTATTCTTCCGGAGAGTATGGGCTTCTCGAAGATGTATTTGATTGGATCCATCTTAGATATAAACAGAGTAGTGTGGGTCAACATATATTGTCTCAGTCGGCGAGCAGCCCATGCCAAAGTGCAGCAAGTTTTCATGAGCAATGAGTATCTTGTCTCACAGTCGGTAAACTTTTTGCTAAGGTAGTATATTGCATGCTCTTTTCGACCAGACTCGTAATGCTGCCCCAACACACACACCCTTGAGTTGTCTAGCACTGTTAAGTTCAATATCAAAGTTCTTCCTTCAACCAGAGGCATCAGAATTGGTGGTTCTTGAAGATATTCTTTGATCCTTTCGAAATCATTCTGACATTCGTCATTCCACTTTACCACTTTATCTTTCTTCAGAAGCTTGAAGATGGGCTCACAAGTAGCAGTCAGATGTGAAATGAACCTGGCGATATAATTCAAGCGTGCCAAGAAACCTCTAACTTCCTTCTCAGTACGGGGAGCCGACATCTCTTGTATGGCCTTTACCTTTGCGGGGTCTACCTGAATACCTTTGTCACTGACGATGAAACCTAGAAGCTTACCAGACTTTACCCCGAAGGTGCACTTGTTCGGATTTAACCTCAGCTTGTATGTCTTCAACTTGTCGAACAACTTTTGTAGATGATCAAGGTGTTCCTCTTTGGTTTGAGACCTGTCTATCATGTCATCAACATAAACCTCGATATCATGGTGAATCATATCGTGGAACAAGGCGACCATGGCTCGCTAATAAGTTGCCCCAACATTCTTCAACCAAAAAGGCATCACCTTGTAGCAGATGCTACCCCACTGTGTGACGAAGGTTATCTTATCCATGTCTTCAGGAGCCAACTTGATTTGGTTGTATCCAGAGAAACCATCCGTGAAGGATAAGATTTTGTGCTGCACGATGTTATCAACCAAAACATCAATGTGGGGAAGCGAAAAGTCATCCTTGGGGCTTGCCCTATTCAGGTCTCGGTAGTCTACACACATTCGTACCTTGCCGTCCTTTTTAGGTACCGGAACGATGTTAGCGACCCACTGCGGATAGGAGGTGACAGCTAGGAACCCAACATTGAATTGCTTCATAACTACTACCTTGATATTCTATGACATTTCAGGGCGCATATGAAGGACCTTCTGTTTAACCGGAGGAAATTCTTCTTTAGTCGACAGACGGTGTACCATAATATCAGTGTCTAAACCAGACATGTCTTCATATGACCAGGCACAGATCTCAACATAGTCATGCAACATCCATATCAACCGCTATTTGATCTTAGTCTCCAGATTTGTGTCGATATTGACTTCTTTTTTATCCACCTCTGTGCCCAAGTTTATCGTCTCAACTGGCTTTTCATGAGGCTGTATAGCCCTTTCTTCCTGCTGTAACAGTCTAGCAAGTTCTCCGGGTACTTCACAATCGTCCTCACCTTCGTCCTCGGCTTGGTTGATCGGATTTTCGAAGACATAACTGACAATAGCATAACTGTTATCAATGGGATCCAGAGTGGATATGGATATGCAGTTTGATGTGTGAGTGTGTGTAAGAGCATAATTGTATTGATAAAGTAAAGGTAGAAAAGAAAAACAGAGAGCGCAAAATTTGTATACAAAGAACGTCTAATGTTTTATGGATGATATATGAAATGACATATAATAACCCTCACAGATAAAACCATTATGCCTCGGGTAAGACACAAGGCCATAAAGTTTAAATTGTTTATTACAAGCTCAGAAAACAAGTAAGACAATTACTGCGGAATAAAAGAAATTAGTATAAAATCTCTGGCCGTCCAATTACTCGGTCCGCTGTTGGTAATCGGGTAAATCCAGCTGTCAATATCAGAGTCTTCCTCACTGTCTTCAATAGCATTGACCCCACAATTGCTGATACGTAGGGGAGGTCCTCCAGCCCGAGCGTGTCGAACAACCTTTTGAGCTCCTGAAGTAAAGCCCAAACAAATTTGTCAGTTTTGTGAATGAAATCAGGGAGTTGTCCCTTGTTGGTACACCCACCTTCTTCGACCACTTCTCTGGCATCCTTGAGAGAAGCCATATTCAGAGGAGGTTTGGTGTTGGTAGTAGTTCCGGTTGACGACAAAATATGGGGAACCTCTTCAAAGTTTTGACAAGGAGTCTATGAATTCCCTGTCCATCTCCACATACATGAAGGAGTTCAGGTGGCTCACCATATACTCCTCTTCGCCATGCACAGCGATAATCTTCCCTTTCACCGGGTATTTCAGCATTTGGTGCAGTGTAGAAGTAACGGCCCCAACTTCATGGATCCAAGGATGACCTAATAAACAAGAGTATGATGGCCTGATGTCCATCATATAGAAGGTGGACCCAAAGGTATGAGAGCCTACTTTGACAGGGATGTCCACCTCCCCATGCACCATTCTCTTCGAACCGTCAAAATACCTTACCACAATGTTACTAGGCTTTAAGGTCAAGACTTCACAATCCAACCGATCAAGAGCCTTCTTAGGCAGAACATTCAGTGAAGACCCAGTATCCACTAACACATGAGCCATAGTGGTGCCCCTACATTAGATCAAGACATGCAGAGCATCATTATGCTTCCTCCCTTTCGGTGTTAAGTCGGCATCTGAAAAACCAAGCCCGTTGTTAACAGTCAGGCTGGCCACACAGTTTTTGAATTAATCGGTCGAGGTTTCTTGTGGAACATACGCAGTCTTGAGGAATGAAATCAAAGCCTTTGCATGGGCCTCAGAACATAACAACAGAGTCAACATCGATATCTTCGAGGGGGTCTTCCCCAGTTTCTCAACCACATTGTAGTCGCTCTTTTTGATTATTTTAAATATTTCCTCTATCTCTTGCTTAGAGGATTCCACCACAACTTTTCTAGGTGCCTCTGTCTGGGCAGGCTCACCTATAGCTTCTTTGCCTAGAGTCCTAGATGACTCATCGGCAAGGGTAACAACTGGAGTAAGAATGGGAGTAGTAGCTGAAGTACTAGCAAGAACAACAGATGGAATAACAACAGGCTTAGTAATAGTTTTCGGGGAGATCACGGGAGAGAAAACCCTTCCACTTCTGGTAATCTTGTTGGCCCCGGAAATGTTACTGACACCGGGATCAACCTTTTCTGCCTTCAAATATTATTTAACGCCATGATAGTAAACATCGGCGCCATAATTCCACGGGATAGCCTTGTCTGAGGAGTACGGTACGGGACCAGGAAATGTGATTATTAGCGGAGTGATTCTCGGAGCAGGTGTAATCCTAACAGGTCTTTTAGAGGAGACCTTGGAAGGATTAGCGGAAATGGTTATAATGGCAACATATTCAAGCGGAACAGTTGGAATCAAAGTCTTTTTGAAAAAAATTTATCTGTTGTCCATCAGGCGTTGAACACCTTCTTTCAGCAAATAGCAACCAGTGGGCAGAGATGAACACATGTGGCAACCTTCACCATAACCCGGAAATAAATCGGCCAACAACAAATTCTTCTTAACAGTCATGAGAGGAGTAGAAACTTCATCAACAGAGGTAACCAACAGGTCAGTATCAATGGCATTAACTCCACGGTAGTGTTTGGGCATGGGAGCAGTTATGACATTGGGCTTCTCCGGAGCATCGAACTCAATCTCCTTGGCTTCAATCAGATCTTGTAATTTATTTCTCAGAGTCCATTAATCATTTGTATCGTGACCAGGACTCTCAGAATGGTAGGCACACCGAGCGTTTGGATTGTACCGAGGAGATGCGGTGTTAAGATTCTTGGGAGCCTCTTTCAAAGTTGCCAAGTTGGATCTTAGCAGATGGGGTAAAACCTCAGTCAATGTCATGTTAATCCTGGTAAACTGCCTTTGCGGTCTTTCTACCCTTTACTGATTGTTTCGTTGTAGGGTAGCCGCAAGCCTATGTATCATCACAGCACTTACCGTTGGACGGTGTTCAGCTCAGCTCTGACCTCTTGGGCTATAGATAGCACCGACTTCCTTCTTACATGCGAAAGGCTTCTTTACTAAGCTCGAAGAGGTGTCTTTCTGTATTTTACTGCTCCGAATCTCGGCTTCCACCCTCTCTCCTGTTAATATCAGCTCAGTGAAACCACCTGATGAGCTACCAATCAAATGATTGAAGAAAGGACCCGACAGCGTCCCAAGAAACATGTCAACCAACTCCTTGTCAGATAAAGGGGGTTGGACTCTCCCAGCCAAATCCCTCCACTTCTGCGCATTGTCCTTAAAGCCTTCACCTCCATCCATGGACATACTCTAAAGTTTAGTATGAGTAGGGGCAAGGTCGACGTTTTATTGATACTTCTTATAAAAAGCAGCAGCCAAATCCTCCCAGTTTCAGACATTGGTTCCTTCCAGTTGGTAGAACCATTCAAGCTGAGTCCCTGAAAGACTTTCTTGAAAGAAGTGAACCCACAAGTTCCTATCAGCGGCGTGGGGCTGGATCTTCCTTACATAGGAATGGAGATGGAGCTTTGGGTAAGACACCCCATCATCCTTTACGAAAACCGGAGCCTTAAACTTCTGGGGGATAACTACCCCTGACACCATCCCAACTCTTCAAAGTTCAACCCAGGTATTCTCTGGACTTCCATAACGCTCAACCGATCCTATAACTGCTTATATCTATCCTCAGTAGGAGGATACTGCTCATCATTGTAGCCCGTATCATTGTCAGAAACTTTAGGGCTAGGTTCCTTCTCCCTTGTCTCTCTCTCTCTTGATTCTCCCCTTCCTTGGACGAGGAGGTTAGATCGACAGGTTGCTTTAACGACCCCCTGAACCTTCTGCCCAAATTCAGAACACTAGAGACCTTCTTCTTTTTCTTCTTTTCCTTCAGGGTGAGGGCCTTCAGATCCTACTGCCCTTTTTCCAGAATTATGAACATTTGTTGAAATTGGGCATTTTGTGCCTGAAGATCTTTGATGCTTTGTTTAGAAGACATTTTTGCTGAAATAAACAGCGAAGAAGATGAGAAACCTGTAATGGTACCTGTTTATGCAATGTCATGGATGGTATGCGTATACAATGATTTCAAGGACTTGTAAAGGCTCAAATTTGTATAACCAGAAAAGAAACATACGTTAATTGTATTAATAAGTTAGGAATGTTACAAAGAATGCCCTTTAGGCTTACAATCAAATAAACAAAACTTAAAACAAAAAGAAAACTAGGTCTCCTAGGAGCGCATCCTCTTTGGTGCAATGTAGGCGTTTATATTCCTTTCTTCATGAAGTAGCCTAGTGAGCTCCAGGACTTTCTTCTTGCTGGCATAAAATAGAGCTTCGAACGTATCCCGCTCCTCTTTAAGTTAAACCCATGATTTCTGTAACTCCTCATGATCAGTTGGCATGTCAAGATAATGAATAAGAGAAGAAGTGTCTCCTTTAGCAATTGGTTCCATAATTATTGGTAGGACAGCAGGGTAAGGCATCATAAGACTTTGGGTGCGAGCTCGCACCCATCGGAGATATGGCTCACGAGGGATGGAATTATTGTGCCCCAGTGTCTTGCTATCAATTTTATGTACCATGCCCTAAGATTTAGTGACCCTTTTGCGGTAACCCTGAGCATCATTCTTATAGTTGAAGGATATTCCTTGGATAAGTGTATCATGAGGACCATCCCTTCTTGCATAACCAAATTGCCGCAGTGCCAAACAAGGGTTATAAGTGATTCCTCCCCTAATGCCTAAGAGAGGTACATTAGGGAATTCACCACAGCGATCGATGATGGTAACATCCTCCGAGGACCGCGAACACCAATGAATGTCTGAATGTGCAAGGGACATCAGCCTACGAGACCATTTCATACCCTGCTCATTCTTCAAAATAGACCTGGGTAGGTGCAAAATAAACAACCTAGCCAATAGAGGAGTGAAACACAGGAGGGTCCCCATTCTCTTTAGAGTACGAGCATACAGGGAGTGTAGAACATCCCCAAGTAATGTAGGTACCAGATTATGAGACAGAAAAACCTTAATAGTATTCACATATACGAGTTGGTCCGCATTAGGGAAAAGTACCATCCTGTAGATGGGGAGTGCCAATACCTCTTCGAAAGCTTGTAAATCAAGGGTATCCTAAAAATAGTAAGCCTTCTCGAATAGAAATTTAATCGGGATTCCTTGGACACTTCCCTTAGTTTCCCAATTTGTCACTACGTCGGACCGTTGTAAGGACATAGCTCGAGCAATCACTTCAGGCTTTGGATGTTCTTCCATACGGCTGAAAGTTAACTGATTAAGATAGTTACCCCCAACAACTGAGAATATTCCTCCATAGTAGGCACTAGCTGGTAATCTGGGAAGGTGAAGTAGTGGTGCACAGGATCAAAGAACTGAAATAGCACTTTTAACAATTCTTCATCAGGTTTTGAAGTGACCAAGTTAAGCAACCGACCATGCTTTTCAGTGAAGGGGGAGCTTTCAGGAATCCTTAATTTCAAGTCTTTTAGTTGGAGAGGCACTTTCACAAGGTTAATCTGGATCGTATTCCTACGGGCGGATGCCATGTCCTACAAAACAAAGCAAAGATGAGCCCTAGAAAGTCCTTGAAATGGTCAGTATGATATGTCGTGCTTATGGTGTCATGATTATGCTAAAAAAAATCACATGTATAGCAAGCAACAAACAAGTCACACCAAGTCCTTAAGTTTAATTCCTGCATGAGTTTTAAGGTCATACCCTCTTGAAGCTGGATTGGTTTAACCTGTCCTATAAATAGTAACCGGATTCTAAGGGATCTCAATATCACTGATCTTTCCCACAATCTTCATTCAATAGGCGATTGACTCACAACCAAACAAAACTTAAGAGTCAAACCTCAATGAGTGTAGCATCAAGTATCTGTCGACCTTGGGAATACACCAAATTCGGCCATCTCGCTACGTCCTACTGGCCAAGTTGTTCAATTAAAGGTTCTACGGTAAGTTGATGCTTTATGACACAACGCGGCGGCCCCGTACTCTCCCTAATTGACTCAAGGGTTACCAGTACCAACCAAAGTGCCACATCAATGTAGCTACTACTTCAACCGTGTCAGTATACCCTGCACAGTTCCCTTACAGCTTATTTCTACTTACCTAAAAGGTGTCCCCAGATCCGGGTGTAGGATCTACATAACCCCAACAAAATTCTTGAATATAAAGCAGGCAAAGCAAAAAACAAGCAAGCAATTTTTAGAAGTGACCTAAATCTTAAGGTATACCCCACTTATTAATTCCCTAGCATAGTCGCCAGTTCTGTGATACGGTGGCAGAGCCAACTGTTATACTGGTTTGCGTTTTTGTATTTGCAAATGTCGCGGTAAGCAAGAGTCGCCACCGACTTTTATTTCATCCAACTAAGGAAAAGGAAAAAGAACAGAAAAAACCTTTTTTGAGATGTTTATGTGTATGGGGGGTAGATTATAGAAAGGGAAGGTGTTAGCACCCTTTCTATCCATGGTTTTCCATGGGCTATTAGGTACTTGCTCATTTTTAAAATTGCTTGTGTGTGTTTGTTTTGAAAAGCTTTGAAAATTCCTTAGTGCGGCGTTTCACTTTATGGTAACCCTTGTATCAGTCCTCAAGAGTGTGATAAAGTGTTTTGAAAACTTTGTTTGAAAAATGTTTGAAAGTGTCAGTATGAAAAATTGTTTGTTTTAAGCAAGTACCTAGGAACTATCTACCTACTCGAAAAAAGTCTGTTCTTTTCCTTTAGACAGCGCTATCCTACTATTAAGGAGCAAGTAACTCCATCGTTAGAGTTTTATGGGACATTCGAATGGGACGAAATCGTCACTGAAGGCAACAAGTAAGGATACCTTAACATTTCGAAGGGACTATCGTCATAAGATCATTTCTCGTAGGCAACTCGAAAGACAAGTAGGGACTGTGATCTTTATGAAAACTTTGAATTATGGGTCATTGCTAAGGTATCCCTATGTTTGAGGGACACGACCGATATTTTCTGAGGCAACCCAGTGAGGCAAAACCCTAGGAGTGAGCATGTGCAAGTGTGCTTTTTTCAATTAATTATCTTTGAACAATTAGGGTTATCTAACTTTTTAATTCTTGATTTATCTTTCGCATACAATCCTAATGTCCATATATCTAGCAGTTTAATAGTTGCAGAAATTAAAAGCGGAAAAGAAAATCTACGCTATTACAAGGCTTTTGGACAGATACACAAATATTTGACTGGAAATAAAGATGCGGAAATTCGAAATCCTAATTAATCTATTACAAACTCAAAGCAGATACAATAATTTGAATTAGAAAAAAGTAAAGGCGCACGCGACGAATTAAATACGAGAATAAAGTCTAACTCCTAGAAAATATAATCAATTAAAGAGAAAACATTTTTTTGTATTTTATTATTGAGAAAAATATTTGAAATCTTAACCTAAATCTAATTAATTAAAGAAAAAACATTTTTTGGTATTTTATTGAGAAAATTAAATATTTATGAATTAAACCTAATTTGTCTAATCAATTTTAATTATGAAAACAATCAAGTCAATATCATTAAATTAATTAATTTCCCAAAAAAAAAACTAATTTTAATAAAAAAAACATAATTCTACATTTTTGTGATTTTATATTTTTAATAAAAAAAACAATGATTTTTTATGTTGTAAAATGATTAAATGAATAAAACAAATAAAATAATAAGTAATAAAAAAGAAAATAAAACTGGGCCTGATGTTGTTAGCACTCCAGGGGGGTGTATTGCCAATTTCGTGATAGGCCCAGGATGATGGCCCAGAGTCTAGTGTATGATCCAATGCATCTTTCTTCTGATGGTTCATGGTGTGCCTTCAATCCTGTGATGCTGGATCTACATGATGACGGATCCCAAGGATGAGATCAGGGGCATATGATGGATGTTGGGAATTGAGGCACGCTGGATCTGGAAAGTATATTCAAGAAAAATGCAAAAGCAACATGCCTGGGATTGAACCCAGGACATTTGCTTCAAACTCTCCGTCCTTAACCATCTGCGCTGGCTGTTAATTCATATACATAATTCAATAAAAATAATATAAGGGAAAAAAACATGTGATACCCAAAAACGCGCCAATATTCAAATAGCCCAACAGGAGCTTGCCACCTAGCCTTCTTCTTCCTCAGCCCGATCGTGTTAGGTTTAGACTTTTACCTACGGACAAAGTCCATAAGTACAAACCCGCATCATTCAAAACTCCAGCACAAGTAATATAAATTACAATGAAGGCCATGAATCAATTGGGCTTGAAGCCCTGAACAACATGGTATCCACGCCTAGCCCTAATTTTGCTTGTAGAAGGAAACCCTAAAACGAGCTTGGAAAACCTAAGAATGGAAAACCATGATTCCTGCACTTAAAACTCAATCAAAAGTTTTAGAAAGCATCGAAACTTTTTGATAAACAAGAATATATAATTAAATTTCATTGAAAACGCGTGTATGCATGTAATCAAAAATCAAAAAGGGTTGGATAACAAAGTTGTGGATTTTTCGATTCTGAGTGTTTTGGTGCGTGCAAAAGGTGCATTTAGCTTCAGGAGATTGCCAGGAACTTGTTGCAATCTTTAAATCTCCTTGAGGATGGCTGTAGTATGGAATCCTTTTTGATATTTTTGACAAACAAAATGCAACTTGTTCTTGCTGCTTCACACGATCAACCTTTGTCCTTGTGTCTTGGAATTGTTGTGTATATGTACTAGACTGAATTAGGTTAACAAAAACATTCAGATCTTTGCCAATTATAAAGATTTGATTTGATTCCATCCTTACATTATTTCTTTCTAAATCAAGCAAATCATACCATTTTCATGCCAATCACCCTTGGCACGATTTGATCCTATTTGACAGCATAAATGAATTGTGATTCTATTCAAAATCAGATCAACAACAAATCTTCCATATTTTATATCATTTATTTGATTTAATTTGACTTTTAAATGATTAAAATCAAAATAAAATTAAATAAATAAATTCAATAATATATGAGAGAGTGTTTGGGTCGTGGACATTGCTAGAAGTAAGATGCAAGCTGTGATACGATGGGAGAACTGAGTTGAGGTTTTGCGTTTGTGTTTGCAAATGTTTTGGTTTAGCAAGAGTCGCCACCGACTTTTTATTTTATCCAAAGGAAAGGTAAAAAAAGCACAGGAAAGACCTTTGAGATATTTTCTTGGGTTCGGGGGGTAGATTATGAATAGGGAAGGTGCTAGCACCCTTTTCATCCATGGTTTTCCATGGGCTCTTAGTTACTTGTTTAGATCACTTGCTTTTGCTTTTCAATTGTTTGAAATGGTGCTTTGTGTGTGGTTTTGAAAAAATGTTTTGAAAAGAGGCCTTGTCTAGGCAACCTTTGTAATGATTCTTATTTGAATATATACAAAGGTGTTTGTCTTTTAAAAAGATGTTTTCAATGTTTGAAAGTTTTTTTTTGGGAAATGTTTTGAAATTGTGTTGTGAGGTGTGTTTGAAAATAGCAAGGATGTTTTTGCAAGTTTTGATCAAGTAACTAAGAGTTGTCTACCCTATTTTACTCAAAGATCTTTCCTACACATTTTTAATCCTTTTGACAGTGTTGTTTTACCATTGCATTTGGTAAGCAACCTTGTATTTGGATGTTAAACGAGACAGGTACGGGTCATCGTATGGACCATGATAGCAATTGTGCTAAGTATCTTTAGCAAATTTTTGAGGGACTAGATTATTTTGTATAGGCAACCAAGATAGCGTCATCGAGGGACTATGATCTTTTGTTTTTTTTGTTTTGCCAAGATACTCAACATGCATAACATAGCCATTTTCAAGGCAACAAGTGGATGAAACCCTAGGGGTGCATGTGTGCATTGTGTTGTCAATTTACATGCTTTTTTGTCTTTGTATTAATCAAGCTATTTGTTTTGATTTGGGATTTTTGCATACAAACCCTAATCTCTAACATGGCATATTTGAAAGTATAAAAATGCGTAAAATAAACCTAAGCTATTACAACATTGATATGGGGAGAGGGATACATTTTGAATGGGGAATATTTGCAAGAAAATAAAACCCTAAGATTTACTGTTACATCCAATTTGAATAAATGGTACAAATAAATGAATAGGCAAGCATTTAAATGGTCAATTAAATAAACATGCAAAATATTTATGAATATGCAAAAATGTTTTTGTTTATTTTTATGTATGTAAAAATAAAATATTTAATGTATTAAAAAGAAATAAAAGATATTTTTTATTAAGGGTAAAAACCCTAATTTTCTTTAAGAAAGTATATATATATTAATTATATTATTTATGTACAATAAAATATAAAATATATACAAATGTCAAAAAAATAAAAATATATTAGAAAAAATATTATTTAAGTATGTAAATAATAATAATAAAAATATTATATTTTTTATGTATTTTTCAAGTTTTTATTAAATAAAATAAAAGTATGTACTAATTAATAATTATTTTCATGTAAGAAAAATAAAATAAAATACAAAAATAAATGTGAAAATTTATAAAAATATTTTTGGTAAGTTTTTATGTTTAGAGAAAGTAAAATAAAATCAGAAATGAAAAATAAATACAAAAATACAAAAATATAAAGAAATGGGTCAGGGGGGTGCAGTTAGCAAGGCAGGGGGTGTCAAAAGCAAAGCCAGAACCAAGCCCAGCCCACTGAACTTCATCTTCAACCTTTGAATCTTAAATATGCGTGCCCTATACAAACGTCCAAATCCTGCATACGTGCTCTAATGCAAAAACTCATAACACCAAAGTCATAGCACTTTTCAAGACGATTCCAACAATATAAAGAACTCAAACTAACTCTCAAAGACCAGAGAGAATTTCTCTGGCCCTAATTTCTAACCTAATTTTTTCAGGAAGTTCATGAATCAAATTCTCTTAACACGATTAACTTAAATGAAATCTAAGCAGATGTACAGCTTCAGGGCTATGAGTACTACATTTTTTTCACAAACCTAAGCCTAATGATTTCTAAATAGAGATATAGGAAGTTGACAAAAACCTATTTCAGATGAACTCGTGTATGGCAATGTGGAGATTTTCAGTGAGAATTGAGGTGTTTGGGAGCTTGCCTGAACTTCCTCTGATCTTCCCCAATGCCTAGTTTGCTTTGGATTTTCTTGGACAAGCTTGTAGAACTCAACCTGCACAAGATAAAAACAGAAATAGTGAAGCTTGCAAATGGAGTTACAGTCACTTTCCAATGATTGGTATAGCTTGGATAGGTTATATGGAATGTGTTTGAACAGATTTGGGGCAAAACGCACGAGTGGTTTTTGCTATGGAAGTGAAACTGTAGGGAGTGCCCTGTTATTCAAAAGGAAGGTGATTTTGTGTTTTAGAAGGCTTAAGGGTTAAACAATTCCTGTTTCTGGATCAAGGCAATATGCAAAACTTGTTTGGAATGGTCACTAGTCTTGGTTATAACAGATGTGCAAGTTCTGGCTCTTTGGCAAGTTTACTTGTTTATGAAGCAAAAATGAGAAGTGACAAAGAGCAGGCCTGTACAGGCTAGCTCTAACCTGCATACATTGTGTAAGCTTGGCCCCAAGTTTTTGGATTTTGTTTGCAGCCTAGGATTTGGTTCAAGGCTCAGGAATGCAATTTCACATAAAGCAAATTTGACAAAAATGGCAATGTTGCCTTTTTGTTATTTTTGGATTAATCTCTTGTGTAATCCTCCCATGATCAGAACAAAGCCTCAAACCAATGGATTTGCATTTAATTATTGAGTATGAAAGGTTTTAGGGACCTGTAATCAAGTACAAATGAAGCTGGACAGAAGTTGCCACTTGTATCAACATGAAAATGCCATGGATCAAAAGTGAGTTTTTGCCAAATTCAAACCTTCGATTCTCCATAACCATAAATGATTTTGGAGAGTTCTTGGACATTATGGAAAGCTTGTAACATTCTCTACAATCCATCTTTGAAATGCATTTTAGAGTTTCCAAGTGGAACTAGGTGAAAAATTTCCATGAAGATAGGTCAAAATCCTGCCTAAACTAGGGCAAAATTTCACTAAGTTAAAAGTTTCATGGACCCTTGTTCCAAAAATCATAACTTTAGATCCAAGCTTCTTTTGAGAAAACTTTATGCAAAAAAATTTGTAAAATTTGTGGAGGACTACAACTTTCATGTTGGAACTTTTGTTTGAATCCAATTGTATCAAAGTGAAAATGTTGGGCAAAGTTGGGAAAAATTAAGGAAATTTCATAACTTAGAAAAATTCTAAGTTATGAAATTTTTTCAATCTTAAACCCTAATTTGCAAAATTGGGTTTCTTGATGAACAAGTTTCATGTTTTGGCACATCTTGATGAAAAATGACCCTTGGCACTTGATTTTGACCAAAAAGTCAAAGTTTGACTTTTCAGTGTACAGTCAAATTTTGATCAGTTGACTGAAAAATTCATTTGTCAATCCAATGCAATTGAGATCTTTTGAACCTTGTGAATAGGTCAAGATGATGCCATTGAGTCCTTGAATCCATTCTTGAACCCAATTTTCCATTGGCTAGGTGAAAAGTCAGAAATTGCCCTTCTGTAGTCAAAACCCTAAAAATGACCATTTTACTCTTTTGATGATCTGATCAAATTTCTTGAGGAGTTGTAGTCCAAACTTGATCAAATGGTTCATATGAGTTTATAATGTTGATATGGATCAAAATTTATGAGGTTTGACTTTAAATTGGCCACAGTTGACTTTTTTCCAATACAACTGATTTCTAGGTCAACTGTCCAATTGACTGGGCAAAAATTTGAGTTAAGGCTTAAAACTTGGTTTGAGCAATCTTGTAGGTCCAACATGAAGTATGAAAGTCACATTGAGCATTGAAAGTCTAAAAATCCTTGTGCAAACTCAAACCCTAATTTAGGTCAACAATGCAAGGAGATTTCTTGAGCAGAGCAAACCCTAGCTTGATCTTGAGTTCAAAGAGTCTTTTGATGAGAAATATTGATAAAATGAGAGGGAAAATTTTGGGGTAAAACAGCTGCCCCTGTTCAATCTTCTTGAACCTGGAGAGTTAGATTGGCGAGTTTGCCTTTCGTGACTCGAAGGTAAAAGAGGATTGGATACTAGAGTGCCCGTAAATTTGCACTCGTCAGAGTATAGTTGAGGGGATGGGCTTAAAGATGCCATTTGGAAGATGTGACAGAATCTTGTCGGAGATGGGCTTAAAGATGCCATCCAAGAAAATTGATCGCATAAGAGATTCCTTTGCGAGAGCCCGTATACCTGTTGTTGAGGAGGACTATGCTGGGGAATGCTGGTCTTTACCGTGGTAGAAATAGAACTTCAGTCGTTTGTTATTCTACTAGGGAGTCATCTTTTGGTTGAAGAGGTGACAGTGAACTGCTATCTGGTTAACATTCAGGCTTCACAGTCTTGTATTGCTATCTGGTCAACATGAAGGCTTCATGATACTTTACTTCCTATCTGGTCAACGTCCAATCTTCAGAAGGAACTCAAATGGTTATCCGGTCGCCTCTGGTTTTCCCTTTGATTTTGGGGCTTACTAATATTCAGTTGAATCCGGGTTTCAAAGTAATTGTTCGAGTAAACTGTTATTTGGTCAACGTCCAAGTTTCACAGTATACCTTACTGTTATCTGGTCAACGTCAAGGCTTAACAGTTTTATATTGCTATTTGGTCAACGTCTAGGATTCACAATACTTTATTTCCTATCTGGTCAACGTCCAGGTTTCAGAAGAAAATAAAATGGTTATCCGGTCGCCTCCGGGTTCCCCTTTTGATTTCGGGGCCTACTAATATCCGGTTGAATCCGGGCTTCAAAGTAATTGGCTGAGTAAACTATTATTTGGTCAACGTCCAAGTTTCACAACATACCTTACTGTTATCTGGTCAACGTCCAGGCTTCACAGTCTTGTATTGTTATCTGGTCAACTTCCAGGCTTCGCAATACCTTACTTCCTATCTGGTCAACGTCCAGTCTTCAGAAGAATTTGCAGGGGATTCAACTATTTTCCGGTCGATCTCCGGGCTTCAGTAGAATCAAGATAAAATCTAGTTGGATCCAGGCTTTATGATTGGAACAGGAATCTGCCCCTTGAAATGAATAAGCAAACAGGAGAGCATCCGTGTCTGGAGCATCTCTAAGCCGTTTTCTGAGCTTTGAATACCCGTTTTAGGTAGCTATCAATTTCATCATGAAAAGGGTAGAATGTTAGCTAAAACACAAAGTTATGTTGCATGAAATGTATGATGCAATAAGATGTGTTTCATTAATGTTTATGATATGTGAATGTAATGTATGCGCATGCAAGCTTATTATCTGTTTTGCTGAGGAAAATAAATCCTAGATAGCTGGAGATGATAAAATCTTTGACTGCTGTCAGGGAAAATAAATCCATGACCGCTGCTGGAGATTCAAGATTTTTGACAACCTTTGTGGGGAGAAGCTAAACTACTGGGGAGATCAGGAGTTTGGTTTGTATGCCAATCTACTAGGGACTTCAAGAGCGAGGATCTTCGTTCTGTTGGGGGTATCAGGGGAAAACATAATGGTTTCCGCTGGGGATTGGTAGCTTAAAGTTTCTTTTCCACTGGGGATCTTAATGATGTGCTGATTTGATCGGCGACTTCACTGGGAAAAAAAGTTTAAAAAATAACTCTCTGAGGAATTATCTGGTTTTAAAGCGACTCTCCAGGGAAAATGGAGGAAACTGGATGATCTCCACTGGTGTTCAAAGGTCGAAGGTTTGACTCCATTGGGGAAGAAGGCTTTATCTTCACCGAGGGTTTGTATTTCAAAGTTTTTGCTCCCCTAGGGATTGGGAGTTTTAAAACTTAGCTCTGATGGGGACTTTGAAACTTAACTCCGCTGGGGATATTCATTTCAAGGTTTTAGCTCCACCGAGGATCTGGATGATGTACTGTAGGGGATTTCTCCTGGAATAGCCTAAAGAAATTTTCCTATACTTTCATCCTATCAGTAATTATTCTTCCTCATTTAGTTTTAATTGTAAGCAGTGATTATATTCAAATGTATATGCTTATTTAATAAATCATTGGACGTTTTCAAATAAAACATAAGTGTAAAAAGAAAGAAAAGGCAAACAATTTTCTGCACTTTAAAGTATCTTTGTATTAACTTTGTGTAAGTATTTTGTACAAAGGAGACAGACATCCTAGTAAGAGAATATTGTCATAAAGTTGAGAAAAAATTTATACAAAGAAAGATGGCTATGTGTAATAATTCCATGGGGTTCCCATTCTGCTATAGCCTCCATAACTTTGAGTATCTTGTCCATTCATTGCTTCGTCCGCAGATGATTGCATTGATCGGAAACCTGGAGCTTGTCCGTAGGGAGATTGTACTTAAAGTGATCCGACGAGACATAGTCATACGGTTTAATTCCCTAACTTTTGCCTAGACCGCCCTTTCGGGTTTTCGATCCACCGGGAAACCCTTTTTTGCCCAAGTCTCCCTTTCGGGTTTTCAACTTGCCGGGTGTACCATTTTTTTTGTTTTATCCCTAAGTTTTTCCTGAACTGCGCTTTCGGGTTTTCAATTCACCGGGATGCCCATTTTTGCCCAAGTCGCACTTTCGGGTTTTCAACTTGTCGGGTCGTTTTATGCGTAGTATCTTTTGACTATGTATGCGTTCGCAGGGTGCGGCAGATTATCGTCGTCCATGGTGGTTAGAATCATAGCCACACCGGAGAAGATGTTTTTGATCACAATTGGTCCTTCGTAAGTAGGAGTTCATTTTCCCCTGGGATCACTTTGCGGCAAGATGATCCGCTTGATTACAAGATCTCCGACTTGATACACCTGACGTCTGACTTTCTCGTTGAAAGCCTTGATCATCCGTTTTTGATACGTCTGACCATGACAAACAGCAGTAAGTCGTTTTTCGTCGATCAAGTTAAGTTGATCAAGCCGGGTTTGAATCCAATCGTCTTCATTTAAACTGGCATCCTTTATAATTCTCAAGGAAGGAATCTGAACCTCCATAGGTAAAATAGCTTCCATGCCATATACCAAAGAAAAGGGGGTTGCCCCAGTCGAAGTACGCGTCGTGGTACGATATCCATGCAGAGAAAACGGTAACATCTCATGCCAGTCCTTGTAGGTGGCTGTTATCTTTTGAATGATCTTCTTGATATTTTTGTTCGCAACTTCGACAACACCGTTCATCTTTGGCCGATAGGCAGATGAATTATGATGTTGAATCTTGAACTGCTCGCACAGAGCGGTGATTATAGTGTTGTTCAGGTTCGTACCGTTGTCCGTGATGATCCTGTCGGAGATACCATACCGGTATATTAGGTTTTGCTTGATGAAGCGGGCAACCACATTCTTTGTAGCGGAGGCAAAGGAAGCTACTTCGACCCACTTGGTAAAGTAATCAATAGCCACCAGGATGAAGCGATGTCCATTGGATGTCGTAGGCTTGATCTCTCCAATCATGTCGATACCCTACATTGCGAATGGCCAAGGAGCTGTTAGGACATTGAGAGGAACTGGAGTAATATGTACCTTGTCGGCATAGATTTGGCATTTGTGACAAGTACGGGAATATTGATGGCAGTCAGCTTCCATGGTAGACCAGTAGTAGCCTGCCCGTAGAATCTTCTTAGCCATCGTATGTCCGCTCAAGTGAGTGCCAAATGTACCACTATGCAGTTCAGTCATGATCTTCTCAGCTTCAACCTTTTCCACACAACGAAGCAGAACGCAATCATGGTTGCGCTTGTATAAGATACCATTGCTCAGGAAGAACTTGGCAGCAAATCTCCTTAAGAACTTTTTGTCATTGACTGAAGCTCCTTCAGGGTATTCTCGAGTCTTGAGATACCTTTTGATTTTGTGAAACCAGGGTTGGTCCACTACTTCTTCGGTATTAATCTCGTGACAACATGCAGGTTCATCCATCCGCTCGATGGTAATTTGGGGAGTCTCATTATCCCAGTTAAGTTTAAACATGGAAGACATTGTAGCTAGAGCATCTGCTGGATGATTTTCTCTCGCGGGAAGTGCTCGAAGGTAATCTGCTCAAAATGAGGTAACAATGTTAGGACATGTTCTTTGTATGGGATGAGATTAGGATGTTTAGTGTCTCACTCTCCTTTGATTTGACTGATAACCAAAGATGAGTCCCCAAACACAACCAAAGATTTGATTCCCAAGTCAATAGCAGCCTTGAGACCAAAGATGCAAGCTTCATACTCGGCCATGTTGTTGGTGCAGCGGAAGCAGAGTCTAGCAGTTAAAGGTGTATGGCAACCTTCTGGAGAGATAAGTACCATGCCGATATTGTTGCCAAGTGCATTTGAATCACCATCAAAGTACAGGATCCATCGGGATCCTTGTCCAGGTCTGTCATACGGTCTGTTACCTTCAATGTTGTCCAATGTCATAATGTCTTCATCGGGGAAGTCGAACTTCATAGATTGGTAATCTTCGACAGCTTGATGAGCTAGATGGTCAGCTAGTACACTCCCCTTTATAGCTTTTTGGGTTGTGTACTGGATATCATACTCAGTCAGGATCATTTGCCATCTAGTGATTCTTCCAGATAAAGCAGGCTTTTCGAAGATGTACATGATTGGATCCATTTTAGAAATCAGCAGAGTGGTATGTGTCAACATATACTGCCTTAGTCGGCGAGCAGCCCATACCAAAGCGCAGCAAGTTTTCTCGAGCAGTGAGTAGCGAGTCTCACAGTCGGTAAACTTTTTGTTAAGGTAATAAATGGCATGCTCTTTTCGACCAGACTCGTCATGTTGGCCCAGTACGCACCCTATTGAATTATCTAAAACAGTTAAATACATGATTAGCGTTCTTCCTTCGACGGGTGGCATCAAGATAGGAGGTTCTAGCAAATACTCCTTGATTTTATTGAAAGCAACTTGACAGTCATCATTCCATTCAGCCACCTGATCTTTCTTCAATAACTTGAAGATTGGTTCACAGGTAGTTGTTAGGTGAGAAATGAACCTTGCAATGTAGTTTAGGCGTCCCAAGAAACCTATGACCTCCCTCTCAGTGTGAGGGGCAGGCATTTCTTGTATAGCTTTGACTTTGGTAGGATCAACCTCGATGCCTTTGTTGCTGACGGTGAATCCCAAGAGTTTACCGGACCTGACTCTGAAAGTGCACTTGCTAGGGTTCAGTCTGAGCTTATATTCCTTCAATCTGACAAACAGCTTTTGCAGATGGTCGAGGTGTTCTTCTTCTGTTTGTGAACGGGCTACCATGTCGTCTACGTAGACTTCAATCTCGTGATGTATCATGTCATGAAACAAAGCTACCATGGCTCGCTGATAGGTTGCCCCGACATTCTTCATTCCGAATGGCATCACTTTATAGCAGAAGGTACCCCACTGCGTAACAAAAGTAGTCTTCTCCATGCCTTCGGGGGCCATTTTGATCTGGTTGTACCCTGAAAATCCATCCATGAAAGAAAATACCTTATGCTGAGCTGTGTTGTCAACCAAGATGTCAATGTGCGATAGTTGAAAGTCATCTTTAGGGCTAGCCCTGTTTAAGTCTCGGTAATCCACACACATTCTCACTTTGCCGTCTTTTTTTAGGCACGGGCACAATGTTAGCAACCCATTGTGGATAGGAGGTAACAGCAAGGAACCCGGCATTGAATTGCTTCATCACTTCGGCTTTGATCTTTTCAGACATATCAGACCTCATTCGGCGGACTTTCTGTTTAATTGGTGGACAGTCTTCTCTTGTAGGAAGACGGTGAACCACAATATCTGTGTCGAGTCCCGACATGTCTTCATAGGACCAGGCGAAGATCTCAACGTATTCATTCAACAGCTGAACTAAGCGCTCTTTGACATTTGGCTTTAGGTTGGCACCCACTTTAACCTCTCTTCTGTCTTCGGTAGTACCCAAGTTGATAGTCTCTAATAGCTCTTCATGGGGCAGAATAGCCCTTTATTACTATTGTAGAAGTCTAGCCAACTCTCCAGGAACTTCACAGTCTTCATCACCTTCATATTCGGCATGATTGACCAGATCTTCAGAGTCACTGAAGGTCATAGCAAAATTGTTTGCCATGGAATCCGGAATGGATGGGTACCTGCATTTTGTGAGTATGGGTGTGTGTAAGGGATAACCACCTTTAAACAAATAAAATGTAAAAAGAAATAAAATGAACACAAAAGTTTATATATGAAAACGTCCATGATTCATTAAAAATGGCATATGAAGATGAAAAAAATCAAGCCCTTACAAATGGACCTATATGCCCCGGGTAAGGCACAAGGTGAAAAGAGTGTACGAATTGTTTAATAATTATTACAGAGCAACAGAAATGTTCGAAAGATAAATTACTAATTTATGAAAGTAATGGGAACAAAGTCTTTCGCCTCCCAGTTGTTCAGTCCTCCTTCAATGGTCGGGAAAATCCAATCTTCAAAATTGCTCTCATCTTCAACATCTTCCAAAGCATGAACTCCGTGATGAGTGATCTTTAATGGTGGTCCTCCAGCCCGGGAGCGACACACAGCCTTCTGACTAACAGCAGTGAAACCCAAACCGAACTTATCTGCCTTGAAAGGAAAATCTGGTAGCTGACCCCATACTGTACTTCCTCCTTCCTCGATCACAGCCTTCGCATCTTTAAGGGATGACATCCTTGACACAGGCTTTGTAATGATGGGTACAAAAGTTGTTGTCTTAGCTGCCGCAACTTCAGGAGAAACCTCTTCAAAGTATTGGAAAGGGGTTTCTATGAATTCTCCATCTAACTCCACATAGCGGAAAGAGTTAAGGTGGCTTATCATATACTCTTCCTCACCATGAACTGTTATGATTTTACCCTGGACTGGGTATTTGAGCATTTGGTGTAAAGAAGAAGTGACTGCCCCAACGTTGTGGATCCATGGTGTTCCCAACAAGCATGAATATGAAGGACGAATGTCCATCACATAAAAAGTAGAGTTGAAAATTTCTGTTCCCACCTTAATTGGGATGTCCACCTCTCCGTGAACCATCCTCTTAGAACCGTCAAAGGCTCTAACAATGATATTGTTGGGCTTTAAGGTCAAACCCTCACAGTCTAATCTGTCCAATGCTTTCTTTGGTAGGACATTTAAAGACGACCCGGTATCAACCAGAACGTGAGCAAGTGTGGTCCCTCTGCACTTTACCGAGACATGCAGCGCATCATTATGCTTTCTTCCCTTAGATGTTAGATCGGCATCAGAGAAGCCAAGACCATTGTCGGCCGTTAGACTGGCTACACACTCCTGGAACTGGTCCGCAGAGGTTTCTTAAGGCACGTGCGCTGTCTTCAGAAATTTGATCAAGGATTTGGCATGAGCCTCGGAACAGAGCAATAGGGCCAGCATGGAGATTTTTGAAGGGGTTTGCCCCAGTTGTTCTACGACATCATAGTCGCTTTTCTTAATTATTTTTAAAATTTCCTCCATTTCCTTCTGGGTGGTCTCGGGGATAACCAAAGGCTGAGCCCTCGTCCTGACGGGCGCTTCTTGGATCCCCTTACCTTTATCAGCAATAACAGCAGAGGGTAAACTTCGGGAGTAACAATTTCTTCAATCACTGGACTTCGCACATATATCTTGACCGGCACAGGAGCACTTGAGGGTCCGAAGATTGCCCTTGGGGGAGCAATCTCTGGAGAAAATATTCTTCCGCTACGAGTGATCTTACTTGTCCTCGCAATATTTCCTATGTCAGGAATTTCTTCATTGGAATTCTCTTCCACTGATTCAATCTGCTTAACAGCGTGGTAGAAGATCTCTCCTCCATAATTCCACGGTATTGTCTTATTGGACCTTGTATGGGATAGGCCCGACATAGTAATCTTCAGCGGTACAATATTTGGATCGGGTGTAATCTTAACAGGTCTTTTGGAGACCTTGGAAAGATTGTCGAAAATGGTAATTATAGCAACATTGTTGATTGGAGTAACATGAGTTTTCTCAAAGAGGGTCTCTTGATTATCCATTAGGCGTTGGACACCTAACTTCAATAACGGACAGTCGGATTGTAGGGACGAACAATGGTAACAATCTTTTTCACAGCCTGGGAAAATCCCAACTTTCAACAGATTCATCTTGATTATTGGTAAAGGGGTCATTAAGTCATCAACAACAACAACATATAGATCCTATTCAATAGCATGGGCACTGTGACCATGCTTTGGCATTGGGGCTGAAATCACATTCGGCTTTTCGGACGCATCGAATTCCACCTCCTTGGCATCTATTAAATCCTGGATCTTGTTTTTGAGGGCCCAACAGCTGTTGGTGTCGTGCCCTATGCCGTCGGAATGATAAGCATGTTTAGTATTGGCGTGGTAAAAAGGAGAAGTTGTATTCGGATTTGTGGCAGATCTCTCAAGGTTGTAAGGTTTAGCTTCAAGAGATGGGGGAGAACCTAGGCAGACGTCATGTTTATTTTGGTGAATTGCCTAGCAGGCTTTCCCCCTCTTTGTTGGTTGGTTCGAGGTTGATCGTTTCTAGGCTAATCAGCTGCAGTCTTTTGGATCATTACAGCCCCACCGTCGGCCGGCGCTCTACTCTTCCTCAACCTTTTTGAGAGTAAATAGATGACGCCTCTTTCTTGGCTGGAAAAGGTTTTTTGACGGCAGCAGAAGCAGATGTATCTTTTTGAATTTTACCGCTCTTGATGCCAGCTTCGACTCTTTCACCAATAAAAATTAATTTGGTGAACCCCGCCGATGAACTCCCTATCAGGTGATTAAAGAATGGACCAGACAGCGCCCCTAAAACCATATCAACCAGCTCTCTTTCGGACAATGGTGGCTGCACCCTTCCAGCCAAGTCCCTCCATTTCTGGGCATACTCCTTAAAGTCTTCATTAGAGACCATACCCATACTCTGTAGTTGAGTACGAGTAGGTGCTAAGTCTGTGTTATATTGATATTGTCTGTAGAAGGCAGCATCCAGATCCTCCCAATTATGTACGTCAGCCTTCTCAAGCTGGTAGAACCAGTCCAATTGTGTACCCGAAAGACTATCTTGAAAAAAGTGGACCCACAGATCCTTATCAGAAGAATGAGGTTGGATCTTTCTAACGTAAGACCGTAGATGCATCTTCAGACAAGATAGACCATCGTATTTAGAAAATGTAGGCACCTTGAACTTAGGGGGAATCACAATCCCAGCAACCAACCCTAGCTCTTAGAAATCCAGCCCAGGCACTCTTTGCACCTCCATTGTTGCCAACCGCTCTTCCAGATTCTTATACTTGTCGTCTACAGGAGGGTACTGCTGTTCAGAGTAATCTTCATCCTCTTCTTCTTCTTCTTGTTCAGCCTCAGACTCAGATGGTATTGCAACTCCCTTTCCTTTTCCAACCCCTTCATTAGATGTTAAGGGGAAATCCAGGACCCTTCTAGCTTGGTTCTCGAATCTTCTACCCAGAGTGGCCACACCAGCCATTTTCTTTTTCTCTTTCTCTTTTTATTTTTCCTTTTCCTTCTCTAACAGTGCTTTAAGGTCCTCCTGAACCTTTGCCAAGGTCATGAGGAGTTGTTGGAACTATGAATTCTGCACTTGTAGATCTTTGACCGTCTGCTCTATATCCATCTTGCTGAAATAAACAGCAGAGAGATAAGGAAACCTGGTGTGAAGACCTGTTTATGCATATGATGAATGATATATATTCATGTAATGCATTCAAGGATTCTGAAATTCAAAGTTGTTGCAAACAAAAAAGAACACACGTCATATTAATAAGAAGAACTTTGTTAGTACATAAATGCCCCATGGGAAAAATAAATACAAAATTCTAATGTAAAAAGACGTTGCACATCCTCTTTGGTGCAATGTAGGTGTTGAGAGTCTGCTCTTCATGGAGTCGATGAGTAAGTTCCAAAACCTTCTTCTCACTGGCGTAGAAGCTGGCTTCAAAAGTATTATGTTCTTCCTTGAGCTGTATCCAACTCTTTTGGAAATCTTCCAATGATGTTGGCATGTCAGGATGTAGGAGGGTGTATGGAACCTCTCCTTCCATAACATGCTCTTTGATCACAAGGAGAATGTAAGGGTAAGGCATCATAAGACTCTGGGCGCGGGTTCGTACCCACTTGAGGTAAGGCTCAAGGGGGATGGAATTCTTGTGTCCCAATGTCTTACTGTCCACTTTGTTGGGCATCCTCCAAGCTCAGATAAACCTTTGTCGAAGTCCTTGAGTGTCATTGTCGAAGTCAAAAACCAAGTCTGGAATCAACATGTCATGTGGGCCATCCCTTTGGGCATACCCAAATTGTCTCAGAGCCAAACAGGGGTTGTAGGTAATGCCTCCCCTAATGCCAAGTAGTGGGACATTAGGGAATTCCCCACAACGATCAATGATGATGACATTTTCTCTGGACCGAGAACACCAATGAACATCAAAATGTGTGAAAGTCATCAATCGTTGCAACCACCTCAAGCCTTGTTCATTCTTCAAGACCGACTGGGGAAGGTGAGAAATAAACCACCTTGCTAGAAGAGGAGTACAACACATGAGAACACCTCTTTTCCTCATTGTTCGTGTGTGAAATGAGTGTAGGATGTCCCCAAGCAATGTAGGCACAAGATTCCGAGATATGAAATTCTTGACAACATTCACATCTATAAACTGATCAGGGTTTGGGAACAAGACCAACCCATAGATGAGAAGTGCTACAATCTCCTCAAAAGCTTGCAGATCTAGAGAATTCCAGCAGTCTTGTGCCTTCTCAAACAGAAACTTTTTCAAGAAACCCTTGACACCACTTCTGGTTTCCCAATGACCTTTGATATCAGATGGTTGCAAGTGTAAGGTTTGAGCAATATCTTCAGGCTTTGGCTCTCTTTCTGTACCGTTGTAGGGTAATTAATGGAGAACAGGAATCCTCAAGAGTTGAGAAAATTCCTCCAAAGTAGGTACTAGTTGGTAATCAGGAAATGTAAAGCAATGGTGTAGGGGGTCAAAGAACTGAAAGAGAAATTTCACCATGTCTTCTTCAATGTTGGAGTTGACCAAGTTGAGAAGTCTACCATGTCTTTCACTGAAGGGAGAATTCTCTGGAATCTTGGAAACAAGCTCCTTGAGCAGAGGAGGAATTCTCTCAAGGTTGACCTGAATTGTTTTCCTGCGAAGTGATTCCATTACCTACAAAACAGGAACAAAGATGAAAATCCAAACCCTTGAAATGGTTAGTGGATGCATATGATGCTTTATGATGTTCATGATGTATGCACAAGTATATGTACAGACAAGTCACACAAGATCCTAGTTTCAGGCTTGCATGGGGTTTCATAGGTAAGTACCCTCTTGAAGTTTAGTTGGCTCAACCTGTCCTATAAATAGTAACCGGGTTCTAAGGAGCTCAATATCACTGGATTATTTTCTGTGTTCATTGTTTTAGTTTAGCCACTTTACTGGCGACCGAAATATTCCAAGAAAACAACCCTCAATGAGTGTAGTATCGAGTATCTACCAACTTCGGAGTGCACCAAAGCCGTTCATCTCACTACCTCTAAAAAGGCCAAGATGGTCAAGTAAAGGTTCTAAAAGTCCATTAGTGCTTTATGACATCACTCAGCGGCCCTGTATTCTCTTTGATTGACTCAAAGGCTACCGGTATCCACAAATATGTCGCACTAATATAGCTATTGCTTCAACCATGTTGGTATACCCCGCATAGTTTCCACAACGTATTGCTATTTACCTATGAATGTTTCCTAAAAATTCGGGTGGAGGATTCAAACCCAAACAAGAGAACCAAATGTAAAGCAGTCAAAGCAAACAAAATAAGCATGTAAAGGTGATCTAAAACCCTAAGGTAACCCCACTTTTGGAATTTTCCCCAGCAGAGTCGCTAGTTCTGCGATACGGTGGGAGAACTGACTTGAGGTTTTGCGTTTGTGTTTGCAAATGTTTCGATTTAGCAAGAGTTGCCACCGACTTTTTATTTTATCCAAAGGAAAGGTCAAAAAGCACAGGAAATACCTTTGAGATGTTTTCTTGGGTTCGGGGGGTAGATTATGAAAAGGGAAGGTACTAGCACCCTTTTCATCCATGGTTTTCCATGGGCTCTTAGTTACTTGTTTAGATCACTTGCTTTGGCTTTTCAATTGTTTGAAATGGTGCTTTGTGTGTGGTTTTGAAAAAATGTTTTGAAAAGAGGCCTTGTCTAGGCAACCTTTGTAATGATTCTTGTTTGAATATATACAAAGGTGTTTGTCTTTTAAAAAGATGTTTTCAATGTTTAAAAGTTTGTTTTTGGGAAATGTTTTGAAATTGTGTTGTGAGGTGTGTTTGAAAATAGCAAGGATGTTTTTGCAAGTTTTGATCAAGTAACTAAGAGTTGTCTACCCTATTTTACTCAAAGATCTTTCCTACACATTTTTAATCCTTTTAACAGTGTTGTTTTACCATTGCATTTGGTAAACAACCTTGTATTTGGATGTTAAACGGGACAGGCGCGAGTCATCGTATGGACCATTATAGCAATTGTGCTAAGTATCTTTAGCAAATTTTTGAGGGGCTAGATCATTTTGTATAGGCAACCAAGATAGTGTCATCGAGGGACTATGATCTTTTGTTTTGTTTTTGTTTTGCCAAGATACTCAACATGCATAACATGGCCATTTTCAAGGCAACAAGTGGATGAAACCCTAGGGGTGCATGTGTGCATTGTGTTGTTAATTTACAAGCTTTTTTGTCTTTGTATTAGTCAAGCTATTTGTTTTGATTTTGGATTTTTGCATACAAACCCTAATCTCTAACATGGCATATTTGAAAGCATAAAAATGCATAAAATAAACCTAAGCTATTACAACATTGATATGGGGAGAGGGATACATTTTGAATGGGGAATATTTGCAAGAAAATAAAACCCTAAGATTTACTATTACATCCAAATTGAATAAATGGTACAAATAAATGAATAGGCAAGCATTTAAATGGTCAATTAAATAAACATGCAAAATATTTATGAATATGCAAAAATGTTTTTGTTTATTTTTATGTATGTAAAAATAAAATATTTAATGTATTAAAAAGAAATAAAAGATATTTTTATTAAGGGTAAAAACCCTAATTTTCTTTAAGAAAGTATATATATTAATTATATTATTTATGTACAATAAAATATAAAATATATACAAATGTCAAAAAATAAAAATATATTAGAAAAAATATTATTTAAGTATGTAAATAATAATAATAATAACATAATATTTTTTATGTATTTTTTCAATTTTTTATTAAATAAAATAAAAGTATGTACTAATTAATATTTATTTTCATGTAAGAAAAATAAAATAAAATACAAAAATAAAAGTGAAAATTTATAAAAATATTTTTGGTAAGTTTTTATGTTTAGAGAAAGTAAAATAAAATCATAAATGAAAAATAAATACAAAAATACAAAAATATAAATAAATGGGCCAGGGGGGTGCAGTTAGCAAGGCAGGGGGTGTCAAAAGCAAAGCCAGAACCAAGCCCAGCCCACTGAACTTCATCTTCAACCTTTGAATCTGAAATACGCGCGCCCTGTACAAACGTCCAAATCCTACATACATGCTCTAATGCAAAAACTCATAACACCAAAGTCATAGCATTTTTCAAGACGATTCCAACCATATAAAGAACTCAAACTAACTCTCAAAGACCAGAGAGAATTTCTCTGGCCCTAATTTCTAACCTAATTTTTTCAGGAAGTTCATGAATCAAATTCTCTTAACACGATTAACTTAAATGAAATCTAAGCATATATACAGCTTCAGGGCTATGAGTACTACATTTTTTATTCACAAACCTAACCCTAATGATTCCTAAATAGAGAGATAGGAAGTTGACAAAAACCTGTTTCAGATGAACTCGTGTATGGCAATGTGGAGCTTTTCAGTGAGACTTGAGGTGTTTGGGAGCTTGCCTGAACTTCCTCGGATCTTCCCCAATACCTAGTTTGCTTTGGATTTGCTTGAACAAGCTTGTAGAACTCAACCCGCACAAGCTAAAAACATAAATGGTGAAGCTTGCAAATGGAGTTACAATCACTGTCCAATGATTGGGATAGCTTGGATAGGTTATATGGAATGTGTTTGAACAGGTTTGGGGAAAAACGCACGAGTGGTTTTTGCTATGGAAGTGAAACTGCAGGGAGTGCCATGTTTTGCAAAAGGAAGGTGATTTTGTGTTTGGAAAGCTTGAGGGTTCAACAATTAGTGTTTCTGGCTCAAGGAAATATGCAAAACTTGTTTGGAATGGTCACTAGGCTTGGTTATAACAGATGTGCAAGTTCTGGCTCTTTGGCAAGTTTACTTGTTTATGAATCAAAAATGAGAAGTGACAAAGAGAAGGCCTGTACAAGCTAGCTCTAACCCTGCATACATTGTGTAAGCTTGGCCCCAAGTTTGTGGATTTGGTTTTCAGCCTAGGATTTAGTTCAAGGCTCAAGAATGCAATTTGACATAAAGTAAATTTGAAAAAAATGGCAATGTTGCCTTTTTGCTATTTTTGGATTAATCTATTGTGTAATCCTCCCATGATCAGAAAAAAGCCTCAAACCAATGGATTTGAATTTAATTATTGATTATGAAAGGGTTTAGGGACCTGTAATCAAGTACAAATGAAGCTGGACAGAAGTTTCCACTTGTATCAACATGAAAATGCCATGGATCAAAAGTGAGTTTTTGCCAAATTCAAACCTTTGATTCTCCATAACCATAAAGATAGGTCAAAATCCTGCCTAAACTAATGCAAAATTTCACTAAGTTAAAAGTTTCATGGACCCTTGTTTCAAAAATCATAACTTGAGATCCAAGCTTCTTTTGAGAAAACTTTGTGATTCAAAGTTAGAGATTTTGTGTAGGACTATAACTTTAATGTTGGAAGTTTTGTTTGAATCCAATTGTATCAAAGTGAAAATGTTGGACAAAGTTGGGAAAAATTAAGGAAATTTCATAACTTAGAAAAATTCTGTTATGAAATTTTTTCAATCTTAAACCCTAATTTGCAAAATTGGGTTTCTTGATGAACAAGTTTCATGTTTTGGCATATCTTGATGAAAAATGACCCTTGCCACTTGATTTTGACCAAAAAGTCAAAGTTTGACTTTTCAGTGTACAGTTAAATTTTGATCAGTTGACTGAAAAATTCATCTGTCAATCCAATGCAATTGAGATCTTTTAAACCTTGTGAATAGGTCAAGATGATGACATTTAGTCCTTGAATACATGCTTGAACCCAATTTTCCATTGGCTAGGTGAAAAGTCAGAAATTTCCCTTCTGCAGTCAAAATCCTAAAAATGACCATTTTACCCTTTTGATGATCTGATCAAATTTCTTGAGGAGTTGTAGTCCAAACTTGATCAAATGGTTCATATGAGTTTATAATGTTGATATGGATCAAAATTTATGAGGTTTGACTGTAAATTGGCCACAGTTGACTTTTTTATAATACAACTGATTTCTAGGTCAACTGTCCAATTGACTGGGCAAAAATTTGAGTTAAGGCTTGAAACTTGGTATGAGAAATCTTGTAGGTCCAACATGAAGTATGAAAGTCACATTGAGCATTGATAGTCCAAAAATCCTTGTGCAAACTCAAACCCTAATTTAGGTCAACAATGCAAGGAGATGTCTTTAGCAGAGCAAACCCTAGCTTGATCTTGAGTTCAAAGAGTCTTGTGATGAGAAATATTGATAAAATGAGAGAGAAAATTTTGGGGTACAACACAAGCATAAAAAGTTAGGCCCATTTGACAAAAAAATGCAATTTTGGGCATTGTTGACTTTTGACAATTTTCTAAAAATGGTCAACTTTGGCAATGCATATCTCCTTCAATTTTGACCACAAGGGGGTTTTCTTGGACTTTTTATAAATATTAGGATGTCCCCTAAACAACCCTTTTGGTTTCATTTCAATTGGATCTTCCATGTTCATGTAAGAAGCTTTGACCCAAAAGGTGTTTTTGTTGACTTTTTGGAATAACCTATAATGTCTGAATTCATATCTTTCCATGAGTGCATTATTTTGAGCTTGATTGATGAATATTGGTTGTGGGGAATTGGATTGTCTTCAAAATGAGCCTTGGATGGGAAATTTCTGATAAAGTATGAGAAAGTTATGCCCGGTCAAAGTTTGGTTGAGTTTTCCTGAGAAACCCTAATTTAACAACTTTTGAGTTTTGATGAATTAGGAGCATTTCTTGGGGAATCATGATCAACCCTTGATCAAATGATGGATATCACTTCAAAATGTTGATGTTGACCAAAAATCTTAAAGTTTAACTGTAAGTGGGCCACAGTTGACTTTTGACCTAAAATAGTTGATTTTCAAGCATCTGAGCAGTTGATTGAGCAAACTTCTTGTGCAAGGCATGAATCTTGACATGGATGGTATTGAGAACATATTAGGACTATGGAGAGCATATGAGGCCTTTTGATCTCACCCATCTTGATGAAAATGGAAACCCTAGTTGGAGGTTCATTGCTTTAGGAGAGAGTTTGTCCGGTCAACTCTTGGGCATCCTTGAGCAAGTTGAGGATTTCAATGAATATATGTTGAGTAAAATGGGAGGGAAAATTTTGGGGTACAACAGAAGGTATTAGCACCCTAAAAATATACAGTACTCCGCAGGAACCTCTTTGAAAATTTGTGTATTTTTACTATAAGTGTTGTATAGAAAAATAGATGGTGGAGATGAGAAAAGAAGTATTTTTTAAAATTTTTGCACCTACCGCAATTGCGAACCTTTAGTTCCTACGTACCACCTTCCGTGCAATAGGGGATCAGGGTACTTGTAATTCACCTTTAAATTTTTTTAAACACAAGTGTGTTGGTTAATTTTAAGAGACAATACATCATCGTCTTATCCGAGTGGAAGAACATACTTACTACCCACGATTATGAGAAAGGAGAATTTACATCATCTCAAAGTGAAGGATGTGGCTTGGATTTTAAAATCAACAAAGCCTTACACAACACCCAAGTGAAAAATATCTCACTTCCCTACATATCGTAGAAGTATAGTAGCTCACATCACTACAAGGATTGGCAAGAGTCTAGTCTTTTTCAGAAAAGTTTTAAGGTAAAAAGCCAAAGTTGCAAAATAGTTTGAATGAGATTGATTGAATTTTAGTCTTCTCACAAAAATGTCAAAGTATGATTAAGTTGTTTAATGTTGGATTAAGAAAGTGTTTTGAAAATGCATGAACCTAAGTCCAAGTTTATTGCTAAAGCAATTCAAGTTCAAAAACAAGAAGAGTTTGCAAAAGGAGGGGGAAGATTTTTTGAAATTAAAAAAGATGGGAGGAGATGTAGGGACTATCCTAAAGCATAAGGTAAAAGCTAGGGAAAAGAACTGTCTAACCAACAAGAAGCCAACACTTGACACAATGAGTTAATATATAATTCCCATCCTTTGGATTAAAACCAAGCAAGCAAAGATATTAAATCTCTAAAAATTACCAAGTTCAGATGCATTAACTCTTCACAAAAATTGGGCAGAGTGACGGCTGTATACAGATGAATTCCCAATCACAGACAAAGCACATAATTAAAATAACTTGCACACAAAGAAAACAAACAACCCAATGTCTTGGGGTAAACCCCAAGAACTCCAGACAAAATATCAATAGAAGTTATAAGGTCTCAAGGTAGGTCAAGGTCTCTACTCATGGATTCCACAAGGTCCTCAATCTCCATAATGCCAAGGATAGTAACCAAATAGTCCAAGTAGCATTAAATCTTTTTATAGTTTAAGTTGGTTATTAGGTATCTTCAAAAAGAAAATGAAAGCTCAAGTCAGCAAAGATGGAAATAGCATGAGATGTAAATGCCAAATGAATGGTGCGTAAAAGTAAAGGCGTAAAGTAAAAGCATAAAGATAAAAGTCAACTGTTAATGAGTTAGAGATTATAGGTTAGCTGAATGACCATCTTGAAAATTGCATTTGAAAACTCGTTATAAGATTGATAAAATCAAAGCCTCTCAACAACTAGTTTCTTCATTTTCTTTTTGTCAAGTATATCATTCATTTCAAAATCTCGAGGCGACAATAAATGATCAACGATGTTTAAATGATTCATTTAGTCCAAAAATTATGAAGATTCATTAGAGGATTGATAATACCAAAGCCTCCTAAAAATGAACCTCAAGGTTGTTGGATCAAAGGTTTCAAATTAATAATACATGGGCTTGCAAACATAGGTCTGGGCCATGAATAACATTTCTCGAATCAGGACAAAATGTAACGCTATGTTAAGCAATCGTAAGTGGACTTATATAGAAGTGCACATATTTTAAGGACGGTCAATATCAATCTATGTGTCATATGTTTAGAGAGATGATATGTAGATCATCCTCTAACAACATATACCACAAGTGAGAAGAGGATGAGATGAAGATGAACAAAAAATTAAATTCCACATTTAAACCAAAGAATTTAATCAAGCTATCATTAAATTCATCCATCCATTTTGGTGGAGTTAAACTCAACACCCAAGATCCAATGATATTAATAAAGCTCATGATTAAAATTCACATAGTCCAAGATCAGCCAGAATATTTACAAAAATAAAATTGCATTTAACAATCAAAACAAAATGAAAAAATTGATTTTTAAATTGTTTTAAAAATAAAAATAAAAGGCAAAAATACAAATTATATTCAAAATATCAAAAAAAATAAAACCAGACCATATAAAAGTCAGAAATGATCTCAAATATTTTTACAAATTTGTTTTGTAATTTTTTAAAACAAAAAGGTATTTTTAAATTTTGGACAAAAATTGAATTTAAAATGAATTTTTGAAATTTTAATACTAATTAAAGCGAAATTAAAAAAATAAAATAAAACAGAAAAACTGTGAACATTGATCAATCACTTGGTAAAAATATAAAGACCTAGGGGGGTGCATAGCAGATATAGGGGTATGGACAGTAAGCTCTACATTGAGCGCAATTTCCAGAAATAAAAAGAAAAAACTGTAATTGGCCTTGGATGGCCCGACCATCCCAATCAACAACATCCAGCAAAATTAGTCAGCCCAAGTTAAAAGAAAAAAAATTATAATAAAAAAGTATTTAGAAAAGGGATTATGGTAAAGAGACTGTCACGCTTCAACTTGCACAAGAATATAGTTATCTTCATCCTCTCAAACTCAAAACCGCGGCGGCCAAGCTTCAAGTCCGATGTTCCTTCTCTCGTCTCTGTTCGACACTGCGAATCAGGGTGTTCAAACTCGGTCTTCTTCCCTTGCCTTCCACTGTCTTCTTCTTCAACCGCTCACTTTCATCGCTCTGTCTCTCTCTTTCAATCGCTTCTGGCCATTATTCTGAAACTCGTTCACTATTTCAACTATTGTGATGCAAGTGGCAGAGAAAACCAGGACACTGAGGTATTCCTCTTCCCTTTTAATTCTCTTCTTCTTCATCTTAAGTCTCGGTTCTCTCTTCGAGCTTAGGTTGAATTCTTGGATGAAACATGTAATTCGTAGAACTTGGTTAATACTTGATAATTTATTACATTTGAATTCAAATTCTCCACAATTCTAAATTGTAGACATATTAGAACTTGGATGAAATTTGGCTTCTTGGACTTTTGAATTTCCACTTGGAATTATGCCTTGTAATGCTTGAAAATTTTAATTGATATTGAACTTGAAGCTTGAAACGTTATTAAGCATTGTAACTTTTTTTTTGAAATTGTTCTTGTAAGTTGAAGCTAGAATTGAATTCTTGAACAAAATAAGGGCTTGAAATTCTTTAGTGACTTGAACATTTCACTTGAATATCCCTTGAAATCTTGAGAAAACCAATGCATTGCTAAAACAGTGACTAGTAGTTTCTTGACTGATCATTGAATTGGAATCTTGAAAGAAGTAAGATGAATGCGTTTAAGTTTTTCAAGCAACTTAAAATTGAAGAAATACTCATAAATGTACTAGAATTTGTATCTTGAATTTGAACTTTGAAATGATGTCTTGAAAAGTCTTGAAAGCTTTGAGTAATCATGCTTTAAACAAAAGGAACTTTAAATCAAAAATCCAACTTCAATTCACAAGTAACAAACAATTAGTGGATTTGCAATTCAAATGGTCAAGGTACTTCTAAACCAAAGAAAATGATCCATGAAGTTTCAAAAAATTTCACGACCTTCTAAATACAATTCGGCTTCAACCCTTTAATCAAATTTGTAGATAATTTCATTTGTGACATGTTGCAAAAAGAATCAACCCGAAACGATGAAGATTGAAAGAATTATGATCCTTGTAAGTTGGACGAAAGTCACTTTGAAAATAGGTCAATGTCCTCAAAACAACCTCTAATATACTCAAACTTTTGATGGCCTTTTAACATATAATCAACTCTCGACTTGAAAAGAGAAATTGGAGATGACGTAAAGGAGATTCATATGCTCAAAGAATAACTCAAAAATATTGAACAATAAGGACGTTATGATTATTTGAACTCGAACATGAAAATGTTGACTTTTGGTCCGACAACTTTGAATCATCTCGCGAACTTGATCTTTTTTACAACCCAAGGCATTCTTAATCACATATGAACTTGAGATGACGAAGTATTGATCAAATCATGCTCACACCTGTCTGGACTCGATATTACTCATCGAAGAAGGCATGAAAATAAACACATGAATCTATCTCAAAGAGTCTTGAGAATTTAAGCAATCAAACTTGCCTTAACCATACTAAACGAAGCTTAAGGATAACGTGACCTAAGATTATAGATCACCACTCTGAAACATAGACTTTTGGGAACCATCTTTGGCCTGAACAAACCACAACCCTAATCGGAGAGCCATCACCTGAATCCCTAGATCTAAAACCTTGTCTTCTAAAAAAAACAAAATAAACAAAACATATTTTTGATTTTTGGTTAGAGGTTAATAAAAATATAAAACACATGTATACAAGATACACGATTCAAGGTGCTTGGTGATTTCTCAAGAGCAAAATTAAAGATAAGACATAGTAGAAGAAGTACCGAAACCCTAATGCATGATCTTGTTGCATTGTAATGGTATGACATGATACCTAACAATGTTAGAGAACTCAGTAGGGTTTGTACTGAGGTAACATGATGAGTCTGGTCGAAAAGAGCATGTAATATACTACCTTAGCAAAAGGTTTACGGCTGTTAAACAAGATACTCACTACTCAAGAAAACTTGCTGTGCTTTGGCATGGGCTGCTCGCCGACTAAGACAGTATATGTTGACTCAAACAACCTTGTTGATCTCTAAGATGGATCCCAAAAAATACATATTCGAGAAACCAGCTCTCTCCGGAAGGATAGTCAGATGGCAAATTGTCTTAACATAATATGACATTTAACACACCACTCAAAAGGCAATCAAAGGAAGTGTATTGGCAGATCATTTGGCTCATCAAGTCGTAGACGACTATCAATCTATGAATTCCGAGTTCTCGAATGAGAATATTATGCTAGTTACAGACTATAAAAAAACCAAAACTGTATGAAGGACCTGAGTCGGGATCCCGATGGACTTTGGTTTTCAATGGAGCTTCTAACACACTAGGTAACAGAATCATTTCTGTGATTATCTCTCCCAAGGGTTGCCATACGCCCTTCATCTCCAGACTTTGCTTTGACTACCAACAACATGGTCGAATACGAAACATGCATCATGGGTAACAAGACTGCTATTGACATGAGAATCAAGTTCTTAGACGTGTACGGGGACTCGACCTAGTGATCAGTCAGGTTAAGGGAGAATGGGATACGAAGCACCCAAATCTCATTCCTTATCGGGAGCATATGTTGGCATTAATTTTGTACTTCGACGAAATCACTTTTGAACATATTCCACGAGAAGAGAATTAGTTGGAAGACACATTAGTTAGCATGTCATCTATGTTCAAAGTCAGATGGGACAATGAAGCTCCTCGAATCACTATCGAAAAGCTAGACGAACCAGCGTATTGCTACAAAATTGATACTGATGGAGTAGAAGAAAATCCTTGGTTTCATGAAGTAAAAAGATACCTCGAGGCTCAAGAGTACCTCAAGGGGGAATCTATCAATGACAATAAGTTTCTACGAAGGTTCTCTACCAAGTTATTTCTGAGAAATGGAATTTTGTACAAGCGTAATCGTGATTCGACTCTGCTTCATTGTGTAGAAAAGAAGGAAGCTGAGAAGATTATGGAAGACATGCACGAAGGTATCTTTGGTACTTATTCCAATGGTCACACAATGGCTAAGAAGATTCTGAGAGCAGGTTATTATCGGTCGACCATGGAAACTGATTGCCATCATCATTGTAGAACTTGTCATAAATGTCAGATTTATGTTGATAAAGTTTATGTGCTTCTGGTTCCTTTGAATGTCTTGACTGCTCCTTGTTCATTCCTAATGTGGGGAATTGATATGATTGGAGAGTTAAGCCTCTGGCTTCTAATGGGCATTGTTTCATCCCAGTCGCTTTTGATTATTTCACGAAGTGGGTTGAAGCAGCCTCATTTGCCTCTGTTACCAATAATTTTGTGGCCCGATTCATTAAGAATTACCTTATCTATCAGTATGGCATCCCCAAAAGGATTATCACAGACAATGGTACCAATCTTAACAACATTATGATCACGGAACTCTGCACCCAGTTCAAGATTAAACACCAAAATTCTTCTCTGTATCGACCGAAGATAAATGGTGTAGTGGAAGCCGCCAACAAGAACATCAAGAATATTTTGAAGAAGATGATGGCGACGTACAAAGATTGGCATGGGATGCTACCATTTGATCTTCATGGTTATCGCACCTCAGTGCATACATCAACTTGGGAAACCCCATTCTCTCTAGTCTATGGTATGAAGGTTGTCTTACCTGTCGAAGTCCAAATTCATTCTCTAAGGATTATGAAAGACGCATGTTTAGACGAAGACAAGTGGATTCAGACTAGGATGGACCAGATAAACTCGATCGACGAGAAAAGGCTTGTGGCTGTTAGCCATGGTCATATATACTAGAGAGAATGTGTTTTTGAACTTAGGTAGTAAAAGGGGGTCTGAAGAGTAAGGGCTTAGGCCCAAGGTTTTGTTTCAAGTCTAATGGCCCAGGGGGTAAGAATTATAACTGAATCAGCAAAATGAAATAAGTTAGGGGTTGTTAAGAGAACATGCCTTAGGCCTGAGGTTTCATTCAAAAGCTCAAAATAAACATTGGGTTTGTTTGAGCAATATATGAGGAGGTGTGTGGTGTTATCACGAGGATAAGGGATATGGAATGTGCGTTTAATCAAACAGTTCTCAGGATCCAACCCTAGAGCATTCATTTGCAGGTAATCAAAGTGGATTAATGGGATTCAATGTTGATTGAGGGCGTACGGAAAGCAAAGCATAGGTGACTAGTCAATAGTCACCTCATCCAAGGGCTCTCAGGGAGCCACCTAGCGCGTATCCAAATACAAGGAGAGTATTATATAAGTGGATATATGAGCTCCAGGCTCATTTTTCTCTTCTTTTTCTCTCTCTCCATACAATAACACCAACCCCTTATAATTTTCAAGAGAGAGAGGCATTCTCTCTAGAATTCTGGCGATAGAAAATCGCCTTGCCAGCGGCGCCGCCATGGGCTACCCTGAGACACCCCTTGAACCACCTTGAAACCCAATTCCTGGTTGATCTTCAACCGGAGAACTCATATATTAAATCTTCGCCATCGTCTGGGTTCATAACCCCAACCCAGATCTTAAAGATCTTCATCCAACCTTCAGTAAAAACCTAGACGTCTTCATATCTTCATATGGGTTCGCATGAACCCTATGAAGATCAACCCTAACCCTAAAAAATATTCATCCAAACCCCAAGAACCCTAACCCCACCTCTAAACCCTAAGAAAATCATCAAACCCTAACCAGTCTGTACCGAACCCTAACCCAAATTACAAAACCCTAACATGTTTTACCCTAACCTTAACCCCAAATCAAAACAAAAACCCATAAACACCAACTCAAATCGAAATCACAGAAGAATAACACCAATCAATCATCAACAAATTATACCCTAAGCTAAGTTTTAGAATTACGTTATGTGCAGTGAATATCGTAATATTAGTCCTGTTCTGGTTTTTCTTATTCTCCTTCTAATGTCTTTCTCTTTCTTCTATAAGTACTTTGAACTGAGAGATGCGGTCGAGCTCTGAAGAACTTAGGGTGTCAGTCGTGAAACCCAAGTTTTTCCACTGAAGCAGAACTTTAGTGAGGGTATAGAATGCACAGCAACAACCAGAATCTCCAAGGGTTTTCTCTGTCTGATTCCAACTGCTTAGGCATAAATTTATAGGCTTTAGGATTTGTTAGATTAGGAAATTAATTATAGTGATTGACATTTTTAGGTTAGATTGAATTAATCTTAGAGATTTGATTTAGCAATTTAGAAGATTTGATAAGGTTTTAGTTTTTACTTAGAATTAGGGTTTTCGTTTGTATGTATCTGGACTGTATCGTGTAATGATTCATTTAATCAATAAAGCAAAATTTCAACCAAATATTTGATTTCCAGGTTTGATTCAAAAATATTGCTTCTGGTCTTTATGCTATTGGCTTTGGTGTCTTGGTGAAGAAGAAGGAATTTGGGCTTTACCTTGGGAATTAGGGTTTTACCCTAATGTTGACTTGGTCAACTAGACTTGAAATAATAATAAAAATAAATAATAAATAATAATATAAAATAATAAACTGTATAATCAGAGGGAGCTGACTCCTGGTCAACCCCTCTTTAATGTATAATTCTATTATTATTTTTATCAAAACTAATAATAATAATAATAAAAATAAACCAATGTAGCATATGTTGACCTCTGGTCAACGAAAAATAAGATTGGGCCCTTAATAACCATTTTGGACTCCAAATAAACCCAACAATATGAAACACCCCCCCCCCCCCCCCCCTTTTTGCTATATATATATATATTTATACATACATAGAAACACACACACACACACACACACACACACACACACACACACACACACACACACACACACACACACACACACACACACACACACACACATATATATATATATATATATATATATATATATATATATATATATATATATATATATATATATATATATATATATATATATATATATATATATATATAATATACCAAGATTTAAATAAGAAATATATCAAATAGGTTGACCAGATGGTCAACTATCAATCTTACTAATGTATGCACATTTATTATGAAAATAAGAGAAACTTAAACTGAAAAATAAAATTACAAGAGGTCAATTTTGGGGTATGACTACTACACCTATTTAATTTCTCTTCAAATGAGGAAGAGAGAATACGAAGGTCTCGCATATTCAGATCAAAGGATTATTAAATAACGGAAGACCCCAAAAATTGACCGCAGACTTTAAAAGATATGAAAAGATAAACCCAAAAAGATATATAGATAGGTAGAAATGACGCATTTAACTCATCCATGCCTGAGCAAAGAGTATAATTGACCTAGATACGACGACGCGAATAACTTGTCAACACCTAGAAAAAGTAGTCGTAGATTTTGTGTATTCACCGTAACATAGGGGGTAAATAGCAAAAGTTTGAAAATGGATGACTTATTGCGGCTTCGAGACTGATGCAACAAGCTATATTTCAGTTAATGCATATTTACCACGTTCTAGAGGGTAAATAACACCAGTTTGAAAGTTGACTTACTAACGCTTCGAGACTAACATAGTAAGTTTACAATGCAGACTTCGTCTATTCATCACAACCTAGGGGATGAATACTACAAAGTTTCATATATCATTTTCGCTTGGAGACTAACACAATGAACTATATCACATAAATAATGAATAACTTATTGCTTCTTAGAGATTAATGCAATGAGTTATACTGCAGATTTTGTACATCTACCACAACCTAGGGAGTAAATGATACAGGTTTGAAAATATCGTACTAACGCTTCGAGACTAACATAATAAGGCCTATTGTAGACTTGTGTACTTATCACGACCTAGAGGATAAATAACACAGCCTCGATAACTCATCATTGCTTAGAGAGTGATACAATGAATCGTGTCGTAGAGAATAACTTACTAAAGCTTCGAGACTAACATAGTAAGCTATATCGCAGATTTGCATATTATCACATCCTAAAGGATAAATAATGCGGATTTTGAAAAAGTGTTTTGATAAATAAATCTTATATAACTAAACCAAAGATATAATGATTTACCAGTTGTGTCTATTCTCAACCAAGGTATTTGTTGAACAATGCTAAGGTTTGAACTTTTGGTTTGCGTAGATAAGTTAGCTCGTAATAAGCCCTAAAGCGTTTCGCAGTATTCTTGGCCGAAGAAATTTTGAAAATGCAATGCTCAATGTATATGAAAAATGCCCTAAATTGATATGATACCTAATGACAATGCTATTGATATGATACCCAAATGTGTTATTTTGTATATGCACCAAATGTCTTGTATGTACATGCACCAAGTGTTTTGTTTATGTTTGATATTTTTCCCCTTTTAAATCATGGGATCCTTCCTAAGTCACCAACCCTCTGACGTTGTTTGTTGTTTTGTCGTGGTGTCTCCAAGTTGATTTGAATTTGATATGCATAAGTGAATAATGTCAATTTGATAATGGTAGTTGTATCACAGGCGCAGACGTAGGAGTGGACGCAGACGTGGATTTTCTTTCGATGTTTTTCTAACCAAAATTCTTTTTGATGTCTTATCAAATGCCTTTATTTGTTTTTTCAAATCCCCAAAATAATTTCAATGCAACGTTTACAAGAAATATTTGTAGTATTTTGCAAACAAGTCGAAAAAGAAAAACACAATTGAATTTGAATTTGAAAAATAGATTTTTTTTATTGATGAAAGTGCCTTTGAATATGCGAGAGTACAAGATGCAATTCATAAAAAGAGGTAATTACATAAATGTTTAACAAAATTTGAAAATGGCAATGAAAATTATAATTGATACTGTTCTTTCTCTAATATCCTTTGATAACTCCAATCTCCTTTCCTTATGAGTCAGATGATTTAGATCGATCATTCTCTTTCGCAGTTGTGGTAATAAATTCTTGAATCACAGTCTATTTGTTTATTTTTTGAATAATATCCCTAACTTTTTCCTGGATCTCCCTTTCGAGTTTTCAATCCACCAAGATAATGATTTTGTTTATATGCCCCTAATTTTTGCCTGGATCTCCCTTTAGGGTTTTCAATCCATCGGGACGCCCTTTTTGCCTAACTCTCCCGTTTAGAGTTTTGACTTAGCGAACCTTTTATGCATAGTATTTTTTACTGCATCGTTGTTTGTAGGATGTGGTAGTCTTCCCCATCCCTTGTTTTGAGGATAAGACATCCACCTGAGAATGTTTTTTTAACCACATATGGACCTTTGTATTTAGATGTCCATTTACCACGTGAATCCAGGCGAGGTGTCATAATCTTATTGAGAACCAAATCCCCTTCTTTGAACACTCGAGGACGAACATTTTCGTCGAATTCCCTCTTCATTCATTTCTGGTACAACTGACCATGGCACAAAGTTATTAAACATTTTTCTTCAATAAGGTTGAGTTAATCAAGCCGTGCATAAAACCACTCTGATTCTTCAAGCTTGGTTTCCATTAGGACTCGTAGTGATGAAATCTCCACTTCAACAGGGAGTACAACCTCCATTCCATATACAAGAGAGAAAGGAGTTTCCCCTGTCGAAGTACATACTGAGGTACGATAGCCATGTAGAGAAAAGGGAAGTATTTCATGCCAATCTTTATATATCTTCACCATTTTCTGAATAATCTTCTTGATATTTTTATTGGAAGCCTCAACTGCCCCGTTCATCTTGGGTCGATAAGGTGATGAGTTATGATATTCAATCTTAAAATCATCGCATAAATCTTTCATCATTTTATTGTTCAAGTTGGACCCATTATCTCTAATAATTTTGCTAGGAATCCCATATCTTCATATAATATTTTGCTTGATAAATCGAATAACCACTTGTCTTGTCACCTTTGCATAAGGCGCAACTTCTACCCACTTGGTGAAATAATCAATGGCGACTAGTATGAATCGGTGTCCATTATAAGCCTTAGATTCGATCATTCCTATCATATCAATTCCCCACATCGAGAATGGCCAAGGTGAACTCAGGCTATTCAGAGGAGTTGGTGGCACGTGCATTTTGTCAGCATAGATTTGGCATTTGTGACATGCCTTTGTATAATGCTAGCAATCAGCTTCCATCGTCAACCAATAATAATTTGCTCTTAATATTTTTGTAGCCATGGCATGTCCATTTGTATGATTCTCGAAGGTTCCTTCATGGATCTCTCTCATAAATGTATCTGTTTCATGTTTCTCCACGCACCTGAGTAACACCATATTATAGTTTCTTTTATACAACACATCACCATTTAAAAAGAACTTCACAACTAGATTTCATAGAGTTCTCTTGTCAATTATTGAGGCATTTTCTGGATATTCTTGTTTCTCCAAATACCTCTTGATGACATAGAACCAAGGTTTTTTATTTGTTCCTTCTCCAATGGCAAGACAATGCGCGGGTTCTTCAAAATATCTGATCGTGATGTATGGTTCTTGATTTGGCCAAGTTACCTTGACCATGGCTGACAAAGTTGCCAAGGCGTCTGCCATTTAATTTTCTTCTCGCGGAATATGAGTGAAAGTGATCTAAGTGAATTCTGTAGCTAGCTTCAAAACTTTAATCCGATATGGAATCAATTTGGGATCTCGAGTGTCCCATTCACCGTTGACTTGGTATATAACCAATAATGAGTCTCCTTACACTTCGAGGTGTTTAATCCTTAGATCAATAGCATCTTCCAGAACCAAGATACAAGCTTCATATTCAATGACGCTGTTGGTGCAATCAAAACATAACCTTTCATTATAAGGTTTATGGAAATTATTAGGAGAAGTAAACACTTCCCCAATTCCATGTCCTACTGCATTTGAAGCACCATCAAACATGAGTGTCCAACGTGCCCCTGGTTCAAGTCCTTCGCCAGGTCCCGGAAATTCGTAGTCACCTATAACTATGACATCTTCGTTTGGAAAGTCGAACTTCATCGGTTGATATTCTGGAAATGGTTGATAAGCTAGATGACCAACTAGTATACTAACTTTGATGGCTTTTTGAGTAACATATTGGATTTCGTACTCGGATAGTAACATCTGCCATCTGGAAATTCTTCCTGTAAGAGCTGGTTTTTCAAACACATACTTCAGGGGATCCATTCTAGCTATTAACCACGCGGTGAGAGTTAACAATACTGTCTTAGTCGCTTAGTAGCCCAAGCCAAAGCACAACAAGTCTTATCGAGAAGGGTGATCAATGGTTTTTACACTGTTATTTACCATTGTTTTTTGTTATCCTTTCCTTTTATCGTCGAGTGTTTTATTTCATCTGGCCACTTTTTATGTATTGGTTTTGTGTTTAAATGTTTTCAGGTTCAAAATAATAAACCGGGACAAATTGGTACAAAACTCGGAGTTTCAGAAGAAATGCAAATATCCACCTACAGGAGGCCTGACACGGCCACTTGTGTCACCTGACACGGGCCGTGTCAAGATGATATCCAGGAATAGGGGAAGTCGGGGATGTGACATAGGCGCTCGTGTTAGCTGGAATGACCCATGTCAGGGTGCCTGAACCAAGAATTTAATTTCCAGAGGTCCAACACGGGCACCCGTGTTTCCTGACACAACATGTGTTGGGTTGCGACGCTAATTTCAATATTTTGGGTTATTTTGTTTATTAGTTGTTCTGTGAGGGTGTTTTGGGTATTTCCAACCGACCTAAATGAGTTTTTTCTATTTAGAGAAGTTTCCACGATGAATTGGAGGACTTTTGATGGGAGAAATTAGGAACAATAAACATTAGTGCTTTCAAGAGATTTAGAGACAAAGATTCCTTCATGAGCGATAACAATTAAAGATCGAAGAATCCACACCTTTTGTAATGACTAATTTTATTATTTTTTTTCTTTTTAACACTATGAGAGGCTAAACCCCTAATTCTAGGGGGTGTCTCTGATTTGCAAATCTAATGATTTTGAATTCTTGATTTTGATACAATAGTTTCTTTTGAACTTAATTGTTCAATGTTCTTATGCATTTACTACCGGACCAATAAGGATTGATTCACGGTTAACAATTAGGGATGGACCACCATTGTTAAGGTTTTTGAACGATTAGACTATAGTAAATATCACCTAGGACTAGGGATGCCCTATAGTTTACCGGTAAAATCTTGACAAAATAAGTGCTTGGTTTCATCATAATTCTCTTAGGACTTAATATTAGGATGAAGGACCGAAGGTTTTCCCACTAAGGACTTAGGGGAAAACAAACTAAAGATTTGGTAGTTAAAGGTAATGAACTTGTTAAAGAAATCAAGAGTAAAGGTTATTACAGGGGAAAATCACACATTTACCCCTAGCATTCTCCTCATATCAGTGAAAAGCCTATTTATATTGTTGCGATTTGTTAAGTGACAATTTCAAAACCGAAACCCCAAATTAAGTTTTGGTTTAATTGAACATGAATTGAAATCGACAATTATACGCAGTCCTTGAGATCGATACTTTGGGATTTCCCATTATTACTACATTGGCAAATTAGTACACTTTCTAATTTATCGATCAAATTTTTGGCACCGTTTGTCGGGGACTGCAAAATTATACAGATTTAATTGTTGTTCAATTAAAATTTTGTTGCTCGTCAACTAAAATTTTATTTTCAGTTTTAATGTTTTTATTTTTGTTCTGTTTCTACTAATTTGCGTCTAATATTTTTATGCGAGGAGAATCCCTCAGCTAATTTTCCTTTTGATGCAAAAAATTGAGAGAACATTTCACACAAGACTCAGACAGGCTAGAGTAGCAAGTCAAGACTCCGAAGAAGAGAAAATCTTTGTCCATTCAGATTTAGAGTCAGAGGAAGAAATTATGGCTGAAGATCCACCAGAGAGACTTCTTGGTGATTATGGTGGGGAAAATGCACCGAGGGGAAGGTTAAAAATTTTAAACCATCCAGTGAATGTGCCAAATTTTTAATTCCATCAGAGCATAATCACTCAGCTTGAGAGAAGATCTTTCACCGGAAAGGTCAATGAAGATGCCAATAAACACTTGTAGATATTTTTGACCATAAGTATCACGTTGAAGATTGATGCGCATATAGATGAAGCGAAGAAACTAAGAATTTTTCTGTTTACCCTATCTGAAGATGCTGAAGAGTGGTTCTATTCATTACCTGCTGGGAATATTAATACTTGGGAAGAGATGGAGAAGAACTTTCTCGACGAATACTTTCCTGCTTCTGTTTACATTCGCAAAAGATATGAAATTGTGAATTTTAAGCAGAAAGAAGGAGAGTCACTAGGTGATGTTTACAAGAGGTTATTGGTAGCTTGTCCCACTCACAATATGGATCAAACTGAGAAAATGTAGGTGTTTGTGAATAGCCTCCAAATGAAGACAAAGTAGCTTATTGATACAGCAGCCAGTGGCTCATCCAACTTTACAATAGCCACTAGAGTGAAGAAGATTATTGAAGCCATTACTGCAAATGAGCATTTGGAGCTGTATGACAGGGTTGTAAGTAAACAAGAGGGGGTGATTGATATGAAGTTAGAAGTTAACAAGAAGATAAAAATTGAAGAGGCAATTGCTGCAAAGTGGAGAAAAAGCTGAAAGCAATGAACATGGCTACTCAACAGGTAGCTTAGGTTCAACAGGCACAGAAAGCAGGTTATGAAATTTGCAGTGGACCACACATGACTGTCCATTGTCTAGAAACTCCATAATAAATTAAGGAGATAAAATTCTTGAAGCAGAATAACCCATATTCTAACACATATAATCAAGGTGGAAGAATCATCCTAAGTTCTCTTGGAAAGACCAACAACAACAAGCTCCTCAGAAGGCAGAGTGGGAAGGAGTAATTGAAAGGATGGCTGCACACACTTCTCAATTCCAAGAAGAAACAAGGAGAAACCACATGAAAACCACAACTGCAATAAAAAACTTGGAAGTTTAAATGGGACAGATTACACAACAATTATCTCAGCAAGCACAAGGACATCAGAAAACTCGTGAGAATGTTAATGTCGTTACAACAAGAAGTCAGAAGGGGTCAGAAAGCGAAGATGAGGTAAAATTTGATGATAGTATCATAGAATTTGATTTGGAAGTGAGAGATAGAGAAAGAAAAATCAGGAAGAAGTGGTATCACCTGTGAAACCAACTGAAGAGAAGAGGGTAAATGATGCTAAACTAGTGATCAAGTTGCCATATCCCTCTCAAGTGGAAAAGAAAGATACCAAAGAAAAAGATTTTGAAAAATTTGTCAAAATTTTCAAAAAGCTAGAGATCCACAAATCGTTCTTTGAAGCACTCGAGAAAATGCCCGTGTACCAGAAATTCATGAAAGAGTTACTTTCAAAAAAGAGACATACAGAAGATGGACAGGTACCCGTGGATGTGAAATTATACGCAATCACGCCCGAGAGGAAATTCCTATCAAGAAGAAGGATTATACTATAGTATATATCACCTATGACTAGGGATACCCTATAGGTTATTGGTAAAATCTTGATAAAATAAGTGCTTGGTTTCATCATAATTTTCTAAGGACTTAGGTATTTGGATGAAGGACCAAAGGTTTTCCTACTAAGGACTTAGGGGAAAACAAACTAAAGATTCGGTAGTTAAAGGTAATGAACTTGTTGAAGAAATCAAGAGTACAGGTTATTACAGGGGAAAATCACACACTTACCCCTAGCATTCTCCTCACATCAGTGAAAAGCCAATTTATATTTCTGCTATTTGTTAATTGAAAATTTCAAAACCAAAACCCCAAATTAAGTTTTTGTTTAATTGAACATGAATTGAACTCGATAATTGTATCCAGTCCTTGAGATTGATACTTTTGGATTTCCCATTATTACTACATTGGTGAATTAGTACACTTGCTAATTTACCAATCAGTTTTTGGCGCTGTTGCCGGGGACTGCAAAATTATAGAGATTCAATTGTTGTTCAATTAAAATTTTGTTGCTCGTCAACTAAAATTGAACACGAACCTCTTTTTCCATTCTTGGAGCTGTCATTTCTTGTATGGCCTTCACCTTGTCGGGATCCACCTCAATACCTCGCTGACTTACAATAAAACCCAACAATTTGCCCAACCTGACACCAAATGTATATTTGTTTGAATTTAGCCTCATTTTGAATTTCTATAGACGTTCAAATAATTTCGCAAGTGAATGATGTGATCCTCCTCTATATGGGATTTGGCTATCATATCATCCACTTACACCTCAACTTCTTTGTGGATCATTTCATGAAATAACGTGACCATTGCTCGTCGATACGTCGCTCCCGTGTTCTTCAGACCGAAGGGCATTACTTTGTAACAGAAAGTGTCCCTAAGGAGTCACGAAAGTAGTCTTTCCCATATCCTCGGGGGCCATTTTGATTTGATTATAACTTGAGAAACCATCCATGAAAGAAAACATTGACGCTTGAGCTGTATTTTCCACCAAAACATCTATGTGAGGTAAAGAGAAATCTTCTTTGGGACTTGCTTTGTTTAGGTACCGGTAGTCTACACACATGCATACTTTACCGTCCTTCTTGGGAGATGTTAGCTATCCAAGGTGGATAGTCTAATACAGCTAAGAACCTTGTATCAAATTTTTTAAGGACCACTTCTCGAATCTTGTCAGACATGTCTGGACAAGTTATTTTGAGCTTATGTCTAACTAGAGAACAACCTTCTTTGAGAGGTAGTTTATGCACTACGATATCCATATCTAATACCGACATATCTCTGTAAGACTATGAAAATATGTCCATGTACTCATAAAAACGCTTGATCTACCTTTCTTTGACACTTTCCTCCAAGGTTTCCCCTATCTTGATCTCTTTTGGATCTTTTTCTGTGCCAAGGTTGATGACCTCAATAGATTCTTGGTATGGTTGTATATTGTCCGCTTTTTGCTTTAATACCCTTGCCAATTCTTTGGAGAGTAAAAGATCTTTTTCATCTTCCTCTTCAGCTTGGTTAATTGGTGTATCAAAGTTATATCAGCATTAACATTATCAGTGGGTTTAGGTGTGGATCTGCATATTTTATCATGTCTTGGCACATTTTAGAATGTGAATTTGAAAATTGCATATGAAGAAAAGTATTGCCATTTTTTGAAAAGGAAAGGGAGAATGCAAAAGAAAGACATGGATCTTAATTGAATGCAAAATATAAATTTTATTAATTGAAAATACTGTTTGAAAACAAATGAGGGGCCCTTACAAGCTACTCCTATGCCTCGGGCGTGACATAGGTTCTTTTAAAAACAGAAAAATTAGTTTGGAAAAGAAAAGATCTCTGGAATCTCAAGAGCTGTCCAGTTCTTGAGTTCTTCGCCTAAGGCACATTCACAGATGAATTTAGATGCTCATTTTGTGTTTCTCTTGTTGGATATCATTGCTACTTGTCCATCATGCTCTACTCCATTGCTGACGAATGTTTCCTGGATGGGAGGAAATTTCCCCTTGTCTTTCAAATTAGCCTTTGAAGGTTTGTAGCCCAAACCAAAATGATCTTTCTTCTCAGGTATCTCTACAAATTTACCCCAACCTTTTGGGGTATGATCATCCACCTTTGTTTGTAAATCCTTCCATGAATCCATAGTAGTTCTTGATTTTTTGATTTTCTACACCAGTAGGGTTACCATGGAAACAACTTATAGGGCTTGGAATGGTGTTCCCACACAGTCTTCATCCATACTAATATATCTGTAGGATTCTAAGTGGCTTACAAAGATATCATCCTCTCCATCAATGACAACCAACTTTCCTTCAACAAGGAACTTCAATTTTTGATGCAAGGTTGAGGTAACAGCCCCTGCCGTATGAATCCAAAGTTGCCCGAGAAAGCATGTATATGCTGGTTATATATCCATCACATGAAAGGTAATGTAGAACATATGTGGCCCGATCTTGATAGGAAGATCCGCTTCTCCAAACACTATACTTTGAGAACCATCGAAAGATATAACTATCGTAGAACTTATCCTTATGATAACACTATCTAGCATTAGCTTTATCGAACTTGTTTTTGGTAGTATGTTGAGGGAGGAACTTGTATTTGTGAGCAACCCTGGATAGGTTGGTCGTTCCTATCTGGATAGAGATATGTAGTGCCTAAGCGTGATCCAGATATTAGATTCACTACGACTCCATCAAATTGATTTACTGTAATCTCCTTTGTAACATGAGCGAACCTTAGAATCTTCATTAGAGAGTCTCGACACGCTTCTGAGTTGATGAGTAATGAGAGTATTGAAATCTTGGTCGGGGTTTGGTTAGCTGATCCACCACCATATAATCACTTTTCTTGATTATTTTTAAGAATTCTTCCGCCTCTTGGTCGGTAAAATTCTTACTTGGAGATTATTGTTCTTGACTTGTCTCTACAACAACTTTTTCTTTATCCTTAACCATAATATCATCTTTCTTTTGTTGTTTGGGGCCATATATTTGACCTTTGCGGGTCATGCCCCCTATTCCCGCTATATTTGTAATTTCCCGTCCCTGACTTGTTGATGGTTCACATTCTTGATTTAAACCATTGACATAGATAGTAGTATCATACCACGATACGACTTTGTTACTTTCATAAGGAGTGGGAGACGCCCCCCTAATCACCATTGTAGTCTTTGGAAGTATTGGTATCCTCAGAGTCTAGCATGGTATTGTCACTGGTGCTTTTGTCATACCTGACTCTCCCCAAGGAATTACAAGAGTTTTCTTGGCAAGACTCGGCCCATGGCAAGGAATTACCAATGTCTTTTTTCGTATTTCCATCAATTGCAGCTACATATTCTTCTTCAGGATATCACCCAAATTGGACTATCCCCTAGTCTACCAATTTATGTAAGGTCTTCTCGAAAGCATTATTATGTTCCAAAAGGAAACCATGTTCAAACAAGTATTCTTTCAGGAGATCTATCAGAGTTTTTACTCATTTAGCTTCCCCATAGTCAGTGATTACCTCGATTGTTTTCATAGTTAGCCCGCCATGCAGAGGCATGCAGTTTGTCTTGATATTAGGCTTGTCAAAAGTGATTTCTTAGGAGTCCAACAAATCATGCACTATATGTCTGAAGGCCCAAGATTTCTCTATTGTGTGACCTTGAGAGTTGGCATGATATTCTCATCTGACATTTGCATCATATTTGGGTGGGAGTGACCCAATTGGAGGAGCTAGTGGCTTCTACTCTACCAAATATGCCTTGAGTAAGTGTTGTAGTAGTTGTCTGTGTGGCATATGGAGAGGATCAAATCTTCTCGTAGGCCTTTCAAACCTGTTCTGTTGTTGTTCTCATGGAATTACCAATGGTTGTTGAGCTTTCGGATGCGATGCGACAACAATAATTTCTCCTTCCTTCTTCTTCGGGAAGTTCAGAGTATGCTTATTTGGGTTATAAAGAGTATTGGATGACGACCCTTGTATTTTTCCGCTTTTCACACCTGCTTCAATTCTTTCACCAATAGTTACCAAATTCGAAAATCTGGAAGAGACGCTTCCTACCATTTTATCATAATACAGACCTTGTAACATTCTCATGAATGTATCGACCAATTCTTTCTCAAGGAGTGGTGGTTGTACTCGGGTTACCATTTCTCTCAATCGTTAAACACACTCTTTGAAGAACTCATATTTCTTTTGAGATAAGTTCTGAAGTTTTATGTGGTTGGGAGCCATATCCAAGTTATACTTGTATTTTCTCAAAAAAGCATTATCATGATCTACCCATGTTTGGATATGGACTCTCTCCAATTGCATATACCAATCTAGAGATGCCCCACTCAAACTGTCTTGGAAGCAATGGATCATTAGCTTCTGATCTTGACCATAAGTATGCATTTTCCTGTAGTACATGCGTAGATGGTTCCTTGGGCATCTGAGCCCCTTATATTTTCCTAAGTTAGGTACTTTAAATTTTGGAGGGATCACTGCATCTGGAACTAGACCCACTTCAAGAGCATCGACGTTAAAAGAATCATAGCCCTCCACTACCTTCAACCTTTCTTCAAGAGCTTTAAATTGATTGAGTGCCATAGGATTTTCAGCAATGTTAGTATGGGAAGCCCTTTGAGGCACCTGGTTGATGCCTTCCAAGTCATGGTCTCCATAATGCAGGTCTATGTATTTATCCATGTTGTATGGATTATTGAATGGAATTTGTAAAGTATGAGATGCCCCTGCCTTCGGAGGAGGTGGGACAAAGCCTTCAGTCTCAGCTTGATTGACCTCTTGGTGAGCCATAATTGACTTTAGGGGATCTGATTCTGGTTCTTGTCTTGGTTGGTGATTGCTCGATGCAACAATAGTCCGGGCTACTTCTTCAAAGGATACCTTAGGAATATGATCTTGCCTTTCAATGATGTTCTTAAAATCTAGAAGAACTTGACTCATGTCTCCTTTCATTGAGTCGATGTTACCCTTCATTTGTTCCAAATCTTCTTGGAAGGCGACTTGATTCTATTCGATCTGTTCCATGACTTTCTTTTGATGAGATCTGGTTTGATATGGAGGTCGGAGAGGTGGTGCTTGTTTACCAATGATTTAAATGGATATGCTTTTGAAAATGTGAGTTTTATGTATGAAATTTGCTTAATGAGATGCTTGTGAATGAATGCATATGAATATGCCAAAATTTTAATCTTTGTCTTATTCACGTCGGATTTTCTTTTTTATATATATTTTTGTACATTTTTTAGGTTTTTCTTTTTACGGATGAGTATTCCAAAATAAATACACAATTTAAATGCGGAAATAAAAGTGATTTTATTGAATAATAACAATCCTTGGAAAAGGGAAATACAATCCAAATATTGAATGGGAAATACTGAAAGTGGGAAATCAAAATCAAATGTTGAATACTTAATGAAATAACAAAAGTAAAACTAAAATATCCTAAGCACACTGTTGTACCCCAAAATTTTCCCTCCCATATTCCTCAAAACATTGCAAGAAAAATCTCCAAGTTGCTCAAGGTTGCTTCAGAATTGGTCAGACAAGCTCTCTCCTAAGGCAGTTTACCCCAAATTAGGGTTTTGTGTTGCATCAAGATATTTGAGTCCAAATGACCTCAATTTCTCACCAATGTCCTAATATGTTCTCAAGATCATCCATGTCAAATTTCAAGCCTTGCAGAGGAAGTTTGCTCAGTCAATTGCTCAAAGGTCCAAAAATCGACTATGCTAGGGAAAAAGTCAACTGTGACCTGCAAACAGTCAAACTTCAAGATTTTTTGTCAACATTCTCATTTTGAAGGATATTTCATCATTTGATCAAGGGTTGGTCATGATTCATCAAGGATTGCTCAAAATTCATCAAGATCCAAAAGTTGCTAAATTAGGGTTTTGTAGGAAAAGTCAACTCAACTTTGACCAAGCATAACTTTCTCATACTTTATGAGAAATGAACCATCCAAAGCTCATTTTGAAGAGAATGAAATTCTCTACAATCCATCTTAATACCCCAAGTTAAAAATATGCACTCACAAGAAGTTATGAATTTGGACATTATAGGTCATTTTGAAAAGTCAACAAAAACACCTTTTTGCCAAAGCTTATAACTTGAGAATGGAATATCAAAATGAGATGAGACCAAACGGGTTGGTTATAGGACATCTCAAGCTTTCTAAAAAGTCTAAGAACACTTCCAAAAGTTCAAAATTGAAGAAGTTATGCATTGTTGAAGTTGGACCTTTTTGCAAAATTGCCAAAAGACAACTATCCCCCAAACATCAAATTTTGCTAAATGGGCCCATTTTTTCCCACTTGATTTGAGTTTTCATTATTGCCCACGTGCCCTAGCTTCAGCCATGTGTCCATATCTCATTTTTATTATTTAATTTGATTTTTATTTGAATTTATTCATTTTAAATCAAATAAAATCACATAAAATCCAAGGCATTGATAACACATGATTTTTTGGCTATTTCAGGCTCCAAATACAGCTATTATAGCAATCAAATTCGTATCAAAGGCATTGGTTACAAAAATATATGATTCAGGCCACGTTTGGAAGGCTTTTATGGAAGGATCAAATCAAATCCATGAGCATTTATAGGGAAAGATTTGGACCATGTTTGTAAACCTAATGAAATGCACAATACATAAGCAAGCCAAGGACACGAAAATTAGGGTTGGCAATCACTTGTAGAAGCAGAACAACTTTGCAAAAAATCACAAAAAAGTTGGAGATCGAAATCAAAGTTAGAGGCGTTTTCAGGACTTGATACTTGTCTCAATCGATTGTTGGCCGTCTCCACAAGCTAACTCGATCCAAACCACGCATTCTCAGGGCCCCATACGCACTGTAAGTCTCATGCAACTTACCCCTGTTCTTGAATTCGATTTGAGTTATTCTGGCATCATTTGAGTAAACTAATAGCATATTTGTGATCACAAGAACATTTGCAAGCTTTTGGCATCATTTAATTTCATTTATCTAACCTGTATTGCAAACCACCATAGCTAGGTTTCCTTGTTCGTTTTTAGGGCTTTATGTTTCAGGTGAAATTGGCCTTAATGGTGATTATGGCTGTGATCAGAGAGATGAGACGAGGCTAACCATGGTCGTGGATTCCATTTATATAGCATGGAGAGAGCTTTAGGATGAACCTGCGTTTTTAGCTGCGGATAGAAATCCGCAGGTAAAGTTACAGGGGTTTGAGGAAGGGGACGAAGAGCTGGCATCCATCCATTGGGCCATTAAAATATAACGCGCCTTTTTTTTTGTTTTTCTGGCCATTGAGTTGTTTTTTTATATAATATATTGTTTATATTATTATTAACAAACAACAACATGCCCCAGCGGTTGCCATGTAAGCCTTAAAGCGTTCCAAGGCAGGAGGTCAGGGGTTCGATCCCTGCCTCCAGCAAATTGTATTTTCTTCATGATTTTCAGGTTATCACATGCGCGCTCAGGCTTGATCCACACCATGCTCCCTCACCAATCCAAGAGCCAGATGGCCAATGGCCAGATCTGATGATCAGTGATTGGAGGTCCACCAAGGTTCCAGTCAACGCGTGTGTACCAGATCCAAAAAGTCCACACGGACCAACTTCTATTGGGCCTACGAAATTACTTCCAACACCACCCAAAATCAGGCCCAATTCTCTCTTTGTCTTTATATTTTCTTTTTTTAATTTAGTTATTTTATTTAATTTCATTTAATTACTAACCAATCATAATTTTTCCTTTTTATTAAAAAAACTCATCAAAAAATATTTTTTATCCAATAAAATTTCAGAATTCTTTTTTAATAAGTACTAATTAATTAATTTAGGTTTTTAATTCTAGTAAACTTCAAATTATTTTGTAAATAATTAAAATTAATTAGATTTAATTAGGTTTTAACTACTAATTTAATTTATTTTATTTTCTTTCTTAAAATAACAAAAACCCAAAAATATGTCATTAGTTATTTTTCATTTAATTAATTTATTAATTTAATTTAGTCATTTAATTTAGGATTAATTTCTTTTCTTAAAATAAAAACAACAAAAAACCAAAAAAACATTTTTCTTTAAAAAAGGGTCAAAACCCTAATCTTGCATCCGATTTAATTTCGCGTCGCGATTTACTTTTTCTATCTAATTATGTATCTGCTTACGGATTGTAATAGTTAAATAGGACATTTAATTATTTTTATCGCTTTATTTTATTTTCAAAGGGTTGCTTTTGGCGATGTAAATACCCGATGCCTTGTAATTTAATTTCCGCAAATTATAACTGCTAGATGTTTGATAATAGGGTTTGCATGACAAGACTGAATGCTTAAATCTTAAAATCAAATTAGATCACCCTTAAAATGTGCAAAGATAAAAATAACTGAAAACGACACACTCGCACATGCGCACTCTTAGGGTACACCCCACTTGGTTGCCTTCGTACACGGTCATTGAGTATAGGTCGTTTTAGAGGTCGTCCTCTTGTCTAAAAGATCATAGTCGCCTCAAAATGGTTGCCTCGGATATTGTTGCCTCAAACAAATGATCTAAGACATTAGGGTTACCGCTAAGGCATTCTAACATTGCTTTAGTGACCGTATGTCCCTCATTCGAATTGACCCTCAAACTCCAACGACTGTGTTACCTACTCATAACTAGTGGGATAACATTGTGTAAAGGAAATTAGCACAAAACGATTCTTTTTTCGAGTAGGTAGATGTTTCTTAGATACTTGCTCAATCAAAACAAAACAAAACTTTTACACTTACACTTTTCGAATAAAGTTTTCAAAACACTTCATTACACTCTTGAGGACAGAAGCGAGAGTTAAATCGAAGTTTCAAACAAAAACTTTTTCAAACCCACAAGCACAAAGAAAACAATTTTGAAAATAATTGAGCAAGTACCTAAGAGCCCGTGGATAACCACAGATAGAAAGGGTGCTAATACCTTCCCTTTCCATAATCTACCCCCCGAACCCGAGAAATATCTTGAAAAAGGAATTTTTCTGTGCTTTTTTCCTTTCCTTGTTGGATAAAATAAAAGTCGGTGGCGACTCTTGCTTACTGCGACATTTTGCAAAAACAAACGCAAAACGCAAACTAGCATTCCAAAAAACAGTCAGTTCTTCCCACCGTATCACAGAACTGGCGACTTTGCTGGGGACGCTTATAAGTGGGGTGTACCTTAGGAATAGTTCATAATATTTTCAATTGCTTGACTTGTATGCTTTATCTTTGTGGGCTTGAATCAGAGTTACTATAGATCCTAACCTGGATCCAGGGGACACCTTTTAGGTAAGTAGCAATAAACTGTGAGGGAACTGTACAGCGTAAACCGATACGGTTGAAGTAGTAGCTACGTTGGTGTGGCACTTTAGTATGTACCGATATCCCTTGTGGCGCAACAAGGAGAATATGGGTCTGCTAAGGGGTCATTAAGCACCAACTGACCTTAGAACCTATAATTGACCAACTTGGCCATAGAACAGTAGCAGTATGCTACACTCATTAAGACCAAACTCTCACGATGATTCCGGCTGCAAGAAAAGGTTACTAAACTGGAATTATGACCGATCGAGGATGGTCAATGATATTGAGATCCTCTAGAACCCGATTACTATTTCTATGACAGGTTTAAACCAACTGAACTGAAAGAGGGTAATACCTAAGCTCCTTGCCAGCCTGAAATCTAAGGGCTATCTGTGTGACTTGTTTTCCCTTACCATGATTGCTATCTGTGAATACTTATGATGTGTTTCTATGCATCATGACATTGCATGCATATTGCATTGGACTAACCATTTCAAAGACCAATGGGATTCATCTTTGTTCTGTTTTGTAGGTCATGGCACCCATACGTAGAAACACTATTTGGATCAACTTTGTCCAGATTCTCACTCATCTTAAGGAATTGGTTGCAAAGGTTCCAGATACTTCCTCCTTCATCAGAATGCATGGGCACCTCCTTGGTTTAGTCACCTCCAAGATGGATGAATAGATGATGAGTGTCTTAGTCCAGTTCTTTGATCCACTGTACCACTGCTTTACTTTTCCGGACTACCAGTTGGTCCCTACCTTGGAGGAGTTCTCTGATCTACTTGGTATCACCATTCTAGAGCAGACCCCGTTTATAGGTTGGGAGAAAGTTCTTAGGCTAGAAGAGATTGCTTCAGCCCTCCATCTGACAAAGGCTGAGGTAATGTCAAACTGGGAGACTAGAAGTGGGACAAAGGGCTTCTTGGCTAAATTCTTGGTTGATCGGGCTAATCAGTTCTGGGACAGTCTAGACTTTCAGGCATTTGAGGACATTCTGGCTCTTCTCATATATGGTTTGGTGTTGTTTCCTAACTCAAATTCTTTCTTCGACGTGAATGCAATGAAGATTTTCATATCCCGTAATCCTGTGCCCACTCTCTTGGGTGACATTCTGCACTCTCTTTATGCCCGTACTTCTCGGAAACGAGGAACCCTTATGTGTTGTGCACCATTGCTGGCGAGGTGGTTTATTTCTCACCTCCCCAAATCAGTTTTGAAGAACAAGGAAGGCATGATTTGGGCCTACAGGATTATGTCTCTCTCTCATAATGACATCATCTGGAGTACTAAGGACATGGAAGAAGTGGCTATTATTGATCGCTGTGGGGAATACCCCAATGTTCCACTACTTGGAGTTCGAGGAGGGATTACCTATAACCCTTGTTTGGCCTTAAGTCAGTTTGGGTGAGCTAGGAGGGAAGGACCTCATGAGTTACTAATGCCAAGCATTGTCTTTGACTTCCAAGGGGATAGTGACGAACATCGCTGCCGGTTCATACAAGCTTGGGACAGGGTACACCGGTCTGATCCACATGAGTTAGGGATGAAGACCTCTCTTCTGATGGAACCGTATCTCCGATGGGTTCGAATCCATGCCCAAAAGCTGGGAATTCCATATGAAGTTGTCTTACCGATAATTGTTGAAGTTGTTGATGAAGAAGGGGTTCCACCTACCATCCTCCGCCCGTACATGCCTACTGACATTGGGGCATTAAAGAGGTCTTGGATGCAGCTGATATAAGAGCGGGATACTTACAGAGAAAAGTATCACGAGCAAGAGCGAAAGATCCTGAAGTTGACAAGGCAGCTGGAGAACGAGCAGATCCTCAACGACTATGTCAACACCAAAGGGAAACGACCATGGAAGCGCTGATGTCTTTTGATTATTTCTAGTTTTGATTTACTTTTCAGTTTTTCTTTCTTGTAACGCCTTAAAGGCCTTTGTCAAACATTGAATTCAAGTTTTTATCTAATAAAAGTGTGTTTCATTTTGGTTTACGAATTTGAATCTCTAAGGTCTTTGAAATCATGCCATACACATATCATTCCCACGCACTTCATCACAGGTACCCTTACAGGTTTCTCACCTTCTTCGCTGTTTATTTCAGCATCATGTCTGCTAAAACATCAACTGATCAAGCTATCAAGGCTCTGCAAGCTCAGAACGCCCAGTTTTAGGAAATGTTCATGAATTTGGCCAAGGGTCAGCAAGATCTAAAGACTCTTATAATGAAGGATAAGAAGAAGAAGACAGTACTCCTGAATATGGGTCATAGATTTGGAAACAATTTGCGGGATGATGTTAATTTATCTCACTCACCTGGAGGGGGAGAGAATCAGGAAGAAAGGAGGGCTCCTAGCCCTGTGGTATCTGACCATGAGACTGACTTTGACGAAGACCAGTATCCTCTGGCTGAGGATAGATATAAACAGCTTGAAGACCGGTTAAGTGCGATGGAGATCCAGAAGGTACCTGGATTGGACTTTGTGATTTGGGTTTATCACCTGGGGTGGTGATTCCCCACAAGTTTAAAGCACCAGCCTTTTCTAAATACGATGAGGTCTCCTGCCCAAAGCTACACCTCCGCTCGTATGTTAGAAAGATCCAGCCATACACCGCTGACAAGAACCTCTGGATCCACTTCTTTCAAGACAGTCTTTCAGGGACTCAGCTTGAATGGTTTTACCTGCTGGAAGGAGCTAGTGTCCGTAATTGGGAGGATTTGGCTGCTTCTTTCTACAAGCAGTACCAATATAATGCCGACCTTGCTCCCATGCGTACCAAACTTCAGGGTATGTCTATGGGTGCGAGCGAAGGTTTCAAAGACTACACTCAGAAGTGGAGGGACCTTGCTGGAAGAGTACAACCCCCGCTGGCTGTCAGGGAGTTAGTAGATATGTTTCTGGGGACCTTGTCTGGTCCGTATTTCAACCATCTGATTGGAAGTTCATCATCTGGGTTTACTGAGCTGATTATGACCGGGGAAAGAGTTGAAGCCGATATCAAGAGCGGTAAAATACAGAAGGGTGCTTCGTCTAGTGCCGAAAAGAAGCCTTTTAAGAAGGAATCCAGCGCTGTTTACAGTTCGAAGAGCCATAACAAACCTGAACGCCGCCAAGCTGTTAATGTGGTTGTTATATCAAGACCTGCTGTTGCTCCTCAGCGCAACAATCAGCCAAGGGCCGAGAGGCCGCGAAGACAATTCACTCAGCTCAACATGACTTTTTCTCAGATTCTGTCGCAGTTATTGTAGACCAACTTGGTGATTCCGAAGGAGGCCCCGAAGAATCCCAATACAACATCACCGATGTACAATCCAAACGCCCGCTGTGCTTTTCACTCTGATAGCCCGGGGAATGATACGAATGATTGTTGGGTTTTGAAGAATAAGGTACAAGACTTGATTGATGCTAAGGAGATTGAGTTCGAAGCGCCTGGAAGACCTAATTTTGTGACTGCTCCTATGCCCAAGCATGGGGTAAATGCTATAGATGAAGACTCATTTATGGTTTCTGTGAAGGACATTGTTACTCCATTGATGACTATGAAGAAGAACCTTCTGTTAGCTGGTTTATTTCTGGGCTGTGGCGAAGGTTGCCATCTGTGTGCCGTCCTACCTACTGCTTTCCATATTTTGAAGTCAGGTGTCCAACGTCTGATGGATAATAAAGAAATTCTATTTGAGAAGACTTTTGTTCCTTTGGTCCCTACTGAAGAAGTTGCTATAGTCACCATTTTCGACAATTCTTCCAAGGCTTCCTCGAGAAAACCTGTTAGAATTACATATGTTCCAAGAATCGCTCCCTTGATCATTACTGTTCCTGGGCCTATCCCCTATATATCAGACAAGGCTGTCCCGTGGTATTATGGGGCTGACGTGTATTATCACGGGGTTAAACAAGACTTGAATGCTGAAGAGGCTGATAGTGACGTCAGCAATATTGTTGGACCTGGCAAAGTCACCCGTAGCAGAAGACTTTTCTCCCCCGAGATCTCTCCACCAACTGTTCGGAAGCCTATTGTTATTATACCTTCCAGTACACCTGTTACTGTCCCTGTTCAATTTCCAATCCTTACCCCTGTTGTTGAGTCATCTGATACTCGGGGCAAAGGGACCACTGATGAGCCTGCCCTGACGGAGGCACCGAGGAAGATTACTGTTGAAGCCTCTAGACAAGAGATAGAGGAAATTTTAAAGATCATCAAGAAAAGCGACTACAATGTAGTCGAACAGCTGGGGAAAACCCCATCGAAGATCTCTATGTTGTCCTTATTGTTGTGTTCAGAGGCCCACGCCAAAGCTCTGATTTCTTTCCTGAAGAATGCACACGTACCCCAGGAAACATCTGCTGACCAGTTCAAAGACTGTGTGGCAAGTTTAACTGCTGATAACGGGTTGGGTTTCTATGACGCCGACTTGACTGCTAAGGGGAAGAATTACAATGACGCCCTGCATGTCTCCATTGAATGCAGAGGCACTACTCTTGCTCACGTGTTGGTGGATACTGGATCTTCGTTGAACGTTTTACCCAAGAAAGCTCTAGACCGGATGGACTGTGAAGGTTTAGAGTTAAAGCCGAGTAACGTTGTTGTTAGGGCCTTTGACGGGTCCAAGAGAATGCTACATGGAGAAGTGGATATTCCAGTGAAGGTTGGTTCTCAGATTTTCGCGTCTACATTCTATGTGATGGACATTCAGCCATCTTATTCTTGTTTGCTGGGTTGCCCGTGGATCCACAAAGCTGGGGCAGTAACGTCTACGCTTCACCAGATGCTGAAATACCCAGTCAAGGGGAAAATTGTTATGGTACGAGGAGAAGAGGAGGACATGGTGAGCCACCTCAACTCTTTCCGATATGTAGAGATGGATGGGGATTTCATTGAGACCCCATTTCAACATTTTGAAGAGGTTCCCCAGACGCTGGCATCAACTGAAACTGTTGTTGAAGATCCTCCAATGAAGATGGCTTCCTTTAAAGATGCCCGAGATGTTGTTGAGAAAGGTGGGTGTGAGAATTGGGGCCAACTCCCTGATTTTGTACATAAGACTAACAAGTTTGGTTGGGTTTCACTGCAGAAGCTCAAAAGATTGTTCGGAGTGCGCAGACTGGAAGACTTCCCCTGTTTATCAGCAATTCAGGAGTGAATACCATTGAAGACGATGTTGAAGAGTCTGAGTTTGACAGCTGGATTTACCGAACTGCCGACGGTGGAATAAGAAATTGGACGACAAAGGACTTCGTCCCAATTTCTTTTATTACCCAGTAATGAGACTTTTGTTTTGAATTTGTAACAGACAATTTTAAACTTTACGGCCCGATGCCTTACCCGAGACACCGTGGCTTTGTTTGTGAGGGCTTTATGTGTGTCATTTTCATATATCATTAATAAAAGCATTGGACGTTTTCTTGCATTTCAAATTTTGCGCTCCTTGTTTTTATTTTTATATATTGCAAAATATCTATTTTACACACACTCACATATACAGGTCTACATCCACTTTGGATCCCACTGATAACGACTCTGCTACTGCCGATTATAACTTCGAAATTTTGATCAACTTAGCCGAAGACAAAGGTGAAGATGATTGCGAAGTGCCTGGTGAACTTGCTAGACTGCTACTTCAAGAAGAGAGGGCCATACAGCCGCATGAAGAGTCGGTGGAATCAGTAAATCTGGGTACAGAAGAGAACAAGAAAGAGGTCAATATCGGTACAAATCTGGAACCTAGTGTCAAGCAACGGTTGATTCAGATGCTGCGTGACTACGTTGAGATCTTTTCCAGGTCTTATGAAGATATGCCTGAATTGGATACCGATATTGTGGTTCATCGCTTGCCTACCAAGGAAGACTGTCCTCCTGTGAAACAGAAGGTTCGCCGGATGCGCCCAGAGATGTCTGAGAAAATCAAGGCTGAAGTTATGAAATAGTTTGACGCCAGTTTTCTAGCAGTTACTTCTTACCCACAGTGGGTGGCCAATGTGGTTCCTGTGCCGAAGAAGGATGGTAAGGTTCGAATGTGTGTTGACTATAGGGATCTGAACAGGGCAAGTCCCAAGGATGATTTCCCTCTGCCTCATATCGACGTTCTGGTTGAAAACACCGCACATCATAAGGTGTTCTCCTTTATGGATGGTTTCTCCGGTTACAATTAGATTAAAATGGCTCCCGAAGATATGGAGAAGACAACCTTTATTACTCAATGGGGTACCTTTTGCTACAAGGTCATGCCTTTTGGATTAAAGAATGCTGGGGCAACATATCAGCGCACCATCGTTGCTTTGTTCCATGATATGATCCATCATGAGATTCAGGTATACGTTGACGACATGATTGCCAGGTCCCAAACTGAGGAAGAACACCTTGACCATCTTCAGAAGCTATTTGACAGATTGAAGTTGTACAAGCTGAGGTTAAAGCCGAACAAGTTCACCTTCGGGGTGAGATCTGGTAAGATGCTGGGTTTCGTTGTAAGTGATAAATGTATTCAGGTGGATCCTGCAAAGGTGAAGGCTATACAAGAAATGCCAGCTCCCCGAACAGAAAAAGAAGTCAGAGGCTTTCTAGGACGTTTGAACTATATTGCCTGATTCATCTCACATCTGACTGCTACTTGTGAGCCAATCTTCAAGTTACTGAAGAAAGATCAAGTGGTAAGATGGAATGATGAATGCCAGGCCGCTTTCGAAAGGATCAAAGAATATCTCCAAGAGCCGCCTATTCTGATGCCTCCAGTTGAAGGTAGACCTTTGATTTTATACTTGATAGTACTCGACAACTCAATAGGGTGCGTGCTGGGTCAGCATGACGAGTCTGGCCGAAAAGAGCATGCTATTTATTACCTTAGCAAAAAGTTTACCGACTGCGAGACCCAATACTCGTTGCTTGAGAAAACTTGTTGCGCTTTGGCATGGGCTGCTCGCCGGCTGAGGCAGTATATGCTGACTCACACTACTCTATTGATATCAAAGATGGATCCAATCAAGTATATCTTCGAGAACCCTGCCTTGTCCAGAAGAATAGCAAGATGGAAGATGATCTTGACTGAGTATGACATCTAATATACGACCCAAAAGGCAATCAAGGGAAGTGTATTAGCAGATCATTTGGCACATCAGGCAGTGGATGATTACCAGTCTATGAACTTTGAATTCCCGGATGAGAGTGTCATGATAGTAACCGACTGTGAAGAACCTGGACCGGATGAAGGACCCGAGGAGGGATCCCGATGGTCTATGTACTTCGATGGAGCTTCGAATGCTTTGGGTAATGGCATTGGCGACATGATCATATCTCCTAAAGGCTCTCATACTCCGTTTACCGCCCGACTATGTTTCAACTGCACCAACAATGTGGCAGAGTATGAAGCGTGCATCATGGGTCTTCGAGCAGCAATTGACCTAAGGATTAAGTTCTTTAGTGTTTTCGGAGATTCCGCTCTCGTGATCAGTCAGATAAAAGGCGAGTGGGATACGAAACACCCAAATCTTATTCCTTACAAGGAGTATGTGTTGACGTTACTTCCACACTTCGAGGAGATAACCTTTGAACACTTCCCTAGAGAGGAGAATCAGTTGGCTGACGCTCTGGCTATGATGTCTTCTATGTTCAAAGTCAATTGGGATAACGAAGCTCCCCGGATTACCATTGAAAGGTTGGACGAACTTGCACATTGTTGTGATATTGAGACTGAAGAGGTAACAGAAAAGCCCTGGTTTCATGAGGTGAAGAGGTATCTTGAGGCTCAGGAATACCTCGAGGGTGCATCTGTTAATGATAAGAAGTTTCTGAGGAGGTTCGCGGCGAAGTTCTTCATCAGCAATGGCATCCTTTACAAGCGTAACCATGATTCTACGTTACTGCATTGTGTGGATAAGAGCGAGGCAGAAAGGATTATGGCAGAGTTACATGAAGGTACTTTCGGAACTCATTCCAGTGGACATACCATGGCAAAGAAAATCCTTCAGGCAAGATATTTTTGGTCCACCATGGAAGCCGACTGTTATCAGCATTCTCGGACCCGTCACAAGTGCCAAGTCTATGCTGATAAGGTGCACATGCCTCCGGTACCTCTGAACGTCTTGACAGCTCTGTGGCCTTTTGCAATGTGGGGCATTGATATGATCAGCGAGATCAGACCTACAACATCCAACGGGCATCGTTTCATCCTGGTAGCAATTGATTACTTTACAAAGTGGGTTGAAGCAGCTTACTTTGCTATTGTAACCAAGAACGTCGTGGCACGGTTTATTCGGCACAATCTGATCTGTCGATATGGTGTACCAGAGAGGATCATTACCGACAATGGTACAAATCTCAACAATAAGATGATCATCGAGCTCTGCCAACAATTCAAGATACAGCATCACAACTCTTCTCCCTACCGGCCGAAGATGAATGGGGCTGTAGAAGCGGCTAATAAGAACATTAAGAAGATTGTGCAGAAGATGACAGTGACGTACAAAGATTGGCACGAGATGTTACCATTTGCTCTTCATGGGTACCGTACCTCAGCACGGACGTCAACAGGGGAAACACCCTATTCATTGGTTTATGGTATGGGAGTCGTCTTGCCCATTGAAGTTTAGATACCCTCTCTTTGGATTATGAAGGATACAGGTTTGAGCGAAGATGACTGGATTCAGACCCGACTTGATCAGCTGAACCTAATCGACAAAAAGAGACTTACTGCTATTTGTCATGGTCAAACGTATCAAAAGAGGATGATCAAGGCATTTAACAAGAAAGTTAGACGACAAGAGTATCAAGTTGGAGACCTGGTTATCAAGCGCATCGTTCTACCACAAGGTGATCCCAGGGGCAAATGGACCCCTACTTACGAAGGGCCATTTGTGGTTAAGAACATTTTCTCAGGAGGAGCTATGATTCTAACCACCATGGATGGTGACGACCTTCCTCACCCCGTCAATGCAGACATAGTGAAAAGATACTACGCATAATCAAAGACCCGCTAGGTCGATTGGCCTAGGCAAAAATAAGGGCTTCCCGACGAACCAAAAGGGTTCGGGCAAAATAAGGGATGAAAATGAAAAATCTGTACACCCGACAAGTCGAAAACCTGAAAAGGCGGCTTGGGCAAAAAAGGGTATCCCGGTGGACTGAAAACCCGAAAGGGCGGTCCAGGAAAAAATTAGGGACCAAGGCGTAACACTATGTCTCATTGGATCACCTTGCAACTAGACTTCGGTATCGACTATCAAGCTCGGACGACACTAATCAATCTGATCTATCTTCAACCAAGTAGCAAAGTGATGAGATGCTCGAGGATATAAAGGCAATAGCAGAGTTGGAACCCAGTGGGATTATTTCACATACCTGTTTTGTTTAGTTTTTTTCACAAATTGTGTAAATTCTATTATTTGGCGGCGTTCTCTTACTAGGACGTCAGCCTCTTGTACAAAAACGCCTATTTATAGGGCAAAACTTCAAAAATCAATACAATTCATGTTCAGAGAAATTTCAAACTGGTTTTCCTTTTTCTGTTTTGTTTTGCAAAGAACGTCCAATGTTCATTTTTGATATATGCACTTGACATTAATTGCTGCTCATAAATATTTACATACGAAACAAAAGACGATTACTCGTAATATCAGAAACAGGGGAAAATAAGTTTGTCCAAGCTTTACAAGTTGCTCTGTCCACCAGGTACAAAGGTAGATTTAGCTGAAGAATATGGCTAAGGCACTTTCACTCTCTGCAGAGTAAGAAAGGAAAATAATGTTAACTCTCCCAAGCTGAGACTTGCAACTGTGAATGAATCGGTAATATTATCCCCAAGTAGAGTTTATCTACCATCAGCACCGAAAGGTCTTAATATTCCCCAGCGGAATATAAGAATATTCCCCGACAGAATACAAAACATCCCCAGTGGAGTTTGAAATTTTTCCCAGCGTAGTCTGAAAAAGCTTCCCCAGTGGAGTTTAGAGAATCATCCCCAGTAGACTTTGGAAGATTGTCCCCAGCAGAGCTCAAAGGATTATCCCCATTAGAGTCTAAAAGGTTATCCACAGTGAAGTTGCAACTGAAAGATCACCTCCAGCGGAGTTCTTTCCTTTCACAAACAAGAAAGTCAATCCTCAACAGGATTCAGTATCACCAGCAACGGTAATTCATCCCCAGCGCAATTTATCGGTGGAATCCTCAGCAGAACATCTCTTCCCCACAGAGTAATCTCCTCATCAGTTTATTCCCCAATGGAGTTGTCCTCTCCTGTAGGTTTATTCTCACGGTTATCTTCATTCGCTATCCCTGGCGAAAACGAAGAATTCAACCATTTTCTCCAGCAGCTATCCGAGATTTATTTTTCCCCAGCTAAAAACATTACACTTCCATACATCATGACACATGCATATTCACATCATACAACACAATACCATTTATTTTTAGAACATCATTGCCTGATACATATCATGCATTGCATACAACTGACTTTTACCTTTCAGGAAGAATGCGGTTAAATTCTCATAAAATTCAAAGCTATGAAGCTTTTATCTTAGTCGAATTACTGACCAGTTCTTAAAACTCAACAAAATTATCCTCAGTTGAATTACAGATAAGGTCATAAATCTCGACAAAGTTCCTCCGTCGAATTACAGACAAGTTCCTAAATCTCAGCAGAGTTTTCTCAGTTAAATTACCAGCAAGTTCTTAAATCTTGATGAAGATGTTTCCCAAAGTCGAATTACTGACCAGTTCTTAAATCTCAATAGAATTATCCTCAGTTGAATTACAGATAAGGTCCTAAATCTCGACAAAGTTCCTCCGTCGAATTACAGACAAGTTCCTAAATCTCAGCAGAGTTTTCTCAGTTGAATTACGGGCAAGTTCTTAAATCTTGATGAAGATGTTTCCCAAAGTCGAATTATTGACCAGTTCTTAAATCTCAACAGAATTATCCTCGGTTGAATTATAGACAAAGTCCTAAATCTCGACAAAGTTCCTCGGTCGAATTACAAACGAGTTCCTAAATCTCAGCAGAGTTTTCTCAGTTGAATTACGGGCGAGTTCTTAAATCTCGATGAAGATGTTTCTCTCCAGTCGAATTACTGACCAGTTCTTAAATCTCAACATAATTATCCTCAGTTGAATTACAGACAAGGTCCTAAATCTAGACAAAGTTCCTCCGTTGAATTACAGACAGTTCCTAAATCTCAACCGAGTTTTCTCAGTTGAATTACGGGCGAGTTCTCAAATCTCGATGAAGATGTTTCCCCCCAGTTGAATTACGGACAAATTCTTAAAACTCAATAGAGATGTTCTCTCGGTTGAAGTACATGCAAGTTCCTAAATCTCAACAAAGATCAGACTCCCCCAGCGGAGTCTTCCATAACAACAGGTATACAAGCTCTCACTAAGGAATCTCTTATGCGATCGACAATCCCCAAATGGCATCTGTAAGCCCATTCCCGACATCACAAGGCTGATACCACTTCATGCGAGTGCAAATTTCTAGGCACTCTAGTGTTCAATCATCTTCCACCTTCGGATCACGAAAGACACGAAAGCCAATCTACATCCTCAGGTTTAAGAAGATTGAACAGGGGCAGCTATTGTACCCCAAAATTTGCCCTCTCATATTCCTCAAAACATTTCAATAAAAATCTCCAAGTTGCTCAAGGTTGCTTAAGAATTGGTCAGACAAGCTCTCTCCTAAGACAGTCTACCCCAAATTAGGGTTTTGTGTTGCATCAAGATATTTGAGTCCAAATGACCTCAGGTTATCACCAATGTACTAATATGTTCTCAAGATCATCCATGTCAAATTTCAAGCCTTGCAGAGGAAGTTTGCTCAGTCAATTGCTCAAAGGTCCAAAAATCGACTGTACTAGGGCAAAAGTCAACTGTGACCTGCAAATAGTCAAACTTCAAGATTTTTTGTCAACATTCTCATTTTGAAGGATATTTCATCATTTGATTAAGGGGTGATCATGATTCATCAAGGATTTCTCAAAATTCATCAAGATCCAAAAGTTGCTAAATTAGGGTTTTGTAGTAAAAGTCAACTCAACTTTGACCAAGCATAACTTTCTCATACTTTATGAGAAATGACCCATCCAAAGCTCACTTTGAAGAGGATTCAATTCCCTACAATCCATCTTCATACCCCAAGTTCAAAATATGCACTCACAAGAAGTTAATAATTTGGACATTATAGGTCATTTTGAAAAGTCAACAAAAACACCTTTTTTGCCAAAGCTTATAACTTGAGCATGCTATATCAAAATGATATGAGACCAAAAGGGTTGGTTAGAGGACATCTCAAGATTTCTAAAAAGTCCAAGAACACTTCCAAAAGTTCAAAATTGAAGAAGTTATGCATTGTTGAAGTTGGACCTTTTTGCAAAATTGCCAAAAGTCAACTATCCCCGAAACATCAAATTTTGCCAAATGGGTCCATTTGTTTCCACTTGATTTGAGTTTGAATTATTGCCCATGCGCCCTAGCTTCAGCCATGTGTCCATATCTCATTTTTATTATTTAATTTGATTTTTATTTGAATTTATTCATTTTAAATCAAATAAAATCACATAAAATCCAAGGCATTGATAACACATGATTTTTTTGGCTATTTCAGGCTCCAAATACAGCTATTATTGCAATCAAATTCGTATCAAAGGCATTGGTTACAAAAAGATATTATTTAGGCCAAGTTTGGAAGGCTTTTATGGAAGGATCAAATCAAATCCATGAGCATTGATAGGGCAAGATTTGGACCAAGTTTGTAAACCTAATGCAATGCACAATACATAAGCAAGCCAAGGACACGAAAATCAGGGTTGGCAATCACTTGTAGAAGCAGAAAAACTTTGCAAAAAATCATAAAAAAGTTGGAGATCGAAATCAAAGTTAGAGGCGTTTTCAGGACTTGAGACTTGTCTCAATCGATTTCTGGCCGTCTCCACAAGCTAACTCAATCCAAACCACGCATTCTCAGGCCCCCATACGCACTGTAAGTCTCACGCAACTTACCCCTGTTCTTGAATTCGATTTGAGTTATTATGGCATCATTTGAGTAAACTAATAGCATATTTGTGATCACAAGAACATTTGCAAGCTTTTGGCATCATTTAATTTAATTTATCTAACCTGTATTGCAAACCACCATAGCTAGGTTTCCTTGTTCGTTTTTAGGGCTTTCTGTTTCAGGTGAAATTGGCCTTAATGGTGATTATGGCTGTGATCAGAGAGATGAGACGAGGCTAACCATGGTCGTGGATTCCATTTATATGGCCTGGAGAGAGCTTTAGGACGAACCTGCATTTTTAGCTGTGGATAGAAATCCGCAGGTAAAGTTACAGGGGTTTGAGGAAGGGGACGAAGAGCTGGCATCCATCCATTGGGCCATTCAAAAATAGCGCGCCTTTTTTTGTTTTTCTGGCCGTTGAGTTGTTTTTTTTATATAATATATTGTTTATATTATTATTAACAAACAACAACACGCCCCAGCGGTTGCCATGTAAGCCTTAAAGCGTACCAAGGCTGGAGTTCAGGGGTTCAATCCCTGCCTCCAGCAAATTGTATTTTCTTCATGTTTTTCAGGTTATCACATGCGCGCTCAGGCTTCATCCACACCATGCTCCCTCACCAATCCAAGAGCCAGATGGCCAATGGCCAGATCTGATGGTCAGTGATTGGAGGTCCACCAAGGTGCCATTCAACGCGTGTGTACCAGATCCAAAAAGTCCACACGGACCAGCTTCTATTGGGCCTACCGAATTACTTCCAACACCACCCAAAATCAGACCCAATTCTCTCTTTGTCTTTATATATATATATATATATATATATATATATATATATATATATATATATATATATATATATATATATATATATATATATATATATATATATATATATATATATATATATATATATATATATATATATATATATATATATATATATATATATATATATATATATATATATATATATATATATATATATATATATATATATATATATATATATATATATATATATATATATATATATATATATATATATACTTTTTAATTTAGTTATTTTATTTAATTTCATTTAATTACTAACCAATCATAATTTTTCCTTTTTATTAAAAAAACTCATCAAAAAATATTTTTTATCCAATAAAATTTCAGAATTCTTTTTTAATAAATACTAATTAATTAATTTAGGTTTTTTAATTCTAGTAAACTTTAAATTATTTTGTAAATAATTAAAATTAATTAGATTTAATTAGGTTTTAACTACTAATTTAATTTATTTTGTTTTCTTTCTTAAAATAACAAAAACCCAAAAATATGTCATTAATTATTTTTCATTTAATTAATTTATTAATTTAATTTAGTCATTTAATTTAGGATTAATTTCTTTTCTTAAAATAAAAACAACAAAAAACCAAAAAAACATTTTTCTTTAAAAAAAGGGTCAAAACCCTAATCTTGCATCCGATTTAATTCCGCGTCGCGATTTACTTTTTCTATCCAATTATGTATCTGCTTACATATTATAATAGTTAAATAGGACATTTAATTATTTTTATCGCTTTATTTTATTTTCAAAGTGTTGCTTTTGGCAATGTAAATAACCGACGCCTTGTAATTTAATTTCCGCACCTTTAATTTATGCAAATTATAACTGCTAGATGTTTGATAATAGGGTTTGCATGACAAGACTGAATGCTTAAATCTTAAAATCAAATTAGATCACCCTTAACATGTGCAAAGATAAAAATAATTGAAAACGACACACTCGCACATGCGCACTCTTAGGGTACACCCCACTTGGTTGCCTTCGTACACGGTCATTGAGTATAGGTCGTTTTAGAGGTCGTCCTCTTGTCTAAAAGCTCATAGTCGGCTCGAAATGGTTGCCTCAGATATTGTTGCCTCAAACAAATGATCTAAGACATTAGGGTTACCGCTAAGGCATCCTAACATTACTTTAGTGACCGTATGTCCCTCATTCGAATTGACCCTCAATCTCCAACGACTGTGCTACCTACTCATCACTAGTGGGATAGCATTGTCTAAAGGAAATTAGCATAGAACGATTCTTTTTTCGAGTAGGTAGATGGTTCTTAGATACTTGCTCAATCAAAACAAAACAAAACTTTTACACTTACACTTTTCGAATAAAGTTTTCAAAACACTTCATTACACTCTTGAGGATAGAAGCGAGAGTTAAATCTAAGTTTCAAACAAAAACTTTTTCAAACCCACAAGCACAAAGAAAAAAATTTTGAAAATAATTGAGCAAGTACCTAAGAGCCCGTGGATAACCACAGATAAAAAGGGTGATAATACCTTCCCTTTCTATAATCTACCCCCCGAACCCGAGAAATATCTCGAAAAAGGAATTTTTCTGTACTTTTTTCCTTTCCTTGTTGGATAAAATAAAATTCAGTGGAGACTCTTGCTTACCGCGACATTTTGCGAAAACAAATGCAAAACGCAAACCAGCATTCCAAAAAACAGTCAGTTCTTCCCACCGTATCACACACGCTTGCGGATCTCCTCCATAAAACCATCTACCATTCCCCTCCAAAGCTTGAGGAAGTCTTCAATGTCATTCGAAAGAGGGACCATCACGACTTCTGCATCCCTTAAGCTCCTAAGAATGTCTTCAATGGAATTATTCTCCAAAAAGGAAAGCTTTTCATGCTTTTATTTATACCTTAGATAGTCCTTGTATAGTGGTGGGATTATAACCATGTTATTTTCTTCCGCTTTGGAAATCTTCACTTACTGTCTGTAATACGGTGGGAGAACTGACTTGGTTTGTGTTTTATCGCAAATGTTACGGATAGCTAGAGTCGCCACCGACTTTTCTTTTATTTAATAAGGAATGAGTGAAAACAACATGAAAGACCTTGAGATTATTGAGTTTGGGGGGTAGGTTATGAAAAGGGAAGGTGTTAGCACCCTTTTCATCTGTAGTTATCTACGGGCTCTTAATCACTAGCTCACTTTGTTTTGAAAAATGCTTTGTGAATGTGTGTTTTGAAATATTTTGAAATTCCAATAGTAAGGTAAAACTTTTTGATTATTCTCGTTTCTATTCTCAAGAATGCGTACAAAGTGTTTTTGTTTGAAAATATTTTGAAGATTGATTGTGGAAAGATGTTTTTGTTTTGAAATGTTTGTGAGCAAGCGATTACGAGCATTCTACCTACTCAAAGTCTTTATTGTATTTTTCCTCCTCCTTTAGATAGTGCTATCCTACCATTAGTTAGTAGGAAGCCCTATCGTTAGATGTGAAGGGACAGTCACATATCATCATTCAGTTATAGAAGGCAACTTGTAATGACGCTTTATCAATTTTCGTAAGGGACTAGATCATTTACCAAAAGGCAACATCGAAGGATCATCAAGGGAATAAGATCTTTGACTCGAGAGACTTTGCCAAAGCGTCCCCACTTTCGAGGGACATGATTTTTTTCATTCCGAAGGCAACACAGGAAGTTACCCTAGAGGTTTGGATGTGAAAAGTGTATAGTTTTCTGTTATGCTTATTTTTCATTAGGGTTTGCCGTGGTTTTATTTTATCTTGCCATACATGACCTAATTACTAACAGTAACAGTAAAAAATAGGAAAGCGATAAAGGTGCGGAAAATAAATGCGGAAAGTAAAAGACAGAAAGTAAACCTAAAACTATTACACGGCTTCAAGAGAGATACATGATAGAGATGCGGAATAATAAACCCTAATTACTATTACAAACTATAGGCAGTTACAAATAATGATGAAAATAAATGCGAAAATTGAAAAAACGTCCACAATAACATAGTTAACCTAAAAATTTGAATCGGAGGAAACAAGAATGTTTTTGTTATTTTTTATGAAAAAGGATATTTATGATTAATAAATTAAAATCCTAATTAAATGTTGGTTAAGAAAGAAATTATTAATTAAAATAAAACATAAAAAAACATAATTAATTTTGATTAAAAAATAAATTAATTTAATTATAAAAAAGGTTGATTAGTTAAATTAATTATAAAATGATTAAAAACCCTAAATGTCTAGATCAATTTTAATTAATTAAACTAACTATATTATAAAAAAATTAAATAAAAAAGGATAGAAATTGGGCCTGGATTTGTAATAAATCTGGGGGGTGTGGAGAGAAATTTGTTAGGCCCAAGAATGAGAAGCCCAAGACATTAACATTGGATCCTGCGTGGGTAGCTCCCGGAGGTGCATCGTGAGGAAACGTCTGAAGTGCTTGATGTTAAGGATGATGAGATCTGATGGCTGAGAGTTGAGGGTGCATGGCTGAGGCATAAGACGTATCACACTTGATTTGCAAGAATTAGAAAACATGAAAAAAGATTGTGACGTGCAAGGATCAAACCCGCGCCTAGGTATAATAATGTCTTATCGCGCGCGCTTCAACCTCTGGGGAGATAATACATCTATTAACTTATATGAAACGAATGAAACAAATATCAAACAAAACGCCTAGACCAGAGAGACGCCGGAGGCCTAGCTCCAGTTGTCTTCTCTGGTAGCCCTTTTTATTCAACCTGCAAAAGAAGAGATATTAGCAAACCAGGAATACCCTGCCCCCTAAATTGAGGCCTGCAAATTCATTGGGATTCTTAATTTTGACTAAAACGCCATGGTTTGGCAGGTATGATTAAAGCAACCCGGATTGGTGCAAATATGGAAAATCCTAATTCTGATTGCATGAATGTCATGCGATTAACTTATCCTACATATGGAGACCTCACAAACACATTAACATGGTTAGTTTATCTTAAAACACAATGAAAATCAAGAATAAAAAAATTATGCAATGATGTAATCGTGATGCATGCTCGAGCGTTTCTGACCATTTCGACCATTGCAAACGATCTCATCTTACCCGCTGATCTTCCTGGGAATGAATGTGATGGTTTGTTTGTAGTGAAAGGAAATGTCAGTAAGGTTTTGAATTATTTTAGGTTTCTTGATAATTTTGAGGTTTTAAACAAGTTTCTTTGAATGAGGGTTTGTGGCTTTTGTGTCTGACTTGAGGAGAATATATAGAGAGGAATTAGGTAAAAAAATATGGGCTTGGATTTATCTTTTAAAATAATAAAAAATCACAAATAAAATATAAAAAACCAAAGGGACGTGTATGAACAATTATTGAGGTGCATAAGGAGTGTAGTACACGCCTGGACTCTGAAATAATAGCCCAATAACCCAAAATGTCAAGTTTGCTCAATTTGAACTTCATGCATTTGCTCAAAATTTCCTAAATTGCACTAGTCATAACTCCTTCAATTTTCATAATATGAAAGTGATATTTGAATTTTTTGAAAGCCCAAGGTGTCCTCTACAATCTCTATGTTGACCATTTTTGCATTTGAAGATTTATCTTGATGTATGTTGCTTTGACAAAAAGTTTCTTTTTGTTGACTTTTGAAATGACCTATAATGTATTGGTTCATATCTCTCAAATGAAGCATTTTTTAGACTTGAGCTTAGATTGACCAAGTTGTAGAGAATTGAATTCTCTTCAAAATGAGCTTTTGTTGGGGAAAATATGATGAATCATGTGAAAGTTATGCTTGGTCAAAGTCCAATTTACTTCTCCTAAGAAAACCCTAATTTGGCAACTTTTGACTTTTGATTATTTGAGAGGTTTCCTCGATGAATTATGATCAACCCTTGATCAAATGATGAATATGAATTCAAAATCTTGACGGTGACCATAAATCTTAGGGTTTGACTGTATGTTGACCATAGTTGCTTTTTTACCCAATACAATTGATTTTCAGTCATTTGAGCAATTGACTGAGCAAACTTGTGATGCAAGGCATGAAACTTGGTATTGGAATTCTTGGAGACCTATAAGAAACCATGGAAACTACTTGAGGCCTTATAAACCCAAACTTCCTTGAGAAAAATGAAACCCTAGTTGTGGACCCATGGCCTAGGAGGAGAATTCGTCTGATCAATTCTTGAGCAACCTTGAGCATTTGAGAACCCTAGGAGAATGTCTTGAAGTAAAAGGGAGGGGAAATTTTGGGGTAAAACAATTGACCCTGTTCAATCTTCTTATACCTGAGGAGTTAGATTGGCATATCCACCATTCGTGATCTGAAGGTAGAAGAGGATTGAACACTTAAGTGCTCAGAAATTTGCACTCGCATGTGCACGAAGTAACACTATTGGTTGATCATATTTCTTGAATGGGCTTAAAGATGCCATTCAGAGAGATGACGGAATGTCGTCGGAGGTGGGCTTATAGATGTTATCCAAGGTAACTAATGATAAGTGTATCAGAATGAGTCTATGATTGACTTCATCTGAAGAATGCTTTCCAAATGAACCTCTGGAGAAGGTACTTAAGTAGCTGCTTATCATATTTAGTCTCTGAGGGAAATGCTTTTCAGAATTCAGTCTCTGAGGTAAATGCCTGTCATATAGATAGTCTCCCCGTCCTATTTCAAGAATTCATCCATAAACTATTTTTGTTGGTAAACCCGTCCTATTTCCGGAATTCATACCACCTGGCCATGTTGATAGTTTCCACGTCCTATTTCTGGAATTAATCTTTTTGCCTGGCTATATAGTTTCCTCGTCCTATTTCGGGAGTTAATCTTTGCCTGGTCATACAAATAGTTTCCTTGTCCTGTTTCAGAATTAATCTTTGACCTGCTTTCTATTGGTGAACCCGTCTTATTTCGAGAATTCATACCGCCCGGTCGTATATATAGTTGCCCCGTCTTGTTTCTGGAATTAATCTTGGACCTGGTAATCTAGATAGTTGCTCCGTCGTGTTTCAAGAATTAATCTGCGACCTATTTGAGAATTGTTGATGATATTTGTCTGTTTGTAGACTTTTACCTGAAAAACAAAGTTAGTCTTTATGAAATGTCATGATGTATGTAATTCCTTGCGTAATGTTGTTCCCAAAGTAAATGAGAGTGTGCTACATGCGTTTCGTGTGCATATGCTATGATACTTATAAATGATGTATGGATGTGAGATGTTGTTGAGGCATATTGGTAGCTTCGTGTAACATGTTGGCTGGGGAAAATAAATCCCTGACTGTCGCTGGGTATGAAGAATGTGAATCTTCAATCTTGTTTAGAATGTCTCCGCTGGGGATTCATGTTTTCTTGTTTGAGGATACACCGTTGGGAATGTTAGATTTTTTTCTTGGAGATAGAAGAGTTCAGGAACATTGGTCGTTCATCGCTCTACTGGGGAATTTAGTTCTTATATACCCTGACTGGGGATAGAAGAGATGAATAACCTTCAGCGGTTCCGTACGACCGAGTTTCCGATATAGACATCAATTCTTCTAGGGGAGGACAAAGTTAAATGATGTCTGACTCAGTTTCAGATTCCGTAACAACTTTCTTGGGATAGAAACCTGGACTATACTTTGCTGGAGAAGAGAATCTTACCGATGACTTACCGTAATCGGAGAAATGAAATTTACTTGGGAAATTAAATTCCATTGGGGAAATAAACCCTGCTGGAGAAATATGCTCTGTTGAGGAAATGAGCCCTGTTGGAGAAGATAACTCTGTAGGGGATTTTACCGTGTTGGAGAAATGAAATCAGCTGGGGAATTGAATTCCTGTAAATTGTGTTGAGGAAGTTTCCACTATATACTGGAGAAATGATCAGATTCCTTTACCCGCTAGGGGGATTTGCTAGGGAGTATAATTATGTGAACTGCTAGAAGATTCCCCAATTCCTTCCTAGAGGCATATTAGGCTTGCGGGGGGAATGTATCTCCGTCGGGGATGAGCTTGTGAGAGTAACTCTGCCTGGATAATCCAATAGAGGTTGCTCTGTGGGGATTTGTGGAGGACTTGAATGTTATCCCAATTCGTAGAGTCTTTAGTAAATGTTGATCCTATTTTTATGTATATATTTGTTAAATGTAATCATATTCATATGCATATGCATATGTTCATTCAATTTATTCATCAGACGTTTTTGCAAACAAAACAGAAAAGATAAAACATATTTTGAATTCTGAAATCGTCTCGTATTGATAATTTTCCTATAAACATGCGTTTTTGTACATAGAGATAGAAATCCTAGTAAGAGGAAATCGTCATGAAATGAAAAGAGTAAAAACAAAATGTATAGCTATGTGTAAACAACCCCATCGAGTTTCAACTCTGATATTGCCTTTATGTCTTCAAGCATCTCATCCCTCACTGTCGGAGGAAGTTGATTGAATTGATCTGTACCGTTTGAACTTGACATGGGTACCAAAAGTTGCTGTAAGTAGATGATCTAACGGGACATAGTGTACGCTTTAACCCCTAATTTTTTCTTGTACCGCCATTTCAGGTTTCCAGTCCACCGGGATACCCTTTTTGCCCAAGCCGCTTTTTCAGGTTTTCAACTTGCCGGGTGTACAATCTTTATATATATATCCCTGATTTTTGCCAGAACCCTTTTGGTTCGCTGGGATGCCCTTATTTTTGTCTAGGCCAGTCAATCTAGCGGGTCTCTTTCATGCATAGTATCTTTTGACTATGTCCGCATTCACATGGTGCCGAAAGTCTTCACTATCCATGGTGGTAAGTATCATAGCACTGCCAAAAAATATCTTCTTGACTACAAATGGCCCTTCATAGGTGGGAGTCCATTTTCCCCTGGGATCACCTTGCAGTAGGATGATGCGCTTTATTACCAAGTCACCAGCCTGATATACTCGATGCTTGACCTTTTCGTTGAAGGCTTTGATCATGCGCTTTTGGTACATCTGACCATGGAAAATAGCCGCAAGCCTTTTCTCATCAATCAAACTTATCTAGTCTAGCCTAGTTTGAACCCATTCATCTTTATATAAATCTGTATCTTTCATGATCCTTAGAGAAGGAATCTGGATTTCGACAGGTAGGACAACTTCCATACCATAGACTAGAGAGAATGAGGTTGCTCAGTTGATGTACGGACTGAGGTATGATAGCCATGAAGAGAAAATGGGAACATCTCATGCCAATATTTATATGTCACTTTCATCTTCTGTATAATCTTCTTAATATTCTTATTGGCGGCTTCCACTGCGCCATTCATCTTCGATCGATACGGAGAAGAGTTGTGGTGCTTGATCTTGGACTGCGTGTAGAGTTCCGTGATCATAGTATTGTTAATATTAGTACCATTGTCTGTGATAATCCTTTCAGGGACACCATACCGAAAGATAAGGTTATGCTTAATGAAGCGGGCCACAACATTCTTGGTGACAGAGGCAAATGAGGCATCTTTAACCCACTTTGTGAAATAATCGATAGCGAGGAGGATGAAACAATCTCCATTAGAAGCATTAGGCTTTTTCTCCAATCATATCAATGCCCCACATTGCAAATGTCCAAGGAGCAGTCAAGACATTTAGAGGAACCTGAGGCACAAGTACTTTGTCGGTGTAAATTTGGTATTTGTGACAAGTTCTCGAGTGGTGATGGCAATCAGTTTCCATAGCCGACCAATAATAACCCACTCTTATAATCTTCTTAGCCATTGTATGCCTGCTGAAGTGAGTACCAAAGACAACTTCGTGCATGTCCTCCATAATTTTCTCAGCTTCCTTCTTGTCTACACAACGAAGCAGAGTTGAATCATAGTTGCACTTGTAAAAAATTTTGTTGCTCAGGAAGAACTTAGCAGAGAATCTTCGTAGGAATTTCTTGTCATTGATTGATGCCCCCTCGGGATATTCTTGAGCCTCTAGGTATCTTTTCACTTCATGAAACCAAGTCTTCTCTTCTACTCTGTCAGTATCAACTTCATAGCAATGTGCCCGTTCGTCTAGTTTTTCAATAGTAATTTGAGGAGCCTCATTATCCTATATTACTTTGAACATAGGCGACATGGTAGCTAATGCGTCTTCCAACTAATTTCCCTCTCGTGGAATATGTTCAAAAGTAATTTCCTCAAAATACGGAATTAATGTCAACATATGCTCTCGATAAGGAATGAGGTTTGGATGCTTCGTATCCCATTGCCCCTTGATCTGACTGATTACCATGGCTGAGTCCCCATATACTTTCAAAAACTTGATTCTCATATCAATAGCGAATTTGATACCCATGATGCACACTTCGTATTCGGCCATGTTGTTGGTGCAGTCAAAGCAAAATCTGGTGGTGAAGGGCGTATTGTAACCCTTGAGGGAGATGATCACAACACCAATTCCATTACCAAGCGCGTTGGAAGCTCCATCGAAATCCATAGTCCATCGAGATCCTGGCTCAGGTCCTTCATACGGTCCAAGTTCTTCATAATTTGTAACTAGCATAATGTTCTCGTCCAGGAACTCGAAATTCATAAACTCGTAGTTTTCTACAGCTTGATGAGCCAAATGATCCGACAGTACACTTCCTTTGATTTCCTTCTGAGTGGTGTACTGAATATCGTATTCTGTTAAGACCATTTGCCATCTGGCTATTCTTTCGAAGAGAGCGGGCTTCTCGAATATGTATTTAATCAGATTCCTCTTAGAGATCAACAATGTAGTATGAGTCAACATATACTGTATTAGTCGGTGAGCAACCCATTCCAAAGCGCAACAAGTTTTCTCGAGCAGTGAGTATCTTGTTTCACAGTTGGTAAACTGCTTGCTAATGTAGTATATTGCATGATCTTTTCGACCAGACTCGTCATGCTTCCCCAATACACACCACCATTGAGTTCTCTAACACTGTTAAGTACATAATCAAAGGTCTTCCTTCAATTGGTGGCATCAGAATTGGAGGTTCCTAGAGATACTCCTTAATCTTGTCAAAGGCTATCTGGAAATCATCATTCCATTTTACTACATGATCTTTCTTCAGCAACTTGAAGATCAACTCACATGTAGCAGTCAAATGAGAAATGAATCGGGAAATGTAATTCAGTAATCTTAAGAAACCTCTGACTTCCTTCTCAATGCGGGGAGCAGGTATTTCTTGAATGGATTTGACCTTGGCAGGATCAACTTCAATACCTTTATCACTGACAACAAAACCCAGGAGCTTATTGGATCTCACCCCAAAGGTGCACTTATTTGGATTTAACCCTAACTTGTACTTCTTCAGTCTCTCAAACAACTTGTGTAGATGGTCAAGATGTTCCTCTTCAGTCTGGGATCTGGCTATCATGTCATAAACATAAAATATGATTTCATGGTGGATCATGTCATGAAACAAGGCTACCATAACACACTGATATGTGGCACCGACGTTCTTCAAACCAAAAGGTATAACCTTATAACATAAAGTGCCCCACTGTGTGACAAAGGTTATTTTCTCCATGTCTTTGGGCGCCAACTTGATCTGATTATAACTCGAGAAACCATCCATGAAGGAGAATACCTTGTGTTGAGCGGTGTTGTCGACTAGAACATCAATATGTGGAAGCGGAAAGTCATCCTTGGGGCTTGCCCTGTTTAGATCTCTATAATCTACACACATAATTGCTTTGCCATATTTCTTTGGTACCTAAACCACATTTGCAACCCATTGAGAATATGATGTAACTTCTAAGAAACCTGCATTGAATTTCTTCATAACCTTGGCCTTGATCTTCTTTGATATCTCGGGACGCATGCGACAAACTTTTTTCTTTACTGGAGAACAACCCTCTTTCATTGGTAGACGGTGAACCATAATATCCATATTGAGCCCTGACATGTCTTTGTACGACCAAGAAAATATCTCAACATAATCATGCAACATCCGGATAAACCTGTTCTTGATACCGTCTTCTAAATTGGCACCTATCTTGACTTCTTTCTTGTCTGCTTCCGTACCCAAGTTTACAACCTCGACCTGCTCTTTATGTGGTTATATAGCCTTTTCCTCTTGCACTAGTAGTATGGAAAGCTCTCCAGGTATTTCACAGTCTTCCTCACCTTTGTCCTCGGCTTGGTATATCCGATTTTTAAAGTCATAAGTGACAATAGCATAATCGTTGTCAACGGGATCTAGAGTGGATGTGGATATGCAATTTATTGTGTGGGTGTGTGTAAGAAAACATAGCTATTTGAAAGTAATGAAACTAAAATAAAGACAAAGAGCGCAAAATATGAATGCAAAACGTCCAATGTTTTATTAAATGAAGATATGTTTATGAGATGACAACCCTTAACAAGTGGACCATTGTGCCCCGGGTAAGGCTCCAGGCTTAAAGTCATTGTTTAAATAAATTATATAACCAAAACTTTGTATGCAATAAAAACAGAAAATAGTTATTACTCCTGACTAAAGGAGATTGAGATGATGTCTTGATCCTTCCAATGGTTGAGTCCAATGCCGATGGTCAGAAAGATCCAGCTGTCAAGGTCATAGTCACTGTCGGTATCTTCTATGGCGTTGACTCAATTATTGTTGATGCAGAATGGTGGTCTTCCAGCCCAAGCATGACGAACAGCCTTATGAGCCTCTATAGTGAAACCCAAACCAAATTTGCATAATTTATACGGAATATCAGGAAGCTGGCCCAAGTAGTACAACCACCTTCTTCTATGACAGCTCTAGCAGCCTTCAAAGAAGCCATTTTGGGAGGAACCTTGGTAACCTTGGGGATAGCAGAAACATCTTCAGTAGCGGTTGGAGGGATAACTTCAAAAGTCTGATAGGGAGTCTCGATGAATTCACCGTTCATCTTAACATATCTGAATGAGTTCAAGTGACTAACCATATATTCTTCTTCACCCCAGATTGTGACAACCTTTCCTATCACATGATACTTTAGCTTCTGGTGTAGGGTTGAGGTAACTGCGCCTACCCCATGAATCCAGGGGCATCCCAATATAGAAGAATAAGTCGGTCGGATGACCATGACATAGAAGGTAGAATCAAAGACTTAAGTACCTACTTTGATCGGAAGGTCCACTTCTCTGTGCACCATTATTTTTGATCCATCAAAGGCTCTGACCATAATATCACTAGGTTTCAGTATAACCTCTTCGCAATCAAGTCTGTCGAGAGAAAATTTTGGTATAACATTTAGCGAGGAACTAGTATCAATCAATACATTCACTAAAGTAGTGCCCCTACATTCAATAGAGACATACAGGGCCTTATTGTGGTTTCTTCCCTTAGGAGTCAAGTCAGCATCGAAAAAACATAAACCATTATTTGTTGTTAGACTAGCCATATAACTTCCAAATTGATCGGCATAAATCTCTTGTGGTACGAGATCAGATTTTAAGAATTTCACTAAACCAGTGCATGGGCTTTAGAACACAGTAATAGAGATAACATGGAAATCTTAGATGGGGTCTTCCCCAACTGTTCGACAATCTTATAATCGCTCTTGTATATAATATTCAATACCTCCTCCAAATTTTTCCTGGAAGTATCATCAATGGTGACTTCTTTAGGTGCCTCCATCTGGGTAGGCTCCGACATTTGCTCTTTGCCCCAAGTCTCAGTAACCGACTCGGTAGTGATAACACGAACAGGTGTGGTGATAGTGTTTGGAGATATTTCTGGAGAGAAAACCCTTCTGCTTCTAGTAACCTTGTTGGTCCCAGTAATATTGTCAATGTCGGGATCAACAACTTCAGTACCTTCAATCACAGTAATCAATAGTTCTTTCTTGACTCCATGGTAGTAGACATCGGCTTCATAGTTCCAAGGGATAGCTTTATCTTAAGAATATGGAATTGGTCCAGGTGTGGTGATTAGTAAAGGAGAAGCTTTGGGTTGGGCAGTAATCCTTACAAAACCCTTGGAAGTGATCCTGATAGGAGTTCCAGATATTACAGATAAGTCTTGAAACAGACTCTCAGCAGACGGAACCTTCTCAACCAGAATTATGTGATTGTCCATTAGGCGCTGAATACCTTCTTCCAACAACTTACAACCATTGGGTTGGGCTGCACAGTAGTAACATCTTTCAATATAGCCTAGAAATAAACCGGCCTGCAACAAATTCTTCTTTATAATTGGGAGGGGAGTAACCAATTCACTTACAGTAGAAACATAAAGAACATCATCAATAGCACTTATGCATTTGTCATGCTTTGACATAGGTGTCGTAATTACATTTGGGGTCTTGGGAGGATCGAACTCAATCTCTTTGTTGTCAATCATGTCTTGAATTTTGTTTTTCAAGGCCCGAAAGTTATTGGTGTCGTGCCAAAGGCTATTGAAATGGTAAGCACACTTCACATTTGGATTGTATCGAGGAGAGGAGGTGTTGGGATTGTGAGGATGATCCCTTAATGTAATCAGTTCCACTTTCAGTAGATGTTATAATGACTGAAACAATGGCATACTGATCTTGGTGAACTTTCTTCTACGTGCGTCTGACCTACGCTGATTGCCCTTTTGTTGTTATTGAACAGGCGCATGATTAGAGATTATCACCTCTCCTACAGACTAATTGCGGTCACTTCTAACCGATCCTTCTGGCCATAAACAGCATTGGTTTCCTTCTTGTCGCTGAATGTCTTCTTTACAACACTTGAAGACGCGACCACTTGAATCTTTCCACTTCGAATTCCTCCTTCGACGTGTTCCCCAGTTAGTATCAACTCAGTAAAACCAGATGAGGAACTTCCAATCATATGGTTAAAGAAAGGCCCAGTCAGAGTTCCCATGAACATATCAACCAACTCCTTGTCAGATAGAGGAGGCTGACCCTTCCAGCTAAATCTCTCCATTTCAGGGCATATTCCTGAAACCCCTCATGAGAGCCCATGGTCATATTTTGTAACTTCACATAAGTCGATGCAAGATCAGCATTGTATTGATACTTCTTGTAAAAAGAAGCAACTAGGTCTTCCCAAGTGCAGATGTTGGTTCCCTCCAACTGATAGAACCCTCCAAGTTGTGTCCCAGATAAAATTTCTTGAAAGAAGTGAACCCATAACTTTCTGTCAGCAGTATGGGGATGGATCTTCTAAACATAAGACCGCAGATCAAGCTTTGGATAAGACACACCATCATATTTGGAAAATACGGGGACCTTGAACTTATGAGGGATAGCAACCCCCGAGATAAGATCCAGCTCTTCAAAATCCAATCCATGCACTTTCTGGATCTCCGTAACATTAAGACGATCTTCCAGCTGCTTGTACCTGTCATCAGCGTGAGGATATTATTTAGTAGAATAGTATTCATCAGAATCTTATCCAGAACTAAGGTTTTTATTCTCTTCATCTTTCACACTCTTGTCATCTTCTTCTTGGTTATCGTCTTCATTTAGGGGGACCTCAAAATCTAGAGCCCTTTTGACGGGACCTTTGAATCTTCTTCCTATATTAAGAAAGACTGCTGGCTTTTTAGTCTTCATCTTATTTCCCTTTGTGATGAGAATCTTCAACTCGTCTTGTCCCTTATCTAAGTCCAAGAACATTTACTAGAACTGAGTGTTCTTAGCTTGAAGTTCTTTCACAGTTTGTTCGAGTGCCATCTTTTACTGAAATAAACAGCAAGAAGATGAGAAAGCCTGTATAGAAAGTACCTGTTATGTGATGATGTGCATGATATGCAAATGAAATGTTTTCAAGGACCTTTGCGGGATTTAAATTTGTTTAGACAAAGGGAAACAGAAGAAATTTTAGTAACAAGCTCAAATTATTATTGCCTTATAAGCTTATAATGACAACAAAAGAGTTACAAAAGAAGTAAGTTATGAACTAAAGTCTCCCATGGGCGCTTCCTATTTGTGTTGACATATGCATTAAGGCTTTGTTCTTCATGGATTCATTTCTTCAGCTCCAGTACTTTCTTCTCACTAGCATAGATCTAAGTTTCAAAGGTATCCCTTTCTTCCTTGAGTTGAATCCATGACTTCTGTAGTTCTTCGAGGTCAGTAGGCATATCGGGATGAAGAACGGTATGAGGAACATCCCTTTCAAAAACAAGTTCTACGATCACTGGTAGGATAGCATGATATGAAATTTTAAGATTTTGAGCACAAGACCGCACCCAAGCGCTCTCGCTATCAATCTTGTTGACCATGCCCCAAGCACGTATAAACGTTTGATGGTAATTTTGAGGACCGTTCTCATAGTCAAACAAAATACCCTAGACGAGCATATCATGAGTACCGTCTCTTCGAGCATAACCAAACTAACGTAGAGCTAGGGAAGGGTTGTAAGTGATACCTCCCCTTATGCCAAGGAGTGGTACATTAGGGAATTCCCCATAACAGTCAATAATAGTGATATCTTCCTAAGATTGAGAACACCAATGGATATCCAAATGAGAGAGTGACACCAACCTTTGAGACCACCACAAACCTTGTTCATTCTTTATCATTGATCGGGTCTGATATAGAATTAACCACCTAGACAGTAGATGTATGCAACACATAAGAGTTCCTCGCTTCTTCATAGTACGATTGTTAAGGGAATGCAAGACATCTCCAAGCAAAGTAGGTATGGGATTATGAGTAATAAATATTTTAATGGCATTCATATCTATGAATTGGCCCGAATAAGGGAATAGCACAAAACCATATATCAACAAAGCCAAAGTATCCTCGAAAGAATGAAAACTCATGGCATTTAGAAAACACCGAGCCTTCTCTATCAAAAATTTAGGAGGAAAACCCTTGACTCCATTCCTTGTTTCCCAATTAGATACAATGTCCGGTCATTTCAGATGTAAGGCGACTGCAATGTCTTCAGGTTTTGGAACTTTCTCTAGACCGGTGAAAGGTATCTGATCAAGAATAGCCACTCTGAGTAATTTAGATAATTATTCCATTGTGGGCACCAACTGATAATCTGGGAAGGTAAAATAGTGATGTTTAGGATCAAAGAACTGGAACAGAATACTCATCATGTCTTCTTTGAAACCGGTAGTAACCAAACTGAGTAGATGACCACGTCTCTTGGTGAATTGAGAATTGTCAGGAACTTTTGAGACTAATTCCTCAAGCTTTGGAGGTACCTTTACGAAGTTGATTCAGATAGTATTTCTGCACCACAACAAATCGAATGAAACTTGGAGAAAAAGAAGTGAACACTTTGCTGCTGAGGAATTTATAATACTCGAAATAGAAACGACGCTTTGTGTTTGTTTTTCTTCAAACGAAGTTCATGACCCTGCAACAAAGAACAAATATAATTCCCCTAGATCCTTGAAATGGTTAGTCATGATATGATGTTATGATGTTATAATGTTATGATGTCATGTTTGAACAGATAACAAACACAAAAAAGCACATAAGAGTCTTAGGTTTAAGGCTTGCATGGGGTTCATATCTGAGTACCCTCTTGTAGTTTAGTTGGCTCAACCTGTCCTAAAGTAATAACCGGGTTCTAGGGATCTCAATATCACCGATTTTTCTCACAAGTTTTGTTCAGCGCAGCAACTGGCTTGCCACAAAAAAAACCCTAGAGTCGAATCTCAAAGAGCATAGCATCGAGTATCAACCAACTTCTGACTGCACCAAAGTCATCTATCTCACTACCTTCTAATGTCTAACTTGGGCCAATTAAGGTTCTAAAGGTCAGTTAGAGCTTATGACACCATGCGACAGCCTAGTATTCTCCCCGACTGACTCGAGGGGCACCAATACCAACCAATGTGTTGCACTAACATATCCATCACATCAAACATATCGGTATATGCTGTATAGTTTCCATGATCTATTGCTACTTACCTAAAATATCCCAAGGTCCGGGTGTAGGATCTTTGCAAGAAAAGTAAATCGGAGCAACCCTCAAAATGTAAAGTATACAAAGCAAACAAGAAAAGAATTTAAAATTGATTTAACTATAAAGGTAACCCCTCTTTTTTTGAAGTTCCCCAGCAGAGTCGCCAATTATGTAATACGGTGGGAGAACTCGCTTGGTTTGCATTTTATCGCAAATGATGCGGATAGCTAGAGGCTCTACCAACTTTTCTTTTATCTAATAAGGAAAGGGTGAAAAGAAAAGGAAAGACCTTGAGATTATTGAGTTTGGGGGGTAGGTTATGAAAAGGGAAGGTGTTAGCACTCTTTTCATCTATAGTTATCTACGTGCTCTTAATCGCTAGCTCACTTTGTTTTGAAAAATGCTTTGTGAATATGTGTTCTGAAATATTTTGAAATGCCAATAGTAAGGAAAGACTTTTTAATGATTCTCGTTTATGTTCTCAAGAATGCGTACAAAGTGTTTTTGTTTGAAAATATTTTGAAGAGTGTTTGTGGAAAGATGTTTTTGTTTTGAAATGTTTGTGAGCAAGCGATTACGAGCGTTCTACCTACTCAAAGTCTTTCTTGTAATTTTCCTCCTCCTTCAGATAGTGCTATCCTACCATTAGTTAGTAGGAAGCCCTATCGTTGGATGTGAAGAAACAGGCGCGGATCATCATTCATCCATAGAAGGTAACATGTAAGGATGCTTTAGAAATTTTCATAAGGGACTAGATCATTTATCGAAAGGCAACATCGAAGGGTCATTGAGAGACTATGATCTTTGAATCGAGGGACTTTGCTAAAGCGTCCCCACTTTCGAGAGACATGATTGTTTTTGTTCCGAAGGTAACAAGGGAGGTTACCCTACAAGTGCGGGTGTGAAAAGTGTATAGTTTTCAGTTATGCTTATCTTTCATTAGGGTTTCCTACCGTTTTATTTTATCTTGCCATACATGACCTAATTACTAACAATAATAGTAAAAAATAGGAAAAGCAATAAATGTACGGAAAATAAATGCAGAAAGTAAAAGACGGAAAGTAAACCTAAAACTATTACACGGCTTCAGGAGAGATACATAATAGAGATGCAGAATAATAAACCCTAATTACTATTACAAACCATAGGCAGTTACAAATAATGATGAAAAGAAATGCGAGAAATAGAAAAAAACGTCTGCAATAACACACTTAACCTAAATATTTGAATCGGAGGAAACAAGAATGTTTGTTATTTTTTATGAAAAATGATATTTATGATTAATAAATTAAAACCCTAATAAATGTTGGTTAAGAAAGAAATTATTAATTAAAATAGAACCTAAAAAAAATTTAATTAATTTTGATTAAAAAAAAGAAATTAATTTAATTATAAAAAAAGTTGATTAGTTAAATTAATTAGAAGATGATTAAAAACCCTAAAAGTCTAAATAAATTTTAATTAATTAAACTAATTATATTATAAAAAAAGTAAATAAAAAAGGATAGAAATTGGGCCTGAATTTGTAATAAATCTGGGGGTGTGGAGAGAAATCCATTAGGCTCAAGAATGAGAAGCCCAAGACATTAACGTTGGATCCTGCGTGGGTAGCTCCAGGAGGTGCAACATGAGGAAGCATATGAACTGCTTGATGTTGAGGATGATGAGATATGATGGCTGAGAGTTGAGGGAACATGGATGAGGCATAAGATGTATCACACTTGATCTGCAAGAATCAGAAAACATGAAAAAATATTGTGACGCGCAAGAATCGAACCCGCGTCTGGGCATAATAACTTCTTATCACATGCGCTTCAACCTCTGGGGAAGTAATACATCCGTTAACTTATATGAAACGAATGAAAAAAATATCAAACAAAACGCCTAGACCGAAGAGATGTCGGAGCCCTAGCTCCGATCGTCTTCTCCGGTAGCCCTTTTTATTCAACCTACAACAAAAGAGATATTAGCAAACCAGGAATACCCTACCCCTCCAAATTGAGGCATGCGAATTCATTGGGATGCTTAGTTTTGACTGAAATGTCATGGTTTGGGAGGTATGAATAAAGCAACCCGGATCAGTGCAAATATGGCAAATCATAATTTTGATTGCATGAATGTCATGCAATTAACTTTTCATGCACATGGAGACCTCACGAACACATTAACATGGTTATTTTATCTTAAAACACAATGAAAATCAAGAATAAAAAAAATCATGCAATGATGGAATCGTGATGCATGCTCGAGCGTTTATGGCTGTTTAGACCGTTGTAAACAATCTCATCTTACCCTATGATCTTCCTGGAATGAATGGGATGGTTGGTTTGTAGTGAAAGGAAATGTAAGTTGCCTTTTATCTTGCCCTTTGATCTTACCCTCTAATCTTCCTATGATCTTACCCTCTGATCTTACCCTCTGATTTTGAAGACTTTATCTTGACGTAAGTTGCCTTAACAAAAAGTGTTTTTTTGTTGACTTTTGAAATGACCTATAATGTATTGGTACATATCTCTCAAATGAAGCATTTTTTGGACATGATCTTAGAGAGACAAAGTTGTAGAGAATTGAATTTCCTTAAAAATGATCTTTGCTTGGGGAAAAACTGATGAAGCATGTGAAAGTTATGATTGGTCAAAGTTTAGTTGACTTCTCCTATGAAAACCCTAATTTGGAAACTTTTGACTTTTGATGATTTGAGAGTTTTCCTTGGTGAACCATGATAAACCCTTGATAAAATGATGAATATGACTTCAAAATATTGATGTTGACCAAAAATCTTGAGGTTTGACTGTATGTTAACCATAGGTTCCTTTTTACCCAATATAGTTGATTTTCAGTCATCTGAGCAATTGACTGAGCAATCTTGTGATGAAAGGAATGAAACTTGGTATGAGAATTCTTGGAGACCTATAAGAAACCATGGAAACCACTTGAGGCCTTAGAAACCCAAACTTCCATGAGAAAAATGAAACCCTAGTTGTGGGCCCATTGCATAGGAGGGGAATTTGTCCGATCAATTCTTGAGCAACCTTGAGCATTTGAGAATCCTAGGAGAATATATTGAAGAAAAAGGGAGGGAAAAGTTTGTGGTACAACACTGTCCTTCCCAATACATCTTTTCAACCTTCATCTAATTATAGAATTCCGTTTGAATGAGGAAGTTTTTTGGGAGGCCTTCCAACTCTTGACAAACTTCTTCATAATCTTATGTCTTTTGGGAGAGAAGTATTTCCGCCCTCATCTTCTTGAGGCATTCCCCTATATCCGATTCTAGGCCATCTTGGAGTCTGGCATTGAGATACTGGATTTGCTCTTCTTGTGCTAAAGCACCTTCTGCTAGACCTTGGATCTGGGCTCCCAGATTCTCTTCCATCTCATTTTTGTCTTTTAGGGCTTTTTCATACCACCTATTTAGCCTCCTAATTTCTCTAGCGGCATCATCCGAACATTGGTTATGGGAGTCCAAGTTGGAAATAGCACTCAACAACCCTTCGGCCGAACGCTTTCGTTTAAGACTCTCCTTTTCAAACACTTCACGATCTTTTTGAATCTATTGATCTTTTGACTCAAGCTCTTGTTGCAGTTTTCTTCTCCCCCTAGTAAGGTCACAGAGGCTATGCTACAATCCCTCTTTTTTCCTTTTGATCTTGATCAAGGGCTTTCTTCAAGTTTTCTATCTCCTCTACAGACATCGAAAGAGGATCTGGTACATCTAGTGTATAGGTAGGATCAACAACAAAGGGTAGTTTGACTATTTGAACTCTTTCCAAAACCTATTGAGTATAGGGTTAACTCACCACAATATTCTTTCTTATGAATCCTTTATTATGAACTCTATTCCATGTTCGGATGATCTTATTAAGTAATTCGGGGTTGTTTTTGCCCATGTCATGAAGAATAAACTATCAGAGTTGCTCGTCAGAAGGTTTATATTCCAAAGGGTATCCAAGTTGGCGTAAAGTCAAAGTGGGATTATAATTAAAACATCCTATTGACCCAATCAAGGGAACATTGGGAAAATCTCCACAGTTAACGATAATTTCCTCTATCTTCAGTTTCCTTGAGTACCATAAAATTGAATCAGCAGTGAGAGCCCTCAATTTTTGGGACCATTGTTCTCGGGTTAGATTTTTAACCATATAATCTTCTTTGTATAGATGAGTGATAAGTCAAGAGTATAGGAGAGGGATACAACAATTTAACACTCCTCTTCCTTTTTCAGAACAATTTTGAAGAGCGTTATAAACATCTGTAAGTAAAGCAGGAGTAGGATCATCATTCAACACCTTTACGGCCTAAAACACACTAATAGCAACATGATCTATGTAAACTACAATATGCAGAAAGTGATTCAAACTAAAAATGAGTAGTTCCAAACAATCTACACAAGGCCCCCATTCTTTCTTATTAGAAAAAGTAAGAGCTTTGGCTTCCAAGTACTGTCTTTTAATACCTTGAACTCCTCCATCTTTCTTGTAATTGAGCAACATGTCAGTGAAAGGTATTCCCAATCCTTTAGCCAAATATCAGACATTGACAGTCTGCCCAATCCCCATGTAAGGTTCATCCTTGATTCTAGAGAAATCCAGGATTCTATTAAATTCCTCCAATGTAGGCGCTAACTAAAAATTATGGAAAGTGAAACATCGGAGCGGAGGGTCATAGAACTGGGCTAGGGAAGTAACATTTTCCTCTTGCACAATCACTTTGGTCAACTCAAGGATGTCTCCATAGCATCGAACAAACATTTCTATAGCTTTGTCAGTCAATTTTCCCATAATCAGCTTTGTCTTCTGCATATCAGGAATCACAATGCTAATTCAGATGGTTTGTTTCTTATTGATATTCATTTTTAAATATACTCACCAAAAACCTTTGATTATTGGACTCCAAATAAAAAACCCAACAATATGAAACACCCCCCCCCCCCCCCCCCCTTTTTTGCTATGTATATATTTATTCATACATAAACATATATATATAAATAATATACCAATAGTTAAATAAGAAATATATCAAATAGGTTGACCAGATGGTCAACCAACAATCTTACTAATGTATGCACATTTATTATGAAAATAAAAGAAACTTGAACTGAAAAATACAATTACAAGAGGTCAATTTTGGGGTATGACAGTTCCCAAGGCCCCAGGACAGTGAAATACTATTTTCAGGACATCTTCTTCTGCAATAAATATTTGTTTATATCCAAAATATCCATCTAAAATATTTAAATATTCAAACCTTGTAGTTGAATCGACTAGCATTTCTACAACAAACATTGGATATTCGTCTATTGGAGTAGCAAATTTAAGTCTCTAAAATCTATACAAACATTAAGAGTTCCATTATTTTTAATAACAAGAACTATATTTTCTAACCATTTAACATATCTAGCATTTCTTATGAACTTATTTCTCAAAAGCCTTCCAATTTCTTCCTTTTTATTCGACATCACCTCTGGTGCAAACCTTTTTAGCATTGGGTTTACTGGTTTCCTGTAAGGTCGAATTGGTATCTTTAACTCCACCAAATCATGACCGAGCCCTAGAAATTCATCATAGACCTAAGATAAGAAATATTTGAATTCTTTAAGGAACTTGATCATCAGAATATTCAGACTTTAATCAATCTTTGCACTTATGTAAGTTGGTTTTCTGATTATTCCATCCCCTAAATCAATCTCTTCTAGTGAATCTTGAGCTTGTATCCTCTTACATGAAGCAAATGGAACCTTTTGTGAATCCCAAAAGCTCCTCATCATGAATATAATCAAACCTATATGTAATACGGTGGGAGAACTTACTTGGGTGTTTTGCATTTTATGGCAATTATTGCAAATAGAAAGATTCACCACCGACTTTTATTTTATCCAATAAAGGAAAGGGTGAAAAGAACAGGAAAGACCTTTTGAGAATTTTCTTGAGTCCGGGGGATAGGTTATGAAAAGGGAAGGTGTTAGCACCCTTTTCATTCATAGTAATCTACGGGCTCTTAGTTTCTAGCTCAGTTTGAAATGCTTTGTTTGAAATGTGTTTGTGATTATTTTTTAAAGTATTTTTGAAAAGTGCCTTCATTTAGGCGAACTTTGTAATGATTCTCGTCTCTATAAGAATGCATACAAAGTGTTGAATTTTGAAAATATTTCATTTGAAAGTGTTGGTGGGTTTAAAAGATGTTTTGAAAATGATTGTGAGCAAGCAACTACAAAAGTTATACCTACTCAAAAAGTCTAAGTTCTTTTCCTCCTCCTTTGGATATTGCTATCTTACCATTGATTGATAAGAAGCCCTATCATTGGATGTGAAGGGACATGCGTGAGTCATCGTACATTCATAGAAAGTAACATTGTAGGATACCTTAGAAATTTATCTTAAGGGTTTAAGATCGTTTACCGAAGGCAACAATTGAAGGGTCATCGAGGGACTACAATCTTGTATTCCAGGGTCATTGCTAAAGTATCCCACGTTCGAGGCACATGACTGTTTTTATCTTAGGCAACAAGAAAGGTCAACCCTAGAGGTACAAGTGTGCAAGTGTTTGATTTCATGCATTTTTATCTTTGAATTAGGGTTTTATACTTGTTGATTTTATGTCTTGCCATACAAACCCTAATTACTAGCAATTATATTGAAAGAGATAAATTACGGAAATATAAAGTTCTACGCTATTACATCGTTTGGGGATGAGGGTACAAATTTAGAAATGGGGGATGAAAGCAAATAAACCCTAATTTACTATTACAACCATATTGAATATGAATAAATAATATACAAGGATGTATGGTGATATACAAAGAAAAGGAAATTGTTCTTGTTTGAGTTTTTTACGTAAAGGGGCTTAATATTATCCTAATTAAACTAACAAAGTGAGAAAATAATTAATTATGTCTAAGTGGATTAAATAAGAACTAAATCTAAATTAAATAGAAAAATAAATTAGATTAGTTAAGAAAGAAATTTTTTAGGTATTTTTAAGAAAAAGGTTTTAAAGTTAACTTAATTAAACCTAATGAAAGAGATTAATTAAAATTCCTAAATTATAAGTTAATTAAATTGGAAAAGAGAATTAAAACCTAATTTAAATTAAATTAATTAAAAAGAAGTTGTTAAGAAAATGTTTTTAGTCATTTGTTTTAAAAGAAATAAAAAAATACTAAATATTATAAATAATAAATATAAAATATTTTTGGTATTTTTTTATTAATAAAAATAATAAGAATAATAATATTAATAATAATAAAAATAAAATAGAAAATAAAAATAGAAAAATAAAATTATATGTCAGGGGGGCAAGAAAGTGAAAATAGTGGTCTAGAAGAAAATTAGATTTTTGTTAGGCCCAAAAGCCTGCTTTTGTTTTGTAATCAAAACAAAATAAAATTAAAAAAAAGTGGGTTGCATGTATGTAAGCAAACGGGGGGTGCTGCTGAGTAAAGGAGCAAGGCCCAGTCCAAGGGAGGCCCAAGGCGCGCTGTTTCAAACAAAAAAGGAAGTGAAAACAATAGAAAAAAAATGCAAAACTGACGTTGGGGCTCGAACCTAGGTCCAAGAGGTAACATGCGCGCGCTTTAACCACTTGGGTGATGATACATCAGTTTAATATTACAAAACCATACATATATATATTTGAAAACCCATCCTACACCTTTGTCATCTTCTTCCTCGCGCCAGCTTCCATGAACAATATTTTTGAATTATATAACTTGCTCATTTCTCAACCATTCTCAAAAGTGCAAACATCAAACTTGTTAGAAATTTCACCATGATTCCAAATATGTAAACTAATTAACCTAACTCTAAAAGATGAACATAAATTTTATTGGTACCAAATTTTTACCTAAATATTTCAGAAATTTCAAGACTAAAATTCAAACTACTCAGGCAATATAAATGAATTCCAATGACATGGCCAGTTTCAGGGTTATGATATCTACATTGTATCTTCAGAAATCAGAGTCAAATGATGCTTGTATGAAGAGATAGAAGTTCAGAAAACTCACCTTGTAGATGGAGATCGTGGTTTGAGTTTGAACAGCTTTCAAGGTGTTGCAGTGATCAGGTAAGCTTCCTTGAGTCTCTAGGAAGTTAATGCAATGCTTAGCTTGAGTTGAGAATGGCTGAAATGTCATGGAGAAGTCTTGTTGCAGACCCCTGTTTTTGAGTTTGGACAATGGTGAAAATGGTGTTACAGTTTAGAAACACGGATTGGGATGAGTTGTATTTGAGGTAAGGAAGCATTTGAGATGATTTGGAGAGGAAACACACGAGTGGTTTAAGAGATGAAATTTCTTGGGCAGAGCTGTGGTAACATTGGAGTTTTTATGCAATTTCTGGTTTTAAGGGAGTTTGGGTGAGTTTGAGTTCTTGCTAAACAGTGTCCATTCTTGTAGAAGGATGCTCAATTTATAGGCAAAGGCTTGGAGTGCTCAAGTTAATCAGAATTCAAATTTACATGTTTAAACTCAACATGTGATTTTTTGACAAAACAAGTTTCAATACTTTGTACTTCTTGATCAAGAGTTTTTAATCACTTTAAACATAATGTTTATGACTTTGTGGATGGAGTGTAATCATAAAAAACAATTTAGGAGCTCAATGCATTGACTTTGGGCATAAAGCTCGCTTTACAAGAATGTAATGGTTACTTTCTTCCCAAAATGGCAACTTAGTGTGGGTAATGCTTGAATCACTTGGATAAGGGCTAAATCAGTTGTGTAAACCATTAATTATGGAGTGAAACACAAGTTTGAGGTATGCAAAGTAAATATTATGCAGCACGGCTATGGATTTGGTCAAGTGTTCATCACAAAATTGACTTGTAATTCAAGTTTGAAACCCTAACTTCATCTCTTCGATTCTCTTAACTCAAGAATGATCTCAATGAGTTCTTGGAAATTTTGGAAAGCTTGTAACATCCTATACAACTTTCATGTTTTTCATTTTTGAATAATCCAATTGGAACTATGTGAAAAATTACCATGAAGTTAGGTCAAAAAAATCTGCCTAAACTAGTCAAATTTTCACTAAGTGTTTTTATCAAAAGTGCATGACTTTGTGAATTTATAACTCAAAATATAAGAATTTATAGGACTTGATCAGTAAATCAATGTTGTAGATCTCATCAATATCTACAACTTTCATGTTTAAAATTTCCTTTGAATAATCTTGCATCTTGGTGAAAAGTTGGCATGAAGTCATGAAAAAATAAGACTTAAAAACACAGAAAAATTTGAAGTCTTGAAAAGTTTGACTTTTTAAGATGAATTTTGACTTTTTTGATTTCTTGATGATCAAGTTTCAAATGTTTTAATGTCTTGATTAAATGTGATATTTGAAACTCAATTTTGATCAAAAAGTAAAAGTTTGACTTTTGGTGTATCACTTGACTTTTTATCAGTTGACTGAATTTCAACTATCAATCAATTGATCTTGAGAAATTAATTGAGATATGCAATTAGGTAAAAATTGTGCATTTGAATCCTTGAGGTCATGTTTCAAACCAATAAGTCATGTATTAAGTCAAAAGTCAAAGATTAGCCATTCTCAGTCAAAACCCTAATTTTGACCATTTTGCCATTTTGGTGATTTAAACAATTTTCTTGGGGAATTGTGATCCAAACTTGATCAATTGATACATATGACCTCAAAATGTTTATATTGGTCCAAAATCTTGAAGTTTGACTGTAGGTTAACCACATTTGACTTTTTACCTAATACAACTGATTTTAGGTCATCTAATCAATTAACTGAGCAATTTTGTGATCCAAGACTTGAAACTTGACATGAGTAATATTGAGAGTCCCTAATGATCCATGAAAGTAATTTGAAGTATTAGAAGTATAATTGTCCTTGTGCAAACTGAAACCCTAATTTTAGGTATCAATTGTTAAGGAGATGGCTTGACCTAGTCAACCCTTATGCAAATTTGAGCTATTGAAGATCTTGTGAGAACTATCTTGAGAAAAGAGATGGAAAATTTTGGCGTACAACAGCTGCCCCTGTTCAATCTTCTTAAACTTGAAGAGTTAGATTGACGGGTACGCCATTCGTTACTTGAGGGTGGAAGATAATTGAACACTAGAGTGCCCAAATATTTGCACTTGCTGATACATGAAGTAATGTGTTAGTTAATTGCATTGAAAATTGACTTAAAGATGCCATTCAGAGAGGTGATGAAGAGTTGTCAGAGATGGGCTTATAGATGCCATACAATGTGATTGTTGATAGAGATTGGAAGAAATATCAGAATAAATCTTTGGTCGATTTATACTGAATCATGCGGGAGTCTTGAATATTCTTCAATTGGATAATAAATCAGTATAAATCTTCGGAGTGATTTAATTGAACCAGAGAAAGTGTCTACCTGAACGAAATCAAGATAAACCATTGATCGATTTAAACTGAACCAACAGAGGTCTTGAATAATCTTTAACTGGAGAATGAATCAGTATAAATCTTCGGAGCGATTTAACTGAACCAGAGAAAGTGTCTACCGAAACAGAATCAGGATAAATCATTGATCGATTTAAACTGAACCAACAGTGGTCTTGAATAATCTTTAACTGGAGAATGAATCAGTATAAATCTTCGGAGCGATTTAATTGAACCATAGAAAGTGTCTACTGGAAAAAAAATCAAGATAAACCATTGATCAATTTAAACTGAACCAGTAGAGGTCTTGAATAATCTTTAACTGGAGAACGAATCAGTGTAAATCTTCGGAGCGATTTAACTGAACCAAAGAAAATGTCTACTGGAACAGAATCAGGATAAACAATTTATCTATTTAAACTGAACCAGCAGAGGTCTTGAATAATCTTTAACTAGAGAACGAATTAGTGTAAATCTTCAGAGTGATTTAACTAAACAAGAGAAAGTGTCTACCGAAACGGAATCAAGATAAATCATTGATTAATTTAAACTAAACCAACAAAGGTTTGTTTGTTGCTGATGATATTTATATGATGATTGATCTTTTCTGAAAAGGTAAAGAATTAGTTGTGATGCAATGTCATGATGCATGCATTGCGTAATGATGTTATCAAAATAAATGAGACTATGCTACATGCATTTTGTATCTATATGGCATGATGCATGAATGTGAAATGTTATTGAAGTAAATCTTTGTTTGGAAAATAAATCCTTGACAACTACTGGGGAGATTTGGGAAGCTAAATCTTGAGCTACTGCTGGAGATGGAGAATATGTGTATCTTCGACTCTGTTTAGAGTGTTTCCGCTGGGGATTCTGGTTTTGTTGTTTGAGGAAATTCTGTGGGGTATGTTGATTTCTGCTTGTGGAATAGAGTTCAGGAACCTTGGTTGTCCATTAATCTACCAGGGAATTATAACTTGAATGGGGAGAAGGAAATTTAACTGGTATCTGGTTAAATTCCAGGATTTATAGCAACTTACTGGGGATAATATCGACTTCATTGGAGACAAGGGGTTTTATCCGTTGATTTGTAATGGTCTGAGAAAAGAACTCGGGCTGGGGAAATTTTAGTCTGTTGGGGAAATAAATCTTGTTGAGGAAAGCATTTTGAAGACCTTATTGGGGAGATGAATTCTTTTGGAGACGAACTCCGCAAGGTTTCTCTTGTAGTTTAGGACCAACTCAGCTGGGGAAATGATTTTCAGGAGATTGAACTCCAGATGGATACTGAATGAGTTCAAATCTGTGGGGATAACTTTTTTGAAATAACTCTGTGGGGATATCCTAAATCCTTAAGAAAATTCTTATTACTGTTTTTAAACATACATTTGTTAACAGTTAATCATGTTCATATGCATATGTTCATTTAATTTTAGTCATTGGATGTTTTTGCACTCAAAACAAAAAGTTTGTACTTCATAGTATATTTGTATTGATGTCTTGCCTAAAAATATGCATTTTATACAAGGAAACAGAGATCCTAGTAAGAGGAAATCATCGAAATAATACAAAGTGAAAACAAAAATAATAGCCATGTGGAAGTGATCTCATTGTGTTCTAACTCCACTATTTCCCCTACGTCTTCGAACATCATCCCTTGTCATTGAAAGAAGTTGATTGAATTGATCTTACACTAAAAAACTTAGACCTTGATAATAAAGTTGGTCGTAGTGATTTCAGGGGACATAGTCATTCGCTTTAATCCTTAACTTTTTCCTGGACCTCCCTTTCGGGTTTTCAGCCCACCAGGATACCCTTTTTTTCCCAAGCCGCCCTTTTGGGTTTTCGACTTGCCGAGGTGTATAATCTTTTATATATATATCCCTAATTTTTACCGAACCTCTTTGGTTCGCTGGGATTCCCTTATTTTTGCCTAGGTATGTCAACCTAGCCATTATTTTTATGCGTAGTATTTTTTTACTATGTCAGCGTTTATAGGATGTGGGAAATCCTCGCAGTCTATAGTAGTTAGCATCATGGCATCTCCAGAGAATACTTTCTTAACAAAAAATGACCCTTTGTAAGTGGGATTCCTTTTTCCCCTTGGATCTCCTTGAGGAAGAATGATGTGCTTTATCACCAAATCCCCAACCCGATACACTCGAGGTTTGGTCATTTTGTTGAAAGCCTTGATCATACGCTTTTGATACATTTGACCATGACAAACAATAACCATTCTCTTCTCATCAATTAAGTTGAAATGATCCAACCTAGTCTGAATCAGTTCATCTTCGCCTAAGTCTGCATCTTTCATAATCCTTAAGGAAGGAATCCGAACTTCCACAGGCAGGACAACTTCCATGCCATAGACTAAAGATAAAGGAGTTGCCCCACTTGATGTTCGAGCCGAAGTACGGTAGCCATGAAGATAAAATGGTAGCATCTTGTGCCAATCTTTGTAGGTTACCACCCTCTTTTGCACAATCTTCTTAATGTTCTTATTGGCAGCTTCCACTGTGCCATTCATCTTAGGTCTGTATGGAGAGAAATTGTGATGCTTGATTTTGAATTGAGTGCAGAGCTCCATAATCATAGCATTATTGAGATTGGTTCCGTTGTCAGTGATGATCCTTTTAGAGATACCTTATCGGCATATAAGGTTATGCTTGATAAACCGGGCTATAACATTCTTAGTGATAGAGGAAAACGAAGCAACTTCGACCCATTTGGTGAAGTAGTCAATGGCAATGAGGATGATACGATGTCCATTGGAGGCAGTGGGTTTGATCTCTCCAATCATGTCAATGCCCCACATTGCAAATGGCCACGAAGAAGTCATGATATTCTAAGGAATTAGAGGCACGTGAATCTTGTCGACATAGATCTGACATTTATGGCAAGTCCTCGAGTGGTGGTGACAATCAATTTTCATAGTTGACCAATAGTAGCTAGCCATTAGGATCTTCTTAGCCATAGTGTGTCCACTAGAGCGAGTTCCAAAGATACCATCGTGCATGTACTCCATGATTTTATCTTCCTCCTTCTTGTCCATACATCGGATTAGAGTAGAATCATAGTTGCGCTTGTATAAGATTCCATTGCTTAGGAAGAATTTGGCCGAAAACTTTGCAAGAATTTCTTATCATTGATGGAAGCTCCTCCAGGATACTCTTGTGCTTTAAGATATCTTCTCACCTCTTGATACCGAGGCTTTTCTTCATCAGTGTCAATCTCACAACAGTGTGCTGGTTCATTAAATCTTTCAATTGTAATTTTAGGAGCCTCATTGTCCCACTTGACCTTGAACATGAATGACATTGTTGCTAATGCATCCGCCAACTGATTTTCTTCTCTTGGAAAGTGCTTAAAGGTGATCTCTCTAAAGTATGGGATCGAGGTTAACACAAGATCTTTGTAGGGGATCAAATTAGGATGTTTGGTATCCCATTCCCCTTTGACTTGACTGATACCTAGGGATGAGCCCCCCTATATGTCTAAGAACTTGATTCTTAGGTCGATAGCATCCTTTAGACCCAATATGCATTCCTCATACTCAGCCATGTTGTTCGTACAGTCGAAGCACAACCTCTCAGTGAAGGGTGTATGACAACCTTCAGAAGAAATAATCACAACACCAACTCCATTACCCAAAGCATTAGAAGCCCCATCAAAAAACATAGTCCATTGGGATCCTTGTTCCGGTCCTTCATACTGTCCAGGCTTTTCAAAATCAGTTATTAGCATGATATTCTCGTATGGGAATTCAAAGTTCATGGATTGGTATGAAGGGGTAAAAAAACACTTATAAAGGGGGTTGAATAAGTGACTCTTTTTATTTTCAAAACAAAGCTCAACAATAATGGAATGATAAGGTTATTTTTATCCTGGTTCGTTTGAACTCAAACTACTCCAGTCCACCCGTCAAGGTGATTTTGCCTTTCTCAACAAGGACTTAATGCACTATAATCAACTGATTACAAACACACAACAACTGTTGTGAATAAAAATGCACAAGTAATCTTACAAGTGACTAACACCACTAAGACTTAAATCTAGTCCTAGTTTGCTTGAGAAATCAGACCAAACTTGGTCTCTCAAGGAGCAATTAAAAGAGTTTAATCTTTACAGATAGTGAAATAAAGTTTTCTTCTAATCAAGATATATCACAACTGTGATTTTTCACTTAGAATAAATTGCACAAATTGTATGAATAAAGAGTTTGTGAGCTCAAAATCTTTCACGTAGTTTCTTGCTTCTATTTTGAAAATTGATTGGTTAACTTGTTGGTTGGCTTGCAATAAATGTCCTTCTATTTATAGTAGGAACAATAAGACCGTTGCTGCCTTCAGAAAAGTTGAAGAGCATTAAATGCTTGCGTGTTTCCTTGCAATATTCCATTTTCCAAGAAACTAGTGTAGACACTTGAGTGCTTTCAGCCGTCTTTGCATTAATGAGCAAATGACAGAATGTAAGAACATGTTTCCTACGCTTTGACAAGACAAGTTGGTTTTAACGTTCTTTCAGAATTTTCTCCAATGTCTTTAAATCATAACATGCTTTACTCATCTTCTAGGCAGTGCTTTGCTTGCTAAGAACTTGATCAACGCTTGCTTTCAAGTAATCTTCTGAGCAAGGAACCTGCTAAATGTTAGAAGATATATTTAAAATAAAGTGCCTTACCAGAGTCAGCAGATGCACTTAAAACAAAAATGTTCTTTCATCAAAGAACATTTTCATAATTTTTGCTTAGCACTTCAGAATGTTTCTGTCAGAACATTATCTGAAACATTCAAACACATTCATCAGAGTATAATTATCTTAAATATAATTTATTGTTATCATCAAAACTCTGAGATAGGTCAGAACTAATCTTGTTCTTACAATCTCCCCCTTTTTGATGATGACAAAAATTATTCAGATATAAAAAAATGATAAGAGATAAGAATCTCCCACTGAAATGAATATTTCTATGAATAAAACTTCATGAGATTATTTATCAGAGCAATAAAAAATCTTCTTGTATTTCTTCAGAACTTCTTTAAGAAGATAATGTTCAGCTGGAATATTCTTTCAGAGTTAAAGTGATACCTGCAAAAAAAATTCTTTTACACATAAGGGAATCTTTCATTTTGTTAGAATGTCTGAGACTTAGTCCCATAATTGTTAAACAGTGATTAGTTCAAGAATGCACATTTTCTCCCCCTTTTTGGCATAATCAAAAAGTGTAAAAATAAATAAAAAATTGAGAAATTTAAAAGATTTCATAAAAAAGATAAAAGAAATATACAGAAGTACAAACAAAACACCCAAACAAAAGACAAGAGACAAAAAGAAACTAGGATTTCTTAGTAACAAGAGCCATCAGAAGATTCTTGATCTCAGAGGCAGATTCTTCTTGTTTCACCATCCAGTTCTTGATTTCTTGATTTGTTTGGTCTTGCTTATCCAAGCGTTCATTTATGACTTTATTCTCCCTTTTGAGCTCTTTCAGAGTATCCATGATAAGTGAGGTAGGAGCAGAGGATGAAGAAGATTCAGTAGAAACAGGCTTAGAAGCAGTAACCGTTGAGTCAGAATTCACGAAGGTGGAAAGCAGAGTGCCCGGATCCATTGCAAGAGTTGGCACTAGTTCAGGTCCAGCCTTAACAGAAGGTTGATTCAATAGAAAAATAGCCAGAGGATTTGAATCTTCAGAGGATTCTTCAGATTCATCTTCTGATATGTCTATCGTATCAGCTGGTGTATCAGAAATCATTAACGAAGACTTCTTATTCCAAATGTCAGCATCTTCTGTCTTGAAAGCATGTAGAAGTTTGGAAAAGTTGTCCAGCACCTGAAAGTGGCATAAGTTCTGTAACTTCAGTGACTCAGCATCCAAAGTTCTTCTGAAGGTTTCCCATAGAAGATCCGTTGCAGCTGTGTTCACGATTCTGAAGCAATCTTCTATCAGCAGTTTTAACCATGCTTGAACATCTGTTATAAATGTCTGAAACAAAGTATTCACATCTGGATGAACAAGTTTAGGGACAACCTTCTTGAAAGTTTTGTTTTTCAAGAATTATAGAGATTCAAAATCCACTACAGTTCTTAAAAAGCTAGTAGGTTCAGGATTTTTGGTAGGTTCAGGTTGGTCAACAAAGATAGGAGGTGCTGATAGATCATGAGGTTTGGATGATTCAGCAGTTTCAGTTTGTTCAAAAGGTTGTTGTTCTGGAATATGAGGGGGTGAGAGTGTAGGTGAGATTGGTGTTGTGTGTTGTGGTGAAGTAGGTGGAGTGACATCAGGTGAAATTATTATTGTATTATCAGGAGTGGGAATGGGGTTTTGAGGCTGTGGTTGATTCATAGCAAAAATGTTTTCAGATGGTAAGTTGAAAGGAGGCTTTATAGTGGCCAGAGGTTCATTTATCCATGGAATTCTCCAAGAGCCAGCATCATACCATCCAGTGGGTCTGGGTGATAGAGGTCTGGGAGGAGGACTTGAAAAATGTTCAGCAGGAATGGGTTGAAAAATAGATGGTTCAGGGGGTTCTGATTGTGAGGGTTCTGATTGGGTGTCAGAGTGTTCATCAGAGTCAAAATCACTCAAATCTGATAAAACCTGATTTTTATGAGGGTTGTCAGCAAGGGAGTCAGATGGTAAGGTCAGGTCAATATCAACATCTATATCTCCTAAGGTTTGGGATGGTTCAACAGATGTAGATACATTGACAGAATCATAAACATAGATAGTTTCAGCGGGTTTACCTGTCTTCTTTTTCTTCTTCTGAGGAGTGGTAAAAAGGTCCTTCAACAGCTTTCCTCTTCAAAGATTCCTGGAGAACAACATCTGGAGCAGTTTGATTTCTTCCTTGAAGCCAAGCTGGATCAATGGGTGATCCAGTTTCTTTGCAGATTTCAAGATAGTGCAGGATGATCTCCTGAGTTGAACAGAGGAAAATCAGCAATAGGTATCCTTCTCCTCTTCACAACAGCTGACACATACGGAGTTGGTTCCACCAACAACTTGTTAATTATTTTCCTTTTCAGTAAGTTCTTCCCAGTCATAGTCTTACCACAAGTAGGTTCTAGATCCCCCAGAAGATTGGCTTCATCTAGGTGAGCAATCAGACCATTCTCAGTCAGAATGTCTGATATTAATCTACCCATAGGGATCAAATTCCTTTTGGATTTGGGGGTTTTCATCCTTTCAGCTTCCCTAGTCTCTTTAACATGGTTCCAGAGATGTTCAAATAGAAAGTAAGGCAAATCAATTTTGACATTAGTTCTGAGGCAGAACAACAAATATTGTTGATAAGCATTGATGTAATCAGGAGAGCTGGTGTCTTTCCTATGGTGAATACATCCATGAATAATCCTTGCCCAAATTTTGTATTTGTCTTTCAAGTCCCTGACTTTAGAGGAACCTTGACCATTTGTGAAAATCTCTGAATAACCCTTGACATTTATATTTTTCCACTTGGCATTCTTGTAACTCCAAGTCCTTTAAACCCTAGAAACTTTCTGATTTAATTTTCTATAATGGATATTTCCTTGCCCATTACGAAAGAGAGAATAACCTTAGGGGTTGCAATAGCATGAATCCAGAATTCCTTCACCAGATGTGGAAAGACAGGACCAATGAGACGATCAAAAAAGTTCTCCCAACCTTGAAACTTCACAGCAGGGAACAAGTCAAAACCATTCTCTCTAAGATTCTTAAAATCTACCATTAACTCACTTAAAACTTCCAAGCTTTCTACCGGAATGGGAGTTGTTCTTTCAAGCACTATGTATTGCTCAGAGTGGGTACAGGAAGAAGAAGCCATTGAAGTTCTTTAGAAAAGAGAGTTTGAAGAAAAGGGTTTAAGAGAAAAAGTACATAAAAGCTTGAGTTTGAAAGAGACGGTAAAGAGCGAAAAAGGGTTTTTCAAAGAGTATTTATATGCAACAATTTTTTTTCTCCAAAAATAAGTTTATGATTAAAAAAGTATTTAAGATGAATTTAAAATTAATTTAAAAACGGATTTAAAACGAATCTCATTATTACGTGCATTTAATGATTTTGCTAAAAATAAGGGGAAAACGTGAGGTTATGGCTAATCATTAACAGTTACCTAGAACGTCATCAGTAGATTTTACACGCGTGACCTTTCAGAAACACACCACGTGTTCATCTCCTAAAGGATGCATGTAACAGCTGTTTGTTCTAATGAATTTCTGAACTATACTTAATAATGAAGCGTTAGAATATTTCATAACTTTTCATATAGCTTCTGTTGCAACTTCTCTTCTAACTTCTGAAGAGTTGTTAATCAGAGCTTTCATTTCAGAATATTCTGAAGTCAATCACAGAAGATAAATATTATTTTATTCAGGATATAATTCCATACAAATATTTTTCAGAATGAAATTAAATCTATCTTCTGAAAGGGGTTTGGTAAAAATGTCAGCCCATTGATGGTCTGTTTTTAAAAAAATTAAGTTTAAAATTCCCTTCTGAATATAGTCCCTTATAAAATGATATTTAATTTCAATATGTTTGGCTTTAGAATGTAAGATTGGATTCTTAGAAAGACAAATAGCAGAAGTATTGTCACAGAGGATAAGAATCTTACTTTCATAAAGAATGAAATCTTCTAGTTGACTTTTCATCCAAATCATCCGAGAACTACATCCAGCAACAGATATATATTCAGCTTCTGTGGTTGATAGTGCAATTGTCGCTTGCTTCTTGCTGTACCACGAGATAAGATTGTCACCCATAAACTGACAACTTCCAGAGGTGCTCTTTCTTTCAATTCTATCTCCAGCAAAGTCAGCATCACAATAACCTACTAGTCTGTAATCTTGTGATCTTCTGTAACACAGACCCAGATTAGTAGTACCTTTCAGATACCTAAGAATTCTCTTAACAACTATTAAGTGAGATTCTATAGGATCTGATTGAAATCTAGCACACAAGCACACGCTAAATAGTATGTCAGGTCTAGATGCAGTCAGATAAAGAAGGGATCCAATCTTACCTCTATAGAGCTTCTGATCTACCTTCATACTTACCTCATCTTTACCCAGAATGTCGGTTGGATGCATAGGTGTCTTGGCATATTTGCTTTCTGACATCTGAAATTTCTTCAGAAGTTTTTTAACATACTTCGTCTGATGTATGAAAGTACCATCTGGAGTCTGGTTGATTTGAATTCCCAGAAAGAACTTCAATTCCCCCATCATGCTCATTTCAAATTCTGCCTGCATGGTCTTAGCAAATTCTTTTCCAAGGGAGATATTAGAGGTTCCAAAAATTATATAATGAACATAAATTTGACAAATTAAAATATCATTTTTAAATGTCTTTCTGAAAAGAGTTGTGTCCACTTTCCCTCTGGTAAAATCTTTTTCTAAAATAAAATTACTCAGATGATCATACCAAGCTCTGGGAGTTTGTTTTAAACCGTACAAAGATTTTTTTAATTTAAAAACATGTTCTGGATGTTTTGAATCATTAAATCCAGGAGGTTGATGGACATAAACTTCTTCTTCAATATAGCCATTTATAAATGCACTTTTAACATCCATTTGATATAATGAAATGTTATTTTATACAGCAAAAGAAATTAATAATCTTATAGACTATAACCTGGCGACTGGGGAAAATGTTTCATTATAATCAATTCCTTCTTGTTGACTATAACCCTGTGCAACCAGTCGTGCTTTGTTTCTGATTACTTCTCCTTGCTCGTTTAATTTGTTTCTAAAAACCCATTTGGTTCCTATAACGTTAAATCCTTTGGGTCTTGGAACTAGATTCCATACATCATTTTTGGAGAATTGATTTAGTTCTTCTTGCATTGCTAAGATCCAATCATTATCTTTCAGAGCTTCATCAATGGAAGTTGGCTCAATCAGAGAAACCAAACCAAACAAAGATTCCTCATTGATTCTGAGAGAGGATCTTGTTCTGATGGGATCTTCTTTTCTTCCAATGATTACGTCTTCTTTTTGAGCTGAAGATATTCTAGGAAACCTTTTGTGAGTGGGTTGATCAGAGATTCTGAGGTTGTCCAGAGCATTGTCAAGAGGATGATCTGCTGAGTCTTCTTTTGCTTCTGAGTCTTTCTTTGCTTCTGAAGTTTCAGAGTTTGAGGGATGATCTTCTGTACCTACAGAAAAATCAATTTGCTTTGGCTGTTGCTGGCCAAGCTTATCATCAAACCTTACTTTGATTGATTCTTCAACAATTAGAGTTTCTGTGTTGTATACTCTATAGCCTTTTGAGCGTTTAGAATATCCAAGCAAGAAACACCTTTGTGCTTTGGAATCAAACTTGTTCAGAGTTTCTTTGGTATTCAGAATAAAATAAGTACATCCAAAAGGATGGAAATAGGAAATGTTGGGCTTTCTATTTTTCCACAATTCATAGGGAGTCTTTTCAAGAATAGGTCTTATAGAGATTCTATTATGTATATAACACGTTGTGTTCATAGCTTCTTCCCAAAAGTGCTTTTCCATATTAGTTTCATTGATCATGGTTCTGGCCATTTCCTGTAATGTTCTATTCTTTCTTTCTACAACTCCATTTTGTTGGGGAGTTCTAGGACAAGAAAAATTATGAACAATACCATTTTCTTTAAAATACTTTTCAAAATAATGATTTTCAAATTCACCACCATGATCACTTCTGACTTTTATGATTTTAAAATCTTTTTCGTTTTGCACTTGAGTACAGAAGTAAATGAACACATGTCCATCTGCTGAAGTCATCAATAATGACCAATCCATACTTCTTTCCTATGATGGATGCAGTTTTAACTGGCCCAAACAGATCAATATGAAGTAACTCTAATGTCTTAGAGGAAGAGACAACATTTTTAGATTTAAAAGAAGGTTTTGAAAATTTTCCTTTTTGGCATGCTTCGCACAGAGCTTCTGAGTTGTACTTCAGATTGGGAAGTCCTCTGACTAAATTTAATTTATTTAGTTGAGATATTTTTCTAAGACTTACATGTCCCAATCTTCTGTGCCATACCCATTGCTCATTGCTAACAGACAAAAGGCATTTTACGTTTTGAGATTTAAGATCTGATAAATCAATTTTGTAAATGTTGTTCTTTCTCTTGCCAGAAAAGAGGATTGATCCATCTTTTTGACTTACATCTTTACAGGAGTTTTGATTGAAGATAATGTCATAACCATTGTCACTTAATTGACTTATGGACAATAGATTATGAGCTAATCCTTCTACTAATAAAACATTAGAGATAGAAGGAAGGTTACCGTTTCTAATGGTTCCAGAACCAATAATCTTCCCTTTCTGATTACCTCCAAACTTCACGTCTCCTCCAGCTTTATGTTCCAGGCTTTGGAACATAAACCTTTTTCCCGTCATGTGTCGTGAGCACCCAGAGCCCAGGTACCATGACTGGTGTCTCAATTGAGCTGTTAAGGACATCTGCAACAAATATTATTTTATCCTTAGGTACCCATATCTTTTTGGGTCCTTTTGGGTTAGAGTGTTTAAAGTTCTGTTTGAACTTTGGGTTAGCATAAGAGTTTCCAGAATGTGATGTACATTTTATATCATGTGAGTGTCCAAACTTGAATTGTTTATTCAGAGGTTTGTAAGTGAAAGTCATTTTAGCAACAAGTTTTGGTATGTATGTCTCCTTCCCTTTGGGAGGTTCGTATCCAATTCCTCTTCTGTTTTTCCCACTAACTCCATAGATCATTGAAGCCATTTTTCTTCTATCTATGCCTTTAGCTAGAAAAGATTGAAAGCTATAGTCATATTCTTTCAGAATATCTTTAGAACTAGACACAGACTCTGAACTAAAATTATTTTGAACATTTTGAATTTCCTTTTTAAGTTTAAAATTGTTTTCTAAAACTTTAGATTTTTCTGTTTCAAGTTTCTCAAGATCAGATGCAAGACTCTTCTTGAGTTTCTTGTATTTGATTTTGAGTTGACTATAGTTTTCCAGAAGTTCCGATAAACTATCAGCAAGTTCATCTCTAGAAAATTCAGAAAATACCTCTCTTTGTTCTGACTCACAGTCTGAGTCATCTTCTGTGATAGCCATCAGAGCTAGGTTGGCATTTTCATCTTCAGAACCAGATTCATCTTCAGAAGAATCTGAGTCATCCCAGGTTGCCATCATCCCTTTCTTCTTACCAACTCTCTTCTTTGGTTTTTCTTTTTGAAGCTTTGGACAATCACTTTTGTAGTGACCAGGTTCTTTGCATTCATAACAAATGATCTCTCTTATGTTTGACTTTTTGTGTCCAGAAGATTCTGCTTTATCTTCTGACTTCTTGAAGTTCCTGAACTTCTTTTGTCTATACTTCCACAGATGATTGATCCTTCTGGAGAGCAAGGATAGTTCATCTTCTTCTGACGCTGATTCCTCAGAGTTTTCTTCTTCAGCCTGAAAAGCGTTAGTATCAAATTTCTTAATTGATTTAAGGGCCAAAGACTTACCTTTCTTCTGAGGCTCGTGCTCATCTAGTTCAATCTCATGACTTCTTAGAGCGCTAATGAGTTCCTCCAGAGATATATTGTTCAGATCTTTTGACACTTTGAAAGTTGTGACCATTGGTTCCCATCTTCTGGGTAAGCTTCTGATGATCTTTTTCACATGACCTGCTTTGGTATATCCTTTGTTCAAAACTCTCAGACCAGCGATCAGAGTTTGAAACCTAGAGAGAATTGCTTCTATAGACTCACTTTCTTCAACTTTGAAGGCTTCGTACTTCTGAACTAAAGCCAGAGCTTTAGACTCCTTAACTTGAGCGTTTCCTTCATGAGTCATTTTAAGAGACTCAAACATATCATGCGTTGTATCTCTATTAGTGATTTTTTCATATTCAACTTTAGAGATAGCATTTAGAAAAATATTTCTAGCTCTATGATGATTTTTAAATTCAGCTTTTTGTAGTCTATCCATATTTTTTCTGTCAACTTTGTTTCCTTCTGAGTTAGTAGGATGTGTGTAACAATCCAAGACTATATCCCATAGATCACTATCATGACCTAGAAAGAAACTTTATAGTCTGTCTTTCTAGTACTCAAAATCTTCTCCATCAAACACTGAAGGTTTGTTGTAACTATTATTGTTTTGTTCAGCCGCCATTGTGTTTTCTTCTGGATCTTTTCCTGACACGGTTAAGCGTTGTGCTCAGAGTCAAGCTCTGATACCAAATTAAGGGGTAAGAAAACACTTAGAAGGGGGGGTTAAATAAGTGACTCTTTTTCTTTTCAAAACAAAGCTCAACAATAATGGAATGACAAGGTTATTTATCCTGGTTCGTTTGAACTCAAACTACTCCAGTCCACCCGTCAAGGTGATTTCTCCTTTCTCAACAAGGACTTAATCCACTATAATCAACTGATTACAAACATACAACAACTGTTGTGACTAACAATGCACAAGTAATCTTACAAGTTACTAACACCACTAAGACTTAAATCTAGTCCTAGTTTGCTTGAGAAATCTGACCAAACTTGGTCTCTCAAGGAGCAATTACAAGAGTTTAATATTTACAGATAGTGAAATAAAGTTTTCTTCTAATCAAGCTATATCACAACTGTGATTTTTCACTTAGAATACATTGCATAAATTGTATGAACAAAGAGTTTGTGACTCAGAATCTTTCACGTAGTTTCTTGCTTCTATTTTGAAAATTGATTGGTTAACTTGTTGGTTGGCTTACAATAAATGTCCTTCTATTTATAGTAGGAACAATAAGACTGTTGCTTCCTTCAGAAAAGTTGAAGAGCATTAAATGCTTGCGTGTTTCCTTGCAATATTCCAGTTTCTAAGAAACTAGTGTAGCCACTTGAGTGCTTTCAGCCGTCTTTGCATTAATGAGCAAATGACAGAATGTAAGAACATGTTTCCTATGCTTTGATAAGACAAGTTGGTTTTAACGTTCTTTTAGAATTTTCTCTAATGTCTTTAAATCAGAACATGCTTTACTCATCTTCTAGGCAGTGCTTTGCTTGCTAAGAACTTGATCAACGCTTGCTTTTAAGTAATCTTCTGAGCAAGGAACCTGCTAAATGTTAGAAGATATATTTAAAATAAAGTTTATTACCAGAGTTAGAAGATGCGCTTAAAACAAAAAGTTTCTTTCATCAAAGAACTTCTTCACAATTTTTGCTTAGCACTTCAGAATGTTTGTGTCAAAACATTATCTGAAACATTCAAACACATTCATCAGAGTATAATTATCTTAAATATAATTTATTGTTATCATCAAAACTCTGAGATAGGTCAGAACTAATCTTGTTCTTACATGGTAGTCATCAACAACTTGATGGGCCAAATGATCTGCTAGCACACTTCCCTTGATGGCCTTCTGTGTAGTACGTTGGATATCATATTCAGCCAAGATCATTTGCAATCTAGCTATTCGTCTGGAGAGAGCTGGTTTCTCGAAGATGTACTTGATATGGTCCATCATAGAAATCAACAAAGTGATGTGAGCCAACATATACTGTCTTAGCGGCGAGCAGCCCATGCCAGAGTTCAACAAGTTTTCTCGAGCAGTGAATATCTTGTTTCACAGTCGGTAAACTTTTTGCTCAGGTGGTATATTGTGTGCTCTTTTTGGCTAGACTCGTCATGTTGGCCCAATACACACCTCATTGAATTCTCTAATACAGTCAAGTACATAATCATAGGTCTTCTTTCAACTGGAGGACCAGGATAGGAGGTTCTTGTAAATATTCCTTGATCTTATCGAAGGCTGCCTGGCAGTCATCGTTCCATCTGACTACTTGATCTTTCTTTAAGAGTTTGAAGATTGGCTCATAAGTAGAAGTCAAGTGAGATATGAATCGAGAAATGTAGTTAAGTCGACCTAAGAAACCCCTGGCCTCTTTCTCAGTACAGGGAGCTGGAATTTCTTGTATGGCTTTGACCTTTGCAGGGTCTACCTCAATACCTTTTTCACTGATGACAAACCCTAAGAGTTTTCCAGATCTTGCCCCGAATGTGCATTTGTTGGGATTTAGCCTTAGCTTGTACTTTTTCAACCTCTCAAATAACTTGTGAAGATGATCAAGGTGTTCTTCCTCAGTCTGCAACCTTGCAATCATATCATCCACATAGACTTCTATCTCATGATGGATCATGTAATGGAATAGGGATACCATAGCTCATTGATAGGTTTCCTCGACATTCTTCAAACCGAAAGGCATGACCTTGTAACAAAAAGTGCCCCATTGTGTAATGAAAGTGGTCTTCTCCATGTCCTCGGGAGCCATTTTGATTTGATTATAGCCAGAGAAGCCATCCATGAAGGAAAATACTTTATGTTAAGCAGTGTTGTCAACTAAGACGTCAATGTGCGATAGTGGGAAATCATCTTTGGGGCTCGCCCTATTCAAATCCCTATATTCTACGCACATAAGAATCTTTTCGTCTTTCTTTGGAACTGGAACCACATTTTCCACCCATTGGGGATATCATGTCACTGCTAGAAAACATATATTGAATTGCTTTATTACCTCATCTTTTATATTTTCATATATGTATGGATGCATACGACGAGCTTTTTGCTTGAATGGAGGACAATCTTCCTTTGTTGGTAAACGATGAACCATAATGTAGGTATCAAGCCCTGACATATCTTCATATGACCAAGAAAACACCTCAACATAGTCATGCAACATTTGGATCAATCTGTCTTTGACACTGTCTTCCAATTTTCCTCCAATCTTAACCTCTTTCTTGTCTTCCTCAGTACCTAGGTTGATCACTTCAACTGGATCTTCGTGAGGTTGAATGGCTTTCTCTTCTTGCATCAGAAGTATAACGAATTCCCCAAGTATTTCACAATCTTCCTCACCTTCGTCTTCGGCTTGGTAGATTGGATGTTCAAAGTCATAGGTGGCAATAGTAGAGTCATTGTTAATGAGATCTGGAGTGGATATGGATCTGCAATTGTGTGTGTGTGTATGTGTATGTAAGATACATGGCTATTTCGAAAATGCAATAAAGAAAAAGAAAGACAATGAGCACAAAATTTGAACGCAAAAGAGTTCAATTTTTATTCATTAAATGATCATATGGCATATGGAAATGAACAAACCCTTAACAAATGGACCATGGTGCCTCAGGCCTGGCACATAACTTAAAGTCATTGTTCCAATAAAGTTACAACCAAAGTTCTTAAATTAATAAAACATTAAATGGTAATTACTCCTCGTTGAAGGATAGGGGAATGAAATCCTTGGCACGCCAGTTGTTGAGTCTTTCCTCAACAGTCGGGTAGATCCAGTCATCAAAATCATAGTCATTGTCTGAGTCTTCAAGAGCACTCACTTCATGAATACTGATGCAAAGAGGTGATTTTCCTATGCGAGCACGTCTGACCTCCTTTTGAGCTTTGGAAGTGAAACCCAACCCACACTTATCTGACTTGAACAGAATATCATGGAGTTCCCCCCAAATGGTACATCATTCATCTTTAATCACATCACTAACGTCTTTAAGGGAAGCCATCCTAGGCACATATTTAACAACTTTTGGAACATCAGGAGTAGCTTTGGCAGCAACGACCATGGGAGATACCACTTTGAAGTCTTGGCAAGGAGTATCTATGAACTCGCCGTCCATCTCAACATACTTAAATGAATTCAGGTGGCTAATCATAAACTCTTCCTCACCATATACAATAATTATCTTTCCTTTGACTAGACATTTCAATTTTTGATGAAGTGTAGAAGTCACTGCTCCTTCCCCATGGTATTCAAGGGCGTCCAAGTAGGAAAGAGTAGGCAGGACGGATGTCCATAATATAGAAAGTTGAGTTGAAAGTTTGTGAGCCAACTTTTATGGGGAGGTCAACCTCTCCATATACCATCCTTTTTGATCCATCGAAAGCCCTTACCACTATGTCACTTGGCTTCAACACCAAACCTTCACAATCCAACTAATCTAGGGCACCCTTGGGTAAGACATTTTGAGAGGACCCAATATCCACCAATACATGGGCTAGAGTGGTTCCTTTGCATTCAATGGAGACATGAAAAGCTTTGTTGTGATTTCTTCTGGCAGGGGTTAAATCAACATCCAAAAATCCCAATCCATTATCGGCAGTCAAACTCGCTACACAATTTTCAAACTGATCGGCTGTAGTCTCTTGAGGAACATGAGCTTTCTTCAGAAATTTTATCAAGGCTTAAGCATGCGAATCATAACAAAGTAATAAAGATAGCTTAGAAATCTTTGAGGGGGTTTTCCCCAACTGCTCTGCTATCTAATAATCGCTTTTCCTTATGATCTTCAAAATCTCCTCCATCTCTTGGGTGGAGGGTTCCTCATTTATGATGTCTTTGGAGGGTGCCTCCATCCTGGTAGGCTCAATCATCTTTTATTTTCCCCTAGCATCAGTACTATGTTTGTTAATGGTAATGCGAACAAGTGTAGTTGTGGTGGTTGGAGATGAAATTTTAGGAGAGAAGATTCTCCCTATCCTTGTCACCTTACTAGAGCCAGCAATATTGGTAATATCAGCAGCTTTATCTTTGTCAATCTAGGATTTTTGTTTAATGCCATGGTATTATACTTGAACCCCATAATTCCAGGGTACCACTTTATCGAAAGAATAAGGGGTTGGCCCATGTGTGGTAATTATCAATGGAGATATCTTCGGTTCATTGGAAATCCTAATAGGACCTTTTAAAGTGATCCTAATAGGTTTAGTGGAGATAGTGATGATGGATATGTCTTCAACTTCTTGAGGCACAACTTTAGTCAAACTTTTTAAGGAAGAAGTTATTTCAAATAGGATCTCATGGCTATCTATTAGGTGTTGGACACCTCTTTTCAGCCATTCACAACCATTGGTTTGCATAGCACAACAACAACAATCTTCAAGGCAACCAGGGAAAAACCTAGCTTTCACCAAATCGTTTTTAACAAACTTCAACAGAGTGGTCAATTCCTCAACAAAGGAAACAAAAGAAGTATCTTCAATAACGTTGACACCTTTTCCATGATTTGGCATAGGTGCGGTGGTTACATTTGGAGTTGGAGGAGGATCAAATTCAATGGTCTTGTTGTCAATGAGGTCTTGGATTCTATTCTTGAGATACCGACAACCATTTGTGCCGTGTCTGGGGCTATTCGAATGGTAGGCACATCTGGCGTTGGGTTGTATTTTGGAGAAGTAGTGTTAGGGTTGGAAGGAGGATCTCGCAAAGTCACCAAGTCAGCTTTCAAGAGGTGTTGCAGAGCTTGAGATAATTGCCTATTGATTTTGGTAAAATGTCTTCTTTGAACATCCGGTCTTTGTTGATTATTTTGTTGACGAGGTCGTTGGGTTGGAGTTGGATTAGAAATCAATACAACCCCTACAGAATGGTGATGATCATTCCTAGCACGACTTCTTAACCAATATAAAACATTAGTCTCTTTTTTGCCAATAAATGGTTTTTTCACAGCATTTGATATAGACGCAGAGGCCATGGGTATCTTTCCACCTTTAATACCTCTCTCGGCCCTTTCACCAGTCAAGATTAACTCTAAAAACCAGATGATGAGCTCCCAATTAACAAGTTGAAAAATGGTCAAGTCAATGTTCCCATGAACATATCTATTAATTCCCTACCAGTTAATGGTGGTTGTACCCTACCTACCAGGTATCTCCATTTTTGCACATATTCTTTGAAACATTCATTGGAACCCATGGTCATTCCTTGTAATTTCACTTTAGTTGGCACCAGATCGACATTGTACTGATATTGACGATAGAAGGCGGTGGCCAAGTCTTCCCAGGTATGGATGTTAGAACCCTCTAATTGGTAAAACAACTCAAATTGAGTCCCAGACAGACTCTCTTGAAAGAAGTGCAACCATAACATCTTATCAGTGGTATGCAATTGAATTTTTCAGACGTAAGATCTCAAGTGAAGCTTCAGGCACGAAACACCATTGTACTTGGCAAAAAAAGGAATCTTGAATTTGTAGGGGATTTCCACCCAAGGAACCAAACCCAAATCACCAAAATCTAGGCCAGGCACAACTTGAACTTCCATAGCCTTCAATATGTCCTCCATTTGCTTATACTTGTCTTCTACCGGTGGATATTGTTCGTAAAAAAAGTCCTCATCCTCAGAGACTGGATTGTTACCACCCCCAGCACAGGTGCTCCTTGCATCTTCATCCTGATTCTCATCCTCCTCAGATGAGTCTTCTATCACTTGAACTTGTCGAACGGGGCCCTTGAATCTCTTCCCCATGTTGATCAAATCCTTCCTCTTTGTCTTCTTCTTTGCAACCAGAAGTGACATCAGCTCTTGCTGCCCTTTGGCCAAGTTGAGCAAGGTTTCTTGAAATTGAGAATTTTGTGTCTGCAAGTCCTTCACAGTCTGCTCGAGATCCATCTTACTGAAATAAACAGTAGAAAGATGAGGAAACCTATGTTGGAAAACCTGCTTATGTTATGATGCGTGTAAATAAAAAAGGAACAAACATTATTTGTATTAATAAAGTCAAACAGTTTACAAAAATGCCCCTTGGGCTTACAATGGAAGAAGAAAAAATAATACAAAATAAACTCCTAAAATAAAAAAGGACTCAAATTTCCCATGAGCGCATCCTCTTTGGTGCAATGTAGGTGTTCAAACTTCTCTCTTCATGAAGTTGTCTTGTGAGCTTCAAAACCTTCTTCTCGCTTGCGTAGAACTGGGTTTCAAAGGTGTCACACTCCCCTTTGAGTTGAATCCGTGATCTTTGCAATTCTTCGAGAGTAGTAGGCATGTCAGGATGAAGAATAGTGTAGGGAACATCTCCTTTAGCAATATGTTACATGATGATAGGTAGGATGGCCTCATATGGCATCATGAGGTTTTGAGCACGAGCTCGCACCCACTTGAGATAAGGCTCCAAAGGAATGGAGTTCTTATTCCCCAACGTCTTGCTATCAACTTTTTTCACCATGCCCCAAGCTCGTACAAATCTTTGACGATAACCATGGACATCGTTCTCATAGTCAAACATAATTCCATGGACAAGCGCGTCATGAGGGCCATCCCTCCGAGCATACCTAAACTGTCATAGAGCCAAGCAAGGATTATAGGTGATACCTCCCCTAATTCCAAAGAGAGGGACATTATGGAATTCCCCATAACGATCAATGATGGTGACATCCTCCAAAGATCGAGAACACCAATGAACATCTGAATGCGAGAGTGACATTAACCTATTAGATCATCTCATGCCTTGGTCATTCTTTAAAACAGATTGAGTAAGGTGCGAAATAAACCACCTAGCCAACAAAGGAGTGCAACACATAATAATTCCCATTCTCTTCATGGTGCGTGTGTGAAGAAAGTGTAAAATGTCTCCGAGTAAGGAAGGTACCGTGTTACGAGATAGAAAATTTTGATTGCATTCACATCTATGAGTTGGTCCGAGTTAGGAAATAATACTATCCCATAAATTAGAAGGGCAAAAACCTCTTCAAAAGCTTGCAAATCCAAGGCATCCCAAAAGACTTGAGCCTTCTCAAACAGAAACTTGGCTAGAAAACCCTTAACACCACTTCTTGTTTCCCAATTTGCCACAACGTCGGACCATTGTAAATGTAAAGCTCGAGCAATATCCTCATGTCTTGGCTCTTTCTCAATACTGGTGAAGGGTAGTTGATCAAGAATAGGCACTCCAAATAACTGAGAAAACTCATCCATGGTAGGCACTAATTGGTAATCAGGAAACGTAAAGCAATGGTGTTTAGGGTCAAGGAATTTGAAAAGTAGATGTACCATGTTCTCTTTGAAGTTTGAGGTAACCAAGTTGATGAGACGACCATACTTCTTGGTGAATGGAGAATCATTTGGAACCCTTGACGTTAACTCCTTGAGTTAAGGAGGCAGTTTCACAAGGTTAATTTGAATGGTATTTCTTCGCATGGAAGCCATGTCCTACAAAACAATACAAACGTAAATCCCAAAAGTCCTTGAAATGGTTAGTTAAAAATTCCATGGTATGATGTAATGATGTTATGTACAAGTAAACATATACAAGAAAAGCAAACAAGTCCTTTGGTTTAGGCTTGCATGAGGTTTCATAGGTAAGTACCCTCTTGAAGTTTAGTTTGTTCAACCTTTCCTAGAAAGTAATCGGGTTCTAGGGAATCTCAATATCATTTATCTTTCTTCAATGGAGTTTTTATGAAATTTCTTGTTTTTAGGGAGTTTGGGTGAGTTTGAGTGCTTTCCAAATCGTGTCCATGCTTGTAGAAGGATGCTCAATTTATAGGCATAGTCTTGGAGTGCTCAACTTGATCAGAATTCAAATTTACATGTTTAAACTGAACATGTGATTTTTTTACAAAACAAATTTCAATGTTTTGTACTTCTTGATCAAGAGTTGTTAATCACTTTAAAAACAATGTTTCTGACTTTGTGGATGGAGTGTAATCAGAACAAACAAGTTATGAGCTCAATGCATTGACTTTGGGCATAAAGATTGCTTTACAAGAATGGAATAGTTACTTTCTTCCCAAAATGGCAACTTAGTTTGGATAATGCTTGAATCACTTGGATAAGGGCTCAATCAGTTGGGTAAACCATTAATTATGGAGTGAAACATAAGTTTTAGGCCTTCAAAGTAAATATTATTCATCATGGCTATGGATTTGGTCAAGTGTTCATCACAAAATTGACTTGTAATTCAAGTTTGAAACCTTAACTTCATCTCTTCGATTCTCTTAACTCAAGAATGATCTCAATAAGTTCTTGGACATTTTGGAAATCTTGTAACATCCTATACAACATCCATTTATTTAATTTTTGAATAATCCAATTGGAACTATGTGAAAAATTTCCATGAAGTTAGGTAAAAAAAATCTGCCTAAGTCATGTATCACTTGGTGTATCACTTAACTTTTTATCAGTTGACTGAATTTCAACTATCAATCAATTGATATTGAGAAATTAATTGAGATATGAAATTAGGTCAAAATTGTTCATTTGAATCCTTGAGGTCATGTTTCAAACCAATAAGTCATGTATTAAGTCAAAAGTCAAAGATTAGCCATTCTCAGTCAAAACCATAATTTTGACCATTTTTCCATTTTGGTGATTTGAACAATTTTCTTGGGGAATTGTGATCCAAACATGATAAATTGATACATATGACCTAAAAATGTTTATATTGGTCCAAAATCATGAAGTTTGACTGTAGGCTGACCACGTTTGACTTTTTACCCAATACAATTGATTTTAGGTCATCTGATCAATTGATTGAGCAATTTTGTGATCCAAGACTTGAAACTTGACATGAGTAATATTGAGAGTCCCTAATGATCCATGAAAGTCATTTGAATTATTAGAAGTCCAATTTTACTTGTGCAAACTCAAACCCTAATTTGAGGTATCAGTTGTTGAGGAGATGGCTTGACCTAGTCAACCCTTGTGCAAATTTGAGCTATTGAAGATCTTGTGAGAACTATCTTGAGAAAAGAGAGGGAAAATTTTGGAGTACAACACTATGGCTATATTAAATTGTGTTTTCAACAATATTATTTGTTTTGTTAGTCTCAGATGTAATGGCTTCGACAACCATTCTTTGTTGGTAATCGGCCTCCAAGGCCGCCTATATGCTATTTTCAGCCATATAGACCAAAATTCGAGTTAATGTACTTGACTGAATCATTATTATTATTATTTGGATATGGCTATGTAGTAATTGGGGTTGCACCTCGTCATCCCAATGTCCCTTGTCTTCATGTTCCCACATGAATCCCTATGGCATAATGTAACTTCATTGAATAGAACACATCTCCCTGCAAAGAAAATCCTGACCCAACAGGTGCAAAAGGTGATATGTTGGATAATATTTTATAAAAAAATTCTTGTCTATATGATTAACCTTAGTTAATAAATAACAATGATCTGCCTCAACATTATCTACAATCCCATCAGGTCTCCAAATTGAAATCCTCTAGCACAAAGTCGAAGGGATTGATCTCGCACCATGGATCCATTCCTCACCAAGAAATAAATTATAATTTGTCTTGGCCAAAATGACCACAAATAAGGTTTGTCTTGTAATGATTCCTACAACAATGTCAACTTGTATGACTCCTAAATCTTTACCCGTCTTTCCATCATAATTGGACAAAACCATGTTATGAGGTCTTTAATTATTGCCATATTTGTCAATTTTCTTTAATAAAAAATGTGGCATTAGGTTAATCTCTGCCCCTCCCTCACTACTACAAAATATACATTTGGTAACACAATATTACTACGGCCATTTAAACAACCATAGTAATAAGTCATTTTCGCGGGCCTTAATTTTTAATATTTTTAAAATACATTTAAGCATGGTCCCATAACACAACTGTTGTGGTATTTTAAATTTCACTTGCTTCGATTCCCATCACCAATTTTTCTTCTTTTTGTTACAAAAAGGGATTGCCATTATACTCTTATAAATATATTATAATAAAAATATGTATCACCATGATTAATACTAGAAACCGCTGTGAATAGTTCTTACGTATTATCACGGTTTTTGTTAACAGCTGTAGTGATAAGATATATATATATATATATATATATATATATATATATATATATATATATATATATATATATATATATATATATATATATATATATATATATATATATATATATATATATATATATATATATATATATATGTATATATATATTTCAAGCTTCAGCATAAAATAGCCATCACTTTCAAAATAAAATCCTAACATCTCTTTCTTTCACATATAGCGAACTCCTCCTCATAACTTCTTCAAACTTAAAGGTAATCAAGTTCATACACTTTATCTTTCTTCTTCTTCTTCATAAGATTTCTTCCATTTTTTTCAAAACAAAAACCTAACATCTCTCTCTTCCACATGCAATGAACTCGTCCTCAAAATTTTCTTCAAACTAAAAGGTAATCAAGTTCTTCCATTTTTTATATTTGTTCCATGTATGACACTAGTTCTTCTTAAAAGGGTTTTTAATTTGGTATGATATTCTTATTTTTTCATTTGGGCGATGTTCCATGTATGATATTAATGTCATGGTGCTTCTATTTTAAAATATGTTTAAAGTTTATGTCTAATTTCCAAATCTCTCTACATTTGTCATGATGCTTTTTGACTTGTAGGGAAAGTGAATGAAGAAAATTAACTTAAGAAAGCACATATTATGGTTGTGGTTCACACATTTTTTGTGTTCCTATAGAGAAACAATACAAGAAGTATGAAGCTATTGTGTAAACTTCATACTCCTTGTATTTGTTTTCATAGAAATACAAAGTAGATCAACTTCAACATTAATTCAACGAATCTTTCAATAAAAGGTACGTTCGTGCATTTTCTTATGTTGTTGTGGTTTTGTTGATAAAAGGTATGTTGTTGTATGTTGTTTTTGTTTTGTTGATAAATGTTGATAAATGTTGTTGTATGTTGTTGATAAATGTTTCTCAGAATAAGAACAAAACATTGCTAAGTCACAAGAAAAAAGCTTCTTGTGACTTAGTAATGTTTTGTTTTTGTGAATCTTGAAGCATTAATTTATTATGCAGATTGACAAAAGATCTAGTTGAGTTTATTATATCGTATGTTGAATATTTGTTTCACCAACCCTTCACTAAAATGCATTCATTTAAATTGATTTATCAAATTATACTTTGAAAATTAAGTTATATTTGTTAGACATGTGATTTTATGGTTGGCAACAATTTTGGTAAAACAAATAGTTGACACCATTTCTATTAACATGTTCTCTTTGGGAAGAACATGTATTACAACCCAATGTTGAGCAAGATTGCATAACATTTTGACCAGCCAGTATATCAAGTTCTGCAAGTGCCTTATTTGATAGATGTTCCAGCAGATGTTGTAACATGTTTCAATAAAACATCATATCAGTAAAACTGGATTTTGTCCTTGAAGATTTGATTGAAAAATATAAGATTCTGGAGGTTTCTAGTACTCATAACAGGTGTAGCCAATTTACAGATCTGATTTATTTCATAAAAAGGATCCTTGAGACTTTTTTTGAAACATTTGAAAGATTTTTTTTGTTTCAATTCCATCGTAGGGAATTGCAGCCTTGGCTTGCCACTTTATTAAGGTTAAGGCCTTTTCTCAATTCCGATTGGGATTGCGGCCTTGCTTTCTATTCTTATTCCCGGTAAGTAACCCAAGGATGATATGAAATTAATTTCCTGGTGAGTAACCGGGGGATAAGAAGACTTGTCTGCATTGACAACAAGATCGATTAGGAACTAGGAGTTCCATCCCTTGTTAAGAGTTAAGATTGGCCAGTCACTGAGAGTTCCTTCCCTTATCAGTTTAGTTTTTATAACCAATGGACTTGTTTAGAGTTAATTATTAGATAAAGGTTTCAGGAGGAATCCCTCCCTGTGGAGAATATTCTGCATGGATTTAGAGCTAAAAGACTTTATCTGATTGAAGAGTCCAAGCCCAACTACAAAAACCTATATAAGGATTTGTCTAAGACCTAGTTTTTAAGCATAGTTTTTATTGTAAAATCTTGTAAAAAATAAAGGTTTAGGGTTTGATAGTCCTTAGGTTCTTTGTGTGTTTTTTTATTGTACGTCCTCATGTATTTCTGATACATTTGAGTTGACTGATGTTACGTTCTTGTTAAGTTATTGTTCTCACTCAAAGCCCGTAGGCACGAGTTAAGTATTGTTCTAAGTGAAGCTTTTAAGAAAACTAAGTATTTGTAATTTGGAAGTGTGTTCTTCCTTTTTGGTTTCTTGAGAAATTCCCTGGGACTGGGTGTGTTTGATATCATTACGGTGATTAGAAGTGAGTAGGTTATCATATCTAGGAGGATCCTAGGAAGAAGTTGCACTGGGTAGGGATTAATTGATAAGTTGTAAATGTGGGAGTTTAGCTTAGAATTAATACTACTGATAGTAGATTTCCTTCCTGGCTTGGTTTCCCCCAAAGAGGTGAGTTTGCACCAAACTGGGTTAGCAATTCCCCATGTTCTTTACGTTTCTCCACTTTATCTTCCCGCATTTTCTTTCTGTTTTTATCAAGTTTGTTTGCTTTCACCAGATGTCGTAACATTTGTTGTGACATTGTGTGTTATTAAGACATCAGTCTTGACTTTTGTTATTGTGTGCGTGCCAGAATTTCAATATTTGAAAACCAACTTTAGATTAATCAATTCTTTTCGAATTGTATGCATCTCATAATTCATCCCTCGCTCTTTAACATATAAAATATGGTTGAATGACCTAAGTCCTTAATAGAATAAATTCCTTCACTTATAGTTTATTTTTTATAGCATCGGTTTGTTGACTAACTCTGACTCATCATCATCGTTATCATCATGATTGTTACAATGATGAATCATAATTAATCAAAAAATTAATGATATTCAAAATAAACTATAAGATAATGAATCGATACTATGAAGGACTTATACCATTGAACCATATTCTATATGTTAAAGAGCGAGATATGATTTATGAGATGCATGCAATTGGATAAATAGTGGTTCACTTAAGTTGTTTCAAGAATAATTTCATTTTCAGATTATTTTCTTCTACATCAATTCCAGTGGTTGTATTTGTTTAGTGAGGTGTAGAGAAAACCAAGCAATCTACATATTTTATAATAAACTTAGGTATACATACCATAATAGTTATCTTTTTTAACCGTGGTGAAAGGTTATTTATTTTCATGATAAATTGTTGTTGCTGGATTTCGAACTCATGACCTAAATATATACCACAACGGTTGTATTGGATAACTGTTGTGATAAGAAGCATGCTACTTGACTTATAATCACGATCGCTTGACTGTGGTGGAAATCATCATACATACAACCACCCTTACCCCCACAATGGTTGGTAAGGCGTTATGACATCCCTTTTTGAACCACTATGATATGGATTTTGTGTAGTAGTGCCCAAATCATGCCTTTCAAAAATGGCCTTATATTCATCTACGCAACCATTATTTATTACATAGTAAGACAAATGCTTATGGTTTTCTAATTCTTCAGCAAGCCCATTATCCACTTCTTCCGTTACCTCAGTGATCCTATCAAATTCAATGGGAAAAACATAAACAACATTACATATAACATATAAATCATTCTCTTATCTAGAGTTGAAATTTACTGTCAGCATCTCGGCATCCTCATTTAGCATGGGATCCTTTCCATTTGGTTTAACTATGACTGGAAAATGAGGAACAATTATTTCCCTCATGGGTTTCTTTGCCATCTGATCCTCTGTTAGTGCTGGGGATTTTCCATTATTACTGAACTCTACAACCTCCATAGTCACATTCTTTTCTATTTGGTGCTTTCTCCATTGAGTTTTAGTCATTATATTTTTACCCAAATAATGTCTAGAATTGTTTCTCGAAAACGTGTGTCACATACAAGTATACATGTATATTTAAAAGTAGCAAGTGATAAAAATTAAGGATATCGTACCCACATGGAGTGAAAGTTACTTAGATTAATTTTGTGAGAAACTTTCTCTTAAAATTAAGCATGAGCAAGGATAAAAAATAGTATATGAGCGTCATAAGTTCAATATTCTCTTAAACAAGACCTAAACAGTGTAAAATAAGTGTAGTGAATATTTCAAGAGATTATAAGTTGAGCTATGATCCATTAATATTAGTGAAGCAACTATGTGTACATGATGTGAAGTGTCGTTCCAGGAAAGGTCAGAAAGTGATCTTAGTGTATATCTCTACAACATCAAAAACACGTGTTTCAGAGTAAGGGAACAAATCTCTAACTCACACTTATAACCCTGAAACACGTCTGTTTATATTATGAAAATTCTTTATAGTTGTAGTCCCATATCTCTAAGTGAATTAATCAAGTTAATATATGTATCCTACTCTTTCTAACTACTTCTATTATGAGATCCACTTATTGTTGGATCTCCCACAACAACAAGCTTTTATCCTTTTATAAGTTGATCATTCAAAGATTCATATATATGAGAGTTTAACACATAATAAAATAAGGCACTAATAACACACCACTTAACATAAAATCAACATATTATTAAATTCTCATTTCTCAACAAACAAAAGGTTTAGCTCATAATGAGCGGAGTACAAACTACAAAACTGGTTCTTAAAGGAAACATTCTCAGACAAATAATGAAAAAGAAGTGCAAACCTAAAAGTAACGCGAGATATCCTTGTGATGGATGATCAAAAAATGATGACTTCAGTCATGCAAAGACTCAGCAGTAGGCACTAGGAATGGTGAGAAGAAGAAACTATATTTTCTCTCCATTAACCCTCACACTATTTTTCTCTTTGTTTTTTATCAAGATGTTGAACTCCCTTATTTTTCTTCAACATGGTCTATTTAAAAGCCTTCATCTAGTGTTATTTTTTCATTGTCTTATATCATTGGATTTTTAAGAAATCATATCAAGCCCAATGCTTTCTTCAACATATTTCCTTTATTCCTCCGGCTTCATATGCAAGGAATTAATTACAGAGACAATTGTGGGGGATAATGTGTATTGTGACAGTCTATTATGGCAGAGGTGCAGGCGGCAATGTCATTTTCTACAGGGTGTGCTTGTAGTGGGTGTACTATGTACCCTCTTTTATCTTCTAGCGCCATTGGTATTATCCATTTAACTCAAAATACTCTCTTTCAATGCAGCGACAAACATTCCTTCCAATGCATCTTGTTTTCGATGTTGCCCTAGGAATACAATTGGTTCCACCATTTCACCCTTTGAGATGTTTCCATCTTTATGCTTCAGTTTAAACTCCCAGATGTTGTCCCCGAATGTCTTACCTCTACTCATCATAACTAACCATGAAACATGCAATAAACAGATCAAAAATACAAAAGGGAGCACCTATTATGCTCCAAGCAAATTGTATAAAAGAAGATAAAATGAAATTAAACAACTACAAGATGAAAAATCAACTAGATAAAAACAAAGATTAGGTTGTATAATAAGTCACAAAATATGGGTTATCACACCCCTAAACTTGTATCATAACTTTTGCTCAAGTGATGCAACATATAATAACAGAGAAACTTAATTTTCAACAGCAACCTTTTTCCAATAACTCTAACTCATAACCAACCTATAAATAATCTTAGAGGATTGTTTCCAAAAATTGGCATAACTCCGCCATGTTCCCAATCATAAGTGTGGGGATTCTCTGTGCATTACTGATGTTACATGTCATGATTGTATTTTTCTTCAGTTAAGATAGCTAACCTAAATTATACTTTGGTGGTCTCATCCTTTGGTTTAAGAACTCATCTATCAGTTTTAGAAGGGGGGCTTGATTATTTCGCTCTAAACTTTTTGTTCACAAAATACGTTAGGATCACACATCTATTTATTATTATTATTAACAAGTTTTGCTATATGTTTCACTTTTTCGCCTGAAGGGATATCACATGTAATGAGTCCAACCTGTTACTAATGATGAAGACATCTTTCATTCCTCCAGTTTCTGGCACATGAACTTGTTCCTCCAGTCTTAGGCACATGAACTTATTTAAAGTGCTCTTTGGATTACTTCATTTACACACTTCAGTGTGTTTATTTGCATATGTAGTGTATCTTTTGTGCTAAGTTTCAAACAACACTGTTAACCTCCCATAACTAAATCCTACAATGAACTCATATTCCATACTTTATAATAATTCAAATTTATCAAAAGGTTATCTACTTTCTCGACTACCAGAGGCGTGGAAAGGGTTATTAGAAACACAAGAAGGTGCATTGATCAATTATCGAGACCTTATTTCCAACATTTTCACAGTCCAAATAGATCATTCTAAATCTTTAGAATTTGACTGTTATTTTAGGAGATGCAGTAAGTTATTTTTCTCTGTTTTATTTATTTATTTATTCAGTTATTTAGCAAATAAAATCGCATAAAAACTAACTAAAACAAAATATCAAACATGATTTCATTCATTTAAAGGAAATAACATAAACATGATAAAAATAAAATGAAAACGACTTAACAAAAACTAAGATAATGATAATGATTAATAATGATGGGTTTAATTTTGGTAGACAAAGGTCATGATTATAGTCGCCATTCCTCCAAACTTAGAGTAAGGACAGAGTCCTCACTGTCAGTTGATGAGTAGGGGCGCACCATGACTTGCTTACCAACAAAGTTTGAGAAAATACTAGCTAGGCACGGAGCCTACTGTTTTTCCCTCAAAACCCGATCCTCATTTTTCTTCTTCCTGAATTCATTTTTCTACTCAGGCTCCTGCAACACTTGTTTCTTTAAGGCCTTGGGTGCCTTAGGGACAACTTCTGTCATGACAACCATGGTCACCTCCTTCTGTTTTGTAGGGTTATCCTTGGCAGGTGACTTGGGCTTGACATAAGTCATTTTCTTCAGAGGTAACTTAGTTGGAACAAGGGTGCTATATTTCACATATGTTTTCAATTTTTCGGGAGTGACAACTGGTGTCACTTTAGTGCTCTTCTCAGTCTCAAATTCCATATCAGACTCAGATTTATGCGAGTCCTTTATAGAATCCTCAACCTCCTCAACAATAGATTCCCCTTCCTACTTATCTTCCCGATCATGCTCTTTATCCTCCTTATCCTCCTTGCCATCATCTTCACTTGGTTGCTCCTCTTTAACATTCTTATTTTCTTTATTCTGCATCCTTACAGATGATTCAGCCAACAACTCAGCTTTATCTTTGGCGGATTTCTTCATCAAATCATTTAGGGTCTTTTTATCTTCATCAGTATTATCCTCTTGAAAATTCTTCTCAAGACTGTCTACCACATGCACTTCAACAGTCTTCACATTCTTAGGCTTCTTGTCCTTCCTTGCCCTCTTCTTGGGTTTTTTAGTGTTGTCTTCTTTGAGCACTCTAGAACTAGATGTTGTATATGCCCTAAAGTTAATAATATTCTTCTTTTTCTTGCCTTTCTTTTTCTCACTTTTCTTTCCCTCCCCAGCCTTGTTTTCTTTATCGTCTTCCTCCTCAATTTCTCCCAAGATATGATCTGGAAAAACTAGTACTTCCATTTCCTCACCATAACTCCAATCATTGATTTTCTTCTGCCACTCAAAATGGTCTTTTGAAAACTTGTAGAAATATCATTGGTCCTTCTACATCTGAGACAATACTATCCAAAACACATGGTCTATTTCAAAACTTGTCCCTTCACTTGTCAATCATTGTATTGCCTCTACTTGCCTTTTTCTTCCTTTTGGCTTCATCAAGGTTTGGATGACAACCTTGTCAAAAGCAGCCTTAGAGTGACACACCTTATCAGTCATCTTATTAGGCACACCCTACCTTTTATAGAGGGTTTTAATTAGACAAGGGAAGTGCATCATTCCATCATTTTTATTAGAACAAGCTTAGATCTCCTGCACAATTCTATTTTCTACATTTACTTTACTGAATGAAGTAATGCAGATGAGCAACACCAGCCTAGCTTTGTTCACAATTTCATTATGAACAATGGGGCATGGAGAGTGCTTTACAAAATGGTAGAAAATCTTGGACTCAGGGCGTAAATACATTTTTCTCACTGTCTTTTCACCACCAGTCTCAATCCATTTTGTGTCAAGATTACACAAAGATTCCAAGTAGATGTTGTAGTCTTTCTCATAAGAGGTTTCCAACAGTTTCTGGTAAGTGTCTTCAACATTTCTTTGACTCATCACTAAGTTTATTACTGCTTCAGACTATGACACTCTAACTCCATGCACCTTTACTTCATCCTTTTTGCTAGTTGTGTCCACCAAATTACCATAAAATTCCCTCATAAGTTGAACATTGCAGGGTTGTTGTGGCTGCATGCAGAATTTTATCCATTTCATAGATTTAATGAGGCACCAAATATCTCTTAGAATTCCTAAGTTCTCTTATTGCATGTCAAAAACAAAACCCCTCTCATAATTCACACTCATACCAAAAAAATTATCAGTAAATTGTTGATGGGCGTCAATGTCGATGAACGTATCAAAATCAGAATCATCATCAATTGAGTAGGAAATCACAAGCGTGGCATTATTATGAGCACATGTCTTGTATCAGCCTCTAGTGTATTTTGGCTCTATCGTTGAAATTAAGGTTAGGGTTTATAAGGAAATGGGTGATAGAAAAAATCGAAAGAAGTTATTCTTTGGAACATGTTAGAAGAGGGAGAGGTTAAGAGATTTTTTGAAAGTGTCGGGAATGATGATGGAGTTGGTGAGAAATTATGTTTTAAAGTAGAGAGAGAGAGATAGAGAGATAGATAGATAGATAGATAGAGAGAGAGAGAGAGAGAGAGAAGGAAATGGTTATTATTTTGAAAATTCCAAGAGAGAGGGAGAGACAAACAGTTAGGGTTGTTGTAGTAGGTGGTTAGTTGTAGCAACCTCCATAATCATGAGGTGTGGAAGACAAGCCATTAATTGGCCTGTCTAAATGTTGACTTCGTGCACAAGGATCAAATATTATCTACGTGCGTGGCATTTTCTCTCTCTTGTATTCCATTTTGTCCATACTTTCATGTTTCCTTTTTTAGAAAACAACCAATTTTCCATTTTCTCTAAATTCAAGAAGAAACAATTGCTTCCTTTTCATGCGTGGCTCCCAGATTGCAGGCGTGACAACATTTAACAGTGACAATACGAAACATCCTCAACTTATCAAAAACATATGAAAATAAAATAAACTAAAAATATAAAAGTTAAGTTGGGTTACCTACTAGTAGTGCTATTTTATAGTCTTGTCGCCTGACTTCAACACAATTATGATAAACCATTTAAGTCCAAGGCGACCCTTGTGTTATGCAAGGATTCACCAAGATAAGACTTAACTCTTTGACCATTGACTTTATATTCTTCTCATGTTCTTTCATTCAATAAGTCCACTGCCCCATAAGGTTAAATCTTTACTAATTTAAAGGGACTAGACCATCTAGAATTATGTTTTCCTGGAAAAGCTTAAGCCTAGAATTGAACAAAAGAATATTTTGGACCACGACCAATTCTCTTTTCTGGGACTTACTTTAATGCCACCTTTTTGTTTTCTCTTTGTATAATTCAACATTTTCATATGAGAATAAACTATGTTCCTCTAGCTCACTGAGTTGAAGCGTTCTAGCTTGGACAACAATAGTTAAGTTAAAGTCAAAGTGTTGGCTGCCCATAATGCTTTGTGTTCTAACTCAAGTGGAAAATGGCATGCCTTTCCATAGGAAATTCTATAAGGAGATATGCCCAGAGGGGTCTTGTAAGTTGTTTTATAAGCCCATATATCATCATCCAAATGCTTGGACTAATCCTTTCTTGAAGGATTCACAACTTTTCTTACATCTTTTCATCTCTCTATTGGACACTTCAGCTTGACCACTGCTTTGTGGATGATAGGTTGTAGCAACTTTGTGTTTAACTCCATATTTTGCCATCAAATTTTCAAACAATTTATTTCAAAAATGATTTAATTCATCACTAATGATTTCCCTAGGGGTTCCATGTCTAGAAAAGATATTTTTAATAAAAAATTTGGTCACCGCCTTAGAATCATTAGTAGGAGCTACTACTGCCTCTATCCACTTAGAGACATAGTCCACTGCCACCAATATGTATAAGTTTCCAAAATATTGAGGGAATGGCCCCATGAAGTCTATGAACCACACATCAAAAAGTTATATTTCAAGGATGTTGGTGAGGGGAATTTCTTGCCTCATGGAGATATTCCCATCTTTTTGACATATATCACATTTCTTAACAAGATCACGAGAATCTTTAAAAAGAGAAGGCCAGAAATAACCTGACTAGATAACTTTTGTAGCAGTTGTGGTTCCTCCAAAATGTCCTCCATAAAAGGCCTCATGACAAGCTGACAAGATCTGTCCTGTCTCTGGTTGGTCTATTCACCTTTTGAGCAGTCGATCATCATATAGCTTATAGAGAAGGGATTCCTCCCAAAAGAAACTTTTGGTTATATGGAAGAACCTCTTTCTTTATTGAGATTTGAAATTTGGTGGGATGTATCGACTGACCAGGTAATTGACAATATCAACATACCAAGGTGTCATGCCATAGATAATCAATAATAGTTTATCATTAAGAAAACTCTCATGAATTAACTCATTGTTATTTTTTTGAACTTTTTTTGGCAACCTTGAGAGATGATGAGCAACTAAGTTCTCGACTCCCTTCTTATCTCTAATTTCCAAGTCAAATTCTTGAAGTAACAACACCCATCTTATCAACCTAGGCTTAACATCCATCTCGGAAATAAGATACTTTATAGCAACATGATCAGTATACACAATCACTTTTGTTCCTACTAGATAGGATCTCAACTTATCAAAAGTCAAGAAAACAACCCGCAGTTATTTTTCAGTAGTGGTATAGTTTAATTGTGCTTCAATTAATTCATACTAGCATAATATATGGTATGGAACAATTTGTTGTGTCTTTGAACCAACACAAATCTAATAGCAACATCAGTGGTGTAAAACCCTGTAAACCCCCGTGCAATAATATTGTATAATCAGAGTAAAATAGCATGCGTATCAAAAGAAGGTGTCACATGTAGTTCACAACCAACACAAATACATATGTCATGCTCATAAAACACATTTAAAATCATGTCCCATATACTAACACATGCATATAACAACAAAGTAATTCTCTTTTCAAAACAATGGCAATAATTGAATCTCATAATAGAAATAATGTATCGAAATATTAGGCACGAAAGGCAACTCATCACATAATCTTAAATACAATATAAAATAGAAGAGAGTATATCAAACATCTCTTAAAACAACATGAGTTCAAAAGTTTCCTCGTGTTACATAACAAGAGCATGACTCACTACCTAAATATGGATAAACAAAGAACTAGCTCCTCTGACTAATCCCTGCAAGAAGTACCACTATCTTTGGTACCTGGGTGATATCGTATAAAAGAACATTTCAACAGAAGAGTGAGAACTCACATCATTATAGAAATATATAATAATAAGTAAAATATAACATACATACATCAATTTAATTCATCACACTTCACATATTCATGTATTCAACATTATCTGATCCAAATTCACATGTTTACATATACAACATTGCTCAACAATTCATGAATTCAAAGATAATCAATCACAAATAACACCAATGTGACATTCACTACAATATCACATATTTCACACCAATTCACATTTAACATTGACATATGTGAACCTAATGGAACTCAATGAAATATGCATGTGGTACCGATTATTATCCTTTACAGTTTTTATGTTTAAACCAATTCTATCTCTTAGACAGATAACCACCAAAAAGCTCGTCCTCTAAGCTTCAAACCAATCCTCTAGGTTTGGAACAAGTCACTAGCCTCCACGAAACTAGCCAACATTGCCTCTTGACAACAAATGATTCATGTGCGATCTCAACAATCATATGAAATTAAGACCATCTCTCAATCTAAATTATACAAGCATATATCACATAATTCATCACATTTTAATTATCTCACCATTGCACAAAACATACAGATTTCATGTCATCATTTGCATACAATGCATTCTGATAGAATTAATCAACTAAACACACCATAATAACACAGAGCAAACAATGCCAAACAATGTTATTCCCATTATTCATTAATTCACAACATACATATACACAAATTAAAGTAACATGTTCATACAAAGAATTACCTCAAACACCATCCAAACTCATTCCTAAAATTCCCAAAAATTCATGATAATCCATGACAAATCATAAGCATATAAGACCTTGAACAATTTAAGAAAATATAAAACTTTTTGTTCCAGACCACGCTAAGCGACATCTAGGTCGCTAAGCGGCATCTAGGTTGCTAAGCGGCCTCGCAAAAAACTAGAAAAATTCTGAGAAGATAACTCTTTCCTCCTACGAATTGGGTCACTAAACCCACATAATCAACCAGTTTTCATCAATTAAATGTATTGTAACCTATATCTAACATGTAACGTTAATTACAAACATCAAAACATGATTCAAACATCAATTTCATGATTTCTCATTCAAAACCTAAGCATGTCAAAATCTAGAAATTGAAGAACAAAATCCCTAAATCATGTTTATTACACATTACATACACCACATACTCCCATAACTAAAGGAAAACCCACCCTTACCTTGGATGTAGATCCTTTATAGGGTTCTTCCTTCTCCTCTTATCTTTTCTCCCTTTCTCCTCTTTTCCTCTTCTCTGGTTTTGACAACTTTCTCTTTCTAACTCTATTCTCTCTTTGTTTTACAAAACACTTACTAACTATTATTTTACTCTAATGGGCTTATCTCACCCGCTCACACTAATGTAACACATAAGGCCGAATTAATTGTTTTGCTATTCTTACACCCAATAACCCAATACACATATAACATATATATTCACCAAATCACACAATTAACTAATTATTATATCATATAATAATTAATAAAATAAATAACTAGTAAAATAACTAATAAATAAAAATAGGGATGTTACAACTCTCCGCCACATAAAAGATTTTCGTCCTCGAAAATTACCTCAAACAAACAACTCAGGATAAGACTCCCTCATCTGACTCTCGATTTCCCAAGTCATGTTTCCACCCACCGGTCCTCCCCAAGCTACCTTCACCAAGGCAATCTATTTACCACGAAGTTGCTTCAATTCTCGATCCTCTATCCACATAGGTGATGTCTTCACAGTCAGGTTATCTCTTACCTGTACATCATCTAATTGGACCACATGAGACAAATCCGTAATGTATCTCCTCAACAGAGACACATGGAACACATCATGAAGATTAGCAAGCGACAGTAGAAAAGTAATCTGATAAGCCACTTCACCTACCTTCTTTGAAATTTGATAAGGACCAAAAAAATGCGGCATCAACTTCCGCAACTTCAACGCTCGACAAACACCTGCTACCAGAGTAACTCAAAGAAACACATGATCTCCCTTATCAAACTCAAGTTCTTTCCTCCTCTTATCATGATAACTCTTGTAACGACTCTGAGAAGCCTTCATCTTCTCCCAAATCATCTAAATCTTATAAGTAGTCTGCTGGACTATCTTCGGTCCAACCATAACACCTTCTCCTGACTCGTACCAACACAAAGGCGTCCTACACCTTCTACCATGCAAAGACCCAAACGGTGCCATCCCAATACTAGAATGGAAATTGTTGTTATAAGTAAACTAAATCAAAGGAAAGTAACTATCCCAAGCATGTCCTTGTTCCAATACACAAGCTTTCAAAAGATCCTCAAGTGACTGAATCGTCCTTTCAGTCTGACCATCTGTTTGTGGATGATATGCATAACTCAAATGCAACTTCGTATCCAAAGCATTTTGAAAATCTTCCTAAAATCTCGAAGTAAATCTCGTATCCCTATCCGACACAATACTAGACGGAATACCATGCAAACTGAAAATATTCTCAATGTATAACTTTGCTAGCTTCTCCATTGAATAATCCATTCTCATCGGATTAAAGGTAGTAGATTTCGTTAACTTGTCCATAATAACCCAAATAGCCTCAAAATTACCCAGTGTTCTAGTTAAAACATAAACAAAATCCAAAGAGATACTATCCCATTTCCATTCAGGAATAGATAACAGTTGCATCAAACCAGAGGGTTTCTAATGTTCAATCTTTGACTTTTGACAAGTCAAACAAGAATACACAAATTCAGCAATCTCTTTCTTCATACCTGGCCACCAAAATAATTTCTTAAAATCCTAATACATATTAGTAGCTCCAGGATGAATACTCAACCCACTACGATTCCCTTCCTCAAGAATCCTCTTCTTCAAATCGGTTATAATCGGAACACAAACTCTATCAAGACATCTCATGATACCATTCTCATCAATCTGAATATCTCCAACTCGACCTTGATTTATCAATGTCAATCGATCCACCAAACTCAAATTAGATTTTTGTCCTTCTCGAATATCATCAAGAATGACACTAGTAAGCTTCAACATACCAAGCTTAACTCCAGAAGAAGTGTCTTCACAAATCAAACTCATATCTCGAAACTGCTCAAGTAATTTCAAATCTCACACCATCAGCATCGACATATGCAAAGACTTCCTACTTAATGCATCAACCATAACATTCACTTTACCCAGATGGTAATTCAAACCAAAATCATAATCCTTAAAGAATTCCAACCATCTTCTTTGCCTCTTATTCAACTCTTTCTGATCAAATAGATATTTTAAACTTTTGTGATCACTAAAGGCATCAAACCTTGATCCCAACAAATAATGCCTCTAAAATTTCAATACAAACATAATAATAACTAACTCTAAATCATGAGTCAGATAATTCCTTTCATGCACTTTAAGTTTCCTTGAATCATAAGCTACAACTTGTTAATTATTCATCAACACACCTCCTAAACCTATAAATGAAGCATCAGAATACACAACAAACGTTTCAGTTGGATTAGGAAAAATCAAAATAGGAGCGATTGTCAACCTTCTCTTAAACTCTTGAAAATCAGCTTCACACTGCACAATCCAAATAAAATCTTGACCCTTCCTAGTTAATTGCCTTAACGAAAAAGCTAACTTGGAAAATCCTTCAATAAACTTCCAATAATAACCTGCTAAACCAAGAAAACTTCTAATCCCATAAATAGATTTTAGAGCTTCCCATTGAGATACAACCTCAATCTTCTACGGGTCAACAACAATACCACCACTCGATATCACATGACCAAGGAAACTCGCTTCCTTCAACCAAAACTCACACTTAGAAAGTTTAGCATACAACTGCTTCTCTTTCAACACACATAAAACAATCTTCAGATGCTCAACATGATCCTCTTCACTCTTTGAATAGATCAAAATATCATTAATGAAAGAAATAACAAACTTATCTAAATACTGATGAAAAATCTTGTTCATGTATTCCATAAATACAACAGGTGCATTGGTCACACCGAACGACATCACAAAATACTCATAGTGACCATACATTGTTCTAAAAGAAATCTTCTGAATATCTTCAGCCTTAACATAAATCTGATGATACCCAAACCTCAAATCTATCTTACTGAACACAATTGCACCAACTAAATAATTCGTCAAATCATCAATCCTCGGAAGTGGATACTTATTCTTGATAGTCACCTTGTTCAGTTGTATATAATCCACACATAACCTCATAATACCTTCTTTCTTCTTAACCAATAGAGATGTTTCACCCCACAGTGACACACTAAGACAGATGAATCTCTTCTCAAGTAAATCCTCAAGTTGACTCTTCAACTCTTTCAATTCAGATGCTAACATCCGATATTGAGCGATTGATACTGGACTAGTTCTAGGAACTAAGTCGATCGTAAACTCTACCTCACGCTCTGGTGGAAAATCACTTACATTTTCAGGAAATACCTCAGGAAAATCACAAACTATTGATAATTCACCAAGCGTTCGTTTCCCACCAATATCCAATGTTGTCATCAAAGCCAACAACACAACACCATCCTGTGCAGACACATTTACTTGCTTGGCAGACATAAAAAAATATCTCTTAAAATCATAATCAAGAAAAATAATTGTCTTGTCAAAATAGTTGATACAAACATGGTTGTATCCAACCAGTTCATCCCAAGAATAACATCAAGTTGATCTAACAGAATATACACTAAGTCAACTCTAAAGTCTTTACCAAAAATACTCAACGGACAATTCAAACACACATATGAAGTAGTCACTACCCCATAGCAGGAGTGTTAATAACCATACTTCCATTCATATCAGATAACTCAAGATTCAATCTCTTAACAAAATCCAAAGAAATGAATGAATATGTCGCACCAATATCAATAATAGCAATCAAAGGTGTACCATTAATAAAGCACACACCTTGGATAATCTATCCTTATCAACAGTCTCAAAACTAGATAGAGCAAAAACTTTTCCTCTAGCTTATTCCTTCTTTTCCTTGTCACACTTGGTACTAATGTGCCCTTGCTCACCACAGTTGTAGCAAGTCTCATTCACACCTGCTCTGCATTCATAAGATATCTGACCTAGCTTTCTACACTCGAAACACTTCACATCAGCACTTGTGCTCTCAAAAGCACGATGTCCTTCGACACCACACTTGTAGCACCTAATTGGAGTAGGAGCTCCTCCCCTACCTGACTTCCTATCATATCCACCTTTCTATTTCCCCTAATCAGTTGGAGTTACATACGATTTACCTCTGAATTGGCCTTTTCCCTTCTTATCATTCAAAGACTTATAGTGAGAAGCACTATCTCTATTATCCTCATCATAAATCACACTCTTGTTAACCAGCTCAGAAAATCGCCTAATCTAATGATAACCCATAGCTTTCTGAATCTCAAGTCTCAAACCATTCACAAACTTAAGACACTTAGATTTCTCATCATCAGCAGTATTGTGATGCGTATTTATTCGCAAGTGTACGAATCGCGTCAGAGTAATATAAAAGATTATCAATCCACAAATACCAATCATCAATCTATCGTTTCCTATTGTTATGGTGTTTAGCTAAGTCAATATTAAACAGGGAATTGAGCATGCAAGAAAGTAAAGTGCAGCGAAATAAACTTCAGATATAAAAGCGGGGTCCAATGTAATTCACATAGTCAGACGATATTCACAATGCTTCAAAATAGAACTACTTATAGGGAAATATTTTCTACTAAAGAAAAGAACTAATTTAACAGGAACTATCTCTTTCGCGTAATCAGAATTGAGTTTACCCTCTAATCAGACCTTCTTATCGTCACTTATAAAAAGGCGCGCATTGCGTTAAAGTAATAAACCTATTTTTAAGAAATAAAGTACTTGACCAAGTTGAAAAGTATTTTAATATGGAATTTCTAATAAAAAGGGAACCTAACTTTAACTATATAAACGCGTCTGAAAATAGTTTCAAAATTGATTTCTTTGATAATAAAAATAACTAACTAACTGGACAAAGCGCTTTCGCTTCCTTTGACCAGTTAGAATTAACTGAGTTTAACAAAAGGTTGGACGACTTTAGATCTTACCCAACAACAATAAAGTATAGAAAACTCATATTAAAAACCAAAATAGCCCATAAGCATTTCTATTGACACATTATTTGGAATATCGATCTAACTAGATTCCTTACATTCTAGCCCAGTAAGGTTCAACCTGACCTGGGAATGTAAATAGACATGTTAAAATAAATCATGCGAGAGAGTAAATAATTTAAAGTGCTGTGCCGGAAATAAACAAAGTAAAAGCAGGTGTAGGAAATAAACAAAATAAAAGCAGGTGTAGGAAATAAACAAAGTAAAAGCAGGTGCAGGAAATAATCAAAGTAAAAGCAGGTGCAGGAAATAAACAAAGTAAAATAGGTGAAGGAAATAATAAAAGTAAAAGAAGGTGCAGGAAATAAACAAAGTAAAAGCAGGTGCAGGAAATAAACAGAGTAAAAGCAGGTGCATGAAATAAACAAAGTAAAAGCAGGTGCAGGAAATAAATAGAAACCTGCTCCAAATGGGGAGGTTTTAAATCTGGTACAACTGGAAGTAAAATGCGACTGGAAATAAATAGCAGTTGAAAATAAATGTGGCAAGATAAAATTCAACCGAAGTGCTCCAAACTCGATTACAGACTCAATCTACAAACTCAATCACAGACTCAATCAACAGCGCAATAATTCCCCGATGTGAAGAATTATTGCTTTACAATGGTGAAGTTATATGGCTTAAGTTCGTAACTATGGTTGGATCAAGTTTGTAACTAAGCTTGGGTGGTTTGAAATGAAATCAGGACCTTCTATTTATAGAGGACGAAGAATGCAGGAAATCACAGGAATGCCCCCCAACTCCTTTTGGGGGGGGGGGAACCATCGTCCAAAGGTGGCGCCCGCCATAGAGGCCGTGGCGCCCGCCATGTGTTTAGATGAAAGGGAAGTGGAGAACGTGGAAGTTGAGGTCAGCAGGAGGTGGTCCACGTCATGGCCTACCCTACGGCTGGCGCCATGGTGGACGCCATGAGTGAAAATTTGACTAAAACTCCCGTTTTTCAGCCTGTTTTCCTTTATTTCTTCAGGGGAGCTCTGGATGATAGAAATACCTGAAAAGGAAACAAAAGATAGGTATAATACGATAAAAAAAATAATAAAAAACCTAAATAACATGTGAAATCAGAGTAAAAAACAAGTGTAAAGTAAGTGTTATCAAATTCTCCCACACTTAAACCTTTGCTTGTCCTCAAGCAAAAACTCTAAATAGATTAAGAAGAAAAAAGGTGTTAGTGAACAAGTTGGGCTGCAAGGGGCCTCTGGAATTAAAACATGGATGTATTGATAGGTACTGACTGATTCAAACCAAGGATATCGTAGTGACACTCTTCCGTAAAACGGACATAAGCTTCATTCCTTTACGAACCAATCCATATCATGCCACTATGCTTAGGCCTATATTTTTCCTATTTTTAAATCCTTTTTCATTCAGGCGCAATCACATTAAGCCCATTATTTGTACATGCTCATATTAAAGTGACCGGGTAGTGATTTTGATCATAAAACGCAGAGCTCTGGTACAAAAAGTTGGTGTAACCCCTTTTATTGACCCATTTATAGTTGCGGGGGATCAGATCGTAATCCGCCCTACCAAGTTCAGCACCAGATACCTCTGAACCAACTAAAGATGGGTAAAAAGATTTATTTTTCTTTTTCTTCTTCTTTTGCTTTTTACTTTTGCTTTATTTTTCAACATACAACTTTTGTAGAGTTAAATGACTTTGTGAGGGTCACCTATCCCGGTGTTGTAGTTTATAATAAGAACATAGCATATAGATCATTCACTTCTCTTCGGTCCCCTACGTAGAGCATGCTTAGATCGGAGCTGACTGCTAGGATAAACTACTCAAGGATTTAAGAATGAAAATTTTAAGGCCACAACATAGGGGGTATCGAGATCGAATTCCTAAATTTATGAAGCTTAAGGTGTAAAAACGATGTGGATGCTTCAAAAGGGCTTTCCCAAGTTATACTATATCCTATCTCAACCAGGTCTTATAGCCCAACTAAGTTCAAAACACAGTGTTTTTATTAGAAATTTTTTTCAGTTAGACTCAAGAAATGGGGGAGTAGACATACTCTAGACCATACAGATATAGATGACTCGTCAAACACATGTATTATTTTGAAAAGAAAGCAAACAAGCAAACTAAAGCAAATAAAGGAGTAAAATAACGAGAAGGAAAATGCAGGAAAGGAAAAATAAAGTGAGAAAGCGAGTAAATCTCCTCCCACACTTAAATCGAACATTGTCCCCAATTTTACGAAATAAGATAAGTAAAGAGTCACCTGGTAAAGTACTAAGGCTGGCTGGGTCCCTCGCCATCCTACGGTGAATGTCTAGGATGACGGGATCTGCTGCGGCGACGACTGCTCTGAGAAGCCTCGAACTGGTCGAATCTGGCGGACAAGGCAATATGTGAACTCTGGATCTCGCAAAGGTTGCCTAAAAGGGAACCTTGAGTGGCCTCCATGAGGGTGGAGTGCCTCTGAAATTGAGCTTGTTTCCTATGTTGCTCGTTGGATATCGCCAATTGAGATTCCATAAGACTTTGAAAAGAGCGGTATGACTGTTGTTGCGACGCCTCCATAAAACTCATGTTATCTGCCAGCTGCTGTTGGATGGCAGAAAGTAAACCATCTCTTCTATCCTCCCGGGCTAGCTGGTCACATCATATCTCTTCAGTGATGTAGAAGACAGGAGTCGTACCTACAAAAGTGTTAGAAGTAAATGGTGCAGTGTGTGCGGGTGAAGCATGGTGGGGAGACAGAGGTGGGGCATGAGGTTCATCCCTCTGCTCGTATTCTTCATCAGTCTCGTGTCCATCCCCAAGTGGAGCATTAGGAGGTAATGGAACCGTAAAAGGTGGAGCATCTAGATCATAGGTCCAGTTCCTCGCAATTCATACATCAGTACGTCTAGTGCAAGGTAGAACGACTGATGGGATAATGACACCCCGAACCATAAGTTCAAAGCCACCCGCTCTTCTCACCTTGCACAATTTCATATCTTTTAGAAATTTCAAATTAAATGTGCGGGGAGGCAGGGGTGCTAGTGTAGCTATCTCAGTGTCAAGGTGCATAGCTCTAGCGATAGATGTAACTACTCCCCCAAAATCTATGGTCCCTGTGTGTCTCAGGACAACAATCATGTGAGCAATCATAAACAGGACTAAATTAATTCTTCTATTAGTGAGACTACCCTGCAAAAATAGAATTTCTCTAGCATTTACCTTGTTTTGATTCTCCCCGGCCAAAAATAGTACAAGAGAGCATATATCGAAAAATTTGAATAGCCAGATTATGGATCAATGATGCTAAAATTCCTTCAAAAGAATTTGTAGAAGAGTTTGACAATTGACGCCAGAAGGAAAATGCATCAGTGGACCATTCAGAATCCAAAGGGGTCTCACAAATAACGCCATCACCATGAGGAATACCCAACATAACTTCTAGTTCGTCGGTGCTATATTCATATTCAACATTAAATAGACGGAATTTAACCATACCGACAGTACTAGCAGTGTCAGGGTGAACCAAATAAATAAGGGAACTTAAGAATTCCCGAGTTAGCCTCTCAAAGGTGGGCTCTTTTTTAGTAAAGATATCATGCAATCCTAGGATGTCAGCTAAATGAAAAAAACTATGATAAAGTCCTAAAGCATACACAGTCTTCATCGACATACCTGGTTGAGAAAATTTCTCGTCCTTGCAATTTTTCAAGGATTTTCCGTTGTCGGTCTCCGGGTTTGCCTTCACGGAGAACATATCAGTTGAACTCCATTGTTGCTCCTTTGGAAGAAATTTGAAAAAATGGGTTTCAAAAAATGGGTGTTTGAGATTGGGAGGAGAAAGTCTGAATTTTTATGAAGGTTAGAAAAATGGATGTTGGAGTGGTTAATGGGGTAGTAGGTGGTTGAAAAAATGAGAGGTGTTTGGTGGTTAATGGGCTAGTAGATGGTTGAGACAATGAGAGGTTTTGGGGTTGAAAATGGAGAAAGTGGTAGGTTTTTGAAAATCTTCCCGTTATAATCTCAAACCCCATGGTGGGCGCCATGGTCTTGGTGGCGGGCGCCATGTTTGAAAAATGGGCTGGGCTCAAATTTCTTCATTTTGTTGGTTTGGACTTCTTTATTCCAATTTCTTCTCGTAGGTGCAAACATCAATTCTTCATTTAATGCTTCCAAGGATTGGTGTATTGAATTTTTTTCTCTTTTATGTTTATAACTTGAAAATAATAAAATCATAAAAATAAAATAAAATAAACAATTAATTAAAGAGAAAAAATAAAAATAAAAATAAAAATAAATATACTTAATCATGGTAAGTCACAAAAAATAAAAAGAAAGTAGAATGCAAGAGTTAGGAATAAAAATAAATAAGTATGGAAAAGGAAACAACATGATAAACAAAACAGGAAAACAATGCAAATATGAATCAAGGTCATCAAGGAGTAGTAGGGCCCTTGGTCGACTCAGAACCATGAGCTGCAGTTAACTTACTGCGAAGATCATCAATTTCCTGCTGTAGGAGGTCTGCCTCTGTAGAGTAAGTAGCATCAGAAACCATAACCTGGAGAGAGAGGTCTTCAACTGTCTGACGAAGTTGGGCTACCTCTCTATGCAGCTCAGCAACCTGTACATAGATATCGGGTTGCTGCAAAGAGAAATTATTAGAGAATATAATGGTCCTTTCTGGCGATGCACATGGATGATACTCAGGTACCGTAGGTGATTTTCGCTCGTCCACGGTCTCTCCAAGACCTTCTAAGGCATATGTCCAATTGGCGGGGTTATGGACATTGGTCATAATGGGATCAGGCAAGGTAAAATAGTGAACGGTTTCATTATTAATCAAGAGTCTATATTGGTTTCGATTAAAGTAGACTCTTCTCATCAGCCCACGATCCAAAGAAAAATCAATGTCCATTGTAGTATATCCACAGTAGGAGGTAAGGTGAGATAACTTACTTGTATGACCCAAAGCAGAAGAAATCTGAGTCACTGTCCCTCTCACATGGAGGATACCTTCAGTAGACTTAGAAGTCATCATGAGATTCCACAGCAGAAAATTTCCACAGGCTACAGGGCGAGACTGGGTCGCACAGTAGAGGAAAAAGATCTCCTCCTCTCTAACATGGGTATCAGTGTCGACCTTCCCTAGGAAAGTGTGAGCAATAACCATCTGAATATACCTGAAAGCGGGGTTTTAAATAACAGCAGATAACTAAGTGGAAGGATCAAGGCTCCCTCCAGCAGTAATATCTCTCAAGAATTTCTCTATGCCCCTAGTCATGAAATAGCCAACTGGTATCTCAGGTATAGCATCGAGTGTGGTCTGGAAGCCTAGAAAGTCGCCAAACTCCCTCTAGATAAAACATTATTCTATCCTGAATAGTCTAAAAGTGAGATATCCATCCTGGACATTATAGGGCTCGAACTCGAATGAACTGAGGAATTCTAAGGTGAGGTTCCTGTAGGTCACATTTAGGTCATCTGCATACTCGTCCCACTTTAGCTGGTTGCATAGATACTTGGTACTGGCTTCAAAGCCAGAAGCTTCCTTGCAAATCTGGTATGGATATCTGGTCGGTGCCATGGGTCACTGTGACAGGACCGCATAGCGTTGTCTCTGAGTGTCATCTCGAAAGGAAACATGCATGTCATCGAAATGCTCCATCTTGAAAAATGTAGTTAACACAGACGGCTAGCAGGTGATGCCTGAAATCATAAATTTTGAAACTGTTAGTATAAAGATAAAAATAAAATTTGATAAAGTAAAAAGTAAATAAATTCAAAAAATAAAAATAAAAATAAACCCATGGGTTGCCTCCCATGCAGTGCTTGTTTAACGTTGTTAGCTTGACGAGTAAATTTCATATAACATAAACTGGTACTAGTGGATCAATCAGAGTGTGGCTGGAGTAGTTGTTGGGAATGTCACCTCCTTTGTAGTGCTTCAACCTCTGGCCATTGACGACGAATGGGCTACAAGAATTGTTCTTGATCTCGACTGCTCCAGATCTTAGGATTCTAGAGACCTCAAAAGGACCAGTCTATCTTGAACGTAGCTTGCCAAGAAAAAGTTGCAACCTTGAATTAAAAGGAGAACAAGGTCGCCTATTTTGAAATCTTTCTTTACAATTCTTCTGTCATGCCAAGTTTTGGTTCTTTCTTTATATATTATAGCATTCTCATTGGCAGACTGGCGGAATTCCTCCAATTTATGAATGTCAAAGATGCGCTTTTCACCAACAGTCAAATATTCCAAACTCAGGGTCTTAATGGCCCAATAGGCTTAATGCTTTAACTCGAAGGGTAAATGACAAGATTTTCCATAGACTAATTGGTAAGGGGTTGTTCCAATAGGGGTTTTAAAAGCTGTTATGTAGGCCCATAGTGCTTCATGTAGCTTCTGAGACCAATCTTTTCTGGAAACTGAAACAGTTTTTTCTAAGATTTGTTTAATCTCCCTGTTAGACACTTCTACTTGGCCGTTAGTCTGTGGATGATAAGGTGTTGCTACTCTGTGCTTTACTCCATACTTACTCAAGAGCTTATCAAAGATTCTGGATATGAAATGTGATCCTGCATCACTTATAACGAGACAGGGTGTTCCAAACCTCGGAAAAATGATATTCTTAAATAACTTGACTACCACCCTTGTGTCGTTTGTGGGTGATGCAATAGCCTCAATCCATTTAGACACGTAGTCCACAACTACCAAAATGTACCTGTTTCCCATTGATGGTGGAAATGGTCCCATAAAGTCTATACCCCAAACATCAAAAAGTTTGAATTCCTAGATATTCCTCCTTGGCATCTCATCACGTCTTGATATGTTCCCGGTGCGTTGGCATCGGTCGCACTTGACAATGTAGGCATGAACATCACGCTATAAAGTTGGCCAATAGAGGCCTGCTTGATGAATCTTGGCGTGCGTTTTAGATATACTTGCATGACCACCATAAGGTGCAGAATGACAGTGTCTGATAATGTCTTCTATTTCCTCTTCTAGGATGCAACGCCTGAAAATATTATTTATTCCTCTATTGAGTAAGAGTGGTTCATCCCAGTAGAAATGTTTAACATCTTTAAAGAACTTCTTTTTCTGTTGGTAATTTAGATCAGGGGGTATGATATCTGCAGCTAGGTAGTTTACAAGATCAGCGTACCAAGGTACGCTCTTCATTACTGAAATTTTTTCAAAATCTTTATCTATGTAAGGCTCGAAATCATCAGTCTTAGCTATAAGTTTGTCAAAGGTGAAATCATCATTTATAGGCAATAAATCAGGTTTTAAGTGTTCTAATCTAGAGAGGTGGTCAGCGACAACATTCTCTGTGCCTTTCTTATCCTTAATGTCTAGATCAAACTCTTGGAGTAACAGGATCCATCTAAGTAATCTAAGTTTAGCGTCCTTTTTATTTAATAGATAATGTATGGCAGCATGATCAGTGTAAACAATGATCTTTGCTCCAACTAGGTAGGACCTAAACTTATCTATCGCAAAAATTACTTCCAGTAATTATTTCTCCATTGTTGCATAAATGAGCTGGGCAATATCTAGGGTTCTACTAGCATTATATATAACATGTAATTTCTTGTCTTTCCGTTGCCCTAGAACAGCACCAATTGCATAATCGCTGGCATCGCACATGATTTCAAAAGGTTGTGTCCAATCCGGGGGTTGCATGATCAGAGCTGAAATTGGTGCTTGTTTCAAAAATTTAAAAGCTTCGAGAAATTTCTCGTCAAAAACAAATTCAACGTCCTCATTAGAAGATTAGTCAAAGGTTTTATTACCTTAGAGAAGTCTTTTATAAGACGCCAATAAAAACCAGCATGTCCAAGAAAACTTCTAATCTCCCTAATGGTTTTAGGTGGGCTAAGGTTTTCTATAACTTCAGTTTTGGCTTTATCGACCTCAATGCCTCTTTCGTAGACAATGTGTCCTAATACTAAACCTTAATTAACCATAAATTGGCATTTTTCCCAGTTTAGCACTAGGTTCACCTCTACGCATCTTTCAAGGATTTTTTCGAGGTTGGAGAGACAATCTTTAAAATTGAATCCACACACCGAGAAATCGTCCATGAAAACTTCCATTATTCCATCTAGGTAATCTGCAAATATAGACATCATAGAATGTTGAAAAGTGGCGGGGGCATTACTGAGTCCGAAGGGAATTCGTCTATAGGCGAATGTTCCATAAGGACAGGTGAAGGTTGTTTTCTCTTGATCCTCAGGGTGAATAGGTATTTGGAAATATTCGAAGTATCCATCTATATAACAAAAGTGTGAGTGTCTAGCTAGACGTTCGAGCATTTGATCTATAAATGAAAGAGGGAAATGATCCTTCCTGGTTGCTTTGTTTAATTTTCTATAATCTATACACATACGCCAACCTCCTTTTGTTCATTTAGCAATATGCTCACCTTTCTCATTTTCTCTGACTGTGATACCTCCTTTGTTTGGCACCACATGCATAGGGCTTACCCAATTACTATCTTATATTTGGTAAATTATACCAGCCTCTAGTAACTTAAAAACTTCTCTTTTAACAACATCGCTCATTATAGGGTTTATTCTTCTTTGATGTTATCTTGATGGTTTTGAGTTTTCTCCAACAAGATCCGGTGCATGCACACCGATGGACTTATTCCTTTTAAATCAGAGATGTGATACCCTAAAGCTGAGGGATATTTTCGTAAGGTCTCTAAGAGTTGAGTTGTCTTGTCTTGACTTAAAATAGTGTTAACTATAACAAGACGATTCATCTCTTTATCTAAGAATTCGTATCTGAGGTTCTTGGGAAGTTCCTTCAGTTCTAAAGATGGTTTCAAAGGGCAAGGCATGGGATCGGGAGTAAGCGATAAACATTCATAGAGGTCGTCATCGATGTAAGGTTATAAACTTTTAAATCTGTCGTCCTCCATAATGGGGGTCGAAGGTAACTTGATATTTTTGTTAGATTCCTCTCGCTTAAGTTCCAATATACACACGTCAATGACGTCGATGGCATAACAGGAATCTCCTATTATTGGTGCCACTAAGAACTTTGAAAGAATAAATTCTATTTTTTCATCACCCACCTCAAATGTTAATTTTCCTTTCTTAACGTCAATTATGGCTCCGACTGTTGATAGGAATGGTCTACCTAAGAGGATTGGGATTTCTTCGTCTTCTTTAATATCCACAACTATGAAATCAGTTGGGATATACAGTTGGCCGATCTTAACTTGTATGTATTCAAGTATGCCTATAGGATACTTAACTGATCTATCAGCCAGTTGGAGAGACATTTTAGTCGGCTACAATTCTCCTAAGTTTAACCTTCTACAAACTTCTAAATGCATAAGGTTGACGCTAGCTCCTAGATCTAAGAAGGCTTTGTCAATAGTATGATTTCCTAAGATACAAGGAATGGAAAAACTTCCTGGATCCTTTTCTTTCTTGGAAAGTTTATTTTCTGAAATAAAATTGCATTCGATAGGTTTGGGATCATCAAGTCTACGCTTGTTGGTCAGGATGCCTTTTAGGAATTTAGCATAAGATGGTATCTGAGTGATGGCTTCAGTGAAAGGAATCTGTACATGGAGTTTTTCTATAACTTTAACGAATCTCTGGTATTGATTGTCAAGTTTGGTTTGTTTAAGTCTTTGCCGAAATGGGACTGGGGGTTTGCACGGGGGTGGTGATTTATTAGTTTTATCTTTAAATTCTGGTTCTTTTTTGCTTTTCGGGTTCCTATGGTTCCTCCACTTGGTGTGTAGGAAAAACATTTGTCTTAGGTTGTGAGGGTGTACTCATGGATGGATTCTTGCGTCCATCGTAAGTAGTTCCACTTCGTAAGGAAATGGAATTAGCTTTCCCTTTAGGATTTGTTGAGGTTGTCAAGGGAATTGTCCTCCAGGTGTAGTTTGTGGGGATTGTGTTTGGGCTATCTGCGAGATCTGGGTTTCAAGCATCTTGTTGTGCATAATTATCTGATCAACCTTAGTTCCCAATTGCGTGATTAGTTCATTTACGTGAATATTCTGATTTAGGAACTCTTTGTTTTGCTGGGTTTGAGATAAAATGAAATTTTCCATGATTTTCTCAAGGTTTGGTTTGGGTTCCATAGCTTGCATAGGTTGATTTGGTCTTTGGGCTTGGAAACCTGTAGGTCTCGGAGGTGCAGAGTTTTGTATTGGGCTATTGTTTTTATAAGAAAAGTTTGGGTGATTCCTCCATCCGGGGTTGTAAGTGTTTGAAAATGGGTTTCCTTGGGTGTAGTTTACTTGATCTAAGCAAGGCTCATTCAACAAGTTACATTCCGCAGGTTAATGTCCTTGGGTCCCACAAAGTTCACATTCTGAAGCTACTGCAGCTACAATATTAAGGTTTTGAGACATGTTTTGAACTTTTAAGGCAAGAGCGTCCATTTTAACTTGCATCATGTCTAGAGAACTTATCTCATGTTTTCCTCCTTGGGTCTCCTTTTTCTCTATCGTAGCTCATTTTGTTCCCCATTGCTAATGGTTTTGGGCCATGTCCTCAATGAGAGCACAAGCTTCTAGGTAAGGTTTATTCATTAATGCGCCACCAGCGGCATCATCGATAGACATCTTTGTGTTGTAATGGAGTCCATTATAGAAGGTGTGGATGATTAACCATTGTTCTAGGCCATGGTGTGGACATGCTCTTAACAGGTCCTTCTATCTCTCCCATGCTTCAAAAAGTGATTCTCCCAGGTTTTGGTTAAATCTAGTGATTTGGTTTCTAAGGACAACAGTTTTGCTGGGCGGAAAATATCTTGCGAGAAATACTCTCATATGGTCTTCCCAAGTTGTTATTGAATTGGGTGGAAGGGAATCTAACCAATCTCGTGCTTTATCTCTGAGGGAAAAAGGGAATAATCTTAGTCGTATTGCCTCAGGCGAAGCACCATTGCATTTTAAAGTGTCTGCTAATTGTATAAAAGTTTTTAAGTGTTGACTCGGGTTCTTAGTAGCGATACCACCGAATTGATTTTGTTGCACCAATTTCAGCAATGAGGGTTTTAGCAGGGTTTACGATACTTTAACTAGGTTCCTCATCTGACTGTTGGGCAAATTCCTTGAGGGGTCTTTGGTTATGATTCTCGACCATAATTTTTCTAATTCTACAGAGAAAATAGATGTAATGTTCAGGTTCCGCTAAAGGATTGAATAAAGTTCCGGTGCTGTGAGATCTTCGCATTAACCAGACTATAAAACTTAGTCTAGTTAGTGCGACTATAGGGGGAAAAATTTGACGAAATTGGTCCCCGGCAACGACGCCAAAAACTTGATGCGGTATTTATTCGCAAGTGTACAAATCACGTCAGAGTAATATAAAAGATTATCGATCCACAGAGACCAATCATCAATCTATTGTTTCTTATTGTTACGGTGTTTAGCTAAGTCAATATTAAACACGGAAATGAGCATGCAAGAAAGTAAAGTGCGGCGAAATAAACTTCAGATATAAAAGCGGGGTCGAATGTAATTCACATAGTCAGACGATATTCGCAATGCTTCGGAATAGAACTTCTTATAGGGAAATATTTTCTACTAAATAAAAGAACTAATTTAACAGGAACTGTCGCTTTCACGTAATCAGAACCGAGTTTACTCTCTAATCATACCTTCTTATCGTCACTTATAAAAAGGCACACATTGTGTTAAAGTAATAAACCTATTTTTAAGAAATAAAGTACTTGACCAAGTTGAAAAGTATTTTGATCTGGAATTTCTAATAAAAAGGGAACCTAACTTTAACTCTATAAACGCGTCCGAAAATAGTTTCAAAATTGATTTCTTTGATAATAAAAATCCCTAACTAACTGGACAAAGCGCTTTCGCTTCCTTTGACCGGTTAGAACTAACCGAGTTTAACAAAAGGTTGGACGACTTTCGATCTTACCCAACAACAATAAAGTACAGAAAACTCGTATTAAAAACCAAAATATCCCATAAGCATTTCTATTAACACATTATTTGGAATATCAATCTAACTAGATTCCTTACATTCTAGCCCAGTAAGGTTCAACCTGATATGGGAATGTAAACAGACATGTTAAAATAAATCATGCGAGAAATTAAATAATTTAAAGTGCGGTGCGGGAAATAAACAAAGTAAAAGCAAGTGCAGGAAATAAACAAAGTAAAAGCAGGTGCAGGAAATAAACAAAGTAAAAGTAGGTGCAGGAAATAAACAAAGTAAAAGCAGGTGCAGGAAATAAATAGAAACCTGCTCCAAACGGGGAGGTTTTAAATCTGGTACAACTGGAAGTAAAATGCGACTGGAAATAAATAGCATTTGAAAATAAACATGGCAAGATAAACTTCTGCTGAAGTTCTCCAAACTCGATTACAGACTCAATCTACAAACTCGATCACAAACTCAATCAACAGTGTAATAATTCCATGATGTGAAGAATTATTGCTTTACAATTGTGAAATTATATGGCTTAAGTTCGCAACTATGGTTGGATCAAGTTTGCAACTAAGCTTGGGTGGTTTGAAATGAAATCAGGAACTTCTATTTATAGAGGATGAAGAATGCAGGAAATCACAGGAATTCCCCCCAACTCCTTTTAGGGGGAGGGGAAACTATCGTCCAAAGGTAGCGCCTTCCATGGAGGCCGTGGCGCCCACCATGTGTGTAGATGAAAGGGAAGTGGGGGAACGTGGCAGTTGAGGTCAGCAAGAGGTGGTCCACGTCATGGCCTACCCCATGGCTGGCGCCATGGTAGACGCCATGAGTGCAAATTTGACTAAAACTCCTGTTTTTCAGCCTGTTTTCCTTCATTTCCTCAGGGGAGCTCTGGATAATAGAATTACCCGAAAAGGAAACAAAAGATAGGCATAATACGAGAAAACAATAATAAAAAAACTAAATAACATGTGAAATCAAAGTCAAAAACAAGTGTAAAGTAAGTGTCATCATATTGTAATGAGGACAAAACTTAATCATCTCCTCAAACCTTGCAGCATACTCAGCCATAGTTCCATTACTCTGCTTCAGCTCAAGAAATTCAATCACCTTCATCCCACACACATCGTCTAGAAAAAACTTCTCCAGAAATACATCTCTGAAAAGTGCCCAAGTAACCTCAATCACATCTTCATCAAACCTCTGAATAGTGTTACTCCACCAATCCTCAACTTCCTTCTCAAGCATATGGGTTCCAAATTGCACCTTATGCGCATTTGAACAGTTCATGACCCAAAATATCTTCTCAATCGCTTTCAGCCATACTTGTGCTTTGTCAGGTTCATGAGATCCCTTAAATATTGGGGGATTGTTCCTCTGAAACTTCCCCAAAGCACAAAGTTCATCGTCATCCATACTATCAGAATTCACATTTGGAACCTGCCCAATCACACCAGCCAACATTGCCAATGCCTCTACAATAGCATCATCATTTCTTCATGTGACCATCGTCTTGAGATTTCTAATAAACCAATAATTATCATTAGACAAACTATATTGATTGTGTCTATTGTACCCCAAAATTCTCCCTCTCATTTTATCAATATTTTCCCCACAAGATTCTTTGGACTCAAGATCAGATTAGGATTTGCTCAGCTCAAGACATCTCCTTGCACTAATGACCTGAAATTAGGGGTTTGAGTTTGCACAAGGATTTTTGGACTTCCAATGCCTCATGTGACATTCATACTCCATGTTGGACTTATAAGATTGCCCATACCAAGTTTCAAGCCTTGAATCAAATTTTTGCCCAGTCAATTGGACAATTGACCTAGAAATTAGCTGTATTGGAAAAAAAAGTCAACTATGGCCAATTTACATTCAAACCTCATAATTTTTTATCCATATCAACATTATAGACTCATATGAACCATTTGATCAAGTTTGGACCATTACTCCTCAAGAAATTTGATCAGATCATCAAAAGGGCAAAATGGTCATTTTTAGGGTTTTGACTGCAGAAGGGCAATTTCTGATTTTTCACCTAGCCAATGGCAAATTGGGTTCAAGCATGGATTCAAGGACTCAATGGCATCATATTTACCTAATCACAAGGTTCAAAAGATCTCAAATGCATTGGATTGACAAATGAATTTTCCAGTCAACTGATCAAAAATCAACTATACACTGAAAAGTCAAACTTTGACTTTTTGGTCAAAATCAAGTGCCAAGGGTCATTTTTCATCAATATGTGTCAAAACATGAAAAGTTTTCACCAAGAAACCTAATTTTGAAAATTAGGGTTTAAAATGGAAAATTTTCATAACTTCAAAATTTTCTAAGTTATGAAAATATCTTATTTTTTCCCAACTTTTCCCAACTTTTTCACCATGATGAAATTGGATTCAAAGAAAACTTCCAACATGAAAGTTGTAGTCCTCCACAAAATGTACAACTTTGACGCACAAAGTTTTCTCAAAAGATGTTTGGATCTCAAGTTATGATTTTGTGAACAAGGGTCCATGAAACTTTTAACTTAGTGAAATTTTGCCCCAGTTTAGGCAGGATTTTGACCTATCTTCATGGAAATTTTTCACATAGTTCTAAGTGGAATCTCAAAATGAATTTCAAAGATGGATTGTAGAGTATGTTATAAGCTTTCCAAAATGTCATAGAACTCTCCAAGATCATTTGTGGTTAGGGAGAATCAAAGGTTTGAAATTGGCAAATCATCACTTTTGTCCAAGGCATTTTACACCATGCTACAAGTTGCAAAATCTGTCCAAACCTTGCTTGTACTTGTTTTACATGTCTTAAAACCTTCCACACTCAAAAATTGAATGCAAACACATTGGATTAAGGCTTTGTTCTGAGCTTTAGAAGATTACACATTGAATTAATCCATTTTTGGCAAAAAGGCAACAATGCCATTTTCATAAAGTGGCTTTTGGCAATTTTGTTTCCCTTGAGCCTTGAACCTAATCTTATGCAGAAAACAAAGTTCACTAATATCAGGAATGGTGTACCAACTCTTAGCAGCCCCCAAGCTAGCAAGGACAACCCTTGGCATTGTCAACCTCACCTTTTGCTTCAAAAACAAGTCATGGTGCAAAAAGTCCATAACTTTGTAATCTAATATAACCAAGTCTTGGTAACATTTCAAACAAGTTTTACACATTGCCTAAAGCCAGAAACACGAGCTCACCACCTCTCAAACACCATTGTACACCAAAAACCCATTTTCTGCCAAAACTTGGCAGGTTATGCAAATCATAAGCCAAAACAAAATCCACTAGCGCGTTTTTCTTGAAACCAGTTCCAACACACTCCATACAACATACCTAAACTATCCCAACAATTCTCAAGCCACTGTAACTCCATTTTCACACTTCACCATTTTTGCTTTGAAGCTTTGCAGGTTGATTTCTACAAGCATATTCAGGCCATTTCAAAGCAAGCCAAGCATTGGGGAAGGTTAAGGGAACATCAAGCAAGCTCAAAAGAACCTCAGGCCTCACTGAAAGTTTCTGCATTTCCATACTCGAGCTTGACTGAAACAGGTAAATTTCAAACTTCTATCTCCTTATTTAGGAATCATTAGGCTTAGGTTTGTGAAGCAAAAATGTAGTCCTCATTGTCCTTGAACTGTACATATGCATAGAATTCATTTATGTTAACCGAGCTAGGAGTATTTGATAGTTGAAGTTTCTGAAAAAACTAGGTCAAGATTTAGGGCCAATGAAATTCTCTCTGGTCTTTGAGAGTTAGATTAAGTTTTTTACATGGTTAGAATCGTGTGATCAAGAGCTATAACTCTCATGTTACAAGTTTTTGTTTTTAAGCACAAATGTAGGAGATACAAGATTTGAACCATGGCCCGCGTTTTCTGATTCTCAAGGACAGGGATGAAGTGAGTTAGGCTGGGCCTGGCTTGCTTCTGCTTTTTGCACCACCTTCGTTTCTTTTTGCACCCCCTGGCCCATTTCTCTCATTTTTTATATTTTCTCATTTATTTCATATTTTCTGACTTTTATTATTTTTCTAAATATAAAAAATCACCAAAAACATTTTCTTAATTTTTACATTTTTATTTTATTTTATTTATTTTTTTGGTGCATAAAAATAGTTTACTAGTAATATATACTTTATTTTCCTTAAATAAATTGCAAATAATTTTAAAATACTTACATATTTTATTTTATTATATTATACACTTAAAAATAATATTGTCATACATATTTTATTTTTTAACATTTTTGTATATATTTTATTTTATTTTCTTGTACATAAAAAATGAATAAATAAATATTTAGAATATATATTTTCTTAAACCAAAATTAGGGTTTCTTCACCCTTTCCAAAAATAATCATATTATTTTCTTTTTTAAGACATTAAATAATTTATTTTACATACATAGAATAAATACAAAAACATTTTGCATATTTATATTTATTTGCATATTTAAATAATTGTCTTATTTATTTATTTGTACAATTAAATTTAATATGGTTGTAATAGTTTTAGGGTTTATTTTTGAGCAATATCCCTTATTCAAACTTGTATCCCCATCCCCATATAATGTTGTAATAACTTAGATTAATTTTACGCATTTATCGCTTTCATATACAATGATAGTAAGATTAGGATTTGTATGATATCCAAAAATCAAAACAAATAGATTGACTAATACAAGACAAAAATGCATGAAAAATGACAACACAAATACACACAAGCACCCCTAGGGTTTCATCCACTTGTTGCCTTAAAAAGGGCCATGGTATGCATGCTAGCTATCTTGGAAAAATCAAACAAAAACAAAAGATCATAGTCCCTCGATGACGCTATCTTGGTTGCCTATACAAAATGATCTAGTCCCACAAAAACTTGCTAAGATACTTGGCACAATTGCTATCATGGTCATACGATGACCCACGCCCGTCCCGTTTAACATCCAAACACAAGGTTGTTTACCAAATACAATGGTAAAACAACAATGTCAAAGGGTTAAAAATGTGTAGGAAAGATCTTTGAGTAGGGTAGAAAACTCCTAGTTACTTGATCATTTTGCAAACATCCTTGCTAATTTCAAAACACATAATTTCAAAACATTTCCCAAAACAAACTTTCAAACATTGAAAACATTTTTCAAAAGACAAACACCTTTCTATATATTCAAACAAGAATCATTACAAAGGTTGCCTAAGCATAGGCCTCTTTTCAAAATATTTTCAAAACCACACACACAAAGCACCATTTCAAACAATTGAAAAGCAAAAGCAAGTGATCTAAACAAGTAACTAAGAGCCCGTGGAAAACGATTGATGAAAATGGTGCTAGCACCTTCCCTTTTCATAATCTACCCCCCAAACCCAAGAAAACATCTCAAAGGTGTTTCCTGTGCTTTTTGACCTTTCCTTTGGATAAAATAAAAAGTCGGTGGCGACTCTTGCTAAACCAAAATATTTGCGAACACAAACGCAAAACCTCAAGTCAGTTCTCCCACCGTATCACAGAACTGGCGACTCTGCTGGGGAAAATCTTAAAAGTGGGGTTACCTTAGGGTTTAGATCACCTTTATATGCTTACCTTGTTTGCTTTGATTACTTTACATTTGCTTCTATTGTTTGGGTTTGAAATCCTCTACCCGGATTTGGGAAACATTCATAGGTAAATAGCAATACATTGTGCGGGGTATACCGACATGGTTGAAGCAATAGCTATATTAGTGTGACATATTTTTGGGTACGGGTAGCCTTTGAGTCAATCAAAGAGAATGCGGGTCCGCTGAGTGATGTCATGAAGCACTAATGTACTTTTAGAACCTTTACTTGACCAACTTGGCCTTTTTAGGGGTAGTGAGATGACCGGCTTTGGTGCAGTCCGAAGTTGGTAGATACTCGATACTACACTCATTGAGGGTTGTTTTCTTGGAATATTTCGGTCGCCAGTAAAGTGGCTAAACTGAAATAATAAACACAGAAAATAATCCAGTGATATTGAGCTCCTTAGAACCCGGTTACTATTTATAGGACAGGTTGAGCCAACTAAACTTCAAGAGGGTACTTACCTATGAAACCCCATGCAAGCCTGAAACTAGGAACTTGTGTGATTTGCTTGTACATATACTTGTGCATAACATTATGAGCATCATGAAGCATCATGTGCATCCACTAACTATTTCAAGGATTGTAATCTTCATCTTTGTTCCTGTTTTGTAGGTAATGGAATCACTCCGCCGGAAAACTATTCAGGTCAACCTTGTGAGAATTCCTCCTCAACTCAAGGAGCTTGCTTCCAAGATTCCAGAGAATTCTCCATTCACTGAAAGACATGGTAGACTTCTCAACTTGGTCAACTCCAACAGAAAGGAAGATATGGTGAAAGTTCTCTTCCAGTTCTTTGACCCCCTACACCACTGCTTCACATTTCCTGATTACCAGTTAGTGCCTACTTTGGAGGAATTTTCTCAACTCTTGAGGATTCCTATTCTCCATAAACTACCCTACAACGGTACAGAAAGAGATCCAAAGCCTGAAGATGTTGCTCAAGCCCTACACTTGCAACCATCTGATGTCAAAGGTCATTGGGAAACCAGAAGTGGTGTCAAGGGTTTCTTGGCAAAGTTCCTGTTTGAGAAAGCTCAAGAATGCTGGAATTCATTAGAGTTACAAGCTTTTGAGGAGATTATAGCTCTTCTCATCTATGGGTTGGTCTTGTTCCAAAACCCTGACCAGCTTATAAATGTGAATGCTGTCAAGATCTTCATATCTCAGAATCCTGTGCCTACATTACTTGGGGATATCCTTCACTCATTTCACACATGAACAATGAGAAAAAGAGGTGTTCTTATATGCTGTACTCCTCTTCTAGCAAGGTGGTTTATTTCTCACCTTCCCCAATCATTCTTGAAGAATGAGTAAGGCTTGAGGTGGTCACAACGGCTGATGACTCTCACACATTCAGATGTTCATTGGTGTTCTCGATCCAGAGAAAATGTTATCATCATTAATCATTGTGGGGAATTCCCTAATGTCCCTCTACTTGGTATTAGGGGAGGCATTACCTACAACCCCTGCTTGGCTCTGAGACAGTTTGGGTATGCTCGAAGGGATGGCCCACATGACATGCTGATTCCAGACTTGGTTTTTGACTTCGACAACGACAATCAAAGACTTCAACAAAGGTTTATCCGAGCTTGGAAGATGCCCAACAAGGTGGACAGTAAGACCTTGGGACACAAGAATTCCATCCCCCTTGAGCCTTACCTCAAGCGGGTACGAACCCGCGCCCAAAGTCTTATGATGCCTTACCCCTACATTCTTCATGTGATCAAAGATCCTATTATGGAAGGAGAGGTTCCATACACCCTCCTACATCCTGACATGCCAACGTCACTAGAACATTTGCAAAGGAGTTAGATACAGCTCAAGGGAGAACACGATACTTTCGAAGCCCAATTCTATGCCACTGAGAAGAAGGTTTTTGAACTTACTCGTCAACTTCACGAAGAGCAGACTCTCAACACCTACATTTCACCAAAGAGGATGCGCAACGTATTTTTACATTAGAATTTTGTATTATTTTGCCCATGGGGCATTGATGTACTAACAAATTCTATCTTATTAATATGACGTGTGTTCCTTTTTGTTTACAACAAATTTGAATTTCTGAATCCTTGAATGCAATACATGAATACATATCATTCATCATATGCATAAACAAGTCTTCACACCAGGTTTCCTTATCTCTCTACTGTTTATTTTAGCAAGATGGATATAGAGAAGACGGTCAAATATTTGCAAGCGCAGAATTCACAGTTCCAACAGCTACTCATGACCTTGGCTAAGGGTCAGGAGGAGCTCAAAACTTTATTGGAAAAGGAAAAAGAGAAAAAGAAAAAGAAGAGAGTTGGTGTGGCTACTTTGGGTAGAAGATTTGAAGGTCAAACCAGAAGGGTCCTAGATTTCCCATCAACATCTGAAGAGGGTGAAGGAAAGGGTAAAGGAACTGCAGTGCAATCTGAATCTGACGCTGAAGAGGAAGAGGATGAAGACTATTCTGAACAGTAGTATCCTCCTGCAGATGACAAATACAAGAACCTGGAAGAACGTATGGCAGCTATGGAAGTGCAAAGGGTGCCTGGGCTGGATTTCGAAGAGTTAGGGTTGGTTTCTGGGATTGTCATTCCCCCCAAGTTTAAAGTGCCTCTTTTTTTAAGTACGACGGGGTGTCTTGCCCAAAGATGCACCTACGGTCTTACGTCAGAAAAATTCAACCTCATTCTTCTGACAAGGACCTGTGGGTCCACTTTTTCAGGATAGTTTGTTGGGACGCAATTGGATTGGTTCTACCAGCTTGAGAGGTCTGATGTGTACAATTGGGAGGATTTGGCTGCTGCCTTCTACAGACAATATCAATATAATGCGGACTTAGCACCAACCCGTACTCAATTACAAAGTATGGGCATGGTCTCAAATGAAGGCTTTAAGGAGTATGCCCAGAAATAGAGAGACTTGGCGGGACGAGTGTAACCACCTCAATCTGAGAGGGAGCTTGTAGATATGTTCTTGGGGACTCTGTCCGGCCCATTCTTTAATCACCTGATATGAAGTTCGTCTGCGGGGTTCACCGAGTTAATTATAACTGATGATAGAGTTGAAGCCGGCATTAAGAGCGGTAAAATTAAAAAAGATGCATCTGCTTCCGCTGCCATCAAAAAGACTTTTCCAGCAAAGAAAGAGGTCTCAGCTGTCTACTCCCAAAGAGGTAAAGGATGAGTTGAGCGCCAGCCAGCGGTGGGGGCCGTAATGATTCAGAAGTCTGTAGCTGATCAGCCCAGAAATAATCAACCCAGAACCAACCAAGCAAGGGTGGAAAGGCCTGCATGGAAATACACCCGGATAAACATGACTCCCGCTCAGGTTCTACCCCATCTCTTGAAGTTAAACCTTGTCAGTTTGAGAGAGGCCCCAAAAAATCCGAATACAACTTCACCACACTACCATCCCAACGCCAAGTGTGCTTATCATTTAGACAGCCTGGGGCACGACACCAACAATTGTTGGGCCCCCAGGAATAAGATTCAGGATTTGATAGATGCTAAAGAAGATGAATTCGACACCCCTTAAAAGTCGAATGTGATCTCTTCTTCAATGCCAAAACATGGTCACAATGCCCATGCTGTTGAAGAGGATCTGTTTATTGCTATTGTTGATGATTTGATGACTCTGCTACCGATAATCAAGCTGAATTTGTTGAAAGTTGGGATTTTCCCAGGTTGTAAAGAAGACTGATTCCTTTGTTCATCCTTACCATCCGACTTTCCATTATTGAAGTTAGGCATCCAACTCCTAATGGATAATCAAGAAATCCTTTTTGAAAAGACTCATGTTACTCTGACTCCTGTCAATGATGTTGCTATAATTACCATATCCGCCAATCTTTCCAAGGTCTCCAAAAGACCTGTTAAGATTACATCTGATCCGAAGATTGCACCTTTGAAGATAACCATGCCGGGGCCGATCCCGTACAAGTCCAATAAATCAATACCGTGGAACTATGAGGGAGAGATCTTTTACCACGGTATTAAACAAATTGAATCAACTGAAGAGAGTTATGATGAAGAGACTTTCGATATTGGAAATATTGCTGGAACGAGTAAAATCACCTGCAGCGGAAGAATTTTCTCTCCGGAGATTGCGCCTCCAAAGGAAATCTTCGGACTCTCAGCCGCTCCTAAGGTTACCCCTGTACCGGTCAACATATCTGTGAGAACTCCGATTATTGAAGAAGTTATGACTCCTGTGGTCGTCCCCTCTGCTGCTGCTGATGATAGAGGGAAAGGGATCCAAGAAGAGCCCGTCGGGACGAGGGCTCAGCCAGTGATCATCCCTGAAACTACTCAGAAAGAAATGGAAGAGATTTTGAAAATAATCAAGAAAAGCGATTATAATGTTGTGGAGCAACTGGGGCAAACCCCCTCAAAGATCTCAATGTTGGCCTTGCTGCTTTGTTCAGAAGCTCATGCTAAAGATTTGATCAGATTTTTGAAGACGGCCCACGTGCCTCAGGAAACCTACGCAGATCAGTTCCAGGAATGTGTGGCTAGCCTAACAGCGGACAATGGTCTTGGATTCTCCGATGCCGATTTAACATCTAAAAGGGGAAAACATAATGATGCTCTACATGTCTCGGTGGAATGCAGAGGGACTACTCTAGCACACGTTCTGGTAGACACTGGTTCTTCGCTAAATGTCTGGCCGAAGAAGGCCTTGGATAGGTTGGACTATGAAGGCTTAACCCTGAATCCCAGCAACATCATTGTTAGAGCCTATGATGGTTCTAAACGGATGGTCCAAGGGTAGGTGGACATCCCGATTAAAGTGAGAACTGAAACCTTCAACTCCACATTCTATGTCATGGATATTCGTCCCTCCTATTCTTGCTTGTTGGTAAGACCTTGGATTCATCATGCTGGAGTCATCACTTCCTATATGCATCAAATGCTCAAGTACCATGTACAGGGGAAAATTATAAAAGTTCATGGCGAAGAGGAGTACATGATAAGCCATCTAAATTCTTTCCGCTATGTGGAATTGGATGGTGAATTCATAGAAACCCCTTTCTAACACTTCGAGGAAGTTTCTGAAGAGATTGTAGCCACCAAGACAGTGGCTTCTGTACCTGTGATTACCAAACCTGTGCCTCGAATGTCATCCCTCAAAGATGCAAAAGCTGTGATTGAAGAAGGAGGAATCACAATCTGGGGGCAGCTTCCCGATTTTCCATTCAAATCTGATTAATTCGGCTTAGGTTTCACTGCTTCTGCTCAAAAGGCTGTACGCCGCGCCCGGGCTGGGGGGCCACCCGTGAAGATCACCCATCATGGAGTCAGTGCTTTGGAGGATGGTGAAGAGGAGAGCAATCTAGAAGACTGGATTTTCCCTACTGTTGAAGGAGGACTATCGAATTGGGAGGAAAAATACTTTGTTCCCATTACTTTCATAAATCAGTAATTTATCTTTCAAACATTTCTGTTGGTCTGTAATAATTCTTAAACAATTCATACACTTTTAACCTATGTGCCTTACCCGAGGTACATAGGTCCATTTGTAAGGGTTTGATTTTTCATCTTCATATGCCATTTTAATGAATCATGGACGTTTTCACATATAAACTTTTGTGTTCATTTTCTTTCTTTTTACATTTTATTTGTTTAAAGGTGGCTATCCCTTACACACACCCACACTCACAAATGCAGGTACCCTTCCATTTCGGATTCCATGGGTAACAATTATGCTATGACCTTCAGTGACTCTGAAGATCTTGTCTACCATGCCAAATACGAAGGTGATGAAGACTGTGAAGTGCCTGGAGAATTGGCTAGACTGCTACAACAGGAAGAAAAGGCCATTCTACCTCATGAGGAGTTGTTAAAGACAATCAACTTGGGAACTGACGAAGATAGAAAAGAAGTTAGAGTGGGTGCCAACCTAGAGCCAAGTGTCAAAGAGAGCCTAGTTCAGTTGTTGAATGAATATGTTGAGATCTTCGCCTGGTCATATGAAGACATGCCGGGACTTGATACAGATATTGTGGTTCACCGTCTCCCTACAAGAGAAGATTGTCCACCAATTAAACAGAAAGTCCGCCGAATAAGGTCCGATATGTCTGAAAAGATCAAAGCTGGAGTGATGAAGCAGTTCAATGCTGGGTTTCTTGCTGTTACTTCCTATCCACAATGGGTTGCTAACAATGTGCCAGTGCCTAAGAAGGACGGCAAAGTCAAAAGGTGCATGGATTACAGAGACTTAAATAGGGCCATCCCTAAAGATAACTTTCCACTACCGCACATTGACATCTTGGTTGACAATACAGCTCGTCACAAGGTATTTTCTTTCATGGATGGATTTTCAGGGTACAACCAGATCAAAATGGCCCCTGAAGACATGGAGAAGACTACTTTTGTTACACAGTGGGGTACGTTCTGCTATAAAGTGATGCCATTCGGACTGAAGAATGCTGGGGCAACCTATTAACGCGCCATGGTAGCTTTGTTTCATGATATGATACATTATGAGATAGAGGTCTACGTAGACGATATGATAGCCCGTTCACAAACATAAGAAGAACACCTCAACCATCTGCAAAAGCTGTTTTGTCAGGTTGAAGGAGTACAAGCTCAGACTGAACCCTAGCAAGTGCACTTTCGGAGTCAGGTCCGGTAAGCTCTTGGGTTTCATTGTCAGTAACAAAGGCATCGAGGTTGATCCTGCCAAAGTCAAAGCTATACGAGAAATGCCTGCCCCTAACACTGAGAAGGAGGTCAGAGGTTTCTTGGGACGCCTAAACTACATTGCAAGGTTCATCTCTCACCTAACATCTACCTGTGAGCTAATCTTCAAGCTGTTGAAGAAAGATCAGGTGGTTAAATGGAATGATGACTGTCAAGTTTCTTTCGATAAAATCAAGGAGTATTTGCTAGAACCTCCTATCTTGATGCCTCCCGTCGAAGGAAGACCGCTAATCATGTATCTGACTATCCTGGATAATTCAATGGGGTGCGTACTGGGCCAACATGACGAGTCTGGCCGAAAAGAGCAAGCCATTTATTACCTTAGCAAAAAGTTTACTGATTGTGAGACCCGATACTCACTACTCGAGAAAACTTGCTGCGCCTTGGTATGGGCTGCTCGCCGGCTAAGGCAGTATATGTTGACTCATACCACTATGTTGATATCTAAGATGGATCCGATTAAGTACATCTTTGAGAAGCCTGCTTTATCCGGAAGAATCGCTAGATGGAAAATGATTCTGACCGAATACGATATACAGTACACGACCCAAAAAGCTATAAAGGGGAGTGTACTAGCTGACCATCTAGCTCATCAAGCTGTCGAAGATTACCAATCCATGAAGTTCAACTTCCCCGACGAGGACATTATGACATTGGACAATATTAAAGAGAACAAACTATATGACGGACCTGAACAAGGATTCCGATGGACCCTGTACTTTGATGGTGCCTCCAATGCACTTGGCAACGGTATCGGAGCGGTACTCATATTACCACAAGGTTGCCATACACCTTTCACCGCCAGAATTTGCTTTAGCTGCACCAACAACATGGCCGAGTATGAAGCTTGCATCTTTGGACTAAAGGCTGCAATAGACTTGGGAATCAAATCTTTGGTTGTGTTTGGAGACTCAGTTTTGGTCATCAGTCAGATCAAAGGAGAGTGGGATACTAAACATCCTAACCTCATCACTTACAAAGAACATGTCTTGACATTGTTACCACATTTCGAGCAGATTACCTTCGAGCACTTCTCGCGAGAAGAAAATCAGCTAGCAGATGCTATAGCTACAATGTCTTCCATGTTTAGACTTAACTGGGATGATGAGGCTCCCCAAATCACCATTGAGCAGATGGACGAACCTGCACATTATCACAAGATTAATACCGAAGAAGTAGTGGACCGACCTTGGTTTCACGAAGTTAAAAGGTATCTCGAGGCGCAAGAATACCCTGAAGGAGCTTCAGTCAACGACAAAAAGTTATTAAGGAGATTCTCAGCTAAGTTCTTTCTGAGCAATGGTATCCTATACAAGCGCAATCATGATTTCATTCTGCTCCGTTGTATGGACAAGGTTGAAGATGAGCAGATCATGGCTGAACTGCACAATGGTACCTTTGGCACTCACTCTAGCGGACATACGATGGCTAAGAAGATACTAAGGGCAGGCTATTACTGGTCTATCATGGAAGCTGATTGCCATCAACATTCCCGTACTTGTCACAAATGTCAAATCTATGCGGACAAGGTACATATACCTCCAGTTCCTCTCAATGTCTTAACAGCTCCTTGGCCATTCGCAATGTGGGGAATCAACATGATTGGAGAGATCAAGCCTACAACATCCAATGGACACCGCTTTATTCTGGTGGCCATTGATTACTTTACCAAGTGGGTTGAAGCAGCTTCCTTCTCCTCCGTTACAAAGAATGTGGTTGCCCTCTTCATCAAGCAGAACCTCATTTTCCGGTACGGTATCCCCGACAGGATCATCACTGACAACGGTACAAACCTGAACAACACTATGATCACCTCCTTGTGCGAGCAGTTCCAGATTCAACATCATAATTCATCTCCCTATCATCCAAAGATGAACGGTGTTGTCGAAGCTGCGAAAAAAATATCAAGAAGATCATTAAAAAGATGACACTCACCTACAAGGACTGGCATGAGATGTTACCGTTTTCTCTTCACGGGTACCGTACCACGGCGCGTACATCAACTGGGGCAACACCCTTTTCTTTGGTATACGACATGGAAGCTGTTTTACCTATTGAAGTTCATATTCCCTCCTTGAGAATCATGAAGGATGCTGGTTTGAGTGAAGACGATTGGATTCAGACCCGACTTGATCAACTTAATTTGATTGATGAAAAGAGACTCCCAGCGGAGTTAAATTTCAAAATCCCCATCAGAGTTAAGTTTTCAAACTCCCAATCCCCAGCGGAGCAAAACTTTGAACTTTAGACCCTCAGCGGAGATGAAACTTTCTTCCCCAACGGAGTCAAATTTCCAACTATCAATCTACAGCAGAAACCATTCAGTTTTCCCCAGATTCCCCAGCAAGTTGTCTTAAAGTATGAGAATCAACCAGATAACAGTTAAACTTTTGTCTTATCCCCAACCTAGGATAATGCCCCAGTATATTGGCATACAACCAAAACTCCTAAATTTTTTCCAAACATGAATAAGCTTTTCCCCCAGAGTCCTGAATTTACTCTCCAGCAGGATAGCTACTCCTCAGCAGTACAACTATTCCTCACAGAGCTTTTACTTCCCAGTAGAATGAAGATTCTCATTCTTGATTCCCCAGCGAAGTTGCCAGAGTCTTCATTACACCCCAACATGAACCTGTTAGATGTTTTAATCCCCTGCAGATCGAAGATTCTTATTCTTGGCTCCCCGCAGAAGCCATCAGAGCCTTCTTTATTCTCCAGCAGATCAAGGTTTTCCTTTGTTTGATCCCCGGTAGAGATCGCCAGAGTTTTCCCTCTTCCCCAGCCGAGTAAGGATTCCCATTGTGTAATCTTCATCCATAGTCATCAAAGTTCTCAGATTCCCCAAGCAGGAAAGTCGTGAAGGATTCTCACATCCTCACAGAAGTTGTCAAGTTTTTGATAATCCCCGCGAGTTGTCAAAGATCTTGGATCTCCAGCAGCGGTCAAGGATTTATTTTACCCGACAGCAGTTAAAGATTTTATTATCTCCAATTATCAAGGATTTATTTTCCTCAGCAAGACGGCGAATCAGCTTACATGCGCAGACATTACATTCATATATCATAAACATGGATAAAACACATATACTGCATCGTACATTTCATGCAACATAACTTTGTGTTTCAGCTAACATTTTACCCTTTTCAGGATCAGATTAACAAAGCTACCAAAATACAGAACTCAGAAAACAGCTTAGAGGTGCTCCAGACACGGATTCTATTCTATTGCTTATTCAGATTCAAAGTTCAGAAAACAGCTTAGGGATGCTCTAGACACGGATGTTATTCTATCGCTAATTTAGATTCAAAGTTCAGAAAACAGCTTAGGGATGCTCCAGACACAGATGTTATTCTATTACTTATTCAGATTCAAAGTTCAGAAAAAAGCTTAGGGATGCTCCAGACACGGATGCTATTCTATTGCTTATGCAGATTCAAAGTTCAGAAAACAGCTTAGGGATGCTCCAGACACGGATGCTATTCTATTGCTTATTCAGATTCAAAGTTCAGAAAACAGCTTAGGGATGCTCCAGACACGTATGCTATTCTATCATTTATTCAAATTCAAAGCTTAGAAAACAGCTTAGGAATGCTCCAGACACAAATGCTATTCTATTGCTTATTCAGATTCAAAGCTCAGAAAACAGCTTAGAGACGCTCCAGACACGGATGATATTCTTTTGCTTATTCAGATTCAAAGCTCAGAAAACAGCCTAGAGATGCTCCAGACACGGATGCTATTCTATTGCTTATTCATATCCAAAGCTCAGAAAATAGCCTAGAGATGCTCCAGACACGAATGCTATTATATTGCTTATTCAGATCCCCAACTCAGAGATGCTCCAGACACGGATACCATTCTGGCGCTCATTCTCTTGATTTTCAACAAACATTATTGGATGGCATCTTTAAGCCCATCCCCAACAATATTCACACTTCCAAATGGCATCTTTAAGCCCATTCTCTCAACTATATTTTGACGAGTGCAAATTTACGGGCACTCTAGTGTCCAATCATCTTTTACCTTCGAGTCACGAACGACAAACTCGCCAATCTAACTCTTCAGGTTCAAGAAGATTGAACAGGGGCAGCTATTGTACCCCAAAATTTTCCCTCTCATTTTATCAAGATTTTCCCCACAAGACTCTTTGGACTCAAGATCAGATTAGGATTTGCTCAGCTCAAGAAATCTCCTTGCACTAATGACCTGAAATTAGGGTTTGAGTTTGCACAAGGATTTTTGGACTTCCAATACCTCATGTGACTTTCATACTTCATGTTGGACTTTTAAGATTGCCCATACCAAGTTTCAAGCCTTGAATCAAATTTTTGCCCAGTCAATTGGACAGTTGACCTAGAAATCAACTGTATTGGGAAAAAAAGTCAACGGTGGCCAATTTACAGTCAAAACTCATAATTTTTGATCCACGTCAACATTATAGACTCATATGAACCATTTTATCAAGTTTGGACCACAACTCCTCAAGAAATTTGATCAGATCATCAAAAGGGCAAAATGGTCATTTTTAGGGTTTTAACTGCAGAAGGGCAATTTCTGATTTTTCACCTAGCCAATGGCAAATTTGGTTCAAGCATGGATTCAAGGACTCAATGGCATCATCTTGACCTAATCACAAGGTTTAAAAGATCTCAAATGCATTAGATTGATAGATGAATTTTCCAGTCAACTGATCAAAAATCAACTATACACTGAAAAGTCAAACTTTGACTTTTTGGTCAAAATCAAGTGCCAAGGGTCATTTTTCATCAATATGTGTCAAAATATGAAACTTGTTCACCAAGAAACCTAATTTTGAAAATTAGGGTTTAAAATGGAAAATTTTCATAACTTAGAAATTTTCTATGTTTTGAAAATTTCTTATTTTTTCCCAACTTTTCCAAACTTTTTCACCATGATGCAATTGGATTCAAAGAAAAATTACAACATGAAGGTTGTAGTACTCCATAAAATATACAACTTTTATTCATAAAGTTTTCCCAAAAGATGCTTGGATCTCAAGTTATGATTTTGTGAACAAGGGTCCATGAAACTTTTAACTTAGTGAAATTTTGCCCTAGTTTAGGCAGGATTTTGACCTATCTTCATGGAAATTTTTTACATAGTTCCAAGTGGAATCTCAAAATTCATTTCAAAGATGGATTGTAGATCATGTTACAAGCTTTCCAAAATTTCACAGAACTCTCCAAGATCATTTGTGGTTAGGGAGAATCAAAGGTTTGAAATTGGCAAATCATCACTTTTGTCCAAGGCATTTTACACCATGCTACAAGTTGCAAAATCTGTCCAAACCTTTCTTGTACTTGTTTTACATGTCTTAAACCCTTCCACACTCAAAAATTGAATGCAAACACATTGGATTAAGGCTTTGTTCTGAGCTTTAGAAGATTACACATTGAATTAATCCATTTTTGGCAAAAAGGCAACAATGCCATTTTCATAAAGTTGGATTTTGGCAATTTTGTTTCCCTTGAGCCTTGAACCTAATCTTTTGCAGAAAACAAAGTTCACTAATATCAGGAAAGGTGTACCAACTCTTAGCAGGCCCCAAGCTAACAAGTACAACCCTTGGCATTGTCAACCTCACCTTTTGCTTCAAAAACAAGTCATGGTGCAAAAAGTCCATAACTTTGTAATCTGATATAACCAAGTCTTGGTAACATTTCAAACAAGTTTTACACATTTCCTAAAGCCAAAAACACGAGCTCACCACCTCTCAAACACCCTTGTACACCAAAAAACCCCATTTTCTGCCTAAATAGGGCAGGTTCTGCAAATCATAAGCCAAAAAAAAATCCACTCGTGCCTTTTGCTCGAAACCAGTTCCAACATACTCCATACAACATACCTAAACTATCCCAACCATTCTCAAGCCACTGTAACTCCATTTTCACACTTCACCATTTTTTCTTTGAAGCTTTGCAGGTTGAGTTCTACAAGCATATTCAGGCTATTTCAAAGCAAGCCAAGCATTGAGGAAGGTTAAGGAACATCAAGCAAGCTCAAAAGAACCCCAGGCCTCACTGAAAGTTGCTGCATTACCATACTCGAGCTTGACTGAAACATGTAAATTTCAAACTTCTATCTCCTTATTTAGGAATCATTAGGCTTAGGTTTGTGAAGCAAAAATGTAGTCCTCATTGTCCTTGAACTGTACATATGCATATAATTCATTTATGTTAACTGAGCTAGGAGTATTTGATAGTTGAACTTTCTGAAAAAACTAGGTCAAGATTTAGGGCCAATGAAATTCTCTCTGGTCTTTGAGAGTTAGATTAAGTTTTTTACATGGTTAGAATCATGTGATCAAGATCTATAACTCTCATGTTGCATGTTTTTGTTTTTAAGCACAAATGCAGGAGATACAAGATTTGAACCATGGCGCGCGTTTTCTGATTCTCAAGGACAGGGATGAAGTGAGTTGGGCTGGGCCTGGCTTGCTTCTGCTTTTTGCACCACCTTCTTTTCTTTTTGCACCCCCCTGGCCCATTTCTCTTATTTTTTATATTTTCTCATTTATTTCATATTTTCTGACTTTTATTATTTTTCTAAATATAAAAAATCACCAAAAACATTTTCTTAATTTTTACATTTTTATTTTAATATTTTTATTATTTTTTTGGGCATAAAAATAGTTTACTAATAATATATACTTTATTTTCCTTAAATAAATTGCAAATAATTTTAAAATACTTACGTATTTTATTTTATTATATTATACACTTAAAAATAATATTGTCATACAAATTTTATTTTTTTTAACATTTTTGTATATATTTTATTTTATTTTCTTGTACATAAAAAATGAATAAATAAATATTTAGAATATATATTTTCTTAAAACAAAATTAGGGTTTCTTCACCCTTTCCAAAAATAATCATATTATTTTCTTTTTTAATACATTAAATAATTTATTTTACATACATAGAATAAATACAAAAACATTTTGCATATTTATATTTATTTGCATATTTAAATAATTGTCTTTTTTATTTATTTGTACAATTAAATTCAATATGGTTGTAATAGTTTTAGGGTTTATTTTTGAGCAATATCCCTTATTCAAACTTGTATCCCCCTCCCCATATAATGTTGTAATAGCTTAGATTTATTTTACGCATTTATCGCTTTCATATACCATGATAGTAAGATTAGGGTTTGTATGATAACCAAAAATCAAAACAAATAGCTTGACTAATACAAGACAAAAATGCATGAAAAATGACAACACAAATACACACAAGCACCCCTAGGGTTTCATCCACTTGTTGCCTTAAAAAGGGCCATGGTATGCATGCTAGGTATCTTGGCAAAATCAAACAAAAACAAAAGATCATAGTCCCTCGATGACGCTATCTTGGTTGCCTATACAAAATGATCTAGTCCCACAAAAACTTGCTAAGATACTTGGCACAATTGCTATCATGGTCATACAATGACCCACGCCCGTCCCGTTTAACATCCAAACACAAGGTTGTTTACCAAATACAATGGTAAAACAACAATGTCAAAGGGTTAAAAATGTGTAGGAAAGATCTTTGAGTAGGGTAGACAACTCCTATTTACTTGATCATTTTGCAAACATCCTTGCTAATTTCAAAACACACAATTTCAAAACATTTCCCAAAACAAACTTTCAAACATTGAAAACATTTTTCAAAAGACAAACACCTTTGTATATATTCAAACAAGAATCATTATAAAGGTTGCCTAAACATAGGCCTCTTTTCAAAATATTTTCAAAACCACACACATAAAGCACCATTTCAAACAATTGAAAAGCAAAAGCAAGTGATCTAAACAAGTAACTAAGAGCCCATGGAAAACCATGGATGAAAAGGGTGCTAGCACCTTCCCTTTTCATAATCTACCCCCCTAACCCAAGAAAACATCTCAAAGGTCTTTCCTGTGCTTTTTGACCTTTCCTTTGGATAAAATAAAAAGTCGGTGGCGACTCTTGCTAAACTGAAACATTTGCGAACACAAACGCAAAACCTCAAGTCAGTTCTCCCAACGTATCACAGTGTCATATACACATATCGAATATAAAAGGAAATAAACACATTAACAACCTTGCCAACTGGCCGACCATGCTCTGATATCACTAATGTAACACCCTCTAAACCCCCGTGTAATATTATAGTATAATCAACTTAAAATGGCATGCATATCAAACGAGGGCGTTACATATATTTCAAAACAAACACAAATACACTAGTCACGCTCATAACACACAATTTAAATCATGTTCCATATAGAAACACATATGCATATCACAAAAAAAATATCTCTATTTTAAAAATGATACCAATAATTGAATCTCATAATAGAAATAATGTATTGAAACATTAGGCACTAAAGGTCACTCATCACATAATCTCAAATACAATATAAAATAAAAGAGAGTATATCAAACATCTCTTAAAACAACATGAGTTCAAACGTTTCCTCGTGTTACATAACTAGAGAATGACTCACAACCTAAATACGGATAAATAAAGAACTAGCTCCTCTGACTAATCCTTGCAAGAAGCACCACTATCTTCGGTACCTGAGCGATGTCATATAAAACATTATTTCAACAGAAGGGTGAGAGAATTCACATCATTATAGAAATATATAGTAATAAGTAATTGATAACATATATACATCAATTGAATTTGCAACACTTTACATATTCATGTATTCAACATTATTCGATCCAAATTCATATGTTTACATATACAACATTGCTAAACAATTCATGCATTCAAAGATAATCAATCACAACTACCACCAATGTAACATTCACATCAATATTGTATATTCCACACTAATTCCTATTTCACACCGACACATGTGACTCAAATGCAAATCAATGCAATGTGCATGTGGTACAATTTGTTATCCTTTACTATTTTTATGTTTAAACTGCGTCCATCTCTCAGACAGATAACCACTAAAAAGCATGACTTTTAAGCTTTAAACGAGTCCTCTAAGTTTGGGATAAGTCACTAGCCTCCACGAAACCAGAAAACATTACCTCTTGATAACATATGATGCATGTGCAATCTCAACAATCATATGCAATTAATACCATCTCTCAATCTTAATTATACAATCATATATCACATAATTCATCACATTTGAATTATCTCACCATTTCACAAAACATACATATTTCATGTCATCATTCATATACAATGCATTCTCATAGCATTAATCCACTCAACACACTACAATAACACATAGCAAACAATGCCAAACAATGTTATTATGATTCTTCATCAATTCACAACATACATATATGAAATTATGGTATACAAATTACACATGTCCTAACACATGTTGGGACATTGATCTCTGCAAAATAATGATGGACAAAAACAACACACTGATACATAACTCATTAGTCTGGAATTGTAATAGATGTTCTAACATCTTATAAGACATGTTAATTAATTAAAAACAAAACTGAACAAAACATAAAGATAATAACACACAAATATGATGTCCCAACTCGATGTACAATAACACCTACTCCGGGGGCTACCAAGTCAGGAAGGAAATTCATTATCAACAGTATTAGTTCAAATCTAAACTCCCCCATTTACAACTTCTTGCCTAATACCTACCCAATTTAACTTCTACCTAGGTTCTCCCTAAATATGAGAAATCGATATCTCACTTCCAAAATCACCTCAGTGATATTTATATCAATTACAACCAGTTCAGTAAAGACTCTTAACTAACAAACATACTTGGATTTGCTTCAAAGCTTCATCCAAGAACAATACACGATTCATTACATACACGATTCTGAATCCGCATAAAACTGTGTGTATCACAATGTATCAAATCGATACAAAGGGTGACTTACAACCCAAGAAAGTAAACGAGTTTCCAAACCTTAAACCATTATTTTACTTTTAAATTTGATACACTCAGTTTAGTTAGTTTTCCCTTGAATTAAGTCGTCCTTTTATAATCTTCAAGGAATTGGATTTGGGCTTTAGAACAACAACTGATGTAATGCATAAAATCGGCAGACACTTCTCCATGAAGATAAGACTTCAATCATAACCTTCCTAATTTAGCTCCATAATTAGAAATTCATCATTCTCCTTGAAATTAACTTGAATCTTCTCTAATCTTCAAACTGAGCGCCACATAGGATAGCATAATATTCTATAATATTTTGCACATGAAATATATTAATTAAATCCAACTATCCAGCTGGTCACAAGCATGATGTCGAATGGCTCTTCATAGGACATCTTCATTTGACATGTTTCTCTGATGATGAAACGTGTTAGATTAACACTTTTGATTTCTTAATATTGGATATATCGTATGGTTACCAAATATTTCCATAATGATCCATATTTGTAACCCACTCAAAGAATCCAAACATCCAGTTATGTCAGTCAAGATACCGGATGATCATAATGAGAAATCTTGTTCAACATCATATTTTTACCAAAATTAGTCAAACCTTTAGAGCTCAAACATTTGGAGCTTTCAATCTCTGCATTTTGGAAAATTTTGGCTAAAACTCCTTTTACACTGTAGATCCAGAAACCTTTGGTAGAAGCTCCTTTTGCACAATTAATCCCAAAAAAATCTAGGAGTAGAAAGTCCTGAAGACATTTCAGCCGAACCAATCCAATATGATTTGATAAGATCAATCTAGAAACATTCCTCATAGAGATAAAGATACTTCCCCTTGATCCAGGACCCTTCATCGCAAGGAGTGGCATAAGACAACCCAGTGTCATAAGAGAACCATTAAGTTGCAACCACCAGTCAACCTAGGGGATCTCACAGTTACACCTAGATAACTCAGAACATAAGACACAATTGTGTTCATAACTCAGATCACAAGAACAAAAGCACTAAAAAATACCAAACTAGAATAGGACATTTCTATTCGACATCTTTGCAAAGCAACTGCAAACACATACCTCAGACTTAACAATATCTGAACAATACAACTCTCCCCCTTTTTGGCCAAAAATTGACAAATAAATCCCTCACAAAACCAGTCCCAAAAGGTACTTATTATAAGATGAAGCGCTTACCACTGATCTAAAAGCAATTGCTTTTAGCTAAGGTGCAACTTTATTTCCATATAGTACGAGCATTTCCAGGGGCTGCACCTAGTTTACTAAGCGCCCATGGGTGGGATGTTAAGCCCTTTCAAATCCATAAGGTTGACGCTGGATATTTTAATTCAATAATCCCCCCCCCCCCCGAGTGTCATCCGGGGGGATTCGAACCCATGACCAAGCTCTGATACCACTTGTAGGATCAAGCACTTACCACTGAGCTAAAAGCAATTGCTTGTAGCCAAGGTGCAACTTTATTTCCATATAGTACGAGCATTTTCAGGGGCTGCACCTAGTTTACTAAGTGCCCATGGGTGGAATGTTAAGCCCTTTCGAATCCCTAAGGTTGACGCTGGATATTTTAATTCAACACTTACCCATACCCGAAAAAAATCCATAAGGACTTATTTTAACATCAAACAACCATAATGTGAGAGAAAGATAAGGAATGACTTAAATAAATACTCAAGTAATTGCATATGAGTTAACGATTCTAGACTGAGTCAGTGGTCACGGTCAAAAACGTTAATTGAGGAATATAGTAAAAAACAATTGTACCTTCCAAAACAACTTTTGACTGCCTTCATTGACTCTGGACTGAGTCTTAATGGGAAAATTTATTTCCTATAAATTTGTATGCATAGCCAACAATCATGCTTTACACTTCCTCCTGACGTGTATAGATTGCACCATCCATACTATTTCCTTGTAAGTCACATGGGAGCAAGTCCTGTATAATGTATTAACATATCTACACATTCTGAAACAAGATTCCACATTTGAGCATCACATGTGTGACATTCCCAATCAACAACCAATGCTTCCATCGAGTCTCGCCTATAATATAGAGAGAACAAGGTCCTCACTTTAAAGGTAATATTCTGCAGAGTAAGCCTAAGAAGCATGTGTACATATGATTCAATAATATTCACATGTCTAGAGCCACACATACCCTTTTAGAATTATTTCTCCTCCTCGAGATGAAAACTTGTTGTATAATAAACTTCACAGTAATAGACAACTATGAGCTTCTCAGGTTCACACTTAAGGAAGGATGTCATAACATCTTATAGAACATCATTAATTATTGTGACATCATGAAGCGCTTCTAAACCAATAGATGAAAGTCAATTCATCTTCTAAATAGACACGACATTGCAACATTCCAACAACATTTGCACAGATTTCACAAGTGCAACAATATGATCACAAGAACCATAACAAGAGATATAAGACCACTAAGAGAAATAAACTCCCGTACTTCTCATGGTCTTTCACTAGAGCCAAAATGATAATACAGAAAATGTAGTCTTTATTTGCAATGAGGCACAAAATTAACCAACTCATCCTTCATCCTTCTGTCTTTTAGACTTTTGCATCGTCCTTCATACCACCAGATGCATCAACTTTTGAAGAGAAACTAACACACATTCCTTGGATCCATGTTTAAATAGAGCTTCCCTTTAGCACACAACCAACTATGCTTATTTGACAAAACTTAGAAGAATCCCCAACACAAAGATCCTTGCACAACTTCAGCAGCTAACACACATCAGAGAACCAAGAGAGAAACAAACTCTCAGACATTTTTAGAATTAAAATTCTTATATTGCAGACTTGCATAGATACGTCAGGAAAATTCACAACTCCCATCAATATATTTACCATTAGTCATATGAACACTTGGATCATAGTTTCCCTTAGATGTCCAAACAGATGATAGGATTACCTCTTCTCAAGTGTAGAGAATACAAGTCATCAATACAAAAAAAACTCTTACATACTCTCTAAAATGAAGAGTTCAGATGGTAGACTTGCACATACACATTTAACAAATACTCAACTCCCGTCAAAGTATTTGTCATTAGTTAAATGCACATCATCACCATGGAACATTTATTAAGCTCCTTACTTCATAGTTCCCTATGAGAAATCCAGATAGAAGATAATACTACCTTCTCACACTAGGTAGAACATTTGGTCTGAATTCCTTCTTTTGCACACCACTTAGCATAAGTGGATTCTTCATCATACCAAACAAACATGGCAGATATACAACTCACAGACCGATCCACATTGGATCAGTGGTTTGACCTTACACTCCACCTCGGACAAAGAAACCTTATTTGGCTGGAGAAGCAACCAACTGAATTGATATTCCAACACTAGTTCAGACATTAAGGACTTAATCATAACTCTTGCAGGAATCCTAAGAAAATAACACTTGTACTCATCCACAAACCATCGACCTTCAAGACCACACCAAGAAGCACCAGGAAATGTATTCTCAAATACTTTCTGCATCAACACATCAGAAAATACACATCAATCGTCATAGCATTTGCCATCAATCAGATGCATACTTTTACCAGAGAAACATTCCCTTACAATTAAACAACAAATAATGTTTTCCTCTCACAATTAGAAGAAAACTTCAACGATGCAGATAACTCTCAACCACTTGAATGATACACACCACAACTGAGAGTTAATCTCCCTTAACTCAGGTTGACATAACTCCCTTGCATACAACCCCTTGGATGTCTTTTGCACTACACCAGAACAAGAGTTCCATGTTCTCATAGACTTGATAAGATATATCAAGTTAGAGTAAACAAACTCCATCCTATTTGTGAAAAACATCCACCAGTCATTTTCTTAATGTCCCCTTCTCCAACTAAGTCAGAAACTATTTCATCATAATAGTCACAAGCAAGATCACACAAATCTGACTTCTCTTGATCAGGAGAATCTTCATATGATAGAGAGAATGTCCTAGACATTTGAACTTGACATTCCCATATGAAGAACCTGGTTGAGAAAATAAATCTCCTATTTGGGCTCAGCTCATGCACTCTTATATCCTTTGATCAGAAATAAACTGACCCAAGGAGTAAAAATATTGATCAACTCTTGACCCACACACATATATAAGATCTATTTCTAGAACAAAATTTTCTAAGAAACAAAACCAAGATGCCCTCTCTTCCAGATCAGGATAAGGTTCCAAACATATATGATCAACACACATTTGTTTAGCACCCAAAGCATCTGTAATGCCATTCCTTTAACCAAGAAAGTTCTGAACAACTTGTCGACATGGTGTTCTAGCATCTGATAGAACATCATTCCAAGGAACACACAAAGATATCCTTTGACAAAGGCTAGAGATTGACCTTTTAGGGTTAAAAACAAAAATAAATTGCTTTTAACTTTCTTTAGATCTCTTTTCGGAAAACTCACTTAAAAGTTCATTTATGAGTGGACTTGAGATAATCCTCAAGTATCTTTGGCAACTTTAATTGGCTGGTTGAAATAACCTCTAAGCATCACTACAATACAAGATACACCTTTAGATAGGAATAAATCATAAGGCTTACTCTGATACCAATTGAAATTCTGGTATACATATTACACATGTCCTAACACATATTGAGACATTGGTCTCTACAAAATACTCATGGACAGAAACAATAGACCAATGCAAAACTCATCAGTCTAGAATCATAATAGATGTTCCAACATCCTATGTGACATGTTAATCAATCAAGATAGTAACATACATATATGATGACTCAATTTGGTGTAGAACAATAACTACTCTGGGAGCTACCAAGCTAGGAAGGAAATCCCTCATTTATAACTTCTCGCCTAATCTCTACCCAATGCAACTTCTACCTAGGTTCTCCCTAGATATGAGAAAGTGATATCTCACTTCCTAAATCACCTCAGTGATATTTCTATTAATTACAACCAGTTCAGTCAAGACTCTTGACTAAAAAACATACTTAGATTTGCTTCAAAGCAACATTCAAGAATAACAAACCATTCATTACCTACAGGCTTCTGAATCTGCATAAAAATATGTCTACCACAACGTATAAAATCAATACAAAGGGTGACTTACAACCCAAGAAAGTACACGACTTTCAAAACCCTAAACCCTTATTTTACTTTTAACTTTGATACACTTGGTTTAGTTAATTTTCCCTAAAACTAAGTTTTCCTTTTATAATCTTCAAGGAACTAAATTCGGGCTTTAAAACAACATCTGATATGTTGCATAAAATCAATATAAACTTCTCCACGAAGATAGGACTTCAATAATAACCTTCCTAATTTATCTCCATAATTAGAAAGTCATAATTCTCCTTGAAATCAGCTTGAATCTTCTTTAATCTTAAAACTGAGTGCCACATAGAATAGCATAATATTCTAGAATATTCTGTACATGAACTATATCAATTAAATCCAACTGCCCAGCTGGTCACATATGTGATGTCGAATGGCTCTTCATAGGACATATTCATTTGACATGTCTCCTTGATAACGAAACTGATGCGTCCGCAAGTGCACGAAAATATCGAAGTAATATAAAAGATTGTTGAACCCATAGAGACCACATAGACCAAGTATGTGATGAAATAATCCCATAGGGGAAGAGATTATAACTCTACTGGAGAAATAGACCCACATACTTTGAATGAGAGACTCCTATTGGGGAATACCTTACAGATAAAACAACTTTCTTACTCTAACAAAGAAAACTCCTTGCATAGGCTACAAAAAGATACATGGCTACCGACTCAAGATAATGGTGAGTTTACAACTAAGGGTCAAAGGTAGACAAAAAGGTACACCAACTTTTACTGATAGTGAACTACCGATTTTTACTTAAGGTATAGATTTCATAACAAACTTCTTTATGAGAATTTTTTGAAGAGATACCATTTGCTGCTGAAATAACATATGGTTGTGGATGAACAAGCTGCTCAAATAAAGAGGCCGCCACTTTCTTTCTTCAAAGGATATTAATAAACACACAAGTTGTTCATGAAGAGGCCTCCGCTTGCTGTCTTTAAAGGATATTAATAAACACACAGGCTGCTCATGAGGAGACCGCCACTTACTGTCTTCAATGGACATTAATAAACACACAAGCTGCTCATGAAGAGACTGCCACTTGATGTCTTCTAAAGATATTAATAAACACACAAGTTGCTCATGAAGAGACCGCCACTTGCTGCGTTTAAAGGATATCGATAACACACAAGCTGCTCGTGAAAAGACCGCCGCTTGCTGTCTTCAACGGGTATTAGTAAACTCACAAGCTACTCATGAAGAGACCACCACTTGCTGTCTTCCAAAGATATTAATAAAACACACAAGATGATCATGAAGAGACTGTGGCTTGCTGTCTTCAACGGATATTAATAAACACACAAGCTACTCATGAAGAGACCTCCACTTGATATCTTCAAAGGATATCAATAACACACAAGCTGCTCATGAAGAGACCGCCGCTTGCTGTCTTCAACGGATATTAATAAACACACAAGCTGCTCATGAAGAGACCGTCACTTACTGTCTTCCAAAGATATTAATAAACAAACAAGCTGCTCATAAAGAGATCTTCTCTTGTTGTCTTCAATGGATATTAATAAACACACAAGCTGCTCATGAAGAGAACGCCACTTGCTGTCATGTTGAGATTCCAAAAGAGTGTTGCAACAACACTACTGGGAAACAAAGTTCATCTTCAATGGGAAAACATGAATACATTCTTCCTGAGGATACCAAGTATTTAAATATGCAAAATAAATGCACTCTCTATCTAGGTTTCACATCCTAGAGAGATCCACGGGGTAGCGTCCGCAAGAGACAAAGCTCAATCCAGGAATAAACTGGAGAGAAAACAGTCAAACAAGACTCCACCCAATGAGGAAACAACTCAATTGGGGATTTATCCTATCCAGATATTTAAATGGAAATATAAAACAAGATTCTTCCACAAGAGTTAACTCAGTGGAGAATTAAAAAGGATGTAAACTTTCTGCTTATGTTGTCACTCTATTTGGAAAGAGGAAATAGGTTACTTGGGGATAAACACAACCAACAGAGATGAACCCAAAAACATAGAGAAATGTGAATGTGAATGAATGATGTAAGTGTGAATGAATAAATGAATGTCATGTATATTCTGACAAAACATACAAAATAGATAAACTGGAGATGAAAAGACATTACAGTATAACCAGATACTCGGCTAACCTCAACAAGATGAGAACATTACTGGAGATAGAATAAAATCCATCGACAGAGCATATTTATGCTACAAGGTTTCAATCCTTCTGGGGAGGAAGATATTTTTCGGGAGAAAACCCAAAGTCCAATCTTCTAACATCAATAATTTTGGATGCCCCAAGTTTACTGCTGATAAGCCGTGTGACGTACGAAAATTCTTGCGAATAACTTCACTTCTAAAATGCCCCAAGTTATATGGTTGATGAGAAGAAATCTTCTCAAGAGGATTTTACAAAATACCTGGAATCCAAAATTTCTAGTGTCTTCAAACTATTAGAGAGATTCGTCGAATCTTGACGTGACTGCCCCGTATTTACTATATTTGGCACAACAAAGTCCTTAACTTTGCCCTATAAGGATAAACAAGCGGTGAAAGCATCAACGGGAAAAGCAATCTGCCCTTGGATATGATCATTCTTGAAATGATTCTCCAATTACTCCATAACGTTTTAGGCCTTAAAAGATTAAACTCAACATTGGTGCTTAAATGTAAGCTTCCTTGATATTAAGCAAATGTTTTACAAGTAAAATTTTTTTTATTCTGAGAATGAAAATTCTAATACAACAGTTATGTAGGTCTTGAAGATTTTTGAAAAGATGTTGCAAAATGGGAATGATTGCATTATTTATTTTGTTTGAAAGATAACAAAAGCATATGATACCAACACAAATATTTTAGCAGAACTTATGAGAGTCAGGAACGCAATCTTGTCGAAGTATGCTTTCGAAATAACCTTGCTTCAATTAAGACTTTTGAAGGTTGTAACGTGGTCTGGTTCACGGTTTTCAGAAAAAAAGGTTTTTAAGGATCAAAATTTATTGGTGCCCACCCATTCTTCGTGATTTTCTCCAGTCCTATGTTCAGTTAATTCAACACTAGTGTTCATTTCTCATAAAAATATTTTGTGATGGTTAAGGAAGTGATAAGGCGTTTCGATTAGCAGTCACCCTTCTTGTGTTTCTGTTTGTAGTCACACGAATTTGTTCTTGACCGTGGACTTTTCTTTGTAGTCCTTTATTTACATTTTTTTTGTTTTCCCTAACTTTTGCCTGAATTAATTCTTTTGAATTGATAGTCTAGCGGGATGCCCTACTTTTTGCCTAAGTCTCTTGTTTTCAAGTTTTCGACTTAGCAGACTATCTTTTTTCTTGATTTTTAAACAAAACGTGTGACATTTGCTTATCTTTACTTGTTGAGAGGATTATGACTGCCTCGTTTCTTGATGGATGAGGGATAACCATTGTGGTTTTGCATCTTCTGGCCTCATGATATATGAAGGATAGCCATCAATGTTTTCTCTTCTGAAATATCTTCCTTATGAATTTTGAACACTCGATCAGATTTACTGAAAAATATCCTTCCCCACGTTAAAATTAAGGTTTTTTTGTATAGAAAAGAAACTCCTACTTCAAGGCTCAAAAGGGGTTATCAAGGGACTATCTTCCTTATATCTTTGGTGTTTAGGGATTTGAAATAATGCCTGTACATCCTCAGTAAGATTTTATCCAAAAGCATAAAACCAGAGATTTTTGCATTTTTCGGATCATCATCCCCCCTCTAATCTCTGCCTAGGAAAGAGAATGGGCAACATGTTGGTATCATAATGCAAAAAGCAATTTAAAATTTTAAAACAGATATGAGTGAAACGAATGAATTTCTTCAAGACATGCATACTCATTGTATTAAGATAATCATTCAAATGTAAACAAGTTCTTACATGCAAACAAAGCTTTAACAAACATGAAAGATTACAAGGGAAAGTAGTAAAAATGATAATAAACTGAGAAGAATATTTCCATCTGGACTTGAGCTGAAAACATCCTTCAAAATTCAGAGTAAACATCAATCATGTTTACTCTTCGGAAAATGCTTGATTTGAACTTCGAAACCGATGTCCTTGAATGACAATATACCACTTCTGACAAACTTTTGGACTTCAGCTTTCAATGAGTAACAATGTTCAATGCTATGCCCAGGGGCTCCCTGATGTAAGGCACAAGTTAAATCAGCTTTGTAGTACCACGACATCTTCTCATGAACCTTCTGTGGAAATCGAGTCTGAACCAAATTCCTCTGTATCTGGATAGAAAACAACTTTGTATAAGTCATTGGAATTGGATCAAATTGAATTTTCCTCCGATTAGGAACTTGCTGATTCTGTTGATGAACTGGAGCTGAAGAAGGTAAATTGAACACGAGGATGATAGGAGAAACATGATCATTCTGGCAATGATTAATTCTTCCTCTGGCTCTTTTCTTGGAAAATTTATTATCAAACTTCTTTACACCACTAGCTGTGCCACCATCTTCATATAAACATCCCTTTCAGACATCTTCTTCTAGACGCACTCCCACATTCACCTTATCAAGAAAGTCACTAGGTGCATTAATTATCATCTTTTCATGAAAGAATGATTTCAGAGTTTCAGTGAAGACCTTTTCCATTTATTCTTCCTTCCTAAAAGGATTGACTTGGGCGGAAACCAAAATTTCAATCAAACCAGTTAAGTGCTCCATACTAGCTTTCAAATTAGTCACCTCTCCGTGGAGTTCAGAAACTTCTTTCTTGATATTCTCCATTGTTCTCTTAGCGCGAGTGTTGTACTGGTGAGACCAAAGGAAAAATAAGACTTGGAAATGACCTTTGAAAGTGAAACAAAAATGTAAAATGATTTATGATATGCAAAATAGAGTTTTTATTTGATTTTCAAGGAACTCGGGATATTAAGTTATAAACATCTAAGTATGAAGATAGAAGATGAATTTTAAATTGGATCCAAACATTGATCAAGTTATCATCAAGATCAATAATCCATTTTGGTGGATTATATTTTTCACCCCATCAACACCCAAGATCCATTGAGTTTGACGAAACTTGTGTTGTTTACAAAGAAAGACCTCCAAATTCTTTGAAAATCAAGTGAAAAAGGGTTTCATGGATGCATGAAGGCATGGCTATGCAACAACCACAAGCAAGGTCACAAACAAAGTTGAAAGATTCAACGTCACGAGCATGGAGTCAAAGGTAAAGACCACCCTAAGGTATGTACTAAAGGTTTAATCACACATGTAAAACAAGGTTCTAAAATTTCCTATAGTCTACAATCCTCCATCAGATATTTCCAATGTCCCGATTACTCGGTAATAAGAAATATTCTCAAGAGGAACTCGTTTGAGTGCAGCACCGCGTGATAACTACTTCCGGATTACTCCATTATAGTCTTAACACTACACCTAAGAGGCCAAGATGGGTTAAGGGTTCTACGGTTCTCAACTTCTCTGGCTCCCAGGTCGACAGCAATAACGTCTTCCCGATTACTCGGTAAACAAATACTACAGTCAAAGGGGCTTCCACCGAGTGAGGGATTTCATGCCTCCTTCTTCAGGATTACTCCCTCAAAGTTAACATGACTATAACGCTCGTCCTATTCCTAAGTGTAACTTAGTTCGGGTATGGGACTTGTCCTTTATAAATATCATGAACACCCAAATAACAACAATATATAACATATAATCAAACAAACAAATAATAAAAACAGATACAATAAATTAGGCTTAACCCACTTAGGGATGAACCAACAAGAGGTCAATATGTCCCTAGCAGAGTCTCCAATTCTGTAGCGGTGAAAATCGGAGATCAAACTATTAATTAACTTGACTCGCAAAGTAAGAGTTGACATCGCGCTTTATCATTTCCAAGGGAAAAGGGAAAAGATCGAAATAAAACCCTTAAATATGCAATGTAAAGTAATACTTAAAAGTAACGAAAATACAATGCGTTTTTGAAAGAGATCTAAAGTTCGGGGTTGGTTATGCAATGGGAAGGTATTAGCACACAATGCATCTACGGTACGCCGCAGAAACCTTTTGAAATATTTGTTTTTGGTTAAAATTGTTTATTTGATTAAAATGGGTATGGGCGAGATTTTGAAAATACGACGACCTAGTGTCAAAGTTTTGACTTAAAAGGTTGAGTTTTAAAATTGAGTCTTTTAGGAAAATTAACTTAAGATTAACAAAATAGTAAAACAAAAATGAATGAAGGGATTCACAAAATCATATAAGATATGTTCGATGACATGAAGTCAACAAATTTAAAACATTTCCCTTGAATTTGGTGTAAATAATTTAAATGATTAAATAAACAGAATAAAAGAAAGACAAAATTAAACTAAAAAACTTTTTATGGCATTTTATAAGGACGAAGAAAGTAAAATATAAAATAGAGGTGTAACTAAAAGGTTATTTAAACTAAATTAAAATTTTAAGGTTACTAAATTAGAATTATTAAATTGAACTTAAACTAAATAAAAATTCTAAAATTTTCCAAATATTTCTAAACTAACTAAAAAATTCCAAATTTACTAAATTAAATAAAAAAAATAAAAATTCTAAAATTATTAAATTAAATCTAAATCAAACAAAAATTATAAAGTTATTAAATTAAATCTAAATCAAATTAAAATTCTAAAAGTCTAGAATTACTAAATTAAATATAAACCAAATAAAATCTAAACCAAATAAAAATTATGAAATTCTACAATTACAAAATTAAATCTAAATCAAATGAAATTTTAAAGTTACTAATTATGATTCTAAACTAACTAAACGTTTTAAAGTTATAAAATAAATCTAAACTAATTAAAGAATTCTAAATTAATACTAATTTAAGACTAAACTAAATTAATTATAAGATTTACCAAAATTTTTTTTGGGAAATAAGGTTAAAGAGCTAACGAAAACGAAATATAAATGCTTTGGCAAGGTGTTGAACTCAGGTCTCTTTGATTGCAGCATACATGCATTGCCAACCGAGCTGTGCTATTTAACTGTTATAAATATGTTTTTTAATGAAATAAAAGGTGATGACGATAGAGTGATTGGGCCAAGAGGCCCAATAGGGATGACCCGGTTGGGAAGAGGAAAAGAAGGGTTTTAAAACCCTAGAGTGTCGTATTTTTGTTGTTGTCTAGCATTGGGAAGGAAAAACAGATTAATCATATTGTTGTTTCCAATAAAAACAATTAAAAGAAAAAAAAGAGGATAAAATACTCCTTTCTCTCTCTCTCTCTCTCTCTCTCTCTCTCTCTCTCTCTCTCTCTCTCTCTCTCACTCACGGATCTCATATCATCTTCATCAAGTCTACTTCAACCATTCATTTTTTGCTCAAACAAAACATCACCACCAACAATTCTTCTTTCTCTCATTTGATTCATCACCGTCATCTTCCTCTTTTCTTCAGAGCTCGATAATCACACGGATCCAACTCCTCCAACAACTCTGTTTCCCACTCCATATCATATTCTTCTCCTTCGTCATCATCCCTATCCAATGCAGAAACTCTAGCCTCTCTAGCACCACTAACACTACCTCTATCAAAATGCAAGCAATCGATGTTCAAAGTATAAAAAACAGGTTTTTGATTCAAACGACAAGTTCTTGGTTTGGTCATGTCATGGCCTCTTAATCATTACTCTTTCAACATTCACGGTTTCACTCGTATTCTATTTTTGTATTTCTTCCTAACTGTTTCACTAGATGTATTCGAGTAAACGACTAGGAAAAACAACAAGGAAAAACAAACGACAATACTAGATGTAAAATAGATCAAATTCTACAATATGAAACATATGAGAGGGATAGAAGGTTTCCAATGCATAAATGGTTTTCTCCAGGTCCAGGTATTACGATTTCCTTACTTCCAGTCCTTCGTTTTTCTCGAATTCATTTACTCTCGCGTTTGCATATAAACTGCTATAGATCTGCGTGGACTGTGTGTATCTTGTTATTTATCTGCGGACTGTTAGATTCTCCGTGTTATGTTGGCCTCTTCGTCTTTGTTAATCCGACTTTGTATGTTGCTGAGATGTGAGGTTGTAAAGGATTTTTGGGTATTCTTGTTTATGTTACAATACAGGTTTGATGGATTGTTATGATTTTGAAGTGAAGGTGATGATAGAGGATTAAAGTTGCTCTATTTTTTTATGCGGGGTGAGGGTGAAAAGGGGATCTCGGTAGAAGGTTTGTGGAAAGTTTTTGTAGCTTAAGGTATGAAGGAAAAACTATGATAACTTGCAAAATTACTGATTTTTTTTGGTTTGCCCGAATCTTTTTCTCTCACTAATATTGTAGGAATTAGGTGACAATCTCCCCCTGCTTTTCACCATTTTCTTCTGTTTCTATAGTGAATGTCTGATAGAATTTGAGGGAAAATTGGAGCCAAATATGAGTTAAATTGTAGTTTATGTAAATTGCCTTATGCTTTCTTGATGCAGGAAAAATTTAACCATTATGGGTAATGTTTGGAGCAGTTTGCAGAAAGTTTTGGACTTTTGGTAGGCTACTGTTTGGACTGATTTGCTTGGTGTATTATGCAGATTTTGATCTGTCTTTTGCAGGGCTGATATGCAGAGCGGACAACAACATTTTTGGAGTGCAGATTTTGGACAGTTTAGGTGCAGATTTTGCAGCAGGTTTTTTTTTTTGGCAAGTTTGATGGTAGAATTGCAGCAGGGGCAACAATATGACCTTGTAGGTTTAGGGACAATTTGGTGTAAAAGAGAGTTTGAGCAAATGACATGAAGACTTGTGCCAAGATTGGAATAAGACTTAAAATTTCTTTTTGTAATTCTTTAAATTTATTTTGTAAATGTATGGATGAATTTTATTTGAATGATGTAGTGAAATTGTAATTTAATGGACTTGATAGAAATTGCAATGAATATTTTCTTCTTTTTTTTTTGAAATTTTCCTTTGGATGTTGCATATGCATGAACTTTGAACGAAACTTGAGACTTGAATAGGTCATGAATGATGATGGTTGAATCTTTGAATGAATTTGAAGTCTCTTGAATGATTCTTGAATACAACTCTGTTTTGATAAAAAAATGTTGTTAACTTTGAATCATGAGTGAAAATATTTATCTTTTGTGCTTGTATGAATCTTGGATAATATTGGAATGGAGTCTTGATCCGTTCTTGAATAAACTTGAAATAATGCGCCAAATTGGACCTTACATTCGGGTGAATGGATCATGGTACATGTCTTGGAATCTCGAATCAATTATGATACATGTCTCAAATTTACTCTCATGAATGAGGTTTGAACTTAGAAATGGACAATTGAATCATGGCTAGCTTGAAAACCTTGAAAAAGGATGAATGTGTTTGAAACCTTAAATTAAATTGAATTTAATGACATCTTGTATGCGAATATTCAATTCATGGTAATTTTCAATACAATCCAATAGCGATTAAGAGAACAATAATTCCTTGAGAAATCAAATTCCATTCAATAATCACCAAATGCTCAGACTCAAGTGATTCAAATTTCGAATAATAAAGCGACCAATGAATTTCCAAACTCCATCTCTTATTTTCATGAATAATCTCCACGTAAGAATCAAGTATCTTGAAAAAATGGTTATGACATGAGTTAAACCTAGGAGTTAAGAACATTCTAAGTCAAGAAATGACCCATATTGATTCAATAAATTTTATGATCTTTTATGCATAATTAACTCTCGATCCTTGAAGAGAACTTGTAGACGACATCACTCAAGACAATATGCAAAAAGAATCGCCTCAAAATGTTGAGAATAGAAGAAATTATGATCCTTGGAAGTTGGGTACAACTGTTTTGAGATTAGGTCAAATTCCCCAGAATGACCTCTAAAGTATTTGTACTTTTGATGATCCTCCGCACATAATCAGATTTTGACTGGTAAAGAGGAGTTGGAGATGACATCAACGAGAGATATATGCAAAAATAGCCATTCAAAAATATTGAATAATGAAGAAGTTATGATCGTTTGAACTTGATCCTGCAAAAAGTTGGCTTTTGGTCGAAGTGCTTTAAATCTTCTCACGGAGCCTAATCTTTTCTTGCATTCCAAGACGCATTGATGCACATGTGAACCAATGATGATGAAATCTTGTTTGTGCTCTACGGAAGTTGTGGAGAAGCTTGAGACCACTTATCGAACAAGGCGTGGAAATAAACACATGATCCTCTGAATTTCCAAAAGACATCTTTGATCAAAATGAGATTGAATGATGCTTGAGATTCTATGCTCTAAGATTGGAGGTTGTGCCTTGACGAATCAATATTCGAAAATCCATAATCAATCGTGATTCTCGCTTGGGAGACTCAAAACCCTAATTGAGGTGTGACGCCTCATGGTCCTGATTCAGACCTGTCTCTGCACATGAAACAAAAGAAAACACGAACATACACCTTTGTATGCGATTAGAAGTTAGTGATACATAGGCTAAAAATATTTAAAATACTTGATAATCTCTGCGTAGGAAATGATCAAAGGTGAGAGGTTAAAACCGACCTTATTTCATGAACTTGATTATTTTTAGTAAAAATGAAAATGAAGATGGGATCTTAGGTCAAAATTGGGGTATGACACATTGCTCTGCTTGCTTATGGGTTGTTCTTATTTCCGAATATCGACAACTTTGTGGATATCAATGCCATCAGGATATTTTTGATAAGGAATCCAGACCCTAGATTATTAGGAGATTCTTATTACTCCATTCATCTTCAAGATTCTTACCATGGAGGGATGATCATTTGTTGCACACCTTTACTGTATCCGTGGCTTATTTCTCACTTACCCCGGTCCGATGCTTTCTGGGATGTCAAGAAGGACCCTCGTTGGGCTCCAAGGATTATGGTCCTCACTCATTCAGATATTGTTTGGTATCATCAGGCTTACCATGATGTAAAGATTTTAAATAGTGTGGTAGTTTCCCCAATGTACCTCTTCTTGGTATAAAGGGAGGAATTAACTACAATCCCGTCCTTGCACGATGATAGCTTGGATATCCGATGAGAGATAATCCAAATAGTACTCATCTGAGTGGTTTCTCTCTAAAAGAGGGGGAGGATCATAAGGAAGCTAAGGAGGAGTTTGCAAAGGCTTGGCGCCATATTCAGAGGAAGAGTAGAAAAGACTAGGGACCTAGATGAGCTGTTTATTTAGAGCCTTATCTCTGGTGGGTACAAGCAAGGGCAGTCCAATTAAAGATGTCGTATTCCCGTGAAGCACCTATGGATGATATGTTTGTGAAAACCACTCCTCCCTTTTTAGATGATGCAGAAGAGCTTCAGCTTGCCCTAGTCAGGATGCAGCAGGAGAAGGAGGCTTGGAAGAATGAGTGTTAGACTTTAGAGTTGTCCTACCAAGAAGACTTGAAGGAGAAGGATGACTTGATCAAGATTCTTGAGAGTCGTGTTGTAGAGATGATGGAGAGACAAGAGGATTTATTTTCCTCTGGAGCTCAGTCAGGATTTAGTCATTCACTTCCCGAATCTGCTAATTGGAAAATGGTTACCGATAGGTATGCAGAAGAGAACAAGCAGTTGAAGGCTCAAATTGCAAGACTCACAGGAAAGCGTCAATTTATAGAGAGATCTGCATCGAATTTTCTTTCTTAGGACCGTAGATTCTATCCTCTTTTGTACTTGGGGTTGTTGAAACTTTCATTAAAAGTTGTAATCCGTTTTAAAGTTATTATAATAAGATTTTCAGTATTTCAAAAATGTGTTAGTACTTTAGTATTTGCAAATTTTCTACAATTATTTGAGTCCCTTGAAGTAATAATAATAATAAAATAAATCATGTGCATTGCATATCATGCATCATCTTGTACATATTTCTCGAATTTTTGTTTATACCCAGGTGTCTTACTGAATTTCTCTACTTTGTTCAGCATGTTCTCTCACCGATACAACACTCGAGCTAATTCAGGGAAGAAAATGGAGAATCTTGAACAAGAGAATCGTGAGTTGCATGAAGAAGTTACTGCTTTGAAGGCCGGTATTGCCAATCTGACTGTTTTGATGGAATCATTGGTGGCTGCTTAGAATCAGCCACCAATTGCTCAGCCTCAACAAACAACAAATGCTTCTGAAGGTCCATTAGTTCCTGTTTCTGTTACCCTAGTTACTGATGCTCAGAACCATATGCCTCAGGGTTACCCGTGGGGAATGCCTGAAAAATTGATGCCAAAAGGTTTTAATCCTGATACTTCATTTGTTCTAGTTGTGCAAACTGCTGCTACTCTAGCACCTCTTGTGGTGCATATTACTCATGCTTCTAGAAATGAGATCCACTATACTTCACCTCCTTTGGTTGTTAATGATGAATTTTATCGTCATGTTCCTTTACCAAGTGAAAGTGTGGGTTTCTATAACCGGTTGGATGAATTTCAAGACCAGTTCAATGAGATGCATAAGAAAATGAAGGCCCTTCGAGGAAAAGAATTGTTTGGAAAAAACGTCAGTGAGGTCTGCCTGGTTCCCAATGTAAAGGTGCCAGCTAAGTTTAAAGTGCCGAAATTCGAGAGGTAAAGGGAAAATCTTGCCCTCATGACCACCTTGTGATGTATATCAGGAAAATGTCTACCTATATTGATGATCAACATTTGTTCATTCATTTATTCCAAGATAGATTAACTGTTGTTGCTCTGAAGTGGTATATGAGTCTAGATAGTAGCAATATTCACACCTTCAATGATCTAGGAGAATCCTTTATCAAACAGTACAAGCACAATATGTTCATGGCACCTGACCGTGACCAGTTAAGGGAAATGGCTTAGAGAGACAAGGAGTCATTCAAAGAATATGCACAAAGGTGGCACGGGATAGCTGCCCAGGTGGTGCCACCTATGGAAGAACAAGAAATGAACAAGGTCTTCCTGAAAACCCTTGGATCATTTTATTACGAAAGGATGATCGCCAGTGTGCCAACTGATTTTACCTAAATGGTAAGCATGGGTATTCGTTTGGAAGAAGCCGTCGGAGAGGGGAGTTTGACAAGACATGAAGGGACAAAGAAGCGGTCATACGGTTTCTATCGAAAGAAAGAAAGTGAAACGAATGCTGTTATTGGAGAAAGAAAGATTAGACCAATTAGAAGGCATCAATGGTACCAGCAATAAGTTGGTTCTATGACTCTAGTCGTTAATGTAGCTCCAACAATAGTTGCCTATCAGAGACCACCTCCTCAGGGGAATCAAGGGCAAAGTCATAAGAGAGAAGCTTTTGACTCCATTTCAATGAGCTATGCAGAGTTACTCCCGAATTTTATTTAGAAGAAGTTGGTTTAGAATAGGCCTCCGCCTACTGTACCTTTACCTTTACCTTGGTATTATAAGGCATACCAGACGTGTGCTTTTCATCAGGGAGCACCAGGGGACAATATTTAGAATTGTTATCCTTTGAAATCTGAAGTACAAAAGATGGTGAGATATGGCCTTTTATCCTTTAAAGATGTTGGCCATAACGTGAAAGATAATCCTTTGTCATAGCATGGAGGAGCAAATGTTGTAAACATGGTTGTTGGTTGTCCAGGGGACTTTCGGATTTTAGATATCAACCTGGTTAGAGGAGATTTGGTAAAGATGCATGCCGACCTCTGTGAGTTTAGTTACTATACGCATGACTATGCTGATTGTGGTATTTGCAGTACAGATATCCAAGGTTGTGATAAGATAAAAGCTTATCTTCAGGAAATGATGGACGAAGGCCTCATTCATATAATCAAACCAAGGGAAGAGTACGAAGAAGATGTGAATATGGTCTTTAGATGTCTTGTAGAATTCCGAATTTCTGACATAAGTCATATGAATTCTGATTTGGTACAGTTGCACGCTACCTTATGTCACATGGATAGTCAAGAAGAACACCATTATAGGTCTTGCCAGATTTGCTGTAGAGATTCTCGTGGTTTATCCATAGTGAGAAAGGGTGTTCATTTATTTTTGGACAATGGTACTATCAAAGTTTCAGGCAATAGAGATGATTACAATGGGATTAATGTGATTGAAGATTGCTTGGCTGAGACTATGTCAGATGATGAGTATGCTTCTGCAGAGGAATTCTTTTCCTCAGTTAAAGATGTGTTTTCCAACAATGATTCTGTGATGTCTAAGTATTCTTAAGAGGGGGTGAATGTTATTGTTCCTTGTTTTGGTGTTCCTGCCCCTATAGAGATTGAGTACCATAGCAAACCTATTGTTGCTCCAATGGTGATTTGCTAGTTGGGTACTGTTTCTTACAAATCAAACAAAGTAGTGCCATCCAAATACAATGCTATAATCTTGGAGGATGGGGTGGAAGTTCCTGTCCAACCTTTGTCTGATGTCAAGAATATTGCTGAAGCCATCTGAGTGATCCGCAGTGCCCGTGTTTTCGCACCTGTCATTCGAGGGAATGTTAATGCTGATAAAAAGGTTGTTGAAGGTACTGAACCCAAGAAAGAAGTGGGGGAATATAGAGGTACTACTCTGGAAAAGGATATGGATGATATATTGAATATTATCAATATGAGCGACTACAGGATCGTTGATCAATTGTTGCAGACTCAATCAAAGATATCTATTCTAGCTTTGCTAATTAATTCTTCTGCCCACGGGGAATATTTGATGAGAGTATTGGATTAAGCTTTCATGGAAAGTGATATGCCTTTGGACCAATTCAGTAATATCGTCAGGAATATTACATCATGTAATAACCTGAGTTTCTTTGATGACGAGCTGTCTGACGAAGGAAGGAATCATAATTTGGATCTCAATATCTCCATGAAATGCAAGATCGATTCATTGTCCAATGTGATGATTGATAATGGGTCCACTTTAAATTTTATACCGAGGAGGACGCTCATGAAGCTGAAGTTCCAAGGAACCCCCATGCGCCCGAGTGTCATAATTGTGAAAGCTTTTGATGGATCAAGGAAGTCGCTTATCGGGGAAGTAGATTTTCCTATTCACATAGGACTGAACCTATTTCAAATTAGTTTCCAGGTTTTGGATATTGTTCTCACTTATAGTTGTTTACTAGGACGACCGTGGATCCACGAGGCAGGGGCTGTTACTTCAACTTTGCACCAGAAGTTGAAGTTTGTTCATGAAGGAAAGGTGGTTATCAAAAATGGAGAACAAACATTGTTAATATCTCATTTATCCTCTTTCAGTGTTGTGGAAAAGGATGAAGCTATTTTTGGAACTCAGTTCCAAGCTTTATCCATTGATAATGTAAGAGAAAATGATAATTTTATAGCTTCGTTTGAGGATGCTCAGCAGGTAGTGCGTAATGGCCCTAGTAAAGCATGCAGGCAGATTGTGGATCCGCTTGTGAATAAGAATAGAGCTGGTTTGGGATTCTCTATGAAGAATGGTAAAGGTGAGGTTCTGAAGACGAAGTCTGCTTTGGGAAAATATCAGGATATCTTTCACAGTGGAGGTTATCTTCATCCAACTGTTCCTAGGATCAATTCTATTGTGGAAGGTGAAGCAGAGCAGGAGATTCCGAACTACGTGACGCATGGAGTTAGAGTCCAAAATTGGATGACTATTGATGTTCCCTCTTGCATTTATGTATCAAAGTAATTTGTCTTTTGTTAATCTTTTCAAAAAATCTTTCACTCTGCCCAAAGTGAAAGTATTGATGTTGTATGGGCTTATCTATTGCTTTGATGTTTAAAATAAATAATAAAAGTTGTCTTTAATTCCCAAATTGTGTCTTTATTTTCTAATTTTTCTTGGAAAATGGTAATCAGAAAAATCCTTTCAAAATAAATAATAATTGTAATTGAATCTACATAATCACTTGCTATATGTGTCAGTTTCTAAAAGCAATCATAAATCATATGTGTATATTAGTTAAAAAACCCGTTGAATACAATGACCCTGCACCCTCTCTCAACTTTGAATATCCTGCGTATGTGGCCAAAGAAGAAGAATATGATGAAATCCCAGAAGAGGTTCCACGGTTGCTTGAGCATGCGGAAATTTCCATTCAACCATATAAAGAGTCATTAGAGACAATCAATTTAGGTTCAGGGGAAGATCCAAAAGAAGTCAAGATTGGGGCATTGCTTCATCCCGACGTGAAGAGCAGGTTGATTGAATTATTGAAAGAGTATGTGGATATATTTTCTTCGTCTTACTAAGACATGCCTGGTTTTCATACTGATATTGTGGAACATTATTTTCCGCTAAAGCCAGAATTCCCGCCAATCAAGTAGAAATTGCAAAGAACTCACCCTGATATGGTAGTGAAAATTAAAGAAGAAGTTTTAAAGCAAATTAATGTCGGTTTTCTTGTGACATCAGTGTACCCTCAGTCAATCTCCAATATTGTTCCAGTACCAAAGAAAGATGGAAAAGTATGCACGTGCATCAATTATAGAGATTTAAATAAATCTAGTCCAAAAGATGACTTTCCATTGCCACATATTGATATGTTGGTTGATAGTACAACAAAATTCAAAGTCTTCTCGTTCATGGATGGATTTTGTTGATATAATCAAATTAAAATGGCTCCTGAGGACATGGAAAAAACAACGTTTATCACACCCTAGGGAATATTCTGTTACAGAGTGATGCCCTTCGGGTTGTAGAACGTTGTTCCATGATCTAATGCACAAGGAAATTAAGGTATATGTTGATGATATGATTGCTAAGTCCCAGACTGAAGAAGTGCATATAGAAGATTTGTTGAAATTGTTTCAGTGTTTTAGGAAGTATTGTCTCCGCTTGAATCCAAATAAATGCACCTTTGGTGTCCAATCAGGAAAATTATTAGGTTTCATTGTCATCCAAAAAGGGATTGAAGTTGATCCTGATAAAGTCAAAGCAATTCAAGAAATTTCAGCACCAAGAACTGAAAAGCAAGTTAGAGGCTTCCTTGGGCGTTTGAATTACATTTCCAGATTTATCTCCCATATGACTGCAACGTGTGAGCCGATCTTTAAGTTGTTAAAGAAAGATCAGGGTTGTGTGTGGAGAAATGATTGCCAAAGGGCATTTGAAAGTATTAAAGAGTATCCGCTTGAACCTCTTATCTTGCTTCGGCTATTGAAGGAAAACCATTGATTATGTATCTGACAATGTTAGATAATTCTATAGGCTGTATTTTGGGGCAACAAGATGAAACAGGGAAGAAGGAGTATGCAATTTATTATTTCAACAAGAAGTTCACTAACTGTGAGTCACAATATTCTATGCTGGAAAATACATGTTGTCCTCTAGCCTGGGCGGCAAAGCGGTTGCGGCAATATATGTTGAATCATACTACTTGGTTGATTTCCAAAATGGATTCAATAAGTATATTTTTGAAAATCCTGCTCTTACTGGAAGAATTTCCCGTTGGCAGATGTTCTTGTCTGAATATGATATTGAATACCGTACTCAGAAGGCTATAAAAAGCAGTGTGTTAGTAGATTATCTTGCTCACCAACCAGTTGATAATTATCGGTCCGTTAAATATGATTTCCCTGGTGAGGATGTGATTGTTGTACCCCAAAATTTTACCTTCTATTTTCACACAAGACATACTACTAGAGGTTCTCAATTGCTCAAGGTTGACCAAGAATTGACCAGACAATTCTCCTCCTAAGGCAATGAACCCCCAACTAGGGTTTCAATTTTCATCAAGATGGTTGAGCTCCAAGGATCCCAAATGTTCTCCATTGTCCTAATATGTCCTCAAGATCATCCATGCCAAATTTTATGCCTTGAACAACAAGTTTGCTCAGTCAATTGCTCAAGTATTGGAAAATCAATTATGCTAGGTCAAAAGTCAACTGTTGCCCATGTATAGTCAAACTTCAAGATTTTTGGTCAACATCAACATTTTAAAGTAATATCCATCATTTTATCAAGGATTGATCATGATTCCTCAATAAATGCTCTCAATTTATCAAAAGTCAAGAATTGCCAAATTAGGGTTTCGATAGGAAAAGTCAACCAAAGTTTGACCAGGCATAACTTTCACACACTTCATCCATTTCCCCCCAACCAAATCTCATTTTGAAGAGAATCCAATTCCCTACAACTTCTATTCATCCCTCAAGTTTAAGAAATGCACCATTTGAAATATAGAAGTTTATACATTATAGGTTATTTTGAGAAAGTTAATAAAAGCCACTTTTTGCCAAGACCTTTAACATCAAGATAACATCTTCAAATGAAAAATTGATCAAAAGAGGGATTGAAGTAGACCTCTTGGTATTTCCAAAAAGTCCAGTATCATCATCATGAGATAAAAATTGAGCAAGTAATGGCTTTCCCAAGTTGGGAAAATTTGGGAAATTTCAAGAAATATGCATTGAGCAAATTTGAGTTTTTAAGGCAATGGCTCATTTTCTTGGACTTCAAACATCTTCCTAAGAGTATAGAGGACTCCTAAAACCATTTTTTCATAGTCTTGATTTTATTTGAATTTTATATTAATTTTATTTAGTTAAAAATCAAATAAATCAAGATTATTACAAACAATATCGTTAAGGCTTGTTTCAATGCATGGAGGGGCCCCAATTTTCGTGTGCAGCAAGGCCAACATGTCCACATTCATGCATGTTTGAAAAATAGACAAAATCCCATAACTTTGGCCAAGGTTACAAATGGAAATTCATGGCATTCAAGCAATTGGTTATGGTTGTTAGAAACTTGTTTTTTTGTCTTTCCTCATCCCTATCTATATAAATAAGGCATTAGCAAGAATCAAGCACGCATACATAGCTTGGGGAACCCCTGCTAGTTTTGCAAAAAAAACCAAATTTGTCAAATTCGAATTTCAGTATCTAGCCTGTTTGAATCCCAAACAAGGATCCTAATTCATTCCTGGACACTCCCCACAAATCACGGTTTGCTCTTGTTTTTTTCAATCTCATTTTCATTCATTTATGTATTATAAACATGATTTGACTGCATATTTATGTTTGTGATCATCATGAGAATGTTTCTGGATGTTTTATTTTGAGTTTGAGTATAGATATAGAGATCCACCATTGTTGGGGTTCCGAGATTCCAATTTGGGGAACCTGACTTAAAGGCCAAATTGGATGAAATTAATGGTACCAATAAATTCAGGAGGAAGATTGCAAGCGATCCATGGCCTTGGTTGATGTTTTTTCCGTGTGTATAATGATTTTGAATTTTATAGGACTATAGCTACAGATGTAATCTGTCACTATAGGCTTTAGCAACAGCAGTGTCCATCACTAAAAGCCTGGTTCAATCTGAACTAAGAAGATGAAGCATGGCAGCCTTTCATTGGATCATTCAAACTGCGCGTGATTTTTTAATTTACCTTATATTAACTTAATTTTGTATTTGTTATTTTGGTTTGGTTTTGTATAACGAATGGCAAGACAGCTCAGATGATGATGAGGCGTGTGTATAAGGGAAAGGACTTGGGTTCAAGTCCCACGTCCATCATATTATTTTTCTAACAATTATCAAATGCAGATTTGGTGCATGCATTAGCCTGGGGTTCACCTTGCACCCTACCATCAGTACCATCAGATCATACTCAACCTGGATCCAGTGCCTCCAACAAGTAGTCCCCATCATAGACTCTCCAGATGTGCCCACACAGGATCAAGCACTGGTATGGGCCTTCACAACCTGGGCCTGACGCAAATTCAAACAACACCCCTCCCAATTGCTACTATCTTGGCCCATTTGCATTTTTTGTCAGTTTTTGCTTTATTTATTTTTTCTAATTTATTTTATTCATTTATTTAATTTAAAAAATAAATAAAAAATCACAAAAATAATAGGTTAGTTTCTTTTTTTTTTAAATTAAACTAATTTTCAAATTTAATTATTAATTCAGCTTTAATTTTTTTCTTTAATTTAAAAATGAGTTAGAATTTATGATTTAAGTTATGTTTTAATCATTTTCTTTTCATAATGAAAACCAAAAAGAACTTAGACTATATTTCTTAATTAAATTTATTTTTCTAATTAAACTTTAGGATAGTTTAATTATTTTCTTAAATAAAACAATACAAAAAATGTTAGGTTTTTGTTTAGAATTTAACTTTGATCAATAACTTTATTTTATTTTAATTAATAAAATATAGGTTTAATTTAATTTAGTATTTTCCTAAATAAACAAAAAAAAACAATCAAAAGATTTTCACTTAGCATTTTCTTAGTTTTTCTTTCAGAGGTACTTTCAACTTTTCGCGCGTTTATTTTCTTTCACATTATTTATATTATTGTAATTGTTATATGGGATGTAATAGATGATAAGTGGATCCCTTTATTGCTTTATTTTCTTTTCCCCAATTGCTTTGGAATGTAAATCCCCTTCCCCAAAGCCTTGTAATAGCTGTAGGACTTTATTTCTCGCTTTTACGTTTCTTATATGCTTGTATATAATTGTTAGTAACTTAGGCGTGCATGACAAGATAAAGTCAATTAATCATTAGATCACTAACCTCAAGATGATATAACTGAAAAAACACACTTCTCACACTTGCATCCTTAAGGTACTCCTCACTTGGTTGCCTCAAAAATGGTCATGTCCCTCGAACGTAGGGATATCTTAGCAAAGACCCTCAATTCTAAAGTCATCATAAAGATCATGGTCCCTTAACGTCCCTCGAGTTGCCTACAAGAAAAAGTGATCTTGTCCCTCGATGTTGCCTATATGATGACAGTCCCTTCGAATGCTAAGATATACTTACATGTTGCCTTCAATGACCATAGTGTCCCTTTCAATAGTCTATCAACATCCAACGATAGGGCTACCTACTCACTAATAGTAGGATAGCACTATCTAAAGGGTAGGAGGAAAAGAACATCCTTTTTCGAGTATGTAGATAACTGTTAGGTACTTGCTCAAACCTGAAATTTTCACACTTACACACTTTCAAAAATCTTTTCAAAAATGCTTTATCACACTCTTGAGGACTGATACAAGAGTTACCATAAAGAAAAAAAAATCTTTCAAAACACACAAACACAAACAGTTTTTAAAAAATGAGCAAGTACCTAAGAGCCCGTTGAAAACTACAAATGGAAAGGGTGCTAACACCTTCCCTTTCCATAATCTACCCCCTTAGAAAATTCTCAAAAAGGTCTTTTTCTGTTCTTTTCACCCTTTCCTTAATTTGGATAAAAGAAAAGTCGGTGGCGACTCTTGCTTACCGCGACATTTGCGAACAAAAAATGCAAAACCAGTAAATAGTCGGTTCTGCCACCGTATCACAGAACAGACGACTCTGTTGAGGATCATATAAAAGTGGGGTTTACCTTAGGGTCTTGATCATTTCAAAAACTGTTTTCTTTGTCTGTTTGATTGCTTTACTTTTAAGGGTATTGTTTGGGTTACTATAGATCCTAAACCTGAATCTGGGGAAACCTTTTAGGTAAGTAGAAATAGATCATGGAAACTGTACAGGGTATACTGACACAGTTGAAGAGATGGCTATGTTGATGCGACACTTTGGTTGGTACCGGTAGCCCTTGAGTTAATCAAGGAGAATACGGGGCCACTGCGTGGTGTCATAAAGCGTCAACTGACCTTAGAACCTTTAAATGAACAACTTCACCATTAGGATGTAGCAAGATAGTGGTATTTGGTGTATTACCAAAGTCGACAGATACTCGATGCTACACTCATTGAGATTTGACTCTTGAGTTTTGTTTGGTTGCGGGTGAGTTTCCTATCGAACGAAGCTTGTGGGAAAGATTAGTGATATTGAGATCCTTTAGAACCCGATTACTATTTATAGGACAAGTTGAACCAATCCAACTTCAAGAGGATACTACCTTAAAACCCATGCAAGCCTTAAACTTAAGTTCTTTTGTGTGATTTGCTTGCTATATATGTGATTTCTTAGCATAATCATACACATCATAACATCATGCCACAAAATTTCCTTAACCATTTCGAGGATATCAAGGGTTTGTGATGCAGGTTATGGTAAATCAAACGTCTAGCAAGGGGCAAAGGGGATTTATTTTCCTCTAGCCAACGCCGTCAGAAGATCAAAACTCAACAACTTGAGTCAGGGGCTATGACCCACTTGAGATGGTGAGCTTGACTTTCATAGAAGGACACTCAATGATATGAAGTTCTTTAATCAAAGATGCAAATTTCAACTTCTGACATTTTCTTGTTTACCCCGCGAGATCCTTGAAAACATTGCATACATATATCATACATATCATTGCATAAACAAGTTTCATAGCAGGTTTCTCATCTTCTCCACTGTTTATTTCAGCAATGGCTCTAGAACAAAAAATGAAGGATTTATAGACTCAGAATGCCCAGTTTTAATAGATGATCATGGCTCTGACCAAAGGGAAAGAAGAACTGAAATCCCTTCTTTTTAAAGAAAAGAAGAAGCCAAGGAAGCCAATTGGGTTAGTGAATCTGGGAAGAAGGATTAGAGGACCAGTGCAGCGAGCCTCTGAACTGATAACTTCATCAAAGGAAGGAAACAATCAAGAGGAGGGAACAAGAGAGGAAGACTCCAGCCCAAAAGAATCTGATGATGAATGTGACTATGATGAGGAACAATATCCTCCTGCTGATTAAAAATACAAACAACTGGAGGATCGTTTGAATGCAATGGAGGTTCGGAAGGTACCAGGTATGGATTTTAAATAAATGGGTTTGGTTTCTGGGGTTGTCATCCCGCAAAAGTTCAAGGTTCCGGTGTTGGCCAAATATGATGGGGTCTCATGTCCCAAGATGCACCTCCGATCTTATGTGAGGAAGATTCAGCCTCACACTGCTGACAAGGACTTGTGGGTCCACTTCTTTCAGGATAGTCTATTTGGAACTCAACTAGAATGGTCCTACCAGCTGGAAGGGACCAACATCCGTAATTGGGAAGACCTGGCTGCTGCTTTCTATAAGCAGTATCAGTATAATGCAGACCTTGCTCCCACCCGTACACAACTCCAAAATATGTCTATGGGTTTGAGTGAGGGCTTTAAAGATTATGCTCAAAAGTGGAGGGACTTAGCAGGAAGATTCCAACCCCTTTTGTCTGATAGGGAGCTGGTGGATATGTTTCTGGGTACCCTGTCTGGTCCATTTTTCAATCATCTGATTAGAAGTTCCTTAGCTGGTTTCACTGAATGGATTCTGACAGGGGAAAGAGTGGAAGCTGGAATTAGGAGTGGTAAGATCCAGAAGGATGCGTCCTCCAGTACATTAAAAATCCATTTGCTAGGAAGAAATAGGTTAGTGTTGTGTACAATCAAAGGAATCAGGATATAACTGAACGCCATCCGGCCGTAGGGGCTGTTGTGATCTCTAAACTTGCACCTACTCAACAAAGGAACAATCAGCCTAGAGCAGAAAGGCCGACAAGATAGTTTACCCGGATAAATATGAATCTGTCTCAAGTTTTATGATAATTATTGAAGTCCAATCTGGTAACTTTGAAGGAAGCCCCGAAGAATCCTAATACTGCCTCTCCCCACTACAATTCGTATGCTCGATGCGCCTACCATTCTGAGACTCCAGAGCATGATATGAACGACTGCTAGGCTTTGAAGAACAAGGTGCGGGATCTGATCTAGGAAAAGGAGATTGAATTCGATGCTCTAGAAACTCCCAACGTCATAACTGCACCCATGCCCAAGCATGGCTCGGGAATCAATGCTATTGATGTTGTCTCCTCCACGGAAGATGCTGACAATGAGTATGACGTGGATACCTGGATCTTTCCTACTACCAATGGTGGACCTAGTAACTGGATGGCAAAGGACTTTGTACCAATTACTTTTGTTTAGAAGTAATTGTCTTTCTTGTTTTTTGGATATGTACTAAACAATATAACTTTATGGCCATGTGTCTTACCCGGGGCACAATGATTTATTGGTGAGGGTTATCATGTTTAAATTTCATATGGCATTAATAAAGCATTGGACGTTTATGCATACAAATTTTGCGCTCTCTGTTTTTCTTTTCTGTTTTTTACTTTGTCTATACAGCTATGCTCTTACACACACCCACGTATCAAACTGTAGATCCATATCCACTATGGATCCCATTGATAACAGTTCTGGTATTTCCAGTTATGACATTGAAAATCCGATCAACCAAGCCGAGGACGAAGGTGAGGAAGATTGTGAGGTACCCAGAGAACTTTTTAGACTATTAGAGTCGGAATAAAGGGCTATACAGCCTCATGAAGATCCAATTGAGACAATGAATTTGGGAATAGAAGAGAACATAAAAGAGGTCAAGATAGGTGCAAATTTGGAGCTTCGTGTCAAACAGCGTTTAATTAAGATGTTGCACGATTATGTTGAGATATTTTCTTGGTCATATGAAGACATGCCAGGACTAGACACAAATATTATGGTTCATCATCTGCCAACTAAAGAAGATTGCCCTCCGGTAAAGAAGAAGGTTCGTCGCATGCGGCCCAAAATGTCAGAGAAGATCAAAGCAGAGGTTATGAAACAGTTCAATGCTGGGTTCTTAGATGTCACCTCTTATCCCAAATGGGTTGCTAACATAATCCCGATACCTAAAAAGGACGGCAAGGTACGGATGTGTATGTACTACCGGGATTTGAACAGGGCAAGCCCCAAGGATGACTTTCCGCTTCCCCATATTGATGTTCTGGTTGACAACACCGTGCAAAACAAGGTCTTTTCCTTCATGGATGGTTTCTCTGGTTACAATCAGATCAAGATGGCACCTGAAGACATGGAGAAGACAACCTTCATCATACAATGGGGCACTTTCTACTACAAAGTGATTCCGTTTGGGTTGAAGAATGCTGGGGCAACCTATCAGCGAGCCATGGTTGCTCTGTTTCATGACATGATTCACCATGAGATAGAGGTTTATGTTAATGACATGATAGCCAAGTCTCGAACTGAGGAAGAACACCTTGATCATCTACAAAAACTGTTTGATAGGTTAAGGATGTACAAGCTGAGGTTAAATCCTAACAAGTGAATTTTCAGAGTAAGGTCTGGTAAACTGCTAGATTTCATTGTCAGTCACAAGGGCATTCAGGTAGCCCTTGCAAAAGTGAAGGCAATACAAGAGATTTCGGGTTCTCGCACTGAGAAGGAGGTCAGAGGTATTTTGGGACGCCTAAATTACATTTCCAGGTTCATCTCCCATTTAACAGCTACTTGTTAGCCAATCATCAAACTCCTGAAGAAAGATCAAGTGGTAAAGTGGAATGAAGAATGCCAGGCTACCTTTGAGAGAATCAAAGAATACCTTCAAGAGCCTCCAATTCTGATGCCTTCGATTGAAGGAAGACCTTTGATAATGTACTTAACAATGTTAGATAATTCAATGGGGTGTGTGTCGGGGCAGTATGACGAGTCCGATCGAAAAGAACATGTAATATACTACCTTAGAAAAAAGTTTACCGACTGTGAGACAAGGTACTCACTGCTCGAGAAAACTTGCTGCACTTTGGCATGGGCTTCTTGCCAACTGAGACAGTATATGTTAACCCACACGACTTTGTTGATATCTAAGATGGATCTGATCAAGTACATCTTTGAAAAACCTGCTCTCTCCGGAAGAATAACAAGATGGCAAATGAACTTGACCGAATATGATATCCAATAAACGACCCAGGAAGCAATCAAGGGAAGTGTACTAGTTGATCATTTGGCTCATCAGGCTGTGGATGACTACGAGTCCATGAATTTTGAGTTCCCGGACGAGAATATTATGCTAGTGAGTGATGTGAAGAACCTAGACTGGATGAAGGACCCGAGGAAGGATCCCGATGGACCATGGTTTTTGATGGAGCCTCCAATGCACTCGACAATGGCATCGGTGTTGTAATCATATCTCCTGAAGGCTGTCATAATCCTTTCACTGCTAGACTATGCTTCAACTCTACCAACAATATGGTAGAGTATGAAGCATGCATCCTGGGCCTAAAAGTTGCTATTGACCTAAGGATCAAGTCCTTGAGTATTCTCGGGGATTCAGTCTTGGTTATAAGTCAAATCAAAGGAGAGTGGGATACAAAGCACCCGAATATCATCCCTTATAAAGAACATGTGCCTACATTGCTTCCACACTTTGAAGAGGTCATCTTTGAACATTTTCCACGAGAAGAGAATCAGTTAGCAGACGCGCTAGCTACTATGTCATCCATGTTCAAGGTTAAGTGGGACAACGAGGCTCCTCGGATCACTATTGAGAAGTTGGATGAACCGGCATACTGCTATGAGATTGACACTGAAGAAGTAGCAGACAAACCTTGGTTTCATGAAGTGAAGAGGTATCTCTAGGCTCAATATTATCCTGAGGGGACATCTGTCAATGATATGAAGTTTCTGAGAAGGTTCGCCACAAAGTTCTTCCTCAGTAATGGAATTCTCTACAAGCGCAACCATGACTCTACTTTACTTTGGTGCATAGATAAGAACGAAGTAGAGAGGGTTATGGTGGATCTACACGAAGGTACCTTTGGCACCCATTCTAGTGGACATACCATGGCTAAAAAGATCCTACGGGCAGGATACTATTGGTCCACTATGGAAGCAGACTGTTATCAGCATTTCCGAACTTGTCATAAATTCTAGATCTATGCTGATAAAGTACATGTACCTTTGGTTCCCTTGAATGTCTTGACGGCTCCCTGGCTCTTTGCAATGTGGGGAATTGACATGATCAGAGAGATTAGACCTACTGCTTCTAATGGGAATCGCTTCATCCTAGTGGCCATTGATTACTTCATGAAGTGGGTTGAGGCTGCCTCTTTTGCTACTGTTACCAAGAATGTTGTGGCGCAGTTTATCAAGCATAACCTGATTTATCGGTATGGTGTGCCAGAGAGAATCATCACGGACAAAGGTACAAATCTCAATAATACAATGATCACCGAGCTCCTTAAACAATTCAAGATCCAGCATCATAATTCTTCCCCTTACCAGCCGAAGATGAATGGTGTTGTGGAGGCTGCTAACAAAAACATTAAGAAAATCATACAGAAATAGACGGTGACATACAAAGACTGGCATGAGATGTTACCATTTTCTCTTCATGGTTACTGCACCTCAGCACGAACGTCAACAGGGGAAACACCTTATTCTATGGTATATGGTATGGAGGTTGTCCTACCTATTGAAGTCCATATCCCTTCTCTGAGGATCATGAAGGATGCGGGTTTGAATGAAGACGATTGGATCCAAACTCGACTTGATCACCTAAATCTGATTGATGAGAAAAGGCTTGCTACTATTTGTCATGGTAAGATATACCAAAAGCGAATGATCAAGTCTTTCAACAAAAAGGTCAGACGACAAGTATATCAAGTGGGTGATATGGTAATCAAGCGCATCATACTTCAACAAGGTGATCCCAGGGAAAAATGGACCCCCACGTACGAAGGGCCATTTGTAATCAAAAGCATATTTCTGGTGGAGCCATGATTCTAACCACCATGGATGATGACGACCTTCCCCACCCTTCTAATACAAACATAGTAAAAAGATACTACACGTAAATAAAGACCCGCTAGGTTGACTTGCCTAGGAAAAAATAAGGGCATCCCGACGAACCAAAAGTGTTCGGGAAAAAATTAGGGATAAATACAAAAAAAATCTATACACCCGACAAGTCAAAAACCTGCAAAGGCGACTTAGGCAAAAAAAGGTATCCTGGTGGACTGAAAACCCGAAAGGGTTTTCCAAGAAAAAGTTAGGTATTTGAAGCGTATCACTATGTCCCATTGGATCACCTTGCGATCAGACTTCAATATCGACTATCAAGCTCAAACAGTACTGATCAATCCAGTTAGCTTCGGACAAGTAGCAAAGTGATGAGATGCTCAAAGACATAGGGGAAATAGCAGAATTGAAACTCGATGGGATTATTACACATAGCTGTTTTCTCTTTATACACTATTTCGTGTGATTTTCAGTTCTTACGACGACGTTCTCCTACTAGAACGTCAGTCTCTTTGTACAAAATTCCTGTTATAGGCGAACCTTAAAAAAATCAATACAAATCATTCCTTGAAAGTACAAAACTATGTGTTTTTCTTTTTCTGTTTTGTTTTGCAAAAAACGTCCAATGACTTATTTTTGATATATGCATTTAAATATGATCACTGTTCATAAATACTTGCATAAAAAACAGAAAGACAATTGCTGATGACTTTAAGAAATGGGGCAAAGTCTAAAAAAGAAATCTGTAGTCCCGACAGTTACTCTTTCCAGCAAGTACAGGGACAAAGACAGTTTAAGACGAAGTCACCATTACATACGACCCCGTGACATCTATGTTCCCCACAGAGTAGAAACAACCAGAGTTTTGATCTCTTCTTCCCCAAGCAGGAACTACTTCCTCCAGCAAAGTTCCTTCAGGGAGCTGAAATTTGTACTCCCCAGCCGAGTTTTATAATTTCAAATAGTTTATAAAACCTTCTCCCGAGTAGAGTTTATTTCTCTAACTGCAGAAGTTTATTCCACATCGAAGTTTATTTCTCTACATCGATATAATCTTCAAACAGGGCAATCTCTCTCCACAGATTTATCCTCAAGCAGAGTCAATCCTCGATAGAGTATTCTCAAATAGAAAGAGAAAACCCCCGGAAAATCAACTCCATTCATCATCCCCAGCAGAAACGAAGGATTCAGCATCCCAACGCTCTTCAGCAGTAGTCCAGAATTTACTTTCCCAGACTGGAAAATATCACAATAGCATCCCATATTCATACATCATGGCATGCGCATAAACATCGCATACAGTATAATCTTATTTACTTTGAGAACATCATCACAATGCATTTCATAGATGATGACATTGAATATGACTAACTCTTTACCTTTTTCAGGAAAAGATCAAATCAACAAACATAGTTGACTACTTATGTGACATGGTAGTCTTCCCAAAAGCTACGTTTGATGAAGGGCTATTTCAGAAATTTCCTCAGAAATATGTCCTCACAAGACCTTCTCTGGTTCAGTCAGATCGACACTAAGATCTCTTTGATTCCTATTCCAGTTGGAGATGATCCAAGACTTTTTCTGGTTCAGTTAAATCAACACTAAGATTTTTATGATTCTTATCCAGTCAAAGTTAATTCATGATTTTCCTCTGGTTCAGTTAGGTCGATACTAAGATCCCTCTGATTCCTATTCCAGTTGAAGATATTCCAAGACTTTTTTTCTGGTTCAGTTGAATCGACACTAAGATTCTTCTGATTCTTATCCAGTCAAAGTTAATTCAAGACCTTCTCTGGTTTAGTCAAATCAACACTAAGATATCTATGATTCCTATTCCAGTTGAAGATAATCCAAGACCTTTTTCTGGTTCAGTTAAATCAACACTGAGATTTTTCTGATTCTTATCCAGTCAAAGTTAATTCAAGATTTTCCTTTGGTTTAGTCAGATCGACACTAAGATCTCTTTGATTTCTATTCTAGTTGAAGATATTCCATGACTTTTGTCTGGTTCAGTTGAATCGATACTAAGATTCTTCTAATTTCCATTCCAGTCAAAGTTAATTCAAGATTTTCATCTAGTTCAGTTAGATCGATACTAAGATCTCTCTGATTTCTATTCCAGTTGAAGATAATCCAAGACCTTTTTTTGGTTCAGTCAAATCGAACTAAGATTTTTCTGATTCCTATCCAATCAAAGTTAATTCATGATTTTCCTCTGGTTCAGTCAGATCGCCACTAAGATCTCTCTAATTTCTATTCCAGTTGAAGATATTCCAAGACTTTTGTCTGGTTCAGTTGAATCGATACTAAGATTATTCTAATTTCCATTCCAGTCAAAGTTAATTCAAGATTTTCATCTAGTTCAGTTAGATCGATACTAAGATCTCTCTGATTCCTATTCCAGTTGAAGATAATCCAAGACCTTTTTCTGGTTCAGTTAAATCGAACTAAGATTTTTCTTATTCCTATCCAGTCAAAGATAAGTCAATACCTCTGCTGGTTCAGTTCGAATTGACCATTAATTTATTACTGATTCTTTTTTGGTAGATCCCTTCTCTGGTTTAGTCAGATCAACACTAAGATCTCTCTGATTTCTATTATAGTTGAAGATAATTCAAGACCTTTTTTTGGTTCAGTTAAATCAACAGAGATTTTTCTGATTCTTATCCAGTCAAAGCCAAATCAAGACCTTTGCTGGTTTAGTTTGAATCTACCTTTAATTTGTTACCGATTCTTAACAGTTTAATCTCATTTCCGTAGAAAGTCCCCGTGAAGCCTAGAATACGACCAGATAGCAGTCGGCCTTATTATCCTCAGTAAATCACTGTGAAGCCTGGATCCTGACCAGATAGCAGTTCACTTCCATCTCTTCAGTCAAGAGATGACTCCCCGGTAGAGTAATGGACAACCGAAGCTCCTAGACTCTATTACCCTAAAAAACATTCCCCAGCGGACTCCTCCTTGGACAACAGGAATAGGAATCCCCACAAAGAGAATTCTTATGAAGTCAACATCTATTTTGGATGGCATCTTTAAGCCCATCTCTGACGACTCTCCGTCATACTCCTTGGATGGAATCTTTGAGCCCATCTCCGACGACTCTTCGTCATACTCCTTGATGGCATCTTTGGTTTCGGGGGTTGTCATCCCATAGAAGTTCAAGGTTCTGGTGTTCGCCAAATATGATGGGTTCTCATGTCCCAAAATGCATCTCCGATCTTATGTGAGAAAGATCCAGCCTCACACTGCTGACAAGGACTTATGGGTCCACTTCTTTTAAGACAGTTTATCCGGGACTCAACTAGAGTGGTTCTACTAGCTGGAAGGAACCAACATTCGTAACTGGGAAGACATGGTTTCTGCTTTTTACAAGAAATATCAGTATAATGCAGACCTTGATCCCACCCGTACACAACACCAAAGTATTTCTATGGGTTCAAGCAAGGGTTTTAAAGACTATGCTCAGAAGTGGAGGGACTTAGAAGAAAGAGTCCACCCCCCCCCCCCCCCCCCCATGTCCGATAGAGAGTTAGTGGATATGTTTTTGGGTACCCTATCTGGTCCATTTTTCAATCATTTGATTGGAAGCTCCCCAACTGGCTTTATTGAATTGATTTTGACATGAGAAAGAGTGGAATATGGGATTAGAAGTGGCAAGATTGAGAAGGATTCCTCTTCAAGTGCGGGAAAGAGACCTTTCGTAAGAAAAAAAGAGGTCAGTGTTGTTTACAATCAACGAAATCAGGGAAGAACCAAGCGTCGTCTAATGGTCGGGGTTGTTATGATATCTAAGCCTATAGCTACTCAACAATGAAATAATCAGCCTAGAGCAGAAAGACCTATAAGGAAATTCACCCGGATAAATATGAATTTGTCTCAAGTTTTTCCTCACCTAATGAAGTCCAATCTGGTTACCTTAAGGTAAGCTCCCAAGAATCCCAAAAACGCATCCCCTCGCTACAACCCAAATGCTCGTTGTGCTTACCACTCAGAGAGTCCAAGCCATGATACAAATGACTGTTGGGCTTTGAATAATAGGGTGTAAGACCTTATTGAAGCTAAGGAGATTGAATTTGAAGCTCCTAAGATTCCCAATGTTATAACTTCTCCCATGCCCAAGCACGGCCGTGGTGTTAATGTTGTTGATGATGATAGGTTTGTTACTTATGTTGAGGAACTTGTCACTCCTCTCATGACTGTTAAGTGGAACTTGTTGAAAGCCGATTTATTTTTGGGCTGTGGCAAAAGTTGCCACTTATGTTTATCTCTACCGACTAGTTATTATTTGTTGAAAGCAGGTGTTCAACGCCTGATGGAAAATAAAGAGATCTTGTTTGAAAAGACTCCTGTCCCGATTGTTTCTTGTAAGGATGTTTCAATCATAACCATTTCCGCCAATCCTCCTAGGGTCTCAACCAAAAGACCCATCAGGATTACATTTGCTTCAAAGTTGGCTCCTCTGATCATCACTATGCTAGGGCCGATACCATACTCCTCAGACAAGGCTGGCCCTTGGAACTATGGGGCTGACGTCTACTACCATGGCGTCAAGAAAGACCCGTTGGCTATTAAAACCAAGTTTCTGAAGATACTGATCCCGACATTGGCAACATCGTTGGGACCAGTAAAATAACAAGAAGTGGAAGAGTGTTCTACCCTAAGATTTATCCTCAAAAAGCCGTTACTATTTCTGTGATCATTCCTACTGTTGTTCCTGCTGATAATACCACTGCAATTCCTATGATTACCCATGTTGCCACCCCTATCACCGAGTCAGCCGAGACTCGGGGAAAAGACATATTGATTGAGCCTGTCCAGACGAAGGCGCGTTCAGTATCTGTTCTAGAGGCTTCCAAGAAGAAAAAGGAAGAAATGTTGAACATAATAAATAAGAGCAACTACAATGTGGTCGAACAGCTGGGGAAGACCCCTTCCAAGATTTCTATGTTATCCCTACTATCATGCTCCGAAGATCATGCAAAATCTTTGGTGAAATTTATCAAGACCACCCATGTGCCACAAAAAACCTCCGCTGACAATTTCAAAGATTGTGTGGTCAATTTGACGGCTGATAGCGGTTTGGGTTTTTCTGATGTTGATCTGACGCCCAGAGGGAGAAAACACAATGATGCGCTGCATGTCTCCGTCGAATGCAAGGGAACTACTTTGGCCCATGTTCTAGTAGATACTGGTTCATCATTGAACATGCTGCCTAAGAAAGCTCTGGACATATTGGACTGCGAAGGTTTGACCCTGAAGCCCAGTAACATTGTAGTGAGGGATTTCGATGGTTCAAAAAGAATGGTGCACATGGATGTGGACATCCCCATCAAATTTGGTTCTCATACCTTTGACTCCACCTTCTACGTGATGGATATCAGACCATCTTATTCTTGTTTGTTGGGTCGCCCTTGGATCCATGGGGCGGGAGCTGTCATGTTCACTCTGCATCAGATGATGAAGTACCCAGTGAAAGGAAAAATTGTCACGGTACATGGTGAAGAAGAGTACATGGTAAGCCACCTGAACTCTTTCAGGTATGTGGAAATGGATGGCGAGTTCATCGAGACTCTGTGTTAGAACTTCAAAGAGGTGCCTCAGATTATGGCTGCAACTGAGACTATTACCAATCTGCCGAAGATCACCAGACCTCCCTTGAAAATAGCTTCTCTCAAGGACGCCAAAGCAATTATTGAAGAAGGTGGGTGTACCATCTGGGGAGAACTCCCTGACATTCCATACAAATCTGATAAGTTAGGTTTGGGTTTCTCTTCAAGGGATCAAAGGGTTGTTTGTCATGCTCGTGCTGGAGGACCTCCCCTACGCATCAGTAACCATGTGGTCAACGCTTTAGAAGATAATGATGGTGACTATGACATGGATAGTTGGATCTTCCCTACTACCAACGGTGGACCCAGTAACTGGATGGAAAAAGACTTTGCACCAATTACTTTTATTTAGAAGTAATTGTCTTTCTTGTTTTCGGATATGTAATAAACAATATAAACTCTATGGCCATGTGTCTTACCCGGTGCACAATGGTTTATTTGTGACGGTTATCATGTTTCAATCTCATATGTCATTAATAAAACATTGGACGTTTTGCATACAAATTTTGCGCTCTCTATTTTTCTTTTCTTCTTTTTACTTTTCCAATACAACTATGCTCTTACACACACTCACGTATCAAACTACAGATACATATCCACTCTGGATCCCATTGATAACGGTTATGCTATTGCCGATTATAACTTTGAAAATCTGATCAACCAAGCCGAGGACGAAGGTGAGGAAAACCGTGAGGTACTCGGAGAACTTGCTAGACTGTTAGAGCAGGAAGAAAGGGTTATACAACCTCATAAAGAGCCAGTTGAGACAATAAACTTGGGCACAGAAGAGGACAGAAAAGAAGTCAAGATAGGTGTAAATCTGGAGCTTAGTGTCAAACAGCGGTTGATACAAATGTTGCATGATTATGTCGAGATCCTTTCCTGGTCATATGAAGACATGTCAGGACTAGACACAAATATCGTGGTTCATCGTCTACCAACTAAATAAGATTTCCCTCCAGTAAAGCAGAAGGTCTGTCCTATGCGTTCTGAAATGTCAGAGAAGATCAAAGCAGAAGTGATGAAGCAGTTCAATGCTGGGTTCTTAGCTGTCACCTCCTATCCACAATGGGTTGCTAACATAGTCCTGGTGCTTAAGAAGGACGGTAAGGTATGAATGTGTGTGGACTACAAATATTTGAACAGGGAAAGCCCCAAGGATGACTTCCCGCTTCCCCACATTGATGTTCTGGTTGACAGCACCACACAGCATAAGATCTTTTCCTTCATGGACGGTTTCTATCGCTATAATCAGATCAAGATACCACCCAGGGACATGGAGAAGACAACCTTCGTCATGCAATGAGGAACTTTCTGTTACAAAGTGATATCGTTTGGATTGAAGAACGCTGGGGCAACCTATCAACGTGCCATGGTAGCTTTGTTCCATTACATGATTCACCATGAGATAGAAGTGTATGTTGATGACAAGATAGCTAGGTCTCAAACTGAGGAAGAACACCTTGATCATCTACAAAAGTTGTTTGATAGGTTGAAGACGTACAAGCTGAGGTTAAATCCTAACAAGTGTACCTTCGGGGTAAGGTTTGGTAAACTTTTAGGTTTCATTGTTAGTGACAAGGGCATTCAGGTAGACCCTGCAAAGGTGAAGGCTATACAAGAGATGCCAGCTCCTCGCACGGATAAATAAGTTAGAGGTTTCTTGGGACGCCTAAATGACATTGCCAAATGCTCAGTTTATACGCCATGCTAAAGTGAGGCATTCTGAGATGAAAACTAGCATCCTTCAGCTCTTGTATGCAAATCCATTCACATGTCTAGACTATGAAGATTCTTATATTCAACTCACCAAATTCTATGAGATTGTCGGTTCTATGGGAGTTCTAAAGGCTGAAGAAGAGCAAATCTTCAAGAGACTATTCCCTTATTCTCTGATGGAGAAGGCCAAGGATATGTATCTTTGTTGCACCCCAAAATTTACCCTCTTGTCTTTAGAACTTTAAAGGCTTGTGTTTCATCATATACATTCATGCGTTCTGACAGGATCAAGGTATTTTTGGTTGCCAAGTTCCTCTATAAGCTATGAAAGACGGTTGTGTTCTCAATCAATGTAAAGAAGGGTCTCATGCCCTCAATTTTTGAGTCACTCAAGTTACAATGGTTTCTCATACCTCAAGACATCTCAATTGTCTCTTTGATTCACCAGAAGTGTGAAAATTGCAAGTGTTGATGGTGAATCACTGTTCTCCTATTCATCTCTTGATATTAGGGTTTTAGTCAGATGAAGTGTTTGATGCTTGTGTGGGACAAATTTATGAATCAATATCCTCTCATTGTCATATGAGGCATATTTTTTCAAGAAATGTCTCATCATGTTCCTTGGAATTAAGCTTTTGAAGCTTGATCATCACCTCCTAACACAAAGGGCCAAAATTAGGGTTTTGGATCTAATCAGGAAATCTTTGACTTTTGGGGGTGAAACTTGATTACATGTTTTTCTACATGTTTCTAAGCACCTATGGTCGAAGAATTAAGCATCAATTTTGATTGGAAATGATTCAATTGATCAATTGGGGGTAAATCATTCATTTGAGGAAAAATCAACCAAAGTCAAAGTTGACCAAGTGGACTTTTGGTCAACACTCAGTTCAATACCCATATTTTCATGTTATTTGATCAATGGTGAAAGAAAATCAAGAGAAGTGATGAATTTAGATGTAACTTGTCAAAGAAGTTATCTTGATAACTTAGAAAGTTTCTGAGTTTTTTTAAGTGTTATGGGCTGAACATGAAAATACCACAAATTTCTCATCCTCGATTCAATATGTGCAAACTTTATATCCATTGAAAGAGGAGAAAAATTTCTTCAAATTTTTACTTGTGAGCTCAAGTCCAAAAAGTGAAAGGATAAAAAGTTATGTGGCTTAGAACATTCTTGACACTTAGTAAAATTTCCAAGGCATGTACATAAAGTCTGAATTCTTCATGGTCGTTTTTTAGAGTTTAAATGTACTCTATTCAAAAGATAATCAAAATGAGAATTAAAGTTTAAATCCTCCTTTCAAATTTTTATTCAAAGATCTTGGTAAATGGTGCACTATGGAGAGAGATATAACAGTTAGGTTTTGAAGCCTCAAGATGTCAATTTTCTAGCAAGCACGCGTGTCAGGCCTGGAATTTCATCAAACAGTTTGTGGGCACATGTTCATAGCCATTTTTCTCATTGAATCACGCATCATTTTGAAAATTGATCAACATAAGAAATTAAATTTGAAGATTCCTCTTCAAGATTGATTCAAATATATTTCCATTTTGTAAATTGTAGAGAGAGATATGATGCTTTGAGTTCAAGGGAACAAGTTACTAAAGTCTGGCTATCAAGACAAGACTCACGAGAGCAGGAGGCCTGGCCTTTCCTGGCTATCCCAATTCTCATATTTTTTGTGCCAAGTTTCCATTACTTTGCAAGCTTCACTTTAAATTTTCATCAACATCAATGTGGAAGCTTATGACTTCAGCTTTCCAATGATCCAAAAATTGTGAAAAACGCATGAGGGAAAAGAGAGATATTGAGTTTTAGTTATGGTTGATTGCATGATTATGCAAGGCAAGAAGGAAAAATTATTTGTGTACGCATGATTTAATTTCTACATAACCTTTACCATGTACTCCATGCACACACTTTGTATCATGCTTGCATCATTTTATTTCCAGAAAAAGCCAAACAACCCTCGTGATATGCATGCTCATGCATTCCCTCCATTTTAAAAAAAAAGAAACTTTCCCTCCACTATTTCTTTCACCCCATGTGCTCACATGTCAGCTCACACACTCACACATTTCCTCACTCTTTTTCACTCTCTTTTTCTCATTAAAACGCAGCTAGCATAACAACAACTCAACACAAAATGCAAGTTTCTTTCTCTTTTTTTCTCCAATTTGTCAGTTTGGTCCCTTTTCCCTCCAACGAATCATTTTGTTGAATGTCACTGTTGCCGTCACCTTGAAACTCCTATTTAAACACTCTCCTTTCTTTTCATTTGACACACACAAGCTCGATCCTTTCTCTCAAGTCAGTTGCTATATTTCTCTCTCTTGAGGCAATTTCTATGGAAGCTCGAAACTCCCTTGCTACAAATATCAACTCTCATTCATTTCTACTCATTTGAAGTTGAAGAAAGAATATCAACATGGTTTCTTGCTCTTGAGATCAGAGGCTTGGTGAATTTATTTTTCATTTTGAGGTAAGTTTCCTTTGAACTCGAATCTCTTATTTTAGCATGAATTGATGCTTTGAATCATGTTCATGATGTGTTAGTTGGCCAAACAATAGGTTTGATGTATTGAATTTGTGGATTTTGAGCTTGAGTCGTGATCTATAACTTTTTGAATATTTTGTGAAAATGCATTTTGAGTCAATTTTGTATATGTTTTTCTTTTATCTTGCATTGTTTGAGAAATTCACGGGCACTGTGATGATCCTTGTTATGTTGTGAACAACTTTGACGTTTGGATCGTGTTAATTGGTTGAGTAACAAGAGAGAAATCTGGATCTAAAATCTGGATGATAGATCTGTTTTTGAACTTCCTAAATTTCATTCATGCAGTGGTTTTCATGCCCTATTTTCTTCTTGATTCATGCCTCATTTTGAAAAAATCTTGATGCTATCATATTCTACACATTTTGATCTTGAATTTTGGTTTTAATTTCTTCTCATTTCATTGAGAATTAAGAGAGATATCGTGCTCTGAATGTTGCCTTTTAAAACTGAAAATTTAGTTAGGGTTTGATAGAGGTTAGGGATGATGACGTGTTTCGCTTTGATTGAACATGTTTAAAACCTTTTGCAGTGCTTTTTCATCATAATACATGTTTCGCTTTGATTGAACATGTTTAAATTTTATTTTATTATTTTATCATTTTTGGATTATTAATTAATTCATGGAGATCAATTAGGTGTTTTAATCACTTTTTAGCATTTTTTATTTTATTTTCTAATTTCCATTAATATAAAAAATCAAAAAAAAATACTCTCTAACTTCCTTATGATGTTAGGTTGATCTTGAGATTTTAATTTCATTTTTATCACTTATTTTAATTTTATTTTATAATTTGTGAAGCTTGAGTGTCATTTTGCTAAATTCACATGCTTACGTTACAAGTTTGATATGATTCTCTAATTTCCTCAACTTGTAAAAGTAAAAACTAATTGTATTAGGGTCCTTGGATAAGTTAAGACCATGAAAATATTTTTTGTTGAATTTTAAACCTTGATATTATATTTTTCTCAAATTATGTTTCAAAACATGTCTATTTTAAGCACTTTGCTAGCTAGTCTTGGTGTTTACATTTCAAAATCATACTTCTTCTTCAATACAAGTACCATAACCTTTTCTTATGACCTCTATAAGTCCTTAGGGAGTTAGATTCATTTTGTTTGAATTTAAAAGTCCTCTTTCTATTTTTAGCACAATTTTTTATTGAATGTGTCTATTGTGACTTGCTTGAATTACTTGCCTTTAATTTTCTATCTTGTGAAACTTTTTGGGGCTGAGTCTTGTGATCATGATGATCCGTGGATACCCTTAGAATCTCATTGGCTTGTAACAATATAATTGATCCCTTTTATCTATTTGATGATCACTTTGAATTGAACTCCTAAATTGTGCAAGTTTTGAACCCTAGTTAGTAACTTTTGGTAAATCATTTGAGCCAATATTTGCCATGATTGTGTGTCAATGAGATTTAGATACATGATAACTCAAGGATATCCGTATTAAATGATTTATAGGCATTTTATCTCCTTTAATAATTTTCTCATTTCATTTTGAGATTTATCATTTCTTATGTTTCTTGTGAATTTTGTGAGATATAATGAATGCACTTGTACAATATTTAAGGAACCAAGTTACTTCTTAATTATCTTAGAGTTTTTATGGCCTTGATTTAATTTTTATGAACCATTAAAGTTCTCTTACACATTGCCTTTGTTTAGAGGTTATTTTCTTATATTTTGTGCCATGGTTTAGGAGAATGTGTTTGTGCATTTCCAATTGAGTGCCTTTGATCCAAAAAGGTTAAAGTCCCTTTACTTATACTTCCGACCTCATGCCTTATGAACTATAAATCAATTCTCCTTTTATTTTTTGATTGACATTTCATTGTCAATTCATCATGATGACAAGTTAGGAGTCACATTCTTTGTTTTGACCTAAATTAGGTGTGATGTGTGATGTATCATTTCTGAGGACCTTAAACCTAATCTTTTTGTGTTTAAGTATTTATATTAATATCTCTTATCATATCATTTCTCATGCTTCTTTGATCCTTGTTTAAGCACTCACTTGATAACCAACATGGTGATACATAAGAAGCTATATTCTTTTTTCTACTTGTGTTTTGAGCATCATTGTCTAATGATTGCCTCAATAGCTTTTGTTCCATATCCTATGAATGTATCTTGATGTTGGTTACTACCCATAACATCTAATAACATTAAATTTGATTTATTTAGATCATAATGCTTGTATGCATCAAGGGACTATACTTTGACAATATATCGTGACACTTGAGAATTTTATTTTGTTGAAATTTCTTAAGGCTTTAAGTTCATGATTGATATATTGTGAGGGTTTAATTTACCCTATGATATATGAGATGTAATTTTATTCTTACTTGTTCTTTATCAGCCTCATTTGATTTAAGACAATTATTATCCATCATTAGATGATGTTGTTCATCAACTAGGTGAATTTTCTTGTGTAAGAAGTTTCATCTTCTTACTTGGTTACTCTTAAGTCTCATATTTATTTAAATTAATATAAAAGTCACATATTTCATAATTCTTCAATTATGCTCTTCTCTTTTTATATTTACTTGTTAAATTGAACATCCTTGCTTGCCTCCTTTGGCCTTTTTCTTTGTGTGCTTTGTATGCATTCTTTTCCTCATGCTTGTGATGTTTGAGTGTTTGATCTTAGACATCATTTTATACTGACTTTTATGCTTTTCCACCTTCTAAACATGTTCTCTCTTCATCTATCCCTTTCTTGTGCTTCACTCACCTTTAGGAGCATGTTATGGTGTGGTTTTGACCTAGTCTTGCCTTATCTTTTGAATGTGCTTAAGTAGTTTTACCTTATGGTTATTAGAGGTAATTGATATTTGTTATCTCTAAGTATTTTATTATGACTTCACTATTGCTTGACATGTCTTTCCATGTTCACTTGATCACACACTTGTTCTCACTTCACATCCCTACATTGATTGAAAGTAGTTTGTGTACTTTGATGTTTGTACCATATTTTAAATGACTATTTGAACTTCTTCTTGACCATGAGGTTTGTTCTAATTTTATAACATGTCTATGTTTACCCTTTCTTCTTCCCATTACCTCTTGTTTTTCTAATTTGTTTTCTTATTAGCAATGCATGAGGACTTATGTCCACTTAGGGTTGATTGTGATCCTTTCTTTGTTTGATTGTGTTATGAATCTTTCTCAAGTGTGTTTATGTTATGATGATGAGACTTTGATGTGTTTTCTTCTGACTTGTACACTTCTCCATCTATCTCACTTAATTTTCACCTTCTTATACAATGCTTGGTTAGACACTTGACACATGAATGCTCCTATGCTAGTATGCTCTCCTTTTTGACTTTTCTTGTGATATTTAGATCTCTACCTCTTGTGCACGACCCTTATGGAATTTTTTTTGACATGTCTAAGTGTTTTCTTTGGTGTCATATTATTTCCCCTTTTTGGTTTGCCACTTACTTGTTGCCTAAGTCTTATCTTGTTACTGGTTTGAGTTTTATCTCTTTTCGTCATGTGAACTTGTCTTGATTAAGTGATGTTTGTTAACATGTAAACCCTTAGATATTGGTTAAGATATATTAAACCATGTTTATACTTAGGTGTTTACCTATTTTCTCATCGATGCTTGCATGTTTTGTCATGTGTTGAAGTTTTGTCTTCTAATTGCACACTTACACTTCTACTTGCCTAGTTAGGTAATCATTCATTCTTCTTGACCCATGTTTCTATGATTAGGGTAGTCTAAGGTCTTTAACATGTTAAGGGAAGAACCTATATCATGTATTGATGTGCTTTTATACCATGCTCTTTTGATTGCTTTCATGCTTTCTTCCTCACTTCTTCATTTCTTCAAAGTTTGTTTGTGAAATCTTCATCTCTTTTGTGTTTTACCACACGGACTTATATGTTCAATGATGTTTTATCATCCTTATCTTTTCTTTGAGACTTGATGTTTTATCATCTTAATTCATGTAAGCTTTATGTTTTATCATATTCATGTGATTTTTTATCATCTCTTCTCTCATGTATTTTATCAAATTGTTTTATGTGTATGATGTTTTATCATATCTTACTTGATGTATTACCATATTTTCTCTACTTGAGGTATTATAATCTTTGTGTGATGTTTTATCATCTTCCCTCTTATTTGATGTTTTTTCATCCCCTTTTTATCTTGATATTTTATCATCCATTCTATACTTGTTACTTAATGTTTTATTATCTTTTCATTCTTATGTGCTTAGGTATCTATCCTAATTGCATGTGCGTATATGAGATACTTACTTTCTCTCTTATCTAAGTGTGATTGTTTGTTTCTTCTTCCTCTTCTCTTTTGTGAGATTTCCATGTTCCCCATAGGATCTTTAGTTCATTCTTCTTTAATATTGAACTAAATAGACTTTACCTTTTCTATCCATACATGACAACATTAGGTAGATCTACCTCTTATCCCAACCTTAGGTCCAATCATGACAACTTATAAGATTGAGATCCCCTTTTGTTAGTATTTTCTCTTTTTACATACATGTTAAAACTAAAACTTCTTTTCTTTTCAAACTTCTCAAAACACTTAATAATAAATGATGAGAATTACACTTTTTACTAAGTATGGGAAATTATAAGCGGGTTTCTTCTCGATCTTATCGTTCGTTTGTTCTTAGTATTTTGTGTGGTTCAAATCTCAAATCCTTTTTCAATAAAAAAACATAAACCAGTGCAAATCTTTTTGTCTTAGAACTTTTTTTCTTTCAAAACCTTTTCAAAAAGGATATGCTTCACTAGTATAGTTCATAAAAAATACACAACTCACCAAAACTTTTGAGGTGAACTATGAGTGCCTTGATCCCCATTGCATGATCGGTGGTACGTAGGCACAAAGGTTTGCAACCACGGCAGGAAAAACTAATAAAAACTTTATTTTTATATATAATTCCCTTAGCATTAATAATTAGGCCTTAGATTTTTTTACACACCCTTATATTACAACAAACTCAAGTGGATCCTGTGAAGTACCACAAATGTGAGGGGTGCTAATACCTTCCCCTCACAGAACCGACTTCCTCACCCTTTTATCTTGGACGCGATGACCATACTCCTTCCTTCCCTCAGGTTTAATTAGTGTTTCCTTTCAATCTCTTGGGATAAATAACATTGATGGCGAATATTCTGTCATTCGCCTTTGTTCACGCTTCAATGAAAACCTATATGTGACTGCTGGCGACTCTGCTGGGGATCAATTGACCAATTGCTAGTCCATCTTATGAAAGTCAACCCTAGCTTGTGTTTATTTTATGTTCTTTCGGTGTTTGTTTGTTAATCTATTTACCGCTTATTTTGTTTATTTTCTTTCACGCATTGCGTTTTATTTCATGGTTTTCTATACTCTAGATATTGTTGTTGTGTTGTTTCTTTGTTGGGATGGGATGATACTATTGAGGTGAAAGGCCCAATACCCATGCTAGAGTTATAAACCATTAGGAACCTTATGACTAGAGTTGGAGCATGGCGGCTACTGGAAAAGGTCCTACTAGTGTGGTCATATGTACCATGCTCAGTTGAGGTACAAATAAGGTATTATCATCATACACGTCTATGTTACGATGATAGTACTTTTAGGTAGACCCATGATTCTGAGTCACCCTTGCCTTACCCTAATCTATACTTCACCCGTGAGTGGGGAGGGATGATTCTTACAAGTATCGTTGGTGACTTTGGTTCTGTTGGTGACTTTGGTTCTATTGGTGACTATTCGTTTCTTGTTGGCGGTTGTTCCGAACTTTTGATCACGTGACTTATGACTCTATACAATAGTTTAATAGTGTCTAGTGTTATGTAAACTTTGATCCTATCATGTTGTATCATAGCATATTTAATTTTAAAAAAAAAATTTAACCTGCATATGCATTATCATTTCAAGGATACTCTAGAGTTTTCATCTTCTCCGAGAATGGAAGATAACACTGACACCGTCGAGAAGACTACAAGAGATAAATTTAGTTACAAGTTCCATCCTAGTGTTTGGCCTTTTCTTGAAGAGCTTAGAGACTGTAAGGATTACCAGAAGATGGGGGGTTTTGGTAAAAGACAAGGGAATCTCCTTTCTTTGTAGGATGCACAAGTTAATGATGTTGCTCTATAAACTTTGTTGTAGTTTTATAATCCAGAGTTGCACTACTTCACATTCCAGGATCACCAACTAGCTCCCACGCTTCAGGAGTACTCCCACCTTCTCAATATCAGAGTTACAAATCATGTTCTGTTTGTCCGAGTTCTCAATGAGCCCAATTTTGAAACCATTTCTAAAGTTCTTTATTTGAACCTTAGTGATGTGAAGGGGAAGTGGAGGCAGAACAAGGTTACTTGTGGACTTCCTGTAGTCTTCTTGGTAGAAAAAGCTAAAGAGATGGTGGACAAAGAGTGTTGGGATGGTTTCTATGCATTATAGGTTGCAACTATCTACAGTGTGATCCTATTTCTTGAAATCAAATAAATAGTGGATTTGGCTGCTATCTGTGTTTTCATGAACAAAAATCCAGTACCCACCTTGTAAGTTGACACTTATCTGAAGCTACCGACAGAAAACATAGAGTTGCCACGAAACTTTATTTATCCCAAAGTAAGGGGAAATATCAAGAAAACAACAAGAGGATGGATAAGATGGTCTTGCGACCAAGAGAAAGGGTAAGGAATTTTGCTATGCGAGGGGAAGGTATTAGCAACCCTCACATCCGTTGTACTCAACGGGATCCATTTTTTTGTTTGCTTCTAAGGGTGTGTTTATCTATAACTATACTTGCTAAGGAGAAAGAAATGGTTTTTTATTAGTGCGTTTGTGAGTGTCTAGCCACCCTTTGCTTACGTATCTAGTGAAGGAATCAGAACACTATAGTTCTTCTAGAAAATGTTGTTTTGTTTGGTTTTTTTAGTGGGTGGCGTTAACGGACGCATTCTAGCAATAGGAACGACCTATATCACGGTAGAACGAACATAACATTCCCTTTTGGGGTGTTTTGATTGGTTGAGTGTTTTGCGAGTTTTAAAATGAATTTAAATAACGATTAAATGTTTTTGGATTTTTGATTTGTGAATGAGAAGTTTTAATTAAATTACGTAAATAAAAATATAAAGGGGGAAGTTTACCCTAATATTATTATGCACTTGTTGAGCCAAAAGTCTACCTTGACGTGAGACGATCAAAACGAGATTTAATCACCTCATGGAGCTATCTAAGGGAGTATGGTATCAAGGTTTGAACGAGTAAATGAAATAAAGAAACTTAAATTCTAAATGTTTTTATGGTTTTTATCAAGTTAAACAAAAGAAAATAATGTGTTTTTATGATTTTTATGAAAATAAAATATTAAAACCTACTTTTAAATATTCTAATACTTTTGTGATTTTTAAGTAAAGAAAAATAAATAACAAATTTAAAAGTAAATTAGGATCTAATTCTAAAATATTCTAACATTATTTTGTGATTTTCTAAGTAAAGAAAATATTAAAAGAAATTTAAAATCTAACTCTAAAAGGATTCTAATATATACTTTAGTGATTTTTATAACTTAAATAAAAAATAATGATCATTTTTGTTTTTGTATCAAATAAAAAAAAAGATAAAATTAAGGAGAAAAAAAAACGAAAATTGAGCCCGGGGGTGCTGCTGGAAAAATGGTGGTATAGCTAGCATTCCGAAATGGGCTGAAGGATAAAATAAATTAGTAAGGCCAAAAAAAAAAGCTTATTCAAAAAACCAAAGAAATGGGCTTGAGGAGGACCGGGTCGGGTCAGACCTAGTTCCTCACTCAAGAGCCAGTAGGTTGAACAACCCTGGCTCTTATGAGGTTAGTGCCTCTCTTTCTTTTCCAAAACAAATTGTTCGTTTCCTTTTTGATTTTTTCTCTTAAGCGGTTTCATAATTCATGACCCCTCTGTTTCGATTTCACCTCTTCATCATCACCCTGATTCTTCCCGGTGAACCAATAATAGCAAATGCTCAGTTTTGATTCTACAATCTCGTGCACATTTCGATTTATATAAAGGGAAAGATGGAATAACGCTCCATCTTTCATTCCTCTCTCAAAAATCCAGCGATTCTCCATCAACTATGCCTCAATCTAAGAGCTAACAACTATCGGAATTGCTCCGACGGCGCTTTATCCGCGGCGAAGGTAATTTTATTTAATGCTTCACTTTATCTTGCTTGTTCTTCTATTACCTGTGATTCTAAAACTGATTCCTCTTTTTTTGTCTGAAAGGAGTCTGTTGCGTGATTTGCGATTTGTGTTGTTGTTGCTTGATGAGGATGAACAATGATGAAGCGGCTGCAATGTCTTCGAGATGGAGGGTTGTTTGAAGATTTGAGTGCCACTGTTGAAGCTTTCTCAGAAGGTGAATTTTCAGTAACTCTTTTGGTGAGTTTTATTATAACTGCATTTTTCTGTTGAATTTTTTTTGTGAACTCTGAGTTTTCCTGAGTTTTCTGAGTTTACATAATTTGTGTAGCTCTTGAAGGATCTACTATTAAGCGCAAAGGGATTACGTTATTTGCATTTTTTCATGAGGTTTGTGGATATAATGATGCATAGGTCTGATGAGGATTTTCGGTGTCAAATAGAGTAGATTTATTGAAGGGTTTAATGGTATTTGAGAGATTTGGACAGACTCCTTTGTTGAGTGAATTTTCTTTTGAGAAATTGTTTGTGTTTTTTTAACAAAGTTCCCTCCGGTCCTCCTTCTTGGGTAATCTTATATGTCTTTATAGTGAACACGGGTATGTTTTTGGGGGCGAAAGGTTTGAGCAATTTGAACATTGTGGTATGCTGCTTTAGGGATTTTGGACGGATGTTTATGTTGTCTTATTTTGATGTTACTTTTAGGGACTGTTTTGGAGTGATATGGGCAGCATAATAGGGATGACATTAGGGCTGTTTGGACAGGTTTAAGGCTGGTTTGCAGCAGGTTTTGGCAGGACTGCAGTAGATTAATGCAATTTTGGGACAACAGCCTCTGCTTTGGCTGTTATGTTTTAGGTGACATCTTTCTAACTTTAATCTTTTCCTCTTCTCCTGTCTATGATGCAGAAATGTTGTTCCACTTTTCTCATAACTTTCCAAAGGGTTTGTGGTATGTGGGAGAAGATCATGGTATTGGAAGGTTTGTGTGTAGGCTGCTGTTTTTTGTGCTTCTGTTATTTTCTTGTTGGTTGCTGCCTTGTGCTGCTGCTGTTTTTTTGAGTTGCTGCTGATGCAGCTTATGGCTTGATAGTTTGGTGCAAGTTTGGGACAGGTCTTTGACAGTTTGGACAGTTTTTTGGCTTGTTATGTTTGGAAAGTTTGGACAGTTTTTTGGCTTGTTAGGTTTGGACAGTTGGGACCGTTTTTTGGCTTGTTAGGTTTGGATAGTTGGGACCGTTTTTTGGCTTGTTATGTTTGGACAATTGGGACAGTTTTTTGGCTGACTTTGTTTTTCTGCGAAGCATATTGTTGGTAATATTTGTTTGTTGACTTTGTTTTTTGCAGTAAACTTGTTTATGAATTTCTTTTACTTTTGTGAACCAAAGCTCATTTTGTGATTTGCAATTGGAACATGTCCCATGATTGATCTTTTGAATTCTGATTTTTATGAGGCTATTTAATCGGGCTTAGCACATGATTGAAAACACCCTTTTGAATTTTTGATTCCAAATGCAAACCCTAATGATGAGATTAGAATGAAAACTTTCCTTTAACAATTCGTTCATGTTTGGAATTTTTATTCAAATATTGATGGTATGCTAACCTTTTCTCTTTTCTTGTTTCATGAGCAATGATGATTGGATGGCAAATGCAAGGTCGAAAGGTGAAGAGGCCGTGGCTAGCATGAAGCTTTGAATTCTCTTGAAGAAGATGAAGATCTTGTAGAATAGCCTTTGGAATTGGAATGTAATCTGATATTTTCTTGAATGTATCTTTAGAACACTTTGTAAGAAAAAATTGTGTATGACTTCCTTGTATGAATATGATATGTCTTGTAATCCAACAACCTTGAATTCAAATAAAGCTTCCTGTAATTCTAATTCAAACTTGATATTTTCCTCTTTGAATGTTCCCTCTCTAGAATTCAATCATGAACAATCTTTCCCATCTTGTATAAACTTTTGACAAACCTTTGATAACTTTGTATGCTACTTATGTCTGGAAGAACGGATCATGAACATGCCTTGAAATCCTTGTAAATTGAATCATGAATGGAATCAAAGGATGAATGCTCTTGCAACGAGCTTGAAATGGAATGATGAGACTTTCAAAATTCAATAATTCCATGTTTCTTTTAAATTCCAATTAGCTCTCCAAGATTCAAATTCAACATTTATATACCATCTCATGATTTCATAGGAACTTGTACTTAAAAGAAAACTTGTACGCCGCACCCGACTTAAATGAACATTAACTACCAAACTTGAATTCAAGCTCTTGCATGAAGCATAACTTGTTCCATAAGCAATTGATCTCAAAGACTTGCATCTCAAACCTTGGTTGATTGGGAGAGTATCCATGAATTCACGTCTCTTATCTTGACCAAAGTTTTAAACTCAAGAAACTAGAAATACGCTCTTATCACAAAACCTCAACCATGATGCATGCTAGGCGATGATCTTGGTCGAAGACCAAATCAAAATTGATGAACGCGAGCATAAGAAAGTGTATCTTGACCCATGAACCATAGAAAAATATCCCTTTCTCCACTCCAACCCTTGACAAGAATTCCAGTTGAATAACTTATAGTGCAAGTAGTCGATGGAAGATCATAAGTGAACTCAAACCCTAATTCAAACAATCTCAACCAAAATATCTCGTTGAAACCCTCCAAACCCTACTTCCAAGTCCAAATGCTCATAAGGGATAGAGAATCAGCTTTTACTGGACCGAGAAACCCAAACCAACGTGAAACCCTGATTGGCACAATCAACTGATCTCCTTGAACCAAAGTGCTTTATTCAATGAAATTCATGATATGCAAATGAACTAGTGAAGATGATGTAGATGAAATGTGAAGTCTAAGCCAAACAAAAGTAAAGGTAGGACAAATTTTGGGTATGACAGCTGCCCCTATTTAATCGTCTTAAACTTGAGAGTGAAATTGGTGTCAGCCTTTCAAATGCTCAAGGTAAGACAAGATTAAATACCAAGACCTGAAATTTATCCTGGAGAAAAGGTCTAAGTGTTATTATTTGTGATACCTGCTAGGGATGAAAAATATGAGTTTTCAGGTGAACTGGTTATGATGGATAAATGTGGTTGAATAATGATAACTTGTATTGGGGTAACAGTGTCAATAGAAGGTTCTCAGGGAAGTGGGTGTTAAAGTCACTGAAAGGACATGGTTGATAAAGTCGCGGTGATTGAAAGTAGGATTAGTGACAACATGATAACTTAAAGGCGATGGGTAGAACTTGACGACAATGGAGAATCTATCGTGTGGGATTCACGACCCAAAAAGAAAGGTAAAGAGAACGAGTAAATATTGGCGTATGATCTATGACTCAAGAGAAAAGATAAAATGAGGGTAAGATCTACGGACGAACTACGATCTTGGACTAGATAATGAGAGGATAAGATCTACGAACAAAGAAAATACAACGTGAGGGTAAGATCTACAGATGACCTACGTCCCCAGAAAAGATAACATGAGGGTAAGATCTACAGACGACCTACAACCCTGGCAAAGATAATGTGAGGGTAAGATCTACGGACGACTTACGACCCAAGAAAAGATAACGCAGGGGTAAGATCTACGGATGACCTATGACCCTGTAAAAGATAACACGAGGGTAAGATCTACATGAGACTTACGACCCTAGAAAGATAGCGTGAGGGTAAGATCTACGGATAACCTACGACCCTAGAAAAGATAACGTGAGGGTAATATCTACGGAAGACCTATGACCCTGGAAAAGATAACGTGAGGGTAAGATCTATGGGCGACCTACCACCCTGGAAAAGATAACGTGAGGGTAAAACCTATGAGCAACCTACGACCCTATAAAATGCAATGTGAAGGTAAGAACTACTGGCGACCTACGACCCTAGAAAAGATAGCGTGAGGGTAAGATCTAGGGACGACCTATGACCCTAGAAAAGATAACGTGAGGGTAAGACCTACGAGTGACCTACGACCCTATAAAATATAATGTGAGGGTAAGATCTACAGATGAACTGCGACACAAGATAACATAACCTGAGGGTAAGATCTACGGACAACCTATAACCCTAAAAAAGATAACTTGAGGGTAAGATCTACGGACGACCTACGACCCTAGAAAAGATAACGTGAGTATTGAGAGTTGGGGAGTACAATGTACTGGCACAACGACTTATTTTTTGTTGGTAGTGTAATGATAGATGTCAATTGGGAATTATGAGGATGTCATTATTTGTGGGGATGTTTTATTGATTTGGGGCTTTCGTGCAAGGTACCAAATCTGGCTCATGCTTCATGTGCATTTTAAAGTGTGGCATGATGATCCATGGATACGCTATGTGTTTGAGGATGAAATGTATTATGCAGTGATGATTATTGTATGCAAAGTGGAAACTATCAGGATCATTAGGATCTGTTGCCTGTTGTCTTGAGATGCCAATACAGATTGGTGCTTGGAAACTTTGAGAATTGAGTTATAGCCTTATCGAGCTCACTGGGGATTAAATCTTGCTGGGGAGGAGTAGCTTGATCTGACTTTCTTCATATGCTGGACTTCTTGTGGATGACTGAGTAGAGACATGGATCTCATCAAATTCCCCAAGTTTCTCAGTGTTGGAGAATCGGGTGCTCAGTCACCTGTAAGGAGGTGACGAGGATGAAATATTGGTTGAGGTGACCATTATGACTTGCTACCTACATAGAAAAACAACATTTGAATACCATGGCATTCCCTTGGGATGCCTTCATGTCCATGTAATTTCGTGTTTCACATCTTAGGTTGTGATTATTATTGCCTTATTATTTTCAATGCAATGCTTAACAAAGAAATTAAATCACAATTCGCATACAAAAATAAAGTAAAAAGGATATAACAAAGACTTTTTGGTGGAAGGGCACATTTTTATTAATGAGTTTGGCCTGTGAATAGGCATTCGTACATGGAAACAACTCCTAAATAAGGAAGTTGTGAAGAATGGCAAGATACAAAATTTAAAATGGCAATAAGAAAATCTCGAACTTCCATTAAAACTGATATTGCTATAGTTCCCATATCCTGGATCGTCCTAGTGTTGTGCTTCCGAAAGATAATAGTTGAATTGATCTATCCTCTGTTAGGAGGGTGTATTTTTTATTAGTGAAGAGTTTTAAGATTGCATTCTCTCGCTTTTTGTCCCTAATTTTTGCCTGGATCTCCCTTTCGGGTTTTTAATCCACCGGGATACACATTTTTGCCTAACCCACCCTTTCAGGTTTTCAACTTAGCGGGTTTTTCTTTTTTTCTTTTTTATTTTATTTTTTAGCCCTAACTTTTTCCAAAGCCGCCCTTTCAGGTTTTCGACTTAGCAGGTTTATTTATGCATAGTATTTTTTGACTGAGTCTGAATTGACTGGAAGTGGAACGTCTTCCCCATCCATGTCTGTCAGGATTAGAGCACCTCGTGAGAAAGCTTTCTTCACGATGTATGGCCCCTCATAGTTGGGAGTCCATTTGCCTCTTGGATCATAGTGAATTGGGAGAATGTTCCTTAAGACCAGATCACCTATGTAGAACTATCAAGGTTGAATCTTCTTGTCAAATGCTCTCTTGAGATGTTGTTGATACAACTGACCATGAAAAATGGCGTCTAGGCGCTTCTCTTCGATGAGGTTGATTTGATCGAGCCTTGTTTGAATCCATTCAGCTTCATCAAGTTTAGTATCCATCAGAACCCTTAATGAAGGAATCTCCACTTCAACTGGGAGCACCACATCCATACCATAGACTAGTGAAAAAGGAGTTTCCCCAATGGAAGTACACACTGACGTTCGATATTCGTGCAGAGCAAAGGGCAATATCTCATGCCAATCTTTGTGTGTTCTCACCATTTTCTAGACAATATTCTTTATGTTCTTGTTATCTGCTTCGACTTCCCCCCATTCAACTTTGACCGATAGGGTGATGAATTATGGTGCTCAATCTTGAATTCTTCACACATTTCCTTCATCATTTTGATGTTAAGATTCGACCCGTTATCAGTGACGATATTGTTAGGAGTTCCACAATGGAATATGATTTCTTTCTTGATGAAGCGGGTGACGACTTTCTTGGTCAATTCTTGTACGAAGCCGCTTCAACCCATTTGGTGAAGTAGTCAATAGAAATGAGAATGAACCTGTATCCATTTGAAGGGCTCGGCTTAATCCGTCCAATCATATTAATGTCCCACATTGCAAAAGGCGATGGTGAAGTCATCACATTCAAAGGAGTGGGAGGATTATGTATCATGTATGTGTAAACTTGACATTTGTGGCACATCTTTGCATACACACAACAATCACTTTCCATCGTCATCCAAAAATAACCTGCTCGTAGGATTTTCTTGGCCATGGAATGTCCATTGGCACGAGTCCCAAAAGAGCCCTCGTGAATTTCTCGTATGATGGATTCTGCTTCGTGTCTATGCATGCATCTGAGCAGAACCGAATCATAGTTCCTTTTGTACAGAACATCTCCAGATAGTAAAAACTTGGATTCTAATATCCTAAGAGTCTGCTTATCACAGATTGTAGCACCCTCAGGGTACTCTTGCTTCTCAAGATATCTTTTGATGCCGAAATACCACAGTTTTTCGCCCGACACGTCTTCAGTTGTGAGACAATGATCAGGGAGAACGTGTGTTGGCTCCTTGTAACGAAGGATTCTTATATTGGGTTCATGATTCAGATAACTGACTTTGAACATTGCTTCTAAAGTAGCCAGAGCATCTGTCAGTTGATTTACTTCTCTAGGAATATGCTCAAAGGTGATCTCATCAAAAGCAGGCAACGACTCTAATATGTAATCTCGGTATGGAACTAAATTAGGGTGTCGTGTATCCCAATCACATCGTACTTGATATATTACTAAGGCAGAATCCACATAAACTTTAAGAATCTTGATCTTCAAATCAATGGCTTCTTCAAGACCCATTACACAAGCTTCGTATTCTGCGACATTATTCGTACAATTAAAACATAGCTTGGCGGTGAAAGGTATGTGAGTATTGCATGGAGAAGTCAGAACTTCCCCAATACCATGGCCCATGGAATTTGACGCAGGTTCGAACGTGATAGTACATCGCTCCCTAGTCCGGATCCTTCTTTATAATCAAGTTTCATAACATCCTTGTCTGGAAAATCGAACTTCATTGACTGATACTCTTCCAATGGCTGGTGGGCGAGATGACCAATAATAATGCTACCTTTGATAGCCTTTTATGTGACGTACTAGATGTCATGCTCATACAAAAGCATTTTCCATTGAGCCAATCTCTCTGTAAGTGTTGGTTTCTCGAAAATGTACTTTATCAGATCAATCTTAGATATCATAAGTGTAGAATGCGTCAACATGTATTGCCTCAAACGCCGAGCTTCCCACGTAAGAGCACAACAAGTCTTCTCGAGTTATGAATACTTTGATTCACAATCAGTAAACGTTTTGCTTAGGTAATAAATGGCGTGTTCTTTTTGTCCCGTATCATCATGTTGTCCGAGCACACAACCCATAGATCCTTCGAACACAGTCAAGTACATAATGAGAGGTCTCCCTGGAAATTTAGGTATGAGTATTGGTGGTTCCTGAAGGTACTGTTTAATCTTTTCTAAGGCCTCTTGACAACTTTCATCCCAATGGACATCTTGATTCTTTTGAAACAATTTAAAGATGGGTTCACAGGTAGCAGTAAGATGAGAAATGAATCTGGCTATGTAATTCAACCTTCCAAGGAATCCATGTACTTCCTTTTCATTTTTCGGTGTTGGCATATCCTGTATTTCTCTTACTTTGTCTGGACCTACTTCAATCCCTCACTGACTTACAATAAACGCATGTAGCTTGCCCGATCGAACCCCGAAGGTACACTTGTTGGAATTAAGCCTTAACCTACTTTCATAGACGATCAAATAACTTATGCAAATGGACCATATGTTCTTCCTCAGTTTACGATTTTGCAATCATACCATCCACATACACCTCGATCTCTTTATGAATCATGTCGTGAAAGAGAGTCACCATAGCTCATTGATATGCCGCACCAGCATTTTTGATACCAAAAGGAATGACCTTATAGCAAAAGGTACCCCAAGTAGTTGTGAAAGTTGTTTTATCCATGTCTTCAAGAGCCATCTTTATCTGATTATAACCCGAGAATCCATCCATGAAGGAGAACACTGAAGATTGAGCAGTATTATAAACCAATACATCAATATGAGGCAATGAGATATTATCATTTGGGCTTACTCTATTCAAGTCTCGGTAGTCAACACACATACGTACCTTACCATCTTTCTTAGGTGTAGGCACAATGTAGAAATCCAAGGTGGATAATTTATCACTGATAGGAAGCCTACATCAAGCTGTTTCTGAACTTCTTCTTTGATCTTCAAAGCCATGTCGGGTTTGGTCCTTCACGGATTCTGCTTTACAGGAGGACATTCTGGATTGAGTGGCAACATGTGCATCACTATATCAGTATCTAAACTGGGCATGTCTTCATATGACCAGGCGAATATGTTAGCATACTCTCGAAGCAACTCAATCAACCCTTTCTTTTCTTCACTTTGCAAGGAAGCACCTATCTTGACTTCTCTCTTTACCTCTTTAGTACCGAGATTGATAACTTTAGTTTCTTCTTGATATGGCTAGATGACTTTCTCTTCCTGTCTCAAGAGCCTTGCTAGTTCTTCATGGACTTCACAATCTTCCCCACTATCTTTGTCAACATGGTCAACTAAATTCTCAAGGATATTAGGAACCATAACACAATCATTTTCGATGGAATTCGAGACAGGTCTGCATTTGATGATTTTATGTTTTATTTTATAAAGTGCAAGAAAATATTTAGAATATGAAAAGAAAGGCATTTCCATTTTTATTTTAAAAAGTAAAAGAAAAGACAGGGAACAAAATTGTATGTGAAAGTCTAATTTTTCATTCAATTTTAAACGGAGATTGAAACATAAGGGGGCCCTTCTACAATCTGTCTCTATGCCTTGGGCAAGGCATATGACTTAATGGAAACAGGAAATTACACATCAAGGAAAACACCTTCATGGATGCCCATGGCAGTCCAATTGCTGAGCTCCCGGTCTGGCACAATCTGATAGATAAATCTAGAAACATCTTCATCGTCACCTCCATTATCTGTTGATAAAACTTGTCCTTCTTTGCTTATACCATCGCTGATGAACACTTAAAAAATTGGGAGAACCTGCTTTCCTTTGAGAGGAACCAAACTTGCTTGCCCGAAGGACGGTGGCTGATACCCAAGACCACAATGATCTTTCTTCTCAGGTACTTCAATCAATTTGCCCCAACCATCATGGGAAAATATAGCTTCCATGAGGGCTTTGGCATCATTCAAAGAGGCCATGGGTGCTTTAGACTTCTTACCTTCTATGACAGAGAACCTGTCAACAGAAATAATCTCCAGATCTTGAAAGGGAAACTCCTGCACCTCACCTTCTACTTCCACAAAATGGTAGGTTGTCAGATTGTTAATCACTACATCTTTTTCTCCACAAACGACAACAACTTTATCATTCACAAGGAACTTCAGGCGTTGATGAAGAGTAGATGTCACAACTCCTGCTACATGGATCCATGGGAGACCCAAAAGGCAAGTAGAAGATGGACGAATGTCCATAACATAGAATGAAAGATAGAAAGTGTGGGGACCAATCTTGATAGTCAAGTCCACTTCTGCCTCCACATATCTCCTTGAACCCTCAAACACTCGAAATCTTAGGGTGGAAGATCTAATCATTACCCCATTTATATTCAGATTAAACAGAGTAGCCTTGGGCATCACATTGAGTGAAGAACCTGTATCTACCAAAACTCGAGATAAAACCGTATCTAAACACTTCATGGAAACATGAAATGCTTTATTGTGGGCTCTGCCTTCAACTAGGATCTCATCATCACAGGAACCCAAACAATTTCCTACAACAATATTGGTCACGATTCCTTCAAACTGGGCCACAAAATGTCTTATGTAACATGGGTAGAACACAAAATCTTCAGTAAGGAATTGTGGTGGGTCTCTGAACATAAGAGAAGAGACAAAATGGAGATCTTGGATGGTGTCTGGTTGAGTTGATCCACCACTTTGTAATCACTTCGCTTAAGAATCCTCAAAAGTTGCTCTTCTTCTTGTCCTACAGAAGATTCAGGATGACTATCAATCACTTGCTTGCCCCTAGCCTTGGCCAGAGCATCACCATTGGTTTCTTTGGGAGGCGGTGGTGGGGGAGTGAAGATCCTGCCACTACGAGTCATGTTACTGGTTCCTGCAATGTTAGTAAGATTCTTGCCAGCTACCAGGGGACACTCATATTTCTTCCTAAGAATAAAAACCACATTATACTTCCATAGAACTGCCTTTAGGTTGTGCCATTGAGGAGGAATAGGAGCTTGAGTGGTCATGGGGGTAACTGGAGCTTGAATCATTAATGGGGGTAGTAGGAGCCTGAATTATCAACGGGGTACCTAGTGTTACTGAGATGCTTCTAGGATAATAAGGAATTTCCAAGACATCAATCTCTTCTTCTTGAAATATCTTATCTACCTGTAGGACACCTTCATCTATTAGCTGTTGGATAGCCGTCTTCAAACTAGTACACTCTTCAGGTTTAGAGGAACATGTTAAGCAAAAATCATGGAGTTCCTACAGCACCTCGTGCTCCAACAAATGTTCTCTAACAGTTCCTAATGACATCTTGATCTCGTCAACCTTGGTTTCTAGAGTCTGTTCATTACTTTCTTCAATAGCATTGACTGCTACCCCTGGGAGAGAAGGCATGGGATTATTCTGATATTGGGACCAACAGGGTTGAAATTTATGGCCTTTACATCGAGGAGGTCTTGAACGTTACATTGAAATGCTCTACAATTCTAATCGTGTGGCCTGGGGCTCTAGAATGAAATTCACAATGAGCATTAATGTCATACCCCCTAGGGAGAGGATTTAGTGGTGGACCAAGTTCACGCAGTTGAACCAACTGATTGGCAAGTAACTGGGGGAGAAGCTGACCATAGGACATATGAACGGGATCAAATCTTCTTTTAGGCGCTCTTTGTCTCTATTGAGCTCTTGGACATTAAGGTTATTGATTTTGTTGTTGATAATTTGGAGCTGGTGCAAATTATTGTTGTGGAAGATATTGTGGTTGACGAGAGAAAGGTCGTTGTTGTCCCATCTAGGGTGCTAGAATTGTAGCAGTATACACTTGAGGAACATATTGATTAGGAATAGCAGCAGGTGTTGGAAAATAAGGAAATCAAACTTGAGGATATGAAGGAGCTTTTCCTTCGTTAATTGTAACGACACTAGTATCACCTTCTTTCTTCTTGACGAAACCAGAAAATGGCTTTCTAGCAATGCTAGTATTGTTGTTGGTATTGTTAGGGATACCTTGGATCGTTCCAGCCTTAATACAAGTTTCAACATGTTCTCCAATAATGACCATGTCAGAGAAAGAAGTAGAGGTACTACTGAGCATGTGTTAGAGATAAGGACCTCGTAAAGTACCCATGAACAAATCAATTAGTTCACAGTCCAAGAGAGGAGGTTGGACCCTTACAGCTAGTTCACGCCACCATTGGGCTTACTCTTTAAACGACTCTTCAGATTTATGTATCATCCCTTGAAGCTGAGTGAGGCTAGGAGACATGGAAGTATTATAATGGTAATGTTTCAAAAATGCATCAGCAAGTTCTCCCCAAGTACTGACAAGAGTTCTTTCTAGTTTCATATACCAATCCAACTGTGCCCTGGTCAAGCTATCTTGGAAGAAGGGCATGAGTAAAGGTTCATTTTCAGCATAGGCTTCCATCTTGCGATAGTAGGAATGAAGATGAGTCCCCGGGAAGGAGGTGACTTGGTATTTGTCAAAATCAGGAACCTTGAATTTGGGAGGGATAACTACCCCAGGCACGAGACTAATTACAATAGTATTGAATCTCGAAGTCTTGATAACCTCAATGGATTTGAGACGCTCTTCAAGAGCATGGTATAATTTTTCAGTTTCTGTAACTCCAACGCAAGATTCACATGGGGCTCATCAAGATCAATGACGTCGTGATAATCATCAATATCATTCTGAGGAACTCCAGTTGGGGTCTCAACATTTGCATTATTATTCCCTCCATTTGTAGAAGTGGAGGTGGCAGCAGTGGAAAGCTTGGAAACAATTTGATATAGATCTTCTTGACCCTTGATGACAGCATGAAGAGTTTCCATAAGCTGATCCATTCGAGTGTCCATATCTCGGCAGAGAGCATTCCTATTCTCTTCAAAAATATCCTTAAGTCTTCGTTGGTTGCTTCTTGTACAGTAGGGATATGGAGAAGTCGTCTTTGTGGTTCACTGAAGTCTGATGGAAAAGGGACCCCAATATGTTTTCGTTATGAATAATGAATGCGTGATAGCATGAATGAGTGTTTTATCTTTATTTCCTAGGAAATCCAAAGACTCGTCTATCTTTAAAAAAAATATTATTTTCATTTTTGAAGAGCTCGATCAATGAGACTTGTCTTTGAAATTCCTTAGATATGAGATGTATATACATGATGGTATGATATCATGGTATGCTATGGCATGCGATTTAAGCTCCACATATTCTGAATAACCAATGTGTAGTCCTTTGCATAAACTGAAAGTAACAAGATCAAAAGTTCGACGTCACAGACATGGAGTCAAAGTAACCACCTGTAAGGTATGTACTAGGGGTTTATCACTTTCTGAACAAGATTCTAGGGAAACCTCAGAGTCTACGCTCTTCCATTGGATATTACCGGTGTCCCAATTACTCAATAATCGGTAATATTCGCAGGAAAAACTCGTCCGAGTGCTGTATCGCGTGACAACTACTTCTGGATTACTCAATAATAGTCTCCACACTACACCTAAAAAGGCCATGATGGGTTAATGGTTCTACGGCTCTCAGCTTCTCTGGTTCCCTGGTCAAAAGAAACAATATCTTCCCAATTACTCGGTAAACAATGATACATTCAAGGGGACCTCCATTGAGTGGGGGACTTCATGCCTCCTTCTTCGGGATTACTCCCTCAAAGTTAGCATGACTATACCGCCCATCCTAATCCTAAATGTAACCCCAAGTCCGGGTATAGGACTTATCAAATGTAATCACCCATCCCAACATCACAAAAGATACATCATATCCATAATATGTGAGTAGCAATAATATAATGCAATATATCCAAAAGAAAACAATAAAGCAATAAAGAAATAAAGTGGTAAAGCAAATAAAGTAAATAAATAAACACCCAAAGAGACAAGTAAACAAAACTAGGATAGACTTGCAAAGGGTTTCCCAAGCAGAGTCGCCAGCTGAAGCTACTGGCAAAAATCAAAGAGCCGCTACCAAACTTTATTTATCCCGAAGGAAGGGGAAATATCGATAAAACCACAAGAGGATGGATAAGATGGTCTTGCAACCAAGAGAAAGGGTAAGGAAGTTTGTTATGCGAGGGGAAGGTATTAACACCCCTCACATCTGTTGTACTCAATGTGTTCCATTTTGTTTGTTTTCTTCTAAGGGTGTGTTTATCTATAACTGTACTTGCTAAGGGGAAATAAATGGTTTTTATTAGTGCGTTCGTGAGGGTCTCACCACCCTTTGCTTATGTATCTAGTGAAGGAATCAGAACACCGTAGTTCTCTAGAAAATGTTGGTTTGTTTGGTATTTTTAGTGGGCGACGTTAACGCACACATTCTAGCAATAGGCACGACCTGTATCGTGGTAGAATGGAGATAACATGCCCTTTTGGGGAGTTTTGATTGGTTGAGTATCTTACGAGTTTTAGAATGAATTTAAATAACGATTAAATGTTTTTGGATTTTTGATTTGTGACTGATAAGTTTTAATTAAATTACGAAAATAAAAATCTAAAGGGGGAAGTTTACCCTAATATTATTATGCACTTGTTGAGCCAAAAGTCTATCTCGACATGGGACGATCAAAATAGGATTTAATCGCCTCATGAAGCTGCCTAAGGGAGTATGGTATCAAGGTTTGAATGAGAAAATGAAATAAAGAAACTTAAATTCTAAATGTTTGTATGGTTTTTATCAAGTTAAACAAAAGAAAGTAATATTTTTTAAGATTTTTATAAAAATAAAATATTAAAATCTACTTCTAAATTTTCTAATACTTTTATGATTTTTAAGTAAATAAAAATAAATAAAGAATTTGAAAGTAGATTAGGACCTAATTCTAAAATATTCTAACATTATTTTGTGATTTTCTAAGTAAAGAAAATATTAAAAGAAAATTAAAATCTAACTCTAAAAGTATTTTAATAAATACTTTTGTGATTTTTATAACTTAAATAAGAAAATAATTATCATTTTTATTTTTGTATCAAATAAAAAAAAGATAAAATTAAGGTGTAAAAAGGAAATAAAATACGAAAATTGAGCCTGAGGGTGCTGCTGGAAAAATGGTGGTATAGCTAGCATTTCAGAATGGGCTGAAGGATAAAATAAATTAGTAAGGCCCAAAATAAAGCTTATTCAAAAAATGAAAGAAATGGGCTTCAGGAGGACCGGGTCGGGTCAGACCCAGTTCCTCACTCAAGAGCCAGCGGGTTGAACAACCCTAGCTCACATGAGGTTAGCGCCTCTCTTTCTTTTCTGGAACAAATTGTTCGTTTCCTTTTTGATTTTTTCTCTTAAACAGTTTCATAATTCATGACCCCTCTTTCTGATTTCAACTCTTCATCATCACCCTACTTCTTCCCGGTGAACCAAAAATAGCAAATGCTTAGTTTTGATTCCACAATCTTGTGCACATTTCAGTTTTTAAAAAGGGAAAGAAGGAACAACGCTCCATTTTTCGATCCTCTCTCAAAAAGCCAGCAATTCTCTATCAACTATGCCTCAATCTGGGAGCTAACAGCTATCGGAATCACTCCGACGACACTTTATCTGCGGCAATCGTAATGTTATTCAATGCTTTACTTTATCTTGCTTGTTCTTCTATTTCCTGCGATTCTGAAACAAATTCCTCTTTTTTTTTTCTGAAACGAGTCTGTTGCGTAATTTGCGATTTAAGTTGTTGTTGCGTGATGAGGTTGAACGATGATGAAGCGGCTGCAATGTCTTCGAGATGGAGAGTTATTTAAAGATTTGAGTGCTGCTGTTGAAGCTTTCTCAGAAGGTGAATTTTCAAAAACTCTTTTGGTGAGTTTTATTGTAACTTCTTTTTTCTGTTGCAAAATTTTTGTGAACTCTGAGTTTTCCTGCATTTTATGAGTTTATAGAATTCGTGTAGCTCTTGAAGGATCTACTGTTAAGCATAAAGGGATTACATTATTTGCAGTTTTTTATGAGAATTGTGGATAGAATGATGCATAGGTCTGATAAGGATTTTCAGTGTCAAATTGAGCATATTTATTGAAGGGTTTAATGGTATTTGAGTGTTTTGGACAAACTCCTTTGTTGAGTGAATATTCTTTTGAGAAATTCTTTGTATTTTTTTTTAAAGTTCCCTCTGGTCCTCCTTCTTGGGTAATCTTCTCTGTCTTTATATTGAACAAGGGTTTGTTTTTTAGGGGAAAGGTTTGAGAAATTTGAACATTGTGGTATGCTGCTTTATGGTTTTTGGACGCAGGTTTATGTTGTCTTATTTTGATGTTATTTTTTGGGAGTGTTTTGGATAGGTTTAGGGTTGGCTTTATAGCAGAATTGTTTGGGACCATTTTGGACAGGTTTAATGGGGGTTATTATGCAGAAATATTTCTTGTTGTTTAGGTTGTTTATGCAAGGACAGGGATTGGTTATGCAGTATGCAGGTTTTGGTAAGTTTTTGGAGTGATATGGGCAGCATAATAGGGATGACATTAGGGCTGTTTGGAGAGGTTTAAGGCTGGTTTGCAGCAAGTTTTGGCAGGACTCCAGTAGATTGATGCAGTTTTAGGACAACAGCCTGTGCCTGGGCTGTTATGTTTTAGGTGACATCTTTCTAACCTTAATCTTTTCATCTTCTTCTGTCTATGATGCATAATTGTTGGTCTACTTTTCTCATAAATTTATGAAGGGTTTGTGGTATGTGGAATATGATAATGGTGTTGTAAGGTTTGTGTATAGGATGCTATTTTTTTGTGCTTCTGTTATTTTCTTGTTGGTTGCTTCCTTGTGCTGCTGCTATTTTTTTGTTTGGGTTGTGGTTGTTTTTTTGAGTTGTTATTGATGCAGCTTATGGCTTGCTAGTTTGGTGCAAGTTTGGGATAGGTTTTTGATAGTTCAGATAGTTTTTTTGATTGTTATGTTTGGACAGTTGGGAAAGTTTTTTGGCTTGTTATGTTTGGACAGTTGGGACAATTTTTTAGCTTGTTATGTTTGGACAGTTGGGACAGTTTTTTGGCTTGTTATGTTTAGACAGTTTTTTGGCTGACTTTGTTTTTCTGCAAAGAAGATTGTTGGAAATAATTGTTTGTTGACTTTGTTTTTTTGCAGTAAACTTGTTTATGAATTTCTTTTCCTTTTGTGAACCAAAACTCATTTTGTGATTTGCAATTGGAACATGGCCCATGATTGATCTTTTGAATTCTGATTTTTATGAGGCTTTTGAATTGGGCTTAGCACATGATTGAAAACACCCCTTTGAATTTCTGATTCCAAACACAAATCCTAATGATGAGATTAGAATGAAAACTTTCCTTTAACAATTCGTTCATGTTTGTAATTTTTATTCAAACATTAATGGTTTGCTAACCCTTTCCCTTTTCTTGTTTCATGAGCAATGATGATTGGATGGAAAAGGCAAGGTCGAAAGATGAAGAGGCTGTGGCTAGCATGAAGCTTGGAATTCTCTTGAAGAAGATGAAGATCTTATAGAATAGCCTTAGGAATTGGAATGTAACCTGATATTTTCTTGAATGTATCTTTAGAATACTTTGTAAGAAAAACTTGTGTATGACTTCCTTGTATGAATATGACTATGTCTTGTAATCCAATAACCTTGAATTCAAATAAAACTTCCTTTAATTCTAATTCAAACTTGAGATTTTCCTCTTTGAATGTTCCCTCTCAAGAATTCAATCATGAACAATCTTTCCCATCTTGTATAAACTTTTGACAAACCTTTGATAACTTTGTATGCTACTTAAGTCTTGAAGAACGGATCATGAACATGCCTTGAAATCCTTGTAAAGTGAATCATGAATGGAATCTAAGGATGAATGCTCTTGCAACACGCTTGAAATGGAATGATGAGACTTTCAAAATTCAATAATTCCATGTTTCTTTTAAATTCCAATTATCTCTCCAAGATTCGAATTCAACATTTATATACCATCTCATGATTTCATAGGAACTTATACTCAAAAAGCAAACTTGTACGTCACACCCGAGTCAAATGAACATTAACTGCCAAACTTGAATTCAAACTCTTGTGTGAAGCATAACTTATTCCACAGACAATTTTTCTCAAAGCCTTGCATCTCAAACCTCGATTGATTGGGAGAGTATCCATGAATTCACGTCTCTTATCTTGACCAAAGTTTTAAACTCAAGAAACTAGAAATACGCTCTTATCACAAAACCTCGACCATGATGCATGTTATACGATGATCATGGTCGAAGCCCAAATAAAAATTGATGGACGCGAGCATAAGAAAGTGTATCTTGACCCATTAACCATATAAAAATCTCCCCTTCTCCACTCTAACTCTTGACAAGAATTCCAGTTGAATAACTTATAGTGCAAGTAGTTGATGGAAAATCATAAGCAAACTCAAACCTTAATTCTAACAATCTCAGCCAAAATATCTCGTTGAAACCCTCCAAACCATACTTCCAAGTCCCAATGCTCAAAAGAGACAAAGAATCAGCTTTTACTTGATGGAGAAACTCAAACCAAAGTGAAACCCTGATTGGCGCAATCAACTGATTGCCTTAAACCAAAGTGCTTTATTCAATGAAACGCATGATATGTAAATGAACTAGTGAAGATGATGTAGATGAAATGCGAAGTCTAAGCCAGAAAAAAGTAAAGGTAGGACAAATATGGCGTATGACATTACCATTCTATTAATTCAAGGCATGGGAAGAAAGGATTTGTGGTTTGATGTGTACCATTGCTCTACAAATGGTTCATGGCACAGTTACCTACAAAGGGATCGTTTGTGAACTTTGAGGACACTTGTACGCGGGAATCAAGACTAATGGAACTCACCTCTTTTGATATACGGTGGTATAAACTTAGGGTTGATAATGTCAAGGTGATTTCCAATTATGCAGGTTTCTCTAATGTTGCACTCATAGAAATAAAAGGGATAATTAGCTACAACCCTGTTCTTGCTTTATGTCAACTAGGTTATGCTATAAGGTGTCCACCTACAACAAACGAAGTTGAGTTTGTGTATTGAAAGAAGGGAGAAGATCTTGAGTTTCTCAAGAAGGTAGAAATTGCATGGGGCATTATCACCAGGAAAGGGAAGGTGTTCTTTGGAACAAAAAAGGTAATAACTTATGGTCCTTATGTGGACTGGGTTAAAAATAGGGTGAAGACTTTTATGTTTCCTTTTGATAGAGAGGTTACTTTATATACTCAACCCATTGAGCTACAAAATGATGTACCCAAATAACATTTTTATCAAGTGGACTTGGAAAATGGGGAACTCCGCCGGGATATCGAGGACAAAGAGATGGTTCTATACTTCGTGAGAGAAGAGATGAAAGACTTAGCTTGCTAGCTTAAAGAATATGAAAGAACAAATAATTTTGGAGTCAAAAAGAATAAGAGAAGACCTGGAATGGAAGATGTTTCTATTTATACAGAAGATTACCAAAAATCCCTTGAAGATGCAGAAAAGGCGCCTGGAGTGCATAAAATTTCAAGTGTCCAGCAACAAGTACAAAGGAAAAGGTTAGGGAGCTGGAAAAGTAACTTAGAAGCGCAAGATTGGAGCTAGATATAGAGGAAGCTCATATGACCCAGGTGATGGAAGAAAATGCAAGGCTCAGAGCTCAGTTATAGGAGATAAAGAATGCACTTGTACCCATCCCATTGTCGGAGTTCAAAGAATGCGACAAGTTTCTTGAATAATGTCGGTATTAGGAAACTCACATGTACAAGAAGGATGTGGTGATTAATACTTTTTCTCGAGGAAGTGATCACGAGAATATGAAGAGGCTATTCAAGGAAACCAAAGACTGGAGTGCATATTATTTCAGACAGGGAGGACTTTTTGTAGCGGTCGAAATGTTGAGACTAAGCCATTGGATTGACTTAACTCGTACAAATCAAATAAAAATCGCCACCGCGCTTTATTGTTTCCAAGGGAAATGGGAAAAAAAGAGAATAAACCCAAAAAAGAGGGGGATAATATAGGTACGTGGGTTGGTTATACAAAGGGAAGATATTAGCACCCTATATATCTATGGTACTCCGCAAGAACCTCTTTGAAAATCTGTGTATTTTGGCTAAGTGTATACAAAAATAGATGGTGGAAATGAGAAAAGAAGTATTTTTTATAATTTTTCACCTTCCTTGCGAATCTTTAGTGCCTACATACCACCTTCCGTGCAATAGGGGATCAGGGTACTCGTAGTTCACCTCAAAAATTTTAAAACACATGTGTGTTGGTTAATTTTAAGAGAAGAGACATAATCATCATATCCGATTGGAAAACATACTTACTACCCATGATTATGAGAAAGGAGAATTTGCATCATCTCAAAGTGGAGGATATAATTTGGATTTAAAATCCATCACTCAACACCCAAGTGGAAAATAGATCTCTTCACTATATATCATAGAAGTATAGTATCTTGCGTCACTACAAGAATCGACAAGAGTATAATCTTTTGTGAAAAGTTTTAAAGTAAAAAACCAAAGTGGAAAAATGGTTTGAATGAGGTTAATGACTTTTAGTCTTGAGAAAAATGTAAAAGTATGATTGAATTGATTAAAGTTTGATTAAGAAAAGATTTTTGAAAATGCATGGACCTAAGTCCAAGTTTATTATGAAAGCGGTTCAAGTTAGAAAATACGAAGAGTTTTTAAAATGAGGGAGAAGATTTTTGAAATTAAATAAGATGGGAGGAGATGAAAGGACTATCCTAAAGCATAAGATAAAAGCTAAAGAAAATAACGATCTAACCAACAAGAAGCCAACACTTGACATATAAAATCAATGTAGAATTCTTATCCTTTGGATTGAAACCAAGCAAGTGAAAATAATAAACCTCTGAGGACTACCAAGCTTCAAATGAATTAATAACTAAGTATAGTATTCATTGTCAAAACAAAGACTGGTCAGAGTAATAATCGTATACAAAGGAATTCTCAATCACAGACAAAGCATGAAAATCAGAATAACCTACACACAGAAAAATTCAAAACAATGCCTTGGAGTAAGCCCCAAGGATTTCAGAAGTATTCATAAAAATATCAACCAAAGATTACAGAGTTCCAAGGTATCAACGCTTCTAATCCTAAGTATCAGGAATCCACAACTCCACAGTGCTAAGGATCGTAACCAGATAGTCCAAGTAACCTTAAAGCTTTTAATATTCAAGTTGATTATTAAGTGTCTTCAAAAGAAAATAAAAGCTGAAATGAGCAAAGATAAAATGACATAAAAATAAATTCTCAAGTGAACAAAAGGAAAATAGCATGATATGTAAATGCTAAAATAAATGGTATATAAAAAAAGGCACAAAATAAAGGCACAAAATAAAGGCATAAAGTAAAGTTAATTGTTAGTGAATTAGAAGTTAAAAAGTTAGTTAAATGACCATCTTGAAGCTTACTTTTGAAAACTAATTAGAAGATTGATAAAATCAAAGCTTCTCAACAACAAGTTTCATTTTCTATTTGTAAAGTATATCATTCATTTCAAGTACTCAAGGCAACCACATATGATTAATGATATTCAAATGATTCACTTAGACCAAAATTTATGAAGTTCATTAAAGGATTGATATAATCAAAGCCTCCTAACAATGAACTTCAAAATTATTGGATCCAAGGCTTCAAACTAAACATACTTGGGCTCGTAAACATAGGTTTGGGCCAAGAATTATCATTTTTCAAATCGAGACAAATTTAGCACTATGTTAAGCAATCGTAAGTGGACTTATGTAGAAGTCACACCTATTTTGAGGTCGGTCAATAGAAATCTATGTACCAAACATGTTAGAGAAATGATATGTAGATTATTCTATCATAAACATGTAGCACACGTAAAAACAAGAAAGGAATATGATGAAAAGGGTTGGGAATGATAGTGTAACCAATGTATCATATGAAATTAGGGTTTCAAATATCATCAACATTATTCATCCATTTTGGTGGATTTGGTTTCTCAACCTATCAACACCCAAGATCTAATGAGATTGAGAAACTTGTCCCAAAATAACACTCAAGTGTCTCCAAATCAGGACTAATTAAAAAATAACAAAATATATTTAATATAAAACAAAATTTAGGTGATTTAAAAAGGAAATGATTGGTAAAATACTCAACATGTATTAAAATATCAAATAAAAAATCCTAAAAAATATCAGAAGTCAAACATGAGTCAACAAGTGTTGACAAATTTTTTTAGAATTTTTTAAAGTCAGAAACTATTTTTAAAAATATAAAGAAATAATAAAAATAACTCAAAATTTGTGAAAAATAGTAAAATCAAAAATAAAAATAAAATAAGGTCACCAATATTTGTCAAGAGGTCATTGGATCCTTCCATAATATTTCCAGAATTTAAAATGACCAAAAAGTGTTTTTAAACAATTAAAACAAGTCCAATAAAGAGAAAAATCCTAAAAAACACCAAATCATAAAATAAAATTGTGAAAAAATAAGAATCAGAAAGATAATATTTGAAAATATTTTTATGAACTTTTTTATAATTTTCAAGTTTGAAAAACTTTTTTTATGAATTTTTGAAGTTTAAAACAATTAAAACAAAAAATCAGAAAATAAAAATAAAACTAAAAAAATATGGACCATTAGATCATTGTCAAAACACCTTAGTAAGAAGGTCCAAGGGATCTAACGCGCTGTGCATGATATAGTCCCTAACGAATATCACACAAGATCATGAATTAAAACAAATTTGAAAAAAATGCGTGGTAAATTGTCATTGGCTGAGAGATGACATGTCATCATCTTCAACCTCCGGCCACCTCCAAATCATGATTCCACAAATGGTAAAATCAAGAGCTCAGAGCAATGCCATTCTCTTTGTCTCTTCAAGGCTATTCCAATGGTACCCTCACGAAAAATTTATATTAACCATATCTTAGTCGATTTGGAAAAAAAACTAGAAGAAAAAATTGAAAAGGGATTTGAAAATTCATGAGCAAAACTCACTTCCAGTTAAGAACAAACGATTCTATGAGCATCAGAGTGATGCGAGCTACATTATAGCAACACGTTTGAAGATAATTGGTGGAGAAATGTACTTGTTGAAACTCAAATTTAGAGCTCTGAAACTGGAATTAGTGAGCTTGTTTCAGTGCTCAGTTCTTGGTGGTAAGAGCATGGTTAGCTTCAGAGAAATTCAATGAAGCTAGCTGAATCAAAATAAAGGAAAGAAAGAGCCTCTAGCGGAGAAAATGAATTCAAAATTTTCAGAGGTTTTGTGAGGTTCGGGCAGAGCATCTTTGGCTATCCAAGATTGAGGAAAAGAGTGAGGAATGATTCTCTATTTATAGGTAAATGAATGTTGAAAAGAATTGGAAGAAATAGTGAGGTTTTGAGAGAAATTGAGTGAAGCCCGAAAATGAAAAAAGTTTGACTTGAACTTGCTCAAAACTCAGCTAATTCTTGCGTTTCAATGCTCTAATCATGCTTTGAAACTTGGTTAAACATGTTTAAGTTAAAAATGTGCAACAATTTAATCATTAGAAGCCACATTATGAAAATTAAATTCTGACTTCAAGAAAAAACTCAGTTTCATGGAAGAACTTCAAGAGCATGGGGCACAAATGTACGCGGCTTTATGATCTCATTCTTTTTGAAATGGAAAGATCTTATAACAAAATTCACAATGTTCCAAGAAAGGTAGCATTTATATCCTTGAGCAAAAAGTTATTCAAGTTTGAAATCAGAAAAAACACACAGGCATTTGACACTTAGAAAAGTTCTAAGTATGGAACCTCAAAATGACCTATAATGTTCTTCAAAGTTACATGCCCTTCCACTCAAAATTTGATATTGATCCTTGAAGATGAAATGAAGTAGAACCTTTGAATTGAATTGTGGAATTGATATCATTCAAAAATCATAAAAATGAAAGAGTTATGGTCTTTGGAAGATGATGAACAAATTTGGGGAAATTCCCCAAAGACATATAATCTTTTCAATTCTTTAACAACTTTCCAAGCATTTTCGAGTCTTGCATATCGAAAAAAAATTGTAATAGACATCTCAAAGATTATTTTTGAAAAAGAATGAGCTCAATGAGATAAAATATGATCAAGTTATGATCATTTGAAGTCAAATAAGAGAATTTGATAGCCCTTTTAAAGGACTTGTAATCTTCTTCAACCATTAGTGATCTTACACTAAAAACTAGCCTTAAACCTTTAAAGAGAACTTGTTAAGGACCCTTTAAAGAAAATCATGGCTTTGGAATCAATAAAAAATCTCAATAAATGAGCAAGATATGGTCCTTGGAAGTAAACAAATCCTAGCTCAGAGAGTGTCAAAATGACTTGGAACCCCTTTCAACTTTTGATGATTTTCCTTGCACAATTGGATCTTGAAATGTGAAGAAAAGTTGTTATAGATGATGGTTAGAACCCATAGAAATAACCAACTCAAAATATTTAAAATTGAGAGAGTTATGCACTTGTGATCATTGAATCAAGCACTTTCCCAATTAGGTCAACTTGTTGAACCAAACATGAATATTTTGAACTTTCTATGCAAAATAGAGCATGATAAATCACATTAGACATTGAAATGATATTATCTTGAAGAAAACTCAAAGGTTTAGCTTAAATCTCAATGAAACTTTTTGAATAAGGCATGGAAATAAACACATGAACATATGAATCTTCTTGATGAATACCACCACCAACCTTGAGGAAAACTTGACCTAAATATGGTAAGAGAGATATTTGAACCAAAAAATTTAATATCATAGACATATCCTTGAATCTTAAGCTCCTGCAATCCATTGAAGAACCATTTGATTGAGGATTGTCCCTCAAAACCCTAGGTTAGATGGTGAGATGGATGCAGTTATGTTATCACCTTCAATATAAACATCCAAAGAAACATATATACATATTTTTGATGTTAGTTAAAAATTAATCCACCTAAAAAAAGCACATGTACAAAATTCACAATTCAAGGTGCTTGGTGATCCCTCAAGAGAAAACTTAAAGATAGGATGAAGTATAAGGGAGAACCAACCTGTGATCGGTGGATCTGGAACTGACTGTTTAACGCTGGTTCGCGAAATGTCGCGGAAGCAAGAGTCGCCACCGTCTTTTATTTTCTCCAAATGGAAAGGACAAAAGCACAGAAAAATTCCTTGAAGAGATCGCTCTCGGTTCGGGAGGTAGGTTATAGAAAGGGAAGGTGTTAGCACCCTTTCTATCCATGGTTATCCATGGGCTCTTAGATACTTGCTCATTTGTGTTTTCAAAAATGTTTGTTTGCTTTTCAACGGTGGGTTTTAAAAAGTTTCCTTGAAAATTTCAGTTCGACTCTTGTATCAGTCCTCAATAGTGTTTGAAAAGTTGCTTTCGAAAGCTTTTTGAAAAGGTGTCGGTGTGAAAAGTATTTTTGAATTTGTTTTGAAATTTAGAGCAAGTATATAGAGTCGTCTACCTACCCTAAGGAATTCGTCTGTGTAAATGTCCTTTAAAGTAGTGCCATCCCAACATTGAGAGGTAGGTAGCACCACCGTTGGAGGTGTTCGGGTCAATTCGAGGTTCGGGACATGGTGATCACCAGAGCAATGGGAAGACACCTTAGAAGCTACCCACATGCCAGGTTCCCGGATCATGAGGACTTACTAAGACGTCCTCTACTCGACGATCACCTTTCGAGGCAAGGCAACAGTGAGGCGTACCCTAGGGGTGGTGTGTGATTTGTGTGTCATGTTCATTTGCATTTATCTTGTTCATGTCAAAGTGATCTATGCGTTTGTTTTTATTTTTATTCATTCATTCTTGCATGCATTTATTAACAGTTAAAAAAAAGTGCGGGAAATGTAAAGTTCCTAAGCTATTACAAAGGCGCGGGTCCACATCGCCAAATTATATCCAGGACCCGATTTGACATAAAATAAAGAAATAAAGTAAAATGCGAAAGATAAATATTTACACGGCTTTGGGAGAATTACATCAATATTTAAAAGAAGGAATAAATAAAATGTGCGAATTGAATTAAAATTGAAAACGAGGGCGTTGGACCCTTTTGAAGTTAAATTGAAATTAAAAATTAATTAATTATTTATTGAAATAAAAGAAGTGTTTTTTAGGTTTTTTTTGTATTTATGAAATAAGAAAATTAAAATTAAAATTAAAAGAAACCCTAATTCTAAGTTATTTTTAATTATTTGAGAAAAATATTAAAGTTTAACTTAATTTACTAAAGAATTTATGTACATGTTTATTTACAAAATAAATTAGTAGTTAATAATAATAATAATGATGAGAAAATTATTTATTAAAAAAATGATGAAAAAGTTAAAAACCCTAATTTCTACATATTTAATTTATTAAGAAAAATATTAAAGTTTTGAAACCTAAATTAATCTAATTAATTGTTTAAAGTTTATTTACAAAAATAATAATAGTAAAATTAATATTAATAAAATAAACATTTTTTTGATTTTTTTGTATTTTATATTTATTATGAAAATTATTTTATGGAATTAAAAGAAAACAATTAAAAAACAATTAAAAGAATAAAAAGGAAAAACAAATAAAAATTAAAAATTGAGCAAACCATAGGGGGTGTCTGGCCCAAGGGGAGGTTTTTTGAAGTATTGACTCCTGAGTACCGTGGTCTGCATTCTTTGGCCATTGGATTGAGTTTCATGCATAAGTTGTTCTACTTTGGCCATTTGGCTTTTGGCTTTTGGCTTTTGGCCATTTGTGTTCTGGCCTCAACGTTCCTTAATCTTCTCAGGATGTCTGTCTCGCCACGTATTGGTGTCATGTGTAAAATGTTCTGTTTTGGCCATTTGGCTTTTGGCTTTTGGCCATTTGGCTTTTGGCCTCAACGTTCCTTAATGAACCTACATGGGATCTGTCTAAATCTGCAACCTCATGAACACATTAAATAAAATCATAAAAATTCAAATAAAACCAACATATGAAGAAATTTAATGTTTAGGCACAATATGGCATGTATGAATGATTATACTCTTTTGATCATGGAGATCAAATCAACCTTACCCTTACTGGACAAGTAGTGACATGAATGCTTTTATGCCCTTTGGATCATGGAGATCAAGCCAGCCTTACCCTTACTGAAGAAGTAATAAGATGTTGGTTTGTAACTGAGATGACTTGTTTGTAGTGAGAGAGGGATTTGTAATAAGGATTTCAAGGTTTTAGGGTTCTTGAAAGAGTTTGATATTCTAACAGTGTTGTGGCAAGGTTTTTTCTCTCTTTTCCTCCTCTTCGGTTTGTGTGAAAAGAAGGTGATTATATAATGAAAATTAGGGTAAAGCAAATGGGCTTTGAATGTGCAATTGGGCCTCCAATATTCACTTGAATTCGTCACTTTCCAGGCTAAGTCGCAGGGACTTAAGTGCATTTTTTGAAGTTGAAATGTGAAAACAAAATGTAGCCGACATCGAGAACTAACTCCTGTCCGAAAATCGACTCAATCGGATAAACGGTGAATTAGTTATGAATTTTTGAAGTTTCAGCTCAGACAAACTTATTTTGGGCTCCAGTGTCGACTCTGACACGTTCTTCAATAAAAAACTGGTATTGATCGGTGCATAATTTGGTCTCGACTTTTGAAGCAAAGTTGTAGATCTATGAGTCAGTGACCTTGTGTAAAAATATGAGTCCAATCCGATAAAAATTGACCGAGTTATGAATTTTCGAAGTTTCGGCCCAGATGAAATAATATTCAGCATTCAGGATTTTCTGCGTGTCACGCACTCTGAGCAAAACACGAAGGCCTTTTGAATACCGTTTGAACTCAATACCTTCTGTGAAAATGTAGCCAACTCAATTTGTGAAATTTTGGCGCCAGAACCAGCTCGATACGATGAAAATCGACCAAGTTATGATTTTTTGAACATGACGCAAATAAACTTCTGTCACAAATTTTCTGCACGAAAATACTTGATAAATCCACATTTTTGAAGACCTTCTGATCGAAATTGGCTTCCAGCCGTGAGTGATGAAAACGTATATAATGTCAAGACGGAATTTTGGCCACCGGAACGGGTTCAAAACGAGTCACGATCTTCAAGTTATGAATTTTTTAGCGCGTAAAAACTGTACTTTCAGCACACTTTTTCACTATATTTCTTCAAGAAAACTCACACATTCGGATACCTTCTTTAAAGAATTGACTCTTGAGCCGAACCTGAATTTGAGAATATGTTATCAGAGATATCTTGGCGAAAGAACACCTGAATATAACGCGCCGGGTTGGACTTGTGAATTTTCTTGAAATGTTTTGAGAAATATGGGAGGGCAAATTTTGGGGTACAACAGTTGCCCCTATTCAATCTTCTTAGACCTGAGGATGCAGATTGGCTGACGTGCCTTTCGTAATCCGAAGGTGGAAGATGATTGAACACTAGAGTGCCCAGAAATTTGCGCTCACATAGTAGTGTAACAGGGGAATGGGCTTATAGATGCCATTTAGAGATTGATGGATAGGATGATGGGCTTATAGATGCCATGCTAAGAGATGATGGGTAGGTGGATGGGCTTATAGATGCCATGCTAAGAGATGATGGGTAGGTGGATGGGCTTATAGATGCCATCTGGATGTTGATCGCGTAAGAGATTCCTTAGCGAGAACTTGCATACCTGCAAAAGAAAAATGATTACCTGACCCGTTACAGGAGCTGGTCTTCAGATTCTTTGTATAGATGTGTCCTGACTGGTTACAGGAGCTGGATCTGGAGCTTCAAACGGTGATGAATGAACCAGGGATGGTTACTACCTCAACGGGACGGTGAGAGAACCTTGGACGATTACTATCTCAACAGGAACGCTGAGAGAATCTTGGGCGACTTCAACCTCAACAGTAACGCTGAGAGAATCTGGGGACGATTACTACCTCCACAGTAACGGGGAGAGAACCATAGGCGACTTCAACCTCAACAGTAATCATTGAGAGAATCTTGGGCGACTTCAACCTCAACAGTAATCATTGAGAGAATCTTGGGCGATTTCAACCTCAACAGTAATCATTGAGAGAATCTTGGGCGACTTCAACCTCAACAGTAATCATTGAGAGAATCTTGGGCGACTTCTACCTCAACAGTAATCATTGAGAGAATCTTGGATATCTTCTACTGAGTCTTTATCAGGAAAATCTGTTAGGGGCCGATTTAGCTGGACTAGAGAAGGCCTTTGACTGGATAAGAAACAGGAAAATCTTAGGGTCGATTTAACTGAACCGGTCTAGGTCTTGAAATCTTGAACTGGATAAGAAACAGGGAGATCTTAGGGTCGATCTGACTGAACCAGAGAAGGCTTTTGACTGGATGCAGGAATCGAATCTGGGATAGTCTTTTGAATGAATCTGGACTAAACAATAGCATAGTCTCCGGGTCTGGAGCATCTCTAAGTTGTTTGAGAAGAAACTGTGAATAAGTGATAGACTAGCATCCGGTTCTGGAGTATATCTGAGCCATCTTTGAGAAGAAACTTGAATAAGCCGAAGAACAACATCCATATCTGGAGCATTTCCAAACTATATCTGAATGAATCTAGGACAAGTATCAGAAGGTAGCCATATTCGGGTCACATCTGAACCATCTCTAGAAAGGTGATCTCTGAATAAACAATAGAACAGCTTCCGTGTCCGGAGCATCTCTAAGTTATCTGAGGAGGGGTCTGGAATAAGTGTCAGAACGTCGCCATGCCTGGGTCACATCCGAACCATATCTGGAAGGAAATCTGGAAGAAGTATCAGAACGTCGCCATATCTGGTTCACATCTGAAGTATATCTAGAAGGAAATCTGGAAGAAGTATCAGAACGTCGCCATATCCGGTTTACATCTGAACTATATCTAGAAGGAAATCTGGAAGAAGTATCAGAACATTGCCATATCTGGTTCACATCTGAACTATATCTAGAAGGAAATCTGGAAGAAGTATCAGAACGTTGCCATATCTGGTTCACATATGAACTATATCTAGAAGGAAATCTGGAAGAAGTATCAGAACGTTGCCATATCTGGTTCACATCTGAACTATATCTAGAAGGGAATCTGGAAGAAGTATCAGAACGTCGCCATATCTGGTTCACATCTGAACTATATCTAGAAGGAAATCTGGAAGAAGTATCAGAACGTCGCCATATCTGGTTCACATCCGAACTATCTCTAGAAGGAAATCCGGAAGAAGTATCAGAATGTCGCCATATCTGGTTCACATCTGAACTATTTCTAGAAGGAAATCTGGAAGAAGTATCAGAACGTCACCATATCTGGTTCACATCTGAACTATTTCTAGAAAGAGTTGCGATAGTTGATAGTAATCATCTTTGTATTGACCTTTCCTGAAAAGGTAAAGCATCAGTTGTATGCAAGATCATGTTGCATGAACTGCATGATTTCAGGATGTCCTCAAAACTGATGAGATTCGTGTAGTATGATGCATATGCATGCTATAATGTATGAAGATGTAATGTTCATGAATGTATTTTTGTCTAAGAAAATAAATCCTTGACGGGTGCCAGGAAGTTAACTCCTGGGCTGGTGTTGAAGAGAGAGCTTTTCGCTCTACAAGAATGAACCGGTAGGAGAAGATGACTCCGTTGGGGAATATGTTTGGAGATTACTCTGCGGGGGAGATTACTATAGCGATCTTGCTGGGGAAAATACTCTGTAGGAAGAGGGGTACTTTGCTGATATGTTGATGGTAACTTCACTGGGGATACCATTGTTGTGTTGGAAGTGTTGATAAACTTCGCTGGGGATAAGAAGACTTCGCCGAGGACAATCTCTCCGTGGCTTTTGGCTGAGGATAACCCAGTTATATCCTGGTAAGGAAATAACTCTTTGAATAAAACCGGGAGACGCGTGTTCGTGCTCTGCGAGGGTAAGCTTCCAGAATCTACTGGGGATAAGCTTACTGCTTGGGGAGATGGATTCCAACTTTCTTGGGGAAACTGGATTGGACTCTCCTGGGGAAGTATTGAACTGTATTGGTTATGTTCTTCAACGGAACCTACCTTGATACCTTGGAGGACCGAACAAACAGATTGCTTAGACAACTCTTTATTGCCCCTGTTTCTGATGTGGGAGAGGAAGATACCTGTGGAGGTGCTTGATGACTGCCGATTTGACCAATCTTCTTCTGGTAGGCAAGTGACGAGATGACAGGACATAGTCGTACGCTCTGATCCCTAACTTTTTCCTGGACTGCCCTTTCGGGTTTTCAGTCCACCGGGATACCCATTTTTGCCCAAGCCGCCTTTTCAGGTTTTCGACTTGCCGGGTGTACAGATTTTTCATTTCATCCCTTCATTTTGCCCGAACCCTTTTGGTTCGTCGGGAAGCCCTTATTTTTTCCTAGGTATGTCAACCTAGCGGGTCTTTGATTACGCGTAGTATTTTTCTTCGATTATGTCCATGCTCTCAGGATGTAGGGAGTTGCCCCTGTTAGCAGTGTTTTGTCATGCCCCAGATAATGGACAATGCTCATGCCGTGCCCCTTGATTGGAAGTGCTCTTTCCACTTGAGGAGACTCTTTTGTTGAGAAGACCTTTGTTCATCAGATATTCGTCGTGCGAATTCCTTTGCTGTTCAAACAAATGATCATATGCAAGCAATATTATTTTAAGAATGCAAAAGCCTATGTCTGTCTTGAAGTTTTGAGAATGCATTTTTTATAACACAAATGAAACCTTTTTGTAAACTGTGATGTTAACTCGTTATTTTACCGCAAGCCTTAAGGAGTCAGGATACCTTTTGTAACAGTATGCTTTCGAACTAACCCATGCTTCAGCTAGGACTTTTAAGGGTTATAACGTGGCCTGGTTCACGGTTTAAGAAACAAAGGATAAGGCTCAAATTTTATTTGTACCCACCCGCTCTTCGTGATGTTCTCCAAACCTAAACTCAGTTGATCGTGCATTAGACCTTGTTTGAGTCTTTGCTCTGATTTTTCGGTGATGGTTCAGATATTGATGATTTATTTGGAATAGGCAGTCATTTCCTTTTTGTTGAGGGTTTATAAGACCTCTTTCTCTTCCTTTTGTTATCCCTTTCTTTTTTGCCTGAACTGTTTCCTTTTTTTGGAATTACAGTCAGCGGGATGCCCCAGTTTTGTAAGTCCCCTTTATAGGTTTTGACTTTTTTGGGCTTTTCATTTATGAATTTTTTGATAATGAATGCCTGTCTTTACGATTGTTCGGAACCATCACTGTATTTCTTTTTTTCGTAAGGATCTCTTTGGTGCCATTTGTTGCGCATTTGGATCAACTGAGAGAACTACCTTGCCCCAGGTTATGATAAAGGGTTTTAATTTTCGAAAAGAAAAACTCCTACTTCTTTGGCTCAGAGGGGTTGACGAGGGATTATCTTCCTTATAACTCCAGTGTTTAGGAATTGAAACAATGCCTGTACTTCATCAGCGGGGTCTGTTCAAAAGCATACTGTAGATTATGGTATCGTTTTCGTCATCCTCCCTTAAGAGGCTTAGAATTATTAATGGAATGTTGACATCAGAAAAAATATGAAAATAATTTGCATATAGTGAATACGAATATATTGATTCAAAATAGACATAAGCGATGCATTAATGGAATAACAATGTTTAACATGAATAAATGTCTAAACAATCAAAGAACAAACACAACTTGAACATTCGAATGAACAAAAGTCTTTTCATCTCAGGGCTTGTTATTTCAAATGGTGAGCCTTGGAGGGATGGTAGAAAAACTCAGCCTGACCATCTTGTGTGAACTCCAGTGCTCCTTCATCAATCAGGTCCTGGATCTTGTTCTTCAGAGCCTAACACTCATTTGTATCATGTCCTGGACTGGCAGAGTGGTAGGCACACCTTTTATTGGGATCATAGACAGGAGATGATGTGTTGGGGTTCCGGGGATGAGCCCTTAATGTGATCAGATTCAACCTCAACAGGCGTTGTAAAGCTTGAAACAGCGACATGTTGAGTTGGGTGAATTGCCTCTTGGGCTTGTCTGGCTGAAGCTGGTGAAGTTGCTGCTGAGTTTGTGACCTAGAAGCCATTTGAGGAGCTCTCCCCTTATCTCCTTGTCTCAAAGATGGTTGAACGATAACTGGCCCTTCAACCTTAGATGTTTACCCCAGTTGGTTACCCCGAAGTAGTTGGTTGACAAGAACCCCGAGCTCATCTTGTCTTTGAGCTAAGTCTTGGATGATAGTCACCTGCCCCAGCATCTGGGCTCTCATTGTATCCACCTCAGCTTGCAGATGTTTCAGCCGTTCGTCCTTAGCGCTGTTCCTGACCAAAGTCTCCATGAGAAGTGTCCTTAGCTCCTTCTGCCCCTTTGATAGATTCAGGAGGATTTCCCCGAACCGAGTCTCTTGAGCAAGAAAGTCCTGGTTATCTTGTTGGGAAGCCATTGCTGAAATAAACAACAGGGAGGGTAAGTGACCTGCAACAAGGGTACCTGTTATGCAATGATGTGTATGACATGCATGTAATGTTTTCAAGGATCTCGCGGGATAGACAATAAAAATTGTTAGAATTTGAAACCGGTAGCTTGATTGAAGGAACTTCATGTTGTTGAGAGTCCTTCTTCAAGTGTCAAAGGCTCACCATATCCAGTGGGTCATAGCCCCTGACAACCTTGGCTAGAGGAAAATAAATCCCCTTTGCCCCTTGCTGGACAGTTGGTTCATCATGACCTGCATCACAAGCCCTTGAGATCCTTGAAATGGGTTAGACCTTATGTAGGATGCATGCAATGGTATGATGTTATGCTATGCATGGAGTAATGTAGGTAAACCCTGTTATGAGTCCAGATTAAGGACTGCAAACCAAAACCTGCAAGAAACTAGTCTGCAAGAAACTCAGTACACTCTGTTATAAGCCCTAATTAAGGACTATAAACAAAACCTGCAAGAAACTCAATACACTCCGTTATGAGTCCTAATTAAGGACTATAAACAAAACCTGCAAGAAACTTAGTAAGCCCTGTCATGTGTCCCAATTAAGGACTAAAACAAAACCTGCAAGTAGTTCATGTGTCAGATAAAGCATGCAAATAGTCAAGTACGAAGGCACACAAGTCACACAAGAGAAACCCTTAGAGTTTAGGCCAGCATGGGGTCGGGGTATTACCCTCTTGAAGTTGGCGGGCTCAACCTGTCCTATCAAAGTAACCGGGTTCTTAGAGGATCCCAATATCATTGACTACCCTCAATCGGACATAACTCCAGCATCGCAATCTTTTCTTGCGGCCAGAACCATCACGAGAGTTTAGCCTCAATGGGCGTAGCATACTGCTACTGTTCTAATGGCCAAGTTGTGTCATTTAAGGTTCTAAGGTTGTTGGTGCTTAATGACTCCTTAGAAGACCCATATTCTCCTCGTTGCAACACAAGGGATATCGGTACAGACCAAGGTGCCACACCAACGTAGCCACTGTTTCACCCGTGTCGGTCTACGCCGGACAGGTCCCTCACAGCTTATGCTACCTAAACAGGGTATCCCCAGATCCGGGTTAGGATCTATGTAACTCCCATGCAACCCACAAATTTAAAGCAGACAAGTCAATACAATTGAAAACACAATTATGAACTAACCCTAAGGTACACCTCACTTTATAAATATTCCCCAGCAGAGTCGCCAGTTCTGTGATCGGTGGATCTGGAACTGACTGTTTAACGCTGGTTCGCGAAATGTTGCGGAAGCAAGAGTCGCCACCGTCTTTTATTTTCTCCAAATGGAAAGGACAAAAGCACAGAAAAATTCCTTGAAGAGATCGCTCTCGGTTCGGGAGGTAGGTTATAGAAAGGGAAGGTGTTAGCACCCTTTCTATCCATGGTTATTCATGGGCTCTTAGATACTTGCTCATTTGTGTTTTCAAAAATGTTTGTTTGCTTTTCAACGGTGGGTTTTAAAAAGTTTCCTTGAAAATTTCAGTTCGACTCTTGTATCAGTCCTCAAGAGTGTTTAAAAAATTGCTTTCAAAAGCTTTTTGAAAAGGTGTCGGTGTGAAAAGTATTTTTGAATTTGTTTTGAAATTTAGAGCAAGTATCTAGAGTCGTCTACCTACCCTAAGGAATTCGTCTGTGTAAATGTCCTTTAAAGTAGTGCCATCCCAACATTGAGAGGTAGGTAGCACCACCGTTGGAGGTGTTCGGGTCAATTCGAGGTTCGGGACATGGTGATCACCAGAGCAATGGGAAGACACCTTAGAAGCTACCCTCATGCCAGGTTCCTGGATCATGAGGACTTACTAAGACGTCCTCTACTCGACGATCACCTTTCGAGGCAAGGCAACAGTGAGGCGTACCCTAGGGGTGGTGTGTGATTTGTGTGTCATGTTCATTTGCATTTATCTTGTTCATGTCAAAGTGATCTATGCGTTTGTTTTTATTTTTATTCATTCATTCTTGCATGCATTTATTAACAGTTAAAAAAAAGTGCGGGAAATGTAAAGTTCCTAAGCTATTACAAAGGCGCGGGTCCACATCGCCAAATTATATCCAGGACCCGATTTGACATAAAATAAAGAAATAAAGTAAAATGCGAAAGATAAATATTTACACGGCTTTGGGAGAATTACATCAATATTTAAAAGAAGGAATAAATAAAATGTGTGAATTGAATTAAAATTGAAAACGAGGGCGTTGGACCCTTTTGAAGTTAAATTGAAATTAAAAATTAATTAATTATTTATTGAAATAAAAGAAGTGTTTTTTAGGTTTTTTTTGTATTTATGAAATAAGAAAATTAAAATTAAAATTAAAAGAAACCCTAATTCTAAGTTATTTTTAATTATTTGAGAAAAATGTTAAAGTTTAACTTAATTTACTAAAGAATTTATGTACATGTTTATTTACAAAATAAATTAGTAGTTAATAATAATAATAATGATGAGAAAATTATTTATTAAAAAAATGATGAAAAAGTTAAAAACCCTAATTTCTACCTATTTAATTTATTAAGAAAAATATTAAAGTTTTGAAACCTAAATTAATCTAATTAATTGTTTAAAGTTTATTTACAAAAATAATAATAGTAAAATTAATATTAATAAAATAAACATTTTTTTGATTTTTTTGTATTTTATATTTATTATGAAAATTATTTTATGGAATTAAAAGAAAACAATTAAAAAACAATTAAAAGAATAAAAAGGAAAAACAAATAAAAATTAAAAATTGAGCAAACCATAGGGGGTGTCTAGCCCAAGGGGAGGTTTTTTGAAGTATTGACTCCTGAGTACCGTGGTCTGCATTCTTTGGCCATTGGATTGAGTTTCATGCATAAGTTGTTCTACTTTGGCCATTTGGCTTTTGGCTTTTGGCTTTTGGCCATTTGTGTTCTGGCCTCAACGTTCCTTAATCTTCTCAGGATGTCTGTCTCGCCACGTATTGGTGTCATGTGTAAAATATTCTGTTTTGGCCATTTGGCTTTTGCCTTTTGGCCATTTGGCTTTTGGCCTCAACGTTCCTTAATGAACCTGCATGGGATCCTGTCTAAATCTGCAACCTCATGAACACATTAAATAAAATCATAAAAATTCAAATAAAACCAACATATGAAGAAATTTAATGTTTAGGCACAATATGGCATGTATGAATGATTATACCCTTTTGATCATGGAGATCAAATCAACCTTACCCTTACTGGAAAAGTAGTGACATGAATGCTTTTATGCCCTTTGGATCATGGAGATCAAGCCAGCCTTACCCTTACTGAAGAAGTAATAAGATGTTGGTTTGTAACTGAGATGACTTGTTTGTAGTGAGAGATGGATTTGTAATAAGGATTTCAAGGTTTTAGGATTCTTGAAAGAGTTTGATATTCTGACAGTGTTGTGGCAATGTTTTTTCTCTCTTTTCCTCCTCTTCGGTTTGTGTGAAAAGAAGGTGATTATATAATGAAAATTAGGGTAAAGCAAATGGGCTTTGAATGTGCAATTGGGCCTCCAATATTCACTTGAATTCTTCACTTTCCAGGCTAAGTCGCAGGGACTTAAGTGCATTTTTTGAAGTTGAAATGTGAAAACAAAATGTAGCCGACATCGAGAACTAACTCCTGTCCGAAAATCGACTCAATCGGATAAACGGTGAATTAGTTATGAATTTTTGAAGTTTCAGCTCAGACAAACTTATTTTGGGCTCCAGTGTCGACTCTGACACGTTCTTCAATAAAAAACTGGTATTGATCGGTGCATAATTTGGTCTCGACTTTTGAAGCAAAGTTGTAGATCTATGAGTCAGTGACCTTGTGTAAAAATATGAGTCCAATCCGATAAAAATTGACCGAGTTATGAATTTTCGAAGTTTCGGCCCAGATGAAATAATATTCAGCATTCAGGATTTTCAGCGTGTCACGCACTCTGAGCAAAAAACGAAGGCCTTTTGAATACCGTTTGAACTCAATACCTTCTGTGAAAATGTAGCCAACTCAATTTGTGAAATTTTGGCGCCAGAACCAGCTCGATACGATGAAAATCGACCAAGTTATGATTTTTTGAACATGACACAAATAAACTTCTGTCACAAATTTTCTGCATGAAAATACTTGATAAATCCACATTTTTGAAGACCTTCTGATCGAAATTGGCTTCCAGCCGTGAGAGATGAAAACGTAGATAATGTCAAGACGGAATTTTAGCCACCAGAACGGGTTCAAAACGAGTCACGATCTTCAAGTTATGAATTTTTTAGCGCGTAAAAATTGCACTTTCAGCACACTTTTTCACTATATTTCTTCAAGAAAACTCACACATTCGGATACCTTCTTTAAAGAATTGACTCTTGAGCCGAACCTGAATTTGAGAATATGTTATCAGAGATATCTTGGCGAAAGAACACCTGAATATAACGCGCCGGGTTGGACTTGTGAATTTTCTTGAAATGTTTTGAGAAATATGGGAGGGCAAATTTTGGGGTACAACACAACCCTAATGTGTGATCTTGATGTATTTATAATATGAGATGATGAGATATTTTAGGGGGGGAAATTGGGGTATAACACCTTTGTACTACACAGAGATGAGGGACACACCTCTTTGATTTGTTGCTTTCTTTTTCTGTTGTATGATCACCACCAGTCTTGTTGGATGGGATCTCTATCTTTTATGATGTGCTATGGCTTTCTTTTGTATGTTCCCTGAGGAATACTTGTTATAAATGAAAAGAAGCTTTTGTCACTGTATCTCTTCTTACTATTGTCTATCTCTTGTTATCGTGTTTTATTGTCACTCTTGATGGTTGACAAAGCTCTTGAAATCCTAGAGATGACAAACATAGCATCTATATCGTGCATTTCATGCATTCTAGGTTTTTTCAGACTGGTATTATTCTTATCTCTTGGTTCTACTTTTCTTATCAGAATTTAAGACGACTACTCACATATACTTTACTAGAAGCAATCTACCTCGACAAATGAAATAGGTACATGAACAGCTAGCTGTGATGAGTGTCCAGATGGCCAATCAAATAACCATGTTCATGGAGGTGATCACCAACGTGAACAGAAGGAAGGATGAGCTGAGGGACCTTGTTGAAAACCCTCGAAGGAATCAAAATGAAGATGGCAATCAAGGGTTTTATGCAGACATATTTGTTGGACTCGAGAATAATCATGAATAGCTTGTCCAACATCCCTATAATCCATTTCATAACAACCATGGTTATTTCCCACTACCCTCCGAATCTCATCTTCTTATGGGAGAAGGGGAGGAAATCAAAATAGAAGGAACCACCAGCTTCCTAAATTTGACTATAACAATGACGACCAATTTACTGTGCAAAAGTCTGACTCAGGTTTCCCAGTTGAAGACGGGAAGTATCATATGCTCGAGGAGCATTTAAAGATTGTGGAAGCTCATGGTGTTCTGGGAATGGATGCTAATGATTTATGACTGGTGCTTGGAGTAAGGGTCCCCTAAAATTTCAAGCCTTCTGTTATTGAAAATTATAATGGGATCACTTGTCCAAAGACACATGCAAAAGCTTATTATCATAAAATGTCAGTGCACACAGAAGAGGGAGGGCTATTGATTCATTATTTCCAAGATAGCCTGTCTGGGGCATCCTTCAAGTGGTATATGAATTTGGAAAGGTCACGTATCCAAAGCTGGAGATACTCGGCATAGGCCTTTGTCAAGCATTATCAATATAAAATCGACATGGCTCCTAACCATACTCAGCTGCAAAATTTGGCTTAGGGACCAAATGAACCCTTCGAGGAATACGCCCAAAAATGGCATGAACTTGCTGCTAGAGTTCAACCTTCGTTAATGGAGAGAGAACTTATTGATATGTTCATGGGTAATTTACAAGGGTTGTATTATAATTACATGATAGGAATCACTTCTATGGGTTTCTCTGAATTGGTGATAGAAGGTGAAAGAATTGAGGTTGGTTTGAAGATGGGAAGAATCCAGATTGGAAATTCCAGTGGCTCCTCAGATGGAGGTAACAAAAAACCATTTGCTGCATACCCGAGAAAGAAAGAGGGTGTGCATAGAATTGTCTATTCCCATAGAAGAATAGAAAGGAATCGCCAGTATCAGCAAGTTAATGTTTTATCTGTCTCAGTGAATGCTCCTCAACAGCAGCGTCTGCGGCAACAAAGGCAATGAAACGCTTCGCTTCAGAACAATAATAATCAGCAACAAAGACAGCCTAGAAGATTTGATTCTTTGCCTATAAGCTATTACAAAGTACTCCGACATTTCCTTGATTTAAAGTTGGTCACTTTGAGGAATATGCCAGCTAATCCTGAGAGGCTTCCAACCAACTATGATGCTAATGCTAGATATGAGTTCAATTCTGGTGGAATATGCCATGATGTAGAGAAATGCTATGCATTGAAGTGCAAGATACATGGTTTTTTGGATGAAAAAGTTATTCATTTCACGCTGAACAATGGTCCTAATGTTATCCAGCATGCTATGCCGCCACAAGGAGGTCCAACCGTTAATGCTATTGTTGATGAGGGAGAAGTTTTGAACTTGGTTATGAATGTGGATTTGCTGGCTTCCCCTTTGAAATTTGTTAAAATATATTTTTTTGATAATGGAATTTTCCCTGGATATGTTCCTGATTGCTGCAAGTGTAAGGAGTAGACAAATGGTTGCTTTGACTTGAAAACTCATATTCAAGATTTGATTAATGATGGGTCTTTACAGTTCGATAGAATTTCGAGATATATAAAGGTTACCAAGGAAGACATTGTAGTAATTTCTATCCCATATACTCAAAGGTGAAGTGTGAAGAAAATGCAAGAAATGGGGGTTTGAATTGGGTTTTCCTTTCTTGAATAACTTTCTCTTTTAGGCATTATTCGTTGAACAATTCTTCTAAGTGTTACTTCTAAGTAATTCATCTAATTAAGTTAAGAAAACAAACTCTAAAGCATAAGCAAAATTAAAGAACACACGATATATCCTGGTTCACTTGAGAAACCTCTAAGCTAGTCCATTCCACCCTACCAATGTGATTTCGCCTTGAACTCAATGACTTAATCCACTATAACCAATTTGATTACAATCACACGGGAAACCACTGGTGACTAACATCCAATGACGCGTTCAGGGATCCAAATCAGATATAACGTTCATTGACCTAAGAGAATCTGATTCTCTAGAATCTCCTATCAGGATTTCCTTCCAAAGATATCCATCAGTGATCTTAGAAGGCTGACCTTCACTCAGTCCCCTTTGAGATATGACAACCATTGACCCAATAAAATTCATTACCAGGATTTCATTTATGATGACCGCAGCCAAAGTCTTCTTGAGAGTTCTAACTCAACCAATTCTCTAAAGGAACCATCAAACAACTGTTTGATTTACATTTGTTTACAATAATAATGCTTCAACACAAGATGGATGTAAAACAAATTAAGTACATCAGAAGAACCTAATACACACTAAAAGATATTACATTGTATTGTCGCTTTATGTGTGGTCTTCTTTTCTTTAAGTAGCTTTTCCTCAGACAACAACCCAAAGCACTTGAATTATTGAAGTCTTCTTCTTCATAAGCTTCCGGAAGCTTTGTTGATCTTCATGTAGTAAAGATAAGAACTTATTAATGTCTTCAAAACTTCAAGTCTTCAGAGTCTTCAGAACTGCGTTTTCAGAGTCTTCGGCACTTGGTCGTGAGAATGCTTATAGAGAAACTTGGATCAGAAGAAATTAAAGTCTTAAGAATCTTAAGAGCTGTGTCTTTAGAGTCTTCAGTACTTGGTCTTGAGAACCTGTTGGATAGAACCTTGGATCTTTTAGAACTTCAAGTCTTTGGAATCTTCAGAACTTCCGTCTTTAGAATCTTTAGCACTTGGTCTTTAAGAATCCTTTTAAGAACCTTATTAATAGAAGCACAAGTTTTCAACATATGGGCTTCAGTAGAAACTTTGTCTTAAGATCTTCTAACTTTGTCTTCTGAAAACAAGTTGTCTTTTTAGAAACTAAGTTTTTAGCATCTGGACATCAGTAGAAACTTTTTCTTCAAATCTTCTAACTTTGTTTCTTTGGAACACACTGTCTTTAGAAACTTGATTCTTCAGTATTTGGGCTTAAGTGGTAACTTCTGTATTCAGATATTCTGGTTGTTTCCTTAGAACGCGTTATCTTTAGAAGCTTGAGTCTTTTGCATCTGGACATAAGTAGAAACTTCTGTCTTCAGATCTTTTGACTGGTTACTTTTAGAAAATTATCAGAGTTTACACTTCAGAGCCTTCTGGAGTGTCTTGCTACTGTTCCATAGAACTTATGTAACATAGAAGCGGAATTGTTTCTCTTATAATGTCTTGGACACGCTATTCATTAGAAGAAGAACTTGTTTGTTAAGTACGTAAAAATAACAAACATTAGAGTATCAAAATTGTTCATACAAATATACTCGTTTGTTATCATCAAAACTCAGATAATATTGCAGAACCAAATCTTGTTCTTACAAAAGGAGCATTCCTGCTCCCACCAAAATAGTTCCTCTAATGATTACTTTGCCTGGTCCGATATCTTATACTAGTGAGAAAGTTGATCCTTGGCATTATGGTGCTGATGTCTATTACAATGGAGTAAGAAAGGTGGAAATTACTTCTGAAGAAGATCCTATTAAGAACGATAGTGCAAGTGTTGATAATTTCTCTGGTATTGGTCGGATACAAGAAGTGAAAGAGTGTTTGGTCCTCAGGATGTACAAGGTGTTGTTGATGCATTGGCAAGAACCAAGGGTAGAAAAGTGATGATTGACAACCAAAGATCTGTGCAGGCTAGTGTACCTAAACTAATTGTTGTACCTGGGACTTCTTCAGCTCTCGACAAAGTTGAAGAGTTAATGAGAATAATCAGAAAGAGTGATTACAATATCATAAAACAACTTCATCACACGCCTTATAAGATGTCTATCTTATCTCTATTGATATGTTTTTAGGCTCATAAGAGTTCCTTAGTGAAGTTGTTAAAGAAAGCTTTTATGACGCAAGAAATAACGGTTAGACAATTTGAAACAGTTTGTGCCAATATATCTGCTAGAAATGGTTTGGGCTTTACTGATTTTGATCTCCCTCCTGAGTGGCATAACCATAACAAAGCATTTCACATCTCCATGGAGTGCAAGGTTAAAACTCTATCACGTGTGTTGGTGGACACCAGGTATTCATTGAATGTTCTGTCGAAGTATGCACTAATGAGGATTGATTACTCTGATATGGAATTACGCTCTAGTGATTTGGTGGTTAAAAGCTTTTAATGGATCCAGGTGATCATTATTTGGTGAAGTGGACTTACCTATCAAGGTTGGCCCTCGTATTTTTACTACTACATTTTATGTAATGGATTCAAAAAGCAGGGGCAGTCACTTCTACCCTTCACCAAAAGCTCAAGTATCCTTTGGATGGTAAAACAATCACTGTTTGTGGTGAAGAATAGTACATCATGAGACATCTGACTTCATTTCGTTACGTGGAAGTTGGAGGAGAAGTACATGAAACTCTTTTCCATGAATTCAAAATAGTACATACGGTCAATATCCCACCATCTGAGCAGAGGAAGAAACCCGAGACTTCTATGTCTTCTTTTAAGGATGCTCAAGCATTGGTCGAGGCTGGTCACCCATAAGGTCGGGGCCAGGTTATAGATGTTATTCCTAAATTCGATAAGTTCGGCTTGGGTTTCAATCTTGGAAAGCTGAGTGCAGCTCCCAGAGCTCTAAGTTTGTCTACTCAAGTGAAGTTCTCTAGTTTTGGTATTATCCAACATGGTTGCATGAATGCAATTGGTGATGATGGAGATAGCGACTACAACATTGATGATTGCATCTGCAACTTGGGCACAAATATTGTTGTGCACAAGTTACCTCTCCAAGAAGACTGTGCTCCAATAAAACAGAAGCTTCAAAGAACTAATCCTAAGATTTCTAAGAAGATTAAAGAGGAAGTTTAAAATCAGTTAGATGTCGGTTTCTTGAAAGTTATTTCTTATCCACCATGGATTGTGAATATTGTGCCGGTACCAAAGAAGGATGGCAAAGTCATAATGTATGTTGATTATAGGGACTTGAACATAACAAGCCCTAAATATGATTCCCCTCTTCCCCATATTGATATTTTGGTGGACAATACTGCTCAATAAAAAGTGTTTTCCTTCATGGATGGCTTTTCTAGTTACAATCAGATAAAGATGGCTTCAGAAGACACAGAGAAGACAACTTTCATTACACTGTGGGGAACATTTTGTTATAAGGTGATGCCTTTTGGTCTGGAGAATGCAGGGGCAACATATCAACGTGTTATGGTCACTCTCTTTCATAACCTGATGCATAAGTATATTGAAGTATATGTTGACGATATGATTTCCAGATCTCAGACAGAGGAAGAACATCTGGTCAATTTGCAGAAATTGTTTGAAAGACTGAGGAAATTCAGACAGGGGTTGAATCCGAACAAGTGCACCTTCAGGGTGAGATTCAGAAAGTTGTTAGGCTTTATCATAAGTGAGAAAGGTATCGAGGTTGCTAAAGTAAGATTGTTTCTATATTTATCTCTCATCTCACAGCCACATGTGAACCATTGTTTAAATTGCTAAAGAAAGATCAAGCGGTCAGGTGGTATGAAAACTGTCAAAGAGAATTCGACAGAGTAAAAGAATACTTGCAGGAACCTTTGATCCTCATGCCTTCAGTGGAGGGAAGATTGTTAATCATGTATCTAACAGTTTTGTAAAATTCCATGGGTTGCATGCTCAGTCAACATGACGAGACTGAAAAGAAAGAATATGCAATCTATTACTTAATCAAGAAGTTTACAGAGTGCGAGCCAAGGTACTCTTTGCTTGAAAAGATGTGTTGTGCACTTGCGTGGTCTTCCAAACGCCTGAGACAATACATGTTGACACATACCACCTACTTGATATCGAAGATGGATCCTATCAAGTACATTTTTGAGAAGCCAACTCTCACAAGCAAGGTAGCCTGTTGGTAATGATTTTGACTGAATACGAAATCTAGTATACTACGCAGAAATCCATCAAGGGTAGTGTATTGGCAGACTATCTGGCCCACCAACCCGTGGATGATTATCAGCCGATGAAGTTTGAATTCCCGGATGAAGACATCATATATATCAAGGATTGGAACATTCATGGCCCAGAAGAAGGACTTGAACCAAGATCGCGATGGACGATGGTGTTCGATGGTGCCTTTAATGCTATGGTAAATGGTGTTAGAGTTGTTATTACTTCTCTTGGAAGATTTCATATCCCTTTCCCAGCCAAAATTTGTTTTGATTGCACTAACAACATGGCAGAATATGAAGCTTGTATATATGGGATTGAAGCTGCAATTGATTTGCGAACCAAGTATTTGAAAGTTTATGGAGACTCATCTCTTTTGGTTAGCCTGATTAATGGAGATTGAGAGACTCGTCACCCAAATATGATCCCTTACAGAGAGAATGTTATGAAGTTGATTTCGTACTTTGAGGATATCACATTTGAAGACATCTCAAGGGAAGAAAATAATGTTGCATATGCTTTGGCCACTCTATCATCCATGTTTAAAGTAAAGTGGGATAATGAAGCGCCTTCGATCACTATCATGAGATTGGATAATCTATCATTTTGCTTTGAAGATGAAGTGGAAGTGGATGGTAAACCATGGTTTCATGATATCAAAAGGTACCTTGAGACTCAAGAGTATCCTAAAGATGTGTTTGTAACTGACAAATTTTTTTTAAGAAGGTTGTGAGTCAAGTTTTTCCTCAGTAATGGTGTGTTGTGTAACGCCCGTTTATTTAATTAATTATTTAATTAAATTATTTTTGGATTATTTGTTGAAAAGTTATGAGATGTTAATAATTATTGGTATAAGTTGTTAGATTATTATTAATTAATTAATTAGTTGATTAATAATAATAATAATGTTGGAATTAATAGAATAATTGTGTTGGGCCTATTTTATTGGTTGTATGTAGTAAAGTGGGGGTGTGAAAGTTAAGCAGAATTGGACTAATGATATAAGGTTAAGCTGACACAAGGATTGGATTTAGTTGGTGATTAAGGGTTTGAGCTCTAACCGTAAGAGCTGCACGGAGGAAGGAGCAAGTTGCCCTGTGTCGGGCAGAGCAAAACAAGGATTACAGTCGAAGCTTTGGTTGAGCGAACTTCAATCCAGGTAAGGGTGGGGTTCTGACCTTATAATGAGATTTATGATGTGTATGATGTGGGAATTGGTCATTTGTATGAATGTATGCATTGATGTTTATAGATTTGTTATCGAAGTTGCATGTTTCTCTATGTTGTGATCATTTAGGGAGTTACCGTGCGACTGTTGTAATGAAGCTTTTTTAGGAAGTTGCCTAGTTTTTATGTTTTTGGCAGTTTATGTGGTCTGTATCATTGCCTGGTAAAATCTATGATTAAGTTAGTGTAGTTTATCACAAGGTGGTGTGGTCGTTATGATATTGTGGTGTTCCAAGCAGTTGGCAGGAAATTAGTAAATTGTTGTTATGGTCGTTATGATGTTGTGGTATTCCGAGTAGTTGGCAGGAAATTAGGAATTGTTGTTGTGGTTATATTAGGAAGGGTTATGCGTGAATGTCTTATACAATGAAAAAATTTGTTGATAGGAAATATAGTTTCCCGATACTGTGGCATTCTAAGTAGTTGGTCGGAAGTTATGAATTATATTGATTTGGTCATTATGATGTCGTGTTGTTCTGTGCTATTGGCCGAACTAGTGGTCGAGGAGTATGCTGATGGTGTTAGGTGTCGAGCGGCATTTAGGATGCAAAGTGTGTCGGGGAATATATGTGTTGGATATCATGCGACATTAAGCTGCAAGGCGTATCGAGGAGCACGATACTGTTGTCGAGAAGAACGAAGTTGCAGGTTAGGCCGAGGAGTATAAGTTAGTTGTTATTCTTCTTAGTTGATGTGTAAGTTGTTCTATGTTGAGAAATTACATGTTGATGATTTATGTTGAGATGCCTCTAATGATGGGCAGATATTAAGTTGAAGGATTATGACCAATGTTAATTTATTTCGTTTTATGTTGAATTATTATTAAGTTGTAGGCTTATGCCAATGTTGTTGTATTGTTGTGATTGTTGCTGTGAATTTTGTTGATAATGCGAAGTTGCAAGGAATTTTAAATGACTATGAGTTACCTCTATGTACTGGTAATAATGGTGATATAGGCTTATGCCTTCCGATGAATGATCATTATTGTGAGCATGTGATAGTGCATTCATTGAGTCACAACATTTGCATATTTTGCGACGGCCTAGACTGGAAAACTACGATGAATGCTTATGACTTGTTGATGCCTCTATTAATTGGCAATTTCTAAGATGGGAGTTATGCTCCATTTTTAAGTTGGGAGTTCTGGTTCATTTTTAAGTTTAGAGTTCTGCTCTATTTTTAAGTTGGGAGTTCTGCTCCGTTTTTAAGATGGGAGTTCTGCTCCATTGGTACCACATGCATATGCATAGTAACAAGTTGCATTTCACGTTGCATATTAAGTTGTCGTGTTGATGAATTAATTATTATGTTTCATTGACGTTTTATTGTGATTGATGTTGTTCAAAGTTGTGAAGTGGTGATTTTGCATAGACTAATTCGAATGTAATATTTATCATACATTCGATTATATTGTTCGATATCTCACCCCTTATGTTTGAATGTTTCCCTCTGTTGGTAACGTGCAGGTAATCAAGAGTGAAGGTGGTTTACCTTCAGTAGTTAGAATCAGTGTCATTGCTCTGATACGTAACACTCGGGGGGATAAACGCTTGCTAGTTTATTGTTGTTATTGTTTCAGTTGTTGAACTCTAAGTTGTTTTTAGTTGAATGCTTATTATTTGAAGATGTTGGACAAAGATGATATATTGATTCTGCTGCGAAGTTATGAAAGTTGTTGATTTTAAAGAGAGTAATTTATGTTTGTTGTTGATTCATCCAAGTTAATGTGTTATATATCTGCAATGGATACCGTTGTGTTCAATTGAAATTTGTAGCATCCTGATTCTGTTGTCGAATTTTAAAACTCTGATTTACATATATAATTGTCGGGTAGAATTAGGGTGTTGGAAATTTGGTATTAGAGCAAGTCGGTCCGTCCGAACAAGTTGTTGAGTCGTAGTTGTCTAACAATTGAGTATTGTTACCTTGAGTTATAACTGTTGTTTATGTTGTAGAGATAAGTTGATATGGATGGAAGGAATGATGTTGCACTTGCTGCTGCTTTAGAAGAAATGGCACATGCTATGGAGAATCATCTGAACACTGACGGGAATGCTGGATCTCGTAGTTTGGCGACTTTCTAGAGGGAGAATCTGCCTACCTTCAAGGGTAAGTATGATTCTAACGGAGCGTTGGATTGGTTGAAAGAGATTGAGAGGATATTTTGTGTGATGGACTGCACTCCAGCGCAGAAGGTTCTATATGGTACTCATATGCTAGCAGTCGAAGCTGATGACTAGTGGCTAGAGACCTGTCAGAGGTTGGAAGCTACAGGTTAAAATGTCACTTGGGCTGTGTTTCGTAGGGAATTTCTGAGGAAGTATTTCTCTGAAGACGTTCGTGGTAAGAAGGAAATTGAGTTGCTTGAAATGAAGCAAGGAAGTATGTCAGTTGTTGAGTATGCTACAAAGTTTGCAGAATTGGCTAAGTTTTATCCGCGCTATAGCGAGGCGAATGCTGAGTTTTTGAAGTGTATCATGTTTGAAAATGGGTTGCACCCAGAGATCAAGAATGCAGTTGGATACCATAAGATTCGTGTCTTCGCTGATTTGGTTGATAGTTGCAGTACTTATGAATAGGATAATAATGCTCATTATAAGATTATCAGTGAGAAGAGGGGTAAGCACCAACAGAATCATGGTAAGCCTTATGATGCCCCAGCTGGTAAAGGTAAACAAAAAGTTGCTCAGGATCAGAGAACTAATGGGGGAGATTCTCATGCTGGTGTGGTTTGTTTCAAATGTGGAAAACCTAGTCATAAGAGCAATGTGTGTACTGCTGAGGTGAAGATCTGTTTCCACTGTGGTAAGACTGGACATGTTGCATCTGAGTACAAGCATAAGGAGGTGATTTGCTTCAATTGTGGTGAAAAAGGACACATTGGTAGTCAGTTTCAGAAACCAAAGAAGGCACAAACCAGTGGAAAAGTGTTCGCTTTGGCTGAAAATCAGACGGCTAGTGAGGACAGACTCATCAGAGGTACATGTTTCATTAATAGTACTCATTTAAATACTATTATTGATACTGGTGTTACTCATTGTTTTATTGCTGTTGATTATGTTGAAATATTGGGTCTTATGTTGTCTTCTATGAATTGGGATATGGTCGTCGATACTCCAACCAAGGGGTCGGTGACTACTTCTTTGTGTGTTTATCAAGATATCACTTGAAAAGGGTAATAACTATTGTAAAGGGTAATAACTGTTGCAAGAATCTTTCAACGAACTGTCTTTATCTTCAAAGTACAACCAAACTCAACAACAAACTATCTCCCATAACATAGAGACTACCATTCATCGGAGTAAAAACATCTTCTCTGGCATTAACAGACTTACTGGGGAAGTACAAGTTGCTCATATAAAGAGACTGCCACTTGTTCTTACAAAAAGGATTGCGATAACAGTACTGGGAAATGAATCTTGATTTCGTAGGGAAATACAAACATATTTTTTCTTAGGAGATAAAGTCTTCACGTGAAAAATATTTTCACATTCTCAATCAAGGGTTCACAACCTATAGGGATCAAAATAATTTGTTGTCGGGACCAAAAATTCAAACCAGGAACAAACTGGAGTGAAACAGTCAACCAAGACACCATCCAATAAGGAATAAACTCAAATGGGGACTAAATTCCATCAAGATGATAAGCTGGGTAGGAATGCTAAAGAAAAATTCTTCCACGAGGCATAACTCGGTGGGGAAATTGAAAGGATATACACTTCTTCTTAAAGTTGACACTCTATTGGAGAGAAGATAACATAACTCTGCAAAGAGGATAATGTCCAACAAAAACATCAATGAGTGCAAATGAACCACGAGTTTTAATTCAGCTATGCATGATGTATGTATGAATGTATGAATGTTATCATGTATATGCTAACAAAATAGACATACTACATTGGGGATAACTAGAAAAAACAAACTTGGTTAAGGAAAACACTAGGCTAAATCACATCCAGGATGAAGATTCCATAAGAGAGTAAGCATCAACTGAGGAAACAAAGTCCTACTTCACGACTTAACTTCATTGGGAAGAAACATGGTTTGAATAATAATCAAAGCAAAACCTGATAGAAATAAACCAATATAGTTGCATGGATATAACACCCTCATCCAGGCTTCACCGGGGAATATCATACATACTTCTCTAGGGAAGACAATCCTACATCCTCTAAACTTCAATTGGGGATTCTGTACTAACTTCATTAGGGAAGATGAAACCACGCATGCCAAGGGGAGCCAAAATACATTCTTCAATATCAAGAGTAGTGTTTGTGCTTACTTCTTGGTGGAAAATCTAAGAAACTTCACGTGGACAACAACTTTAGAGGGAAGTATCATCTTCGATTCATCTGGGGAATTAAGAAGTTAACATTGTTGTACCCTAATTTTTGCCCCTAAGATTCCTCTATCATCTCATACCATCACAATACAACAAGATCATACATTAGAGTTTGACTCATCTCCTTAACTTTAGCTTTGCTCATGGGGAATCACTAAGCATATTGACTTGTACTTTTGTGATCATCTATGTTTTGTATTTATTAACCTTTTAAATAATAAATATAATAAATGTTTGCCCTAATTAATGATGTTATAGGTGAAAGCACAATGCATTCCATCAATTTGATCTACAGGTTCAGGAGTCTATTGCCATGCCTTCTTCAACAAAGCTTCATTGAGATTCAAGCTTCATCATTGAAGATTCTTTGAGGTAATATCATGAAAAAATATATTATGAATCATCATTCCTCAAGTTGTCAAAGATAGTTCAAATATATAAGAGTTGGATGAAGAAGTTTGACCTAATTGGACAAGTTTTTAATTTCTTGGTCACAAGTGCATATTTCCCTCAATTATCAATATTTGGAAGTGGTTATGGTTTCTCTGGTTCCTCATTATCATCCTCAATAAATTCTAATTACATGACAAAAGTATTTATGCAAGGAGGCTTGTCAAAATTGAAAAGGGTTTCCAAGGCATTTTGTTGTTCTAGGGTCTATGGTTTTGAACTTCTAAGCGCTATATCCTGCTAATCTTTTGGTATTTTTGAGTGATTCCAATAACATGCTTCTCCTCAAAGGGTTATAAACAATTCACTTCAAAATATTCATGAAAATTTTGTGTGGAATATACCGAATGATGAAGAAAGATTGCAAGTCCTCTAGATAATCCATCAAATTCCCATAGGTGAATTCAAAAGATCATAACTTGGTCAATTTTTATCTCCTTGAGCCCATTCTTTTTTCATAATGATCTTGAAGATATGAACTTCAACTCTTATTTTATGTGCAAAGTTTGAAAATGGATGGAAAATGTCCTAAGGATGAAAAAGATTATAGGTCATTTTATGAATTTTGGCCAACTTCAACAAGTCATAACTTTCTCATTTTTTGGAGATTTTAAATTGTTCAAGTCTCAAAATGTCATTCAAGAGATCTAATTCATGCCATCTCTTTTTGTCAAGAGAAAATTTCAAATGGAAGGCCTTGTTTGGATGCAAGACATTATAAATCATTTTTTGAAGAAAAACTTATAATTTTTTAAGTACAAAAGTCAACTTCTTTTTCTCAACTTTGACTCATCACAATTTTCAGCTCAAGCATCCATTTTATTCCATTCTTTTCACATTATAAAGCTTGTGATATCATATTTCTAAAGCTTCAAGGATCATGTCCTAAGACTCCTTGAGCTGAGAATGCCATTGATTCAAAAATAGTACCTTGAAACTGAAGTTTCACTTCAAGTCACAATTTGAAATTCATGTTGTGGCTTCTAAACATCAAATTAGCATGCGTTTTTGGTCTAAACATGTTTAACCAACTTTCCAAAGTGGATTAGAACCATGAAACGCAAGGATTGGATGAGTTTGTATGCCAAATAGGTCACACCTTACTCGTGTATCAGGTTCACACGAATTCCCTCTCAATCTCATCATTTCACATGCTTGAGCATTCAATCAGCTTCCCTATAAATAGAGGATCATACCTCATTCGCTTTCGCAAGCTTAGAGAGCCAAAATCACCCTGCCAAACTTCTTCTTGAACCCAATTTTCTGCAACTTCGATTGTGCTTTTACAACTTTCCTCAATCCATTTTCTTTGTCAATTCACCATCCTTGAACCTCACTGAAGCTAACAGAAGAAGAACCAAGCTCTAAGACTTCCTAAATCGTGCTAGCCAAGTCAATTTTCAGAGCTCTACATTTGAACTTCAATAGGTAGATTCCTTCACCAATTCTCTCAAACTTTGATACTATTATGAAGCTCTCATCATTCTGATTCTAGTCGCAACATTGTTTTCAACTGAAAGTGTGTTTTGACCATGAAATTTCAAATCCATTTTCAAATCATCCCTTCCAAAATGATTGAGCTACACCTTATATAAATTTTTTTCGAGGGTACCATTGGAATCGTCTTGAAGAGACGAAGCGAATGATACCGGTCTCGAGCACTAATTTTACCATTTCAGGGACCTGCAAGTCTCGTGGCTAGAGGTTGAAGATGACCAACGTGTCATCTTTCAACCAATGATAACGTGTCATGCTTTTTTTTTCAAATCTGATTTAATTAATAATTATGTGTTTTATTTACTAAAGACCATGATATGCACAACGCGTCTGATCCATTGGATTAGCTTACTAACGCATTTTGACTCTCATTCATTGGTCCACATTTTTTTGTCTTTATTTTATTTTCTGATTTTTATATTTTATTTGTTTTAAACTTAAAAAATTCATAAAAACTCCATTCCAACTTCAAAAAATCTTTAAAAATTATGAAAAATACTTTTGATTTTTGACTTTCTGATTATTATTTTTTAACAATTTTATTTTATGTTTTGATATTTTTTATAATTTTTCACTTTATTTGAATTGTTTTAAATGTTTAAAAATACTTTTTTTAATTTTTTAATTGTGAAAAAATTATGGAAGGATCCAATGACCTCTTGACAAATATTGGTGACCTCATTTTATTTTTATTTCCGACTTTACTATTTTTCATAATTTTTTATTTATTTTTCCTATTTCTTTTAATTTTAAAAATAGTTTATGACTATAAAAAATGACCAAAATTTTTTTATTAATATTTGAGCTCATTTCTGAATTTTCTTTGGTCTTATTTGATTTTTCTTGGATATTTTGAACATAGTTGCTATTTCTACTTTATCTTGTATATATTCTGGCTGATCTTGGACTATGAGATTTTGATCATGAGCTTTATTAACATAATTGGATCCATGGTGTTAAGTTTAACTCCACAAAAAATGGATGAATGATTTTAAGAATAGCTCGATTAAATTTTGGGTTCAAATGTGGTTTAATTCTTACCCCATCCCTCTTCATCTTATCCCTTACTTATTGTACTAAATGTTATTGGAGAATGATCTACATATCATTTCTCAAAACAAATAGTACATAGATTGGTATTGACCGACCTTAAAATAGGTGTGATTTCTATATAAGTCCACTTATGATTGTTTAACGTAGCGCTAAATTTTGTCCCGATTCAAGAAATGATCGTTCTTGGCTCAAACCCATATTTTTAGACCCAAGTATGTTAATTTGAATCATTTGATCCAATAAACTTGAGATTCATTGTTAGGAGGCTTTGGTCTTATCAATCCTCTAATGAATATTTATAAGCTTTGGTCAAAGTGAATCACCTAAACATCGTTGATCATTTATTGTTGCCTTGAGAATTTTAAATGGATGATATACTTTACAAAAAGAAAATTAAACTTGTTGTTAGAGGCTTTGATTTTGTAAATCTTTTAATTAGTTTCAAATGCAAGTTTCAAGATGGCCATTCAACTAACCTCTAATTCCTAACAATTGACTTTATTTTATACCTTTACTTTATGGTCTTTACTTTAAGCACATATTTTTTATCATTTACATTTCATGCTATTTTCATCTTTGCTCGTTTGAGCATTTACTTTTATGTCATTTTTATTTTTCTCACTTGAACTTTTCATTTCTTTTTGAAGATAATTAATAATCAACTTGAACCATAAAAAACTTTAACGTTACTTGGACTACTTGGTTACTATCCTTGGCATTATAAAGATTATGGACTTCTTGGATTTAAGATTAGAAGCCTTGAACTACCTTGAGACCTTGTGACCTCAACTGTTATTTTTTCTGGAGCTCTTGGGGTTTATCTCAAGACATTGGATTGTTTGTTTACTTTGTGTGCAGGTTATTGTGATTACATGCTTTGTTTGTGATCGAGAATTCATTTGTATACAGTTGTTACTCTACCCAATTTTTATGAAGACTTAATGCAATTGAAGCCTGGTTTTCTTAAGAGGTTTATTATCTTTGCTTGTTTGGTTTCAAATCCAAAGGATGGGAATTCTATATTGACTCATTGTGTCAAGTGTTGGCTTCTTGTTGGTTAGACGGTTCTTTTCCCTAGCTTTTACCTTATGCTTTAGGATAGTTCCTTCATCTCCTCTCATCTTCTTTAATTTCAAAAATCTTCTCCCACCTTTTGAAAACTCTTCTTGTTTTTAAACTTGAATCACTTTCGTAATAAACTTGGACTTAGGTCCATGCATTTTCAAAAAAACATTTTCTTCATCAAACCTTAATCAATTTAATAATACTTTGACATTTTTGTGAGAAGACTAAAAGTCAATTAATCTCATTCAAACCATTTTTCCACTTTTGCTTTTTACTTTAAAATTTTCTCAAAAGATTAGACTCTTGTTAATCCTTGTAGTGATGCGAACTACTATACTTCTACGACATGTAGTGAAGTGAGATGTTTTGCACTTGGGTGTTGAGTGAGACTCTTTTTGATTTTAAAATCCAAGTCGTATCATCCACTTAGAGATGATGCAAATTCTCCTTTCTCATAATCGTGGGTAGTAAGCATGTTTTCCACTCAGATAAGATGATGATGTCTCGTCTCTTAAAATTAACCAACACACTTGTGTTTTAAAATTTTATAAAGGTGAACTACGTGTACCATGATCCCCTATTGCACGGAAGGTGGTACATAGGCACTAAAGGTTCGTAACCTCAATGGGTGAAAAAATCATAAAAAAATATACTTTTTTTCTCATCCCCACAAGCTGTTTTTTTGTACAACATTTCATAGCCAAAATACACAAATTTACAAAGAGGTTCCTGCATAGTACCGTAGATATTTAGGGTGCTAATACCTTCCCTTTGGATAACCAACCCCCGAACTTAGATTCTCCCCCCTCTTTTTTGGGTTATTCGCTCTCTTCCCATTCCTTTGGAAACAATAAGGCGGTGGTTATTTTTATTTTGATCTGTGTGAGTCAAGTCAATCCAATGGCTTTGTCTCAACATTTCTACCGCTACAGAAAAAATGGCGACTTCACTGGGGAAAGATTGACCTTTTGCTGGTCCATCCCTAAGTGGGTTAAGCCTATCTTTGTCTATTTGTGTGTGTGTTATTATTTGTTGTATATTATGTGTTATATATATGTTTGTCTGGATTTTCCTAGTTTTCAGGGTGCATGGTGATTTCTCATAAGTCCTATACCCGGACTAGGGAAAACTTGAGATAGGACGGGCGGTATAGTCATGTTAACTTTGAGGGAGTAATCCCAAAAAAGGAGACATGAGATCCCCCGTTTAACTTTAATGTCGTTTACCAAGTAATTAGGAAGATGCACTATTTTCGACCTGGGAGCTTGTTGAAATTGAGCATCATAGAACCTTTAACCCATCTTGGCCCTTACAGGTATTACGTTCGACCTCATGCTCATGACGTTGAACCTGTGAACCCTATGTTTGTGATCTTGTGTGTGATTGTTGCATCATGCATTCATGCACCCATGAACATCTTCTAAAAAAAAATTCTATTTCAAGGGACTTAAAAGTTGACTCTGAATATCTCAGGTATTTTTTTACCATGGATTCTGGAAAAAGAAAGACCGGGAAGTACAATTTCAAAAATCCCAAGATAGATGAGTTGATGAGTCTAATTCCTGAGATTGAGAGTTCTACAGATTTTCGGAGGAAGTATGGGTTTATCATTTCTCTTATGAAGCTCAGGATGAAGGAGGGTATTTCTAGACTTTGATCCAGTTCTATGATCCGATGTATCGATTCTTTACTTTCCTTGATTATCAGTTGATTCTACATTAAAAGAATATTCGTATCTACTGGGTTTACCTATTACCGATCGTGTTCCTTTTACTGGTTTAGAGGGGGAGCCAAAACCCCATGAGATTGCTGCTTTGATCCATTTGGGAAAGTCTGAGGTTGAAGCCCACATGACTACCAAGGGAGGGATTAGAGGATTTCCTACACAATTCTTATTGGATAAAGATCACTACTTTGCTAGGATGAATAGTATGGTTGCTTTTGAAGCCATCTTTTCTCTACTTACTTATGTATTGTTCTTATTTCCCAATGTCGACAAATTTGTGGATATCAATGCCATCTAGATCTTTATGATTGGGAACCCAGTCCCTACATTGTTTGGTGATGCTTATTACTCTATTCATCTCCGGGATTCTTATCATGGAGGGATGATCATTTGTTGCACGTCTTTGTTGTATCAGTGGTTTATTTCTCACTTACCTCGGTCTGATGCTTTCTGGGATGTCAGGAAGGAACCTCGTTGGGCTCCGAAGATTATGGCCCTCACTCATTCATATATTGTTTGGTATCATTAGGCTTACCATGATGTGGAGATTTCTGAAAGTTATGGTTTTTTTCCCAATGTACCTATTCTTGGTACAAAGGGAGGAATTAACTACAACCCCATTATTGCACGACTAGAGCTTGGATATCTGATGAGGGATAAGCCAAATAGTATTCATCTGAGTGGATTCTTCCTTAAAGAGCGAGAAGTTCATAAGGAAGCTAAAGAGGAGATTGAAAAGGCTTGGCGTCATATTCACAGGAAGGGTAGGAAGGACTTGGGGCCTAGATGGGCTATCTCTTTGGAGCCTTATCTTCAGTGGGTACAAGCAAGAGCCATCCAATTGAAGATGTCGTATTCCCATGAAGCACCCATTCCCGATGTGTTTGTAAAGACCACTCCTCCCTTATTAGGTGATGTGGAAGAGCTCCAGCTTTCCCTAGTCAGGATGTAGCAGGAAAAGGAGGCTTAAAAGAATAAGTGTCAGACTTTAGAAGTGTCCTACCAAGCAAACTTGAAGGAGAAAGATGATCTGATTGAGATTCTCGAGAGTCGTGTTGTAGAGATGATGGAGAGGCAAGATGATTTATTTTCCTCTAGGGCTTAGTCATGACCTAGTTGTTCACTTCTCAACTCTGATGATTGGAAAGAGGTTGCCAACTGGTACGCCGAAGAAAACAAGCGACTGAAGGCTCAAATTGTAAGACTCACAAGGAAGTGTCAGTGTGTGGAGTGATCTTTATCAGCTTTGCTTTCTCAGGATATAATATGTTTATATTATATTGTACTTGGTATTATTGAAACTTGTACCAAAAGTTGTAATCTGTTTTAAAGTTATTATATTTTCAGTATTTCAAATGTGCAGTACTTTAATATTTGCAAATTGTCTGTAAATCTTTGAGTTCCTTGAAATAATAAAGTAAATTATGTGCATTTCATATCATGCATCATATTATACATACTTATTGCATTTTTGTTCATATCCAGGTGTCTTACTAAGCTTCTTTACTTCATTCAGCAAGTTGTCTCATCAGTACAATACTCGGGCCAACTTCAGAAGGAAGATGGATAATCTAGAATAAGAGAATCGCGAGCTACGCGAAGAAGTTTCTTCTCTGAAGTCCGGTATGGCCAATCTCATTGGTTTGATGGAATCATTGGTGGTTGCTAAAAATTATCCACCACTTGCTCAACCTCAATAGACAACGGTTACTTCCAAAGCTCCGACAGTTCCTATTTCTGATGCTCCAACCACTGTTGTTCAAAATCGTATGCCTCAGGTTTATCCGTGGGGAATACCAGAGAACTTCATACCGGAAGGTTTATAATTAAGATGCTCAAGTTTCTCCACTTGCTCAGGTTGTTGCTGCTCCCGCACCTCCTGTGGTGCATATTAATCCTGCTGCTAGAAATGAGATTCACTATGCTACACCTCCCTCGGTGAATGTTGTACCATTTTCTAATGACGAAGTTTATCGCCCTATTCCTCCACCAAGTGAAAGCTTAGGTTTCTATGACAAAATGGACGATTTTCAAGGTTAGTTTGATAATATGCAGAAAGATTTGAAGGACCTTAGAGGAAAATTACTGTTTGGGCAGAATGTGAATGATCTGTGTTTGGTTCCAAATGTGAAAATACCTGCAAAATTCAAAGTACCTGAATTCGAGAAGTACAAGGGCAATACTTGCCCTCGTGCTCACCTAGTGATGTATGTGAGAAGAATGTATAATAATACCGATGATCAACGCCTATTGATTCACTTCTTTCAAGACAGTTTGATTGGTGCAACGATGAAATGGTAATTGAGCTTGAATAGCGCCTACATTCATAATTTCAACGACTTGGATGAAGCATTTATTAGAAAATAAAAATACAATGTGGACATGGCGCCTGACCGTGAACAACTCAGGGCCATGATCCATAAGGATAAGGAGTCATTTAAGGAATATGCACAGAGATGGCGTGAAGTAGCCGCTCAGGTGATTCCTCCAATGGAAGAAAAATAAATGACAAAGATTTTTCTGAAGACTTTAGGTGCATTCTATCATGAAAGAATGGTGGCGAGTGCACCAAGTGATTTTACCGAGAAGGTGAGAATGGGCGTTCGTTTGGAATAAGCTGTAAGAGAAGGTCGCTTAACAAGAAGTGAAAATTCCGGCAGTGTGAAAAAGCCATCATACGAGTTTGCTAAAAAGAAAGAAGGAGAGACGAATGTTTTTATTCAAGAGAGAAGGGTTAATACTCCTAGAAGAAATCATCAGCCCCATCAACATGTTGCTTCGGTAACTCCAGTTGTTAATACAACTTCAACCATAGTCGCTTATCAAAGACCATCCCCTCAAGGAAATCAAGGGAAGAATCAGAGGAGAGAGGCTTTTGACCCTATCCCTATGAGTTATGCAGAATTACTCCCAACATGGATTCAGAAAAAGTTGGTTCAGACCAGGCCACCCCCTGCTATACCATCACCTTTGCCTTTGTATTATAAGGCAGATCAGACGTGTGCTTTTTATCAAGGAGCATCGGGGCACAATATGGAAAACTGTTATCCTATGAAATATGAGGTACAAAAAATGGTAAGATATGGCCTTTTTCATTTAAGGATTTAGCCCTTATGTAAAAGATAATCATTTTCCAAAGCATGGAGGAACAAATGCTATCAACATGGTTGCTGGTTGTCTTGGGGACTTCTATATTTATGATATCAACTTGGTTAGAGGAGACATGGTAAATATGCACGCTGACCTCTGCGAGTTAAGTTACTATACATGACCATGCTGGTTGTGGTATCTGTAGTACTGATATACAAGGGTGTGATAAGATAAAGGTTGATTTGCAGGAAATGATGGATGAAGGCCTCATCCATATAATCATGCCTAGGGAAGAATACAAGGAAGAAGTGAACATGGTCTTTCAGTGTCCTGGAGAGTTCATGATCTTTGGTATGAACCATATGAATGATGACTTGGTGCAATCGCATGCTACCTTCTACCACATGGAAGGTCAGGTAGAACACCACAATGGATCTTGTCGGTATTGCTACAGAGATATTCGAGGTTGTTCGGTTGTGAAAAGAGGTATTCAATTGTTATTGGATAATGGTACTATCAAGGTTTCAGGCCATAGAGATGATTACCATGAGGTCAATGTGATTAAAGATTGCTTGGCTGAGACCAAGTCAGATGATGAATATGCTTCTGCAGATGAATTCTTTTCCTCAGACGAAGATATGTTCTCTAGTGAAGATTATGCGATGACCAAATATTCTGAAGAAGGGGTGAATGTAATTGTGCCTTGTTTCAATGATTCCGCCTCTTTCGAGATTGGATACTGTAGCAAGCCAGTTGTTGCTCCAGTAGTGATTTACTTGCCGAGTCTAGTTCCTTACAAATCAAATAAAGTCGTACCGTACAAGTACAATGCTACAATTTTAGAGGATGGTGTAGAAGTTCCTATCCAACCTTTGTCTAATGTTGAGAATATTGCTAAGGCCAGTAGAGTGACCCGCAGTGGTTGTTTGTTCGCTCTTGTTATTCGAAGGAATGTCAGTGCCGATAAGAAGGTTATCGAAAGTGTTAAAACTAGGAAACTAGTAGGGGAGTCCAGTGGTGCTACTCTGGAGAAAAAGATGGATGATATATTGAATATTATCAAAATGAGCGACTACAGAATTATAGATCAATTATTGCAGACTCCTTCAAAGATATCAACTTTGTCTTATTGATGAACTCTTCTGCTCATAGATAATCTCTAATGAGAGTGTTGGATCAAGCCTTCATGGAAAGTGATATGCCGTTAGACCAATTCAGAAATGTGGTAGGTAATATTACATCTTGTAATAATGTAAGCTTATGTGATGACAAATTTCCTGACGAAGGAAGAAATCACAATCTGGCTCTCCACATATCCATGAACTATAATAACGATTCATTATCAAATGTGTTGATTGATAATGGGTCCTCCTTAAACTTTATACCAAGGAGCACGCTAATAAAGATGAAGTATCAAGGAGCTCCCATGCACCGAAGTGGCATTATTGTAAAGGCTTTTGATGGATCAAGAAGTTGTTATTGGAGAAGTAGATCTGCCTATTCACATAGGCCCACACTTGTTCCAGATTACTTCCAAGTCATGGATATTGTGCCTGCATACAACTGCTTACTAGGACGGCCATGGATACATGAGGCAGGGGCTATCACCTCAACTCTACACAAAAAGTTGAAGTTCGTGCGTGAAGGAAAGGTGGTTATCATAAATGGATAGCAAGCATTATTAATATCTCATTTATCCTCTTTCAGTGTTGTGGAAGCGGATGAAGCTGTTGTTGGAAATATGTTCCAAGCTTTATCCATTGATAATATCAAAGGGAATGAGAATTATATGGCTTCATTCAAAGATGCTCAGCAGGTTGTGCGTAATGGCCCTAGTAAAGTATGGGGCAAATTGTTGACCCACCAGTGGACAAGAACAGGGCTGGTTTGGGATTTTCTACGAAGAATGGTAAAGGTGAGAACTTGAAGGCGAAGACTGCTTTAGGCAAGTATCAGGGTATTTTCCATAGTGGAGGATACCTTCATCGAACTATTTATGTGATCAATGCCATTGTGGAGGATGAAAAAGAGAAGGAGATGCTGAATTATGTGACGCCTGGAGTCAGAGTCCAGAACTGGGTCACTATTGATGTTCCTTCTTGCATCCATGTCTCAAAGTAATTTGTTTTTGCTAATCTTTGCAAAAATCTTTCACTCTGCCCAAGGTGAAAGTTAATATTGTATAGGCTTATATGTTTGCTTCGTTCATTAAAATCATAAATAAAAGTTGTCTCTGATTCTCAAATTTTGTTTTTATTTTCTGCTTTTTATGTAAAAATGGTAATAAAAAAAACCCTTTGGGAATAAATAATAGCTAAATATAAATCTTCATGATCACTTGATATATGTGTCAGTTTCTAAAAGCAATCATAAATCATATGTGCAGATTAATTAAAAAACTTGTTGAATACAATGACCCTGCACCCTCTGCCAACTTTGAATATCATGTGTATGGAGCCTAAGAAGAAGAAGAATATGTTGAGATTCCAGAAGAGGCTTCACGATTGCTCGAGCGCGAGGAAAATTCCATTCAGCCGTATAAAGAGTCATTGGAGATAATCAATTTGGGTTCAGAGGAAGAGCCAAAGGAAGTCAAGATTGGAGCATTGTTGTATCCCGACGTGAAGAGGAGATTGAATAAATTGTTGAAAGAGTATGTGGACATCTTTTTTTGGTCATGTCGAGATATGCCTGGTTTGGATACTGATATTGTGGTGCATCATTTTCTGCTGAAGCCAGAGTGCCCGCCAGTTAAGCATAAATTACAAAGAACTCACCCTGATATGGCAGTAAAGATTAAAGAAGAAGTTTTAAAGCAGATTAATGCTGGTTTTCTTGTGACATCAGTGCATCCTCAGTGGATTGCCAATATTTTGCTTAGACCAAAGAAAGACGAAAAAGTTCGCATGTGCGTTGATTATAGAGATCTAAGTAAAGCTAGTCCAAAAGATGATTATTCATTGCCACATATTGATATGTTGGTTGATAGTACAACAAAATTCAAATTATTCTCGTTCATGGCCAGATTTTTAGGATATAATCAAATTAGAATGGCTCCTGAGGACATGGAAAAAACAATGTTTACCACACCCCGGGGAACATTCTGTTACAGAGTGATGCCCTTCGGGTTGAAGAACACTGGTGCAACGTACTAGAGGGCTATGACAACCCTATTACATGATATGATGCACAAGGAAATTGAGGTATATGTTAATGATACGATTTCCAAATCACAGACCAAAGAACGGCATATAGAAGATTTTTTGAAGTTGTTTCAACTTTTGAGGAAGTATCATCTCCACTTGAATCCAAATAAATGCACCTTCAGTGTCCGATCAGGGAAATTGCTAGGTTTCATTGTCATCCAAAAAGGAATTGAATTTGACCCTGGTAATGTCAAATCAATTCAAGAAATGACTGTCCTAAGAATTGAAAAGCAAGTTAGAGGCTTCCTTGGACGTCTGAATTACATTTCCAGATTCATTCCCATATGACTGCAACATGTGAACCGATCTTTAATTTGTTAAATAAAGATCAAGGTTGTGTGTGGACAAATGATTTCCAAAGGGAATTTGAAAGTATTAAAGAGTACCTGCTTGAACCTCCTATCTAACTCCCGTATGTTGAAGGAAGACTGTTGATCATGTATCTGACAGTGTTAGATAGTTCTATGGGTTGTATTTTGGGACAACAAGATGAAACAGGAAAGAAATAATATGTAATTTATTACCTCAGTAAGAAGTTTACTAACTGCGAGTTGCGGGATTCTATGTTGCAAAAGACATGTTGTGTTGTGGCCTGGGCGGCAAAGCGATTGTGGTAATATATGTTGAATCATACTACTTGGTTGATTTCCAAAATGGATCCAATTAAGTATATTTTTGAAAAGCATGCTCTTACTGGGAGAATTTCCCGTTGGCAGATCTTATTGTCTGAATATGATATTGAATACCAAACTCAGAAGTCTATAAAAAGAATTGTGCTGGCGTATTATCTTGCTCACCAACAGGTAGATGATTACCAATATGTAAGTATGATTTCCTTGATGAGGATGTTAAGTTTCTGAAAGCAAAAGATTGTGATGAACCTTTTCCTGGGGAAGGTCCTGATCCTGAATCCTAGTGGGGTGTGGTATTTGATGGAGTCGTGAATGTTTATGGGAAAGGAATTGTTGATGTGATTATTACTCCTCATGGATCACACATTCCTTTTACTGCAAGGCTGAGCTTTGATTGTACTAATAATATGGCAGAGTATGAGGCTTGTATCATGGGTATCGAGGACGCCATTGATATCAGAATCAAAGTTCTATATGTGTATGGTGATTCAACTTTGATAGTAAATCAGATTAAAGGAGAATGGGATACTCGTCACCCTGGCTTGATCCCTTACAAAGAATATGCTAGAAGATTATTACCCTTCTTTAACAAAGTTGAATTCCATCATATTCCTAGATATGAAAATCAGATGGCGGATGCTTTAGAAACTCTAGCTTCTATGTATCAAGTGAATACTTGGAATGATGTGCCTTGTATCATAATGCGACGTTTGGATAGACCGGCTCATGTGTTTGAAGTAGAGGGAGTAGCAGATGAAAAACCTCGGTGTTATGATATTAAGAACTTTCTCCAAACTCAGGAATACCCGGCTAATGCGTCAAATAAAGATAGAAAGACATGGAGAAGGTTGGCAGGTAGATTTTTACTCAAAGAAGATGTGTTATACAAAAGAAAATATCACATGGTCTTGCTAAGATGCGTGAATAGACACGAAGCAGACATGTTGATGCATGAAATCCATGAAGGTTCTTGTGGTACCCATGCTAATGGACATTTGATGGCAAAGAAGATGCTTAGGGCAGGTTATTATTGGCTGACAATAGAATCTGACTGTTACAAATTTGCAAAGAAGTACCATAAGTGCCAGATTTATACTTACAAGATTCATGTTCCTCCGACACTTCTCAATTTTATTTCTTCCCTATGGCCTTTCTATATGTGGGGTATTGACATGATTGGAATGATTGAACCAAAGGCGTCGAATGGACATCGTTTCATCTTAGTGGAAATTAACTACTTCATCAAATGGGTAGAAACAACTTCATATGCTAATGTCACTAAGTAGGTGGTAGTGCACTTTATCAAGAATAATCTCATATGTCAGTATGGTGTGCCAAGCAGGATTATCACCGACAACGACTCAAATCTGAATAATTAAATGATGACGAAACTTTGTGAAGAATTCAAGATTGTCCACCAATTTTCATCTCCCTACAGACCAAAGATGAATGGGGCTATTGAAGCTGCTAATAAGAACATCAAGAAGATCATCTAGAAAAGGGTCGTTACATACAAAGATTAGCATGAGATGCTCCATTTTGCTTTGCATGGGTATCAAACATATGTCCGCACTTCAAACGGGGAAACCTCGTTCTTTCTTGTGTATGGCATGGAAGCGGTACTCCCCATTAAGGTTGAGATTCCCTCTTTACGAATGATAATGGAAACCAAGTTGTCATAGGCTGGATGGGTCCGGAGCAGGTTTGACCAGTTGAATTTGATTGAAGAGAAAAGAATGACAAATTTATGCCATGGTCAGTTATACCAAAATAGAATGAAGAAACCTTTTGATAAAAAGGTTAAACCTCATGAATTAAGAGAAGGTGACCTCATGCTCAGGAAGATCATGTCTTTTAACGCTGATTCTAGGGGAAAATGGACTCTCAATTTTGAAGGCCCATATGTTGTCAAGAAATCCTTCTCTGGTGGTGCATTGATTCTTGAAACAATGGATGGAGAGGAATTCCCACGCCCTTTGAATGCTAATGCAGTCAAGAAATACTTCGCCTAGATAAATAAAAGAATAGCTTGCTAAGACGAAAAACCGAAAGGGCGGCTTAGGAAAAAAGGAGCGTCTTGGTAGGCCAAAAACCCGAAAGGGAAGTCTAGGCAAAAATTAGAGACATAAATATAATGAATTTTCCCGGTAGGTTGAAAACCCGCAAGGGCAATCTAGGCAAAATGTAGGAATTTCTTGGCAAGTAACTGCATCAGACAATACTTGATCATTGAAGCAACAATCTTCTTAGATCCTCACCACTCTTCAAACGAAGTCGTTGTGCAGGCATTCAAAGTTGTTAGGGAGAATAGTGGTCATTGTATTTCAATGTATCTTTTCCAATATATTACCACTTTCCAAACTTTGTAGTTATCTATAAGGTCTCGCCATTCACGGACTACCATCCTATTAATAAAGTTTGAGCTTTTACCTAATTCTTTGTAATTCTTATTTTATTCAGCTTACAAAGACTTCATTTATTATCGATAGTAATTTTCTAAGCAAACAGATTAAATAACAAAAAAAAATTTTGAAAATAGTTTACAAATTACTTCTTGCTTTAGATTTTGTGACTCAAGGAAAACAAAAATAGTGACCCCAAGGATGGACGAACTCTGAAATTTTGGAAGTGTGTGTTCCCCGGGAAGGCTCTCCCAGGTTACTCTTTGTGAAATGAGTATTACTTTCTTGTGCTTCTCAAGTACTTGAAGATGATACCAATTGATGTATGGTGCAATACTGGGTTTGTGAGCCCATTTTCCCTAGTCAAGTCTTGGTTCATTTTGATTTCAGGTTGGCATGGTCCAAAGTCTCTATCCCAGATTCCCTAGTAAGGTCTTTGCTCACCTGACGAAAGCGTCTTCCCTCTTTGTATGCTAAGATGAAATCATTTGAAAAACGTCATCCTTTGCAGTGCTAGCATTGTTGTTGTTTTTTGTTTCCCAGGCAACCAGGCAAGGGAAATGTCTTTTCTAAGAAGTGTTGAAACAATTGTTACCTTTTTAGGTTTTCTCCCGCCAAGTGTCGGGTTTGATTTAAAATACCTATAATTTTGATTTCTTGATGTGTTGTTTAACTCCTTAAAATCCCCAAGTGAAGCAGAGATAACATGTCTCTCTGAAATTTGTTATCCCCTTGAGGTTTCATAATTTCTCCCCAGATAAGTTGGTGTAATCCACACTCTCGTTATTGAAGGATGTATTTTGGGTCCCTCTCAATGATGTGGTGTTGCCCTCCCCAGTGAAATCAGCATTGCAATCTCTAGTAGAAGTGAAAACCTTGAAGCATTTTTTTCCCATTGAAGTATGTGTGATATTCCCCGGTGAAGCATGGGGAAGGATGTTATATCCATGTATTTATACTGATTTATTATTATGATGTGATTATTTTCGGATTATGTTCCTTCCCAATAAATTTGAGCCGTGAAATAGGAATATGTTTCCTTAGTTGGCGCTTACTTTCTTGTGAACTTTCATCTTGGAGGTAATTTAGCCGAGTATTGACTGTACCCAAGTTGGTTTCATCTAGTTATCCCCGGTGTTATATGTCTTTTTGTCAGCATATACATGATAAAATTCATATAATCATGCATATATTATGCATTGACTGAATTTAGTAAATCATTGCTCATTTGCATATTTTTGTTGACATATTACCCTGTTTTGCAGAGTTGTGTTATCCTCTCACCAATAGAGTGTCATCCTTAAGCAGAAAGTGTATATCCTTTCAATTTCCCCACTGAGTTATCCCTCGTGGAATAATTTTTCTTTAATTTTCCTTTCAGCTCATTGTATGGATAGGACATGTTTCCCTCTTGGGTTTATTTCTCATGAGGTGTTATTTTGGTTGACTGATTCATTCCAGATTATTAATGGTTTGAATCTATGATCCCCAACAATATTATCATATTGATTTCTACGGGCTTTGAGCACTGGTTTGAGAATGTGCATTTATTTTGCATGTGAAGATTTTATCTCCTCAACAAGAACGTATTGGAATTTCCCCGAAGAAGTCCTATTACTTTCCCCAGGGAGCCATATCTCATTTCCCCAGGGAGCCATATTCCTTTCCCCAGGGAGCCATATATTGCAATTCCTTCTCATAACAGCAAGTGGCAGGTCACTTTATTTGAGCATCCTGTACTTCCCCAATAAGTCTGAAAGTTACCAGAGAAGATTCAGATTTGTTACTCCAATGAATGGTAGCCTTGGCATTATGGAAGGTAGTTCGCTACTAAGATTTGTTACTCCAATGAATGGTAGCCTTGTCATTATGGAAGTTAGTTAGATGTTGAGATTTGTTACTCCAATGAATGGTAGCCTTGTCATTATGGAAGGTAGTTTGTTGCTGAGATTTGTTACTCCAATGAATGGTGGTATTGTCATTATGGAAGGTAGTTTGTTGTTGAGATTTGTTACTCTAATGAATGGTAGACTTGTCATTATGGAAGGTAGTTCGTTATTGAGATTTGTTACTCCAATGAATGGTAGCCTTGTTATTATGGAAGGTAGTTTGTTATTGAGATTTGTTACTCCAATGAATGGTAGCCTTCTCATTATGGAAGGTAGTTCGTTGCTGAGATTTGTTACTCCAATGAATGGTAGCCTTGTCATAATAGAAGGTAGTTTATTATTGATATTTGTTACTCCAATGAATGGTAGCCTTGTTTATATGGAAGGTAGTTCGTTGTTGAGACTTGATACTCCAATGGATGGTAGCCTTGTCATCATGGAAGGTAGTTCGTTTCTGAGATTTGTTACTCCAAATGAATGGTAGCCTTGTCATTATGGAATGTAGTTTGTTGTTGAGATTTGTTACTCCAATGAATGGTAGCCTTGTAATTATGGAAGGTATTTCATTGTTGATACTTGTTACTCCAATGAATGGTAGCCTTGTCGTCATGGAAGGTAGTTTGTTGCTGAGATTTGTTAATCCAATGAATAGTAGCCTTCTCATTATGGAAGGTAGTTCGTTGTTGAGATTTGTTACTCCAATGAATGGTAGCCTTGTCATTATGGAAGGTAATTTATTTCTCAGATTTGTTACTCCAATGAATGGTAGCCTTGTCATTATGGAAGGTAGTTAGTTGTTGATATTTCTTACTCCAATGAATGATAGCCTTGTCATTATGGAAGGTAGTTCGTTGTTGAGATATTTTTCCGATGAATGGTAGCCTTATCATTATGAAAGGTAGTTCATTGTTGAGATTTTTTCCCGATTTATGGTAGCCTTCTTATTATGGAAGGTAATTCGTCGTTGAGATTCTATTACTCTGAAGAAGTTCATTTGTTTCCAGTCATGAGTACTTGCAGCTTACCCTATAATTGGTATTTACCGGTATTATGTTACTATTTATTTCCCCAGTGGATCGACGTTGTTTTTTTTCTATCTCTTCAGTGAGTGGATAGTTCACAATCATCTGTCGATCACTATTATCCTACACCTTCTCTCCTCAATCTTTGAATTGATGATTCCTTATTTTCTCATTTGGGCTTTACCCAAAAAGAGTCGGGTCTCTGGTTCACCAGTGATTTATTTTCCTGGTTGGGTTGTTCTTTTGATCCCTGTTTTTATTTTCTACATCCCAGTGGGGTCTTGCGTATTTCTTTTTCATTTGTTCATTTGCATTCATAATAATAACCATTTCATCTTAGGTCCAAAAATAGGGCTTGTTTTATACTTAAGTATCTTCAATCGCGTCGACACGAAGATTTTTAACCTTCACATCTCCGGATAGAAGACACTTAAATAAAGGCAGTTTTTGTACCCCTATTTTTGTCTCTAAGATTCCTCTATCATATAATACCATCACAATACAACAAGACCACACACTAGGGTTTGGCTCTTCTCCTTATCTTTAGCTTTGCTCATGAGGAATCATTAAGCACCTTTACTTGTACTTTTGTAATCATCTATGTTTTGTATTGATTAACCTTTTAACTAATAAATATAATAAATGTTTGCCCTAATTAATGATGTTATAGGTGAGAGCACAATGCATTCCATCAATTTGATCTACAGGTTCATGAGTCTATTGCCATGCCTTCTTCAACAAAGCTTCATTGATATTCAAGCTTAATCATTGAATATTCTTTGAGGTAATATCATGAAAAAGTATATTATGAATCATCATGCCTCAAGTTGTCAAAGATAGTTCAAAGATACAAGAGTAGATAGAAGATGTTTGACCTAATTGGACAAGTTTTTAATTTCTTGGTAACAAGTACATATTTCCCTCAATTCCCAATATTTGGAAGTGGTTATAGTTGCTATGGTTCCTCATTATCATCCTTAATAACTTATATTTACATGACAAAAGTATTTATTCAAGGAGTCTTGTCAAAATTGAAAAGGGTTTCCAAGGCATTTTATGACTCTACGGGGCTAGGGTTTTGAACTTCTAAGGGCTATATCCTTCTCACCTTTTGATGTTTTTGAGTGATTCCAAAAACATGCTTCTCCTGAAAGGGATATCAACAAATCGCTTCAAAATTTTCAAGAAACTTTTGTATGGAAGATACCTAATGATGAAGAATGATTACAAGTCTTCTAGATAAGCCATCAAATTCCCTTAGGTGACTTCAAAAGATCATCACTTGGTCAATTTTTATCTCCTTGAGCCCATTAATTTTCCATAATGATCTAGAAGATGTGAACTTCAAGTCTTCTTTTATGTGCAAAGTTTGAAAATGGATGGAAGATGCCTTAAGGATGCAAAAGATTATAGTTTATTTTATGAATTTTTGCCAACTTCAATAAGTCATAACTTTCTCATTTTTTGGAGATTTTAAATGTTTCAAGTCTCAAAATGTCATTCAAGAGATATTCATTCCATCTTTTTTGGTGAAGAGAAAATTTCAAAAGGAAGGCCATGTTTGGATGCAAGACATTATAAGTCATTTTTTGAAGAAAAACTTAGAATTTTTCTAAGTACAAAAGTCAACCTCTTTTTCTCAACTTTGACTCATCACAATTTTCAGCTCAAGTATCCATTTGATTCTATTATTTTCACATTATAAATCTTGTGATCTCATCTTTCAAAAGATTCATGAATCATATCCTAAGACTCCTTGAGCTGAGAATGCCATTGATTAAAAAATGGTACCTTAAAACTGAAGTTTCACTTTAAGTCAAAATTTGAAATTCATATTATGGCTTCTAAACATCAAATTAGCACGCGATTTTGGTCTAAAAATGTTTAACCAACTTTCCAAAGTGGATTAGAACCTTGAAACACAAGGATTGGATAAGTTTTGATGCTAAACCGGTCACACCTTACTCGTGTATCAGGTTCACACGAATTCCCTCCAAATATCATCATTTCACACGCTTGAGCATCCAATCAGCTTCTCTATAAATAGAGGATCATACCTCATTAATTTTCTCAAGCTTAGAGAGCCAGAATCACCCTGCCAAACTTCTTCTTGAACCCAATTTTCTACAACTTCGAATTTGCTTTTACAGCTTTCCTCAATCCATTTTCTTTGTCAATTCACCATCCGTGAACCTCACTGAAGATAACAGAAGAAGAACCAAGCTCTAAGACTTCTTAAATCGTGCTAGCCAAGTCAATTTTTAGAGCTCTGTATTTGAACTTCAATAGGTATATTCCTTCACCAATTCTCTCAAACTTTGATACTGTTATGAAGCTCTCATCATTTTGATTCTAGTCGCAACATTTGTTTACAACTTGAAGTGTATTTTGACCATGAAATTTCATTTTCCTTTTCAAATCTTTCCTTCCAAAACGACTGAGTTACACCTTATATAAATTTTTCGAGAGGGTACCATTGGAATCGCCTTGAAGAGATGAAGCGAATGGTACTGGTATCGAGCTCTAATTTTACCATTTCAGGGACCTACAAATCTCGTGGCTGGAGGTTGAAGTTGAACAACCTGTCATCTCTCAACCAATGATAGCGCGCCCTGCTTATTTTTTAAATCTGATTTAATTAATGATTATGTGTTTTATTCACTAAAGACCATGACATGCACAACACGTTTGATCCATTGGATTAGCTTACTAACGCGTTTTGACTCTCATCCATTGGTCCATATTTTTTTGTCTTTATTTTATTTTCTGATTTTTGTATTTTATTTATTTTAAACTTCAAAAATTCATAAAAAAATCCATTTTAACTTCAATAAATCTGAAACAATTACGAAAAATACGTTTGATTTTTCTCTTTCTGATTATTATTTTTTAACAATTTTATTTTATGTATTGATATTTTTTATAGTTTTTCACTTTATTTGAATTGTTTTAAATGTTTAAAAACATTTTTCTTAATTTTTAAATTCTGAAGAAAAAAAACAGAAGGATCCAATGACCTCTTGACAAATATTGGTGACCTCATTTTATTTTTATTTCTGACTTTACTATTTTTCACAATTTTTGGTTTATTTTTCTATTTCTTTTAATTTTAAAAATAGTCACTGACTTTAAAAAATTACCAAATTTTTTATATAAATATTTGAGCTCAATTTTTATTTTTCTTTGGTTTTATTTGACCACTCTTGGATGTTTTGAACATAGTTATTATTTTCTACTTTTATTTCCATTTTTAAACCATTTTTAAAAAATATTTTTATTTGCTTTTTTTAATATATTTTATCTTGGATATATTCTGGCTGATCTTGGACTATGAGATTTTGATCATGAGCTTTATCAACATCATTAGATCCATGGTATTGAGTTTAACTCCACAAAAAATGGATGGATGATTTTAATAATAGTTCAATTAAATTTTTGTTTCAAATGTGGTTTAATTCTTACCTCATCCCTCTTCATCTTATTCCCTTCTTATTATACTAAATGTTATTGGAGAATGATTTATATATCATTTCTCAAAACAAATAGTACATAGATTGCTATTGACCGACCTCAAAATAGGTGCCACTTCTATATAAGTCCACTTACGATTGCTTAATATAGCGCTAAATTTTGTCGTGATTCGAGAAATGATCATTCGTGGCCCAAACCCATGTTTGTAAGCGTAAGCATGTTAATTTGAATCCTTTGATCCAATAACCTTGAGATTCATTGTTAGAAGGCTTTGGTCTTATCAATCCTCTAAGGAATCTTCATAAGCTTTTGTCAAAGTGAATCACTTAAACATCGTTGATCATTTATTGTTGTCTTGAGAATTTTAAATGGATGATATACTTGACAAAAAGCAAATAAAACATGTTGTTGAGAGACTTTGATTTTATCAATTTTCTAATGAGTTTTAAATGTGTAAGTTAAAATATGGTCATTCAACTAACCTCTTATTCCTAACAATTGACTTTATTTTGTTCCTTTACTTTGTGCTCTTTAATTTAAGCATATTTACTTTAGCATTTGTATTTCATGCTATTTTCATCTTTGCTCGTTTGAGCATTTACTTTTATGTCATTTTTATTTTGCTCACTTGAGCTTTTCATTTCTTTTTGAAGATACTTAGTAATCAACTTAAACCATAAAAAACATTAATGTTACTTGGACTACTTGGTTACTATCCTTGGCATTATGGAGATTATGGACTTCTTGGACTTAGGATTAGAAGCCTTGACCTACCTTGAGACCTTGTGACCTCAACTGTTATTTTATCTAGAGCTCTTGGAGTTTACCTCAAGACATTGGGTTATTTGTTTACTTTGTGTGCAGGTTATTGTGATTATATGATTTGTCTGTGATCGGGAATTCATCTGTATACAGCCGTTACTCTGCCCAATTTTTATGAAGACTTAATTCAATTGAAGCTTGGTTTTCTTAAGAGGTTTATTATCTTTTTTTGTTTGGTTTCAAATTGAAAGGATGGGAATTCTACATTGACTAATTGTGTCAAGTTTTGGCTTCTTGTTGGTTAGACGGTTCTTTTCCCTAGCTTTTACCTTATGCTTTAGGATAGTCCCTTCATCTCCTCCCATATTCTTTAATTTCAAAAATCTTCTCCCACCATTTGAAAACTCTTCTTGTTTTTAAACTTGAATCGCTTTCGTAATAAACTTGGACTTAGGTCCATGCATTTTCAAAAACATTTTCTTAATCAAACCTTAATAAATTTAATAATACTTTGACATTTTTGTAAGAACACTAAAAGTCAATTAATCTCATTCAAAACCTTTTGCCACTTTGGATTTTTACTTTAAAATTTTCTCAAAATATTAGACTCTTGTGAATCCTTTTAGTGATGCGAACTACTATACTTCTATGACATTTAGTGAAGTGAGATGTTTTCTCTTTGGGTGTTGAGTGAGGCTTTTGTTGATTTTAAAATCCAAGTCGTATCCTCCACTTAGAGATGACGCAAATTCTCTTTTCTCATAATCGTGGATAGTAAGTCTGTTTTCCACTCGGATAAGACGAGGATGTCTCGTCTCTTAAAATTAACCAACACACTTGTGTTTTAAAATTTTATAAAAGGTGAACTACGTGTACCCTGATCCCCTATTACACCGAAGGTGGTACGTAGGAACTAAAGGTTCGCAATTGCGACGGGTGCAAATATCATAAAAAATATATTTCTTTTCTTATCCCCACAATCTGTTTTTTTATACAACATTTTATAGCCAAAAGACACAAATTTACAAAGAGGTTCCTGCGGAGTACCGTAGATGTTTAGGGTGCTAATACCTTCCCTTTGCATAACCAACCCCAGAACTTAGATTCTCTCCCTCTCTTTTTTGGGTTATTTGCTCTTTTCCCATTCCATTGGAAACAATAAAGCGCGGTGGTGATTTTTATTTTGATCTGTGCGAGTCAAGTCTATCCAATGGCTTTGTCTCAACATTTCTACCTCTACAAACATCACAACAAGAAATCAAAATTATGGGAATTTTAAATCAAACTCAACACTTGGCGAGAGAAAAGACAAAAAGTTGATGGCTGTCTCAACACTTCTTAGAAAAGATACTTCCCTTATCTGGCTACTTAGGGAGCACACAATAACAACAATGTCATAACTAGAGAGCAATGCTCTACAAGAGTTTCTACAATAATTCTCAACACACAAAGGGAGAAAGAACTCCATTAAATGAGAAAAGACTTCATAAGTTTAGAATATCTTCTTGATCATAACGTAGCTGTGGAAAATATGACACTCAGGTAGAGAAATCTGCATCAATACCTAACTGGGGAATATGGGATAGAGGTATCAAACCACCCAAACCAAAAACCATAAAATAACTTGGAGAAAATCTAAACCAAGACTTAACTGGGGAAAAAATGGTATCACAAACCCAACACCACACCACATATCAATTGGTATGAAATCCAACTAACACAAGTGGACTATGCGCATATCAGGAAGAGTAACTCGGGATACTCTTTGGAGAATCTTTTCATTCGGAGTTTGTTAATCTTTGGAACCACTACTTTTTTCCCGCTTGAATCACAAAATTAAAGTAAAAAGTAATTTGTAAATTCTTTTCGAAAACATGTTTTTATTATTAAGTCTTTTTATTTTGAAAATTACTATCAATAATAAATGAATTTTTTGTAAACAGAATAAAATAAGAACTACAAAGAAATGGATAAAGGCTCAAACCTTTTTAATAGAATGGTAGTCCGAAAATGGCGTGACTCCATGGATGACTACAGAGGTTTGGAAAATGGTAAATACATGGAAAAGATACATTGAAATACAATGACCATTATTCTCCCTAACAACTTTGAAATTCTGAGCATAGGCTTCAGTTGAAGTGTGATAAGAATTCGAGTAGATTGTTACTTCAATGATCAAGTCTTGCCTGACACAGTTACTTTCCAAGAAATCCCTAACTTTTTCCTAGGTTACCCTTGCGGGCTTTCAACCTACCAGGAAAATTTATTTTGTTTATGTCTCTAACTTTTTCCTAGACTTCCCTTTTGGGTTTTCAGCCTACCGAGACACTCTTTTTTGCCTAAGCCGCACTTTCGAGTTTTCAACTTAGCGAGTTGTTCTTTTATTTCTTTATGAAAAGTATTTCTTTATTACGTCAGCATTCATGGGACGTGAGAACTCCTTACCACCCATAGTTTTAAGAATCAATGCACCTCCAGAGAAGGCTTTCTTGACAACATATGGGCCTTCATAATTGGGAGTCCACTTGCCCCTAGAATCAGCATTAAAAGACATGATCTTTCTGAGCACGAGGTTGCCTTCTCTGAATTCACGAGGCTTAACCTCTTATCCAAATATTTCTTCATTCTTTTTTGATATAATTAACCATGACACAAGGCCATCATTCACTTTTCTTCAATTAAATTCAACTGGTCAAACTTGTTCTGGACCCATTCAACCTCTGACAACTTGGTTTCCATTATTACACGCAAACAGGGAATCTCAAACTCAACGGGGAGCACTGCTTCCATACCATACACAAGAGAGAATGGGGTTTCCCTATTGGAGTGAGGACGAATGTACAATACCCATGCAAAGCAAAAGGGAGCATCTCATGCCAATCCTTATAGGTAACAAACATCTTATGAATGATCTTCTTAATTTTTTTATTAGTAGCTTCAACAGTCCCATTCATCTTAGGCCTGTAAGGAGACGAATTGTGATGGACAATCTTGAATTCTTCACAATGTTTTGTCATCATCTTATTATTCAAATTTGAGCCGTTAGCAGTGATAATCCTACTTGGTACACCATACCGACATATAAGAGTGTTCTTAATAAAGCATACTACCACCTTCTTGGTAACATTATCATAAGAAGTTGCTTCCACCCACTTAGTAAAGTAGTCAATTGAAACTAAGATGAAACGATGTACATTCGATGCCTTGGGTTCAATCATTCCAATCATAAAAATACCCCACATAGAAAAAGACCATGGGGAAGGAATAACATTGAGAAGAGTTGGAGGCACATGAATCTTGTCAGCATAAATCTAACATTTATGGCACTTCTTCACAAATTTGTAAGTCATATTCCATTGTTAGCTAATAGTAATCTATCCTAAGAATCTTCTTTGCCATTGAATGTCCATTGGCATGGGTACCAAAGGAACCTTCATAGATTTCATGCATTAACATGTCTGCTTCGTGTCTATCCATGCATTTGAGTAAGATCGTGTCATAATTTCTCTTGTATAACACATCTTCATTATGGAAAAAGCTACCTGCAGACCTTCTTAATGTATTCCTATCTTTATTTGACGCCCCAACTGGATATTCCTGAGTCGGAGAAAGTTATTGATATCATAATACTAAGGTTTTTCATCTGACCTCCCCTTTGTAGAAAACACATGAGCTTGTCTATCAAGATGTTGAACTATAATCTGAGTTGCATCATTCCAAGAATTTACTTGGTACATGGAAGCCAAAGTGGCTAAAGCATCTGCCATCTGATTCTCATCTCTGGGAATATTATGGAATTTAACATTATTGAAGAAAGGTAATAATCTTCTTGCATAATATTTATAGGGAATCAAGCCAATGTCACGAGTCTCCCATTCTCCTTTGATCTGATTTATTACCAAAGTTGAATCATCATATACATCAAGAATTTTGATTCTGAGATCTACAGCCTCTTCAAGAGCCTTGATACAAGCTTCATACTCTGACATGTTATTGGTACAATCAAATGTTAACCTTGTAGTAAAAGGGATATGTGACCCATGGGGAGTGATAATCATGGCACCGATACCTTTTCCATAAGAATTTACTGCTCCATCAATTACCATAACCCACCGGGATTCAGGATCAGGACCTTCCTCGAGCAAAGGTTCATCAAAATCTTTAACTTTCAAATACATCACATCCTCATCAAGGAAACAATACTTAACAGACTGATAATCATCAACTGGTTGGTGAGCGAGGTACTCCGCCAACATACTGCCTTTAATATCCTTCTGAGTATGATATTCAATATCATATTCAGGCAAAAACATCTCCCAACGGGAAATTCTTCCAGTAAGAGTAGGATTTTCAAAAATACACTTAATTGGATCCATTTTGGAAATCAACCAAGTAGTGTGATTCAACATATATTGCTGCAATCGCTTCGTTGCCAAAGCATAACATGTTTTTTCTAGCATAGAATATCATAACTCATAGTCAGTGAACTTCTTGATCAAATAATAAATGGCATATTCTTTTCTTCTTGTTTCATCTGGTTGTCCCAAAATACAGCCCAAAGAGTTATCCAACACAATCATATACATAATCAATGGTCTTCCTTCAATAGGAGGGAGCAAGATATGAGGCTCAAGCAGATATTCTTTAATGCTTTCAAATTCCGTTTGGAAATCATTCATCCATACACAACCTTGATATTTCTTTAACAGCTTGAAGATTGGTTCACATGTTACAGTCATATGGGAAATAAATCTGGAAATATAATTTAAACGTCCAAGGAAGCCTCTAACTTGCTTTTCAGTTCTTTGGGTAGCATTTCATGAATTTCCTTAACTTTATCAGGATCAACTTCAATTCCTTTTTATCTAATACTGAAACCTAGAAATTTTCTTGAAAGAACACAAAAAGTACACTTATTTGGATTCAAGCGGAGACGATACTTCCTCAAACGCTGAAATAATTTCAACAAGTCTTCCATATTCCCTTCCTCAGTCTAAGATTTGGTAATCATATCATAAAAATATACTTAGATTTCTTTATGCATTAGATCATGGAATAGGGTTGTGATAGCCCTCTGGTACGTTGCACCAGCATTCTTTAACCCGAAAGGCATCCCTCTATAACATAATGTTCCACAGGGTGTGATAAACTTTTTTTCCATGTCCTCAGGAGCCATCCTAATTTGATTTTATCTAGAAAATCCATCCATAAACGAGAACACTTTGAATTTTATTATGCTATCAAGCAACATATCAATATGGGGAAATGGGAATTCATCTTTTGGACTTTCTTTATTTAAATCTCTATAATCAACGCACATGCAGAATTTACCGTCTTTCTTTGGTACTGGAACAATACATATAATCCACTGAGGGTACACTGATCTCACAAGAAAACCATCATCAATCTGCTTCAAAACCTCTTCTTTAATCTTCATTACCATGTCGGGATGAGTTCTTCGTAGCTTCTGCTTGATTGGTGGACATTCTGGCTTTAGAGGCAAATAATGATCCACAATATCGGGGTCCAAACTAGGCATGTCTTGGTAAGACCAAGCAAACATATCCACATACTCTTTCAGCAACTCAATCAACCTTCTCTTCACATCTGGATGAAGCAGTGCCCGAATCTTGTCTTCTTTCAAATCTTCTTATAAACCCAAGTTAATCGTCTCCAACGAATCTTTATATGGTTGAATGGTATTTTCCTCGCGCTCAAGCAACCGTAAAACCTCTTATGGTATTTCTTCATATTCTTCTTCTCCAACCATATACACCATATATTCAAAGTTGGGAGATGGTGCAGGATCATTGTATTCAACGGGTTTTTTAATTAATCTGCACATATAATTTATGATTGGTTTTAGAAACTGACACATGTAGCAAGTGATTATGCAGATCTATTTACAGTTATTATTTATTTCGAAAGGTATTTTCTGATTACCATTTTCTATGAAAAACAGAAACTAAATACATAATTTAGAAATCAAAAACAACTTTTATTAATGATCTTAAAATTTAAAACAAAAGACCCGCCCATACAACATTACTTTCATCTTGAGCAGAGTGAAATACTTTTTAAAAGACAAACAAAAAACAAATTACTTTGAAATGTGAATGCAAGAAGGAACTTCGGGAATAACATTGATCTTTGGAGTAGTTGGATGGATATATCCTGCATTGTGAAATATGTCTTGATATTTACTCAAAGCGGACTTTGGTTTCACAACTTCATTCTTCATGGAGAAACCCAAACCAGCCCCATTCTTGTTCACATGTGGATTAATAACCTGCCCCCACACCTTGCTAGGGCCTTTCTCCAATACCGTTGTGCATCCTTAAATGAGGTGATAGAACCTTAATTCTTCATTATATTATCAATAGACAAAGCTTGGAATTGAGTTCCAACAGCAGCTTCATCAGCTTCTACAATTCTAAAGGAAGACAAATGAGATATCAACAGAGTTTGCTCACTGTTTACGATAACTACCTTTCCTTCACGGACAAATTTTAGTTTCTGATGCAATGTTGAAGTAATAGCTCCTGTTTCATGGATCCAGGGTCGTCCCAATAAAGAGCTATAGGCTGGGACAATATCTATAACCTGAAAGGTGATTTGGAATAAGTGTGGACTATGTTAATAGGTAAATCCACCTCTCCAATGACAGATTTTCTCGAGCCATCAAAAGCTTCTACTATAATGCCACTAGGGTGCATAGGAGTTCCCTGGTATTTGAACTTCATGAGAGTGCTTATTGGTATGACAATCAAAGAAGATCCATCATCTATTAACACATTGGAAAAAGAGTCATTATTACAATTCATAGATATATGTAGAGCCATGTTATGGTTTCTCCCTTCATTAGGAAATTCCTCATCACAAAAACTCAGATTGTTACAAGATGTAATATTCCCCACAACACTGTTGAACTGATCTAAAGACTCATCCCTTTCAACAAAAGCCTGACCCAACACCCTCGTCATAGATTCTCGATGGGAAGAAGAGTTCATCAACAAGGCTAAAATGGAAATCATAGATGGAGTTTGTAACAACTGATCCACAATCTTGTAATAACTCATCTTGATAATTTTCAACAGATCATCAACATCCTTTTCCAAGGCAGCGCCACTAGATTCTCCTACCATTTTCTTAGGTTCAACATTCTCATCAACCTTCTCACCGGAATTAACATCTCCTCGAAAGGTAGGGGCGAAGACACGACCACTATGAGTTACCCAACTAGCTTCAGCAATATTCTCAACATGGGAAAAAGGTTGGATAGGAACTTCCACACCATCATCCAGGATAGTTGCATTATACTTATAAGGAGAAACTTTATATGATTCATATGGGATAGGACCAGGCATAGAAATAACTACGGGAGCAACAACAGGTTTGCTGCGATATGTAATCTCTATAGGATCGGGAACACCAAAATGTGGCACAATGACATTCACCCCTGCTTCTTCAGAATACTCAGGAATCGCAGAACAATTATCAGAAAGCATACCTTCATCAGAAGAAAAGAACTCATCAGCTGAAACATATTCATCATCAGACATGGCTTCAATAGAGTAGTCTTCAATCATATTAACTCCATTATAATCATCTTTGTTTCTTGTGACTCTGATAGTACCTTTATCTAAGAGCAATTGAACACCTCTTCTTACAATAGAACAACCACGAGGATCCCTACAACAGATCTAACAGGACCCATAATGATGTACCTCCTGGCCATCCATGTGACAAAATGTAGCGTGCAGTTGTACCGAATCATCATCCATATAGTCTACATAAAATTTGGAATTCATCGGGACAACCATAAACCATATTCACTTATTCTTCATATTTAGATCTTGGTCTGATTATGTGGATAAGACATTCATCCATCATCTCTTGGAGATCACCTCTCACCTTATCACATCCATGAACGTGCGTACTGCAGACACTACAAGCGGCATAATAATGTATATAATAGATGAAATCACAGAGATCAGCATGCATCATTACTAAATCACCTCTAACCAGGTTAATATCAAAAATCCTGAAATCCCCAAGATAACCAACAACCATATTTAATGCACTTCCACCCTGATGTTTGGGTAGTGGATTATCCTTCACATTGGGACTAATGTCTTTAAAAGACAGGAGACCAAATCTTACCATCTTCTGTACTTCAGAATTTAATGGATAATAGTTTTCAATGTTGTGCCCAGGGGCTCCTTGATGAATAGCACAAGTCTGATCAGCTTTATAATACCATGGCAAAGTTGAAGGTATAGCATGAGGATGCCTATTTTGCACCAGGTTCTTCTGAATCAAAGCCGGAAACAATTCTACATAACTCATTGGGATAGGATCAAAATCTTCTCTCTTCTGACCTTGCCCTTGATTACCTTGTTGTGGTGCTCTCTGATAGAAAACAATAGTTGGAGCTACATTGACTATCGAAGTTACTGAAGCAACCTATTATTGATGTTGATGACGTCTTCTTAGAGGTCTAACCCTTATTTATTTAAAAACTCATTTGTCTCTCCTTCTTTCTTTTTAAAAAACCCATATGATGATTTCGTTGTTCCACTAGAACCTTCATCTTTTGACAATCGTCCTTCCCTGAGAGCTTCCTCTAGACGGATACTTACCATCTCAGTGAAATCACTTGGTGCACCTACAACCATTATTTCATAGTAAAATGAACCAACGGTTTTTAGGAAGACCTAAGTCATTTCTTGCTCACCCATTGGGGGTGCCACTTGGGAAGCACCTTTGCGCCAACACTGTGCATACTCTTTAAATGATTCATTATCTTTATGAGTCGTTGATCTCAATTGGTCACTGCCAGGCGCCATAAACATGTTGTACTTATACTTCTTCACGAATGCTTCACCCAAATCATTGAATATGCAAATATTGTTACTATCCAATTCCATATACCATTTCAAGGAAGCACCAGTTAAACTATCCTGGATGAAATGAATAAGCAAGCGTTGGTAATTAGTATGAGTGGACATCCTTTTGATATATATCACCAGGTGGTCATGGGGACAAGAGTTTCCCTTGTACTTCTCGAATTTTGGTACTTTGAACTTTGCTGGAACTTTCACATTAGGAACCAAGTAGAGGTCACTGACATTCTCTCTGAATAAATCTTTCCCTTAGAGAGCCTTCACTTATTTCTACATTTCATTGAATTGATCTTGAAAATTATCCACCCAATTATAAAAGTCTAAACTTTCACTTGGTGGAGGAGCAGGATGATAAAGTTCAACATTAATAACATGCATAGAATTCACCACAGGAGGTGCAGCATGAGGAATCTCATTATTAGCAACATGAGTAGCGTGCATCATAGGAGGTGCAGAAACAACAACAATTTGAACAAATGGAGAAACTTGAGCAGCAAGCTTGTAACCTTCTGGCATGAAATTATCAGGCATTCCCCAGTTTCAATAATCCTAAATATAAGAGAATAAAGATAGAATTTAAAAATTCTAAGGATCTAAAGCTGGTGAAGATCTCTCCATACACTGACGTTTTCCCTTGAGTCTTACAATCTGAGACTTCAACTGCTTGTTCTCTTCTAAATACTTATTGACGACTTCTTTCCATCCACCAGAATCTGAAAATAGGTGACCGGGACCTAGTTGAACTTTAGAGGAAAATAAATCCTCTTACTTCTCAATCATCTCCATAACATGAATCTCAATAATCTCAATCAAGTCATCATTGTCTTTCAATTCTATTGAGTAGGACACCTCCAAAGTCAGGTACTTGTTCTTTCATACTTCCTTATCTTGATGCATCCTAACTAAGGCAAGCTAAAGTTCTTCCACATCATCTAAGAGAGAATGAGTAGTCCTCATTAAAAATTTAGCTAAAGGTTCTTTACGAGAATAAGGAATCTTCAACTGAATTTCCCTTGCTTGTATCCAACAAAGATGAGGCTCTAAGGAAAAAACTCTTATTTGTCCCAAATATTTTCTACCATTCCTTTAAATATGGCTCCAAACCTTTTCAATCTCTTCCTTAGCTTCCTTGTGATCTTCTCCTTCTTTGAGAAAGAAACTACTCATATGAATATTGTTTGACTTGTCTCTCATTGGATATTCAAGTTTGCGGCATGCAAGAACAGGATTGTAGTTAATTCCTCCCTTTGTACCAAGAAGAGGTACATTGAGAAAAATACTACAAATATCAATAATCTTCACATCATAATAAGCTTGATGATACCAATCACTGTCAGAATAAGTGAGAGTCATAATTTTCGGTGCCCAACGTGGTTCCTTCTTGATATCCCAAAATGCAACAATCTGAGGTAAGTGAGAAATAAACCAATGATATAACAACGGTGTACAACAAATGATCATCTTTCTTGATAAAAATTCCAAAGAAGGATAGAATAATAAGTATCTCCTAGAAGTGTAGGGACTAGATTCCCAATCCGAAAGATCCTAATGGCATTAACATCCACAAGTTTGTCGATGTTTGGAAACAAGAACAACCCATAGGCAATCAAAGCAAAGATAGCCTAAAAAGCAGATGTAATATTTATCTTGACGAAGTAACGAGCTTTCTCCAACAGAAACTGAGCAGGTAAACCCCAGATTCCTCTTTTGGTAGTCATGTTAGCCTCAATCTCATACTTCCTCAAGTAAGTATCTGCTGCAATATCATGAGACTTGGGTTCTCCTTTCAAGTCGTTGAAAGGAACACAATCAATAATACGTAAACCAAGTAAGTAAGAATAATCCTCTAATATGGGCATCAGCTGATAATCAGGTAAAGTGAAACACTAGTATAATGGATCATAGAATTGGATCAATATGGAAAGAATACCCTCCTACATCTTGAGCTCCATGAGAGGAACAATGGCTATGTACTTCTTCTGGAAATCTATAGGACTCTCAATGTCAGGAATCAAACTCATCAGTTCCTCTATCTTAGGATCCTTAAAACTGTACTTTCGAGTCTTTATCCTTCCAAAATCCATAGTCAAAGAAGTACCTGAGATATTTGCAAAAGTCAACCTTAAGTTCCTTGAAAAATTGTTTAAATAATGCTCATGGGTGCATGAATGCATGATGATGCAACAATCACACACAAGATCACAAACTTGGGGGTTCATAGGTTCGTCGTCACGAGCATGAAGTCAAAGATACTACCCACAAGGTAAGGACTAATGGTTTATCACCTGCTGAACAAGGTTCTAAGGAAATCCCAGAGTCTATATTCTTCCTTTGAATATTACCAACATCCTGATTAGCTCGGTAACTAGAAATATTCTTAGGAAAAACTCGTCTGAGTGCAACATCGCTTTACAACTACTTCTGGATTGTTGCATTATAGTCTCTGCACTACACCTAAAAGGCCAAGATGGGTTAAGGGTTCTACGACTTCTCAGCTTCGCGGGCTCCCAAGACAAAAGCAACATGTCTTCCTGATTACTCGGTAAACAAATACTACAGTCAAAGGGGCCTCCACTGAGTTGGGATCTCATGTCTCATTTTTCGGAATTACTCCCTCAAAGTTAACCTGACTATACAACCCGTACTATCTTAAGGTTGCCCAAGTTTGGGTATAGGACTTATAAGAGATCGCCAAGCACCCTGAAAACCAGAAAAATACAAACATACATATATACAACAAATAATATACAAAGATAAACAAAGATATGCTCAACCCACTTAGAGATGTATTCCCCAGGGAAGTCGCCAGTTTCCTGTAGCGATAGAAATGTTTAGACTAAGCCAACGAATTGATTTAACTCGTACAAATCAAATAAAAATTGCCACCGTGCTTTATTATTTCCAAAGGAAATGAGAAAAGAGCGAATAAACCAAAAAAAGAGGGGGAGATTTTAGGTAAAGGGGTTAGTTATGCAAAGGGAAGGTATTAGGACCCTAAACATCTATAGTACTATGCAGGAACCTCTTTGAAAATCTGTGTATTTTGACTATAAAAGGTGTATACAAAAATAGATGGTGGAGATGAGAAAAGAAGTATGTTTTACAATTTTTTACCCGCCGCGATTGCAAACCTTTAGTGCCTATGTACCACCTTGCGTGCAATAGGGGATTAGGGTACTCATAGTTCTCCTCAAAAATTTTATAACACATGTGTGTTGGTTAATTTTAAGAGAAGAGACATAATCATCATATCCGAGTGGAAAACATACTTACTACCCACGATTATGAGAAAGGAGAATTTGAATAATCTCAAAGTGGAGGATATAATTTGGATTTAAAATCCATTACTCAACACCCAATTGGAAAATAGCTCTCTTCACTATATATCCTAGAAGTATAGTAGCTTGTGTCACTAAAAGAATCGACAAGAGTCTCATATTTTGAGATAAGTTTTAAATTAAAAATCCAAATTAGAAAAATGGTTTGAATGAGATTAACGACTTTTAGTATTGATATTAATGTAAAAGTATGATTAAATTGATTAAAGTTTGGTTAAGAAAAGATTTTTTAAAATGCATATACCTAAGTCCAAGTTTATTATGAAAGTGGTTCAAGTTAGAAAGCAAGAAGAGTTTTGAAAAGGAGGGAGAAGATTTTTGAAGTCAAAGAAGATGGGAGGAGATGAAAGGACTATCCTAAAGCATAAGGTAAAAGCTAAGGAAAAGAACGATCTAACCAACAAGAAGCCAACACTTGACATAAGAAGTCAATGTAAAATTCCTATCCTTTGGATTTAAACCAAGCAAGCTATAATACTAAACTTCTGAGGAATACCAAGCTTCAAATGAAATTAAGAACTAAGAAAAGTATTCATTTTCAAAAATAAATTGGCCAGAGTAACAGCTGTATACAGAGGAATTCTAAATCACAAACAAAGCATGAAAATGAAAATAACCTGCACACAGAAAAAATTCAAACAAATGCCTTGGAGTAAACCCCGAGGATTTCAGAATATCTTCACAAAAATATCAACCAAAGATTGCAGAGTTCCAAGGTCTCAAGGCTCCTAATCCTAAGTCTCAGGAATCCACAGCTCCATAGTTCTAAGGATAGTAACCAGATAGTCAAGGTAAACTTAAAGCTTTTAGTGGTGAATTTGATTATTAAGTGTATTCAAAAGAAAATTAAAGCTTAAATGAGAAAAGATAAAATGAAATAAAGATAAATGCTCAAGTGAATAAAAGGAAACTAGCATGAGATATAAATGCTAAAATAAATGGTACATAAAAATAAAGGCACAAAATAAAGGCCTAACATAAAGTTAATTGTTAGTGATTTAGAAGTTAAAAGGTTAGTTGAATGAACATCTTGAAGCTTGCTTTTGAAAAATCATTAGAAGATTGATAAAATTAAAGCTTCTGAACAACAAAGTTTCAATTGCTCTTTGTCAAGTATATTATTCATTTCAAGTGCTCAAGACAACCACATATGATCAAAAATGTTCAAATGATTCATTTAGACCTAAATTCATGAAGTTAATTAGAGGATTGATAGAATCAAAGCCTTCTAACAATGAAATTAAAAATTATTGGATCCAAGGCTTCAAATTAAGCATACTCGGGCTTGAAAACATAGATTTGGACCGCAAATGATCATTTTTCGAATCGGGACAAATTTAGCATTTTGTTAAGCAATCTTAAGTTGACTTATATAGAAGCCACACCCATTTTAATGTCGGACAATAGTAATTTATGTACCAAACATGTTAGATAAATGATATGTAGATCATTCTCCAAAAACATGTAGCATAAGTAAAAACAAGAAACGAATAAGATGAAGAGGGAGGGGAATGATAGTATAACCAATGTGTGATACAATGGTAGAATCAAATGTTTAATACTGGTTTTTGTTTTGCGTTTTTTGTTCGCAAAATGTCGCGGTAAGCAAGATTCGCCACCGACTTTTATTTTATCCAATCAGGAAAAGGAAAAAGAACAGAAAAAACCTTTTTCAAGATGTTTCTGAGTACGGGGGGTAGATTATAGAAAGGGAAGGTGCTAGCACCTTTTCTATCCATGGTTTTCCATGGGCTCTTAGGTACTTGTTCATCTTTTTAAAATTGCTTGTGTGTGTGCTTGCTTTGAAAATATTTTACTTCGCGATAACCCTTGTATCAGTCCCCAAGGGTGTGACGAATTTGTTTTGAAAACTGTTTTGAAAAGTGTTTGTGTGAAAAAAGTTTTATTTTGAGCAAGTACCTACTAGCATCTACCTACTCGAAAAAGATTGTGTTTTGTTCTATTTCCTTTAGACAACGCTATCCCACTATTAAGGAGTAGGTAGCACCGTTGTTGGAGTTGGTAAGGGACGTTCGAAAGGGACGAGTACAATCACTAAAGCAATAGTTAGAAAACCTTAGTAGTAACCCTAGAGTCTTAAAATCATTTCCTAGGAAACATTTCCGAGGAAACATTTCCGAGGCAACATCTCCGAGGCAACATTTCCGAGGCAACATTCGAATGGGACAATTTGATCTCTTTAGACTGGAGGGCAACCACTAAAATCTTCTATGCTTAATGATTGTTTACCGAAGGCAACCGAAGTGAGGTAAACCCTAGGAGTGAATATATGCATATGATTTGTTTCAGTTATTTAATCTTTGCACATTAGCTGATCCATCGTTTTAATTTTCCAGACATTCTTGCCATACAATCCTATTAGCCATACATCTAAACAGTTAAAGATTGCGGAAATTAAAAGTGCGAGGAAATAAAACCTAGTTATTACAAGGCTTCGGGGAGGGGGATTAATTACATAACCAAAAATGGGGGAAAAGCGATAAATAAAAACCCTAGTTTAAAGCTATTACATACCCTTAGAAGTTACAAAATAATTGAAAAATAACTAACAAGCGCGCGGCGAATTAAATACGAGGACGGTTGAAAAGATAACCTAAAACTCTAATTGAGAGAAAAAAGATTTTGTGGATTTTTATTTGAGAAAACAATTAAATCAAAATTAATTAAACCTAATTTCTAATTGTTTTTAATTATGAAAGAAGTTAATTAACCTAATTCACTAATTAAATTAAAAAAGTATTTTATGAGAAAAATAATTTTTGTGTATTTTTTGAGAAAGATTAATTAAATTATGTACAAATAAAATCCTAAGTCTAATTATTTTTAAATTATGAAAGAAATTAAAGTTGCCTAAATTAATTAATCTAATTAATTAAAAATAAAATTTATTAAGAAAATAAGTCTTTTTGTGATTTTTTTGATTTGTTAATTTAATAAAATAATTTTTGTATTGATTAAAAAAACAAAATAATTAAAGAAAATAAATTAAAGAAAAATAATAAAAATAACCAAATGGGCATGCTGTTAGAAAATCTGGGGGTGTATGCTGAACTTCTGAAACCCAGAAGGATGGCCCAGAGTCTGGCGCCTGATCCAATGAGACCATCTTCTGGGGACTCATGGTGGACCTGCGTATGCTGGCGTTGGATCTGGCTGGAGATGGATCCAGAGGATGAGATCAGAGGGCGCGTGATGATCCTTAGAAGGTGAGGTGTGCTGGATCTGGAGTGATGAAGAAAACTGGGGGTGCATGCTGAACTTCTAAAACCCAAAAGGATGGCCTAGAGTCTGGCGCCTAATCCAATGAGATCATCTTCTAGGGACTCATGGTGGACCTGCGTATGCTGGCGTTGGATCTGGCTGGAGATAGATCCAAAGGATGATATTAAAAGGCGCGTGATGATCCTCAGAAGGTGAGGTGTGCTAGATCTGGAGAAAATAATGGAGAAAATTCCAAAAGCTCACGCCTTGGATCGAACCCAGGACATGAGCTTCGTACTTCCTTCCTCTGACCAACTGCGCTAGATGTCTCAATTATTAATATAATAATGAACATATAATATATTTGAAAACAAGATAGTGGCCAGAAAACGTGCGCCAAATTTGAACTGGCCAACCATGCTTTGACACACACCATCTTCTTCCTTGTACCGTCGCTTTAGGTAAAACAACTTTTACCTACGGACATTTGTTCGTAGCTACAACCATGTCCGTCTCTAAAATCCTGTACATGCAATATAAATCAATTTTAATGGTACCAATCAACTCGTCTTGGTCTCACGAGTGTCATGGTACCCCATACATGGTCCAATTTTCCCTATATCAAAAAATCCCAAATCGAGCTCATAAACCCTAGCAATGGTGAATCTAGATTCTTGCACTATTAGTACAATTAAACTATACAGAAAGCTTGCAATCATGATTATGAACAAGAATATATGGATAACATGCGTTTAGGATGCGTAAAACATTGAAATTGAGTTTGAGTTTTTTGTGCAAATCGTGATGTTGTAACATGATGATTCTGGATGCTTCAAGGCTGGAAAACGATGCTCTTAGCTTTCTGAGATGTCCAAGAATGGTTTAGAAGCTTTGGAGTGGTTCTAATTGGCTTGTGGAATAAGATAGGTCTCAGACTTTTCTTTGAATTTTTTGCAGTTTTTTTCTGCCTCCTCCCACGATTCTAACCCTTGTTCTTGCCTTGGATGTGTTCCCTATATATATATCATAGAGTGAATTAGGGTTGCAAAAACAAATCACATCTTTGGAAGTTTTGAAGATTTGATTTGATTTTCATGGCATATGTAAACTTGTTATATTGAGCGAAATTATGACTTTCTTGTATCTATCAGCCCTGATTCGAATTGATCATGATATCCTTGCATTATTTGATTGAAATCCTGTCCAAAAATCAGATCACAACATATCTTTTTCATTATTCCTCAATTATTTGATTTAATTGAAATTTTAATTAACAAAAAATCAAAATAAATTGAAAAGTGAAGCAAATAACATGAAGTTGGATATTTGGGTCATGGATTATATTATAAGTGAAGTGCAAGCATAAAAAGTTTGGCCCATTTGGCAAAAAAAATTGCAATTTTGAGCCCATTTGACTTTTGGCAATTTTGCAAAAAAGGTCAACTTTGACAAGGCACATCTCCTCTAATTTTAACCCTAGAGAGGTGTTCTTGGACTTTTTAGAAAGCTTAGGATGTTGACCAAAAATCTTGAGGTTTGACTTTATATGGACCACAATTGACTTTTGACCTAATATAGTCGATTCCTTAGCATCTGAGCAGTTGGCTGAGAAAAATTCTTATGCAAGGCTTGAAACTTGGCATGGATGATCTTGGGAACATATTAAGACCATGGAGAGCATAGGAGACCTTTGTGCTCCACTCTTCTTGAAGAAAATAGAAACCCTAACTTGGGGTATACTGCCTTAGGAGAGAGTTTGTATGGTCAACTCTTGGACTTCCTTGAGAAACTTGGGGACCTCAATTGACATGTATTAAGTAAAATGATAGGGCAAATTTTAGGGTACAACAGTTGCCCCTGTTCAATCTTCTTAAACTTGAGGATGTAGATTGGCTGTTCTGCCTTTCTTGATCTGAAGGTGGAAGATGATTGAACATTAGAGATCCCAGAAATTTGCACTCACATGAAGTAGCACTTGATTTATGATATCGAGAATGGGCTTACAGAAGCCATTTAGAGGTCGATAATGGAATATTTATCGAAGACGGGCTTAAAGATGCCATCCTGGATGTGACGGAGAATCGTCGGAGATGGGCTTAAAGATGCCATCTAGATAATGTTGATTTCTTGAGAAATTCCTTTGATGAGAGTTCCTGTTATTGTTGTTGATGAGGAATCTGCCAAGGAATGTTGGTATCTTTCTTAGGAGATATATAATTTTAGGAGCTTCAGTTGTCTGTTACTCTACTGGGGAAATGCGAAACCAATCGTGTTTGATCCGATCTCGGTTTTACAGTGTTATGGACTGCTGTCTGGAAAACTTGGATGGTAAGGTTATGAGAAGGAACCTGGATAGTAGGGTTACTTCGATACGAAAGCTTGGATAGTAGGTCTGTGAGAAGGAACCTGGATAGTAGGGTTACTTCGATATGAAAGCCTGGATAGTAGGGCTATGAGAAGAAACCTGGATGGTAGGGTTACTTCGATATGAAAGTCTGGATAGTACGGTTGTAAGAAGGAACCTGGATAGTAGGGTTACTTCGATATGAAAACCTGGATAGTACGGCTGTGAGAAGGAACTTGGATGGTAGGGTTACTTCGATATGAAAGCCTATATAGTAGGGTTGTGAGAAGGAACTTGGATAGTAGGGTACTTCGATATGAAAAGCCTGGATAGTAGGTCTGTGAGAAGGAACCTGGGTAGTAGGGTTACTTTGATATGAAAGCCTGGATAGTAGGTTTACTTCGTGATAAGTTCATGTAAAACTTCAAAAAGAAACTGGGTAAGGTTACTTTGAGATAAGTTTGTGTAAAACTTCAGAATGAACCGGGGTAAGGTTATAAGTCTGTGAAAAGCTTCAGGAAGAACCAGGGTAAGGTTATAAGTTTGTGTAAAACTTCAGGAAGAACCGGGGTAAGGTTATGAGTTTGTGTAAAACTTCAGGATGAACCGGGGTGAGGTTACCTTGAGATAAGTTCGTGTTAAACTTCAGGAAGAACCAGGGTAAGGTTATGAGTTTGTGTAAAACTTCAGGATGAATTGGGGTAAGGTTACCTTGAGATAAGTTCGTGTAAAACTTCAGGAATAACCGGGATAAGGTTATGAGTTTGTGTAAAACTTCAGGATGAACCGGGGTAAGGTTACCTTGATATGATAATGTAGATTAGTTGACCTGTTTGATTTCGGGAACTGAGTTTCCATTAGTTGTCCGTAGATGTGATTTGTATAATTGCTGGATTCGTTGAAGTTAATCGTCTTTTCCTGAAAAGATATCAGGGTTAGTTATATGCGATGCATGAAATGCAGGGTGAGATGAAGTTCTTAAAATTAATGAGATTATGCTATATATGTCATGTATGCGTATGTCATGATGTATGTTTATGAAATGCTATCGGGGTATGCTTGCGCCTGGGAAAATAAATCTCTGACTGTCGCTGGAGATTCGCAAATATTCTGTCGGGAAGAGGTGTTGGAGAAGTAACTCTACGATGACCATACTTTGGGGGAAGAGATACTCTGTTGGTCGACCTGCTGATCTGGAGAGATAAACTCAGTTGGGGATGAAATTTCGCTGTTGGAGATGATGAGCTCTATTAGAGATTGAGCTTCTGTATTTGTAGAAATAGACTCCGCTTGGGGAATGAAATTTATCGACTCACATGTGATTACGAACCTCATATGTGGATAGCTATGCCCTGCTTCGAGGAAACTGACATCAATTCCTTTGGGTACTTTTACTTTGTGGGGAGTGTATGTACCAACAATCATGTTCCAAAGGTGACTCTATCCCGATACCTGCTGGGAAGAGGAACCATCGGGTTTGGTACTTCTTATTTTCCTTGTTTCTGGAATTACGAGTAATTGTCTTTGTTTCTTATGTAAACGTTTATAAGAAGCAATTATTTTAAAATGCATATATAAAAAATAAATCATTTAACGTTCTTGCAAAACAAAACAGAAAAAGAAAAAACAACTTGAAATTTCTCGTGAAAATGAATTGTATTGATTTTTGAAGTTTGCATGTAATATGCGTTTTTGTACAAAGAGGCTGACGTCCTAGTAAGAGAACGCTGCCGAAAGATAGAAATTATACAATTTGTGTAAAAGAAATAAAACATCTATGTGAAACGACCCCATTGGGTTCCAACTCTGCTATTGCCTTTATATCTTCGAGCGTCTCATCACTTTGCTACTTGGCCGAAGGTTGATCAGATTGATTGGTGCCGTCTGAGCTTGAGAGTCGGTACCGAAGTCTGGTTGCAAGATGATCCAATGAGACATAGTGTTATGCTTCAATCCCTAACTTTTTCCTGGACCGCCCTTTCGGGTTTTCAGTCCATCGGGATACCCTTTTTTGCCCAAGGCGCCCTTTTGGGTTCTTGACTTGTCGGGTGTACAAAATTTTTTTTCATCCCTTACTTTTTCCCGAACCCTTTTGGTTTACCGGGAAGCCCTTATTTTGCCTAGGCCAGTCTACCTAGCGGGTCTTTGATTATGCGTAGTATCTTTTCACTATGTCTGCATTAACGGGGTGAGGGAGGTCGTCACCATCCATGTTAGTTAGAATCATAGCTCCTCCCGAGAAAATGTTCTTAACCACAAATGGCTCTTCGTACGTGGGAGTCCATTTGCCCCTGGGATCACCTTGCGGAAGTATGATGCGTTTGATCACCAGATCCCCAACTTGATATTCTTGACGCCTGAGTTTCTTGTTAAAAGCCTTGATCATTCGCTTTTGATACGTCTGACCATGACAGATAGCAGTAAGTCTCTTTTCATCGATTAGATTTAACTGATCAAGCCGCGTTTGGATCCAGCCGTCTTCATTCAAACCTGCATCCTTCATAATCCTGAGAGAAGGTATATGGACTTCTATGGGTAGGACTGCCTCCATGCCATATACCACGGAGTAGGGTGTTGCCTCTGTCGACGTCAGTGCTGAGGTACGGTACCCATGAATAGCGAATGGTAACATCTCATGCCAGTCTTTATATGTCATTGTCATCTTCTGTACAATCTTCTTGATGTTCTTATTAGCTACTTCAACATCGCCATTCATCTTCAGCCGGTAGGGAGAAGAGTTATGATGTTGTATCTTGAACTGTTTACAGAGCTCAATGATCATTGTGTTGTTGAGATTTGTACCATTGTCAGTAATAATTCTCTCTGGTACACCATATCGACAGATCAAATTGTGTCAGATAAACCACGCCATAACATTCTTGGTTACTGTAGCAAAGGAAGCTGCCTCAACCCACTTCATGAAGTAATCAATAGCCACTAAGATGAAATGATGCTCGTTATACGTAGTAGGTCGGACCTCACCGATCATGTCGATACCCCACATCGCAAAGGGCCACGGAGCTGTCAAGACGTTTAAGGGGACCAGAGGCACATGCACCTTATCAGCGAAGATTTGGCACTTATGACAAGTTCGAGAGTGCTGATAATAATCGGCTTCCATAGTGGACCAGTAATATCCTTCCCGTAGGATTTTCTTAATCATGGTGTGTCCACTTGAATGGGTTCCAAAAGTGCCTTCATGTAGAATTGTCATGATCCTCTCTGCTTCTCTCTTGTCTACACACCGTAGTAGTGTAGAGTCATGGTTACGTTTATAGAGGATTCTATTACTGAGGAAGAACTTTGCAGCGAACCTTCTCAGAAACTTCTTATCATTGACATATTCCACTTTGGGATACTCCTGAACCTCGAGATACCTTTTAACTTCGTGAAACCAGGGTTTGTATGCCACTTCTTCGGTGTCGATCTCATAGCAGTGTGCGGGTTCATCCAACCTCTCAATGGTAATTTGGGGAGCTTCATTGTTCAACCTAACTTTAAACATAGAAGACATGGTAACTAGCGCGTCCGCCAAATGGTTCTCTTGTCGTGGGAAGTGTTCAAAGGTTATCTCCTCAAAGTGTGGGAGCAATGTCAGTACATATTCTCGGTAAGGAATGACATTCGGGTGCTTCGTATCCCACTCGCCTTTGATCTGACTTATCACCAAAACGGAATCCACGAATACGCTTAAGAACTTGATCCTCAGGTCGATAGCAGCTCGAAGACCCATAATTCATGCTTCATACTCCGCCATGTTGTTGGTGCAGTTGAAACATAAGCGGGCAGTGAACGAAGTATGACAGCTTTCGGGAGATATGATTACAGCGCCAATACCGTTACCCAATGCGTTCGAGGCTCCATCAAAATACATAGACCATCGAGATCCTTCCTCAGGTCCTTCATCTGGTCTGGGCTCTTCGTAATCAGTCACCAACATGATATTCTCTTCCAGGAACTCAAAATTCATGGACTGGTAATCATCCACTGCCTGATGAGCCAAATGATCAGCCAATACACTTCCCTTTATTGCTTTTTGGGTTGTATATTGTATGTCGTATTCGGTTAAGATCATTTTCCACCTTGCTATCCTTCCGGAGAGAGCGGGCTTATCGAAAATATACTTGATCATATCCATCTTTGATATCAAAGAGGTAGTGTGAGTCAGCATATACATTCTCAGTCGGTGAGCAGCCCATGCCAAAGCGCAACAAGTTTTCTCGAGCAATGAGTATCTGGTCTCACAGTCGGTAAACTTTTTGCTAAGGTAATAAATGGCATGCTATTTTCGACCAGATTCGTCATGCTGCCCCAGCACACACCCCCATTGAATTGTCTAGCACTGTCAAGTATAATATCAAAGGTCTTCCTTCCACTGGAGGCATCAGAATGGGTGGTTCTTGAAGGTATTCCTTGATTCTTTCGAAAGCGGTCTGGCATTCGTCATTCCACTTTACCACTCGATCTTTCTTCAGCAGCTTGAAGATTGGCTCACAAGTAGCAGCCAGATGTGAAATGAACCGGGCGATGTAATTCAGACGTCCCAAGAAACCTCAAACTTCCTTCTCTGTGCGGAGAACAGGTATCTCTTGTATGGCCTTTACCTTTTCAGGGTCTACCTAAATACCCTTATCACTTATGACAAAACCCAGAAGCTTACCAGATCTTACCCCGAAGGTACACTTGTTCGGATTCAACCTCATCTTATATGTCTTCAACCTGTCAAACAATTTCTGGAGATGATCAAGGTGCTCTTCCTCAGTCTGATATCATGTCATCAACATACACTTCAATCTCATGGTGAATCATATCGTGAAACAAAGCGACCATGGCACGCTGATAGGTTGCCCCAGCATTCTTCAATCCAAAAGGCATCACTTTGTAAAAGAAATTACCCCATTGTGTAACGAAGGTTGTCTTCTCCATGTCTTCAGGAGCCATCTTGATCTGGTTGTAGCCAGAGAAACCATCCATGAAGGAGAAGATTTTATGTTGTGCAGTGTTGTCGACCAGAACATCAATGTGAGGAAGTGGGAAGTCATCCTTGGGGCTTGCCCTGTTCAGATCTTTGTAATCAATGCACATCCGTACCTTACCATCATTCTTAGGTACTGGAACAACATTGGCAACCCACTGTGGATAGGAAGTGACAGCTAAGAATCCTGCATCGAACTGTTTGATGACCTCTGCCTTGATCTTCTCTGCCATTTCAGGGCGCATACGACAGACCTTGTGTTTAACCAAAGGACAATCTTCTTTAGTCGGCAGGCGATGTACCACAATATCAGTATCCAAACCAGGCATATCTTCATAGGACCAGGCGAAGATCTCGACATAGTCGTGCAACATCTATATCAACCTATGTTTGACGCTAAGCTCCAGATTTGAACCTATTTTAACCTCTTTTCTATCTTCCTTAGTACCCAAATTCACTGTCTCAACTGGCTCTTCATGGGGCTGTATGGCCCTCTCTTTCTGCTGTAATAGTCTAGCAAGTTCTCCAGGCACCTCACAATCATCCTCACCTTCGTCCTCGACTTGGTTGATCGTATTTTTTAAGTCATAACTGGCAATAGCAGAACTGTTATCAATGGGATCCAGAGTGGATATGGATCTGCATTATGATACGTGAGTGTGTGTAAGAGAATAGTTGTTTTAATAAAGTGAAAATAGAAAAGAAAAACAGAGAGCGCACAATTTGTATGCAAGAAACGTCCAATGCTTTATTAATGATATATGAAATGACAAATAATAACCCTCACAAGCAAAGCCAATACGCCTCGGGCAAGGCATAGGGCCATAAATTTTCACATTGTTTATTACAAATCTTAAAACAAATAAGCCAATTACTGCGGAATAAAAGAAACAGGTATGAAGTCCCTAGCCGTCCAGTTACTTGGTCCACCGTTGGTAGTCGGGTAGATCCAGATGTCAATGTTTGATTCCTCTTCATTGTCTTCAATGGCTTTTATCCCATGATTGTTGATGCGTATGGGAGGTCCTCCAGCCCGAGCGCGTCTAACAGCCCTTTGAGCCCCTTCTTCCACCACAGCCCTGGCGTCCTTGAGAGAAGCCATCTTCAGAGGGTGTTTGTTGCTAGCAGTTTCAGTCGATGCGAAGATCTGAGGGACCTCTTCAAAATTCTGACAAGGCGTTTCTATGAATTCCCCGTCCATCTCTACATAGCGGAAGGAGTTGAGGTGACATACCATATATTCTTCCTCGCCCCGCACTGTGACAATCTTTCCTTTCATCGGATACTTCAGCATTTGATGGAGTGTAGAGGTGACTGCCCCAGCCTCATGGATCCAAGGACGACCCATCAAACAAGAATACAATGGCTTGATATCCATCACATAGAAAGTGGACCCAAAAGTCTGAGAACCCACTTTGACAGGGATGTCCACCTCCCCGTGCACCGTTCTCTTTGATCCGTCAAAATCCCTTACCACAATGTTACTAGGCTTTAGAGTTAGACCCTCGCAATCCAAACGGTTCAACGCCTTCTTCGGCAGGACATTAAGTGAAGACCCAGTATCTACCAGCACATGAGCCATAGTGGTGCCCCTGCATTCAATTGAGACATGCAGAGCATTATTATGCTTCCTTCCCTTCGGTGTCAAATTCGCATCTGAAAAACCCAGCCCATTATCAACAATCAGGTTGTCCACACAATCTTTGAACTGATCAGCTGAAGTCTCTTGCGGCACATGCGCAGTCTTGAGAAATTCAATCAACGCCTTCGCACGGGCTTCAGAACACAACAGTAGAGACAACATGGATATCTTTGATGGGGTCTGCCCCAGTTGCTCAACCACATTGAAGTCTCTCTTCTTAATGATTTTCAGTATTTCCTCTATTTCTTGCTTAGAGGCCTCCACAACAATTTTTTTAGGCGCCTCCATCCGGGAAGGCTCACCTACAACCTCTTTGTCGCAGGTATCATACGATTCGCCGACATGGGTAACAAATGAAGTAAGAATAGGAACATTAGAGGATGTACTAGCAGAGCAGATGGAATAATAATAGGCTTGTTGACAGTCTTAGGGGAAATTTCGGGAGAGAAGACCCTTCCACTTCGGGTGATTTTGCTGGTTCCGACAATGTTATCAATATCAGGATCAACTTCTTCATCTTTCAGATCTTGTTTGATGCCATGATAGTACACATCGGCACCATAATTCCAGGGGACAGCTTTATCAGAGACATACGGGACAGGACCAGGAACAGTGATTATCAGTGGAGAAATTCTTGGAGCAGGTGTAATCCTAATAGGTCTTCTCGAGGAAACCTTGGAAGAATTGGCGGAATTGGTTATAATGGCAACATCTTCAACTGGAAAAACAGGAACCATAGATTTCTCAAACAAAATTTATTTTCTATCTATCAGGCGTTGGACACCTAATTTCAGAAAACGGCAACCAGAAGGTAGAAGCGAACACATGTGGCAACCTTCACCATAACCCGGAAATAAACCGGCCAACAACAAATTCTTCTTGACAGTCATGAGAGGACTAGAAACTTCATCAACAGAGGTAACAAACAAATCAGTATCAATAGCACTAACCCCACGACCGTGTTTAGGCATGGGAGCAGTTATGACATTTGGCTTTTTTGGAGCATCAAAATCTATCTCCTTGGCTTAAATCAAGTTTTGTATTTTGTTTCTCATAGCCCAACAGTCATTTGTATCGTGACCAGGACTCTCAGAATGATAGGCACACCGGGCATTCGGATTATATCGTGGAGATGTAGTATTTGGATTCTCGGGAGCCTCTCTCAAGGTTGCCAATTTGGATTTCAGCAGATGAGGTAGAACTTTAGCCAATGTCATGTTGATGCGGGTAAACTGCCGTTGCGGTCTCTCCATCCTTTGTTGATTTTTGCATTGTGGAGGAACTGCAGGTCTAGGTATCATTAAGGCACTTACTGTCTGACGTTGTTCAGATCTGTTATGGCCCCTCGGGCTGTAGATAGCAATGCTTCCTTCTTACCAGCAAAAGGCTTCTTTACTGAACTTGAAGAGGCATCCTTCTGTATTTTGCCGCTTCGAGTCCCAGCTTCTACTCTTTCCCCAGTTAGGATCAGCTCAGTGAAACCAGCTGATGAGTTGCCGATCAGATGATTGAAAAATGGACCAGATAATGTCCCCAGAAACATATCAACTAACTCCCTATCAGACAACGGGGGTTGAACTCTTCCAGCAAAGTCTCTCCATTTTTGTGCATAATCTTTAAAACCTTCACCTGCACCCATAGACATACTCTAGAGTTAAGTACGAGTGGGAGCAAGGTCGGCATTGTACTAATACTGCTTGTAGAAAGTAGCAGCCAGATCTTCCCAGTTGCGTACATTGGTTCCCTCTAGTTGGTAGAACCATTAAAGTTGAGTCCCTGATAGACTATCTTGAAAGAAGTGAACCCATAAATTTATATCAGCTGTGTGGGGCTGGATCTTTATGACATAAGAGCGAAGATAGAGCTTTGGGCAAGACACCCCATCATACTTGGAAAAAATTAGGGCTTTGAACTTCTGCGGGATGACGACTCCCGACACCAAACCCAATTCTTCAAAATACAATCTGGGTATCCTTTGAACTTCCATGGCACCCAGATGGTCTTCTAGCTCTTTGTATCTATCCTCAGCAGGAGGATATTGTTCATTGTTGTAATCAGTATTATTATCAGAGACTGCGGGATTGGGGTCCTTCTCTTCTTCCTGATTCTCCCCTTCCTTAGATGAGGAGGTCAGGTCGACTTGTCGCTTCAACATCTCTCCAAACCTTCGGCCCATACTCAAAATACCGGCAGCCTTCTTCTTTTTCTTCTTCTCTTTCAAAATGAGGGCTTTCAGATCCTCCTGCCCCTTTGCCAGACTGATGAACATTTGTTGGAATTAGGCGTTTTGTGCCTGAAGGTCCTTAATGCTTTGTTCGGAAGACATTTCTGCATGAAATAAACAGCGAAGAAGATGAGAAACCTGTAATGGTACCTGCAATGATGTGTATGATAATGGTATGCGCATGCAATGCTTTCAAAGACCTCGGGAAATTTAAATTTGCGAACCAAAAATAAACAAAAACTTTATTAGCTGAAATTGAAATTGAAATGCCTTTAAGGCGTTACAATTAAAAATAAATCTAAAACTAGAAAGAAAAATCAAAAGTCCCATGGATGCTTCCTCTTTGCACCGAGATAATCATTCAGTCCTTTTTCCTCATGCAACTGCTTTGTGAGCTCTAAGACCTTCTTCTCCTAAGCATGGAACTGATCCCTGTAAGTATCCCACTCTTTCTTAAACTGAATCTAAGACCTCTGTAATTCCCCAAGATCAGTGGGCATGTAAGGATAAAGAACCGTGTAGGGAATGCCTTCTTCAGTAGTGGGTTCCACAATCACTGGCAAAATAGCCACGTAGGGCATCATAAGCTGTTGAGCACGAGCTCGTACCCATTGTAGATAAGGTTCCATTAGAATGGAAGTCTTTGGCCCAAAAGTCGTGACGCTCGATCTGTTTACCATTCCCCAAGCTCGTATGAACCTCCGACGATACTCTTGAATATCATCCTCATAGCTGAATATAATGCCCTTGATAAGTAACTGATGGGGACCATCCCTTCGAGCGTAACCAAATTGTTGCAGAGCTAAGCAAGGATTGTAGGTTATACCCCCTCTGATACCAAGTAATGATACATTAGGGTACTCCTCGCAACGGTCAATGATAGCATTGTTTTCCATAGATCGAGAACACCAAAGAATATCCGTATGAGCGAGTGACATTATCCTTTGTGACCAAACCAAACCTTCTTCATTCTTCAGTATGGACTTATGGAGGTGAAAAATAAACCACCTCGACAGCAATGGCATGCAGCATACGAGAATCCCTCTTCTCCTCATGGTACGAGTATGGAGAGTGTGCAAAATATCTCCGAGTAAGGTAGGCACAAGATAGCGAGAGAGAAAGATCTTGATAGCATTCACATCTACGAATGAGTCCGGATTAGGGAAGAGAACTAAACCATAGATAAGAAGAGCCAAGACCTCCTCAAAATCCTCAAAATCCATATTATCCCAAAACAATTGGGCTTTGTCTATCAAAAACTTAGCTAGAAAACCCTTGACTCCTCTTCTAGTTTCCCAATTGGATACCACATCGGCCCATTTAAGATGTAAAGCTGAGGCAATGACTTCTGGCTTAGGAACTTCTTCTAGACCTATGAAGGGTACCTGTTCAAGAATAGGTATATCCAATAGCTGAGAGAATTCTTCCAAGGTAGGCACCAATTGATAGTCTGGAAAGGTGAAGCAGTGGTGCTTGGGATCAAAGAACTGAAAGAGTACACTCATCATCTTTTCATCAAAGTTTGAAGTAACCAGGTTGAGAAGTTGACCATGTCTCTTAGTGAACGTAGAAGTTTTAGAAACCCTTGATGCTAGCTCTTTGAGTTGGGAAGGTATCTTCACAATGTTGATTCGGATGGTATTTCTATGAACGGAAGCCATAATCTACAAAACAGAACAAAGATAAATTCCCTTGGTCTTTGAAATGGTTAGTGCAATAAGCATGGATGCCATGTTATGATGCACGATGTCATGATAAACCACAGGTATAGCAAACACAGATATAGAAAACACAGTCAAGTCACACCAAATCCTTAGGTTTAAGGCTTGCATGAGGTTAAAGGTAGTACCCTCTTGAAGTTTTAGTTGGTTCAAACCTGTCCTAAAAAGTAATCGGGTTCTAGAGATTCTCAATATCACTGACCATCCTTTATCAGGTTTTGTTTCAGCTCTCAATCTTTTCTTGCGGCCAAAATATCCCGAAATTATGATCTCAATGAGTGTAGTATCGAGTATCAACCAGTTCTCAGCTCTACACCGAGGCCGGCTATCTCACTACTTTCTAATGGCCAAGTTTTTCAACTAAGGTTCTAAGGTCCGTTAGTGCTTCACGACACCACGCGGAGGCCCCGTATTCTCCTTGTTTCCCCGCGAAGGATACCGATACCAACCAAAGTGCCACACTAACACAGCCATCACTTAAACCATATCAGTCTATGCCATACAGTCTCCACGATCGATTGTTGTTTACCTAATGAGTGCCCCCAGATCCGAGTGTAGGATCTATAGTAACCCCCAAACAAACCCTAAAAAAATAAAGCAATCTAGACAATCAAGAGAAGCAATTTAATGACTTAGATCCTAAGGTATACCCCACTTATATTTCCCCAGCAGAGTCGCCAGTTCTGTGATACAGTGGCAGAACCGACTGTTTAATACTGGTTTGCATTTTGCGTTTTTTGTTCGCAAAATGTCGCACTAAGCAAGAGTCGCCACCGACTTTTATTTTATCCTATCAGGAAAAGGAAAAAGAACATAAAAAACCTTTTTTGAGATGTTTCTGAGTACGGGGGGTAGATTATAGAAAGGGAAGGTGTTAGCACCCTTTCTATCCATGGTTTTCCATGGGCTCTTAGGTACTTGCTCATCTTTTTAAAATTGCTTGTGTGTGTGCTTGCTTTGAAAATATTTTACTTCACGATAAACCTTGTATCAGTCCCCAAGGGTGTGACGAATTTGTTTTGAAAATTGTTTTGAAAAGTGTTTGTGTGAAAAAAGTTTTATTTTGAGCAAGTACCTACTAGCATCTACCTACTCGAAAAAGATTTTTTTTGTTCTATTTCCTTTAGACAGCGCTATCCCACTATTAAGGAGTAGGTAGCACCATCGTTGGAGTTGGTAAGGGATGTTCGAAAGGGACGAGTACAATCACTAAAGAAATAGTTAGAAAACCTTAGTAGTAACCCTAGAGTCTTAAGATCATTTCCGAGGCAACATTTCCGAGGTAACATTTCCGAGGCAACATCTCCGAGGAAATATATCTGAGGCAACATTTGAATGGGACAATTTGATCTCTTTAGACTAGAGGGCAACCACTAAAATCTTCTATGCTTAATGATTGTTTACCGAAGGCAACCGAAGTGAGATAAACCCTAGGAGTGAATATGTGCATATGATTTGTTTCAGTTATTTAATCTTTGCACATTAGGTGATTTATCGTTTTAATTTTCCAGACATTCTTGCCATACAATCCTATTAGCCATACATCTAAACAGTTAAAGATTGTGGAAATTAAAAGTGCGAGGAAATAAAACTTAGCTATTACAAGGCATTCCGGGAGGGGGATTAATTACATAACCAAAAATGGGGGAAAAGATGTAAATACAAACCCTAGTTTAAAGCTATTAATACCCTTAGCAGTTACAAAATAATGGCAAAATAATTAACAAGCGCGCGGCGAATTAAATACGAGGACGGTTGAAAAGATAATCTAAAACTCTAATTGAGAGAAAAAAGATTTTATGGATTTTTGTATGAGAAAACAATTAAATCACAAATTAATTAAACTTAATTTCTAATTATTTTTAATTATGAAAGAAGTTAATTAACCTAATTCACTAATTAAATTAAAAAAGTATTTTATGAGAAAAATAATTTTTGTGTATTTTTTGAGAAAGAATAATTAAATTATGTACAAATAAAATCCTAAGTCTAATTATTTTTAAATTATGAAATAAATTAAAGTTGCCCTAAATTAATTAAACTAATTAATTAAAAATAAAATTTATTAAGAAAATAAGTCTTTTTGTGATTTTTTTGATTTGTTAATTTAATAAAATAATTTTTGTATTGATTAAAAAAAACAAAATAATGAAAGAAAAGAAATTAAAGAAAAATAGTAAAAATAACCAAATGGCCATGCTGTTGGCAAATCTGGGGGTGTATGCTGAACTTCTGGAACCCAGAAGGATGACCCAAAGTCTAGCGCCTGATCCAATGAGACCATCTTTTAGGGACTCATGGTGGACCTGCGTATGCTGGCGTTGGATCTAGATGTAGATGGATCAAAAGGATGAGATCAAAGGGCGCGTGATGATCCTCAGAAGGTGAGGTATGCTGGATCTGGAGTGATGAAGCAAACTGGGGGTGCATGCTAAACTTCTGAAACCCAGAAGGATGGCCCAGAGTCTGGAGCCTGGTCCAATGAGACCATCTTCTGGGGACTCATGGTGGACCTGCGTATGCTGGCATTGGATATGGCTGGAGATGGATCTAGAGGATGAGATCAGAGGGCGCGTGATGATCCTCAGAAGGTGAGGTGTGCTAGATCTGGTAAAAATAATGGAGAAAATGGAAAAAGCTCACGCCTGGGATGAGCTTCATACTTCCTTCCTCTGACCAATTGTGTTGGATGTCTCAATTGTTAATATAATAATGAACATATAATATATTGGAAAACAAGTTAGTGGCAGAAAAACGCGCGCCAAATTTGAACTGGCCAACCATGCTTTGACACGCACCATCTTCTTCCTTGTACTGTCGCTTTAGGTAAAACAACTTTTACCTACGGACATTTGTTCGTAGCTACAACCCTGTCCATCTCTAAAATTTTGTACATGCAATATAAATCAATTGTAATGGTACCAATCAACTCGTCTTGGTCTCACGAGTGTCATGGTACCCCATACATGGTCCAATTTTCCCTGTATAAAAAATCCAAAATCGAGCTCTTAAACCCTAACAATGGTGAATCTGGATTCCTGCACTGTTAGTACAATTAAACTATACAGAAAGCTTGCAATCATGATTATGAACAAGAATATATGGATGACATGCGTTTAGGATGTGTAAAACATTGAAATCTAGTTTGATTTTTTTGTGCAAATTGTGATGTTGTAACATGATGATTCTGGATGCTTCAATGCTAGAAAACAATGCTATTAGCTTTCTGAGATGTCCAGGAATGGTTTATAAGCCTTGGAATGGTTCGAATTGGCCTGTGGAAAAAGATAGGTCTCACACTTTTCTTTGAATTTTTTGCAGTTTTGTTCTTCCTCCTCCCACGATTCTAACCCTTGTTCTTGCCTTGGATTTGTTCCCTATATATATCATAGAGTGAATTAGGGTTGCAAAAACAAATCACATCTTTGAAAGTTTTGAAGATTTGATTTGATTTTCATGGCATATGTAAACTTGTTATATTGAGCCAAATTATGACTTTCTTGTATCAATCAGCCCTGATTCGAATTGATCATGATATCCTTGCATTATTTGATTGAAATCCTGTCCAAAAATTAGATCACAACATATCTTTTTCATTATTCCTCAATAATTTGATTTAATTGAAATTTTAATTAACAAAAAATCAAAATAAATTGAAAAGTGAAGCAAATAACATGAAGTTGGATATTTGGGTCGTGGATTATATTATAAGTGAAGTGCAAGCATAAAAAGTTAGGCCCATTTGGCAAAAAATGCAATTTTGAGCCCATTTGACTTTTGGCAATTTTGCAAAAAAGGTCAACTTTGACAAGGAATATATCCTTCAATTTTAACCCTAGAGAGGTGTTATTTGACTTTTAATAAAGCTTAGGATGTACCCTAACCAACCCTATTGGTTTCATCTCAATTGAGTCTTCCATGTTCATGTAAGAAGCTTTGACCCAAAAGGTGTTTTTGTTGACTTTTCAAAATGACCTATAATGTCAAAATTCATATCTTTTTGTGAGTGCATATTTTGAACTTGGGAGATGAAGATGTGTTGTAGGGAATTGTATCATCTTAAAAATGAGCTTTGGATGGAAATTTCTTATAAAGTATGAAGAAGTTATGCTTGGTTAAAGTTGGGTTGACTTTTATTGAGAAACCCTAATTTAGGAACTTTTGGGTTTTGATGAATTTGGAGCATTCCTTGAGGAATCATGATCAACCCTTGATCAAATGACGGATATAACTTCAAAATTTTGATGTTGACTAAAAATCTTGAGGTTTGACTACATGTGGGCCATAGTTGACTTTTGACCTAATACAGTCGATTCTCAAGCATCTGAGCAGTTGGCTGAGCAAAATTCTTATGCATGGCTTGAAACTTGGCATGGATGATCTTGGGAACATATTAATACAATGGAGAGCATATGAGACCTTTTTGGTCCTCTCATATTGATGAAAATAGAAAGCCTAACTTGGGGTATACTGCCTTAGGAGAGAGTTTGTATGGTCAACTCTCGGACTTCCTTGAGCAACTTGGGGACCTCGATTGACATGTATTGAGTAAAATGAGAGGGAAAATTTTGGGGTACATCACAATGTATCAGATGAAATTAGGGTTTCAAATATCATCAACATCGTTCATCCATTTTTTTGGATTTGGTTTCTCAACCAATCAACATCCAATATCCAATGAGGTTGAGGAACTTGTCCCAAAATAACACTCAAGTGTCTCCAAATTAGGACCAATCAAAAAAAAAAATTTAACATATAACAAAATTTAAATGATTTAAAAAGGAAATTATTGGTAAAATACACAACATATATTAAAACACCAAATAAAAAATCCTAAAAAAATATCAGAAGTCAAACATGAGTAAACAAGTGTTGTCAAATTTTTTTAGAATTTTTTAAAGTCAGAAACTATTTTTAAAAATATAAAGAAATAAACAAGGTAAGCTGAAATTTGTGAAAAAATAGTAAAATTAAAAATAAAAATAAAATGAGGTCACCAATATTTGTCAAGAGGTTATTGGATCCTTCCATAATTTTTATAGAATTTAAAATGACCAAAAAGTATTTTTAAGCAATTAAAACAAGTCAAATAAAGAGAAAAATCCTAAAAAATATCAAATCATAGAATAAAATTGTGAAAAAATAAGAATCGGAAAGATAATATTTGAAAATATTTTTGTGAATTGTTTTCAAACTTTTCAAGTCATAAATGAATTTTTTTAATGAATTTTTGAAGTTTAAAACAATTAAAACCAAAAACCAAAAAATAAAACTGAAAAAATGTGGACCATTAGATCATTGTCAAAATGCACTAGTAAACAGGTCCAAGGGATCTGGCGCGCTGTGCGTGATATGGTCCCTATCAAATATCACACAAGATCATTAACTAAAATAGATTTGAAAAAAATGTGTGGCAACATGTCGTTGGCTAAGAGATGACATGTCATTGTCTTCAACCTCCGACCACCTCCAAATCTTGATTCCACAAACGGTAAAATCAAGAGCTCAGTCCAGTGCCATTCTCTTCATATCTTCAAGACAATTCCAATGGTACCCTCACAAAAAATTTATATTAACCATAGCTTAGTCGATTTGGAAAAAACAGAAGAAAAATTTGAAAAGGGATTTGAAAATTCATGAGCAAAACTCACTTCCAGATAAGAACAAATTATGCTTTGAACATCAGAGTGATGAGAGATACATTATAGTAACAAGTTTGAATAGAATTGATGGAGGAATTTACCTATTGAAAATCAACTTCAGAGCTCTGAAACTGAACTTGGTAAGCTTGATTCGGTGCTCGATTCTTGGTAGTAAGAGTATTGTTAGCTTCAGAGAAGTTCAATGAAGCTAACTGAATCAAAAGAAAGGAAAGAAAAAGCCTCAAAAGAAACAAATGAATTGGAAAATTTCAGAGGTTTTGTGAGGTTCGGGCAGAGCTTCTTTGGTTACCAAGCTTGAGGAAAAGAGTGAGGAATGATCCTTTATTTATAAGTAAATGATTGGTGAAAAGAATAGGAATCAATAGTGAGGTTTGGAGGGAAATTGAGTGAATCCCGAAAATGAGAAAAGTGTGAGTTGAACTTGTTCAAAACTCAACTAATTCTTGCATTTCAATACTCTAATCATGCTTTGAAACTTGGTTAAACATGTTTAGGTTAAAAACGTGCAACAATTTGATCATTAGAAACCACATTATGAAAGTAAAATTCTGACTTCAAGAAAAAACTCAGTTTCATGGAAGAACTTTAAGAGCATGGGGTACACAATGTAGGAGGCTTTATGATCTCATTCTTTTTACAATGGAAAGATCTCACAAAAAACTTCATAATGTGCCAAGAAAGGTAGAATTTAGATGCTTGAGATAAAATTTATTCAAGTTAGAAATCAGGAAAAACACACGGGCATTTGACACTTAGAAAAGTTCTAAGTATGGAACCTCAAAATGACCTATAATGTTCTTCAAAATTACATGCCCTTCCACTCAAAGTTTGATCTTGATCCTTGAACATGAAATGAAGTAGACCCTTTGAATTGAATTTTAGAATTGAGATCATTCAAAAATCATAAAAACGAAAGAGTTATGGTCTTTGGAAGATGATAAACAAATTTGGGTAAATTCCCAAAAGACCTATAATCTTTTCAATTCTTTAACAACTTTCCAAGAATTTTCGAGTATTGCATATCGAAACAAAGTTGTAATAGACATCTCAAGGATTATTTTAGAAAAAGAATGAACTTAATGAGATAAAATATGATCAAGTTATGATCATTTGAAGTCAAATAAGAGAATTTGATAGCCCTTTTAAAGGACTTGTAATCTTCTTCAACCATTAGTGATCTTACACTAAAAACTAGCCTTAAACATTTAAAGAGAACTTGTTAAGGACCCTTTAAAGAGAATAATGGCTTTGGATTCAATCAAAAATCTCAAGAAATGAGCAAGATATGGTCCTTGTAAGTCAACAAATCCTAGCTCAGAGAGTGTCAAAATGACTTGGAACCCCTTTCAACTTTTGATGATTATCCTTGCACAATTGGATCTTGTCATGTAAATAAAAGTTGTTGTAGATGATGATTAGAACCCATAGAAAAAATAACCAACTCAAAATATTTAAAATTGAGAGATTTATGCACTTGTGATCATTGAATCAAGCACTTTCCCAATTAAGTCAACCTGTTGAATCAACCTTGACTATTTCAAACTTTCTATGCAAAATAGAGCATGATAAATCACATTAGACCTTGAAATGATATTATATTGAAGCACACTCAAAGGTTTAGCTTGAATCTCAATGAAACTTGTTGAAGAAGGCATGGAAATAAACACATGAACCTATGAATCTTCTTGATGAATAACACCACCAAACTTGAGGAAAACTTGACCTAAATATGGTAAGATAGCTCTTTGAACCAAAAAACTTTAATATCATAGACATAGCCTTGAATCTTAAGCTCTTAAAATCTATTGAAGAACCATTTGATTGAGGACTGTCCCTCAAAACCCTAGGTTAGATGGTGAGATGGATGCAATTGTGTTATCACCTTCAACATAAACATCCAAAGAAACATATATACATACTTTGATGTTAGTTAAAAATTAATCCACCTAAAAAAAGCGCATGTACAAGATTCACAATTCAAGGTGCTTGGTGATCCCTCAAGAGAAAACTTAAAGATAGGATGAAGTAGAAGGGAGAACCAACCCTAATGTTTGATCTTGATGTATTGATAATATGAGATGATGAAATATCTTAGGGGGGGAAATTGGGGTATAACACCTTTGTACTAAACAGAGATGAGGGACCCACCTATTTGATTTGTTGCTTTTTTTTTGTTGTATGATAACCACCAGTCGTGTTGGATGAGATCTCTATCTTTTATGATGTGTTATGGCTTTCTTTTGTATTTACTCATATGATCCTAAGGAATATTTGTTATAAATGAAAAGCAGTTTTTGTCACTGTATCTCTTCTTATTATTGTCTATCTCTTGTTATCGTGTTTTATTGTCACTCTTGATGGTTGACAAAGATCTTGAAATCCTAGAGATGACAAACATATCATGCATATCGTGCATTTCATGCATTACAGGATTTTCATGTCGGTATTATTCTTATCTCTTGGTCTACTTTTCTTATCAGAATTCAAGACAACTACTCACATATACTTTACTAGAAGAAATCTGCCTCAACAAATGGAAGAGGTACAAGAACAACTAGCTGTGATGAGTGCCCAAATGGCCAATTAAATGACCTTGTTCATGGAGGTGATCACCAATGTGAACAGAAGGAAGGATGACCTGAGGGACTTTGTTGAAAACCCTCAAAGGAATCAAAATGAAGATGGCAATCAGGGGTTGTATGAAGACATCTTTGTTGGACTCGAGAATAATCATGAACAGTTTGTCCAGTATCCCTATAATCCATTTCATAACAATCATGGTTATTTCCCATCACCCCCCGAATCTCATCTTCTTATGGGAAAAAGGGGAGGAAATCAAAACAGAAGGAACCACCAGCTGCCTAAATTTGACTATGACAATGAAGACCAGTTTTCTGTGCAAAATTCTGACCCAGGTTTCCCTGTTGAAGACCAGAAGTATCATATGCTCGAGGAGCGTTTAAAGATTGTTGAAGGTCAGGGTGTTCTGGGAATGGATGCTAATGATTCATGACTGGTGCTTGGAGTAAGGGTCCCCCATAAGTTCAAGCCTTCTGTTTTTGAAAATTATAATGGGCTCACTTGTCCAAAGACACATGCAAAATCTTATTATCATAAAATGTCGGTGCACACAGAAGAGGGAGGGCTATTGATTCATTATTTCCAAGATAGACTGTCTGGGGAATCTTTCTAGTGGTATATGAATTTGGAAAGGTCACGTATACGAAGCTGGAGAGACTTGGCAGAGGCCTTTGTCAAGCATTATCAATATAAAATCGACATGGCTCCTAACCGTACTCAGCTGCAAAATTTGGATCAGGGACCAAATGAATCCTTCGAGGAATATGCCCAAAAATAGCATGAACTTGCTACTAGAGTTCAACCTTCGTTGATGGAGAGAGAACTTATTGATATGTTCATGGGTACTTTACAAGGGTTGTATTATGATCACATGATAGGAATCACTTCTATGGGTTTCTCTGAATTGGTGATAGTAGTTGAAAGAATTGAGGTTGGTTTGAAGATGGGAAGAATCCAGATTAGAAATTCTAGTGGCTCCTCAGTTGGAGGTAACAAAAAACCATTTGCTGCATACCCGAGAAAGAAAGAGTGTGAGACTAGTGTTGTCTACTCCCATAGAAGAAGAGGAAGGAACCGCCAACATCAGCAAGTTAATGTTGTATCTATCCCATTGAATGCTCCTCAACTGCAGCGTCTGCAGCAACAAAGGCAGCGAAATGCTTCACTTCAGAACAATAATAATCAATAACAAAGACATACTAGAAGATTTGATTCTTTTCCTATGAGCTATTCCAAAGCACTCCTACATTTCCTTGAGTTATAGTTGGTCACTTTGAGGAATATGCAAGCTAATATCGAGAGGCTTCCAACTAACTATGATGCTAATTCTAGATACGAGTTCAATTCTGGTGACATATGCCATGATGTAGAGAACTTCTATGCATTGAAGTGCAAGATACATTTTTTTTGGATGAAAAATCTATCCATTTCACGCCCAACAATGGTCCTAATGTTATCCAGCATCTTATGCCGCCACACGGAGGTCCAACTGTTAATTTTATTTTTAATGAGGGTGAAGTTTTGAACATCGTTATGAATGTGTATTTGTTGGCTTCCCCTTTTGCATTTGTTAAAATATATTTGTTTGATAATGTAATTTTCCCTGGATATGTTCTTGATTGTTGCAGGTGTAAGGAGTAGACAGAGGGTTGCATTAACTTGAAAGCTCGTATTCAAGATTTGATTAATGATGGGTCTTTACAGTTTGATAGAATTTCGAGATATATAAAGGTTACCAAGGAAGACATTGTAGTAATTTCTATCCCATATACTCAAAAGTGAAGTGTGAAGAAAATTCAAGAAAGGGGGGTTTGAATTGGGTTTTCCTTTCTTGAATAACTTTCGCTTCTAAGCATTATTCGTTGAACAATTATTCTGAGTGTTACTTCTAAGTAATGCATCTAATTAAATTAAGAAAACATAAACTCTAAATAAATAAAAATTAAAGAACACGTGATATATCCTGGTTCACTTGAGAAACCCCTAAGCTAGTCCAGTCCACCCAACCAAGGTGATTTCGCCTTGAATTCAATGACTTAATCCACTATAACCAATTTGATTAAAATCACACCGGAAACCACCAGTGACTAACATCCAATGACGTGTTCAGGGATCCAAATCAGATATAACATTCATTGACCTAACAGAATCTGATTCACCAGAATATCCTATCAAAATTTCCTTCCAATGATATCCATCAGTGATCTCAGAAGTTTGAACTTCACTCAGTCCCCTTTGAGATATGACTACCATTTACCCAATAAAATCCACTACAATGATTTCATCTACGATGACCGTAGCCAAAGTCTTCTTGAGAGTTCTAACTCAACCGAGTCTCTAAAGGAACCATCAAACAATTGTTGGATTTACATTTGTTTACAATAATAATGCTTCTACATAAGTTGGATGTAAACAAAATTAAGTACATCAGAAGAACCTAATACACACTAAAAATATTAGATTGTATTGTCGCTTTATGTGTGGTCTTCTTTTCTTGAAGTAGCTTTTCCTCGGACAACAACCCAAAGCACTTGAATTGTTGAAGTCTTCTTCTTCATAAGCTTCTGGAAGCTTTGTTGATCTTGATATAGTAAAGAGAAGAAATTCTTCATCTTAATTCAACTTAGAACATTCTAGACAGTAGCCCTTGTTCCATTTTCTTCTATGATCAATTTAAGCATAACATTTGTGTTATAGATTTGTAACTAGAGCTTTCATCATCATCTTCATTATCTTCTGCGACTTAGCAAGCTTTGTGCATCATATGAAATTATGCACATTGTGAATTAATGATTTAATTGTAGTCAGTATCAATCATGATTGAAGAATATTTTTTATAACATTGATAACTTTTCGGTTGTGTTCCAATAATGATAGCTTTCATTTTTAACATTGAAAAGCTACAACATTTTAAACATATGATTCATTTCTTTTATAGCCAAGATAAATTGAGTCGTTGGGTATTTGAAAAAGAGTTGTTATAAAAAGTACTTATATGTCCTTATCTCTTCCATAATTCATAGTGGAATAAGGCTTTTTCATACTGTGTACTATTGTACCATGTTATGGTTATATTCTTTCCTTCTGCACTTCATAGACTTATGCGAGCATGAGTTTATAAGCCGTAACATAACATAAGGTCTTCAAAACTTCAAGTCTTCAGAGTTTTCAGCACTTGGTCGTGAGAACGCTTATAGAGAAACTTGGATCAGAAGAAATTCAAGTCTTCATAATCTTAAGAGTTGCGTCTTTAGAGTGTTCAGTACTTGGTCTTGAGAACATGTTGTATAGAACCTTGGATCTTTTAGAACTTCAAGTCTTTGGGATCTTCATAACTTCTGTATTTAGAATCATTAGCACTTGGTCTTTAAGAATCCTTTTAAGAACCTTGTTAATAGAAGCACAAGTCTTCAGCATCTGGGCTTCAGTAGAAACTTTGTCTTCAGATCTTCTAACTTTGTCTTCTTAAAACAAGTTTTCTTTTTAGAAAATAATTTTTTAGCATTTGGGCTTCAATAGAAAATTTTTCTTCAGATCTTCTAACTTTGTTTCTTTGGAACACACTGTCTTTAGAAACTTGATTATTCAGCATCTGGTCTTAAGTGGAACCTTTTGTATTTAGATCTTCTGGATGTTTCCTTAGAATGTGTTGTCTTTAGAAGCTTGAGTATTTTGCATCTGGACATAAGTAGAAGCTTCTGTCTTCAGATCTTTTGACTGGTTACTTTTAGACAATTATCAGAGTTTACACTTTAGAGCCTTCTGGAGTGTCTTGCTACTATTCAACAGAACTTATGTAGCATAGAAGCGAAATCATTTCTCTTATAATGTCTTGGCCATGCTATTCATTAGAAGCAGAACTTGTTTGTTAAGTACTCAATAATAACAAACATTAGAGTATCAAAATTGTTCATACAAACATACTCATTTGTTATCATCAAAACTCATAGATAATATTGCATAACCAAATCTTGTTCTTACAAAAGGAGCATTCCTACTCCTGCAAGAACAATTCCTCTAATGATTACTTTGCCTGGTCTGATACCTTATACCAGTGAGAAAGTTGTTCTTTGGTATTATGGTGCTGATGTCTATTACAATGGAGTAAGAAAGGTGGAAATTACTTCTGAAGAAGATCTTATTGAGAATGATAGTGCGAGTGTTGATAATTTCTCTAGTATTGGTCAAATGACAAGAAGTGGAAGAGTGTTTGGTCCTCAGGATGTACAAGATGTTGCTGATGCCTTGGCAAGAACCAAGGGTAAAAAAGTGATGATTGACAACTAGAGATCTGTGCAGGCTAGTTTCCTAAACTAATTGTTGTGTTTGGGACTTCTTCAGCTCCCGACAAAGATGAAGAGTTAATGAGAATAATCAGAAAGAGTGATTACAATATCATAAAAAAACTGCACCAAACGCCTTATAAGATGTCTATCTTATCTCTATTGATATATTTTGAGGCTCACGAGAGTTCCTTAATGAAGTTGTTAAAGAAATCTTTTATGCTGCAAGAAATAACAGTTGGAAAATTTGAAACAGCTTGTGCCAATATATCTGCCAGAAATGGTTTGGGCTTTACTGATTTTGATCTCCCTCCTGAGTGGCGTAACCATAACAAAGCATTGCACATATCCATGGAGTGCAAGGGTAAAAATGTGAAATTTTGGCTGCAGATACTCAATGTCACGTTCAATGTTATGACACCGTATCTGACTTTCTATAAGACAGTAAATACAAAAACAGTAAATAACACAGTCAATTGTTTACCCAGTTCAGTGTGCAACAACACCTACTCTGGGGGCTACCAAGCCAGGGAGGAAATCCACTATAAGAGATATTAATTCAGGAATAAACCAACCAGTTTATCTCCTTCACTTAAGACCTACCCAATGCAACTTCAATCTAAATACAACTTAAACCTGAGTTCCTACTCACTCCCCTCAATCACAACAGTGATACATAAAACAATTTGACTAATGAATTGTTGAAGACACTCTTCAAAACATACAGTTGATTATGCTTCACAGCTTTTTAATCAAGCAACACAAACACTCTTGCTTCACAGCTTTGAGTGATATACAAACCTAACTTGACTTTGCTTCACAGCTTTAGTCAAGAGACATACAAACACTTTTGCTTCAAAGCTTAAAGTGTTACACAACCCTTACAATTGAAACCTATTCCAAGTCACTTATCACAATGATAATTGCTTGGATTACAATAGTTAAAACTATACAGCTTCTAAATGATCTTCTGTCAAAAGGATTACATTCCAAGACAGCAGCTCTGTTGAATATATAGCAGCTGCATCTTCAGTTAGGGTTTCCACAAAAAGCTAGGGTTAATTCCGTTTGACCTTAAGACTAGGTCACAGGACTTTATCAACCAGGTTAGGGTTGAGCTAGGTTAGCCCAAAGAAAACGCAGGATTCTGTTCTGGAAAGACTGAGTCATTTTCCTGAAAAAACTCAGAATTACCCAAACTGCATAACTGTTAGTTCAGAACAGGATGTCTTAACATTTGTTATGACATCTGAGAGCCTGTCTACTGATTTAGGTAAATGTGATCTTTTTGCAAAATGCTCAGATACACACTTATAAACAGCAGCACCTGTATGACAATATTTTTCTGCAAAGGTACCTAATAAATTTGTACCTAATAAACTAGAATGTTATGACATCAGTCATGACATTCATACACCTGGTTTTACCAAAAATGCATGCCAATACCTAAACAACTACAAACTCCCCCTTTGGCAGATTTTTGGCTAAAGCCCCTAAGCAATCAGAGATAGATAGCAGCAGAATAAATATGACTGCAGAAAAATGGAATGTCAAATAAAGTACCAAAATATATCTCCCCCTCTTTAGCCACAAATGGGCCAAAGATACATGTTCATAAAAATTATACAGTCATCCAGAAAAAGTAATAAGAGCAGCAACTAAAAACTGAACACACTTCCAAACTCCACCAGGGACCAGCATCAACTCCACCAAACAGCAACTCCACCAACCTTTAAGCACTGTCATCAGACTCAGAGGATTCGGGCTTCTTCCTTTTCTTGTGAGCAATGTCAGCATTCTTCTCTTTGTCTGATGTCTCAACATCCTTAGAGACATCTGGACTTGTTTCAGCATTTGAACTTTCTTGATTTAAAGGAACAGAAATGCCAGGAACTAAGTGGTTCTCGTTCAGAATTCTTGAAACAATTTTAGCTATTGCTTGACGAACATAGGCTGACCCTTCCCTATTTGCAATTTCAGGGGGAACTAAAGAAGAAGGATGAGATGAATTACCAGAGGCAGAAGCTTGGGACCTTCCTGCATGTCTTGTTCTCAGCTCTTTGACCTTGGTGGGGTTAGATTCCACTTTTCTAAGAGAAGAGATCTCCAGGACTTCAGAGTCCTGACAAGAAGAGATTGTCCTATAATCTTGATCAGAGGAAGAGGTTGAAATCATCGTATTGGATGATGATGGTGTTTGAGGCATTTTGACAGTCTTAGAGGACCAACAGCAACTGAAGAGAAAATTCTGATTGAGAGACTGGGTTTTGATGAGGAGACGAGAGGGGAAGGAAGAAAAGGAGTGTTTATTCAACTTCTTAAAAGATATGAAGGAAATGGGAAAATATAATTTTAACCCAATCAGAACAAGCATAACTCCTTTAACCCTTGTTTTAAGCAAAATTAATTGCTACAATTCCTCATGTTGACAAATACCCAACTTACCCCTCAAGTTTTCAAATTGATTTGCATCAAGAGCCTTGGTAAAAATGTCAGCCAGCTGTAGCTCAGTGGCAACATGTTCCAATTTGATTGTCTTCTCTTCTACAAGGTCTCTGATAAAGTGATGTCTTATGTCAATATGTTTGGTCCTACTATGCTGAATGGGATTCTTGGAAATGTTGATTGTACTCAGATTGTCACAGTACAATGTCATAACATCTTGTGTGACATTATACTCAGTAAGCATCTGTTTCATCCAGATCATTTGAGAACAACTACTACCAGCTGCAATGTATTCAGCTTCAGCAGTAGAAAGAGACACACAATTTTGTTTCTTGCTGAACCAGGAAACCAGATTATTTCCCAAGAAGAAACATCCTCCAGAGGTGCTTTTTCTATCATCAGCACTACCAGCCCAATCAGCATCACAGTAGCCAGTCAGAGCTGGTTCACAGCCATGAGAATACATCAACCCATAGTTGTAAGTTCCACTCACATACTTCAAAATTCTCTTCACTTGATTGATATGACTGACTTTAGGATCAGCTTGGTATCTTGCACAGACTCCAACTGCAAAAGCAATATCAGGTCTGCTGGCTGTTAAGTACAACAAGCTTCCTATCATGCTTCTGTACAGACTTTGATCCACCTTAACCCCACTTGAGTCTTTGGAAAGCTTTAAATGAGTAGGAGCAGGAGTCCTTTTGTGACTGGCATTCTCCATACCAAACTTCTTTACAATGTTCTTAGCATACTTGCTTTGAGATAGGAAGATTGAGTCCTCCATCTGTGAGACTTGTAGTCCAAGAAAATAAGTTAGTTCTCCCATGAGACTCATTTCAAATTCAGCCTGCATCTGGTGAGCAAAATGTTTAACCATAGGTTCTGACATTCCTCCAAACACTATGTCATCAACATATATTTGGGCAACCATCAACTTCCCTCCTTCAGTTTTGACAAAGAGAGTTTTGTCCAAGCCTCCTTTTCTGTATCCTTTGTTTGAGAGAAACTTTGTTAACCTGTCATACCATGCTCTAGGAGCTTGTTTCAGGCCATATAGAGCTTTTCTCAATTTGTAGACATGATCAGGGTGGTTTGGATCCACAAAGCCTTTAGGCTGTTCCACATAAGCTTCCTCATTCAAGTACCCATTTAGAAAGGCACTTTTCACATCCATCTGAAATAACTTGAACTTCAGAAGACAAGCAATTGACAATAGGAGTCTGATTGATTCCAGCCTGGCTACAGGTGCAAAGGTTTCATCAAAATCAACCCCTTCAACCTGAGTGTATCCTTGAGCAACAAGTCTTGCCTTATTCCTGGTGACAACTCCTTCAGCATCTGATTTGTTCTTGAAAATCCATTTTGTGCCAATGATGTTAGTTCCTTCAGGTCTAGGAACCAGTTCCCAAACTTCATGTTGCTTGAATTGGTTCAGTTCATCTTGCATTGCACCAATCCAGTATTCATCAGTTAAAGCTTCCTTGACATTTCTTGGTTCCATTTTGGACATAAAACAAGAGTTTGAGATGATTTCTCTAGATCTTGTAATGACTCCACTGTTGGGATCTCCTATGATGAGCTCTTTTGGATGATCCTTCTGAATTCTGATGGAAGGGATCTTGCTAGCTTCCTTTGATTCAGATTCTGTTGTGGTGGAGTTGGGTAGATCATTCTGTTGGGTTGAAGTCTCAAAGAATGTCTCAACAGTACAAGGGACATCTATTTCTTCATGATAATCATCAATTATAAAATTTATTGATTCCATCATGGCTTTGGTTCTGGAATTGAATACTCTATAAGCTCTGCTGTTTGAGGAGTATCCTAGAAATATGCCTTCATCACTTTTAGGGTCCAGTTTTCTTCTTTGTTCACGATCTGCCAAAATATTGCATTTGCTGCCAAACACATGGAAGTACTTCACAGTTGGTTTTCTTCCTTTCCAGAGTTCATATATGGTGGATGAGGTTCCCTTTCTCAAGGTGACCATGTTATGGACATAGCAGGCTGTATTCATAGCTTCAGCCCAAAAATACATAGGAAGTCTTTTGGCATGTAACATTGCTCTGGCAGATTCCTGTATGGTCCTGTTTTTTCTTTCCACAACTCCATTTTGCTGAGGAGTTATAGGAGAAGAAAATTCATGACTGTGATCGGTGGATCTGGAACTGACTGTTTTACGCTGGTTCGCGAAATGTCGTGGAAGCAAGAGTCGCCACCGTCTTTTATTTTCTCCAAACGGAAAGGACAAAAGCACAGAAAAATTCCTTAAAGAGATTGCTCTCGGTTCGGGAGGTAGATTATAGAAAGGGAAGGTGTTAGCACCCTTTCTATCCATGGTTATCCATGGGCTCTTAGATACTTGCTCATTGTGTTTTCAAAATGGTTTGTTTACTTTTCAACTGTGGGTTTTAAAAAGTTTCTTTGAAAATTCCAGTTCGACTCTTGTATCAGTCCTCAAGAGTGTTTGAAAAGTTGCTTTCGAAAGCTTTTTGAAAAGGTGTCGGTGTGAAAAGTATTTTTGATTTGTTTTGAAATTAGAGCAAGTATCTAGAGTCGTCTACCTACCCTAAGGAATTCGTCTGTGTAGATGTCCTTTAAAGTAGTGCCATCCCACCATTGAGAGATAGGTAGCACCACCGTTGGAGGTGTTCGGGTCAATTCGAGGTTCGGGACATGGTGATCACCAGAGCAATGGGAAGACACCTTAGAAGCTACCCTCATGCCAGGTTCCCGGATCATGAGGACTTACTAAGACATCCTCTACTCGACGATCACCTTTCGAGGGGCAAGGCAACAGTGAGGCGTACCCTAGGGGTGGTGTGTGATTTGTGTGTCGTTTTCAGATATTTGTCTTGTTCATGTCATGGGTGATCTACGCGTTGCTTTTATTTTGACATTCATTCTTGCATGCAAATTATTAGCAGTTAAAAAAGTTGCGAGAAATATAAAATTCCTAAACTATTACAAAGGCGCGGGTCCACATCGCCAAATTAAATCCAGGACCCGATTTGACATAAAATAAAGATGCGAGAATATAAATGTTTAATTTACACGGCTTTGGGAGAATTACATAAATATTATAAGAAAGGAAATAAAATGTGCGAACCAAATTAATAATCGAAAGCGAGGGCGTTGGACCCTTTTTAATGAAATTAAATTATGATCGACGAATTAATTAAATTAAAATAAAAAAGAAAAGATTTTTGAGTTTTTGTATTTATGGAATTTTAATGAGAGAATTTAAATGAAATTTAAACCTAATTCTAACTATTTTAATTTATTAAAAAAATATGAAAATTAAACCTACAGTTAACCTAATTAATTAATATAATTTGATTTATAAAAATAAATAATTAATTATTAGTGGTGATAAAAGAAAAGGAAAAAAGATATAAGTAATTAAAACCTAATTCTACAAATTTTAAATTTATTAAGAAAATGTTAAAGTTAACCCTAGAATAAAAAACTAATTAATTAATAAAACCCTTTTTTACAAAAAAATAACATTAAATGAAATATATTTTAATTTTTATGACTTTCTGATTTTTATTATTTTTTTATATTATGAAAATATTGATTTAAAGAATTAAATAAGAATTAAACAAAACAAATAAAAATAGAAAAAGAGAATAGAAGGGAGCAAACCAAGGGGGGTGTTGTCCCCAAACTGGAGGAATTGTCTAGCAATTGGGCCCATTTGTTTCAAGGCCTTTTTGACTTTTCCTGGAAGCGTGTGTACGCGTTGACTGGTGAGTATGATGTTCATCAGGTCTAGGCCCTTGGATTGAGATCATGGGACAAGTGGCGTGCCTGGATTGTGAGCGTATGGTGGACCCTGAGGCTTGAAACTGCATAGGATTAAATGGAAACAAAATATATGAATAAAGTGAGGGGACCTGGGAATCGAACCCAGGTCCCAAAGCTTGCCAACGTTACTTTCCACCATCCGAGCTAGCGCGTTTATTTATTAACCTAATGGAAACTAAATAATATAATAAAAAAAATGGGTTAGTGGACAGAACAAAAAAAACGCGCTAATTATTTGAATCCACCAATGGTATTCCTCCACGCATCGTCTTCCCCACTGATTCCTTGCTTTTGCCTGAAAACATATATTAAATAGCGGGGGTTTTGAACCCCCACTAACTACAGCATAAAAAAAATAGCGATTAGGAATTAGTGCACGATAAATTGAGCGCGAGCATGCCATGTTAATCGTTGTGAGTTTCTGATTCTAATGGCCCTGGTCTTGTAGGCTAATTTTTCCAGAACAAGGAAACCCTCTTTTTGAACCTCTGAAAACCTAGAATATGTCAATGGTAGATTCTTGTATAATGCACGAAAACTCAATTAAAATACATGGTTAGCTTCAGCATGAACCAATGAATACAAATCCACAAAGAAAATGCAATGAGAATGCTTAAAAACTGAAACACGAATATGCATACAATATGAAAAAGTTTGAGTTCTATATACCAATTCTGGGTGTGTGAGGATTGAAAGAGTATCCAGTTAGGTTCAGTAATGCCCTAGGAAGCTTTTGCAATTGGTATTTTGCTTTGAATCGTGCTAGAATGTAGTTTTCAGTTTTTGAATTTTTGGCAAAAAACACAAACTTTGTTCTTGTTGTCTGGCGCAACTTAGAGGTTTTGAGCTTTAGGGTTTGCATTAGTGAATGTATGGGAACTGATTAGGGTTGAAATTTGGATCCAAAACCCTTTGCATTGATGTACAAGATATTTGATTTTCATGGCATATCTTCCAAATCTTTTCCATGCATATTTGATACCAATCATGTCCAAATCAACTTGATTCTTTCCATATCAGATAATGCACGAAATTTTGAAGATATTTCATGCATAAAAAGATTTGAAAAGCTTGCTTTGGTATTTTTCATATATTTTATTTTATTAAACGAATTATTAGCAATTAAAAATTCAAATAAATAAATAAAAATGATGAATAAATTCCCTTTGGGCCAAATGGTCGTGCACATGCTTTGGATGATGAATCTTGGAAGAAAATGTGGTCCATTAGCAATTTTAAGGCATTTGAAGCAAAGTTGACTTTTCAAAATATCCAAAAATTTCCCAACTTCTCCAAGGCATATCTTGCTCAATTTTGAAGCTATGATCATGTTCTTGGACATTTTGGAAAGGTATTGAAGTCCTCTAACGAATGTCTTTGGTCCCATGTCATTTTGATTTACCAATATCAAGTTATGGTCTTTGACTTAAAGTCCCTTTTTGTTGACTTTTGAAAATGACCTATAATGTTGAAATTGATAACTTTTTGTGAGAGCATTTCTTGGACTTGAAGTGTGAAGAGGAGTTGTAGGAAATGTGATTCTCTTAAAAATGAGATTTGGATGGAATTTTTCTGATGAACCATGTGGAAGTTATGCCTTGGTCAAGTTACAGTTGACTTTTTCAACTGTCCAAATATGGAAACTTTTGCATCTTGAGACTTTTTGAGCCATGCCTTGAAAATCATGATCAAGAATTGATCAAATGATGTTTGTGGCTTCAAAATAAGATGTTGACCAAAAATTTGAACTTTTGACTGTCAAATGACCATTTTGCCCCTGTAGTTGACTGTAGGGCAATTAGGGTTTTTTACTGTGCAATTTTGTGCTGTAGGTCTTGAAACTTGGTATGAGGATGCTTGACCATGTTTGTAGGCATGTGGGGCTTGATTGGACCCTTGAAAACTTCAATTTCTTTGACAGAACCAAAACCCTAATTTTGATTGTTAGGAGGCAATTGAACGGTGCAACCTTTGGGAGACTTTGAAGCATGCTCTTTGCAAATCTTGAAGAATATGGGAGGGAAAATTTTGGGGTACAACAATGACTAATTCCTTCTGAGGAACAGAAATCATCAAACTTGCTGTTTTCAAATTCCTTGCCATGATCACTTCTGATTCTGACAATACACCCTTCCTTTTCTCTTTGAATTCTTTTGCACAATTCTTTAAAAACTTCAAATACATCAGATTTTTCCCTAATGAAATTAATCCAGGTGAATCTGGAAAAATCATCCACAACCACATAGGCATATCTTTCTCCACCAAGACTCTCCACTTGCATTGGTCCCATCAGATCCATATGAAGAAGTTCTAGAACCTTAGAGGTGGTCAGATGTCTTGACTTTGGATGTGACATCCTAGTCTGCTTACCAACCTGACATTCACCACAAACTCTTCCTTCATCAATTTGCAGTCTTGGAATCCCTCTGACTGCCTCCATGGAGATAATCCTTTTCATACCTCTTAGATGAAGATGGCCAAGTTTTTGGTGCCACAGTTTCACCTCTTTTTCTTCTTTTGCAATGGAACACACAGAGGAGAAATTAGTGTTCTCAGGCTCCCACAAGTAACAATTGTCTTTAGATCTGACTCCTTTCATTACAATTTCTTGTTTGTCATTGATTACAAGACATTCAGATTTTGAGAAATTGACCTTGAATCCTAGATCACACAATTGACTGATACTAATGAGATTAGCAGTCAGCCCTTTTACCAGCAATACTTCATTCAGACTTGGAACTCCAGGGCAGTCCAGATTACCAACTCCTTTGATTTCACCTTTAGCACCATCTCCAAAGGTCACAAAACTGGTGGTGTGAGGTTTAACATTATTGAGGAGGTTCTTGATTCCAGTCATGTGTCTGGAACACCCACTGTCAAAGTACCAGTCTTCCTTTGCAGAGACCCTCAGGGAAGTGTGAGCTATTAGGGCAGTAGCCTTTTTCTTCCATTTAGGAGCATGTGGTACCTTTTTAGACTTAGGTTTGACACCTGAGTTCTGATTAGGGTATCCATGCAATCTGAAGCAGAAAGGTTTTATGTGGCCATATCTCCCATAATGATGACATCTCCATCTTTGGTACCTTTTCTTCATATGTCTCTGTTCCTGATGTTGAGAGTTGTGTTGAGACATCTGTTTTGACATTTGCTTATCAGGCCTGATCTTCTTGACTGTACCAGATTTCTTTGCTTCCATAAATCCTAGTCCAGATTTATTTCCCACATTTTGTCCAACCTGAAGGATCTCTTCCAATTTGTCTGTTCCATTAGTCAGCATCTTGACAGATTTGGTCATTTGATTCAGTTGTGAGTTCAGCAATTGAACTTCCCCTTCCAGATGACTTATAGTTTCAAGGTTTGCCCTTTTCTCAGCCTCCAGCTTTATGATGAGTTTTGATTGTTTCTCATTCTGCACACTGACTTCAGTACTTCTGATACACAATTTCTTGTAAGTATCAGCCAGTTCTTCAAATGTCACCTCTTCATCACTAGTGTCACTTTCAGAGGTACAAACACCAGTTAGAGCAGTAACTAGTTTGGCAGATTCTTCTTCAGAATTACTTTCTGAATCATAGTCAGACCAAGTAACAGTCATTCCTTTCTTTTGTTTCTTAAGAAAGGTTGGACATTCAGCTCGAATATGCCCATATCCTTCACAACCATGGCATTGAATTCCTCTGCCTTGGTTTCCCTTCTCTTCTGACCTTGGTCTTCTGCTGGAACTGTCAATGTCAGAGGGAATGTTATGAACATTAGACCTTGACTTTGGATCTATTCTTTTGATGAGTTTGTTGAACTGTCTTCCAAGCATGGCTATAGCTTCTGAAATATTTTCTTCTTCATCCTCCTTGTTGTCAACATCAGTGTTGGATACAAGTGTTATGCTCTTGTTCTTCTTGTCACCATTTTCAGTGATCCCCGTCTCATAAGTCTGAAGAGACCCAATAAGTTCGTCCACTTTCAACTTGCTGATGTCCTGGGCTTCTTCTATGGCAGTTACCTTCATTGCAAATCTTTTGGGCAAGGATCTGATAATCTTTCTCACCAATTTTTCTTCTGCCATTTTTTCTCCCAGTGCTCCTGAGGTGTTGGCAATCTCCAAGATGTTCATGTGAAACTCGTGAATGGTTTCATCTTCCATCATTTTTAGATTCTCAAACTTGGTAGACAACATCTGAAGCCTTGACATTTTTACTTTGGAAGTGCCCTCATGAGTAGTTTTGAGAGTGTCCCAAACTTCCTTGGCCAGTTCATATTGATGTACTAGTCTGAAAATGTTTCTATCAATTCCATTGAATAAGGCATTTAAGGCTTTGGAATTTCCCAGGGCTAACTCATCTTCTTATTTACTCCAATCTTCCTCAGGCTTCAAACTGATTGTCCCATCTTTCTCAATTATGGTGGGATGGATCCATCCTTTGTCAGCAGCTCTCCAAGCCTTTTTGTCCAGAGATTTTAAGAAGGCAATCATATGAGGTTTCCAGTATTCATAATTAGTTCCATCCAGAATGGGTGGTCTATTTCCAAAAACTCCTTCTTTGTCCATAGTGCCAGAAAGTGATATCCCTAGATCTCACCCAGTAATACAGGCAGGGTGCCTGCTCTGATGCCAATTGAAATTCTGGCTACAGATACTCAATGTCACGTTCAATGTTATGACACCGTATCTGACTTTATATAAGACAGTAAATACAAAAACAGTAAATAACACAGTCAATTGTTTACCCAGTTCAGTGTGCAACAACACCTACTCTGGGGGCTACCAAGCCAGGGAGGAAATCCACTATAAGAGATATTAATTCAGGAATAAACCAACCAGTTTATCTCCTTCACTTAAGACCTACCCAATGCAACTTCAATCTAAGTACAACTTAAACCTGAGTTCCTACTCACTCCCCCTCAATCACAGCAATGATACATAAAACAATTTGACTAATGAATTGTTGAAGACACTCTTCAAAACATACACTTGATTATGCTTCACAGCTTTTTAATCAAGCAACACAAACACTCTTGCTTCACAGCTTTGAGTGATATACAAACCTAACTTGACTTTGCTTCACAGCTTTAGTCAAGAGACATACAAACACTTTTGCTTCAAAGCTTAAAGTGTTACACAACCCTTACAATTGAAACCTATTCCAAGTCACTTATCACAATGATAATTGCTTGGATTACAATAGTTAAAACTATACAGCTTCTAAATGATCTTCTGTCAAAAGGGTTACATTCCAAGACAGCAGCTCTGTTGAATATATAGCAGTTGCATCTTCAGTTAGGGTTTCCACAAAAAGCTAGGGTTAATTCCGTTTGACCTTAATACTAGGTCACAGGACTTTATCAACCAGGTTAGGGTTGAGCTAGGTTAGCCCAAAGAAAACGCAGGATTCTGTTCTGGAAAGACTGAGTCATTTTCCTGAAAAAACTCAGAATTACCCAAACTGCATAACTGTTAGTTCAGAACAGGATGTCTTAACATTTGTTATGACATCTGAGAGCCTGTCTACTGATTTAGGTAAATGTGATCTTTTTGCAAAATGCTCAGATACACACTTCTAAATAGCAGCACCTGTATGACAATATTTTTCTGCAAAGGTACCTAATAAATCTGTACCTAATAAACTAGAATGTTATGACATCAGTCATGACATTCATACACCTGGTTTTACCAAAAATGCATGCCAATACCTAAACAACTACAAAATGTATCACATGTGTTGGTGGACACCGTGTCTTCAATGAATGTTCTGTCGAAGTATGCACTAATGAGGATTGATTACTCTGATATGGAATTACGCTCTAGTGATTTGGTGGTGAAAGATTTTAATGAATCCGTGCGATCATTATTTGGTGAAGTGGACTTACCTATCAAGGTTGGCCCTCTTATTTTTACTACTACATTTTATGTAATGGATTCACAAAGTAGGGATAGTTACTTCTACCCTTCACCAAAAGCTCAAGTATCCTCTGGATGGTAAAACAATCACCGTTTATGGTGAAGAAGAGTACATTATGAGTCATCTGACTTCATTTTGTCACGTGGAAGTTGAAGGAGAAGTACATGAAACTCTTTTCCAAGAATTCGAAATAGTGTAGACGGTCAATATCCCACGATCTGAGCAAAAGAAGAAACCTGAGACTTCTATGTCTTCTTTTAAGGACGCTCAAGCATTAGTCGAGGTTGGTCACCCATAAGGTCGGGGTCAGGTTGTAGATGTTATTCCCAAATTCGACAAGTTCGGCTTGGGTTTCAATCTTTGAAAGCAGAGTGTAGCTCCCAAAGCTCTAAGTTTGTCTACTCTAGTGAAGTTCTCTAGTTCTGGTATTGTCCAAGATGGTTGCATGAATGCAATTGGTGATGATGGAGATAGCGACTACAACATTGATGATTTGATCTGCCCTAGTGTTCAAGGTTAAGACCTGAACAACTTGACTTTTGTGGATGTCATCCAAGTTACAACTGCTCAGGAGTAATTTTCTTGTTTTCTTTTATCATGTCATAATTCCTACGCTCTTCCCAATGCATAGTGAATCTTTGTGTAGGGCCACCATGTTTTCTTTTTCAAAAGTTTATCATTAAATAAAGGATGTTTTTACATACAAATAATGTGTTCCCTTTCTTTCTGTTTTTTTCCTCTAAATGGAAATGTTTACTTTTTCACACACTACCACTAAAGCATAAAAATATCACTCATGCAGAAGCACATCCATCCCGGATTCCATTAATAACGATTCTGCTATCGCTCATTATGAATTTGATAATCCTATCTACCAAGCCGAAGAAGAATGTGAGGAAGATTATGAACTACTTTAAGAGTTCGTAAGAATGTTAAAGCAAGAGGAAAAGGTTATCCATTCATACCAGGAATCTTTGGAGGTGATTGATTTAGGCACCGAAGGTGTAAAGAAAGAGGTCAAGATAGGGGCTGATATAGAGGAAAGTGTGAAGGCGAGACTGGTTAAAATTCTCTACGACTATGTTGATATATTTGCCTGGTCCTAAGAAGATATGCCTGGTCTGGACATAGATATAATTGTGCACAAGTTACCTCTCCGAGAAGACTGTCCTCCAATCAAACAGAAGCTTCAAAGAACTCATCCTGAGATTTCTAAGAAGATTAAAGAGGAAGTTTAAAAGCAGTTCGATGTCGGTTTCTTGAAAGTTATTTCTTATCCACCATGGATTGCCAATATTGTGCTGGTACAAAAGAAGGATGGAAAAGTCATAATGTATGTTGATTATAGGGACTTGAACAGAGCAAGCCCTAAAGATGATTCCCCGCTTCCCCATATTGACATTTTGTTGGACAATACTGCTCAATAAAAAGTGTTTTCCTTCATGGATGGCTTTTCTAATTACAATCAGATAAATATGGCTTCAGAAGACACAAATAAGACAACTTTCATTACACCGTGGGGAACATTCTGTTATAAGGTGATGCCTTTTGGTCTGAAGAATGTAGGGGCAACATATCAACGTGCTATGGTCACTATCTTTTATAACATGATGCATAAGGATATTGAAGTATATGTTGACGATATGATTTCCAAATCTCAGACAGAGGAAGAACATCTGGTCAATTTGCAGAAATTGTTTGAAAGACTGAGGAAATTCAGACTGAGGTTGAATCTGAACAAGTGCACCTTCAGGTTGAGATTCAGAAAGTTGTTGGGCTTTATCATAAGCGAGAAAGGTATTGAGCTTACTAAAGAAAGATTGTTTCTATATTTATCTCTCATTTTAGAGATACATGTGAACCATTGTTTAAATTGCTAAAGAAAGATCAAGCGGTCAGGTGGAATGAAAATTGTCAAAGAGAATTCGACAATGTAAAATAATACTTGCAGGAATCTTTGATCCTTATGCCTCCAGTGAAGGGAAGATTGTTAATCATGTATCTAACAGTTTTGGAAAATTACATGGGTTGCATGCTCGGTCAACATGACGAGACTGAAAAGAAAGAATATGCAATCTATTACTTAATTAAGAAGTTTACAGAGTGCGAGTCAAGGTACTCTTTGCTTGAAAAGATATGTTATGCACTTGCCTGGTCTTCCAAACGCCTGAGACAATATATGTTGACGCATACCACCTACTTAATATCAAAGATGGATCTTATCAAGTACATTTTTGAGAAGCCTTCTCTCACAAGCAAGGTAGCCCGTTGGTAATGATTTTGACTGAATACGACATCTAGTATACTACACAAAAAGCCATCAAGGGTAGTGTATTGGAAAACTATCTAGCCCACCAACCCGTGGATGATTATCATACGATGAAGTTTGAATTCCTAGATGAAGACATCATATATATCAGGGATTGCAACATTCCTGGAACAGAAGAAGGACTTAAACCAAGATCGTGATGGATGATGGTGTTTGATGGTGCCTTTAATGCTATGGTAAATGGTGTCGGAGTTGTTATTACTTTTCTTGGAGCCTTTCATATCCCGTTTTCAGCCACAATTTGTTTTGATTGCACTAACAACATGGCATAATATGATACTTGTATATATGGGGATTGAAGCCGCAATTGATTTGCGAATCAATTTTTGAAAGTTTATGGAGACTTAGCTCTTGTGATTAGCCTGATTAATGGAGATTGAGAGACTCGTCACCCAAATATGATCCCCTACAGAGAGCATGTTATGAAGTTGATTTCGTACTTCGAGGAGATCACATTTGAACACATCTCAATGGAAGAAAACAATCTTGCAGATGCTTTGGCCACTCTGTCATCCATGTTTAAAGTAAAGTGGGATAATGAAGCGCCTTGGATCACTATCATGAGATTGGATGATCCAGCATTTTGCTTTGAAGTTGAAGTGGAAGTGGATGGTAAACCATGGTTTATCGGTATCAAAAGGTACCTTGAGACTCAAGAGTATCCTAAAGATGTGTCTTTAACTGACATAAAGTTTTTAAGAAGGTTGTCAGTCAAGTTTTTCCTCAGCAATGGTGTGTTGTGTAACGCCCGTTTATTTAATTAATTATTTAAATAAATTGTTTTTGGATTATTTGTTGAAAAGTTGTGAGATGTTGAGAATTGTTGGTATAAGTTGTTAGATTATTATTAATTAAGTAATTAGTTGATTAATAATAATAATAATATTGGAATTAATAGAATAATTATGTTGGGACTATTTTATTGGTTGGATGTAATAAAGTGGGGGTGTGAAAGTTAAGCTGAATTGGACTAATGATATAAGGTTAAGCTGATACAAGGATTGGATTTAGTTGGTGATTAAGGGTTTGTACGCTGGCCGTAGGATCTGCACGGAGGAAGGAGCAAGTTGCCCGGTGTCGAGCAGAGCAAAACAAGGGTTACGGCCAGAGCTTTGGTTGAGCGAACTACAATCCCGGTAAGGGTGGGATTCTGACCTTATAATGGGATTTATGATGTGTATCATATGGGAATTGGTCGTTTGTATGACTGTGTGCGTTGATGTTTCTAGATTTGTTATCGAAGTTTCCTGTTTCTCTATGTTGTGATCGTTTTGGGAGTTACCGTACGGCTGTTGTAATGAAACTTTTTTAGGAAGTTGCCTGGTTGTTATGTTATGGGCGATTTGAGTGGTCTGTATCATTGCCTGGTAGAATCGATGACTAAGTTAGTATAGTTTATCACTGGGTGGTGTGGTCGTTATAATGTTGTGGTGTTCCAAGAAGTTGGCAGGAAATTAGTAAATTATTGTTATGGTCGTTATGATGTCGTGTTGTTCTGTGTTGTTGGCCGAACTAGTGGTCGAGGAGGATGCTGATGGTGTTAGGTGTTGAGCGGCGTTTAGGCTGCAAAGTGTGTCTGGGAATATATATGTTAGATATCGAGCGACATTAGGCTGCGAGGCGTACCGAGGAGCACGGTACTGCTGTCGAGCAGAACAAAGTTGCAGGTTGGCCTGAGGAGTATAAGTTAGTTGTTGGTTGATGTGTAAGTTATTATGAGTTGAGAAATTACAGGTTAATGATTTATGTTGAGATGCCTCTAATGATGGGCAGATATTAAGTTGAAGGCTTATGGTCAACATTAATTTATTTTGTTTTATGTTGAATTATTATTAAGTTGTAGGCGTATGCCAATGTTGTTGTGTTGTTGTGTTTGTTGCTGTGAATTTTATTGATAATGCGAAGTTGGAAGGAATTTTAAATGACGATGGATTACCTTTATATACTGGTAATAATGGTGATATAGGCTTATACCTTGCGATGAATGATGATTATTATGAGCATGTGATAGTGCATTCATTGAGTCACATACATTTGCATATTTTGCAACAGCCTGGACTGGCAAACTATGATGGAGGCTTATGCCTTGTTGATGTCTCTATTAATTAGAAATTTCTAAGATGGGAGTTCTGCTCCATTTTTAAGTTTGGAGTTCTGCTTCGTTTTTAAGTTGGGAGTTCTGCTATGTTTTTATATTGGGAGTTATGCTCCGTTTTTAAGATGGGAGTTCTGCTCCATTGGTACCACATGCATATGCATAATAACAAGTTGCATTTCATGTTGTAGATTGAGTTGTCGTGTTGATGAATTAAGTATTATGTTTCGTTGATGTTTTGTTGTGATTGATGTTGTTTAAAGTTGTGAAGTGGTGATTTTGCATAGACTAATTATAATGTAATATTTATCATACATTCGATTATATTGTTCGATATCTCACCCCTTCTGTTTGAATGTTTCCCACTGTTGGTAACATGCAGGTAATCAAGAGTGAAGGCGGTTTACCTTCAGTAGTTCAAATCAGTGTCATTGTTCTGATACGTAACACTCGGGAGGATGAACGCTTGCTAGTTTATTGTTGTTATTATTTCAGTTGTTGAACTCTATGTTGTTTTTAGTTGAATGCTTGTTATTTGAAGATGTTGGACAAAGATGATATATTCATTCCGCTACGAAGTTATGAAAGTTGTTGATTTTAAAAAGATTAATTTATGTTTTTTGTTGGTTCATCCAAGTTAATGTGTTATGTATCTGCAATGAATCCCATTGTGTTAAGTTGAAATTTGTAGCATCCTAATTCGGTTGTCGAATTTTATAACTCTGATTTGCATATATAATTGTCGGGTAGAATTGGGGTGTTGCAAAGTTGGTATTAGATCAAGTCGGTCCGTCCGACCAAGTTGTCGAGTCGTACTTGTCTAACAATTGAGTTTTGTTACCTTGAGTTATAATTGTTGTTTATGTTGTAGAGATAAGTTGAGATGGCTGGAAGGAATCATGTTGCACTTGCTACTGCTTTAGAAGCAATGGTGCATGCTATGGAGAATCAGTCGAACACTGATAGGAATGCTGGATCTCGTAGTTTGGCGACTTTCCAGAGGGAGAATCCGCCTACCTTCAAGGGTAAGTATGATCCTGACGGATCATTGGATTGGCTGAAAGAGGTTGAGAGGATCTTTCATGTGATGCACTGCATTCCAGCGCAGAAGGTTCGATATGGTACTCATATGCTAGCAGTCGAAGCTGATGTCTGGTGGCTAGAGACGTGTCAGAGGTTGGAAGCTACAAGTGAAAATGTCACTTGGGCTGTGTTCCGTAGGGAATTTATGAGGAAGTATTCCCTGAAGGCTTTCGTGGTAAGAAGGAATTTGAGTTCCTTGAACTAAAGCAAGGAAGTATGTCGGTTGTTGAGTATGCTGCAAAGCTTGTGGAGTTGGCTAAGTTTTATCCGCACTATAGCGAGGCGAATGCTGAGTTTTTGAAGTGTATCATATTTGAGAATGGGTTTCACCCAGAGATCAAGAAGGTAGTTGGATACCAGAAGATTCGTGTCTTTGCTGATTTGGTTGATAGTTGCAGTACTTATGAAGAAGATAATAATGCTCATTATAAGATTATCAGTGAGAAGAGGGTTAAGCACCAATAGAATCGTGGTAAGCCTTATAATGCCCCAGCTGGTACAGGTAAACAGAAAGTTGCTTAGGGTCAGAGAACTAGTGGGGGAGATGCTCCTGTTGGTGTGGTTTGTTTCAAATGTGGAAAACCTGGTCATAAGAGCAATGTGTGTACTGCTGAGGTGAAGAGGTGTTTCCGTTGTGGTAAGACTGGACATGTTGCATCTGAGTGCAAGCATAAGGAGGTGATTTTCTTCAATTGTGGTGAAAAAGGAAACATTGGTAGTCAGTGTCAGAAACCAAAGAAGGAACAAACCAGTGGAAAAGTGTTCGCTTTGGCTGAAAATCAGATGGCTAGTGAGGACAGACTCATCAGAGGTACATGTTTCATTAATAGTACTCCTTTAATTACTATTATTGATATTGGTGCTACTCATTGTTTTATTGCTACTGACTGTGTTGAAATATTGGGTCTTATGTTCTCTTCTATGAATGGAGAGATGTTCGTCGATACTCTAGCCAAGGGGTCGGTGACTACTTCTTTTGTGTGTTTATGAAGATATCACTTGAAAAGGGTAATAATTATTGTAAATGGTAATAATTATTGTAAAGGGTAATAAATGTTGTAAGAATCTTTCAAAGAATTATCTTTATCATCAAAGTACAACCAAACTCAATAACAAACTATCTCCCATAACATAGAGACTACCATTCATCGGAGTAAAAACATCTTCTTTGGCATTAACAGACTTACTGGGGAAGTACAAGTTGCTCATATAAAGAGACTGCCATTTGTTGTTACAAAAAGGATTACGATAACACTGCTGGGAAATGAATCTTGATTTTGTGGGGAAATACCAACATATTTTTGCTGAGGGGATAAAGTCTTCACGTGCAAAATATTTGCACATTCTCAATCCAGGGCTCACAGCCTATAGGGATCAAAATAATTTGCTGTCGGGACCAAAAATTTAAACCAGGAACAAACCGGAGTGAAACAGTCAACCAAGACGCCATCCAATGAGGAATAAACTCAAATGAGGACTAAATTCCATCCAGATAATAAGCTAGGTATGAATGCTAAAGAAAAATTCTTCCACGAGGGATAACTCAGTGGGGAGATTGAAAGGATATACACTTTTGCTTAAAGTTTACACTCTATTGGAGAGAGGATAACATAACTCTGCAAAGAGGATAATATCCAACAAAAACATCAATGAGTGCAAATGAACCACGAGTTTAATTCAGTTGTGCATGATGTATGTATGAATGTATGAATGCTATCATGTATATGCTGACAAAACAGACATAATGCACTGGGGATAACCAGAAAAAATAAACTTGGGAAAGGAAAACACTCGGCTAAATCACATCCAAGATGAAGATTCTATAAGAGAGTAAGCATCAACTAAGGAAACAAAGTCCTAATTCACGACTTAACTTCATTGGGAAGAAACATGGTTTGAAAAATAATTAAAGCAAAACCTGATAGCAATAAACCAATACAGTTGCATGGATATAACACCCTCATCCAGGCTTCACCGGGGAATATTATACATACTTTGCTAGGGAAGATAATCCCACATCGTCTAGACTTCAATTGGGAATTATGTACTGACTTCACTAGGGAATATGGAACCACGCATGCCAAGGGGAACCAAAATAGATTCTTCAATATCAAGAGTAGTGGTTGTGCTAACTTCTTGGGGGAAAATCTATGAAACTTCACGGGGACTACAAATTTAGAGGGAAGCATCATCTTCGATTCATCTGGGGAATTAAGAAGTTAACATTGTTGTACCCCAATTTTTGCCCCTAAGATTCCTCTATCATCTCATACCATAACAATACAACAAGATCATACACTAGGGTTTGGCTCTTATCCTTACCTTTAGCTTTGCTCATGGGGAATCACTAAGCACCTTGACTTGTACTTTTGTGATCATATATGATTTGTATTTATTAACCTTTTAACTAATAAATATAATAAATGTTTTCCCTAATTAATGTTGTTATAGGTGAAAGCATAATGCATTCCATCAATTTGATCTACAGGTTCATGAGTCTATTGCCATGCCTTCTTCAACAAAGCTTCATTGAGATTCAAGCTTCATCATTGAAGATGCTTTGAGGTAATATCATGAAAAAGTCTATTATGAATCATCATGCCTCAAGTTGTCAAAGCTAGTTCAAAGATACACGAGTTGATTGAAGAAGTTTGACCTAATTGGACAAGTTTTTGATTTCTTGGTCACAAGTGCATATTTCCCTCAATTCTCAATATTTGGAAGTGGTTATGGTTTCTTTGGTTCCTAATTATAATCCTCAACAACTTCTACTTACATGACAAAAGTATTTATGCAAGGAGGCTTGTCAAAATTGAAAAGGGTTTCCAAGGCATTTTGTTTCTCTAGGGTCTATGGTTTTTAACTTCTAAGGGCTATATCCTACTCATATTTTGGTATTTTTGAGTAATTACAAAAACATGCTTCTCCCCAAAGGGTTATCAACAATTCACTTCAATAGTTTAATTAAAATTTTGTGTGGAAGATACCTAATGATGAAGAAAGATTACAAGTCCTCTAGATAATCCATCAAATTCCCTTAAGTGAATTCAAAAGATCATAAATTGGTCAATTTTTATCTCATTGATCCCATTCTTTTTCCATAATGATCTTGAATATGTGAAATTCAACTCTTCTTTTATCTGCAAAGTTTGAAAGTGGATGGAAGATTCCTTAAGGATGCAAAAGATTATAGGTCATTTTATGAATTTTCGCCAACTTCAACAAGTCATAACTTTCTCATTTTTTGGAGATTTTAAATAGTTCAAGTCTCAAAATGTCATTCAAGAGATCTACTTTATTCCATCTTTTTTGGTCAAGAGCAAATTTCAAATGGAAGGCCTTGTTTGGATGAAAGACATTATAAGTCATTTTTTGAAGAAAAATTTAGAATTTTTTTAAGTACAAAAGTCAACCTCTTTTTCTCAACTTTGACTCATCACAATTTTCAGCTCAAGCATCCATTCTTTTCACATTATAAATATTGTGATCTCATCTTTCTAAAGCTTCAAGAATAATGTCCTAAGACTCATTGAGCTGAGAATGCCATTGATTCAAAAATGGTACCTTGAAACTGAAGTTTCACTTCAAGTCAGAATTTGAAATTCATGTTGTGGCATCTAAACATCAAATTAGCATGTGTTTTTGGTCTAAACATGTCTAACCAACTCTCCAAAGTGGATTAGAACCTTGAAACGAAAGGATTGGATCAGTTTTGATTCTAAACAGGTCACACCTTACTCGTGTATTAGGTTCACACGAATTCCATCTAAATCTCATCATCTCACACACTTGAGCATTCAATCATCTTCCCTATAAATAGAGGATCATACCTCATTCATTTTCGCAAGCTTACAGAGCCAGAATCCCCCTTCCAAACTTCTTCTTGAACCCAATTTTCTGCAACTTTGAATTTGCTTTTACAGCTTTCCTCAATCCATTTTCTTTTGTCAATTCACCATCCTTGAACTTCACTAAAGCTAATAGAAGAAGAAACAAGTTTTAAGACTTCCTAAATCGTGCTAGTCAAGTCAATTTTCAGAGCTCTGCATTTGAACTTCAATAGGTATATTCCTTCACCAATTCTCTCAAACTTTGATACTGTTATGAAGCTCTCATCATCCTGATTCTAGTCGCAACATTATTTTCAACTGAAAGTGTGTTTTAACCATGAAATTTCAAATCCCTTTTCAAATATTCCCTTCCAAAATGACTGAGCTACACCTTATATAAATTTTTCGCGAGGGTACCATTGGAATCGTCATGAAGAGACGAAGCGAATGGTACCGGTCTCGAGCTCAAATTTTACCATTTCAGGGACCTGCAAATCTCGTGGCTGGAGGTTGAAGATGACCAACATATCATCTTTCAACCAATGATAGCGTGTCATGCTTTTTTTTCAAATCTAATTTAATTAATGATTATGTGTTTTATTCACTAAAGACCATGGTATGCACAACGCGTCTGATCTATTGGATTAGCTTACTAACGCGTTTTGACTCTCATCCAATGGTCTACATTTTTTGTCTTTATTTTATTTTCTGATTTTTATATTTTATTTGTTTTAAACTTCAAAAATTCATAAAAAATCAATTCTAACTTCAAAAAATCTGAAAAATTATGAAAAGTACTTTTGATTTTTGACTTTCTGATTATTATTTTTTAACAATTTTATTTTATGTTTTGATATTTTTTTATAATTTTTCACTTTATTTGAATTGTTTTAAATGTTTAAAAATATTTTTCTTGATTTTTTAGTTCTGAAAAAAATATGGAAGGATCCAATGACCTCTTGACAAATATTGGTGACCTCATATTATTTTTATTTCTGACTTTACTATTTTTCACAATTTTTGGTTTATTTTTCCTATTTCTTTTAATTTTAAAAATATTTTATGACTTTAAAAAATTAGCAAAAATTTTATATAAATATTTGAGCTCATTTCTGATTTTTCTTTGGTCTTATTTGATTTTTCTTGGATGTTTTGAACATAGTTGCTATTTTCTACTTTATTTCCATTTTTAAACCATTTTAAAAAAATAGTTTTCTTTAATTTTTTAATATATTTTATCTTGTATATATTCTGGCTGATCTTGGACTATGAGATTTTGATCATGAGCTTTATTAACATCATTGGATTCATGGTGTTGAGTTTAACTCCACAAAAAATGAATGAATGATTTTAATAATAGCTCGATTAAATTTTTGGTTCAAATGTGGTTTAATTCTTACCGCATCCCTCTTCATCTTATCCCCTTCTTATTGTACTAAATGTTATTGAAGAATAATTTACATATCATTTCTCAAAACAAATAGTACATAGATTGGTATTGATCGGCCTTAAAATAGGTGCGACTTCTATATAAGTCCACTTACGATTGCTTAACATAGCGCTAAATTTTGTCTCGATTCGAGAAATGATCATTTGTGGCCCAAACCCATATTTTAAGATCCAAGTATACTAATTTGAATCCTTTGATCCAATAACCTTGAGATTCATTGTTAGGAGACTTTGGTCTTATCAATCCTCTAATGAATCTTCATAAGCTTTGGTCAAAGTGAATCACTTAAACATCGTTGTTCATTTATTGTTGCCATGAGAATTTTAAATGGATAATATAATTTACAAAAAGTAAATGAAACTTGTTGTTGAGAGGCTTTGATTTTATCAATCTTATAATGAGTTTCAAATGCAAGTTTCAAGATGGTCATTCACTAACCTCTAATTCCTAACAATTGACTTTATTTTGTGCCTTTACTTTATGGTCTTTACTTTAAGAACATTTATTTTAGCATTTACATTTCATGTTATTTTCATCTTTGCTCGTTTGAGCATTTACTTTTATGTCATTTTTATTTTGCTCACTTGAGCTTTTCATTTATTTTTGAACATACTTAATAATCAACTTGAACCATAAAAAACTTTAATGTTGCTTGTACTACTTGGTTACTATCCTTGGCATTATGGATATTATGGACTTCTTGGACTTAGGATTAGAAGCCTTGAACTACCTTGAGACCTTGTGACCTCAACTGTAATTTTGTCTGGAGCTCTTGGGGTTTACCTGAAGACATTGGGTTGTTTGTTTACTTTGTGTGCAGGTTATTTTGATTACATGCTTTGTCTGTGATTGGGAATTCATCTGTATACAGCCGTTACTCTACCCAATTTTTATGAAGACTTAATACAATTGAAGTTTGGTTTTCTTAATAAGTTTATTATCATTGCTTGTTTGGTTTTAAATCCAAAGGATGGGAATTTTATATTGACTCATTGTGTCAAGTGTTGGCTTCTTGTTGGTTAGAAGGTTCTTTTCCCTAGATTTTACCTTATGCTTTAGGATAGTTCCTTCATCTCCTCCCATCTTCTTTAATTTCAAAAATCTTCTCCCACCTTTTGAAAAATCTTCTTGTTTTTAAACTTGAATCACTTTCGTAATAAACTTGGACTTAGGTCCATGCATTTTCAAAAAAACATCTTCTTCATCAAACCTTAATCAATTTAATAATACTTTGAGATTTTTGTGAGAAGTCTAAAAGTTATGTAATCTCATTCAAACCATTTTGCCACTTTGGCTTTTTACTTTAGAATTTTCTCAAAAGATTAGCCTCTTGTCAATCCTTGTAGTGATACGAACTAATATACTTCTAGGACATGTAGTGAAGTTAGATGTTTTCCACTTGGGTGTTGAGTAAGGCTCTTGTTGATTTTAAAATCCAATTCGTATCATCCACTTTGAGATGACGGAAATTCTCCTTTCTCATAATTGTGGGTAGTAAGTATGTTTTCCACTCGGATAAGACGATGATGTCTCGTCTCTTAAAAGAAACCAACACACTTGTGTTTTAAAATTTTATAAAGGTGAACTACGTGTACCATGATCCCCTATTTCACGGAAGGTGGTATGTAGGCACTAAAGGTTCGCAACCGCGGTGGGTTCAAAAAACATAAAAAATATACTTCTTTTCTCATCCCCACAATCTGTATTTTTGTACAACATTTCATAGCCAAAATACATAAATTTACAAAGAGGTTCTTGTGGAGTACCTTAGATGTTTAGGGTGCTACTACCTTCCCTTTGCATAACCAACCCCCAAACTTATATTCTCTCCCCCTCTTTTTTGGGTTATTCGCTCTTTTCTCATTCCTTTGGAAACAATAGAGCGTGGGGGTTATTTTTATTTTGATCTATGTGAGTCAAGTCAATCCAATGGCTTTGTCTCAATATTTCTACCGCTACAGAAAAAATGGTGACTTAACTGGGGAAAGATTGACCTATTGATGGTCCATCGCTAAGTGGGTTGAGCCTATCTTTGTTTATTTGTGTATATGTTATTATTTGTTGTATATTATGTGTTGTATATATGTTTGTCCGGATTTTACTGGTTTTCATGGTGCTTGGTGATTTCTCATATGTCCTATACCCGTACTTAGGCAAACTTGAGATAGGACGGGCGGTATAGTCATGTTAACTTTGAGGGAGTAATCCCAAAAAAGGAGACATGAGATCCCCCACTTAGTGGAAGCCCGTTTAACTGTAGTGTCGTTTACAAAGTAATCAGGAAGACACACTATTTTCGACCTGGGAGCCTGCTGAAATTGAGCATCGTAGAACCTTTAAACCATCTTAGCCTTTTAGGTGTAGTGAAGAAGCTATGACGAAGTAATCTGAAAATGGTTGTCACGTGATACTGCGCTCGAACGAGTTTTTCTTGAGAATATTGCTAATTACCAAGTCAATCGGGAAGTTGGTAATATCAGAAAGAAGGATGTATACTATGGGAAACTCTAGAACCTTATTCCGCAGGTGATAAGTTTTTAGACCATACCTTATGGGTATTACCTTCGACCTCATGCTCGTGACGTTGAACCTATGAACCCTATGTTTGTGATCTTGTGTGTGATTGTTGCATCATGCATTCATGCACCCATGAGCATCTTCTAAAAAAACATTCTATTTCAAGGGACTTAAAAGTTGACTCGTTGTGTATATCTCAAGTATTTTTTTACCATGGATTCTAGAAAAAGAAAGACCGGGAAGTACAGTTTCAAAAATCCCAAGATAGATGAGTTGATGAGTCTAATTCTTGAGATTGAGAGTTCTACATATTTTCAGAGGAAGTATGGGTCTATCATTTCTCTTATGATGCTCAGGATGAAGTAGGGTATTCTCTCGACTTTGGTCCAGTCCTATGATCCGATGTATCGATTCTTTACTTTCCATGATTATCAGTTGATGCCTACATTAAAAGAGTATTCTTATCTATTGGGTTTACCTATTATCGATCATGTTCCTTTTACTGGTTTGGAGGGGGAGCCAAAACCCCATGAGATGGCGGCTTTGATCCATTTGGGAAAGTCTAAGGTTGAAGCCCACATGACTACCAAAGGAGGGATTAGAGGATTTCCTGCAAAATTATTATTGGAGAAAGCTCACTACTTTGCTAGGATGACGAATACGGTTTCTTTTGAAGCCATCTTTGCTCTACTTACTTATGGATTGTTCTTATTTCCCAATGTCGACAAATTTGTGGATATCAATGTCATCAGGATCTTTATGATTGGGAACCCAGACCCTACAATATTTGGTGATGCTTATTACTCTATTCATCTTCGGAATTCTTATCATGGAGGGATGATCATTTGTTGCACGCCTTTGTTGTATCAGTGGTTTATTTCTCCCGTACCTCGGTCTGATGCTTTCTGGGATGTCAGGAAAGAACCTCGTTGGGCTCCGAAGATTATGGCCCTCACTCATTCAGATATTGTTTGGTATCATCAGGCTTACCATGATGTGGAGATTGTCGATAGTTATGTCATTTTTCCCAATGTACCTCTTCTTGGTACAAAGGGAGGAATTAACTACAACCCCATTCTTGCACGACTAGAGCTTGGATATTCGATGAGGGATAAGCCAAATAGTATTCATCTGAGTGGATTCTTCCTTAAAGAGGGAGAATTTCATAAGGAAGATAAAGAGGAGATTGAAAAGGCTTGGCATCATATTCATAGGAAGGGTAGGAAGGACATGGGGCCTAGAGGGGCTATCTCTTTGGAGCCTTATCTTCAGTGGGTACAAGAAAGAGCTATCCAGTTGAAGATGTCGTATTCCCATGAAGCACCCATGCCCGATATGTTTGTAAAGACCACTACTCCCTTATTAGATGATATGGAAGAGCTTTAGCTTGCCCTAGTCAGGATGCAACAGGAAAAGGAGGCTTGGAAGAATAAATGCCAGACTTTAGAAGTGTCCTACTGAGCAAACTTGAAGGAGAAATATGATATGATTGAGATTTTCGAGATTCGTAATGTAGAGATGATAGAGAGGCAAGAGGATTTATTTTCCCCCAGGGCTCAGTCATGACCTAGTTGTTCACTTATCGACTCTGGTGATTGGAAAGAGGTTGCCAACCGGTACGCCGAAGAGAACAAGCGGCTGAAGGCTCAAATTGAAAGACTCACATGGAAGTGTTAGTGTGTGGAGTGATCTTTATCAGCTTTGCTTTCTCAGGATATAAGATTTCTATATTATCTTGTACTTGGTATTATTGAAACTTGTACCAAAAGTTGTAATTTGTTTTGAAGTTATTATATTTTCAGTATTTCAAGTAATTTAATATTTGCAAATTGTCTATAAATCTTTGAGTTCCTTGAAATAATAAAGTAAATCATGTGTATTTCATATCATGCATCATATTATACATACTTCTTGCATTTTTATTCATATCAAGGTGTCTTACTGAGCTTTTTTACTTCATTCAACAAGTTGTCTCATCAGTACAATACTCTGGCCAACTTCAGAAGGAAGATGGATAATCTAGAACAAGAGAATAGCAAGTTGTGCGAAGAAGTTTTTGCTCTGAAGGCCGGTATGGAAAATCTCACCGCTTTGATGGAATCATTGGTGGCTTCTCAGAATCAGCCACCACTTGCTCAACCTCAACAGACAGCGGTTACTTCCGAAGCTCCGACACTTCCTATTTTTTATGCTCCAACCACTATTGTTCAAAATCGTATGCCTCAGGGTTATCTGTGGGGAATTCCAGAGAAATTCGTACCAGGAGGTAATAATCAAGATGCTGAAGTTGCTCCACTTGATCAGGCTGCTACTGCTCTTTCACCTCCTATGGTGCATATTAATCCTGCTTCTAGAAATGAGATTCACTATGCTACACCTCCCTCGGTGAATGTTGTACCATTTGCTAATGACGAAGTTAGTCTCCCTATTCCTCCACCAAGTGAAATCTTATGTTTCTATGACCAAATGGATGATTTTCAAGATTAGTTTGATAATATGCAGAAAGAGTTGAAGGCCCTTAGAGGAAAATTACTGTTTGAGCAGAATGTGAATGATCTGTGTTTGGTTCCAAATGTGAAAATACTTGCGAAATTCAAAGTACCAGAATTCGAGAAGTACAAGGGAAATACTTACCCTCGTGCTCACCTTGTGATGTATGTGAGGAGAATGTCTACTCATACCGATGATCAACGCCTGTTGATTCACTTCTTTCAAGACAGTTTGACTGGTGCAGTGTTGAAATGGTACATGAGCCTGAATAATGCCTACATTCATAATTTTAACAACTCGGGTGAAGCGTTTATTAGACAATACAAATACAATATGGACATGGCGCCTGACCGTGATTAACTCAGGGCCATGGTCCAGAAGGACAAGGAGTCATTTAAGGAATATGCACAGAGATGGCATGAAGTAGCCGTCCGGGTGATTCCTCCAATGGAAGAAAAAGAAATGATGAAGATTTTTCTGAAGACTTTAGGTGAATTCTATTATGAAAGAATGGTGACGAGTGCACCAAGTGATTTTTCCGAGATGGTGGCAATGGGCATTCGTTTGGAAGAAGCTGTAAGAGAAGGTCGGTTAACAAGAAGTGAAAATTTCGGCAGTGTGAAAAAGCCATCATACGAGTTTGCTAAAAATAAAGAATGAGAGAAGAATGTTTTTATTCAAGATAGAAGGATTAATCCTCCTAGAAGAAATCATCATCCCCATCAACAGGTTGCTTCGGTAACTCCAGTTGTTAATACAACTCCAATAACAATCGCTTATCAAAGACCAGCCCCTCAAGGAAATCAAGGTAAAAATCATAGGAGAGAGGATTTTGACTCTATCCCCATGAGTTATGCAAAATTACTCCCAACATTGATTCAAAAAGAGTTGGTCCAGACTAGGCCACCCCCACTATACCATCACCTTTACCTTGGTATTATAAGGCAGATCATACGTGCGCTTTTTATCAGGGAGCACCAGGGTGCAATGTGGAAAACTGTTATCCTATGAAATATGAGGTACAAAAATGGTAAGATATGGCCTTTGTCATTTAAGGATGTCAGCCCTAATGTAAAAGATAATCATTTTCCAAAGCATGTAGGAACAAATCTTGTCAACATGGTTGCTGGTTGTCCTGGGGATTTTTGGATTTATGATAACAACTTGGGCAGAGGAGACTTGGTAAAGATGCACGCTGATCTCTGTGAGTTAAGTTATCATACACATGACCATGCTGGTTGTGGTATCTGCAGTACTGATATACAAGGGTGTGATAAGATAAAGGTTGATTTGCAGGAAATGATGGATGAAGGCCTCATCCATATAATCTGGCCTAGGGAAGAATACGAGGAAGAAGTGAACATGGTCTTTGGGTGTCCTGGAGAGTTCATGATATTTGATGTGAACCATATGAATGATGACTTGGTGCAACCTCATGCTACCTTCTACCACATGGAAGGCCAGGTAGAACACCACAATGGATCTTTCCAAGTTTGCTGCAGAGATTCTTGAGGTTATTCGTTTGTGAAAAGAGGTATTCAGTTGTTATTGGATAATGGCACTATCAAGGTTTCAGGCCAAAGAGATGATTACCATGATTTCAATGTCATTAAAGATTGCTTAACTGAGACCGAGTCAGATGATGAATATGCTTCTGCATATGAATTCTTTTCCTCAGACGAAGATATGTTCTCTAGTGATGATTCTGTGATGACCAAATATTCTGAAGAAGGGGTGAACGTAATTGTGCCTTGTTTCAATGATTCCACCCCTGTCGAGATTGAATACTGTAGCAAGCCAGTTGTTGCTCCAGTAGTGATTTGCTTGTCGGGTCCTGTTCCTTACAAATCAGATAAAGTCGTACCGTACAAATACAATGCTACAATTTTAGAGGATGGTGTGGAAGTTCCTATCCAACCTTTGTCTAATGTTGAGAATATTGCTAAGGCCAATAGAGTGACCCGCAGTGGTCGTGTGTTCGCTCTTGTTATTCGAGGGAATGTCAGTGCCGATAAGAAGGTTGTCGAAAGTGTTGAAACTAGGAAACCAGTATGGGAGTCCAGTGGTGATACACTGGAGAAGGAGTTGGATGATATATTAAAGATTATCAAAATGAGCGACTACAAAATTGTAGATCAATTATTGTATACTCCTTCAAAGATATCAATTCTAGCCTTACTGATGAATTCTTCTACTCATAGATTATCTCTAATAAGAGTGTTGGATCAAGCCTTCATGGAAAGTGATATTCCATTAGACCAATTCAGAAATGTGGTAGGTAATATTATATCTTGTAATAACCTAAGCTTTTGGGATGACTAATTTTCTGACAAAGGAAGAAATCACAATCTGGCTCTCCACATATCCATGAACTGTAAGAACGATTCATTGTCAAATGTGTTGGTTGATAATGGGTCCGCCTTAAATGTTATACCAAGGAGCAAGCTAATGAAGCTGAAGTATCAAAGAGCTCCCATGCACCCAAGTCACATTATTGTAAAGGCTTTTGATGGATCAAGGAAGTCTGTTATTGGGGAAGTAGATCTGCCTATTCACATAGGCCCACACTTGTTCCATATTACTTCCAAGTCATGGATATTGTACTCTCATATATCTGCATACTGGGATGGCCATGATACATGAGGCTGGGGATATCACCTCAATTCAATACCAAAATTTGAAGTTCATGCATGAAGGAAAGGTGGTTATCATAAATGGAGAGCAAGCTTTATTAATATCTCATTTATGCTCTTTCAGTGTTGTGGAAGAGGATGAAGCTGTTGTTGGAACTCAGTTCCAAGCTTTATCCATTGATAATATCAGAGGGAATGAGAATTCTATGGCTTCATTCAAAGATGCTCAGAAGGTTGTGCGTGATGGACCTAGTAAAGTATGGGGAAGATTGTTGACCCGCCAGTGGACAAGAGCAGGGTTGGTTTGGGATTTCCTACGAAGAACGGTAAAGGTGAGAACTTGAAGGCGAAGACTACTTTAGGCAAGTATCAGGGTATTTTCCACAGTGGAGGATACCGTCATCCAACTATTTATGGGATCAATGCCATTGTGGAGGATGGAGATGAGCAGGAGATGCCAAATTATGTGACGCCAGGAGTCAGAGTCCAGAACTGGGTCACTATTGATGTTCCTTCTTGCATCCTTGTCTCAAAGTAATTTGTTTTTGCTAATCTTTGCAAAAAGCTTTCACTCTGCACAAGGTGAAAGTTAATTTTGTATAGGCTTATCTGTTTGCTTTGCTCATTAAAATTATAAATAAAAGTTGTCTCTGATTCTCAGATTGTGTTTTTATTTTCTGCTTTTTCTTGGAAAAATGGTAATAAAAAAAGCCCTTTCGGAATAAATAATAGCTAAAAAAAAATCTGCATGATCACTTGATATATATGTCAGTTTCTAAAAGCAATCATAAATCATATGTGCAGATTAATTAAAAAACTTGTTGAATACAATGACCCTGCACCCTCTTCCGACTTTTAATATCATGTGTATGGGGCCAAAGAAGAAGAATATGTTGAGATTCCAGAAGAGGTTTCACGATTGCTCGAGTGCGAGGAAAATGCCATTCAGCCATATAAAGAATCGTTGGAGATAATGAATTTATGTTCAGAGGAAGAGCCAAAGAAAGTCAAGATTGGAGCATTGTTGCATCCCGATATGAAGAGGAGATTGACTAAATTGTTGAAAGAGTATGTGGACATCTTTGCTTGGTCATGTCGAGATATGCTTGATTTGGATACTGATATTGTGGAGCATCATTTGCCGTTGAAGCCAGAGTGCCTGCCAGTTAAGCATAAATTACGAAGAACTCACCCTGATATGGCAGTAAAGATTAATGAAGAAGTTTTAAAGAATATTAATGTTGGTTTTCTTGTGACATTAATGTATCCTCAGTGGATTGTCAATATTGTCCCTTTACCAAAGAAAGAATGAAAAGTTCGCATGTGCGTTGATTATGGAGATCTAAATAAAGCTAGTCCAAAAGATGATTTTCCATTTCCACATATTGATATGTTGGTTGATAGTACAACAAAATTCAAAGTATTCTCGTTCATGGCCGGATTTTTCGGATATAATCAAATTAGAATGGCAACTGAGGACATGTAAAAAACAACATTTATCACACCCTGGGAACATTCTGTTACAGAGTGATGCCCTTCGGGTTGAAGAACACTAGTTCAACATACTAGAGGGATATGAAAACCCTATTCCATGATTTGATACACAAGGAAATTGAGGAATATGTTGATGATATGATTTCCAAATCACAGACCGAAGAAGGGCATGTAGAAGATTTATTGAAGTTGTTTCAGTTTTTGAGGAAGTATCATCTCCGCTTGAATCTAAATAAATGAACCTTCAGTGTCCGACCAGGGAAATTCCTAGTGTTGTACCCCAATTTTTGCCCCTAAGATCTCTTCATCATACCATATTCATTCAATCACAACAAGGTCACATTAGGGCTTTTGGTTCTCCTCCCAATCTTTAGCTTTTCTCTTTGAGGAATTACGAAGCACCTTAACTTGTTTTTCTTTTGTGATTATGCATGGTTTGTTTTGACTTTTCCTTTTAATTAAAAAAATGCAATGTTTATTTGTATTACTTGTTAATAATGTAGGTAAAGGCAATGTGGCTTAGCAAGTTGATCCATGGGTTCATGAGTTTATTTCCATGCCCTAGTCAATAAATCTTGAGAAGTTAAAACCTCACCATTGGAGTTATTTTGGAAGAAATGGCATGGCAAGGTTTATCTTGGTTCACCACATTTCAAAGTTATCAAGATTGATTCAAAGGTATAAGGGGTTGATTTAAGAAGTTGTCATGTTTGGACAAGGCTTTGTTCCCATTGGTCACAAGTGCATATTTCTCTCAATTCTCAAGATATGGAAGTTGTTTTGGTGTCTATGAGTTCATATTATCATCCTCAACAACTTAATTTACAAAGCAAAAGTGTTGGTACAAAAAGGTTGTTCAAAATTGTCAAAGTTCCTCAAAGCATTTTCTTGATCTAGGAGCTAGGGTTTTGAACTTCAAAGATGTATATCTTGCTCATCTTTTGGTATTTTTGAGTTATTCCAAATACATCCTTCTCTTCAAAGGGTTATTAACAAATCATTTCAAAAGTTTAAAGTAGTTTTCATATGGAAGAAGCTTGATGATGAAGAAAGATTACAAGTCCTCAAGATAAACCCCCAATTTTCCATGTGTGACTTCAAATGATCATAACTTGGTCAATTTCTATCACCTTGAGCCCACTCTTTTTCCACAATGATCTTGATTATGTGAATAATATTCCTTATTTTATGTGCAAAGGTATAAATTGGATGGAAGATTCCTTAAGGATATAAAAGATTATAGGTCATTTCATGATTTATTGCCAATTTCAACAATTCATAACTCTCTAAATTTTTGTATATTTTGAATGGTTCAAGTTTCAAAATGTCATTCAAGAGGTCTATTTAATGCCATCTTTTTTGGTCAAGAGAAAATTCCAAGTGGAAGGCCATTTTTTGATGCAAAATATTATAGGTCACTTTTGATGAAAAAACTTGAAAAATTTCTAAGTGTGGAAAGTCAACTTCTTTTTCCCAACTTTGACTCATTGTAAGTTTCAGCTCAAACATCCATTTGATTCCATTCTTTTCCCATTTCAAAGCTTGTAATCTCATCTTTCTAAAGAATCAAGAATCATGCCCTAAGACCCCTTGAGCTGAGAATGCCATTGATTTGAACTTGGTAACTTGAAATTGAAGTTTCTTTAAAAGTCAGAATTTGGAATCCTGGATTTAGCTTATAAACACATTGTTTCTGCGCAGTTTTTCTTCTAAACATGTTTAGTTAACTTCCATAAGTGATTAGCATAGCAAAACGCGCATTTTTGATGAGTTTTGATCAAAGTAGAAGTCACACTTTTCTTGTTTGCAACTTCACACGATTTCCCTCCAAACTTCATCATTTCACACGCTTGAACATTCTATTTGATTCCCTATAAATAGAGGGTCATCCCTCATTCATTTCCTCAAGCTTGAAAAGCCAGAATCACCCTGCCAAAGTTGCTCCATAACTCATTTTTCTGCAACTTCGAAATCATTGGTCAAGCCTTTTTCAATCCAATTTTTCTATCAATTCACCTTCCTTGATCTTCCATAAAGCTAACCATATAATTACCTTCAAGAATTGTGACCTATATTGATCCATAGAAGTCCAATTTTAGAGCTCTGCAACTCAACTTCAATAGGTAGATTTCTCCATCAATTTTTTAATACTTTGATATCATTGTGAAGCTCTCATTGTCCTGGTTCTAGTCGCAACACTTGCTTTTATCTATAAACACATTTTGACCATGAAATTTCCAATCCCTTTTCAAAACTTCTCTTCCAAATTGCTTTAGCTACAACATATATATAAATTTGTCGCAAAGGTGTGGTTGTCTTCGTCTTGAAGAGACGAAGCGAATGACATAGGTATCGTGCTCTAATTTTATAGATTGAGCAACCTGGTTTTGGGACTGGCTGGAGGTTGAAGATGACCAACGTGTCATCCTTCAACCAATGAAACAACGCCATTTGTATTTTTTGAATTTCAGATTTATATTTGATCCTATGATTTATTCAGTAATGACCATGATATGTACAATGCGCCAGATCCCTATGATTTGATTACTAACGCGTTTTGACTCTCATCCAATGATCCACATATTTTTTACTTTATTTCTTATTTCTGATTTTTATATTTAATTGTTTTAAACTTCAAAAAATTATAAAAAAATCATTCTAAGTCCAAAAAATCTGAAAAAATCATGAAAAATATTTTTGATTTTTCTCTTTCTGATTTTTATTTTTTCACAATTTTATTTTTTGTTTTGATATTTTTTATAAATTTTCACTTTATTTGATTTGTTTTAAATATTTAAAAATACTTTTATGCATTTTTAAATTTATAAAAATTATGAAATGATCCATTGATATTTTGACAATATTGGTGACCTCATTTATTTTTTATTTCTGACTTTGTTATTTTTTATCATTTTTGGTTTATTTTACTCATTTCTTTTAATTTTAAAATACTTTCTGACTTTAAAAAATTACCAATATTTTTATAAAAATATTTTAGTTCATTTCTGATTTTTCTGCGGTCTTACTTAATTTTTCTTGAGTAATTTGAACATAGTTGATATTTTTCTCTTTTAAAAAACATTTTAAAAACCTTTTTTAATGTATATATTAAATGAAATATTATTTTGTGATTATTTTCTGGCTGATCATGGATTAAATTCTTGATCATGAACTTCATTAACATCATTAGATCAATGGTGCTGAGTCTAACTCCATAAAAATGGATGAATGATTTTAATAATAGTTTGATTAAATTTTAATTTAAATATGGTTTATATATTCTTTCCCACCCCTCTTCATCTTATCCCTTTTTTATTGCACTAAGTGTTATTGGAGCATGATCTCTATATCATGTCTCAAAACAAATGGTGCATAGATTGCTATTGACCGGCCTCAAACTAGGTGTGACTTCTATATAAGTCCACTTACGATTGCTTAACATAGCGCTAAATTTTGTCCCGATTCAAATAAATGATCATTCGTGGCCCATAACTATGTTTGCAAGCCCAAGTATGTTGATTTGATCTCTTTGATCCAATAACCTTGAGATTCATTATGTGGAGGCTTTGGTTCTATCAATCCTCTAATGGATCTACAAGACTTTTGGTCAACGCGGATCATTTAAATATCGTTGATCATTAAATGGTACTTTTGAGGATTCCAAATGGATGATATACTTGACAAAAAGAAAATGCAACTTGTTGTGTAGAGGCGTTGGTTCTACCAATCCTCTAATGAGTTCCAAATGCAAGTTTCAAGATGGTCATCCAACTAACCACTAATTATTAAATTGTTTTTACTTTATGATTTTATTTTTATGCTTTATGTACCATTTACTTTAAGCATTATATTTCATGCCATTTTTATTTTGCTCACTTGGGCATTTACTTTCTTGTCATTTTTATTTTTGCTCACTTGAGCTTTTTTTTAAGACACCTAATAATCAACATGAACCATAAAAAGATTTAATAATATTTGGACTATTTGGTTACTATCCTTGGCATTATGGTGTATTGGATTTCTTAAACTTAGGATTAGAAACCTTGGCCTATGTTAGAGAGCTTGTGACCTTAATTGATATTTTGTCTGGAGTTCTTGAGGTTTACCTCAAGACATTGGATTGTTTGTTTGTTTTGTGTGCAGGTTATTATGATTACATTCTTTATTTATAATCTGGAATTCACCCGTATATAGCCGTTACTCTGCCCAATTTTTGTGAAGACTTAATACACTTGAAGTTTGGTTATCTCAAGAGGTCTAGTATCTTTTCTTGCTTGGTTTCAATCCAAAGAATGGGAATTCTATCTTGACTCATAATGTCAAGTATTGGCTTCTTGTTGGTTAGATGGTTCTTATCCCTAGCTTTTATCTTATGCCTTAGGATAGTCTCTTCTTCTCCTCCCATCTTCTTTAATTTCAAAAATCTTCTTCCTCCTTTTGAAAACTCTTCTTGCTTTTAAACTTGAACCACTTTCATAATAAACATGGACTTAGGTCCATGAATTTTCAAAACATATTTCATAAATAAACTCCAATCAATTTAATAATACCTTGATATTTTTTTTTGTGAGATGACTAAAAGACAATCAAACTCATTTCAAACTATTTTTCCACCTTGGCTTTTTTATTTTAAAACCTTTCTCAAGAGATTAGACTCTTGTCAATCCTTGTAGTGATGCAAACAATTATACTTCTACAATATGTAGTGAAGTGAGATATTTTCCACTTGGATGTTGAGTTAGGTTTTGTTGATTTTAATATCCAAACCATATCCTGCACTTTGAGATGATGAAAATTCTCCTTTCTCATGATTGTGGGTAGTAAGTATGTTTTTCACACAGACAAAGACGATGATGTATTATCACATAAAATTAATCAACACACTTGTGTTTTAAAATTTTTAAAGGTGAACTACGTGTATCCTGATCCCCTATTCCACGAAACGTGGTACATAGGCACTAAAGGTTCGCAACCGTGGCGGGTGCAAAAATCATAAAAAAATATTTCTTTTCTCACCCCCACTATCTATTTTTTATACAACATTTTATAGCCAAAATATATAGATTTTTCAAAGATGTTCCTACGGAGTCTTGTAGATATTTAGGGTGCTAATACCTTCCCTTTTCATAACTAACCCCTCTTACCTTGAATCTTTCCCCCTCTTTTTGGGTTATTCGCTCTTTTCCCATTCCTTTGGAAACAATAAAGTGCAGTGGCTATTTTTTATTTATTTGTATAAGTCTAGTCAATCCAATGGATTAGTCTTAAACATTTCTACCGCTACAGAAAAAATGGAGACTTCACTGGGGAATGATTGACCTCTTGCTGGTCCATCCCTAAGTGGGTTGAGCCTATCTTTGTTTATATCTGTATATGTGTATTGTTGTTTATGTGTTATATGTTGTATATATGTTTTTCTGGATTTTCCTGGTTTTCAGGGTGCTTGGTGATTACTTATAAGTCCTATACCTGGAATTGGAAAACTTTAAGATAGGACGGGAAGTATAGTCGTGTTAACTTTGAGGGAGTAATCCCAAAAAAGGAGGCATGAGATCCCCCACTCAGTGGAGGCCCCTTTGACTGTAGTGTTGTTTACCAAGTAATCGGGAAGACGTACTGCTTTCGACCTGGGAGCCTGCTGAAGCTGAGGACCGTAGAATATCTAACCCATCTTGGCCTTTTAGGTGTAGTGCGGAAGCTATGAAGGAGTAATTTAGAAATAGTTATCACGCGATACTACGCTCAGACGAGTTTTTCTTGAGAATATTACTAATTACCGAGTTAATCGGGAAGTTGGTAATATCCAAAGGAAGGATGTAGACTCTTGGATCCTCTAGAACCTTGTTCGGCAGGTGATAAATTTTAGACCATACCTTATGGGTAGTACCTTTGACCTCATGCTCATGACGTTGAACCTATGAACCATATGTTTGTGACCTTGTGTGTGATTGTTGCATCATGCATTCATGCACTCATAAGCATCTTTTGAAGAAATTGTATTTCAAGGGACTTAAAAGTTGACCATTTGCGAATATCTCAGATACCTTTTGACCATGGATTATGGAAAAATAAAGACCGGAAAATACAATTTCAAAGATCCCAAGATAGATGAGTGTTATGCAGATTCTCAGAAGAAGTATGGATCCATCATTCCTCTCGTGAAGCTTGGGATGAAGAGGGTATTCTCTCGACCTTGGTCCACTTTTATGATCTGATATATCATTGCTTTACTTTCCCTGAATATCAGTTGATGCCTACACTAGAGGAGTATTCTTATCTGTTGGATTTATTGATTATTGATCGTGTTCCTTTTACTGGTTTGGAGGGTGAACCAAAACCACACGAGATTGCTTCTTTGATCCATCTGGGGAATTCTGAGGTTGAAGCCCATATGACTACTAAAGGAGGGATTAGAGGATTACCAGCTCAGTTCTTATTGGAGAAAGCTCGTTACTTTTCCAGGATGAAGAGTACAGTCGCTTTTGAGGCCATCTTTTCTCTACTTGCTTACACGTTGTTTTTATTTCCTAATGTGGATAAGTTTGTTGACGTTAATGCTATCAGGACCTTCATGATTGGAAACCCAGTTCCTACATTATTGGGTGATGCTTATTACTCTATTCATCTTCGGAATTCTTATCACGGGGGGATGATTATCTGTTGCACGGCTCTGTTGTACCAGTGGTTTATTTCTCATATGCCTCAGTTTGATGCTTTCTGGGATGTCAGGAAGGAACCTCGTTGGGCTCCTAAGATCATGGCACTTACTCACTCGGATATTGATTAGTATCATCGAGCTTACCAGGATGTAGAGATAATCGACAGTTGTGGTAGTTTCCCCAATGTACCTCTTCTTGGTACAAAGGGAGGAATTAATTATAACCCTGTTCTTGCACGACGACAGCTTGGTTATCCGATGAGGGATAAACCAAATAGTATTCATTTGAGTAGTTTCTTTCTGAAGGAGGGAGAAGACTATAAGGAAGCTAGGGAGCAGATTGCGAAGGCCTGGCGTCACATTCATAAAAAGAGTAGGAAAGACCTAGGACCTAAGGGGGTTATTTCTTTGGATCCTTATCTTCAGTGGGTCCAAACGAGAGTTGTTCAGTTAAAGATGTCGTATTCCTGGGAAACACCTATGCGTGATTTGATTGTGAAGACCACTCCTCCCTTATTGGATGATATAGAAGAGCTACAGCTTGCTTTGGTCAGGATGCAGTAAGAAAAGGATGCTTGGAAGAATAAGTGCAAAACTTTAGAGATTTATATAGTGCAGACTTGAAGGAGAAATACGACTTGATTGAGATTCTTAAGATTCGGGTGGTAGAGACCATGGAGAGGCAAGGGGATTTATTTTCTCCTAAGCCTCAGTCAGATTCTAGTTGCTCACTTCATGATTCAAGTGACTGGAAGGAGGTTGCCACCAGATATGCGGAAGAAAACCAGAGGTTGAAGGCTCAGATTTCCAAGCTTACAGGGAAGCGCCAACGTATAGAGTGATCTCCATCAGCTTTACTTTTTAGGGTTTTAGACTTTATTTTCATATTGTGCTTGGGATTGTTGAAACTTGTAATCCATTTTGAAGTTATTATAATAAAAAATTTCAGTATTTCAAATGTATTATTACTTTGATATTTGAAATGTGTCTATAAATCTACAAGTCCCTTGAAATATTAATAAAATAAATCATGTGCACTGCATATCATTCATCATATTGCACATATTTCTTACATTTATTATGCATATCCAGGTGTCTTACCAAGATTATTTACTTCGTTCAGCAAGTTGTCTCACCACTACAACACTTAAGCTAATTTCAGAAGGAAGATGGACAACTTAGAACAAGAGAATCATGAGTTGCGCGAGGAAGCTTCTGCTATGAAGGCCGGCATGGCCAATCTTACTGCTTTGATGGAATCTCTGGTGGCTGCTCAAAATCAGCCACCGAGTGTTCAACCTCAACAGACAAGGGTTACTACTGAAGCTCCGATTGTTCCTGTGTCTGCTAATCCAACAGTTGTTCAGAATTTCATGCCTCAAGGTTGTCCATGGGGAATGCTAGAGAATTATGTACCTGAAGGTTTCAATCTTGGTCCTCAAGATACTCCAATTTTTCAAACTATTGTTACTCCTGCACCTCGTGTGGTGCATCCTGCTCGTGCTGCACCTCCTTCGGTGAATATGGTTCCATTTGCTAATGATGATATATGTCGTCTTTTTCCTCCAACAAGTGAAATATTGGGTATCTATGATAGAATGGATGATTTTCAAGACCAGTTTGACAAGATGCAGAGGGAGATGAAGGCCCTCAGGGGAAAGGAATTGTTCGGGTAGAATGTGAATGATTTATGCTTGGTCCCGAATGTCAAGATACCTGCGAAGTTTAAAGTCCAGGAATTCGAGAAGTACAAGGGCAACACTTGTCCTCGTGCTCATCTTGTGATGTATGCAAGAATAGTGTCTACCCATACTGATGATCAACGTCTTCTGATTCACTTTTTTCAAGATAGTTTGACTGGTGCTGCGCTGAAGTGGTATATGAGTTTGGACAGCGTCAATATCCATACTTTCAATGACTTGGGAGAAGCATTTATCCGAAAATACAAATACAACGTGGACATGGCGCCTGACCGTGATCAACTCAGGGCCATGGTCTAGAAGGACAGGGAATCGTTCAAAGAATATGCACAGAGATGGCATGAGGTAGCCGCCCAAGTGATTCCTCCCATGGAAGAGAAGGAGATGACTAAGATTTTCTTGAAGACCCTGAGGGATTTCTACTAAGAGAGGATGGTAGAGAGTGCGCCAAGTGACTTTATTGAAATGGTGGGCATGGGTATCCGCTTAGAAGAGGCTGTAAAAGAGGGCCATTTAATAAAAAGTGAAAGTTCCAGAAATACGAAGAAGTCATCTTATGGGTTTGCCAAAAAGAAGGAAGGAGATACAAACGTTTTCATGTAATAGAGGAGGGTTAATCCTCCTAGAAGAAATTATCAGCGTCATCAATAAGTCGCATCAGTAACTCCAGTCGTTGGTGTAGCTCCAACCACTATTGCTTACCAGAGACCATCCCATCAAGGGAATCAAGGGTATAATTAGAGAAGGGAAAGTTATGACCCTATTCCTTTGAGCTATACAGAATTACTCTCGGTGTTAATTCAGAAGAATTTGGTTCATACCAGACCACCTCCCGTTGTAACATCACCATTTCTTTGGTATTACAAGGCAGACCAAACATGTGCTTTTCATCAGGGAGCACCAGGGCACAATGTTGAGAAATGCTATCCTTTAAAAACTGAAGTACATAAATTGGTGAAGTCTGGTATCTTATCTTTCAAGGATATTATCCCTAATGTGAAAGATAATCCTCTACCAAAGCATGGAGGAGCAAATGTTGTGAACATGGTGGCCGGTTGTCCAGGCGACTTCCGGATTTTTAATATTAAATTGGTTAGAGGAGATTTGGTGAAAAAGCATGCAGACCTCTGTGAATTTAGCTACTATACGCATGACCATGCTGGTTGTGCTATTTGCAGTACAGATATACAGGGTTGTGACAAGATAAAGGTTGATTTACAGGAGATGATGGATGAGGGCCTCATCCACATAATCAGGCCTAGGGCAGAGTAAGAAGAGGAAGTGAACATGGTTTCTGGATGTACTAGGGAGTTCAGAATCTTTGATGTGGAATATATGAATGAGGATCTTGTACAATTGTATGCTACTTTCTGCCACATGGTTGGTTAAGTAGAAATCAGTATGGATCTTGCCGAATTTGCTGTCGGGACTCTTGAGAATGTTCAATTGTAAGGAAAGGTGTCCAGTTGTTGTTGGATAATGGAACTATCAAGGTTACAAGCCAAAGGGATAATTACCATGAAGTTGATGTAAATGAGGTTTGTTTGGATGAAGAAGGGTCAGATGATGAGTATGCCTCTACGGATGATTTCTTCTCCTCAGATGAAGATTTATTTTCCAGAGATGAATTTGTAATAACTGAATGTGTTGAAGAGGGAGTAAATTTTATTGTGCCTTGTTTTGACGCGCCTACCCCTTTTGAAGTTGAATATCATAGCAAGCCAACTATTACTCCATTGGTGATTAGTTTGTCGGGTCCTATCCCCTACAAGTCAGACAAGGCTATACCCTATAAATATAATGCTACAATCTTAGAGGATGGTGTAGAAGTTCCCATCCAGCCAATTCCTAATGTTGGAAATATTGCTGAGACTAGCAGAGTGAGCCGCAATGGTCGCGTATTTTCCCCAGTTCTTCGTGGAGATGTTAGTACTGGAAAGAAAATTGTTGAAAATGTTGAACCCAAGAAGGTAGTGGGTGAATCTAGTGGAGCTACTCTAGAAAAGGAGGTGGATGATATTTTGAAGATAATCAACATGAGCGACTATAGAATTGTAGATCATCTACTACAGACTCCTTCAAAAATATCTATATTGGCTTTATTGATGAATTCCTCCACTCACAGAGAATGTTTGATGAGGGTATTGGACCAAGCTTTCGTGGAAAGTGACATGCCTGTAGACCAATTCAGCAGTGTAGTATGGAACATTACAGCATGTAATAACCTGAGTTTCTGCAACGATGAACTGCCCGATGAAGGAAGGAATCATAATCTGGCCCTCCACATCTCTATGAACTACAAGAATGATTTATTATCCAATGTGCTGATTGATAATGGATCCGCATTGAACTTTATACCAAGGAGCACACTTATGAAGTTGAAATATCAAGGAACGCCCATGCGCCCAAGTGGCATTATTGTGAAAGCGTTTGATGGATCAAGGAAATTTGTTATTAGTGAAGTGAACTTGTCTATTCATATAGGCCCACATTTATTTCAGATTACTTTCCAGGTCATGGATATTATACCCGCTTATAGATGCTTGCTGGGACGGCCATGGATACATGAGTCAGGGGTTGTTACTTCGACTTTACACCAGAAGCTGAAGTTTGTACGTGAAGGAAAAGTGGTAATTATAAATGGAGAACATGCATTATTGATATCTCATTTGTCCTCTTTCAGCATTGTGGAGGCGGATGAAGCTTCTGTTGGAACCCAGTTCCAAGCTTTATCCATTGATAATATAAGAGGAAATGAGAACTCTATGGCTTCGTTTAAGGATGTGCAGTAGGTCGTGCATAATGGCCATAGCGATGTATGGGGACAGATTGTTGATCCACCTGTGAACAAGAATATAGTTGGCTTGGGGTTCTCTGTGAAGAATGATAAAAGTAAGAGCATGAAGTCGAAGTCTGCTGCAAGAATGTATCAGGACATCTTTCGTAGCGGGGGTTATCTTCATCCAACTATTTCTGGGATTAATGCCATTATGGAAGATGAAGCAGAGCCAGAAATGCCAAATTATGTGACGCACGGGTTTAGGGTTCAAAACTGGATCACCATTGATGTTCCCTCTTGCATAGATGTTTCAAAGTAATTTGTTTTGTTAATATTTTTGAAAAGCTTTCACTCTTCCCAAGGTGAAAGTATTGATATTGTATGGGCTTATCTGTGTGCTTTGATTTTTAAAAATCAATAATAAAAGTTGTCTTTGTTTCCCAAATTGTGTTTTTAGTTTTTGCTTTTTTCTTGGAAAATGGTAATAAAAAAACCTTTCAAAATAAAAAATAACTAAAATTTAATCTGCATGATCACTTGTTATATGTGTCAGTTTCTAAAAGCAATCATAAATCATATATGAAGATTAATTAAACAACCCGTTGAATACAATGACCCTGCACCCTCTCCCAACTTTGAATGTCCTGTGTATGGGGCCGAAGAAGAAGACTATGATTAGATTCCAAAAGAGGTCTCACAGTTGCTTGAGCGCGAGGAAAATGCCATTCAGCCATATAAAGAGCCATTGGAAGTAATCAATTTGGGTTCAGAAGAAGATCGGAAAAAAGTTAAGATTGGAGCATTGTTGCATCCTGATGTGAAGAGCAGGTTGATTGAGATGTCGAAAGAGTATGTGGATATTTTTGCTTGGCTTACCAAGACATGCCTGGTCTAGATACATATATTGTAGAACAATGTTTGCCGCTGAAGCCAGAGTGTCCACAAATCAAACAGAAGTTGCGAAGAACTCACCCTGATATGACAGTGAAGATCAAAGAGGAAGTTCTAAAGCAGATTAATGCCAATTTTCTTGTGACATCAGTGTACCCTTAGTGGATTTCGAATATTTTCCCAATACTGAAGAAATATGGAAAATTTTGCATGTGTGTAGATTACATAGATCTAAATAAAGCTAGTCTAAAAGATGATTTACCATTGCCATACATTGATATGTTAGTGCATAGAACAACAAAATTCAAAGTTTTCTCGTTCATGGATGGATTTTCCGGGTATAATCAAATAAGGATGGCTCCTTAGGACATGTAAAAAACAACGTTTATCACACCCTGGGGAACATTCTGTTACAGAGTGATGCCCTTCGGGTTGAAGAACGCTGGTGCAACGTACCAGAGGGCTATAACAACCCTATTCCATGATCTGATGCACAAGGAAATTGAGGTATATGTTGATGACATGATTACTAGATCCCAGACTAAAGAAGGGCATGTAGAAGATTTGTTGAAGTTGTTTCAGTGTTTGAGAAAGTATCGTCTCCGCTTGAATCCAAATAAATGTACCTTCGGTGTTCAGTCAGGGAAATTGTTGGGTTTCATTGTTAGCCAGAGAGGGATCGAAGATGACCCTGATAAAGTCAAAGCAATTCAAGATATGCCAGCGCCGAGAACTGAAAAGCAAGTCAGAGGGTTCCTCGGGCGTTTGAATTATATTTCCAGATTCATTTCCCACATGACTATGACGTGTGAACTGATCTTTAAGTTGTTAAAGAAATATCAAGGTTGTGTGTGGATAGATGATTGCCAAAGGCATTTTGAAAGTATTAAAGAATATCTTCTTGAACCTCCTATCTTGCTCCCTCCTGTTGAAGGAAGACCATTGATTATGTATCTGACAATGTTAGATAATTCCATGGGATGTATTCTAGCACAACAAGATAAAACAGGGAAGAAAGAGTATGCCATTTATTATATCAGTAAAAAGTTTACTAATTGTCAGTCACGGTATTCCATGCTGGAAAATACATGTTATGCTCTGGCCTGGGCAGCAAAACTTTTGCGGCAGTATATGTTGAATCACACTACTTGGTTGATCTCCAAAATGGATCCAATTAAGTACATTTTTGAAAAGCCTGCTCTTACTGGGAGAATTTCCTGCTGGCAGATGCTGTTATCTGAATATGACATTGAATACTGCACTCAAAAAGCTATTAAAAGTAGCGTGTTGGGAGATTATCTTGCTCACCATCCAGTTGATGATTATCAGTCTGTGAAGTATGATTTCCGCGATGAGGATGTGATGTTTCTGAAAGTGAAAGCTTATGATGAACCATTGCCTTAGGAAGGTCCTGATCCTGAATCTCGATAGAGTTTGATATTCGATGGAGCTATGAATGCTTATGGTAAAGGAATTGGTGTTGTGATTGTCACTCCACATGGATCACACATTCCTTTTACTGCAAGGTTGACATTTGATTATACTAATAATATGGCAGAATATGAGGCTTGCATCATGGGTCTCGAGGAAGCTATTAATCTCGGAATTAAAATTATAGATGTGTATGGAAATTCAGCTTAGGAGAGTGGGATACTCGTCACCCCGGCTTGATCCCTTACAAAGGTTATGCTAGAAGATTGTTACCCTTCTTTAATAAAGTTGAATTCCATCACATCCCCAAAGACGAGAATCAAATGGCGGATGCTCTGGCAACTCTGGCTTCTATGTATCAAGTGAATACTTGGAATGATATACCTCGAATTATAGTTCAGCGATTGGATAGGCCTACTCATGTGTTTACAACAGAAGAGGTAGCATATGAGAAACCTTGGTATTACTATATCAAGCATTTTTCCAGACACAAGAATACCTGATTGGTGCATAAAATAAAGATAGAAAGACATTGAGAAGATTGGCTTGCAGTTTCTTCCTCAGTGAAAATGTGTTGTACAAGAGAAATTATGACATGGTTTTGCTCATATGCGTGGATAGACACGAAGCAGACATGTTGATGCATGAGATTCATGAAGGTTCATTTGGAACTCATGCCAATGGACATTCGATGGCTAAAAAGATGCTAAGGGCGGGTTACTATTGGCTGACAATGGAATCTAACTGTTACAAATTTGCAAAGAAGTGCCATAAATACCATATTTATGAAGACAAGATTCATGTGCCTCTGACACTTCTCAATGTTATTTCTTCCCCGTGGCCTTTCTCTATGTGGGGTATTGACATGATTGGGATGATAGAACCCAAATCTTCGAATAGACACCGTTTTATCTTGGTAGCAATTAATTACTTCACCAAATCGGTGGAAGCTTCTTCATATGCTAATGTTACTAAGAAAGTGGTTGTGCGCTTCATTAAGAATAATCTCATATGTCGGTATGGTGTGCCGAGAATAATTATCACCGACAATGGCTCGAATCTGAACAGCAAGATGATGACAGAACTTTGTGAATAATTCAAGATTGTCCATCATAATTCATCTCCGTACATGCCGAATATGAATGGGGTTGTTAAAGATGCTAATAAGAATATCAAGAAGATCATCCAGAAGATGGTTGTTACTTATAAAGATTGGCATGAAATGCTCCCTTTTTCTTTACACAGATATCATACATCTTTCCGTACTTCAATTGGAGCAACCATGTTCTCCCTTGTGTATGGAATGGAAGCAATGCTCCCAATCGAGGTTGAGATTCCCTCTTTGTGTGTGATAATGGAAACCAAGTTGTCAGAGGCTGAATGAGTCCAGAACAAGTTTGACCAATTTAATTTTATCGAAGAGAAGAGAATGACGACTTTGTGTCATGGGAAGTTATATCATAAGAGAATGAAGAAAGCTTTTGATAAGAAGGTCAAACCTCGTGAGTTCAGAGAAGGCGACCTCGTGCTCAAGAAGATCATCTCTTTTAACGCTGATTCTAGGGGCAAGTGGACTCCCAATTTTGAAGGCTCATATGTTGTCAAGAAAGCCTTCTCTGGCGGTGCATTAATTCTAGAAACTATGGATGCCGAGGAGTTCCCACGTCATATGAATGTTGATGCAGTCAAGAAATACTTCGCCTAAAGAAATAAAAGAACAACTCGCTAAGTTGAAAACCCGAAAGGGCGGCTTGGGAAAAAAAGAGCATATCGGTAGGCCGAAAACCCAAAAGGACGGTCTAGGAAAAAATTAGAGACATAAGCAAAATAAAATTTCCCGCTAAGTTGAAAACCCGCAAGAGTAGCTTAGGCAAAAGTTAGGGACTTTCTTGGCAAGTAATGCATCAAAAGCAACAATCTTCTTGGGTCCTCACCATACTTCAACAGAAGCTGCTGCTCAGGATTTAAAAATTGTTAGAGGGAATAGTGGTCATTATATCTCAATGTATCTTTTCCATTATATATTTCCATTTTCCAAACTTTGTAATTATCCATGGAGTCTCTCCATTCACAGACTACCATTCTATCAATAAAATTTGAGCTTTTACCCAATTCTTTGTAGTTCTTATTTTTATTCAGCTTACAAAGACTCCATTTATTATTGATAATAATTTTCAAAAAAAAAAGATTAAATAACAAAATTATTTTTCAAAAAGAATTTACAACTTACTTTTACTTTAGATTTTTATGATTCAAGAGGAAAACAAAAAGTGGTGATCCCAGGAATGGACAAACTTCAGGTCGTTTTCATTGGTATGCGCGTGATTTTCGTATATTGAAGACGATACCAATTAGTGTAAGGTGCGGTATCAGGTTTGTGATCCCAGTGTTCCCAGTCAAGCCTTGGTTCATTTTTATGATTTTTGGGTTTGCATGGTTTGAGGTCTCTATTCCGGATTCCTCGGTGAAATCTTACCTCATATGATGAAAGGTCTTGTTCACTTGGTGTGCTGAGATGGAACTATTTGCAAAATGTCGCTATTTCTGTAGTATTGTCATTGTTGTTGGTATTTATTTCACAGGCAGCTAGACCAGGGCAGTATATTTTCTAAGAAGTGTTGAGACAGTTGTCAACCCTTTGGGTTTTCACCCGCCAAGTGCTGGGTTTGATTTAAAATCCCCAGTGGTTGACCTCTTTCTATAATGTTGATTTCTTGATTCCCAAGGAAGGCTATCCCATGGCATCTTTTGATGGAATAAGTTTGCATAATATGAAGGTTCAATCCAGGGTTCCCCAGTGAAGGCCTGCTATTTGATAAAAGTCTTTTCTCCCCGTGCATGCTGAGTCAGACTCATTTACGAAGCATCTCCTTTCGGCAGTACTTGCATTTTGTTGATTGCCCGATAATCAGGCAAGGGCAGTGTTTTATTTAAGAAGTTTTGAATTGGTTATCAACTTGTTGGGTTTTCACTCGCCAAGTGTTGGGTTTGATTTAAAATCCCCATAAGATTGATTCCTTGCTATAATGTTTGACTTCTTAACTCACCAAGTTGTTGTCCCCATGAGATTTCATACTTTTTCCCCCGAGAAGTTGGTGCAATACTTACTCTCAATATTGAAGAACGTATCTCTGGTTTCCCTAGTGAAGAATGTATCTGGGTTTCCCCTCGTCGATGGGGTGTTGGTATTTCCCCAACGAAGTCAGCACGGGGTCCCCCGATGATATCTTGATGATGAGGCATTATCTCCCCTAGTGAAGTCTGTATGATATTTCTCCAATGAAGTCAGCTCGAAATCCTCAGTTGATGTTTTGCCGATATGGTGTATGTCTTCCTTATTTGAAATAAGTATTGCAATTCCCAGTAGAAGTGCGGACCATGAAAGCATTTGTTTTCCTATTGAAGTCTGAGTGTTATTCCCCGGTGAAGCCTGGAGAAGGATGTTGTATCCTTGTATCTATATTGTTTTGTCGTTATGTTTTGATTACTTCTGGGTTATGTTCCTCCCCAAGGAAGTTAAGCCGCGAAATAGGATTTTGCTTCCTCATTTGGTGCTTATTTTTCTTATGGAATGTTCATCTTGGATGTGATTTAGCCGATTATTGTTTGTGCCCGAGTTGGTTTTTCCTGGTTACTCCCAGTGTTATATGTCTGTTTTGTCAACATATACATGATAACACTCATATATTCATACATACATCATGTATTGTTTAATTTAGCAAATCATTGTTCATTCGCATTAATTAATAGTTTATTGGCATATTACCCAGTTTTGTAGAGTTGTGTTGTCCTCTCTCCAATAGAGTGTCGGCCTTAAGCAGAGAGTGTATATTCTTTCAATATCCCCTTGAGTTATCCCTCGTGGAAGATTTTTGCTTTAGACTTCTTGCACAACTCTTTGTCTGGATAGATTGGGTTTCCCTCTCTTGAGTTTATTTCTCAAAGGATGTATTATGGTTGACTGTTCCATCCCAGTTTATTTCTGGTTTGAATCTTTGATCCTCAGCAATATTATTACTTATGATATCTGCAGACTTCGAGCCTTGGTTTGAGGATCTGCATTTATTTTGCACGAGAAGACTTTATCTCCTCAGCAAAAGTATATTGGCATTTCCCCAGGAAGACATATTTCTTTCCCGAGGATGCCATATTGTTCTCCCTAGAAATCCATTTTTACAATCCTCCATAACAGTAAGTAGCAAGTCTCTTTATTTGAGCAACTTGTACTTCCCCGTAAAAGTCGACCTTACTTTTTTGCTATCTTCTTTATGAGTGGATAGTTTGCAGTTTGTTGTCAAGTTACTCTAGTGGATGGCAAGTCTTTCAATATCATAGAGATGGTTCGTTGTAAAATTTTTGTAAGTGGTAGTCTCTTTATTTGAGACAACTTATATATTACCCTTTCCAAGCGGAATGCCTTGGTTAAAGAAGAATTTGAGACCCTTTCTAAGTGAAACTTCGGAATTTTAGGGTAAACTTATTATTATTTTGCTACCCTCAGTGAGCGTTGGTAGTTCATCATCAGTGAACGGCGATGCTATGATATTTTCTCCTACTACCTTCAGTGAAAGTTGGTAGTTCACCATTAGTGAATGTTGGTGATTATTATCTTTTTGCTACCCTCAGTGAATGTTGGTAGTTCATCGTTAGTGAACGGCAGTGCTATGATATTTTCCTTCTACCTTCAGTGAAAAGTTGGTAGATCACCATCAGTGAAATTTTGTGATTGTTATCTTTTTGCTACCCTTAGTGAATGTTGGTAGTTCATCGTTAGTGAACGGCGATGCTATGATATATTTTATCTTACTACCTTCAGTGAAAGTTGGTAGTTCACCATCAGTGAAAGTTGGTGATTCTTATCTTTTTGCTACCCTCAGTGAACGTTGGTAGTTCATCATCAGTGAATGACAGTGCTATGATAGTTTCCTTCTACCTTCAGTGAAATTTGGTAGATCACCATCAGTGAAAGTTAGTGATTGTTATCTTTTTGCTACTCTCAGTGAATAATGGTAGTTCATCGTCAGTGAATAGCGATGCTATGATATATTTTATCTTACTACCTTCAGTGAAATTTGGTGGTTGTTATCTTTTTGCTACCCTCGGTGAATGTTGGTAGTTCATCATCCGTGAATGGCGATGCTATGATATATTTTCTCTTACTACCTTCAGTGAAAGTTGGTGGTTGTTATCTTTTTACTACCCTTAGTGAACTCTGGTAATTCATCGTCAGTGAATGGTGATGCTATGATATATTTTATCTTACTACCTTTAGTGAAAGTTGGTAGATCACCATCAGTGAAAGTTTGTGATTGTTGTATTTTTGCTACCCTTAGTGAACGTTGGTAGTTCATCGTCAGTGAACGACGGTGCTATGATATTTCTTACCTTTCTACCATCAGTGAAAGTTGGTAGTTCAACATCAGTGAACGTCGATGTTTGTCTCTCTACCTTCAGTGAAAGTTGGTAGTTCATCGTCAGTGAACGTCGGTGTTGTTATTTCTTTTCTCTTTCTACCTTCAGTGAACGTTGGTAGTTTTGCCTTTGGTAAAAGTTGGTGTATCCTTTGACCTTTTACCATCCTCTTTGAGTCGGGTATTTTTGATTCACCACTGATTTATTTTCCTGGTTGGGTTTCTCTTTTGATCCTTATTTCCTTTTCTACATCCTCATTGGTGTTTTGTGTCCCTTTGAAGTTGTTCATATGCATTCATACTCATAAGCATTTCATGGCATCTTAGGGCCAAAAATAGGGTTTGTTTTATATTTAAGTATCTTCCATCGCGTCGACATGGAGATTTTTAACCTTCGTATCTTCGGATAGAAGAAACTTAAATAAGGGCAGTTGTTGTACCCCAATTTTTGCCCCTAAGATCCCATCATCATACCATATTTATTCAATCACAACAAGGTCACATTAGGGCTTTTGGCTCTCCTCCCAATCTTTAGCTTTGCTCTTTGAGGAATCACCAAGCACTTTGACTTGTTTTCTTTTGATATTATGCATGTTTTTTTTTTTAATTTTCCTTTTAATTAAAAAAAATGCATTGTTGGTTTGTCTTACTTGTTAATAATGTAGGTAAAGGCAATATGGCTTAGCAAGTTGATCCATGGGTTCATGAGTTTATTTCCATGCCCTAGTCAATAAAGCTTGAGAAGTTTAATTCTCACCATTGAAGTTATTTTGGGATAAATGGAATTTCAAGGTTTATCTTGGTTCACCATACTTCAATGTTATCAGGATTGATTCAAAGTTACAAGGGGTTGATTGAAGAAGTTGTCATGTTTGGACAAGGCTTTGTTCCCATTGGTCACAAGTGCATATTTCTCTCAATTATCAAGATATGGAAGTGGTTTTGGTGGCTATGAATTCTCATTATCATCCTCAATAACTTATATTTACAAAGCAAAAGTGTTGGTACAAGAATATTGTTCAAAATTGTCAAAGTTCCTCAAAGCATTTTCTTGATCTAGGAGCTAGGGTTTGAACTTAAAAGAAGTATATCTTGCTCATCTTTTGGTATTTTTGAGTGATTCCAAATAAATCCTTCTCTTAAAATGGTTATTAATAAATCAATTTAAAGGTTTCAAGGAGTTTTCATATGGAAGAAGCTTGATGAAGAAGAAAGATTACAAGTCCTCCAGATGAACCCCCAATTTTCCATGTGTGACTTCAAATGATCATAACTTGGTCATTTTTTATCACCTTGATCCCACTCTTTTTCCAGAATGATCTTCAAGATGTGAACATTATTCCTTCTTTTATGTGTAACGGATATAAAAGATATATAGGTCATTTCATGATTTTTTGTCAACTTTAACAATTCATAACTCTCTCAATTTTTGGAGATTTTGAATGTTCAAGTTTCAAAATATCACTCAAGAGGTCTATTTCATGCCATCTTTTTTGGTCAAGAGAAAATTCCAAGTGGAAATTGCTTATTTGGATGCAAAATATTATAGGTCACTTTTGAAGAAAAAACTTGAAAATTTTCTAAGTGTGGAAAGTCAACTTCTTTTTCCCAACTTTGACTGATTACAACTTTCAACTCAAACATCCATTTGATACCATTCTTTTCCCATTGCAAAGCTTGTAATATCATCTTTATAAAGAATCAAGAATCATTCCCTAAGACCACTTGAGCTGAGAATGCCATTGATTTGAACTTGGTAACTTGAAACTGAAGTTTCTTCAAAAGTCAGAATTTGGAATCCGGGATTTAGCTTCTAAACACATTGTTTCTGCGCGTTTTTGCTTCTAAACATGTTTAGTGAACTTCCATAAGTGATTAGCATAGCAAAACGCGTGTTTATGATGAGTTTTAATCAAATTAGAAGTCACACTTTTCTTGTTTGCAACTTCACATGATTTCCCTCCAAACTTCATCATTTCACACGCTTGAACATTCCATTTGATTCCCTATAAATAGAGGGTCATCCCTCATTCATTTCCTCAAGCTTGAACAACCAGAATCACCCTTCCAAACTTGCTTCATAACTCATTTTTCTGCGACTTCGAAATTATTGTTCAAGCCTTTTTCAATCCAATTTTTCTATCAATTCACGTTCCTTGATTTTCCCTGAAGCTAACCCTACAATTACCTTCAAGAATAGTGACCTATATTGATCCATAGAAGTCCAATTTTAGAGCTCTTCAACTCAACTTCAATAGGTAGATTTCTCCATCAATTCTTCAAAATTTTGATATTATTGTGAAGCTTTCATTGCCCTGGTTCTAGTCGCAACACTTTCTTTTATCTGGAAACACATTTTGACCATGAAATATCAAATCCCTTTTTAAAACTTCTCTTCCATATTGCTTGAGCTAAAATTTATATAAATTTGTCACGAAGGTGTGGTTGTCTTCGTCTTGAAGAGACGAAGCGAATGGCATAGGTCTCATGCTATAATTTTAAAGATTTAGCAACCTGGTTTTGAGACTGATTAGAGGTTGAAGATGACCAACGTGTCCTCCTTCAACCAATGAAACAGTGCCATTTGTATTTTTTTATTTTTTTTATTTATATTTGATCCTATGCTTTATTCAGTAATGACCATGATATGCACAACGCGCCAGATCCCTTGGATTTAATTACTAACGCATTTTGACTCCTATCCAATGGTCCACATATTTTTGACTTTATTTCCTATTTCTGATTTTTATATTTAATTGTTTTAATCTTTAAAAAATCATAAAAAATTCATTCTAAGTCCAAAAAATCTGAAAAAATTATGAAAAATATTTTTGATTTTTTTCTTTCTGATTTTTATTTTTCACAATTTTATTTTTTATTTTGATATTTTTTATAAATTTTCACATTATTTGATTTGTTTTAAATGTTTAAAAACACTTTTATGCATTTTTAAATTCTAAAAAAATTATGGAATGATCCAATGATATTGTGACAAATATTGGTGACCTCATTTATTTTTTATTTCTGACTTTGTTATTTTTTTATCATTTTTGGTTTATTTTACTCATTTCTTTTAATTTTAAAAATAGTTTCTGACTTTAAAAAATTACCAAAATCTTTATAAAAATATTTGAGTTAATTTCTGATTTTTCTATGGTCTTACTTAATTTTTCTTGAGTAATTTGACATAGTTGATATTTTTCTCTTTTAAAAAACATTTTAAAAACCTATTTTAATGTATATATTAAATGAAATATTATTTTGTGATTATTTTCTAGCTGATCTTGGGTTTAATTTTTTATCATGAAATTTATTAACATCATTGGATCCATGGTGTTGAGTCTAACTCCACAAAAATGGATGAATGATTTTAATAATAGTTTGATTAAATTTTAATCCAAATGTAGGTTGTATATTCTTTCTCATCCCTCTTCATCTTATTCCTTTCTTATTTCACTAAGTGTTATTGGAGCATGATCTCTATATAATGTCTCAAAATAAATGGTACATAGATTGCTATTGATCAGCCTCAAAATAGGTGCGACTTCTACATAAGTCCACTTACGATTGCTTAACATAGCGCTAAATTTTGTCCCGATTCGAAAAATGATCTATCGTGGCCCAAACCTATGTACGCAAGCCCAAGTATATTGATTTGATCTCTTTGATCCAATAACCTTGAGATTCATTGTGTGGAGGATTTGGTTATACCAATCCTCTAATGAATCTACAACACTTTTGGTCAACGTGGATCACTTAAACATCGTTGATCATTAAATGGTACTTTTGAAGATTCCAAATGGATGATATACTTTACAAAAAGAAAATGCAACTTGTTGTGTGGAGGATTTGGTTCTACCAATCCTCTAATGAGTTCCAAATGTAAGTTTCAAGATGGTCATCCAACTAACCACTAATTATTAAATTGTTTTTACTTTATGCTTTTATTTTTATGCTTTATGTACCATTTACTTTAAGAATTACATTTCATGCCATTTTTATTTTGCTCACTTGGGCATTTACTTTCTTGTCATTTTTATTTTTGCTCACTTGAGTTTTTTTTTAAGATACCTGATAATCAACATGAACCATAAAAAGCTTTAATAATATTTGGACTATTTGGTTAGTATCCTTGGCATTATGGAGAATTGGAATTCTTGGACTTAGGATTAGAAACTTTGGCTTATGTTGGAGACCTTGTGACCTTAATTGATAGTTTGTTTGGAATTCTTGAGGTTTACTTCAAGACATTGGGTTGTTTGTTTGTTTTGTGTGCAGGTTATTGTTATTACATTCTTTATTTGTAATCTGGAATTCACCCGTATACAGCCATTACTCTGCCCAATTTTTGTGAAGACTTAATACACTTGAAATTTGGTTCTCTCAAGAGGTCTAGTATCTTTGCTTGCTTGGTTTCAATCCAAAGAATGGAAATTCTATCTTGACTCATAATGTCAAGTATTGGCTTATTGTTGGTTAGATGGTTCTTATCCCTAGCTTTTATCTTATGCCTTAGGATAGTCTCTTCTTCTCCTCTCATCTTCTTTAATTTCAAAAATCTTCTTCCTCCTTTTGAAAACTCTTCTTGTTTTTAAACTTGAACCACTTTCATAATAAACTTAGACTTAGGTCCATGCATTTTCAAAACATTTTTCATAAATAAACTCCAATTAATTTAATAATACCTTGACATTTTTTGTGAGAAGACTAAAAGATAATCAAACTCATTTCAAACTATTTTGCCACCTTGGCTTTTTATTTTAAAACCTTTCTCAAGAGATTAGACTCTTGTCAATCCTTGTAGTGATGCAAACAACTATACTTCTACAATATATAGTGAAGTGAGATAATTTCCACTTGGGTATTGAGTGAGGTTTTATTTATTTTAAAATCCAAACCATATCCTCCACTTTGAGATGATGCAAATTCTCCTTTCTCATAATTGTGGGTAGTAAGTATATTTTCCACACGGACAATGACGATGATGTCTTATCACATAAAATCAATCAACACACTTGTGTTTTTAAAGGTGAACTTTGTGTACCCTGATCACCTATTGAACGAAAGGTGGTACGTAGGCACTAAAGGTTCGCAACTGCGGCGGGTGCAAAAATCATAAAAAATATTTCTTTTCTCACCTCCACTATCTATTTTTTATACAACATTTTAGAGGCAAAATATACAGATATTTCAAAGAGGTTCCTATGGAGTATAGTAGATGTTTAGGGTGTTAATACCTTCCCTTTGAATAACCAACCCCCTTACCTTGAATATTTCCCCCTCTTTTTAGGTTATTTGCTCTTTTCCTGTTCCTTTGGAAATAATAAAGCGCGGTCGCGATTTTTATTTTGATTTGTATAAGTCTAGTCAATCCAATGGCTTAGTCTTAAATATATCTACCACTACATATAGGTTTCATTGTCATCAAAAAGGAATTGAAGTTGACCCTGATAAAGTCAAAGCAATTCAAGAAATGACTGCACCAAGAACTGAAAAGCAAGTTATAGGCTTCCTTGGACGTCCGAATTACATTTCTAGATTCATTTCCCATATGACTGCAACATTTGAACCGATCTTTAAGTTGTTAAAGAAAGATCAAGGTTGTGTGTGGACAAATTATTTCCAAAGGGAATTTGAAAGTATTAAAGAGTATCTGCGTGAACCTCATATCTAGCTCCCACCTATTGAAGGAAGACTGTTGATCATGTATCTGACAGTGTTAGATAGTTCTATGGGTTATATTTTGGGACAACAAGATGAAACATGAAAGCAAGAATATGAAATTTATTATCTCAGCAAGAAGTTTACTAACTGCGAGTCGCAGTATTCTATGTTGGAAAAGACATGTTGTTCTCTAGCCTGGGCGGCAAAGCGATTGCGACAATATATGTTGAACCATACTACTTGGTTGATTTCCAAAATGGATCCAATTAAGTATATTTTTCAAAAGCCTGCTCTTACTGGGAGAATTGCCTGTTGGATGATCTTATTGTCTGAATATGATATTGAATACCGCACTCAGAAGTCTATAAAAATCAGTGTGCTAGCATATTATCTTGCTCACTAACCGGTAGATAATTACCAATCTATTAAGTATGATTTCCTTGATGAGGATGGTAAGTTTCTGAAAGCAAAATATTGTGATGAACCTTTTCCTGGGGAAGGTCCTGATCCTGAATCCTGGTGGACTATGGTATTTGATGTAGTCGTGAATGTTTATAGGAAAGGAAATTGTGATGTGATTATTACTCCTCATGGATCACATATTCCTTTTACTGCAAGGTTGGCCTTTGATTGTACTAATAATATGGCAGAGTATGAGGCTTGTATCATGGGTCTCGAGGAGGCCATTAATCTCAGAATCAAAGTTCTAGATGTGTATGATGATTCGGCTTTGGTAATAAATAAGATTAAAGGAGAATGGGATAATCGTCACCCTAGCTTGATCCCTTACAAATACTATGCTAGAATATTATTACCCTTCTTTAACAAAGTTAAATTCCATCATATTCCTAGAGATGAAAATCAGATGGCGGATGCTTTGGCAACTCTAGCTTCTATGTATCAAGTGAATACTTGGAATGATGTGACTCGTGTCACAATGCGATGTTTGGATAGACTGGCTCATGTGTTTGCAGCAGAGGGAGTAGCAGATGAAAAACTTTGGTATTATGATATTAAGCACTTTCTCCAAACTCAGGAATACCCGACTAGTGCGTCAAATAAAGATAGAAAGACATTGTGAAGGTTGGCAGGTAGATTTTTCCTCAAATAAGATGTGTTATACAAAAGAAATTATGACATGGTCTTGCTCAGATGCGTGAATAGACACGAAGCAGACATGTTGATGCATGAAATCTATGAAGGTTCCTGTGGTACCCATGATAATAGACATTCGATGGCAAAGAAGATGCTTAGGGCAGGTTATTATTGGATGACAATAGAATATGACTGTTACAAATTTGCAAAGAAGTGCCATAAGTTCCAGATTTATGCTGACAAGATTCATGTTCCTCCGACACTTCTCAATGTTATTTCTTCCCCATGGCCTTTCTCTGTGGGTTATTGACTTGATTGGAATGATTGAACCAAAGGCGTCGAGTGGACATCGTTTCATCTTAGTGGAAATTGACTACTTCACCAAATGGGTAGAAGCAGCTTCATATGCTAATGTCACTAAGCAGGTGGTAGTGCACTTTATCAAGAATAATCTCATATGTCAGTATGGTGTACCAAGCAGGATTATCACCGACAACGGCTCAAATCTGAATAATAAAATGATGATGGAACTTTGTGAAGAATTCAAGATTGTCCACCATAGTTCATCTCCCTACAGACCAAAGATGAATGGGGCTGTTGAAGCTGCTAATAAGAACATTAAGAAGATCATCTAGAAAATGGTTGTTACTTACAAATATTAGCATGAGATACTCCATTTTTCTTTGAATGGGTATCAAACATCTGTCTGCACTTCAACTGGGGCAACCCCGTTATTTCTTGTGTACAACATGTAAGCATTACTCCCTATTGAGGTTGAGATTCCCTCTTTACGAGTGATAATGGAAACTAAGTTGTCAGAGGCTGAATGGGTCCGGAGCAGGTTTGACCAGTTGAATTTGACTGAAGAGAAAAGAATGACGACATTATGCCATGGTCAGTTATACCAGAAGATAATAAAGAAAGCTTTTGATTAAAAGGTCAAACCTCGGGAACTCAGAGAAGGTGACCTCGTGCTCAGGAAGATCATGTCTTTTAACGCTAATTCTAGGGGCAAGTGGACTCTCAATTTTAAAGGCCCATATGTTGTCAAGAAATCCTTCTCTGGTGGTGCATTGATTCTTGAAACAATGGATGAAGAGGAGTTCCCACGCCCTTTAAATGTTGATGCAGTCAAGAAATACTTCTCCTAGATATATAAAAGAATATCTCGCTAAGACGAAAACTCGAAAGGGCGGCTTAGGCAAAAACGAGCGTCTCGGTAGGCCAAAAACCCGAAAGGGTAGTCTAGGCAAAAATTAGAGACATAAATAGAATGAACTTTCCAGGTAGGTTGAAAACCCGCAAGGGCAATCTAGGCAAAATGTAGGGATTTCTTGGCAAGTAACTGCATCAGACAAGACTTGATCATTGAAGCAACAATCTTCTTGGATCCTCACCACTCTTCAAGCGAAGTCATTGTGCAGGCATTCAAAGTTGTTAGGGAGAATATTGGTCATTGTATTTCAATGTATATTTTCAAATATATATTACCATTTTCCAAACTTTGTAATTATATATGGAGTCTCTCCATTCGCGGACTACCATCTTATTAATAAAGTTTGAGATTTTATCCAATTCTTTGCAATTCTTATTTTATTCAGCTTACAAAGACTTCATTTATTATCGATAGTAATTTTCAAAGCAAACAGATTAAATAACAAAATTGTTTTTTGAAAAGAATTTACAAATTACTTCTTGCTTTAGATTTTGTGACTCAAGGAAAACAAATAGTGACCCCAACCAAGGATGGACGAACTATGAAATTTTGGAAGTGTGTGTTCCCCAGGAAGGCTCTCCCAAGTCACTCTTTGTGAAACGAGTATTACTTTCTTGCGCTTCTCAGGCACATGAAGATGATACCAATTGATGTATGGTTCAGTGTTGGGTTTGTGTGCCCATTTTCCCCAATCAAGTCTTAATTTATTTTGATTTTAGGTTGACATGGTCCAAAGTCTCTATCCCATATTCCCTAGTAAGGTCTTTGCTCACCTGACGAAAGCGTCTTCCCTCTTTGAATGCTAAGATTAAATCATTTGCAAAACATCGTCCTTTGCAGTGCTAGAATTGTTGTTGTTTTTTGTTTCCCATGCAACCAGGAAAGGGCAATGTCTTTTCTAAGAAGTGTTGAAACAATTGTCAACTTTTTAGGTTTTCTCCGACCATGTACCCGGTTTGATTTACAATCCCCATAATTTTGATTTCTTGTTGTGTTGTTTAACTCCTTAAAATCCCCAAGTGAAGCTGAGATAACGTGTCTCTTTGAAATTTGTTATCCCCTTGAGGTTTCATAATTTCTCCTCAGAGAAGTTGGTGTAATCCTCAATCTCGGTATTTAAGGATGTATTTTGTGTCCCTCTCAATGATGTGGTGTTGCCCTCCCCAGTGAAATTAGCATAGCAATCTCTAGTAGAAGTGCAGACCTTGAAGCATTTGTTTTTTCCCATTGAAGTGTGTTTGATATTCCCCGGTGAAGCCTGTGAGAGGATGTTATATTCATGTATCTGTACTGATTTATTATTATGATGTGATTATTTTCGGATTATGTTCCTTCCCAATAAAGTTAAGCCGTCAAATAGGAATATGTTTCCTTAGTTGGCGCTTACTTTCTTGTAAACTTTCATCTTAGAGGTGATTTAGCCGAGTATTGACTGTACCCAAGTTGGTTTCATCTAGTTATCCCCGGTGTTATATGTCTTTTTTGTCAGCATATACATGATAAAATTCATACATTCATGCATATATTATGCATTGGCTGAATTTAGTAAATCATTGCTCATTTGCATATTTTTGTTGACATATTACCCTGTTTTGCAGAGTTGTGTTATCCGCTCTCCAATAGAGTGTCAACCTTAAGCAAAAAGTGTATATCCTTTCAATTTCCCCACTGAGTTATCCCTCGTGGAAGAATTTTTCTTTAATTTTCCTTTCAGCTCATTGTATGGATAGAACATGTTTCCCTATTGGGTTTATTTCTCATAAGGTGTTATTTTGGTTGACTGATTCATTTCTGATTATTAATGGTTTGAATCTATGATCCCCAACAATATTATTATCTTGATTTCTACGGGCTTTGAGCCCTGATTTGAGAATGTGCATTTATTTTGCATGTGAAGATTTTATCTCCTCAACTGGAATGTATTGGAATTTCCCCAGGAAGTCCTATTACTTTCCCCAGGGACCCATATCTCATTTCCCCAGGGACCCATATTTGTTTTCCCAGGGAGCCATATTTCTTTCCTCCGGAAGTCATTATTGCAATTCCTTCTCATAACAACAAGTGGTGGGTCTCTTTATTTGAGCAACTTGTACTTCCCCAATAACTCTGACAGTTCCCAGAGAAGATTCAGATTTGTTACTCCAATGAATGGTATCCTTAGCATTATGGAAGGTAGTTCATTGCTAAGATTTGTTACTCCAATGAATGGTAGCCTTGTCATTATGGAAGTTAGTTAGTTGTTGAGATTTGTTACTCCAATGAATGGTAGCCTTGTCATTATGGAAGGTAGTTTGTTGCTAAGATTTGTTACTCCAATGAATGGTAGCCTTGTCATTATGGAAGATAGTTTGTTGTTGATATTTGTTACTCCAATGAATGGTATACTTGTCATTATGGAAGGTAGTTCGTTGCTGAGATTTGTTACTCCAATGAATGGTAGCCTTGCTATTATGGAAGGTAGTTCGTTGTTGAGATTTGTTACTCCAATGAATGGTAACCTTCTCATTATGGAAGGTAGTTCGTTGCTGATATTTATTACTCCAATGAATGGTAGCCTTTTCATTATGGAAGGTAGTTCGTTGTTGAGACTTGTTACTCCAATGATTGGTAGCCTTGTCATCATGGAAGGTAGTTCGTTGCTGAGATTTGTTACTCCAATGAATGGTAGCCTTGTCATTATGGAAGGTAGTTTGTTGTTGAGATTTGTTACTCCAATGAATGGTAGCCTTGTCATTATGGAAGGTATTTTGTTGTTGAGACTTGTTACTCCAATGAATGATAGCCTTGTCATCATGGAAGGTAGTTTATTGCTGAGATTTGTTACTCCAATGAATGGTAACCTTGTCATTATGGAAGGTAGTTCGTTGTTGAGATTTGTTACTCCAATAAATGGTAGCCTTGTCATTATGGAAGGTAATTTGCTGCTGAGATTTGTTACTCCAATGAATGGTAGCCTTATCATTATGGAAGGTAGTTCGTTGTTGAGATTTGTTTTTCCAATGAATGGTAGCCTTGTCATTTTGGAAGTTAGTTCGTTGTTGAGTTCTTTTTCCGATGAATGGTAGCCTTGTCATTATGGAAGGTAGTTCGTTGTTGAGATCTTTTTCCGATGAATGGTAGCCTTCTCATTATGGATGGTAGTTCTTCATTGAGATTATATTACTCTGAAGAAGTTCATTTATTTCCAGTCATGAGTACTTGCAGCTTACCCTAATATTGGTATTTACTGGTATTATCTTACTATTTATTTCCCCGGTGGATCGGTGTTACTTTTTTGTCTATCTCTTCAGTCAGTGGATAGTTCACAATCATCTGTCGATCACTATTATCCTTCACCTTCTCTCCTCAATCTTTGAGTTGATGATTCTTTATTTTCTCTTTTGGGCTTTACCCTAACTGATTCGGGTCTCTGGTTCACCAGTGATTCATTTTCCTTGTCGGGTTGTTCTTTTGATCCCTGCTTTTATTTGCTACATCCCAGTGGGGTCTTGCGTCTTTATTTTTGATTTGTTCATTTGCATTCATAATCATAAGCATTTCATCTTAGGGCCAAAAATAGGTCTTATTTTATACTTAAGTACCTTCAATCGTGTCGACACAAAGATTTTTAACCTTCACATCTCCGGATAGAAGACACTTAAATAAAGGCAGTTTTTGTACCCCAATTTTTGTCCCTAAGATTCCTCTATCATCTCATACAATCACAATACAACAAGATCACACACTAGGGTTTGGTTCTTCTCCTTATCTTTATCTTTGCTCATGGGGAATCACTAAGCACCTTTACTTGTACTTTTGTAATCATCTATGTTTTGTATTGGTTAACCTTTTAACTAATAAATATAATAAAGGTTTTTCCTAATTAATGATGTTATAGGTGAAAGCATAATTCATTACATCAATTTGATCTACAGGTTCATGAGTCTATTGCCATGCCTTCTTCAACAAAGCTTCATTTAGATTCAAGCTTCATTATTGAATATTCTTTGAGGTAATATCATGAAAAAGTCTATTATGAATCATCATGCCTCAATTTATCAAAGATAGTTCAAATATACAAGAGTTGATTGAAGATGTTTGACCTAATTGGACAAGTTTTTGATTTCTTGGTCACAAGTACATATTTCCCTCAATTACCAATATTTAGAAGTGGTTATCATTTCTATGGTTCCTCATTATCATCCTTAACAACTTATATTTACATGACAAAGGTATTTATGCAAGGAGGCTTGTCAAAATTGAAAAGGGTTTCTAAGGCATTTTGTTGCTCTACGGGGCTAGGGTTTTGAATTTCTAAGGGCTATATCTTGTTCATCTTTTGGTGTTTTTTAGTGATTCCAAAAACATGCTTCTCTTCAAAGGATTATCAATAAATCACTTCAAAAGTTTCAAGAAACTTTTGTGTGGAAAATACCTAATGATGAAGAAAGATTACAAGTCCTCTAGATAAGCCATCAAATTCCCTTAGGTGACTTGAAAAGATCATAACTTGGTCAATTTTTATCTCCTTGATCCCATTATTTTTCCATAATGATCTTGAAGATGTGAACTTCAACTCTTATTTTATGTGCTAAGTTTTAAAATGGATGGAAGATTCCCTAAGGATGCAAAATATTATAGGTCATTTTGTGAATTTTGCCAACTTCAACAAGTCATAACTTTCTCATTTTTTGGAGATTTTAAATGTTTCAAGTCTAAAAATGTCACTCAAGAGATCTAATTCATTCCATATTTTTTGGTCAAGAGAAAATTTCAAATGGAAGGCGATGTTTACATGCAAGACATTATAAGTCATTTTTTGAAGAAAAACTTAGAATTTTTCTAAGTACAAAAGTTAACCTCTTTTTCTCAACTTTGACTCATCACAATTTTCAGATGAAGAATCCATTTGATTCCATTCTTTTCACATTATAAGTCTTATGATCTCATCTTTCTAAAGCTTCGTGAATCATGTTCTAAGATTCCTTGAGCTGGGAATGCCATTGATTCAAAAATGGTACCTTGAAATTGAAGTTTCACTATAAGTCAGAATTTGAAACTCATGTTGTGGCTTCTAAACATCAAATTAGCACGCGTTTCTGGTCTAAGCATGTTTAACCAACTTTCCAAAGTGTATTCGAACCTTGAAACGCAAGGATTGGATGAGTTTTGATGCTAAACAGGCCATACCTTACTCGTGTATCAGGTCCACATGAATTTCCTCCAAATCTTATCATTTCACATGCTTGAGCATTCAATCAGCTTCCCTATAAATAGAGGATCATACCTCATTCAATTTCTCAAACTTGAAGAGCTAGAATCACCCTGCCAAACTTCTTCTTGAACCCAATTTTCTGCAACTTCGAATTTGCTTTTACAGCTTTCCTCAATCCATTGTCTTTGTCAATTCACCATCCGTGAACCCCACTGAAGATAACAGAAGAAGAACGAAGCTCCAAGACTTCCTAAATCGTGCTTGCCAAGTCAATTTTTAGAGCTCTGCATTTGAACTTCAATAGGTAGATTCCTTCACTAATTCTCTCAAACTTTGATATTGTTATGAAGCTCTCATCATTCTGATTCTAGTCGCAACATTTGTTTTCAACTGGAAGTTTGTTTTGACCATGAAATTTCAAATCCCTTTTGAAATCTTCCCTTTTAAAATGACTGAGTTATACCTTATATAAATTTTTCGCGAGGGTACCATTGGAATCGTCTTGAAGATAAACAACGTGTCATCTCTCAACCAATGATAGCGTGCCACGCTTTTTTTCTTCAAATATTGTTTAATTAATGATTCTGTGGTTTATTCACTAAAGACCATGATATGCACAGCGCGTCTGATCCATTGGATTAGCTTACTAACGCATTTTGACTCTCATCCATTGGTCCAAATTTTTTTGTCTTTATTTTATTTTCTTATTTTTTATATTTAATTTGTTTTAAACTTCAAAAATTCATAAAAAAATTCATTTTAATTTCAAAAAATCTGAAAAAATTATGAAAAATACGTTTGATTTTTCTCTTTCTGATTATTATTTTTAACAATTTTATTTTATGTTTTAATACTTTTCTAATGACCTCTTGACAAATATTGGTGACCTCATTTTATTTTTATTTCTGACTTTACTATTTTTCACAATTTTTGGTTTATTTTTCCTATTTCTTTTAATTTTAAAAATAGTTTCTAACTTTAAAAAATTACCAAAACTTTTATATAAATATTTGAGCTTATTTCTGATTTTTCTTTGGCCTTATTTGATCTTTCTTGGATGTTTTGAAAATAGTTGTTATTTTATACTTCTATTTCCATTTTTAAACAATTTTTTAAAAATATTTTTCTTTATTTTTTTAATATATTTTATCTTGTATATATTCTGGCTGATCTTGGACTATGAGATTTTGATCATGAGCTTTATTAACATCATTGGATCCATGGTGTTGAGTTTAACTCCACAAAAAATGGATGAATGATTTTAATAATAGTTCGATTAAATTTTTGTTTCAAATGTGGTTTAATTCTTAACCCATCCCTTTTCATCTTATTCCCTTCTTATTGTAGTAAATGTTATTGGAGAATGATTTATATATCATTTCTCAAAACAAATAGTACATAGATTTTCATTGACTGACCTCAAAGTAGGTGCGACTTCTATATAAGTTCACTTACAATTGCTTAACATAGCGTTAAATTTTGTCCCGATTCGAGAAATGATCATTCGTGGCCCAAACCCATGTTTGTAAGCCCAAGCATGTTAATATGAATCCTTTGATCCAATAACCTTGAGATTCATTGTTAGGAGGCTTTGATCTTATCAATCCTCTAATGAATCTTCATAAGCTTTGGTCAAAGTGAATCACTTAAACATCGTTGATCATTTATTATTGTCTTGAGAATTTTAAATGGATGATATACTTGACAAAAAGCAAATGAAACTTGTTGTTGAGAGACTTTGGTTTTATCAATCTTCTAATGAGTTTAAAATGCAATTTAAAATATGGTCATTCAACTAACCTCTAATTCCTAAAAATTGACTTTATTTTTTTCCTTTACTTTAGGCTCTTTACTTTAAGCATATTTACTTTAGCATTTACATTTCATGCTATTTTCATCTTTGCTCGTTTGACCATTTACTTTTATGTCATTTTTATTTTGCTCACTTGAGCTTTTCATTTCTTTTAGAAGATACTTAATAATCAACTTAAATAATAAAAAACTTTAATGTTACTTGGGCTACTTGGTTACTATCCTTGGCATTATGGAGATTATGGATTTCTTGGACTTAGGATTAGAAGCCTTGACCTACCTTGAGACCTTGTGACCTCACCTGTTATTTTTTCTTGAGCTCTTGGGGTTTACCTCAAGACATTGGGTTGTTTGTTTACTTTGTGTGTAGGTTATTGTGATTACATGATTTGTCTGTGATCGGGAATTCATCTGTATACAGCCGTTACTCTGCCCCATTTTTGTGAAGACTTAATTCAATTGAAGCTTCGTTTTCTTAAGAGGTTTATTATCTTTGCTTGTTTGGTTTCAAATCCAAAGGATGGTAATTCTACATTAACTCATTGTGTCAAGTGTTGGCTTCTTGTTGGTTAGACGGTTATTTTCCCTAGCTTTTACCTTATGCTTTAGGATAGTCCCTTCATCTCCTCCGATCTTCATTAATTTCAAAAATCTTCTCCCATCTTTTGAAAACTCTTCTTGTTTTTAAACTTGAATCTCTTTCGTAATAAACTTGGACTTAGGTCCACGCGTTTTCAAAAACATTTTCTTAATCAAACCTTAATCAATTTAATAATACTTTGACATTGTTATGAGAATACTAAAAGTCAATTAATCTCATTCAAACCATTTTGACACTTTGGCTTTTTACTTTAAAATTTTCTCAAAAGATTAGACTCTTATCAATCCTTGTACTGATGCGAACTACTATACTTCTACGAAATGTAGTGAAGTGAGATGTTTTCCACATGTGTGTTGAGTGAGGATTTTGTTGATTTTAAAATCCAAGCCGTATCCTCCACTTTGAGATGACGCAAATTCTCCTTTTTTATAAGCGTGGATAGTAAGTATGTTTTCCACTCAGATAAGACGATGATGTCTCGTCTCTTAAAATTAACCAACAGACTTGTGTTTTAAAATTTTCTAAAGGTGAACGACGTGTACCCTGGTCCTCTATTACATGGAAGGTGGTACATAGGCACTAAAGGTTCGCCATCGCGACGGGTGCAAAAATCATAAAAAATATACTTCTTTTCTTATCCCCATAATCTGTTTTTTTATACAATATTTTATAGCCAAAATACACAAATTTACAAAGAGGTTCCTGCGGAGTACCATAGATGTTTAGGGTGATAATACCTTCCCTTTGCATAACCAACCCCCGAACTTAGATTTTCTCCCCCTCTTTTTTGGGTTATTCGCTCTTTTCCCATTCCTTTGGAAACAATAAAGCACGGTGGTGATTTTTATTTTGATCTGTGCGAGTTAAGTCTATCCAATGGCTTTGTCTCATCATTTCTACCGCTAAAACATCACAGCGAGAAATCAAAATTATGGGAATTTTAAATCAAACTCAACACTTGGCGAGAGAAAAGCCAAAAAGTTGACGGTTGTCTCAACACTTCTTAGAAAAGATACTTCCCTTATCTGGCTACTTAGGGAGCACACAATAATAACAATGTCATAACTGGAGAGAGCAATGCTCTGCAAGAGTTTCTACAATAATTCTCAACACACAAAGGGAGAAAGAACTCCATTAAATGAGAAAATACTTTATAACTTTACAATCTTCGCTTGATCAAAATGTAGTTGGGGAAAAGGTCACACTCAGCTAGAGAAATTTGCATCAATACCTAACTTGGGAATATGGGATAGAGGTATCAAACCACCCAAACCCAAAACCGTATAATAACTTGGAGAAAATATGAACCAAGACTTAACTAGGGAAAAATGGGATCACAAACCCAACATGACACCACATTTGAATTGGTATGAAATCCAACAAACACAAGTGGACTATGCGCATATCAGCAAGAGTAACCCGGGATACTTCTTGGGGAATCATTTCATTCGGAGTTTGTCAATCCTTGGAACCACTACTTTTTCCCCGCTTGAATCACAGAACTAAAGTAAAAAGTATTTTTCAAATTCTTTCGAAAACATTTTTTTATTATTAAGTCTTTTTGTTTTGAAAATTACTATCAATAATAAATGATTTTTTGTAAACAGAATAAAATAAGAACTACAAAGAATTGGATAAAGGCTCAGACTTTATTAATAGAATGGTAGTCCGAAAATAGCGTGAGTCCATGGATGACTACAAAGGTTTGGAAAATGGTAAATACATGGAAAAGATACATTGAAACACAATGACCGTTATTCTCCCTAACAACTTTAAAATTCTGAGCATAGGCTTCAGTTAAAGTGTGATGAGAATTCGAGTAGATTGTTACTTCAATGATCAAGTCTTGTCTGACACAGTTACTTGCCGGGAAATACCTAACTTTTGCCTAGGTTACCCTTGCGGGCTTTCAACCTACCAGGAAAATTTATTCTGTTTATGTCTCTAACTTTTTCCTAGACCAGCCTTTCGGGTTTTCAGCCTACCGAGACGCTCTTTTTTTACCTAATCCGCACTTCCAAGTTTTCAACTTAGCGAGCTATTCTTTTATTTCTTTAGGAAAAGTATTTCTTGATTACGCCAGCATTCATGGGACGTGAGAACTCCTTACCATCCATAATTTTGAGAATCACTGCACCTCCATAGAAGGCTTTTGTGACACCATATGGGCCTTCATAATTGGGAGTCCACTTGCCCCTAGAATCAGCATTAAAAGTCATGATCTTTCTGAGCACGAGGTTGCCTTCTCTGAATTCACGAGGCTTAACCTCTTATCAAAAATTTTCTTCATTCTTTTCTGATATAACTGACCATAACACAAGGCCATCATTCACTTTTCTTAAATTAAATTCAACTGGTCAAATTTGTTATGGACCCATTCAACCTCCAACAACTTGGTTTTCCATTATTATACGCAAAGAGGGAATCTCAAACTCAACGGGGAGCACTGCTTCCATACCATACACAAGAGGGAACGGGGTTTCCCTATTTAAGTGAGGAAGGATATACAATACCCATGCAAAGAAAAATGGAACATCTCATGCCAATCCTTATAGGTCACAAACATCTTTTGAATTATCTCCTTAATGTTTTTATTAGTAGCTTCAATAACCCCACTCATCTTAGGCCTGTAAGGAGACGAGTTGTGATGGACAATCTTGACTTCTTCACAAAGTTTTGTCATAATCTTATTATTCAAATTTGAGTTATTAGCAGTGATAATCCTACTTGGTACACCATACCGACATATAAGATTGTTCTTAATAAATCATACTACCATCTGCTTGGTAACATTATCATAAGATGTTGCTTCCATCCACTTAGTGAAGTAGTCAATTGCAATTAAGATGAAACGATGTACATTCGACGCCTTGGGTTCAATCATTCCAATCATATAAATACCCCACATACAAAAAGACCATGGGGAAGGAATAACATTGAGAAGCGTTGGAGGCACATGAATCTTATCAGCATAAATCTAACATTTATGGCACTTCTTCACAAATTTGTAACAGTAAGATTCCATTGTTAGCCAATAGTAATCTTCCCTAAGCATCTTTTTTGCCATCGAATGTCCATTGGCATGGGTACCAAAGGAAGCTTTACGGATTTCATGCATTAACATGTTTGGTTCGTGTCTATCCTTGCATCTGAGCAAGACCATGTCATAATCTCTCTTGTATAACACATCTTCATTAAGGAAAAAGCTACTTCCAGACCTTCTCAATGTATTCCTATCTTTATTTGACGCCCCAACTGGATATTCCTGATTCGGAGAAAGTTATTGATATCATAATACTAAGGTTTTTCATCTAATCTCCCCTTTGTAGCAAACACATGAGTTGGTCTATCAAGACGTTGAACTGTAATCTGAGGTGCATCATTCCAAGAATTTACATGGTACATGGAAGCCAAAGTGGCTAAAGCATCTGCCATCTGATTCTCATCTCTGGGAATATGATGGAATTCAACTTTATTGAAGAAAGGTAATAATCTTCTTGCATAATCTTTATAGGGAATCAAGACAATGTGACGAGTCTCCCATTCTCCTTTGATTTGATTTATTACCAAAGCTGAATCACCATATATATCAAGAATTTTGATTTTGAGATCTACAGCCTCTTCAAGAGCCATGATACAAGCTTCATACTCTGACATGTTATTGGTACAATCAAATGTCAACCTTGCAGTAAAAGGGATATGTGACCCATGGGGAGTGATAATCACGGCACCGATACCTTTTCCAAAAGCATTTACTGCTCCATCAAAAACCATAACCCATCGGGACTCAGGATCAAGACCTTCCTCGGGAAAAGGTTCATCACAATCTTTAACTTTCAAATACATCACATCCTAATCAAGGAAATAATACTTAACGGAATGATAATCATCAATTGGTTGGTGAGCGAGGTAATCCGCCAACATACTGCCTTTAATATCCTTCTGAGTACGATATTCAATATCATATTCAGGAAACAACATCTTCTAACGGCAAATTCTTCCAGTAAGAGTAGGATTTTCAAAAATATACTTAATTAGATCCATTTTGGAAATCAACCAAGTAGTGTGATTCAACATATATTGCCGTAATCGCTTCGTTGCCCAAGATAAAGCACAACATGTTTTTTCTATCATAGAATATCATGACTCATAGTCAGTGAACTTCTTGCTCAAATAATACATGGCATATTCTTTTCTTCTTGTTTCATGTTGTTGTCCTAAAATACAGCCCAAGGAGTTATCCAACATAGTCAGATACATAATCAATGGTCTTCCTTCAACATGAGGGAGCAAGATAGGAGGCTCAAGCAGATATTCTTTAATGCTTTCAAATGCCCTTTGGAAATCATTCGTCCATACACAACCTTGACCTTTCTTTAACAGCTTGAAGATTGGTTCACATGTTGCAGTCATATGGGAAATAAATCTGGAAATGTAATTTAAACGTCCAAGGAAGCCTCTAACTTGCTTTTCAGATCTTGGGGTAGGCATTTCATGAATTGCCTTAACTTTATCAGGATCAACTTCAATTCCTTTGTAGCTAACAATGAAACCTAGCAACTTTCTTAAACGAACACAAAAAGTACACTTATTTGGATTCAAGCGGAGACGATACTTCCTCAAACGCTGAAACAATTACAGCAAGTCTTCGATATTCCCTTCCTCAATCTGAGATTTGGTGATCATATCATCAATATATACTTAGATTTCCTTATGCATCAGATCATGGGATATGGTTGTCATAGCCCTTTGGTACGTTGCACCAGCATTCTTCAACCCGAAAGGCATCCCGCTGTAACATAATGTTCCCTAGGGTGTGATAAATGTTGTTTTTTCCATGTCCTCAAGAGCCATCCTAATTTGATTGTATCTATAAATTCTGTCCATAAACGAGAACACTTTGAATTTTTTTGTGCTATACACCAACATATCAATATGGTGAAATGGGAATTCATCTTTTGGACTTGCTTTATTTAAATCTCTATAATCAACGCACATGCAGAATTTACCGTCTTTCTTTGGTATTGAAACAATATTGAAAATCCACTGAGGGTACACTGATGTCATAAGAAAACCAACATCAATCTGCTTCAAAACCTCTTCTTTAATCTTAATTACCATGTCAAGATGAGTTTTTCGCAGCTTCTGCTTGATTGGTGGACATTCTGGCTTTAGAGGCAAATAATGTTCCACAATATCAGGGTCCAAACTAGGCATGTCTTGTAAGAACAAGAAAATATATCCACGTACTCTTTTAGCAACTCAATCAACCTTCTCTTCACATCGGGATGAAGTACTACCCGAATCTTGACTTCTTTCAAATCTTCTTCTGAACCCAAGTTAATCGTCTCTAACGGATCTTTATATGGTTGAATGGTATTTTCCTCGAGCTCAAGCAACCGTAAAACCTCTTCTGGTATTTCATAATATTCTTCTTCTCCAACCACATACACCATTTACTTAAAGTTGGGAGAGGGTTCAGGATCATTGTATTCAACGGGTTTTTTAATTAATCTGCACATATAATTTATGATTTATTTTAGAAACTAACACATGTAACAAGTGATTATGCAGATTTATTTACAATTATTATTTATTTCAAAAGGTATTTTCCGATTACCATTTTCCAAGAAAAACAGAAACTAAAGACATAATTTAGAAATCAAAAACAACTTTTATTAATGATCTTAAAATTTAAAACAAAAGACCCGCCCATACAACATTACTTTCATTTTGAGCAGAGTGAAAGACTTTTGAAAAGACAAATGAAAAACAAATTACTTTGAAATGTGAATGCAAGAAGGAACATCGACAGTGACACAATTCTGGATTCTGACTCCGTGTGTCACAAATTTCGACATCTCTTGCTCTGACTTATCTTCGAGAATAGCATTGATCTTTGGAGTAGTCGGATGGAGATATCCTGCATTGTGAAAGATGTCTTGATATTTACTCAAAGTAGACATTGGTTTCAAAACTTCATTCTTCATGGAGAAACCAAAACCACCCTCATTCTTGTTCACATGTGGATTAATAACCTTCCCCCACACCTTTCTAGGGCCCTTCTCTAATACCAGTTGCGCATCCTTAAATGAGTTGATAGAACCTTCATTCTTCCTTATATTATCAATATACAGATCTTGGAATTGAGTTCTAACAACAGCTTCATCAGCTTCTACAATGCTAAAGGAAGACAAATGAGATATCAACAGAGCTTGCTCACTGTTTGCAATAACTATCTTTCCTTCACGGAAAATTTTTAGTTTCTGATGCAATGTTGAAGTAATAGCTCCTGCTTCATAGATCCAGGGTCGTCCCAATAAACAACTATAGCCTAGGAAAATATCCATAACCTGACAGGTGATTTGGAATAAGTGTGGAGCTATGTGAATAGGTAAATCCACCTTTCCAATGACAGATTTTCTTGAACCATCAAAAGTTTCTACTATAATGCCACTAGGGTGCATATGAGTTCCTTGGTATTTGAGCTTCATGAGAGTGCTTATTGGTATGACATTCAAATAAGATCTATCATATATTAGCACATTGGAAAAAGAGTCCTTCTTACAATTCATAGATATATGTAGAGCCATGTTATGGTTTCTCCCTTCATCAGGAAATTCCTCATCACAAAAACTCAGATTGTTATAATATGTAATATTCCCCACAACACCGTTAAACTGACCTAAAGACTCATCCCTTTCAATAAAAGCCTGACCCAACACCCTCATCAGAGATTCTCGATGAGCAGAAGAGTTCATCAACAAGGCTAAAATGGAAATCATAGATGGAGTTTGTAACAACTGATCCACAATCTTATAATCACTAATCTTGATAATTTTCAACAGATCATCAACATCCTTTTCCAAGGTGGCGCCACTAGATTCTCCTACCATTTTCTTAGGTTCAACATTCTCATCAACCTTCTTACCAGAATTAACATCTCCTCGAAAGGTAGGGGAGAAGACACGACCACTATGAGTTACCCAACTAGCTTCAGCAATATTCTCAACATGGGACAAAGGTTGGATAAGAACTTCCGCACCATCTTCCAGGATAGTTGCATTGTACTTATAAGGCACAACTTTATATGATTCATATGGGACAGGGCCAGGCAGAGAAATAACTACGGGAGCAACAACAGGTTTGCTGCGATATGTAATCTTTATAGGATTGGGAACACCAAAATGTGGCACAATGACATTCACCCCATCTTCTACAGAATACTCAGGAATTACAGAATCATTATCAGAAAGAATACCTTCATCAGAAGAAAAGAACTCATTAGCAGAAACATATTCATCATCAGACATGGCTTCAACAGAGTAGTCTTCAATCATACTAACTCCATTATAATCATCTCTATTTCTTGTTACTCTGATAGTACCTTTATCTAACAGAAATTTAACACCTCTTCTTACAACAGAACAACCACGGGGATCCCTACAACATATCTGACAGGACCCATAATGATGTACCTCCTGGTCATCCATGTGACAGAATATGGCGTGCAGTTGTACCAGATCATCATCCATATAGTTTACATAAAATTTGGAATTCATCGGGACAACCATAAACCATATTCACCTCTTCTTCATATTTAGCCCTTGGTCTGATTATATGGATAAGACATTCATCCATCATCTATTGGAGATCACCTCTCACCTTATCACATCCATGAACGTCTGTACTAAAGACACTACAAGCGAAATAGTCATGTATATAATAGATGAACTCACATAGATCAGCATGCATCTTTACTAAATCACCTCTAACCAGGTTGATATCAAAAATCCTGAAACCCTCGGGACAACCAACAACCATATTTAATGCACTTCCACCTTGATGTTTGGGTAGTGGATTATCCTTCACATTGGGACCAATGTCTTTAAAATACAGGACACCAAATCTTACCATCTTTTGCACTTAATATTTTAATGGATAAAAATTTTCAATGTTGTGCCCAGGAGCTCCTTAATGAAAAGCACAAGTCTAGTCAGCTTTATAATACCATGGAAAAGTTTAAGGTATAGCATGAGGAGGCCTATTCTGCACCAGGTTCTTCTGAATCAAAGCCGGAAACAATTTTGCATAACTTATTGGGATAGGATCAAAATCTTCTCTCTTTTGACCTTGCCCTTGATTACCTTGTTGTGGTGCTCCTTGATAGGCAACAGTAGTTGGAGCTACATTGACTATCAGAGTTACTGAAGCAACATATTATTGATGTTGATGACGTCTTCTTGGAGGTCTAACCCTTATTTCTTGAACAACATCATTTGTCTCTCCTTCTTTCTTTTTAAAAAACCCATATGATGATTTCGTTGTTCCACTAGAACCTTCATCTTTTGATAATCATCCTTCCCTGATAGCTTCCTCTAGTCGGATACTTACAATCTCAGTTAAATCACTTGGTGCACTTGCAAACATTATTTCCTAGTAAAATGAACCAAGGGTTTTTAGGAAGACATAAGTCATTTCTTGCTCTCCCATTGGGGGTGCCACTTGGGCAACACCTTTGCACCAACACTGTGCATACTCCTTAAATGATTCATTATCTTTATGAGCCATTAATCTCAATAGGTCACAGTCAGGTGCCATAAACATGTTGTACTTATACATCTTCATGAATGCTTCACCCAAATCATTGAATATGCAGATATTGTTACTGTCCAATTCCATATACCATTTCAAGGACACACCAGTTAAACTATCCTGGATGAAATGAATAAGCAAGTGTTGGTAATTAGTATGATTGGACATCCTTCTGACCTGCATCAACAGGTGGTCACGGGGACAAGAGTTGCCCTTGTACTTCTCAAATTCTGGTACTTTGAGCTTTGCTGGAACTTTCACATTAGGAACTAAGCAGAGGTCACTGACATTCTCTCTGAATAACTCTTTCCCTCTGAGAGCCTTCACTTATATCTGCATTTCATTGAATTGATCCTGAAAATCATCCACCCAATTATAAAAGTCAAAACTTTCACTTGGTGGAGGAGCAGGATGATAAACTTCAACATTAACAACAGGCATAGAATTCACCACAGGAGGTGCAGCATGAGGAATCTCATTATTAGCAACAGGAGTAGCGTGCACCACAGGAGGTGCAGAAACAACAACAATTTGAACAAATGGAGAAACTCGAACAGCAAGCTTGTAACCTTCTGGCATGAAATTATCAGGCATTCCCCATGGGTAATCGCGAGGCATACAATATTAAGTAGCAGTAACTGGAGTAAAAGAGATAAGAACTGACAGAACCTTTGAAATAACAATCATCTTCTGTGGTTGAGTAGTATGAGGAGACGAACAAGGAGGAGGTGCTGGCTGATTTTGAGCAGTCACCAACGATTCTACCAAAGCAGTCAGGTTGGAAATACCAGCTCTCAAAGCAGTAACTTCTTCGTGTAGCTCACGACTCTCTTGTTCAAGGTTTTCGATCTTCTTTCTAGAATTATCCCGAGTATTGTAGGGTGAGACAACCTACCAACTGAACAAAGCAGAGAAACAAGTAAGACACTTATGAAAGATAGGAATGCAAAAATATCTGCGAAGTCATGCCTGATATGCAATGCACATGATTTATTGTTTATTGAAGGAACTCAAAGAACCATAAACAATTATAAATATTAAAGTACTAACATATTTGGAAATACTGAAAATTCTCATTTTAATAACAACTTTGGAATGGATTACAAGTTTTAGTGCCAGTTTCAATAATCCTAAATATAAGAGAATAAAGATAGAATTTAAAAATTCTAAGGAGCTAAAGCTGATGAAGATCTCTTCACACGCTGACGTTTCCCCTTGAGTCTTACAATCTGAGACTTCAACTGCTTGTTCTCTTCTAAATACTTATTGACGACTTGTTTCCATCCACCAGAATCAGAAAATAGGTGATTGGGACCTAGTTGAACTCTAGAGGAAAATAAATCCTCTTGCTTCTCCATCATCTCCATAACATGACTCTGAATAATCTCAATCAAGTCATCATTGTCTTTCAATTCTGTTGAGTAGGACACCTCCAAAGTCAGGTAATTGTTCTTCCATGCTTCCTTATCTTGATGCATCCTAACTAAGGCAAGTTGAAGTTCTTCCACATCATCTAAGAGAGAATGAGTAGTCCATATAAACATTTTAGCTAAATGTTCTTTATGAGAATAAGGAATCTTCAACTGAATTTCCCTTGCTTGTACCCAACAGAGATGAGGCTCTAAGGAAACAACTCTTCTTGGTCCCAAATATTTTCTACCCATCCTTTGAATATGGCTCCAAGCCTTTTCAATCTCTTCCTTAGCTGCCGTGTGATCTTCTCCTTCTTTGAGAAAGAAACTACTCAGATGAATATTGTTTGGCTTGTCTCTCATTGGATATTTAAGTTGGCGGAATGCAAGAACAGGATTAAAGGTAATTCCTCCCTTTGTACTAAGAAGAGGTACATTGAGAAAAATACTATAACTATCAATAATCTTCATGTTATAATAAGCTTAATGATACCAATCAATGTCAGAATGAGTGAGAGTAATAATCTTTGGTGCCCAACGTGGTTCCTTCTTGATATCCTAAAAAGCAACAGACCGAGGTAAGTGAGAAATAAACAACTGATATAACAAGGGTGTGCAACAAATGATCATCTCTTCTTGATAAAAATTCCAAAGAAGGATAGAATAATAAGGATTTGTTAGAAGTGTAGGGATTGAATTCCCAATAAGAAAGATTCTAATGTCATTAACATCCACAAATTTGTCGATGTTTGGAAACAAGAACAACCAATAGGCAATCAAAGCAAAGATATCCCAAAAAGCAGCTGTAATATTCATCTAGATGAAGTAACGAGCTTTCTTCAACAGAAACTGAGCAGGTAAACCCCAGATTCCTCTTTTGGTAGTCATGTTAGCCTCAATATCATACTTACTCAAGTAAGTATCTGCTGCAATCTCATGAGACTCGGGTTCTCCTTCCAAGCCGTTGAAAGGAACACAATCAGTAATAGGTAAACCAAGTAAGTATGAATAATCCTCCAATATGGGCATCAACTGATAATCAGGTAAAGTGAAACACTAGTATAATGGATCATAGAACTTGATAAATATGGAAAGAATACCCTTCTACATCTTGAGCTCCATAAGAGGAACAATGTGTTGTACCCCAAAATTTGCCCTCTCATATTCTCCAAGAAATTGCCAAGCCAAGCTACAAAATGCCCCAAGGGTTGCACAGTCAAAGATCTCCTATACAGTCAAAATTAGGGTTTTGATTCTGATCAAGAAAATGTAGTTTCTAAAGGTCCAATCAAGTCTCACATGCCTACAAAAATGGTCAAGCATCCTCATATCAAATTTCAAGGCATTCAGTACAAAATTGCACAGTCAAAAACCCTAATTGCACTACAGTCAACTGTAGGGGCAAAATGGTCATTTGACAGTCAAAAGTTCAAATTTTTGGTCAACATATCATTTTGAAGCCACAAACATCATTTGATCAATGCTTGATCATGATTCTCAAAATTTGGCTCAGAAATCATCAAGATGCAAAAGTTTCCTTATCTGGACAGTTGAAAAAGTCAACTGAAATTGACCAGGGCATAACTTTCACATGGATTATCAGAAAAATTCCATCCAAAGCTCATTTTTAAGAGAAAGACATTTCCTACAACTCATCTTCATACTTCAAGTCCAAGAAATGCTCTCACAAAAAGTTATCAATTTCAACATTATAGGTCATTTTCAAAAGTCAACAAAAAGGGACTTTAAGTCAAAGGCCATAACTTGTGATTGGTAAATCAAAATGACATGGGACCAAAAACATTGGTTAGAGGACTCAAAGACCTTTCCAAAATGTCCAAGAACATGAGAAAAGCTTAAATATTGAGCAAGTTATGCCTTGTGGAAGTTGGGAAATTTTTGGATATTTTGAAAAGTCAACATTGATCCAAATGACCTAAAATTGCTAATGGGCCCATTTTTCCTCCATAATTCATCATCCATGACATGTGCACGACCACATGGCCCAAAGGGAAGTATTTTCTCATTTTTTATTTATTTATTTGAATTTTTATTTATAATAATTCACTTAAATCAATTAAATATGTGAAAAATATTTAACTTAACCTAACAAATCTTTTTGTACATGTTTTAGCCTCAAGATTTCGTGCTTGTACCAATATGGAAAGATTTGGGTTGATTGGCTTGATTTTGAACCAAGAACACATGGAAAAGATTGAAAAAATCTTAGAAAATCAAATTTCCAAAATCAATGAATGCAATGGATTTGATTGGTTTTTCTTGACCTAATTGACTCAATACAAAAGCCTGATCACAACCCTAATGTTAACACACGCAGCCACTCAAGAAACTCCATTGACAACTTGAAATTTTCTCTAAAAAAGTCAAAACTGAAAGTACACTTCCAGGGCGATTCAAGACCTAATTCTTGTTCCATTAGCTTCCTTGAAGGTCACTGGACATATTCCAATCAAAAACCTTCATAAAAGCTCAAGGAATCGGTATACAGAATTCAAGATGTTTCATGAAAAATTCATAATCATACTTTGAAATCTATGCATTTTTATGGCATTTCAATTATTGATTCTTATTCCTTGAATGATTATGAAGCTAACCAACATATTTAATTGTATTTTTATGCACCCTACGTGAATCCACCATTATCGTTTTTTAGGGTTTGAAGAACTTGGAATTGGGGTTTCCCAGTTCAGGAAAAATTAGAGCCCCATGGTACCATAACTGAATTCAGCATGTTGGGACGGTTCAAAGTCAACCATCGCGCTTAATTTATGTGGCCTTATGGCCTATTCGTTATTTTTTCTAATGGTACATTACAGAACGGTTCAAAAACCGTTGTCTATTGTCTTTGTATTTTCAGGAAAATATAGCACAATGAAGAAGAAGGGTACGTGGCCAACCATGACTGGAGGCTTTGAATCGTGGCGCGCGTTTTTTCTAATCAGGCCACTAGCGATTGTTTTGCTTTATAGTAATTCTCATGCGTATAATATACAAAGTAAACAATTTAGTTCAGTGGTGCACGTGTTGATTGGTAATCTTAATGACCTGGGTTCGATCCCAGGTCTTCTTCCTTTCCATTTATTTTTTCTCAATTAATGTTCATGTGTAGCGCCTATGTTGAAGACTCCCATGCATCCTCAAGAATCAATATCCACGCGTCCAACCTCATCCATCCAAGGGCCAGGAATCAGGGAGCATGGTAGGCTGCAGTCAACGTGCTACATGCTAGTGAAAAAGTCCAACAAGGCCAAAGTCAAATGGGCCTGAATTGCTAAAACTATACCTCCTATCTGGGGACTGATACCCCCTTGGTTTGCCACTTCTTTTAATTTTCTTTTTTTTTTTATTCTTGTTATAATTTTTTATTTTTCTTTTAATTACTGTTTGTTTAATTAATTATATTTTCATAAAATCATAAAACACATAAAAAAGTCAGAAAAGAGCAAAAATAATCAATATTTTTATTTCTAGTATTTTTATAAATAAATTTGCATGTAAATAAAATTAATCTTAAATTAAGTTGCAATTTTAATTCTTTTCATAATAAAATCTAAAAAAATGTAGAATTAGGGTTTATTCAATTTTTCATCCTTTTATTTATTTTCTTTCATAAAAATTTAATATTATTTATTTATTTTTATAATTAATTTGTATATAAAAATTAGGGTTAATTTAGGTTTAATTCTAATGTTTTCTTAATAAATTAAAATAAAATAGAATTAGGGTTAGTAGTTAATTTTAATTAATTCTTTCTTTTTTATATTACATCCAAAAAATCATAAAATACCAAAAAAAACAATTTCTTGCTTTCTTTTTAATTAATTAATTTATCGTTAATTCAATTTTTGCAAAAGGGTCCAACGCCCTCGCCTCGTTCTTAATTTTTATTCTAATTCGCATATTTATTTTATTTTGCTTAAATAATTATGTATCTCTCCCGAAGCCTTGTAATTACTTCTCGCACCTTTTAATTTATTTATTTTTCTGTCAAATCGGGTCCTGGTTAATTTTGGCGATGTGGACCCGCGCCATTTGTAATAGCTTTAGATTTACTTTTCCTCGCAACTTTTAACTGTTAAACAAAGTATGCAAGAATGAATGGCCTTAAATAAAAACAAGCGTAGAACACCGATAACACGACAAGATAAATGCAAATGAAAACGACACACGAATCGCACACACCACCCCTAGGGTACGCCTCACTGTTGCCTTGCCTCGAAAGGTGATCGTCGAGTAGAGGATGTCTTAGTAAGTCCTCATGATCCGGGAACCTGGCATGAGGGTAGCTTCTAAGGTGTCTTCCTATTGCTCCGGTGATCACCATGTCCCGAACCTCGAATTGACCCGAACACCTCCAACGGTGGTGCTACCTACCTCTCAATGGTGGGATGGCACTACTTTAAAGGACATTTACACAGACGAATTCCTTAGGGTAGGTAGACGACTCTAAATACTTGCTCTAATTTCAAAGACAAATCAAAAATACTTTTCACACCGACACCTTTTCAAAAAGCTTTCGAAAGCAATTTTTCAAACACTCTTGAGGACTGATACAAGAGTCGAACTGGAATTTTCAAAGAAACTTTTTAAAACCCACAGTTGAAAAGCAAACAAACCATTTTTGAAAACACAATGAGCAAGTATCTAAGAGCCCATGGATAACCATGGATAGAAAGGGTGCTAACACCTTCCCTTTCTATAATCTACCTCCCGAACCGAGAGCAATCTCTATAAGGAATTTTTCTGTGCTTTTGTCCTTTCCATTTGGAGAAAATAAAAGACGGTGGCGACTCTTGCTTCCACGACATTTCGCGAACCAGCGTTAAACAGTCAGTTCCAGATCCACCGATCACAGAACTGGCGACTCTGCTGGGGACTTAAAACTTAAAGTGAGGTGTACCTTAGGATTAAGATCACTGTGTTTTCAATTGTCTTCTTTGCTTGCTTTATTATTGTGGGTTGCATCGGAGTTACATAGATCCTAACCCGGATCTGGGGATACCCTATTTAGGTAGCATAAGCTGTGAGGGACCTGTCCGGCGTAGACCGACACAGGTGAAGCAGTGGCTATGTTGGTGTGGCACCTTGGTCTGTACCGATATCCCTTGTGTCGCGACGAGGAGAATATGGGTCTTCTAAGGAGTCATTAAGCACCAACAACCTTAGAACCTTAATTGACACAACTTGGCCTTTAGAATTGTAGCAGTATGCTACGCCCATTGAGGCTAAACTCTCGTGATGGTTCTGGCTGCAAGAAAAGATTGCGATGCTGGAGTTATGACCGATTGAGGGTAGTCAATGATATTGGGATCCTCTAAGAACCCGGTTACTTTTGATTAGGACATGTATGAACCAACAAACTGAAAGAGGGTAGTACCTAGACCTCATGCTGGCCTAAACTTTAGGGGCTTGCCTTGTGTGACTTGTGTGCCTTACCATGTTTGCCTTTGTATCTATATGTGGTGTGCTTTATCATAACATCATAGCATCATGAGCATTGCATGCATCCTGCATAAGGACTGACCATTTCAAAGACAAGAGGGTTTCATCTTTGCTCTGTTTTGTAGGACATTATGATGCCTGTGCGAAGGAATACTATCCGGTTCAACTTTGTTCGTTCACCTGAGTTGCTTGATGAGTTGGTTAGCAGAATTCCAAATACCACTTCCTTCATTCAGAGGCATGGTTCCCTTCTCAGTTTAGTCACTGCAAAGCGGGATCAACAGTTGATGAGTGTTCTGACCCAGTTCTATGACCCTCTGTACCAGTGCTTCACCTTTCAAGACTTCCAGCTGGTCCCTACCCTGGAAGAGTTCTCTGATTCGCTTGGTGTCCCTATCTTGGATCAGACTCCCTTTACTGGTTGGGAAAAGACCCTTAGGCTGGAGGACATTGCTGCAGCCCTTCCTTTGACCCATCAAGAGGTAACAGACAACTGGGTGACTAGAAGCGGAGTTAAGGGTTTCTTGGCCAAGTTTCTGATTGGTAAAGCTAACAATTTCTGGAATGACCTGGACTTTAGGGCATATGAAGACATCTTGGCTCTCCTAATCTATGGGTTAGTCCTGTTTCCTAATCCTGATAACTTCATCAATGTCACTGCCATAAGGATCTTTATGTCTCAGAATCCTGTACCCACTCTCTTGGGCGACATCTTGCAACAACTTCATGCCCGTACTACCCGAAGACGAGGAACCCTATGGTGTTGTATCCCTTTGTTGGTGAGGTGGTTTATTTCGCACCTCCCTAAGTTCGTACTAAAGAACCAAGAAGGAAGAGGTTGGGCTCACAGGTTAATGTCTCTCACCGACAAAGACATCATTTGGACTTGCAGAGGTTTGGATGAGATGGCTATTATTGATCGATGCGGGGAATACCCTAATGTTCCTCTGATTGGTACCCAAGGAGGGATCTCTTACAATCCATGTCTAGCACTCCGTCAGTTTGGAAGAGCAAGAAGAGCAGGCCCCCATGAGATGTTGGTGCCTCACATCAGTTTTGAATTTCAGGTGGATAGTGACGAGCTGCGTCGTAGGTTCATCAAGGCTTGGGACAAGGTTCATAAAGCTGACCCACAAGAGTTAGGGCCAAAGACTTCTTTACCTATGGAAGCCTACTACAAATGGGTTCGCATCCGGGCTCAGAAGTTAGGTATGCCGTATGAAGCTGTCAGACCCGTCATTCTTGAGTGTCCTGACAAAGATGGTGTTCCTCCAACTGTCCTTCCTCCTCAGATACCTACTGATTATGAGACATTGAAGAGATCTTGGTCGCAACTGCGAGAAGAACGGGATTCTTACCGGGAAAAGTTCAACGAGCAGGAATCAAAGATCCAGAAGCTGACAAAGCAGCTGGAAAATGAGAGAGCTCTGAATGCCTACATCTGTACTGAGAAGAGGAGACCATGGGATCAATAATGAGCTCCAGATGTGCTTTTACAGTTTTATTTCCTTTTCAGTATTTCCTTTCATGTAACGCCTAAAGGGCAACTTGTTGAATAATTTCAATTGCAAAGTTAAATCTAATGAAGTGTGTTCCTTTTGTTTACAAAGTTGATTCCCGATTGTCTTTGAAAACATAATTCATACGCATTTCATACATCATGTGCATAGCAGGTTTTTCCCTTTTTCAGGTTGCTTACAGTTCTTCGCTGTTTATTTCAGCATCATGAATCCCGAATCTGCATCAACTGAGACATCAATCAAGGCTCTTCAGGCGCAAAATACGCAGTTTCAAGAACTAATCAAGGGTTTGGCTCAAGGCCAAGAAGAGCTGAAGGCTATGCTCCTGAAGAAGGAGAAGAAGAAGAAAAGAAGGACTGTTCTGTTCAACTCGGGCCGAAGGTTTGGCAATACCTTGCAACAGGAAGAGGCTGGTTCTTCTGTTGGCAAGAGTTCTCCTCAGGCAGAAGCAAGGGTTCCTAGTCCGGTAGTCTCCGACAACGAGACTGATTTTGATGAAGAGCAGTACCCTCCTGTAGAGGATAAATACAAGCAACTGGAGGATAGGTTGAAGGCTATGGAGGTTCAACAGGTACCTGGGCTGGATTTCGGAGATCTGGGTTTGTCAACTGGTGTGATCATCCCTCATAAGTTCAAAGCACCGTCCTTTTCTAAGTATGACGGGGCGTCTTGTCCCAAGCTGCATCTAAGGTCCTATGTTCGGAAAATTTAGTCGTACTCTGCGGATAAGAATTTATGGATCCACTTCTTCCATGAGAGTCTTTCAGGGACTCATCTCGAATGGTTCTATCAGCTGGATGGGACCAAGGTTCGTAACTGGGAGGAGTTGGCTACTGCTTTCTATAAGCAGTATCAATATAATGCCGACCTTGCCCCTACACGTACCCAACTCCAGGGTATGTCGCTAGGTGCAAGCGAAGGTTTTAAAGAGTACGCTCAGAAGTGGAGAGACCTGGCTGGCAGGGTGCAGCCTCCGTTGACTGATCGGGAGCTGGTAGACATGTTCTTGGGGACCCTATCTGGGCCGTTTTTCAACCATCTGATCGGGAATTCTTCTGCTGGGTTCACTGATTTGATTCTAACTGGAGAGAGAATTGAGGCTGGGCTGAAGTCTGGGAAGATTCCGAAGGGTGCATCATCTAGTTCTGAGAAGAAACCCTTCAAGAAGGAGTCTAGTGCCGTGTATGGTTGCAAGAGATCAGAGAGACCTGAGCGCCGCCAATCTGTCAGTGCGGTAATGATTGCTAAGCCTGCTGCCGCTCCTCGGCCGAAAATTCCTCAAAGGGCTGAAAGACCCCGGAGGGAGTTTACCCGGTTAAACATGACCCTATCGCAGATCCTGCCACAGTTGCTATCCACCAATTTGGTGACTGTCAGGGAGGCTCCGAAGTTCCCCAATACTGCATCTCCTAAGTACAACCCGAACGCTCGTTGTGCTTACCATTCAGATAGCCCGGGGCACTCTACCGATGACTGTTGGGCGTTAAAGAATAAGGTGCAAGACCTTATCGACGCGAAGGAGATACAGTTCGAAGCGCCTGAGAGGCTGAATGTAGTTACTGCTCCTATGCCTCAACATGGGGTAAATGTTGTTGACGAAGACGTTTATGCTGTTTCTTTGGATGATCTAGCCACTCCTCTGAAGATTGTCAAGAAGAACCTACTGCATGCCGGTTTATTTCCGGGTTGTAGTGAGGGTTGCCTGTTCTGTGCTGTGTCCCCATCTGGTTGTCCCTTGCTGAGGTTAGGCATCCAAAGCCTAATGGATAGCAAGGAGATTCTGTTTAAGAAGTCTGCTGTTCGGTTGGTTCCAGTGGAAGAAGTTTCTGTGGTGACTATCTTCAATAATCCGATCCCGGCTCTCCCGAAGAAGCCCGTTCAAATCATGACCGTTGCACCTGTTATTATCACTGTTCCAGGGCCCCTGCCCTATGTATCTGATAAAGCTGTCCCCTGGCATTATGGGGCAGATGTATATGTAAACGGGATTAAACAAGAGTTCAACGCTGGCGCCAGCATTTGTGACATCACTGGCCCAGCCAAGGTTACCCGCAGTGGCAGGCTCTTCTCGCCTGACATTGCACCGCCTGCTGCCCGAAGACCGCTCCTGATAACTCCTACAAGTATACCTGTTCCTGCTGCTGATCCAATTGTTTCTCCTGCTGTCGAGTCATCCAATGCTCGGGGCAAAGGAGTTGAGGTTGAGCCTGCCCAGATGGAGGCACCTGTACCTATAACTGCTGAGGCCTCCCAACAAGAGATGGAGGAGATTCTAAAAATTATAAAGAAGAGTGACTTCAATGTTGTGGAACAGCTGGGGCATACGCCCTCTAAAATCTCCATGCTCTCTTTATTGCTGTGCTCCGAGGCCCATGCCAAGGCCTTAATCTCATTCCTCAAGACGGCCCATGTGCCACATGAGACATCTGCAGTCCAGTTCACTGATTGCGTAGAAAATCTGACGGCAGACAATGGCTTGGGTTTCTCAGATGCTGACTTGACCGCAAAGGGAAGAGACCATAATGATGCTCTGCATGTCTCTATTGAATGCAGGGGCACTACCTTGGCACATGTGTTGGTGGATACTGGTTCATCTTTGAATGTGCTACCCAAGAAGGCTTTGGACCGTCTAGATTGTGAAGGCCTGGAATTAAAACCCAGCAATATCATCGTCAGGGCCTTTGATGGTTCAAAGAGGATGGTTCATGGAGAGGTTCACATTCCGATTCGTGTGGGCTCTCAGGTGTTCGACTCCACTTTTTATGTGATGGATATCCGTCCATCTTACTCTTGTCTATTGGGTCGACCTTGGATACATAAGGCTGGGGCAGTGACCTCTACCTTGCATCAGAAGCTGAAGTACCCCGTCAGAGGGAAGATCGTCACTGTGCAGGGAGAGGAGGAATATATGGTGAGCCACCTGAACTCCTTCAGATACATTGAGATGGATGGGGAGTCTATTGAAACCCCCTTTCAGCATTTCGAGGAGGTGCTTCCAATTACAGCAGCGTTAGAAACAGCAGAAGAAATTGTTCCTTTGAAGATGGCTTCCCTAAAGGATGCTCGGGCTGTGGTTCAGAAGAGTGAAAGTGCCAACTGGGGCAGACTTCCAGACTTTACTCAGAAGACTGATAAATTTGGGCTGGGTTTTACCACAGAAGGTCAGAAAGCTATGAGGAAAGCGAAGATCGGAAGACCTTCGGTATTCATTACAAGTTCAGGAGTGAATGCTGTTGGGGAAGACAATGGAGTGGATGAGGCTGAATTCAATAGCTGGATCTATCCAACGGCTGACGGCGGGTTGAACAATTGGATTGCTAAGGACCATACTCCTGTTACCTTTGTGACGCAGTAATAAATTTCTTTGTTTCGTTATTTTGTAATAAACAATGATAAACTCTATGGCCCGGTGTCTTACCCGAGGCACCGTGGTTCTATTTGTGAGGGCATATAAATTGTCATTTCATATATCATGAATGAAAATCTTGGACGTTTTCTCGCATTGCAAATTTTATGCTCCTTTTCTGTCTTTTCTTCCTTTACATATTTTTCAAAACAGCTGTATTTACACACACACTCACTCATACAGGTTTCAATCCACTCTGGATCTCACTGATAACAACCCTGCTACTGCCAGTTATGACTTCGAAAATCCGATCAACTTAGCCGAAGACGAAGGTGAAGATGATTGCGAAGTGCCTGGTGAGCTTGCAAGACTGTTGCTTCAGGAAGAGAGGGCAATTCAACCCCATGAAGAGCCAATAGAAACAATAAACTTGGGTACTGAGGCAGACAGGAAAGAGGTAAAGATTGGTGCCAACCTAGAGCTCAGCGTGAAGCAACGGTTGACTAAGATGTTACATGACTATATGGAGATCTTTGCTTGGTCCTACGAAGACATGCCCGGGTTGGATACCGATATTGTGGTCCATCACTTGCCAACTAAGGAAGACTGCCCTCCAGTTAAGAAAAAGGTCCGTCGGATGCGTCCAGAGATGTCTGAGAAGATTAAAGCCGAGGTCATGAAACAGTTTGATGCTGGGTTCCTTGCAGTGACTTCTTACCCTCAGTGGGTTGCTAATGTGGTGCCGGTACCTAAGAAGGACGGTAAGGTCAGAATGTGTGTCGATTACAGGGATCTGAACAGGGCCAGCCCTAAGGATGACTTCCCCCTGCCCCACATTGATGTCCTTGTTGATAATACAGCTCAGCACAAGGTGTTCTCTTTCATGGATGGTTTCTCAGGTTACAATCAGATCAAGATGGCACCTGAAGACATGGAAAAGACTACATTTGTTACTCAGTGGGGCACCTTCTGTTACAAGGTCATGCCTTTTGGACTAAAGAACGCTGGGGCAACCTACCAACGTGCCATGGTTGCCTTATTTCATGACATGATCCATCATGAGATAGAAGTGTATGTGGACGACATGATCGCGAGGTCCCAGACTGAGGAAGAGCACCTAGATCATCTGCAGAAGTTGTTTGACCGGTTGAAAAAGTACAAGCTGAGATTGAACCCGAACAAGTGCACCTTCGGGGTAAGATCTGGGAAGTTGCTAGGCTTTATGGTAAGTGACAAGGGTATTCAGGTGGACCCTGCTAAGGTCAAAGCTATTCAAGAGATGCCAGTTCCTAAGACAGAGAAGGAAGTCAGAGGCTTTTTAGGACGCCTGAATTACATTGCTCGGTTCATCTCACATCTGACTGCTACCTGTGAGCCAATCTTCAAGCTGCTGAAGAAGGATCAGGTAGTACGTTGGAACGATGAATGTCAGGCTGCTTTTGACAGAATCAAGGAGTATCTCCAAGAACCACCTATCCTTATGCCACCGGTTGAAGGGAGACCTCTGATACTATATCTAACAGTGCTTGACAACTCAATGGGGTGTGTGCTGGGGCAGCATGACGAGTCTGGCCGAAAAGAGCATGCCATTTATTACCTTATCAAAAAGTTTACCGACTGTGAGATCCGATACTCACTGCTTGAGAAAACTTGCTGCGCTTTGGTATGGGCTGCTCGCCGGCTGAGACAGTATATGTTGACTCATACCACCTTGTTGATCTCAAAGATGGATCCTATAAAGTACATATTCGAAAAGCCTGCTCTGTCTGGGAGAATTGCAAGATGGCAAATGATCTTGACGGAATACGACATTCAGTACACAACCCAGAAAGCCATCAAGGGAAGTGTATTGGCATACCACTTGGCACATCAAGCTGTAGATGACTATCAGTCTATGAACTTCGAATTTCCGGATGAAAGCATCATGATAGTGACTGATTGTGAAGTACCTAGACCGGATGAAGGACCTAAACCAGGATCCCGATGGTCTATGCACTTTGACGGAGCCTCCAATGCTTTGGGAAATGGTATCGGCGCCATAATCATATCTCCACAAGGTACTCATACTCCACTCACTGCCCGGCTATGTTTCAACTGTACCAACAACATGGCGGAGTATGAGGCGTACATCATGGGTCTTCAAGCTGCGATCGACCTAAGGATCAAATTTCTGAGTGTCTTTGGAGATTCCGCTCTTGTGATCAATCAGATCAAAGGAGAGTGGGATACGAAACATCCAAACCTGATTCCTTACAGAGAATGTGTGTTGGCCCTGATCCCCCACTTCACAGAGATAACCTTTGAGCACTTTCCAAGAGAAGAGAATCAGTTTGCGGACGCGTTAGCTACAATGTCTTCAATGTTCAAGGTCAAATAGGATAATGAGGCTCCCCGGATCATCATCTGGAAACTGGACGAACCGGCATACTGTTGTGACCTCGAGACGGAGTTGGTAACTGAGAAGCCTTGGTACCATGAGGTGAAGAGATACTTAGAAACTCAGGAATACCCGGAAGGTGCCTCTGTCAATGATAAGAAATTCCTGAGGAGGTTTGCAGCCAAGTTCTTCCTTAGCAACGGCATCTTGTACAAGCGAAACCATGATTCAACTTTACTGCGTTGTGTGGATAAGACTGAAGCAGAAAGGATCATGGAAGAGCTACACGAAGGGACCTTTGGTACACATTCCAGTGGACATACTATGGCTAAGAAAATCCTACGGGCAGGATATTACTGGTCCACAATGGAAGCTGACTGCTACCAACATTCCAGGACATGCCATAGATGCCAGATTTACGCAGATAAGGTGCATGTTCCTCCGGTTCCCCTGAACGTTCTGACTGCGCCATGGCCGTTTGCAATGTGGGGCATAGACATGATTGGTGAGATTAAACCTACGGCATCCAATGGGCATCGCTTCATCCTAGTGGCGATCGATTACTTCACGAAGTGGGTCGAGGCAGCATCCTATGCTACGGTAACCAAGACTGTTGTGGCACGGTTCATTCGGCACAACCTGATCTGTCGGTACGGCGTCCCTGAGCGAATCATTACAGACAATGGTACCAATCTGAATAACAAGATGATCGCTGAGCTCTGCGAACAATTCAAGATACAACACCACAATTCTTCCCCTTACAGACCGAAGATGAATGGGGATGTAGAAGCAGCAAATAAGAACATCAAGAAAATCGTGCAGAAGATGACAGTGACTTACAAAGATTGGCACGAGATGTTACTGTTCGCTCTACATGGATACTGTACCTCAGCTAGGACGTCAACCGGGGCAACTCCTTTCTCTCTGGTTTACGGCATGGAGGCAGTCTTGCCGATCGAAGTACAAATTCCCTCTCTCCGGATAATGAAGGATGCAAATCTGAACGAAGATGATTGGATCCAGACGCGACTTGATCAACTCAACCTCATTGACGAAAAGAGACTTGCTGCTATCTGTCATGGTTAGACGTATCAGAAACGGATGATCAGGGCATTTAACAAAAAGGTCAGACCACAGGAATATCAAGTTGGGGATCTGGTAATCAAGCGAATCATCCTTCCTCAGAGTGATCCAAGGGGCAAATGGACCCCTACGTACGAAGGGCCATTTGTGGTTAAACATGTGTTCTCAGGAGGAGCAATGATATTAACCAACATGGATGGTGACGACCTTCTTCACCCCGCCAATGCAGACATAGTAAAAAGATACTACGCATGAAAAAAGACCCGCTAGGCTGACATGCCTAGGCAAAAATTAGGGCTCCCGTCGAACCAAAAGGGTTCGGGCAAAATGAAGGGATGAAAACAAAAAAAAATCTGTACACCCGGCAAGTCGAAAACCTGAAAAGGCGGCTTGGGCAAAAATGGGTATCCCGGTGGACTGAAAACCCGAAAGGGCGGTCCAGGCAAAACTTAGGGATAAAGCGTAATACTATGTCTCATTGATCACTTTGCATCCAGAATCCGGTATCTACATCAAGTTCAGACGGCATCGATCAGTCAGCTTCACCTTCAACCAAGGTCATCAAGTGATGAGACGCTCGGAGTTATAAAGGCGATAGCAGAGTTGAAACCCAGTGGGATCATTCACTTCACACAGCTGTTTTATTTTCTTTTATACAAAATTTGTATAAACTCTCTTGTTCGGCGGCGTTCCTCTTACTAGGAAGTCAGCCTCTTGTACACAAAACGCCTATTTACAGGCCATTCAAAATCAATACGAATATATCTTTCAGTTAAACGTGCCAATTGTTTTTCTTTTTCTGTTTTGTTTTGCGAAGAACGTCCAAGGTTCAATTTGTGATATATGCATTGACAATAGTTTGCTAACTCATAAATATTTGCATACGAAACAAAGGATTTTACTACAGGTGACGCTAGAAACAGGGGCAATAAAGAGTTGTCTAAGCAATTTAATTGTTCTACCCTCCAAGGTACCAAGGTGGGTTCAGCTAAAGAACATGACCAGTACATCTTAATTCCCCAGAGAGTGATTCAGCAAAATAGTGCATTCTTCTCCAGGCAGAGTTATCAAGTCTCAAGGAAATTGGGTATGCTCTAGCAGATCCCAACATTCCCCAGCAGTATACATATATTCTTAACAAGCATCCCCGGCAGTCTTGGTCTAAAGATTGTTCCCCGGCGGTATATCAAACATTCAAAGGAATCACTTCCCCCGCAATTCAAAACTTCCCCAGGAAAGTCCAATCCAGTTCCCCAGGAAGGTTGGAATTCATACCCCCAAGCAGTTAAGCTTACCCCCAGTAGATTCTGGAAGCTTATCCCCTCGCAGAGCACGAACGCGTCGTCCGGCTTGATTTAAAGAGTTATTTCCTTAACAGGATATAACTGGGTTATCCTCAGCCAAAAGCCACGGAAAGAGCGTCGTCGACAAAATCTTCTTATCCCCAGCGAAGTCTATCAGCATTTCCAACAACAAGGGTATCCCCAGCAAATTATTATCAACACTCAGCAAGGCATCCCTCTTCCCATAGAGTATTGCTTCCCAGCATGGTCGCTAGAGTATCTTTTCTCCCCGCAGAATCTTGCATTCGCCAAGTTTATTCCGCAACAGAGTCATCTTCTCCTACCGGTATTCTTGCAGTTATCATCCCCAGCGGAAGCAAAATCTATTCTTCAACATCAGTCCAGGATATGACTTCCCGGCACCCGTCAAGGATTTACGTTCCTAGACGAAAAACACATACATAAACATCACATACATCATTATAGCATGCATAGACGCATCATATCATACAAATCTCATTTATGTTGAGAACATCATTGCTTGATCCATGTCATGCATTGCATATAACTGACCTTTACCTTTCAGGAAGGATGCAGTTGAAATTCTCAATCATATTTCAAGACCTAGACCGGTTCAGTTAATCGACTCAAAAGATTTCTTATCCAGTCCCAGGCCTTCTCTAGTCCAGCTAAATCGACTCCCAACAGATTTTTCTGATAAAGACTCAGCAGAAGTTATTCCAGATTATAATTTCCTATTGGTCCTCTCTCCGACGGTGCATGAGATTTCCATTTTAGGGTTTTCTTTAAGATTATAATTTCCAGATGGGTTCCCTCTCCGACGGTGAGTGAGGTGGTAAGTCCTTTTCAGATGTTTCCCTCTCCGACGGTGAGTGAGGTGATAGTCTCCTATGGTTCCCTCTCCGACGGTGAGTGAGGTGGTAAGTCCTTTTCAGATGTTTCCCTCTCCGACGGTGAGTGAGGTGATAGTCTCCTATGGTTCCCTCTCCGACGGTGAGTGAGGTGGTAAGTCCTTTTCAGATGTTTCCCTCTCTGACGGTGAGTGAGGTGATAATCTCCTATGGTTCCCTCTCCGACGGTGAGTGAGGTGGTAAGTCCTTTTCAGATGTTTCCCTCTCCGACGGTGAATGAGGTGATAGTCTCCTATGGTTCCCTCTCTGACGGTGAGTGAGGTGGTAAGTCCTTTTCAGATGTTTCCCTCTCCGACGGTGAGTGAGGTGATAATCTCCTATGGTTCCCTCTCCGACGGTGAGTGAGGTGGTAAGTCCTTTTCAGATGTTTCCCTCTCCGACGGTGAGTGAGGTGATAGTCTCCTATGGTTCCCTCTCCGACGGTGAGTGAGGTGGTAAGTCCTTTTCAGATGTTTCCCTCTCCGACGGTGAGTGAGGTGATAATCTCCAATGGTTCCCTCTCCGACGGTGAGTGAGGTGATAATTCCTTTTCTTATGGTTCCCTCTCCGATGGTGAGTGAGGTGACAATTCCCTTTCAGATTATAATTGCCTATGGTTCTCTTCCCGATACTGCAAAGATGGTAATTCCCGCTAAGATTTTTCTCAACGAGCGTTGTTGAAGTTAAAGTCGCCCAAGGTTCTCTTACCGTTCATGCTAAGGTAGTAACCATCCCTGGTTCATTCATCATCTTGTGAAGCTCCAGACTCAGCTCCTGTAACCAGTCAGGACACATCTATACCAAGCATCTGAAAATCAGCTCCTGCAACGGGCCAGGTACTCATTTTTCTTTTGCAGGTACGCAAGTTCTCGCTAAGGAATCTCTTACGCGATCAACATCCAGATGGCATCTATAAGCCCATCATCCTATCCATCAATCTCCAAATGGCATCTATAAGCCCATTCCACCACACTACTACTATGTGAGTGCAAATTTCTGGGCACTCTAGTGTTCAATCATCTTCTACCCTTGGATTACGAAAGGCACGTCCGCCAATCTGCATCCTCAGGTCTAAGAAGATTGAACAGGGGCAACTGTTGTACCCCAAAATTTGCCCTCTCATATTCTCCAAGAAATTGCCAAGCCAAGCTACAAAATGCCCCAAGGGTTGCACAGTCAAAGATCTCCTATACAGTCAAAATTAGGGTTTTGATTCTGATCAAGAAAATGAAGTTTCTAAAGGTCCAATCAAGTCTCACATGCCTACAAAAATGGTCAAGCATCCTCATATCAAATTTCAAGGCATTCAGTACAAAATTGCACAGTCAAAAACCCTAATTGCACTACAGTCAACTGTAGGGGCAAAATGGTCATTTGACAGTCAAAAGTTCAAATTTTTGGTCAACATATCATTTTGAAGCCACAAACATCATTTGATCAATGCTTGATCATGATTCTCAAAATTTGGCTCAGAAATCATCAAGATGCAAAAGTTTCCTTATCTGGACAGCTGAAAAAGTCAACTGAAATTGACCAGGGCATAACTTTCACATGGATTATCAGAAAAATTCCATCCAAAGCTGATTTTGAAGAGAAAGACATTTCCTACAACTCATCTTCATACTTCAAGTCCAAGAAATGCTCTCACAAAAAGTTATCAATTTCAACATTATAGGTCATTTTCAAAACTCAACAAAAAGGGACTTTAAGTCAAAGGCCATAACTTGAGATTGGTAAATGAAAATTACATGGGACCAAATACATTGGTTAGAGGACTCAAATACCTTTCCAAAATGTCCAAGAACATGAGAAAAGCTTAAACATTGAGCAAGTTATGCCTTGTGGAAGTTGGGAAATTTTTGGATATTTTGAAAAGTCAACATTGATCCAAATGACCTAAAATTGCTAATGGGCCCATTTTTCCTCCATAATTCATCATCCATGACATGTGCACGACCACTTGGCCCAAAGGGAAGTATTTTCTCATTTTTTATTTATTTATTTGAATTTTTATTTATAATAATTCACTTAAATCAATTAAATATGTGAAAAATATTTAACTTAACCTAACAAATCTTTTTGTACATGTTTTAGCCTCAAGATTTCGTGCTTGTACCAATATGGAAAGATTTGGGTTGATTGGCTTGATTTTGAACCAAGAACACATGGAAAAGATTGAAAAAATCTTAGAAAATCAAATTTCCAAAATCAATGAATGCAATGGATTTGATTGGTTTTTCTTGACCTAATTGACTCAATACAAAAGCCTGATCACAACCCTAATGTTAACACACGCAACCACTCAAGAAACTCCATTGACAAATTGAAATTTTCTCTAAAAAAGTCAAAACTGAAAGTACACTTCCAGGGCGATTCAAGACCTAATTCTTGTTCCATTAGCTTCCTTGAAGGTCACTGGACATATTCCAATCAAAAACCTTCATCAAAGCTCAAGGAATCGGTATACAGAATTCAAGATGTTTCATGAAAAATTCATAATCATACTTTGAAATCTATGCATTTTTATGGCATTTCAATTATTGATTCTTATTCCTTGAATGATTATGAAGCTAACCAACATATTTAATTGTATTTTTATGCACCCTACGTGAATCCACCATTATCGTTTTTTAGGGTTTGAAGAACTTGGAATTGGGGTTTCCCAGTTCAGGAAAAATTAGAGCCCCATGGTACCATAACTGAATTCAGCATGTTAGGACGGTTCAAAGTCAACCATCGCGCTTAATTTATGTGGCCTTATGGCCTATTCGTTATTTTTTCTAATGGTACATTACAGAACGGTTCAAAAACCGTTGTCTATTGTCTTTGTATTTTCAGGAAAATATAGCACAATGAAGAAGAAGGGTACGTGGCCAACCATGACTGGAGGCTTTGAATCTTGGCGCGCGTTTTTTCTGATCAGGCCACTAGCGATTGTTTTGCTTTATAGTAATTCTCATGCGTATAATATACAAAGTAAACAATTTGGTTCAGTGGTGCACGTGTTGATTGGTAATCTTAATGACCTGGGTTCGATCCCAGGTCTTCTTCCTTTCCATTTATTTTTTCTCAATTAATGTTCATGTGTAGCGCCTATGTTGAAGACTCCCATGCATCCTCAAGAATCAATATCCACGCGTCCAACCTCATCCATCCAAGGGCCAGGAATCAGGGAGCATGGTAGGCTGCAGTCAACGTGCTACATGCTAGTGAAAAAGTCCAACAAGGCCAAAGTCAAATGGGCCTGAATTGCTAAAACTATACCTCCTATCTGGGGACTGATACCCCCTTGGTTTGCCACTTCTTTTAATTTTCTTTTTTTTTATTCTTGTTATAATTTTTTATTTTTCTTTTAATTACTGTTTGTTTAATTAATTATATTTTCATAAAATCATAAAACACATAAAAAAGTCAGAAAAGAGCAAAAATAATCAATATTTTTATTTCTAGTATTTTTATAAATAAATTTGCATGTAAATAAAATTAATCTTAAATTAAGTTGCAATTTTAATTCTTTTCATAATAAAATCTAAAAAAATGTAGAATTAGGGTTTATTCAATTTTTCATCCTTTTATTTATTTTCTTTCATAAAAATTTAATATTATTTATTTATTTTTATAATTAATTTGTATATAAAAATTAGGGTTAATTTAGGTTTAATTCTAATGTTTTCTTAATAAATTAAAATAAAATAGAATTAGGGTTAGTAGTTAATTTTAATTAATTCTTTCTTTTTTATATTACATCCAAAAAATCATAAAATACCAAAAAAAACAATTTCTTGCTTTCTTTTTAATTAATTAATTTATCGTTAATTCAATTTTTGCAAAAGGGTCCAACGCCCTCGCCTCGTTCTTAATTTTTATTCTAATTCGCATATTTATTTTATTTTGCTTAAATAATTATGTATCTCTCCCGAAGCCTTGTAATTACTTCTCGCACCTTTTAATTTATTTATTTTTCTGTCAAATCGGGTCCTGGTTAATTTTGGCGATGTGGACCCGCGCCATTTGTAATAGCTTTAGATTTACTTTTCCTCGCAACTTTTAACTGTTAAACAAAGTATGCAAGAATGAATGGCCTTAAATAAAAACAAGCGTAGAACACCGATAACACGACAAGATAAATGCAAATGAAAACGACACACGAATCGCACACACCACCCCTAGGGTACGCCTCACTGTTGCCTTGCCTCGAAAGGTGATCGTCGAGTAGAGGATGTCTTAGTAAGTCCTCATGATCCGGGAACCTGGCATGAGGGTAGCTTCTAAGGTGTCTTCCTATTGCTCCGGTGATCACCATGTCCCGAACCTCGAATTGACCCGAACACCTCCAACGGTGGTGCTACCTACCTCTCAATGGTGGGATGGCACTACTTTAAAGGACATTTACACAGACGAACTCCTTAGGGTAGGTAGACGACTCTAAATACTTGCTCTAATTTCAAAGACAAATCAAAAATACTTTTCACACCGACACCTTTTCAAAAAGCTTTCGAAAGCAATTTTTCAAACACTCTTGAGGACTGATACAAGAGTCGAACTGGAATTTTCAAAGAAACTTTTTAAAACCCACAGTTGAAAAGCAAACAAACCATTTTTGAAAACACAATGAGCAAGTATCTAAGAGCCCATGGATAACCATGGATAGAAAGGGTGCTAACACCTTCCCTTTCTATAATCTACCTCCCGAACCGAGAGCAATCTCTATAAGGAATTTTTCTGTGCTTTTGTCCTTTCCATTTGGAGAAAATAAAAGACGGTGGCGACTCTTGCTTCCGCGAAATTTCGCGAACCAGCGTTAAACAGTCAGTTCCAGATCCACCGATCACAGAACTGGCGACTCTGCTGGGGACTTAAAACTTAAAGTGAGGTGTACCTTAGGATTAAGATCACTGTGTTTTCAATTGTCTTCTTTGCTTGCTTTATTATTGTGGGTTGCATCGGAGTTACATAGATCCTAACCCGGATCTGGGGATACCCTGTTTAGGTAGCATAAGCTGTGAGGGACCTGTCCGGCGTAGACCGACACAGGTGAAGCAGTGGCTATGTTGGTGTGGCACCTTGGTCTGTACCGATATCCCTTGTGTCGCGACGAGGAGAATATGGGTCTTCTAAGGAGTCATTAAGCACCAACAACCTTAGAACCTTAATTGACACAACTTGGCCTTTAGAATTGTAGCAGTATGCTACGCCCATTGAGGCTAAACTCTCGTGATGGTTCTGGCTGCAAGAAAAGATTGCGATGCTGGAGTTATGACCGATTGAGGGTAGTCAATGATATTGGGATCCTCTAAGAACCCGGTTACTTTTGATTAGGACAGGTATGAACCAACAAACTGAAAGAGGGTAGTACCTAGACCTCATGCTGGCCTAAACTTTAGGGGCTTGCCTTGTGTGACTTGTGTGCCTTACCATGTTTGCCTTTGTATCTATATGTGGTGTGCTTTATCATAACATCATAGCATCATGAGCATTGCATGCATCCTGCATAAGGACTGACCATTTCAAAGACAAGAGGGTTTCATCTTTGCTCTGTTTTGTAGGACATTATGATGCCTGTGCGAAGGAATACTATCCGGTTCAACTTTGTTCGTTCACCTGAGTTGCTTGATGAGTTGGTTAGCAGAATTCCAAATACCACTTCCTTCATTCAGAGGCATGGTTCCCTTCTCAGTTTAGTCACTGCAAAGCGGGATCAACAGTTGATGAGTGTTCTGACCCAGTTCTATGACCCTCTGTACCAGTGCTTCACCTTTCAAGACTTCCAGCTGGTCCCTACCCTGGAAGAGTTCTCTGATTCGCTTGGTGTCCCTATCTTGGATCAGACTCCCTTTACTGGTTGGGAAAAGACCCTTAGGCTGGAGGACGTTGCTGCAGCCCTTCCTTTGACCCATCAAGAGGTAACAGACAACTGGGTGACTAGAAGCGGAGTTAAGGGTTTCTTGGCCAAGTTTCTGATTGGTAAAGCTAACAGTTTCTGGAATGACCTGGACTTTAGGGCATATGAAGACATCTTGGCTCTCCTAATCTATGGGTTAGTCCTGTTTCCTAATCCTGATAACTTCATCAATGTCACTGCCATAAGGATCTTTATGTCTCAGAATCCTGTACCCACTCTCTTGGGCGACATCTTGCAACAACTTCATGCCCGTACTACCCGAAGACGAGGAACCCTATGGTGTTGTATCCCTTTGTTGGTGAGGTGGTTTATTTCGCACCTCCCTAAGTTCGTACTAAAGAACCAAGAAGGAAGAGGTTGGGCTCACAGGTTAATGTCTCTCACCGACAAAGACATCATTTGGACTTGCAGAGGTTTGGATGAGATGGCTATTATTGATCGATGCGGGGAATACCCTAATGTTCCTCTGATTGGTACCCAAGGAGGGATCTCTTACAATCCATGTCTAGCACTCCGTCAGTTTGGAAGAGCAAGAAGAGCAGGCCCCCATGAGATGTTGGTGCCTCACATCAGTTTTGAATTTCAGGTGGATAGTGACGAGCTGCGTCGTAGGTTCATCAAGGCTTGGGACAAGGTTCATAAAGCTGACCCACAAGAGTTAGGGCCAAAGACTTCTTTACATATGGAAGCCTACTACAAATGGGTTCGCATCCGGGCTCAGAAGTTAGGTATGCCGTATGAAGCTGTAAGACCCGTCATTCTTGAGTGTCCTGACAAAGATGGTGTTCCTCCAACTGTCCTTCCTCCTCAGATACCTACTGATTATGAGACATTGAAGAGATCTTGGTCGCAACTGCGAGAAGAACGGGATTCTTACCGGGAAAAGTTCAACGAGCAGGAATCAAAGATCCAGAAGCTGACAAAGCAGCTGGAAAATGAGAGAGCTCTGAATGCCTACATCTGTACTGAGAAGAGGAGACCATGGGATCAATAATGAGCTCCAGATGTGCTTTTACAGTTTTATTTCCTTTTCAGTATTTCCTTTCATGTAACGCCTAAAGGGCAACTTGTTGAATAATTTCAATTGCAAAGTTAAATCTAATGAAGTGTGTTCCTTTTGTTTACAAAGTTGATTCCCGATTGTCTTTGAAAACATAATTCATACGCATTTCATACATCATGTGCATAGCAGGTTTTTCCCTTTTTCAGGTTGCTTACAGTTCTTCGCTGTTTATTTCAGCATCATGAATCCCGAATCTGCATCAACTGAGACATCAATCAAGGCTCTTCAGGCGCAGAATGCGCAGTTTCAAGAACTAATCAAGGGTTTGGCTCAAGGCCAAGAAGAGCTGAAGACTATGCTCCTGAAGAAGGAGAAGAAGAAGAAAAGAAGGACTGTTCTGTTCAACTCGGGCCGAAGGTTTGGCAATACCTTGCAACAGGAAGAGGCTGGTTCTTCTGTTGGCAAGAGTTCTCCTCAGGCAGAAGCAAGGGTTCCTAGTCCGGTAGTCTCCGACAACGAGACTGATTTTGATGAAGAGCAGTACCCTCCTGCAGAGGATAAATACAAGCAACTGGAGGATAGGTTGAAGGCTATGGAGGTTCAACAGGTACCTGGGCTGGATTTCGGAGATCTGGGTTTGTCAACTGGTGTGATCATCCCTCATAAGTTCAAAGCACCGTCCTTTTCTAAGTATGACGGGGCGTCTTGTCCCAAGCTGCATCTAAGGTCCTATGTTCGGAAAATTTAGCCGTACTCTGCGGATAAGAATTTATGGATCCACTTCTTCCAGGAGAGTCTTTCAGGGACTCATCTCGAATGGTTCTATCAGCTGGATGGGACCAAGGTTCGTAACTGGGAGGAGTTGGCTACTGCTTTCTATAAGCAGTATCAATATAATGCCGACCTTGCCCCTACACGTACCCAACTCCAGGGTATGTCGCTAGGTGCAAGCGAAGGTTTTAAAGAGTACGCTCAGAAGTGGAGAGACCTGGCTGGCAGGGTGCAGCCTCCGTTGACTGATCGGGAGCTGGTAGACATGTTCTTGGGGACCCTATCTGGGCCGTTTTTCAACCATCTGATCGGGAATTCTTCTGCTGGGTTCACTGATTTGATTCTAACTGGAGAGAGAATTGAGGCTGGGCTGAAGTCTGGGAAGATTCCGAAGGGTGCATCATCTAGTTCTGAGAAGAAACCCTTCAAGAAGGAGTCTAGTGCCGTGTATGGTTCCAAGAGATCAGAGAGACCTGAGCGCCGCCAATCTGTCAGTGCGGTAATGATTGCTAAGCCTGCTGCCGCTCCTCGGCCGACAATTCCTCAAAGGGCTGAAAGACCCCGGAGGGAGTTTACCCGGTTAAACATGACCCTATCGCAGATCCTGCCACAGTTGCTATCCACCAATTTGGTGACTGTCAGGGAGGCTCCGAAGTTCCCCAATACTGCATCTCCTAAGTACAACCCGAACGCTCGTTGTGCTTACCATTCAGATAGCCCGGGGCACTCTACCGATGACTGTTGGGCGTTAAAGAATAAGGTGCAAGACCTTATCGACGCGAAGGAGATACAGTTCGAAGCGCCTGAGAGGCCGAATGTAGTTACTGCTCCTATGCCTCAACATGGGGTAAATGCTTTTGACGAAGACGTTTATGCTGTTTATGTGGATGATCTAGCCACTCCTCTGAAGATTGTCAAGAAGAACCTACTGCAGGCCGGTTTATTTCCGGGTTGTAGTGAGGGTTGCCTGTTCTGTGCTGTGTCCCCATCTGGTTGTCCCTTGCTGAGGTTAGGCATCCAAAGCCTAATGGATAGCAAGGAGATTCTGTTTAAGAAGTCTGCTGTTCGGTTGGTTCCAGTGGAAGAAGTTTCTATGGTGACTATCTTCAATAATCCGATCCCGGCTCTCCCGAAGAAGCCCGTTCAAATCATGACCGTTGCACCTGTTATTATCACTGTTCCAGGGCCCCTGCCCTATGTATCTGATAAAGCTGTCCCCTGGCATTATAGGGCAGATGTATATGTAAACGGGATTAAACAAGAGTTCAACGCTGGCGCCAGCATTTGTGACATCACTGGCACAGCCAAGGTTACCCGCAGTGGCAGGCTCTTCTCGCCTGACATTGCACCGCCTGCTGCCCGAAGACCGCTCCTGATAACTCCTACAAGTATACATGTTCCTACTGCTGATCCAATTGTTTCTCCTGCTGCCGAGTCATCCAATGCTCGGGGCAAAGGAGTTGAGGTTGAGCCTGCCCAGATGGAGGCACCTGTACCTATAACTACTGAGGCCTTCCAACAAGAGATGGAGGAGATTCTAAAAATTATAAAGAAGAGTGACTTCAATGTTGTGGAACAGCTGGGGCATACGCCCTCTAAAATCTCCATGCTCTCTTTATTGCTGTGCTCCGAGGCCCATGCCAAGGCCTTAATCTCATTCCTCAAGACGGCCCATGTGCCACATGAGACATCTGCAGTCCAGTTCACTGATTGCGTAGCAAATCTGACGGCAGACAATGGCTTGGGTTTCTCAGATGCTGACTTGACCGCAAAGGGAAGAGACCATAATGATGCTCTGCATGTCTCTATTGAATGCAGGGGCACTACCTTGGCACATGTGTTGGTGGATACTGGTTCATCTTTGAATGTGCTACCCAAGAAGGCTTTGGACCGTCTAGATTGTGAAGGCCTGGAATTAAAACCCAGCAATATCATCGTCAGGGCCTTTGATGGTTCAAAGAGGATGGTTCATGGAGAGGTTGACATTCCGATTCGTGTGGGCTCTCAGGTGTTCGACTCCACTTTTTATGTGATGGATATCCGTCCATCTTACTCTTGTCTATTGGGTCGACCTTTGATACATAAGGCTGGGGTAGTGACCTCTACCTTGCATCAGAAGCTGAAGTACCCCGTCAGAGGGAAGATCGTCACTGTGCAGGGAGAGGAGGAATATATGGTGAGCCACCTGAACTCCTTCAGATACATTGAGATGGATGGGGAGTTTATTGAAACCCCCTTTCAGCATTTCGAGGAGGTGCTTCCAATTACAGCAGCGTCAGAAACAGCAGAAGAAATTGTTCCTTTGAAGATGGCTTCCCTAAAGGATGCTCGGGCTGTGGTTCAGAAGAGTGAAAGTGCCAACTGGGGCAGACTTCCAGACTTTACTCAGAAGACTGATAAATTTGGGCTGGGTTTTACCACAGAAGGTCAGAAAGCTATGAGGAAAGCTAAGATCGGAAGACCTCCGGTATTCATTACAAGTTCAGGAGTGAATGCTGTTGGGGAAGACAATGGAGTGGATGAGGCTGAATTCAATAGCTGGATCTATCCAACGGCTGAAGGCGGGTTGAACAATTGGATTGCTAAGGACCATACTCCTGTTACCTTTGTGATGCAGTAATAAATTTCTTTGTTTCGTTATTTTGTAATAAACAATGATAAACTCTATGGCCCGGTGTCTTACCCGAGGCACCGTGGTTCTATTTGTGAGGGCATATAAATTGTCATTTCATATATCATGAATGAAAATCTTGGACGTTTTCTCGCATTGCAAATTTTATGCTCCTTTTCTGTCTTTTCTTCCTTTACATATTTTTCAAAACAGCTGTATTTACACACACACTCACTCATACAGGTTTCAATCCACTCTGGATCTCACTGATAACAACCCTGCTACTGCCAGTTATGACTTCGAAAATCCGATCAACTTAGCCGAAGACGAAGGTGAAGATGATTGCGAAGTGCCTGGTGAGCTTGCAAGACTGTTGCTTCAGGAAGAGAGGGCAATTCAACCCCATGAAGAGCCAATAGAAACAATAAACTTGGGTACTGAGGCAGACAGGAAAGAGGTAAAGATTGGTGCCAACCTAGAGCTAAGCGTGAAGCAACGGTTGACTAAGATGTTACATGACTATATGGAGATCTTTGCTTGGTCCTACGAAGACATGCCCGGGTTGGATACCGATATTGTGGTCCATCACTTGCCAACTAAGGAAGACTGCCCTCCAGTTAAGCAAAAGGTCCGTCGGATGCGTCCAGAGATGTCTGAGAAGATTAAAGCCGAGGTCATGAAACAGTTTGATGCTGGGTTCCTTGCAGTGACTTCTTACCCTCAGTGGGTTGCTAATGTGGTGCCGGTACCTAAGAAGGACGGTAAGGTCAGAATGTGTGTCGATTACAGGGATCTGAACAGGGCCAGCCCTAAGGATGACTTCCCCCTGCCCCACATTGATGTCCTTGTTGATAATACAGCTCAGCACAAGGTGTTCTCTTTCATGGATGGTTTCTCAGGTTACAATCAGATCAAGATGGCACCTGAAGACATGGAAAAGACTACATTTGTTACTCAGTGGGGCACCTTCTGTTACAAGGTCATGCCTTTTGGACTAAAGAACGCTGGGGCAACCTACCAACGTGCCATGGTTGCCTTATTTCATGACATGATCCATCATGAGATAGAAGTGTATGTGGACGACATGATCGCGAGGTCCCAGACTGAGGAAGAGCACCTAGATCATCTGCAGAAGTTGTTTGACCGGTTGAAAAAGTACAAGCTGAGATTGAACCCGAACAAGTGCACCTTCGGGGTAAGATCTGGGAAGTTGCTAGGCTTTGTGGTAAGTGACAAGGGTATTCAGGTGGACCCTGCTAAGGTCAAAGCTATTCAAGAGATGCCAGTTCCTAAGACAGAGAAGGAAGTCAGAGGCTTTTTAGGACGCCTGAATTACATTGCTCGGTTCATCTCACATCTGACTGCTACCTGTGAGCCAATCTTCAAGCTGCTGAAGAAGGATCAGGTAGTACGTTGGAACGATGAATGTCAGGCTGCTTTTGACAGAATCAAGGAGTATCTCCAAGAACCACCTATCCTTATGCCACCGGTTGAAGGGAGACCTCTGATACTATATCTAACAGTGCTTGACAACTCAATGGGGTGTGTGCTGGGGCAGCATGACGAGTCTGGCCGAAAAGAGCATGCCATTTATTACCTTATCAAAAAGTTTACCGACTGTGAGACCCGATACTCACTGCTTGAGAAAACTTGCTGCGCTTTGGTATGGGCTGCTCGCCGGCTGAGACAGTATATGTTGACTCATACCACCTTGTTGATCTCAAAGATGGATCCTATAAAGTACATATTCGAAAAGCCTGCTCTGTCTGGGAGAATTGCAAGATGGCAAATGATCTTGACGGAATACGACATTCAGTACACAACCCAGAAAGCCATCAAGGGAAGTGTATTGGCAGACCACTTGGCACATCAAGCTGTAGATGACTATCAGTCTATGAACTTCGAATTTCCGGATGAAAGCATCATGATAGTGACTGATTGTGAAGTACCTAGACCGGATGAAGGACCTGAACCAGGATCCCGATGGTCTATGCACTTTGACGGAGCCTCCAATGCTTTGGGAAACGGTATCGGCGCCATAATCATATCTCCACAAGGTACTCATACTCCACTCACTGCCCGGCTATGTTTCAACTGTACCAACAACATGGCGGAGTATGAGGCGTGCATCATGGGTCTTCAAGCTGCGATCGACCTAAGGATCAAATTTCTGAGTGTCTTCGGAGATTCTGCTCTTGTGATCAATCAGATCAAAGGAGAGTGGGATACGAAACATCCAAACCTGATTCCTTACAGAGAATGTGTGTTGGCCCTGATCCCCCACTTCACAGAGATAACCTTTGAGCACTTTCCAAGAGAAGAGAATCAGTTAGTGGACGCGTTAGCTACAATGTCTTCAATGTTCAAGGTCAAATGGGATAATGAGGCTCCCCTGATCATCATCTAGAAACTGGACGAACCGGCATACTGTTGTGACCTCGAGACGGAGTTGGTAACTGAGAAGCCTTGGTACCATGAGGTGAAGAGATACTTAGAAACTCAGGAATACCCGGAAGGTGCCTCTGTCAATGATAAGAAATTCCTGAGGAGGTTTGCAGCCAAGTTCTTCCTTAGCAACGGCATCTTGTACAAGCGAAACCATGATTCAACTTTACTGCGTTGTGTGGATAAGACTGAAGCAGAAAGGATCATGGAAGAGCTACACGAAGGGACCTTTGGTACACATTCCAGTGGACATACTATGGCTAAGAAAATCCTACGGGCAGGATATTACTGGTCCACAATGGAAGCTGACTGCTACCAACATTCCAGGACATGCCATAGATGCCAGATTTACGCAGATAAGGTGCATGTTCCTCCGGTTCCCCTGAACGTTCTGACTGCGCCATGGCCGTTTGCAATGTGGGGCATAGACATGATTGGTGAGATTAAACCTACGGCATCCAATGGGCATCGCTTCATCCTAGTGGCGATCGATTACTTCACGAAGTGGGTCGAGGCAGCATCCTATGCTACGGTAACCAAGACTGTTGTGGCATGGTTCATTCGGCACAACCTGATCTGTCGGTACGGCGTCCCTGAGCGAATCATTACAGACAACGGTACCAATATGAATAACAAGATGATCGCTGAGCTCTGCGAACAATTCAAGATACAACACCACAATTCTTCCCCTTACAGACCGAAGATGAATGGGGCTGTAGAAGCAGCAAATAAGAACATCAAGAAAATCGTGCAGAAGATGACAGTGACTTACAAAGATTGGCACGAGATGTTACCGTTCGCTCTACATGGATACCGTACCTCAGCTAGGACGTCAACCGGGGCAACTCCTTTCTCTCTGGTTTACGGCATGGAGGCAGTCTTGCCGATCGAAGTACAAATTCCCTCTCTCCGGATAAGAAGGATGCAAATCTGAACGAAGATGATTGGATCCAGACGCGACTTGATCAACTCAACCTCATTGACGAAAAGAGACTTGCTGCTATCTGTCATGGTTAGACGTATCAGAAACGGATGATCAGGGAATTTAACAAAAAGGTCAGACCACAGGAATATCAAGTTGGGGATCTGGTAATCAAGCGAATCATCCTTCCTCAGAGTGATCCAAGGGGCAAATGGACCCCTACGTACGAAGGGCCATTTGTGGTTAAACATGTGTTCTCAGGAGGAGCAATGATATTAACCAACATGGATGGTGACGACCTTCCTCACCCCGCCAATGCAGACATAGTAAAAAGATACTACGCATGAAAAAAGACCCGCTAGGCTGACATGCCTAGGCAAAAATTAGGGCTCCCGTCGAACCAAAAGGGTTCGGGCAAAATGAAGGGATGAAAACAAAAAAAAATCTGTACACCCGGCAAGTCGAAAACCTGAAAAGGCGGCTTGGGCAAAAATGGGTATCCCGGTGGACTGAAAACCCGAAAGGGCGGTCCAGGAAAAACATAGGGATAAAGCGTAATACTATGTCTCATTGATCACTTTGCATCCAGAATCCGGTATCTACATCAAGTTCAGACGGCATCGATCAGTCAGCTTCACCTTCAACCAAGGTCATCAAGTGATGAGACGCTCGGAGTTATAAAGGCGATAGCAGAGTTGAAACCCAGTGGGATCATTCACTTCACACAGCTGTTTTATTTTCTTTTGTACAAAATTTGTATAAACTCTCTTGTTCGGCGGCGTTCCTCTTACTAGGACGTCAGCCTCTTGTACACAAAACGCTTATTTACAGGCCATTCAAAATCAATACGAATATATCTTTCAGTTAAACGTGCCAATTGTTTTTATTTTTCTATTTTGTTTTGCGAAGAACGTCCAAGGTTCAATTTGTGATATATGCATTGACAATAGTTTGCTAACTCATAAATATTTGCATACGAAACAAAGGATTTTACTACAGGTGACGCTAGAAACAGGGGCAATAAAGAGTTGTCTAAGCAATTTAATTGTTCTACCCTCCAAGGTACCAAGGTGGGTTCAGCTAAAGAACATGACCAGTACATCTTAATTCCCCAGAGAGTGATTCAGCAAAACAGTGCATTCTTCTCCAGGCAGAGTTATCAAGTCTCAAGGAAATTGGGTATCCTCTAGCAGATCCCAACATTCCCCAGCAGTATACATATATTCTTAACAAGCATCCCCGGCAGTCTTGGTCTAAAGATTGTTCCCCGGCGGTATATCAAACATTCAAAGGAATCACTTCCCCCGCAATTCAAAACTTCCCCAGGAAAGTCCAATCCAGTTCCCCGGGAAGGTTGGAATTCATACCCCTAAGCAGTTAAGCTTACCCCCAGTAGATTCTGGAAGCTTATCCCCTCGCAGAGCACGAACGCGTCGTCCGGCTTGATTTAAAGAGTTATTTCCTTAACAGGATATAATTGGGTTATCCTCAGCCAAAAGCCACGGAAAGAGCGTCGTCGACAAAATCTTCTTATCCCCAGCGAAGTCTATCAGCATTTCCAACAACAAGGGTATCCCCAGCAAATTATTATCAACACTCAGCAAGGCATCCCTCTTCCCATAGAGTATTGCTTCCCAGCATGGTCGCTAGAGTATCTTTTCTCCCCGCAGAATCTTCCATTCGCCAAGTTTATTCCGCAACAGAGTCATCTTCTCCTACCGGTATTCTTGCAGTTATCATCCCCAGCGGAAGCAAAATCTATTCTTCAACATCAGTCCAGGATATGACTTCCCGGCACCCGTCAAGGATTTACGTTCCTAGACGAAAAACACATACATAAACATCACATACATCATTATAGCATGCATAGACGCATCATATCATACAAATCTCATTTATGTTGAGAACATCATTGCTTGATCCATGTCATGCATTGCATATAACTGACCTTTACCTTTCAGGAAGGATGCAGTTGAAATTCTCAATCATATTTCAAGACCTAGACCGGTTCAGTTAATCGACTCAAAAGATTTCTTATCCAGTCCCAGGCCTTCTCTAGTCCAGCTAAATCGACTCCCAACAGATTTTTCTGATAAAGACTCAGCAGAAGTTATTCCAGATTATAATTTCCTATTGGTCCTCTCTCCGACGGTGCATGAGATTTCCATTTTAGGGTTTTCTTTAAGATTATAATTTCCAGATGGGTTCCCTCTCCGACGGTGAGTGAGGTGGTAAGTCCTTTTCAGATGTTTCCCTCTCCGACGGTGAGTGAGGTGATAGTCTCCTATGGTTCCCTCTCCGACGGTGAGTGAGGTGGTAAGTCCTTTTCAGATGTTTCCCTCTCCGACGGTAAGTGAGGTGATAGTCTCCTATGGTTCCCTCTCCGACGGTGAGTGAGGTGGTAAGTCCTTTTCAGATGTTTCCCTCTCTGACGGTGAGTGAGGTGATAATCTCCGATGGTTCCCTCTCCGATGGTGAGTGAGGTGATAATTCCTTTTCTTATGGTTCCCTCTCCGACGGTGAGTGAGGTGACAATTCCCTTTCAGATTATAATTGCCTATGGTTCTCTTCCCGATACTGCAAAGATGGTAATTCCCGCTAAGATTTTTCTCAACGAGCGTTGTTGAAGTTAAAGTCGCCCAAGGTTCTCTTACCGTTCATGCTAAGGTAGTAACCATCCCTGGTTCATTCATCATCTTGTGAAGCTCCAGACTCAGCTCCTGTAACCAGTCAGGACACATCTATACCAAGCATCTGAAAATCAGCTCCTGCAACGGGCCAGGTACTCATTTTTCTTTTGCAGGTACGCAAGTTCTCGCTAAGGAATCTCTTACGCGATCAACATCCAGATGGCATCTATAAGCCCATCATCCTATCCATCAATCTCCAAATGGCATCTATAAGCCCATTCCACCACACTACTACTATGTGAGTGCAAATTTCTGGGCACTCTAGTGTTCAATCATCTTCTACCCTCGGATTACGAAAGGCACGTTCGCCAATCTGCATCCTCAGGTCTAAGAAGATTGAACAGGGGCAACTGTTGTACCCCAAAATTTTCCCTCTCATATTCTCCAAGAAATTGCCAAGCCAAGCTACAAAATGCCCCAAGGGTTGCACAGTCAAAGATCTCCTATACAGTCAAAATTAGGGTTTTGATTCTGATCAAGAAAATGAAGTTTCTAAAGGTCCAATCAAGTCTCACATGCCTACAAAAATGGTCAAGCATCCTCATATCAAATTTCAAGGCATTCAGTACAAAATTGCACAGTCAAAAACCCTAATTGCACTACAGTCAACTGTAGGGGCAAAATGGTCATTTGACAGTCAAAAGTTCAAATTTTTGGTCAACATATCATTTTGAAGCCACAAACATCATTTGATCAATGCTTGATCATGATTCTCAAAATTTGGCTCAGAAATCATCAAGATGCAAAAGTTTCCTTATCTGGACAGCTGAAAAAGTCAACTGAAATTGACCAGGGCATAACTTTCACATGGATTATCAGAAAAATTCCATCCAAAGCTCATTTTGAAGAGAAATACATTTCCTACAACTCATCTTCATACTTCAAGTCCAAGAAATGCTCTCACAAAAAGTTATCAATTTCAACATTATAGGTCATTTTCAAAAGTCAACAAAAAGGGACTTTAAGTCAAAGGCCATAACTTGAGATTGGTAAATCAAAATGACATGGTACCAAAGACATTGGTTAGAGGACTCAATGACCTTTCCAAAATATCCAAGAACATGAGAAAAGCTTAAAAATTGAGCAAGTTATGCCTTGTGGAAGTTGGGAAATTTTTGGATATTTTGAAAAGTCAACATTGATCCAAATGACCTAAAATTGCTAATGGGCCCATTTTTCCTCCATAATTCATCATCCATGACATGTGCACGACCACTTGGCCCAAAGGGAAGTATTTTCTCATTTTTTATTTATTTATTTGAATTTTTATTTATAATAATTCACTTAAATCAATTAAATATGTGAAAAATATTTAACTTAACCTAACAAATCTTTTTGTACATGTTTTAGCCTCAAGATTTCGTGCTTGTACCAATATGGAAAGATTTGGGTTGATTGGCTTGATTTTGAACCAAGAACACATGGAAAAGATTGAAAAAATCTTAGAAAATCAAATTTCCAAAATCAATGAATGCAATGGATTTGATTGGTTTTTCTTGACCTAATTGACTCAATACAAAAGCCTGATCACAACCCTAATGTTAACACACGCAGCCACTCAAGAAACTCCATTGACAAATTGAAATTTTCTCTAAAAAAGTCAAAACTGAAAGTACACTTCCAGGGCGATTCAAGACCTAATTCTTGTTCCATTAGCTTCCTTGAAGGTCACTGGACATATTCCAATCAAAAACCTTCATCAAAGCTCAAGGAATCGGTATACAGAATTCAAGATGTTTCATGAAAAATTCATAATCATACTTTGAAATCTATGCATTTTTATGGCATTTCAATTATTGATTCTTATTCCTTGAATGATTATGAAGCTAACCAACATATTTAATTGTATTTTTATGCACCCTACGTGAATCCACCATTATCGTTTTTTAGGGTTTGAAGAACTTGGAATTGGGGTTTCCCAGTTCAGGAAAAATTAGAGCCCCATGGTACCATAACTGAATTCAGCATGTTGGGACGGTTCAAAGTCAACCATCGCGCTTAATTTATGTGGCCTTATGGCCTATTCGTTATTTTTTCTAATGGTACATTACAGAACGGTTCAAAAACCGTTGTCTATTGTCTTTGTATTTTCAGGAAAATATAGCACAATGAAGAAGAAGGGTACGTGGCCAACCATGACTGGAGGCTTTGAATCTTGGCGCGCATTTTTTCTGATCAGGCCACTAGCGATTGTTTTGCTTTATAGTAATTCTCATGCGTATAATATACAAAGTAAACAATTTGGTTCAGTGGTGCACGTGTTGATTGGTAATCTTAATGACCTGGGTTCGATCCCAGGTCTTCTTCCTTTCCATTTATTTTTTCTCAATTAATGTTCATGTGTAGCGCCTATGTTGAAGACTCCCATGCATCCTCAAGAATCAATATCCACGCGTCCAACCTCATCCATCCAAGGGCCAGGAATCAGGGAGCATGGTAGGCTGCAGTCAACGTGCTACATGCTAGTGAAAAAGTCCAACAAGGCCAAAGTCAAATGGGCCTGAATTGCTAAAACTATACCTCCTATCTGGGGACTGATACCCCCTTGGTTTGCCACTTCTTTTAATTTTCTTTTTTTTTTATTCTTGTTATAATTTTTTATTTTTCTTTTAATTACTGTTTGTTTAATTAATTATATTTTCATAAAATCATAAAACACATAAAAAAGTCAGAAAAGAGCAAAAATAATCAATATTTTTATTTCTAGTATTTTTATAAATAAATTTGCATGTAAATAAAATTAATCTTAAATTAAGTTGCAATTTTAATTCTTTTCATAATAAAATCTAAAAAAATGTAGAATTAGGGTTTATTCAATTTTTCATCCTTTTATTTATTTTCTTTCATAAAAATTTAATATTATTTATTTATTTTTATAATTAATTTGTATATAAAAATTAGGGTTAATTTAGGTTTAATTCTAATGTTTTCTTAATAAATTAAAATAAAATAGAATTAGGGTTAGTAGTTAATTTTAATTAATTCTTTCTTTTTTATATTACATCCAAAAAATCATAAAATACCAAAAAAAACAATTTCTTGCTTTCTTTTTAATTAATTAATTTATCGTTAATTCAATTTTTGCAAAAGGGTCCAACGCCCTCGCCTCGTTCTTAATTTTTATTCTAATTCGCATATTTATTTTATTTTGCTTAAATAATTATGTATCTCTCCCGAAGCCTTGTAATTACTTCTCGCACCTTTTAATTTATTTATTTTTCTGTCAAATCGGGTCCTGGTTAATTTTGGCGATGTGGACCCGCGCCATTTGTAATAGCTTTAGATTTACTTTTCCTCGCAACTTTTAACTGTTAAACAAAGTATGCAAGAATGAATGGCCTTAAATAAAAACAAGCGTAGAACACCGATAACACGACAAGATAAATGCAAATGAAAACGACACACGAATCGCACACACCACCCCTAGGGTACGCCTCACTGTTGCCTTGCCTCGAAAGGTGATCGTCGAGTAGAGGATGTCTTAGTAAGTCCTCATGATCCGGGAACCTGGCATGAGGGTAGCTTCTAAGGTGTCTTCCTATTGCTCCGGTGATCACCATGTCCCGAACCTCGAATTGACCCGAACACCTCCAACGGTGGTGCTACCTACCTCTCAATGGTGGGATGGCACTACTTTAAAGGACATTTACACAGACGAATTCCTTAGGGTAGGTAGACGACTCTAAATACTTGCTCTAATTTCAAAGACAAATCAAAAATACTTTTCACACCGACACCTTTTCAAAAGCTTTCGAAAGCAATTTTTCAAACACTCTTGAGGACTGATACAAGAGTCGAACTGGAATTTTCAAAGAAACTTTTTAAAACCCACAGTTGAAAAGCAAACAAACCATTTTTGAAAACACAATGAGCAAGTATCTAAGAGCCCATGGATAACCATGGATAGAAAGGGTGCTAACACCTTCCCTTTCTATAATCTACCTCCCGAACCGAGAGCAATCTCTATAAGGAATTTTTCTGTGCTTTTGTCCTTTCCATTTGGAGAAAATAAAAGACGGTGGCGACTCTTGCTTCCGCGACATTTCGCGAACCAGCGTTAAACAGTCAGTTCCAGATCCACCGATCACACAATGTCTATGTACTTCTTTCGGAAACCTATAGGACTCTCAATCTCAGGAATCAAACTCATCAATTCCTCTATCTTAGGATCCTTAAAACTGTACTTTCAAGTCTTTCTCCTTCCAAAATGCATGGTGAAAGAAGTACCTGAGATATTTGCAAAATTCAACCTTAAGTTCCTTTAAAAACTGTTTAAAGAATGCTTATGGGTGCATGAATGCATGCTGATGCAACAATCACACACAAGATCAAAAACTTGGGGGTTCATAGGTTCGACGTCACGAGTATGAAGTCAAATGTACTACACACAAGGTAAGGACTAATTGTTTATCACCTGCTGATCAAGGTTCTAAGGAAATCACAGAGTCTACATTCTTCCTTTGAATATCACTAACGTCCTGATTAGCTTGGTAACTAGAAATATTCTTAAGAAAAACTCGTCTGAGTGCAGCATCGCTTTACAACTACTTTTGGATCGTTGCGTTATAGTCTCCGCACTACACCTAAAAGGCCAAGATGGGTTAAGGCTTCTACGACTTCTCAGCTTCACGGGCTCCCAGGTCAAAAGCAACATGTCTTCCTGATTTCTCGGTAAACAAATACTACAGTCAAAGAGGCCTCCACTAAGTGGGGGATCTCATGTCTCATTTTTCGGAATTACTCCCTCAAAGTTAACATGACTATACAACCCGTACTATCATTAGGTTGCCCAAGTTCGGGTATAGGACTTATAAGAGATCACCAAGCACCCTGAAAACCAGAAAAATCCAAACATACATATATAGAACAAATAATATACAAAGATAAACAAAGATAGGCTCAACCCACTTAGAGATGTATTGCCCAGGGAAGTCGCCAGTTTTCTGTAGCGGTAGAAATGTCGAGACTAAGCCATTGGATTGACTTAACTCGTACAAATCAAATAAAAATCGCCACTGTGCTTTATTGTTTCCAAAGGAAATGGGAAAAGAGAAAATAAACCCAAAAAAGAGAGGGAGATTCTAGGTACAGGGGTTGGTTATGCAAAGGGGAGGGGAGGTTAGCACCCTAAACATCTATGGTACTCTGCATGAATCACTTTGAAAATCTGTGTATTTTGACTATAAAAGGTGTATACAAAAATAGCTGGTGGAGATGAGAAAAGAAGTATGCTTTACAATTTTTTACCCGCCGCGGTTGAAACGTTTAGTGCCTATGTACAACCTTTTGTGCTATAGGGGATTAGGGTACTCGTAGTTCGCCTGAGAAATTTTAAAACACATGTGTGTTGGTTAATTTTAAGAGAAGAGACATAATCATCATATCTGAGTGGAAAACATACTTACTACCCACAATTATGAGAAAGGATATTTTGAATAATCTCAAAGTGGAGGATGTAATTTGGATTTAAAATCCATCACTCAACACCCAAGTGAAAAATAGCTCACTTCACTACATATCATATAAGTATAGTATCTTGTGTCACTAAAAGAATCGACAAGAGTCTAATATTTTGAGATAATATTTAAATTAAAAAGCTAAAGTGGAATAATGGTTTGAATGAGATTAACGACTTTTAGTCTTGATAAAAATGTCAAAGTATGATTAAAATGATTAAAGTTTGGTTAAGAAAAGATTTTGGAAAATGCATAGACCTAAGTCCAAGTTTATTTTTAAAGCGGTTCAAATTAGAAAACAAGAAGAGTTTTGAAAAGGAGGGAGAAGATTTTTGAAATTAAAGAAGATGGGAGGATATGAAGCGACCATCCTAAAGCATAAGGTAAAAACTAAGGAAAAGAACGATCTAACCAACAAGAAGCCAACACTTGACATAAGAAGTCAATGTAGAATTCCTATCCATTGGATTGAAACCAAGCAAGCTAAAATACTAAACCTTTGAGGAATAACAAGCTTCAAATGAATTAAGAACTAAGCAAAGTCTTCATTATCAAAAAGAAATTGTCCAGAGTAACAGCTGTATACAGAGGAATTCTCAATCACAAACAAAGCATGAAAATTAGAATAACCTGCACACAGAAAAACTTCAAACCAATTCCTTGGAGTAAACCCCGAGGATTTCAGAATATCTTCACAAAAATATCAACCAAAGATCATAGAGTTCCAAGGTCTCGAGGCTTCTAATCCTAAGTCTCAGGAATCCACAACTCCACAGTGCTAAGGATAGTAACCAGATAGTCAGGGTAACCTTAAAGCTTTTAGTGTTGAAGTTGATTATTAAGTGTATTTAAAAGAAAATAAAAGCTCAAATGAGAAAAGATAAAATGACATAAAGATAAATGCTCAAGTGAACAAAAGGAAACTAGCATGAGATATAAATGCTAAAATAAATGGTACATAAAAAGAAAAGCATAAAATAAAGACATAACATAAAGTTAATTGTTAGTGAATTAGAAGTTAAACGGTTAGTTGAATGACCATCTTGAAGCTTGGTTTTGAAAAATCATTAGAAGATTGATAAAATCAAAGCTTCTCAACAACATGGTTTCAATTGCTCTTTGTCAAGTATATTATTCATTTCAAGTGCTCAAGGCAACCACATATGATCAACGATGTTTAAATGATTCATTTAGACCTAAATTCATGAAGTTCATTAGAGGATTGATAGAATAAAAGCCTTCTAACAATGAAATTAAAAATTATTGGATCCAAGGCTTCAAATTAAGCATACTCGGGCTTGAAAACATAGGTTTGGGCCACGAATGATCATTTTTTGAATCGTGACAAATTTAACATTATGTTAAGCAATCGTAAGTGGACTTATGTAGAAGCCACACTTATTTTAATGTCGGACAATAGTAATCTATGTATCAAACATGTTAGAGAAATGATATGTAGATTATTCTCCAAAAACATGTAGCATAAGTAAAAACAAGAAACAGATAAGATGAAGAGGGAGGGAAATGATAGTATAAACAATTTATCAGATGAAATTAGGGTTTCAAATATCATCAACATCATTCATCTATTTTGGTGGATTTGGTTTCTCAACCAATCAACACCGAATATTCAATGAGGTTAAGGAACTTGTCCCAAAATAACACTCAAGTGTCTCCAAATTACGACCAATCAAAAAATAATAAAATATATTTAATATATAACAAAATTTAAATGATTTAAAAAGAAAATAATTGGTAAAATACACAACATGTATTAAAACACCAAATAAAGAATTATTAAAAAAATATCAGAAGTCAAACATGAGTCAACAAGTGTTGTCAAATTTTTTTAGAATTATTTAAAGTGAGAAACTATTTTTAAAAATATAAAGAAATAAGCAAAGTAAGCTGAAATTTGTAAAAATTTGTAAAATTAAAAATAAAAATAAAATGAGGTCACCAATATTTGTCAAGACGTCATTGGATCCTTCCATAATTTTTTCAGAATTTAAAATGACCAAAAAGTATTTTTTAACAATTAAAACAAGTCAAATAAAGAGAAAAATCCTAAAAAATACCAAATCATAAAATAAAATTGTGAAAAAATAAGAATCAGAAAGATAATATTTGAAAAAAAATTTGTGAATTTTTTTCCTAATTTTCAAGTCATAATAAATGAATTTTTTAATGAATTTTTGAAGTTGAAAACAATTAAAACAAAAAATTAAAAAATAAAACTCATAAAAGGTGGACAATTAAATCATTGTCAAAACACATTAGTAAACAGATCCAAGGGATCTGGCGCGCTGTGCATGATATAGTCCCTAGCAAATATCACACAAGATCATTAATTAAAATAAATTTGAAAAAAATGTGTGGCAACATGTCGTTGGCTAAGAGATGACATGTCATCGTCTTCAACCTCCGACCACCTCCAAATCTTGATTCCATAAACAGTAAAATCAAGAGGTTAGTCTAGTGCCATTCTCTTTGTCTCTTTATGACGATTCCAATGGTACCCTCGCAAAAAATGTATATTAACCATAGCTTAGTCGATTTGGAAAAAACAGAAGAAAAATTTGAAAAGGGATTTGAAATTTTTTGAGCAAAACACACTTCCAGATAAGAACAAATGATGCTTTGAGCATCAGAGTGATGAGAGCTACATTGTAGTAACAAGTTTGAATAGAATTGATGGAGGAATTTACCTATTGAAACCTAAATTCAGAGCTCTGAAATTGGACTTGGCGATCTTGATTCAGTGCGCGATTCTTTGTGGTAAGAGTATTGTTAGCTTCAGAGAAGTTCAATGAAGCTAACTGGATCAAAAGAAAGGAAAGAAAAAGCCTTTAAAGAAGGAAATGAATTGGAAAATTTCAGAGGTTTTGTGAGGTTCGGGCAAAGAATATTTGGTTATCCAAGCTTGAGGAAAAGAGTGAGGAATGATCCTTTATTTATAAGGAAATGAATGGTGAAAAGAATAGGAAGCAATAGTGAGGTTTGGAGGGAAATTGAGTGAATCCCGAAAATGAGAAAAGTGTGACTTGAACTTGCTCAAAACTCAGCTAATTCTTGCATTTCAATACTCTAATAATGCTTTGCAACTTGGTTAAACATGTTTAAGTTAAAAACGTGCAACAATTTGATCATTAGAAGCCACAATATGAAACTAAAATCCTGACTTCAAGAAAAAACTCAGTTTCATGGAAGAACTTTAAGAGCATGGGGCACACAATGTAGGAGGCTTTATGATCTCATTCTTTTTACAATGGAAAGATCTCACAACAAACATAACAATGTGCCAAGAAAGGTAGAATTTGGATGCTTGAGAAAAAAGTTATTCAAGTTTGAAATCAGGAAAAACAAACGGGCATCTGACACTTAGAAAAGTTCTAAGTATGGAACCTCAAAATGACCTATAATGTTCTTCAAAGTTACATGCCCTTCCACTCAAAATTTGATCTTGATCCTTGAAGATGAAATGAAGTAGACACTTAGAATTGAATTGTGAAATTGAGATCATTCAAAAATCATAAAAATTAAAGAGCTATGGTCTTTGGAAAATGATGAACAAATTTGGGGAAATTCCCAAAAGACCTATAATCTTTTCAATTCTTTAACAACTTTCCAAGAATTTTCGAGTCTTGCATATAGAAACAACATTGTAATAGACATCTCAAATATTATTGTAGAAAAAGAATGAGCTAAATGAGATAAAATATGATAAAGTTATGATCATTTGAAGTCAAACTAGAGAATTTGATAGCCCTTTTAAAGGACTTGTAATCTTCTTAAACCATTAGTGATCTTACACTAAAAACTAGCCTTAAACCTTTAAATAGAACTTGTTAAGGAACCTTTAAAGAGAATAATGGCTTTGGAATCAATTAAAAATCTCAAGAAATGAGCCAGATATGGTCCTTGGAAGTTAATAAATCCTAGCTCAAAGAGTGTCAAAATGACTTGGAACCACTTTCAACTTTTGATGATATTCCTTGCACAATTGGATCTTGTCATGTGAGGAAAAGTTGTTGTAGATGATGGTTAGAACCCATAGAAAAAATAACCACTAAAAATATTTAAAATTGAGAGAGTTATGCACTTGTGATCATTGAATCAAGCACTTTCCCAATTAGGTCAACTTGTTGAACCAACCTTGAATATTTTGAACTTTCTATGAAAAATAGAGCATGATAAATCACATTAGACCTTGAAATGATATTATCTTGAAGAACACTCAAAGGTTTATCTTGAATCTCAATGAAACTTGTTGAAGAAGGCATGGAAATAAACACATGAGCCTATGAATCTTCTTGATGAATACCACCACCAACCGTGAGGAAAACTTGACCTAAATATGGTAAGAGAGCTCTTTGAACCAAAAAACTTTAATATCATAGACATAGCCTTGAATATTAAGCTCTTGCAATCCATTGAAGAACCATTTGATTGAGGACCGTCCCTCAAAACTCTAGGTTAGATGGTGAGATGGATGCAGTTGTGTTATCACCTTAAATATAAAAATCCAAAGAAACATATATACATATTTTGATGTTAGTTAAAAATTAATCCACCTAAAAAAATCACATGTACAAGATTCACAATTCAAGGTGCTTGGTGATCCCTCAAGAAAAAACTTAAAGATAGGATGAAGTAGAAGGGAGAACCAACCCTAATGTGTGATCTTGATGTATTGATAATATGAGATAATGAGATATCTTAGGGGGGGAAATTGGGGTATAACACCTTTGTACTACACAAAGTTGAGGGACCCACCTCTTTGATTTGTTGCTTTCTTTTCTGTGGTATGATCACCACCAGTCTTGTTGGATGGGATCTCTATCTTTTATGATGTGCTATGGCTTTCTTTTGTATGTACTCAATTGATCCTGAGGAATATTTATTATAAATGAAAAGCAGTTTTTATCACTGTATCTCTTCTTATTATTGTCTATCTCTTGTTATCGTGTTTTATTATCACCCTTGATGGTTGACAAAGCTCTTGAAATCCTGGAGATGACAAACATAGCATGCATATCGTTCATTTCATGCATTACATGTTTTTTCAGGTTGGTATTATTCTTATCTCTTGGTTCTACTTTTCTTATTAGAATTCAAGACGACTACTCACATATACTTTACTAGAAGCAATCTACCTCGACAAATGGAACAGGTATAGGCACATCTAGCTGTGATGAGTACCCAGATGGACAATCAAATGACCCTATTCATGGAAGTGATCACCAACGTGGACAGAAGGAAGGATGAGTTGAGGGACCTTGTTGAAAACCCTCGAAGGAATCAAAATGAAGATGGAAATCAAGGGTTGTATGCAGACATCTTTGTTGGAGTCGAGAATAATCATGAACAGTTTGTCCAGCATCCCTATAATCCATTTCATAACAACCATGGTTATTTCCCACCACCCTCCGAATCTCATCTTCTTATGGGAGAAAGGGGAGGAAATCAAAACAGAAGGAACCACCAGCTGCCTAAATTTGACTATGACAATGAAGACTAGTTTTCTGTGCAAATTTCTAACCCAGGTTTCCATGTTGAAGACCAGAAGTATCATATGCTCGAGGAGCATTTAAAGATTGTGGAAGGTCAGGGTGTTCTGGTAATGGATGCTAATGATTTATGGCTGGTGCTTGGAATAAGGGTCCCCCAGAAGTTCAAGCCTTCTGTTTTTGAAAAGTATAATGGGCTCACTTTTCCAAAGACACATGCAAAAGCTTATATCATAAAATTTCGGTGCACACATAAGAGGGAGGGATATTGATTCATTATTTCCAAGATAGCCTGTCTGGGGCATCTTTCCAATGGTATATGAATTTGGAAAGGTCACGTAGCCGAAGCTGGAAAGACTTGGCATATGCCTTTGTCAAGCATTATCAATATAACATCGACATGGCTCCTAACCGTACTCAGCTGCAAAATTTGGCTCTGGGACCAAATGAATCCTTCGAGGAATATGCCCAGAAGTGGCATGAACTTGCTGCTAGAGTTCAACCTTTGTTGATGGAGAGAGATCTTGTTGATATGTTCATGGGTACTTTACAAGGGTTGTGTTATGATCACATGATAGGAATCACTTCTATGGGTTTCTCTGAATTGGTGATAGCAGGTGAAAGAATTGAGGTTGGTTTGAAGATGGGAAGAATCCAGATTGGAAATTCCAGTGGCTCCATAGTTGGAGGTAACAAAAAACCATTTGTTGCATACCCGAGAAAGAAAGAGGGTGAGAATAGGGCTATCTACTCCCATAGAAGAAGAGGAAGGAACCGCCAGCACCAACAAGTTAATGTTGTGTATATCCCAGTGAATGCTCCTCAACAGCAGCGTCTGCAACAACAAAGGCAGCAAAACACTTCGCTTCAGAATAATAATAATCAGCAACAAGGACAACCTAGAAGATTTGATTCTTTGCCTATGAGCTATTCCGAAGCACTCCGACATTTCCTTGAGTTAAAGTTGGTCACTTTGAGGAATATGCCAGTTAATCCTGAGAGGCTTCCAACCAACTATGACGCTAATGCTAGACACGAATTCAATTCAGGTGGCATATGCCATGATGTTGAGAACTAATATGCATTGAAGTGCAAGATACATGATTTGTTAGATGAAAAAGCTATTCATTTCACTCCCAACAATGGTCCTAATGTTATCCAGCATCCTATGGCGCCACACGGAGGTCCAATTGTTAATGCCATTATTGATGAGGGCGAAGTTTTGAACTTGGTTTTGAATGTGGATTTGTTGGCTTCCCATTTTCCATTTGTTAAAATATATTTGTTTGATAATGGAATTTTCTCTGAACATGTTCATGATTGCTGCAAGTGTAAGGAGCAGGCACGGGGTTACGCTGACTTGAAAGCTCGTATTCAAGATTTGATTAATGATGGGTCTTTACAGTTAGATAGAATTTCGGGATATATAAAGGTTACCAAGTAAGACATTATAGTAATTTCTATCCTGTATACTCAAAGGTGGAGTGTGAAGAAAATGCAAGAAATGGGGTTTGAATTGGGTTTTCCTTTCTTGAATAACTTTCGCTTCTAAGCATTATTCGTTGAACAATTCTTCTGAGTGTTACTTCTAAGTAATGCATCTAATTAAGTTAAGAAAACATAAACTCTAAAGCATAAGAAAAATTAAAGAACATGCGATATATCTTGGTTCACTTGAGAAACCCCTAAGCTAGTTTAGTCCACCCTAACAAGGTGATTTCGCCTTGAACTCAATGACTTAATCCATTATAACCAATTTGATTATAATCACACGGGCAACCATCGGTGACTAACATCCAATGACACGTTTAGGGATCCAAATCATATATAACGTTCATTGACTTAACAGAATCTGATTCTCCAGAATCTCCTATCAGGATTTCCTTCCAATGATATCCATCAGTGATCTCAGAAGGTTGACCTTCACTCAGTCCCTTTTGAGATATGACTACCATTGACCCAATAAAATCAACTACCAGGATTTCATCTATGATGACCGCATCCAAAGTTTTCTTGAGAGTTCTAACTCAACTGAGTCTCTAAAGGAACCATCAAACAACTATTTGATTTACATTTGTTAACATAATAATTCTTCTACACAAGCTGGATGTAAAATTAAGTACATCAGAAGAACCCAATACACACTAAAAGATATTACATTGTATTTTCTCTTTATGTGTGGTCTTCTTTTCTTTAAGTAGCTTTTCCTCGTACAATAGCCCAAAGCACTTGAATTGTTGAAGTCTTCTTCTTCATAAGCTTCTGCAAGCTTTGTTGATCTTGATGTAGTAAAGATAAGAACTTCTTCATCTTCATTCAACTTAGAACATTATGGATAGAAACTCTTGTTCCATTTTCTTCTATGATCACTTTAAGCACAAGTTTTTTGTTATGGATTTGTAACTGGAGCTCTCATTATCATCTTCATTATCTTCTGCGACTTAGAAAGCTTTGTTCATCATATGAAATTATGCACATTGTGAATCAATGATTTCATTGTAATCAGTATCAATCATGATTGAAGAATCTTTTTTATAACAATTGTTCTTGTTGTTGTTATAGTGGTTGATAGCTTTTTGGTTGTGTTCCAATAATGACAGCTTTCATTTTTAACATTGAACACCTACAACATTTTAAACAAGTGATTCTTTTCTTTTATAGCCAAGAAAAATAGAGTCATCGTATATTTGAAAAACAGTTGTTACAAAAAGTACTTATATGTCCTTATCTCTTCCACAATTCATAGATATATGTAGAGCCATGTTATGGTTTCTCCCTTCATCAGGGAATTCCTCATCACAAAAAATCAGATTGTTATAAGATGTAATATTCCCCACAACACCGTTGAACTGACCTAAAGACTCATCCCTTTCAATAAAAGCCTGACCCAACACCCTCATCAAAGATTCTCGATGAGCAGAAGAGTTCATCAACAAGGCTAAAATGGAAATCATAGATGGAGTTTGTAACAACTGATCCACAATCTTGTAATCACTCATCTTGATAATTTTCAACAAATCATCAAAATCCTTTTCCAAGGCGGCGCCACTAGATTCTCCTACCATTTTCTTAGGTTCAACATTCTCATCAACCTTCTTACCAGAATTAACATCTCCTTAAAAGGTAGGGGCGAAGACACGACCACTATGAGTTACCCAACTAGCTTCAGCAATATTCTCAACATGGGACAAAGGTTGGATAGTAACTTCCACACCATCTTCCAGGATAGTTGCATTGTACTTATAAGGCACAACTTTATATGATTCATATAGGACAGGACCAGGCATATAAATAACTACGGGAGCTACAACAGGTTTACTGCGATATGTAATCTTTATAGGATTGGGAATACCAAAATGTGGCACAATGACATTCACCCCCATCTTCTTCAGAATACTCAGGAATCACAGAATCATTATCAGAAAGCATACCTTCATTAGAAGAAAATAACTCATCAGCAGAAACATATTCATCATCAGACATGGCTTCAACAGAGTAGTCTTCAATCATATTAACTCCATTATAATCATATATGTTTCTTGTTACTCTGATGGTACCTTTATCTAACAGCAATTGAACACCTCTTCTTACAACAAAACAACCACGAGGATGCCTACAACATATCTGACAGGACCCATAATGATGTACCTCTTGGTCATCCATGTGACAAAATGTGGCGTGCAGTTGTACCAGATCATCATCCATATAGTTTACATAAAATTTGGAATTCACTGGACAACCATAAACCATATTCACCTCTTCTTCATATTTAGCCCTTGGTCTGATTATGTGGATAAGAAATCCATCCATCATCTCTTGGAGATCACCTTTCACCTTATCACATCCATGAACGTCCATACTGAAGACACTAAAAACGGAATAGTCATGTATATAATAGATGAACTCACAGAGATTAGCATGCATCTTTACTAAATTACCTCTAACCAGGTTGATATCAAAAATCATGAAACCCTCAGGACAACCAGCAACCATATTTAATGCACTTCCACCCTGATGTTTGGGTAGTGGATTATCCTTCACATTGGGACCAATGCCTTTAAAATACAGGAGACTAAATATTACCATCTTCTACACTTCATACTTTAATGGATAATAGTTTTAAATGTTGTACCCAGGGGCTCCTTAATGAAAAGCACAAGTCTGGTCAACTTTATAATACCATGGCAAAGTTTAAGGTATAGCATGAGGAGGCCTATTCTGCACCAGGTTCTTCTGAATCAAAGCCGGAAACAATTCTGCATAACTCATTGGGATAGGATCAAAATCTTCTCTCTTCTGACGTTTCCCTTGATTACCTTGTTGTGGTGCTCCTTGATAGGCAACAGTAGTTGGATCTACATTGACTACTGGAGTTACTGGAGCAACCTATTATTGATGTTGATGACGTCTTCTTGGAGCTCTAACCCTTATTTCTTGAATAACATCATTTGTCTCTCCTTCTTTCTTTTAAAAAAACCCATATGATGATTTCGTTGTTCCACTAAAACCTTCATCTTTTGACAATCGTCCTTCCCTGACATCTTCCTCTAGCCGGATACTTACCATCTCAGTGAAATCACTTGGTGCACTTGCAAACATTATTTCCTAGTAAAATGAACCAAGGGTTTTTAGGAAGACCTAAGTCATTTCTTGCTCTCCCATTGGGGGTGCCACTTGGGCAGCACCTTTGCACCAACACTGTGCATACTCCTTAAATGATTCATTATCTTTATGAGCCATTGATCTCAATTGGTCACAGTCAGGCGCCATAAACATGTTGTACTTATACTTCTTCATGAATGCTTCACCCAAATCATTGAATATGCAAATATTGTTACTGTCCAATTCCATATACCATTTCAAGGCAACGCCAGTTAAACTATCCTGGATGAAATGAATAAGCAAGCGTTGGTAATTAGTATGAGTGGACATCCTTTTGACCTACATCACCAGGTGATCACGGGGACAAGAGTTTCCCTTGTACTTCTCGAATTCTGGTACTTTGAACTTTGCTGGAACTTTCACATTAGGAACTAAGCAGAGGTCACTGACATTCTCTCTGAATAACTCTTTCCCTCGGAGAGCCTTCACTTATTCCTGCATTTCATTGAATTGATCCTGAAAATCATCCACCCAATCATAAAAGTCCACACTTTCACTTGGTGGAGGAGCAGGATGATAAACTTCAACATTAACAACATGCATAGAATTCACCACAGGAGGTGCAGCATGAGGAATCTCATTATTAGCAACAGGAGTAGCATGCACCACAGGAGGTGCAGAAACAACAACAATTTGAAAAAATGGATAAACTCGATCACCAAACTTGTAACCTTCTGGCATGAAATTATCAGGCATTCCCCATGGGTATCCGCGAGGCATACAATATTAAGTAGCAGTAACTGGAGTAACAGAGATAGGAACTGACAGAACCTTTGAAATAACAGTCATCTGTTGTGGTTGAGTAGCATGAGGAGACGAACGAGGAGGAGGTGTTGGCTGATTCTGAGCAGCCACCAATGATTCTACCAAAGCAGTAAGGTTGGTCATACCAACTCTCAAAGCAGTAACTTCTTCGTGTAGCTCACGACTCTCTTGTTCAAGGTTTTCGATCTTCTTTCTAGAATTATCCTGAGTATTGTAGGATGAGACAACCTACCAACTGAATGAAGCAGAGAAACAAGTAAGACACTTGTGAAAGATATGAATGCAAAAATATCTGCAAAGTCATGCATGATATGCAATGCACGTGATTTATTGTTTATTGAAGGAACTCAAAGAACCATACACAATTATAAATATTGAAGTACTAACATATTTGGAAATACTGACAATTCTCATTTTAATAACAACTTTGGAATGGATTACAAGTTTTAGTGCCAGTTTCAATAATCCTAAATATAAGAGAATAAAGGTAGAATTTAAAAATTCTAAGGAGCTAAAGTTGATGAAGATCTCTCCACACGCTGACGTTTTCCCTTGAGTCTTACAATCTGAGACTTCAACTGCTTGTTCTCTTCTAAATACTTGTTGACGACTTCTTTACATCCACCAGAATCAGAAAATAGGTGACTGGGACCTAGTTGAACTCTAGAGGAAAATAAATCCTCTTGCTTCTCCATCATCTCCATAACATGACTCTCAATAATCTCAATCAAGTCATCATTGTCTTTCAATTCTGTTGAGTAGGACACCTCCAAAGGTAGGTAATTGTTCTTCCATGATTCCTTATCTTGATGCATCCTAACTAAGGCAAGCTGAAGTTCTTCCACATCATCTAAGAGAGAATGAGTAGTCCATATAAACATTTTAGCTAAATGTTCTTTATGAGAATAAGGAATCTTCAACTGAATTTCTCTTGCTTGTACCCAACAGAGATGAGGCTCTAAGGAAACAACTCTTCTTGGTCCCAAATATTTTCTACCCATCCTTTTAATATGGCTCCAAGCCTTTTCAATCTCTTCCTTAGCTGTCGTGTGATCTTCTCCTTCTTTGAGAAAGAAACTACTCAGATGAATATTGTTTGGCTTGTCTCTCATTGGATATTTAAGTTGGCGGCATGCAAGAACAGGATTGAAGGTAATTCCTCCCTTTGTACTAAGAAGAGGTACATTGAGAAAAATACTATAACTATCAATAATCTTCATGTTATAATAAGCTTAATGATACCAATCAATGTCAGAATGAGTGAGAGTAATAATCTTTGGTGCCCAACGTGGTTCCTTCTTGATATCCTAAAAAGCAACAGACCGAGGTAAGTGAGAAATAAACAACTGATATAACAAGGGTGTTCAACAAATGATCATCTCTTCTTAATAAAAATTTCAAAGAAGGGTAGAATAATAAGTATCTGTTAGAAGTGTAGGGATTGAATTCCCAATAAGAAAGATTCTAATGTCATTAACATCCATAAATTTGTTGATGTTTGGAAACAAGAACGACCCATAGGCAGTCAAAGCAAAGATAGCCCAAAAAGCAGCTGTAATATTCATCTGGACGAAGTAACAAGCTTTCTTCAACAGAAACTGAGCAGGTAAACCGTAGATTCCTCTTTTGGTAGTCATATTTGCCTCAATATCATACTTCCTCAAGTAAGTATTTGCTGCAATCTCATGAGACTCGGGTTCTCCTTCCTAGCCGTTGAAAGGAACACAATCAGTAATAGGTAAACCAAGTAAGTAAGAATAATCCTCCAATATGGGCATCAACTGATAATCAGGTAAAGTGAAACACTGGTATAACGGATCATAGAACTGGATCAATGTGGAAAGAATACCATTCTACATATTGAGCTCCATAAGAGGCACAATGGTTATGTACTTCTTCCGGAAATCTATAGGACTCTCAATCTCAGGAATCAAACTCATCAGTTCCTCTATCTTAGGATCCTTAAAATTGTACTTTCAAGTCTTTCTCCTTCCAAAATCCATGGTCAAACAAGTACCTGAGATATTTGCAAAAGTCAACCTTAAGTTCCTTGAAAAACTGTTTAAAGAATGCTTATGGGTGCATGAATGCATGCTGATGCAACAATCACACACAAGATCACAAACTTGGTGGTTCATAGGTTCGATGTCATGAGTATGAAGTCAAAGATACTACCCACAAGGTAAGGACTAATGGTTTATCACCTACTGATCAAGGTTCTAAGGAAATCCCAGAGTCTACATTCTTCCTTTAAATATTACTAACGTCCTGATTAGCTTGGTAACTACAAATATTCTTAGGAAAAACTCGTCTGAGTGCAGCATAGCTTTACAACTACTTTCGGATCGTTGCATTATAGTCTCTGCATTAAACCTAAAAGGCCAAGATGGGTTAAGGGTTCTACGACTTCTTAGCTTCGCGGGCTCCTAGGTCAAAAGCAACATGTCTTCCTGATTGCTCGGTAAACAAATACTACAGTCAAAGAGGCCTCCACTAAGTGGGGGATTTCATGTCTCATTTTTTAGAATTACTCCCTCAAAGTTAACATGACTATACAACTCGTACTATCTTAAGGTTGCCCAAGTTCGGGTATAGGACTTATAAGAGATCACCAAGCACCCTGAAAACCATAAAAATACAAACATACATATATACAACAAACAATATACAAAGATAAACAAATATAGGCTCAACCCACTTAGAGATGTATTCCCCAGGGAAGTCGCCAGTTTTCTGTAGTGGTAGAAATGTTGAGACTAAGCCATTAGATTGACTTAACTCGTATGAATTAAAATAAATCGCCACTGTGCTTTATTATTTCCAAAGGAAATGGGAAAAAGAGCGAATAAACCCAAAAAAGAGAGGGAGATTCTAGGTACAGGGGTTGGTTATGCAAAGGGAAGGTTAGCACCCTAAACATCTTTAGTACTCTACAGGAATCTCTTTGAAAATCTGTGTATTTTGACTATAAAAGGTGTATACAAAAATAGATGGTGGAGATGAGAAAATAAGTATGTTTTACAATTTTTTACCCGCCGCGGTTGAAACCTTTAGTGCCTATGTACCACCTTCCGTGCAATAGGGGATTAGGGTACTCGTAGCTCACCTCAGAAATTTTAAAACACATGTGTGTTGGTTAATTTTAAGAGAAGAGACATAATCATCATATCTTAGTGGAAAACATACTTACTACCCATGATTATGAGAAAGGAGAATTTGAATAATCTCAAAGTGGAGGATGTAATTTGGATTTAAAATCCATCACTCAACACCCATGTGAAAAATAGTTCTCTTCACTACATATCGTAGAAGTATAGTAGCTTGCGTCACTAAAAGAATCGACAAGAGTCTAATATTTTAAGATAATATTTAAATTAAAAAGCTAAAGTGGAAAATGGTTTGAATGAGATTAACGACTTTTAGTCTTGAAAAAATGTCAAAGTATTATTAAAATGATTAAAGTTTGGTTAAGAAAAGATTTTTGAAAATGTGTAGACCTAAGTCCAAGTTTATTATGAAAGCGGTTCAAATTAGAAAACAAGAAGAGTTTTGAAAAGGAGGGAGAAGATTTTTGAAATTAAAGAAGATGGGAGGAGATGAAGGGACTATCATAAAGCATAAGGTAAAATTTAAGGAAAAGAACGATCTAACTAACAAGAAGCCAACACTTGACATAAGAAGTCAATGTAGAATTCCTATCCTTTGGATTGAAACCAAGCAAGGTAAAATACTAAACCTTTGAGGAATAACAAGCTTCAAATGAATTAAGAACTAAGCAAAGTATTCATTATCAAAAAGAAATTGGCCAGAGTAACAGTTGTATACAGAGGAATTCTCAATCACAGAAAAAGCATGAAAATCAGAATAACCTGCACATAAAAAAAAATTCAAACCAATGCTTTGGAGTAAACCCCGAGGATTTCAGAATATCTTCACAAAAATATCAACCAAAGATCATAGAGTTCCAAGGTCTCTCAAGGCTTCTAATCCTAAGTCTCAGGAATCCACAACTCCACAGTGCTAAGGATAGTAACCAGATAGTCAGGGTAACCTTAAAGCTTTTAGTGTTGAAGTTGATTATTAAGTTTATTCAAAAGAAAATAAAAGCTCAAATGAGCAAAGATAGAATGAAATAAAGATAAATGCTCAATTGAACAAAAAGGAAACTAGCATGAGATATAAATGCTAAAATAAATGGTATATAAAAATAAAGGCATAAAATAAAGGCATAACATAAAGTTAATTGTTAGTGAATTAGAAGTTAAAAGGTTAGTTGAATGACCATCTTGAAGCTTGCTTTTGAAAAATCATTAGAAGATTGATAAAATAAAAGCTTCTCAATAACAAAGTTCCAATTTCTCTTTGTCAAGTATATTATTCATTTCAAGTACTCAAGGCAACCACATATGATCAACGATGTTTAAATGATTCATTTAGACCAAAATTCATGAAGTTCGTTAGAGGATTGATAGAATCAAAGACTTCTAACAATGAACTTAAATATTATAGGATCCAAGGCTTCAAATTAAGCATACTCGGGCTTGAAAACATAGGTTTGGGCCACGAATGATCATTTTTTGAATCGGGACAAATTTAACATTATGTTAAACAATCGTAAGTGGACTTATGTAGAAGCCACACTTATTTTAATGTCGGGCAATAGTAATCTATGTACCAAACATGCTAGAGAAGTGATATGTAGATCATTCTCTAAAAATATGTAGCATAAGGAAAAACAAGAAACAGATAAGATGAAGAGGGAGGGAAATGATAGTATAACTAATGTATCAGATGAAATTAGGGTTTCAAATATCATCAACATCATTCATCCATTTTGGTAGATTTGGTTTCTCAACCAATCAACACTGAATATTCAATGAGGTTGAGGACCTTGTCCCAAAATAACACTCAAATGTCTCCAAATTAGGACCAATCAAAAAATAATAAAAAATATTTAATATATAACAAAATTTAAATGATTTAAAAATGTAATAATTGGTAAAATACACAAGATGTATTAAAACACGAAATAAAGAATTATTAAAAAATATCAGAAGTCAAACATGAGTCAACAAGTGTTGTCAATTTTTTTTAGAATTTTTTAAAGTGAGAAACTATTTTTAAAAATATAAAGAAATAAGAAAAGTAAGCTGATATTTGTGAAAATTTGTAAAATTAAAAATAAAAATAAAATGAGGTCACCAATATTTGTCAAGACGCCATTGGATCCTTCCATAATTTTTTCAGAATTTAAAATGACCAAAAAGTATTTTTTTTAACAATTAAAACAAGTCAAATAAAGAGAAAAATCCTAAAAAATACCAAATCATAAAATAAAATTGTGAAAAAATAAGAATCAGAAAGATAATATTTGAAAAAAAAATTGTGAATTTTTTTCGTAATTTTCAAGTCATAATAAATGAATTTTTTTATGAATTTTTGAAGTTGAAAAAAATTAAAACAAAAAATTAAAAAATAAAACTCATAAAAGGTGGACCATTAGATCATTGTCAAAATGCATTAGTAAACAGATCCAAGAGATCTAGCGCGCTGTGCATGATATGGTCCCTAGAAAATATCACACAAGATCATTAGTTAAAATAGATTTGAAAAAAATGTGTGGCAACATGTCATTGGCTAAGAGATGTCATGTCATCGTCTTCAACCTTCGACCACCTCCAAATCTTGATTCCACAAATAGTAAAATCAAGAGCTTACTCCAGTGCCATTCTCTTCGTCTCTTCATGACGATTCTAATGGTACCCTCGCAAAAAATGTATATTAACCATAACTTAGTCGATTTGGAAAAAAGCAGAAGAAAAATCTGAAAAGGGATTTGAAAATTTTTGAGCAAAACACACTTCCAGATAAGAACAAATGATGCTTTGAGCATCAGAGTGATGAGAGCTACATTGTAGTAACAAGTTTGAATAGAATTGATGGAGGAATTTACCTATTGAAACCCAACTTCAGAGCTCTGAAATTGAACTTGGTGAGCTTGATTCAGTGCGCGATTATTTGTGGTAAGAGTATTGTTAGCTTCAGAGAAGTTTAATGAAGCTAACTGGATCAAAAGAAAGGAAAGAAAAAGCCTTTAAAGAAGGAAATGAATTGGAAAATTTCAGAGGTTTTGTGAGGTTCGGGAAAAGCTTCTTTGGTTATCCAAGCTTGAGGAAAAGAGTGAGAAATGATCCTTTATTTATAAGTAAATGAATGGTGAAAAGAATAGGAAGCAATAGTGAGGTTTGGAGGGAAATTGAGTGAATCCCGAAAATGAGAAAAGTGTGACTTGAACTTGCTCAAAACTCAGTTAATTCTTGAATTTCAATAATCTAATCATGCTTTTCAACTTGGTTTAACATGTTTAAGTTAATAACATGCAACAATTTGATCATTAGAAGCCACAATATGAAAGTAAAATTTCGACTTCAAGAAAAAAATCAGTTTCATGGAAGAACTTTAAGAGCATGGGGCACACAATGTAGGAGGCTTTATGATCTCATTCTTTTTACAATGGAAAGATCTCACAACAAACTTCACAATGTTCCAAGAAAGGTAGAATTTGGATGCTTGAGAAAAAAGTTATTCAAGTTTGAAATCAGGAAAAACAAACGGGCATTTGACACTTAGAAAAGTTCTAAGTATGGAACCTCAAAATGACCTATAATGTTCTTCAAAGTTACATGCCCTTCCACTCAAAATTTGATCTTGATCCTTGAATATGAAATGAAGTAGATCATTTGAATTGAATTGTGAAATTGAGATCATTCAAAAATCATAAAAATTAAAGAGTTATGGTCTTTGGAAAATGATGAATAAATTTGGGGAAATTCCCAAAAGACCTATAATCTTTTCAATTCTTTAACAACTTTCCAAAAAATTTCTAGTCTTGCATATAGAAACAACATTGTAATAGACATCTCAAATATTATTGTAGAAAAAGAATGAGCTCAATGAGATAAAATATGATCAAGTTATGATCATTTGAAGTCAAACTAGAGAATTTGATAGCCATTTTAAAGGACTTGTAATCTTCTTCAACCATTAGTGATCTTACACTAAAAACTAGCCTTAAACCTTTAAAGAGAACTTGTTAAGGAACCTTTAAAGAGAATAATGGATTTGGAATCAATCAAAAATCTCAAGAAATGAGCAAGATATGGTCCTTGGAAGTTAACAAATCCTAGCTCAAAGAGTGTCAAAATGACTTGGAACCCCTTTCAACTTTTGATGATATTCCTTACACAATTGGATCTTGTCATGTGAAGAAAAGTTATTGTAGATGATGATTAGAACCCATAGAAAAAATAACCACTAAAAATATTTAAAATTGAGAGAGTTATGCACTTGTGATCATTGAATCAAGCACTTTCCCAATTAGGTCAACTTGTTGAACCAACCTTGAATATTTTGAACTTTCTATGAAAAATAGAGCATGATAAATCACATTAGACCTTGAAATGATATTATCTTGAAGCACACACAAAGGTTTAGCTTGAATCTCAATTAAACTTGTTGAAGAAGGCATGGAAATAAACACATGAGCCTATGAATCTTCTTGATGAATACCACCACCAACCTTGAGGAAAACTTGACCTAAATATGGTAAGAGAGCTCTTTGAACAAAAAATCTTTAATATCATAGACATAGCCTTGAATATTAAGCTCTTGCAATCCATTGAAGAACCATTTGATTGAGGACCGTCCCTCAAAACCCTAGGTTAGATGGTGAGATGGATGCAGTTGTGTTATCACCTTCAATATATACATCCAAAGAAACATATGTACATATTTTGATGTTAGTTAAAAATTAATCCACCTAAAAAAATTACATGTACAAGATTCACAATTCAAGGTGCTTAGTGATCCCTCAAGAGAAAACTTAAAGATAGGATGAAGTAGAAGGGAGAACCAACCCTAATGTGTGATCTTGATGTATTGATAATATGAGATGATGAGATATCTTAGGGGGGGAAATTGGGGTATAACACCTTTGTACTACACAAAGACGAGGGACCCACCTCTTTTATTTGTTGCTTTCTTTTTCTATTGTATGATCACCACCAGTCTTGTTGGATGGGATTTCTATCTTTTATGATGTGTTATGGCTTTCTTTTGTATGTACTCAATTGATCCTGAGGAATATTTGTTATAAATGAAAAGTAGTTTTGTCACTGTACCTCTTCTTATTATTGCCTATCTCTTGTTATCGTGTTTTATTATCACTCTTGATGGTTGACAAAGCTCTTAAAATCCTGTAGATGACAAACATAGCATGCATATCGTGCATTTCATGCATTACAGGTTTTTTCAGGTTGGTATTATTCTTATCTCTTGGTTCTACTTTTCTTATTAGAATTCAAGACGACTACTCACATATACTTTACTAGAAGCAATCTACCTCGACAAATGAAACAGGTATAGGAACAGCTAGTTGTGATGAGTGCCCATATGGCCAATCAAATGACCCTATTCATGGAGGTGATCACCAATGTGGACAGAAGGAAGGATGAGTTGAGGGACCTTGTTGAAAACCTTCGAAGGAATCAAAATGAAGATGGAAATCAAGGGTTGTATGCAGACATCTTTGTTAGACTCGAGAATAATCATGAACAGTTTATCCAGCATCCCTATAATCCATTTCATAACAACCATGGTTATTTCCCACCACCCTCCGAGTCTCATCTTCTTATGGGAGAAAGGGGTGGAAATCAAAACAGAAGGAACTACCAGCTTCCTAAATTTGACTATGACAATGAAGCCCAGTTTTCTGTGCAAAATTCTGACCCAAGTTTCCCTGTTGAAGACCGGAAGTATCATATGCTCGAGGAGCGTTTAAAAATTGTGGAAGGTCAGGGTGTTCTGGTAATGGATGCTAATGATTAATGGCTGGTGCTTGAAATAAGGTTCCCGCAGAAGTTCAAGCCTTCTACTTTTGAAAAGTATAATGGGCTCACTTGTCGAAAGACACATGCGAAAGCTTATTATCCTAAAATGTCGGTGCACACATAAGAGGAAGGGCTATTGATTCATTATTTCCAAGATAGCCTGTCTGGGGCATCTTTCCAGTGGTATATGAATTTGGAAACGTCACGTATCCGAAGCTGGAGAGACTTGGCATAGGCCTTTGTCAAGCATTATCAATTTAACATCGACATGGATCCAAACCGTACTCAGCTGCAAAATTTGGCTCAAGGACCAAATGAATCCTTCGAGGAATATGCCCAGAAATGGCATGAACTTGCTGCTAGAGTTCATGTTCATGGGTACTTTACAAGGGTTGTATTATGATCACATTATAGGAATCACTTCTATGGGTTTCTCTGAATTGGTGATAGCAGGTGAAAGAATTGAGGTTGGTTTGAAGATGGGAAGAATCCAGATTAGAAATTACAGTGGCTCCTCAGTTGGAGGTAACAAAACACCATTTGTTGCATACCCGAGAAATAAAAAGGGTGAGACTAGCGTTGTCTACTCCTATAGAAGAAGAGGAAGGAACCTCTAGCATCAACAAGTTAATGTTGTATCTATCCCAGTGAATGCTCCTCAACAGTAGCGTCTGCAGCAACAAAGGCAGCAAAACGCTTTGCTTCAAAACAATAATAATCAGCAACATAGACAGCCTAGAAGATTTGATTCTTTGCCTATGAGTTATTCCGAAGCACTCCGACATTTCCTTGAGTTAAAGTTGGTCACTTTGAGGAATATGCCAGCTAATCCTGAGAGGCTTCCAACCAACTATGACGCTAATGATAGATACGAATTCAATTATGGTGGCATATGCCATGATGTAGAGAACTAATATGCATTGAAGTGCAAGATATATGATTTGTTTGATGAAAAAGCTATTCATTTCACGCCCAATAATGGTCCTAATGTTATCCAGCATCCTATTCTGCCACACGGAGGTCTAACTATTAATGCCATTGTTGATGACGGCGAAGTTTTGAACTTGGTTTTGAATGTGGATTTGTTGGCTTCCCCTTTGCCATTTGTTAAAATATATTTGTTTGATAATGGAATTTTCCCTGAATATGTTCGTGATTGCTGTAAGTGTAAGGAGCAGGCACGGGGTTGCGTTGACTTGAAAGCTCGTATTCAAGATTTGATTAATGATGGGTCTTTACAGTTCGATAGAATTTAGGGATATATAAAGGTTACCAAGGAAGACATTATAGTAATTTCTATGTCGTATACTCAAAGGTGAAGTGTGAAGAAAATGCAAGAAAGGGGGTTTGAATTGGGTTTTCCTTTCTTGAATAACTTTCGCTTCTAAGCATTATTCGTTGAACAATTCTTCTGAGTGTTAATTCTAAGTAATGCATCTAATTAAGTTAAGAAAACATAAACTCTAAAGCATAAGCAAAATTAAAGAACACGCGATATATCCTGGTTCACTTGAGAAACCCCTAAGCTAGTCCAGTCCACCCTAACAAGGTGATTTCGCCTTGAACTCAATGATTTAATCCATTATAACCAATTTGATTATAATCACACGGGCAACCCTCGGTGACTAACATCCAATGACACGTTTTGGGATCCAAATCATATATAACGTTCATTGACTTAACAGAATCTGATTCTCCAGAATCTCCTATCAGGATTTCCTTCCAATGATATCCATCAGTGATCTCAGAAGGTTGACCTTCACTCAGTCCCTTTTGAGATATAACTACCATTGACCCAATAAAATCCACTACCAGGATTTCATCTATGATGACCGCAACCAAAGTTTTCTTCAGAGTTCTAACTCAACCGAGTCTCTAAAGGAACCATCAAAAAACTGTTTGATTTACATTTGTTTACAATAATAATTCTTCTACACAAGCTGGATGTAAACAAAATTAAGTACATCAGAAGAACCTAATACACACTAAAATATATTACATTGTATTTTCGCTTTATGTGTGGTCTTCTTTTCTTTAAGTAGCTTTTCCTCGGACAACAGCCCAAAGCACTTGAGTTTTTGAAGTCTTCTTCTTCATAAGCTTCTGGAAGCTTTGTTGATCTTGATGTAATAAAGATAATAAATTCTTCATCTTGATTCAACTTAGAACATTCTGGATAGCAGCTCTTGTTCCATTTTCTTCTATGATCACTTTAAGCACAACATTTTTGTTATGGATTTGTAACTGGAGCTTTCATGATCATCTTTATTATCTTCTGTGACTTAGAAAGCTTTGTGCATCATATGAAATTATGCACATTGTGAATCAATGATTTCATTGTAATCAGTATCAATCATGATTGAATAATCTTTTTTATAACAATTGTTCTTGTTGTTGTTATAGTGGTTGATAGCTTTTTGGTTGTGTTCCAATAATGACAGCTTTCATTTTTAACATTGAACACCTAAAACATTTTAAACATGTGATTCTTTTCTTTTATAGCTAAGAAAAATAGAGTCGTTGGGTTTTTGAAAAAGAGTTGTTACAAAAAGTACTTATATGTCCTTATCTCTTCCACAATTCAAGCTAGTGGAGAATTAGTGGAATAAGGCTTTTTCATACTATGTATTATTGTACCATGTTACGGTTATATTCTTTCCTTCTGCACTTTATAGGCTTACGCGAGCATGAGTTTAGAAGCGGGAACATAACATTAGGTCTTTAAAACTTCAAGTCTTCAGAGTTTTCAGAACTGCATCTTTAGAGTCTTCAGTACTTGGTCTTGAGAACCTGTTGTATAGAACCTTGGATATTTTAGAACTTTAATTCTTTGGAATCTTCTGAACTTCTGTCTTTAGAATCTTTAGCACTTGGTCTTTAAGAATCCTTTTAAGAACCTTGATAATAGAAGCACAAGTCATCAGCATTTGGGCTTCAGTAGAAACTTTGTCTTCATATCTTCTAACTTTGTCTTCTTAAAATAAGTTTTCTTTTTAGAAATTAAGATTTTAGTATCTGGACTTCAGTAAAAACTTTTTCTTCAGATCTTCTAACTTTGTTTCTTTGGAACACATTGTCTTTAGAAACTTGATTCTTCAGCATCTGGGCTTAACTGGTAACTTTTGTATTCAGATCTTCTGGTTGTTTCCTTAGAACGTGTTATCTTTAGAAGCTTGAGTCTTTTGCATCTGGACATAAGTAGAAACTTCTGTCTTCAGATCTTTTGACTGGGTACATTTAGACAATTATCAGAGTTTACACTTCAGAGCCTTCTGGAGTGTCTTGCTACTGTTTAACAGAACTTATGTAGCATAGAAGCAGAATCATTTCTCTTACAATGTCTTGGCCACGCTATTCATTAGAAGCAGAACCTGTTTGTTAAGTACTCAACAATAAAAAACATTAGAGTATCAAAATTGTTCATACAAACATACTCATTTGTTATCATCAAATTTTAGAGATAATATTGCAGAAACAAATCTTGTTCTTACAAAAGGAGCATTCCTGCTCCCGTAAAAATAGTTCCTCTAATGATTACTTTTCCTGGTCTGATACCTTATACCAGTGAGAAATTTGTTCCTTGGCATTATGGTGATGATGTCTATTACAATGGATTAAGAAAGGTGGAAATTACTTCTGAAGAAGATCCTATTGAGAGCGATAGTGCGAGTGTTGATAATTTCTCTATTGATATATTATAAGGCTCACAAGAGTTCCTTAATGAAGTTGTTAAATAAAGCTTTTATGCCGCAAGAAATAACGATTGGATAATTTGAAACAGTTTGTGCCAATATATCTTCCAGAAATGGTTTGGGATTTACTGATTTTTATCTCCCTCCTGAGTGGTATAACCATAACAAAGCATTGCACATCTCCATGGAGTTCAAGGGTAAAACTTTATCACGTGTGTTGGTGGACACCGGGTCTTCATTGAATGTTCTATCGAAGTATGCACTAATGAGGATTGATTACTCTGATATGGAATTACACTCTAGTAATTTGGTGGTGAATGCTTTTAATGGATCCAAGAAATCATTATTTGGTGAAGTGGACTTACCTATCAAGGTTGGCCCTCGTATTTTTACTACTACATTTTATGTAATGGATTCACAAAGCAGAGGCAGTCACTTCTACCCTTCACCAAAATCTCAAGTATCCTCTGGATGGTAAAACAATCATTATTTATAGGGAAGAAGAGTACATTGGGAGTCATCTGACTTCATTTCGTCACGTGGAAGTTGAAGGAGAAGTACATGAAACTCTATTCCAATAATTCAAAACAGTGCAGACGGTCAATATCCCACCATCTGAGCAGAGGAAGAAACATGATACTTCTATGTCTTCTTTTAAGGATGCTTAAGCATTAGTCGAGGTTGGTCACCTATAAGGTCGGGGTCAGGTTGTGGATGTTATTCCCAAATTCGACAATTTCGGCTTGGGTTTCAATCTTGGAAAGCAGAGTGAAGCTCCCATAGCTCTAAGTTTGTCTACTCCAATAAAGTTATCTAGTTCTGGTATTGTCCAAGATGGTTGCATGAATGCAATTGGTGATGATGGAGATAGAGACTACAACATTGATGATTGGATCTTGTTAGAACAATGTTTGAATCTACTACCCTATATTTGAGTTTTGATGATAACAAAGTGAAAAGATATAGTATTTATATGTTTCATGTTTGAACTATATGCTGCCTAAAATTACTATGCTCTGACTTGCAGATACGCTGATTAAAATAAGCAAGATCACTTCTTCAGCATCAGAATTTGATTTCATACACCAGCATCAGAAGTTGCTGAATCAGAACGTCAAGATCAGATGATCAACTCACGTACATGCTGAAGCTTGATGAACAGAACTGCGCGTAAACACTCTGATACAAAAACACAATAGTTCATCAGCAGCGAAGCAGAATCAGAATGAGCCAAGCCAGAATGTGCATTGAAGAAGCAACGGTACTGTGCATTGAACGCTAATTAATTCCAACGGCATCATTCTAGACAAGATCTGCTCAAAAAGGAAAGCTTGTTATTAGCATTGAATCAAGAATATTGCATTCAACGTTCATCTTCTCAAGTGCTATATAAACAAGGCTTCGAAGATTATAATGGCTAATGCTCTCCAAATCTCTACACGCACAAAGCTGAACCATAATCTTCATCTACCAGTTTTGCTAAACCAACAAACTCTGATACTCCATTAGTGTTTAGCAATCTAGTTTCTAAGCTTCATTTTTGTATACATCACAGTTGTGATAAAGTTTTGTAGAAAACATTCACACACATTGTTTTATACCTTTGAAAGAAAGTGTTGCCTTGACAAACCGGATTGTGGTTTGAATCAAGAAGGCTTTAGCAGTTGTTAAAGCAGTCTGTAATATTCAGTTGAATATAGTGAATTAAGACCTCGTTGGAGAGAGGCGAATTCACCTTGACGGGTGGACTGGAGTAGTTTGAGATCAAACGAACCAGGATAAAAATATCTTGTCAATTGCTTTAAGATTTCAGTTTTACAATTCAACCCCCCCTTCTTGTGTTTTTCACCCCTTCAATTGGCATCAGAGCGCCTGGTTCTGAGCTAAAACACCTAACCGTGTCAGTACAAGATCCAGCGTCAGAAAAACACAATGGCAGGAAACAACTCTCATTTCAGCAATGACAACAATGAGGACAGAGACAGATTCAGCGGCAAACCTCCAGTCTTTGATGGAGAAAACTTTGATTACTGGAAAGACAGAATTGAAAGCTTCTTTCTAGCACATGATGCTGATCTGTGGGATATGGTGACAGATGGATACACGCACCCTGTGAATGCAACTGGTCAGAAGATTGAAAGAAAATCAATGACTGATCAACAAAAGCGTGACTTCAAGAATCACCATAAGGCCAGAACCATCCTCCTCAGTGCCATCTCCTATACTGAGTATGAAAAGATCTCCAACAGAGACACAGCTAAGAACATCTTTGATTCTCTCAGAATGACGCATGAGGGCAACGTTCAAGTCAAAGAAACAAAAGCTCTGGCGCTCATTCAGAAGTATGAGGCGTTCAAAATGGAAGAATCTGAATCCATTGAAACTATGTTCTCTAGATTCCAGATTCTGGTAGCTGGTCTCAAAGTTCTGGACAAAGGATACTCTACTGCTGACCATGTCAAGAAGATAATCAGAAGTTTACCCAAGCAGTGGAGGCCTATGGTTACTGCTCTGAAGCTAGCGAAAGATCTCAACAAAATCACTCTGGAGGAACTTATAAGCTCCCTCAGAAGTCATGAGATAGAGCTAGAAGCTGACGAGCCTCAGAAGCAAGGTAAGCCTTTAGCTTTAAAATCTAACAGAAAATCTGAGTCTAAAGTTTTGCAGGCAGTTGAAGAAACATCTGATGGATCCTCATCAGAAGAAGACGAACTTTCCCTTCTCTCCAGAAGAGTAAATCAACTGTGGAAGCAAAGACAAAGGAAGTTCAGGAATCCAAGAAGATCTGATCAGAACGAGTCCTCTTCCAGATACAGAAGGACAGATTCTTCCTCTGGATACAGAAGATCTGAAGGCTCCTCCAGTAGCAAGAAGCCAAACACAAAAGACATCATCTGCTACGAGTGCAATGAGCAAGGACACTACAAGAGTGACTGTCCAAAGCTTCAGAGGGAAAAGCCCAAAAAGAAGTTTGGAAGAGAGAAGAAGAAAAGTCTCATGGCCACATGGGATGACTCTGACTCGTCTGAAGCTGACTCAGAATCAGATGATGAAAGGGCAAACATAGCGCTCATGGCTAACATTCCAGATGATAGTGAAGCTTCTGAATCAGACTCAGAATCAGACACAGAAGAGGTATTCCCTAACTTCGCTGTTAATTTTACAAAGGCTGAACTTGCTGAAAGCCTCAATGAAATTCTGGAACGTTATCAGCAGATTAGAGCTAAATTCAGAGACCTGAAAAGGAATCTTGAATCTGACTCTAATAAGTCTGAGAGTCTCAAATTGGAAAACTCTGAGCTGAGAGATAAAATTTCAAAATTAGAAAACTCTTTACAAAACTCTCAGAACGAACCAATTTCTGAAACTCCCAGCAACGCTGATGAGATCATCAAGGAGTATGATCATAGTTTCCAGAAGTTCTTAGCTAAAAGCATAGATAGAAGCAGAATGGCTTCAATGATCTATGGAGTTAGCAGAAACGGCAGGAAAGGAATAGGATACCTAGGTAAGGTTCCTACACCGAAGAATGTCATGGATTTAACCATTAAACACACTCCTCTAAATTCACACTTTGTGTATGGTCACACACATGACATCAAATATACTAGCAGTAAGCACTCTGTGAAACCAAAATTCAACCAGAGTTTTGGTAAAACTAACAAATCAGGACCCAAGAAGATCTGGGTACCTAAGGATAAAATAATACATGTTGCAGATATCTTTAGCAGCAAGTCAGAAACACCAGTCATGGTACCTGGACTCTGGCTGCTCACGACACATGACGGGAAGAAGGCATATGTTCCAAAGCCTGGAACTTAAGCCTGGAGGCCACGTTGGGTTTGGAGGCAATCAGAGGGGAAAGATAATTGGCTCTGGAACTGTAGGTAATGGAAATCTTCCCTCTATTAATAATGTTCTGCTAGTAGATGGATTGATGCATAATCTGTTATCCATAAGTCAATTAAGTGATAACGGTTATGATATAATCTTTAATCAAAAATCATGTAAAGCTGTTAGTCAGAAAGATGGGACTATCCTGTTTAATGGTAAGAGGAAAAACAACATTTATAAAATCAAACTTTCTGAACTAAAGAGTCAGAACGTAAAATGTCTTCTGTCTGTTAACAACGAGCAGTGGATCTGGCACAGAAGATTGGGGCATGTTAGTATGAGAAGAATATCTCAGATTAACAAACTCAATCTGGTCAGAGGACTTCCTAATTTGAAGTTCAATTCAGATGCTCTGTGTGAAGCATGTCAGAAAGGCAAATTTGCAAAACCTTCTTTTAAATCCAAAAATGTTGTTTCTACCTCTAAGCCATTAGAACTTCTGCACATTGACTTATTTGGACCAGTTAAAACTGCCTCAGTCAGTGGTAAGAAGTATGGGTTAGTAATCGTAGATGACTATAGCAGATGGACATGGGTAAAGTTCTTAAGACACAAGGACGAGTCACACTCTGTGTTTGTTACCTTCTGTAACCAAGTTCAGAATGAAAAAGATCTTAGAATCGTTAAAGTCAGAAGTGATCATGGTGGAGAATTTGAAAATAAAGATTTTGAGTCATTCTTTAATGACAAAGGCATTCTGCATGATTTCTCTTGTCCTAGAACTCCCCAACAAAATGGAGTTGTAGAACGAAAGAACAAAACATTGCAAGAAATGGCCAGAACCATGATCAATGAGACAAACGTTGCTAAGACTTTCTGGGCAGAGGCAATAAACACAGCGTGCTACATTCAGAATAGAATCTCAATAAGACCTATTCTGGAAAAGACTCCATATGAATTGTGGAAGAACAGAAAGCCCAACATTTCGTATTTTCATCCATTTGGATGTACTTGCTTTATGTTAAATACAAAGAATTATTTGAACAAGTTTGATTCTAAGGCACAGAAGTGTATTATGTTAGGATACTCTGAACGCTCAAGAGGGTACAGAGTATACAATACAGAAACACAGATTGTGGAAGAATCAATCAGTGTTCGTTTTGATGACAAGCTTGACTCTGAAAAGTCAAAGCAGAATGAAAATCTTGCAGGTATAGAAATTGAATTTGCAGGTTCTGAAGACAAGTCATCAGAAGCTCTCAACACAGACATTCCTTCAACGTCTGAAAGGAGCAATGCTAGAAATCCTACAACAGCTGCTGATCAACCTCAGAAGAGATTGCCCAGAAGCAGTTTGGATCACCCAGAAGAGACTATCCTAGGAAGAAAGGAAGATCCAATCAGAACAAGAGCAAGCTTCAGAAACTCTGAAGAAACTCTTATGGGACTTGTGTCTCTGATTGAACCTTCTTCTATTGATGAAGCACTTCTGGATAATGACTGGATTCTGGCAATGCAAGAAGAGCTGAATCAATTCACCAGAAACGACGTATGGGATCTCGTTCCCAGACCAAAAGGATTCAACGTCATTGGAACAAGATGGGTGTTCAGAAACAAGCTAAATGAACAAGGTGAAGTCATCAGAAACAAGGCACGACTGGTTGCACAAGGTTATAGTCAGCAAGAGGGGATAGACTATACAGAAACCTTTGCCCCAGTCGCCAGGTTAGAATCTATCAGACTTTTAATCTCATTTGCTGTTAATAGAGGCATCACTCTGTATCAGATGGATGTCAAAAGTGCATTCTTAAATGGTTATATAGAAGAAGAAGTTTATGTTCACCAACCCCCAGGTTTTGAAAATACAAAACATCCAGAACATGTTTTCAAACTGAAAAAGTCACTGTATGGTCTGAAACAAGCTCCCAGAGCTTGGTATGAAAGGCTAAGTAACTTTCTGCTTGAAAATGAATTCACCAGAGGGAAAGTGGACACTACTCTATTCTGTAAAACAGTTAAGAGTGACATTTTAGTATGTCAAATTTATGTTGATGATATCATTTTTGGTTCTACTAATCCTTCTCTTGGAAGAAAATTTGCTAAGTGTATGCAGGCAGAATTTGAGATGAGCCTCATGGGGGAACTGAAATTCTTTCTAGGAATTCAGATCAATCAAACTCCAGAAGGAACTTACATTCATCAGAGCAAATACATCAGAGATCTTCTGAAGAAATTTGACCTCTCAGAATGTAAGCCATCAAAGATTCCAATGCATCCCACGTGCATTCTGGAAAGAGAAGAGGTAAGCAAAAGTGTAGAACAGAAAGTCTACAGAGGTATGATTGGTTCTCTCCTTTATCTGACAGCTTCAAGACCTGATATCTTATTCAGCGTATGTATTTGTGCTAGATTCCAATCAGATCCTAGAGAATCTCACTTAACAGCTGTTAAGCGAATTTTCAAGTATCTGAAAGGTACTACTAATCTGGGTTTGTTTTATAGAAAATCTAGTGATTACAGCTTAGTAGGCTACTGTGATGCTGATTTTGCTGGAGACAGAGTGGAACGTAAAAGTACTTCTGGAAGCTGCCAGTTTCTGGGAGAAAATCTGATCTCGTGGTCCAGCAAAAGGCAATCAACAATTGCTCTGTCAACAGAAGAAGCTGAGTACATAGCAGCAGCAGGATGTAGCACACAAATGCTCTGGATGAAAAGTCAGCTTGAAGACTTCCAGATTTTTGAGAGTAACATTCCTATTCTTTGTGATAATACTTCTGCTATTTGCTTAAGTAAGAATCCTATTTTACATTCTAGAGCTAAGCATATAGAAATAAAACATCATTTCATTAGGGACTATATTCAGAAAGGTATTTTAAACTTAAAATTTATAGATACAGACCATCAATGGGCTGATATCTTTACTAAACCCCTTTCAGAAGATAGGTTTAATTTCATTCTGAAACATCTCAGCATGAAAGTATGCCCAGAATGAAAACGTTTTAATTCCATATATTTATCTTCAGAATGTAATTATTTTACTGTGAACTTCTGATCAATCTCCTTTCAGAAAGATAGAACATGCAGATTGTATCAGATGCAAGTCTAAAGATCTGAGAGTCTAATCTCAAAGACAGACGTGCTGATCACTACATCAAACAAGTGTCATCCAATCATCAGCAAATCCCTGAAGCAGAACGCGTGCACGCTTCTGAGAAGGCAAAGCCCTGATTGGGTGCATTGAGACACATGTCTGGTAACCGTTTTTAAGTATCTTTCTCAAATCCCCCAAAATCAGCAAGCATTTAATGAAAAGTAATCACGCTTGTTAAATGGCAATCATTATTTTTTTTCTCTCTCTTAAAAACGTTTAATTTTTCAAAATAATTTTTGAAAACTCTATTTAAGCACATTAATCCTTCATTCTTATTCTTTACGCTTTCTCATAATCATTCAAGTATTTTCTGCATATTTCTGAGTTTATCTCCTACAAACCTTTTTCTCTCAAATCTTTCTCAAAGCTTTTTTAGTGAGAACAATGGCATCCTCCAGCATTTCTGCAGGAAATCAGAAGAAAGAAACTTCTGAGCAATATCAGGTGCCTCTCAGAACTCTTCTCACACCGGTAAAGAATCTTGAAGTGCTTTCTGAGTTAATCATCGACTTTGAAAGCTTGAAGGAAAATGGATTTGACCTAACTGAAGAAATTAGGGCTCAAAAGTGGGAGAGGTATTTCGATAGGTTGGTTGGACCAACATTCCCAGCGCTTGTCAAGGAATTTTGGATTCACGCCAAGATTTCTAAACATCTAGTCATCTCTTCTGTCATGGGAAAGAAGATAGTGATTTCTGAAGATCTCATTGCAAAGCTAATCGGTCAAAGTGGTGGTGGAGTCCGTTGTGTGGACATGGCTGATAGATGCCCTGATATAGGCGTGGTAGCTAACAGCATTTTCACTCTTGGATTGCCCAGCAGCAAAATTAAGGATCTGAAGGATCACTGCAGAGTATGGGCCAAGATTGTTCTGGGATGCTTTAACCACAGGAAACCAACAAGTTCTCCTGATTATATAAACGTGGATCAGCAATTTCTGATCTACTTTATTGATCAGAGGGTAAAGATCAATCTTGCACACTTCCTGTTCAACCATCTCAAGACCAGTGTCAAAGAAACAAGAGAAGAAGAAAGGACCAAAAGGGACTGGATACCGTTTGGAAGGCTTATATCAGATATTCTGACAGAGAATAAGCTGATAGAGTATCTGAGCGAAGCTCAAGTGCTGAGCACTATTGAACCAACTGTTGGAAAACCGCTGAACGCTAAGAACCTGAAAAAGATGAAGCTGATAGAAAATATTAAGAAGGAACCCAGAGCTACTTCAACTGCTGACATCTCCAGCAGAAGAGTGCCTCTGAGTGATTTTCCAAAATTTTCTGAAATGGAATCCAAACCAGAGATGTTTCTCAAGTATCCAGATTCATACAAGGAAGAAGATACAGGTTCAAAGCTGAAGATCAAAGATCTGAGTCAAATCCAACCAGAAGTGACTCAGAAGAAGACAAAGAAGAGGAAAGCGCCAGCAGAAGGATCGTCTCAGCAGACTCCAAAGAAAAGAGGTATTTCATCTGCTGCCCCTGTTTTAATTTCATCTACTATTCCAACATCTGCTGCCCCTCCTCAAACCTCTCACAGAATATCAATCCCAATCCCTACCATTGATGAAACCATACCAGAAGACCCTTCTGAGGCCTTACAACTCAGAAGAACCAGAACTAAGATTCCCAAACAACCAACTGTTTCAACAACACCAGCACTTGATCGAGTGCTAGCTGATATTGAGCGTGAACATACTTCTGCTCAACCACATTCTGAACCACTAAATATTCCTCCTCCACAACCAGAACCACAACCTGAACCACAACAAGAACAACAACCAGAACCAGAACCACAACAACAACAACCACTCTCAGAAGAACCTCTGATCCCTGAGCAATCAGAGATTCCACCTCCCCAACCAGAAAATAATCCACCTTCACCACAAACAGAGTTTCACCACTGTGAAACCCCTTCTCCTCATCATTCTGACCCTCACTCACCTCAACCTTCACCGTTGGCAATCCAGTTGCCATGTGGAACCACTATTGTCAGGCCCCAGTTGCCATCCTCATTAGAATCAACACCTCCAAAAACTCCAACCACTCCAATAGAAATATCTGACTCTGACTCTGATACCCCTCCTCCAAAACAAACAACCTCTCAGAAAATCGCTGAAAACCCCAGCAGAACTTTCATTGACTTAACAAGTCTTGAACGTCTTGCTGATCTAAGACACAAAATTGCCATACCCAAACCAAAGCAACCAGATGTTGGCTCTGGTATTTTGAATTTTGAAACAGGTATGCTGCAATGGATTGCTTCTTTGAAGCAAGTCTGTCCTGGGATGATTGACCCAGCTGCTTCTGATCAGCTCTGGTCACAGTTCAGACTATGGGTACGTGCTGAAGCCCTCAAGCTGCAGGACGTCAACTATGAGCAGGCTCAACAGAACTTCAGCAAGCTGCTGAAGGAAGTTGAAAGTCAGCTGCCTCAAGAAGTTGTGCTCCCTCTGGACAGTGAATCTTGGTCTGAGAAAGAGCAAGCTGCAAAGGTGCAACCATCAGAAGAAGACAAGACCATTCAGGCTGAAGAAAATCCAGCAGAAGATGTCGCTGAAAGTTCTGAGAAGCTTCCTCCTTCTGATACTTCTCAAGCTGCCTTGGACAGGCAGGCTCTGGAAGAATTAAGGCTGAATGACTTGCGTCTACAGCAGCGGATGGAAGAGAATGATCAGAAAATGAAAGCAAGAATGGATGTACAGGACAGCAAGATTGACACTGTTGTCAACATGGTTCAGAAGCAGAATGAAACTTCTGAAAAGATTCAAGCAATGCTGGAAAGCCTGTTCTCACGCATGCCCCCTCAACCTTAAATCTTTTTCATGCATAACTTTTTCATGCTTTCTTCATTTTCTGATGTACTGTTTTGACTATGTTTTATAATGTTCTTTTGCTCTGATTATGAACTATTTTAATATAATTTGTTTTTCTAATCTAAATTGTTTTAGCACATCACCAACACTTTTTGATTGCTGACAAAAAGGGGGAGAACAAGAATGATATTTAAAATCAATAACGGCTAACTAGACAGAAATTCTCAAACATTCTAACTCTATTACTTGAAATGTTTTTCTGTTTTTGTTTAAAGTCTACAGGCACAAGGAAGCTCCTGAACACTATGAAGACTAGAAGCTCTGATCAAAATGTAGAAGCTCTGATCAATGTTGCTCTGATCAAATATGAAGTTCTGATCGACCAAATACTCTGATCCAAAGCAAAGCTCTGACAGGAAAAGCTCTGAAGCTCTGCTCTCTGATAAGTCAAAGACTCTTATAATCTGATGTTCAAAGAAAGAAAAAGATCTGATCTTGAAGAACACGTATCATCAAAGGGAAGTAATCAACTCAGGGGGAGTATCTCTTAACTCTGATTTCTCCTTACTTCTTATCTCTGAAACATTTCCCAGACACCTTTTCACGTTATTTTTCATTTAAAATATCTAGTTTTTGTCATCATCAAAAAGGGGGAGATTGTTAGAACAATGTTTGAATCTACTACCCTATATTTGAGTTTTGATGATAACAAAGTGAAAAGATATAGTATTTATATGTTTCATGTTTGAACTATATGCTGCCTAAAATTACTATGCTCTGACTTGCAGATACGCTGATTAAAATAAGCAAGATCACTTCTTCAGCATCAGAATTTGATTTCATACACCAGCATCAGAAGTTGCTGAATCAGAACGTCAAGATCAGATGATCAACTCACGTACATGCTGAAGCTTGATGAACAGAACTGCGCGTAAACACTCTGATACAGAAACACAATAGTTCATCAGCAGCGAAGCAGAATCAGAATGAGCCAAGCCAGAACGTGCATTGAAGAAGCAACGGTACTGTGCATTGAACGCTAATTAATTCCAACGGCATCATTCTAGACAAGATCTGCTCAAAAAGGAAAGCTTGTTATTAGCATTGAATCAAGAATATTGCATTCAACGTTCATCTTCTCAAGTGCTATATAAACAAGGCTTCGAAGATTATAATGGCTAATGCTCTCCAAATCTCTACACGCACAAAGCTGAACCATAATCTTCATCTACCAGTTTTGCTAAACCAACAAACTCTGATACTCCATTAGTGTTTAGCAATCTAGTTTCTAAGCTTCATTTTGTGTATACATCACAGTTGTGATAAAGTTTTGTAGAAAACATTCACACACATTGTTTTATACCTTTGAAAGAAAGTGTTGCCTTGACAAACCGGATTGTGGTTTGAATCAAGAAGGCTTTAGCAGTTGTTAAAGCAGTCTGTAATAATCAGTTGAATATAGTGAATTAAGACCTCGTTGGAGAGAGGCGAAATCACCTTGACGGGTGGACTGGAGTAGTTTGAGATCAAACGAACCAGGATAAAAATATCTTGTCAATTGCTTTAAGATTTCAGTTTTACAATTCAACCCCCCCTTCTTGTGTTTTTCACCCCTTCAGATCTTCCCTAGTGTTCCAGGTTAAGACCTAAAAAACTGGACTTTTATGGATGTCATCCAAGTTACAACTGCTCAGGAGTAATTTTCTTGTTTTCTTTTATTATGTCATAATTCCTACGCTCTTCCCAATGCATAGTGAAACTTTGTGTAGGGCCACCATGTTTTCTTTTTCAAAAGTTTATCATTAAATAAAGGACGTTTTTACATACAAATATTGTGTTCCCTTTCTTTCTGTTTGTATTTTTCCTCTAAATGGAAATGTTTACTTTTTCACACACTACCACTAAAGCATAAAAATATCACTCATGCAGAAGCACATCTCCCCGGATTCCATTAATATTGATTATGCTATTTCTCATTATGAATTTGATAATCTGATCTACCAAGCCGAAGAAGAATGTGAGGAAGATTATGAACTACTTGAAGATTTGGAAAGAATGTTAAAGCAAGAGGAAAAGGTCATCTAGCCGCACCAGGAATCTCTGGAGGTGATTGATTTGGGCACCGAAGGTGTAAAGAAAGAGGTCAAGATAGGGGCTGATTTAGAGGAAAGTGTGAAGGCAAGACTTCTTAAATTTTTCCGCGAGTATGTTGATATATTTGCCTGGTCCTAAGAAGACATGCCTGGTCTAGACACATATATTGTTGTGCACAAGTTACTTCTCCGAGAAGATTGTCCTCCAATCAAACAGAAGCTTCGAAGAACTCATCCTAGGATTTCTAAGAAGATTAAAGAGGAAGCTTAAAATAAGTTCAACGTCGGTTTCTTGAAAGTTATTTCTTATCCACCATGGATTACGAATATTGTATCGGTACCAAAGAAGGATGGCAAAGTCATAATGTATGTTGATTATAGGGACTTGAATCGAGCAAGCCCTAAAGATGATTCCCCGCTTCCCAATATTAATATTTTGGTGGACAATACTGCTCAATAAAAAGTGCTTTCCTTCATGGATGGATTTTCTAGTTACAATCAGATAAAGATGGCTTTAGAAGACACAGAGAAGACAACTTTCATTAGACTGTGGGGAACATTCTGTTATAAGGTGATGCCTTTTGGTCGGAAGAATGTAGGGGCAACATATCAATGTACTATGGTCACTCTCTTTCATAACATGATTCATAAGGATATTGAAGTATATGTTGACGATATGATTGCCAAATCTCAGGCAGAGGAAGAACATCAGGTTAATTTGCAGAAATTGTTTGAAAGACTGAGGAAACTCAGACTGAGGTTGAATCCGAACAAGTGCACCTTCAGGGTGAGATTCAGAAAGTGGTTGGGCTTTATCGTAAGCGAGAAAGCTATCTAGGTTGCTAAAGAAAGATTATTTCTATATTTATCTCTCATCTCAGAGCCATATGTCAACCATTGTTTAAATTTCTAAAGAAAGATCAAGCGGTCAGGTGGAATGAAAATTGTCAAAGAGAATTCGACAGAGTAAAATAATACTTGCAGGAACCTTTGATCCTTATGCCTCCAGTGGAGGGAAGATTGTTAATCATTGATCTAACAGTTTTGGAAAATTCCATAGGTTGCATGCTCGACCAATATGATGAGACTGAAAAGAAAGAATATGCAATCTATTACTTAATCAAGAAGTTTATAGAGTGCGAGTAAAGGTACTCTTTGCTTGAAAAGATGTGTTATGCACTTGCCTGGTCTTCCAGACACCTAAAAATATATATGTTGACGCATACCACCTACTTGATATCGAAGATAGATCCTATCAAGTACATTTTTGAGAAGCCAACTCTCACAAGCAAGGTAGCCTGTTGGTAATGATTTTGACTGAATACAACATCTAGTATACTACTCAGAAAGCAATCAAGGGTAGTGTATTGGCAGACTATCTGGCCCACCAACCCGTGGATGATTATCATCCGATGAAGTTTTAATTCCCGGATGAAGACATCATATATATCATGGATTGCAACATTACTGGCCCAAAAGAAGGACTTGAACCAAGATCGCGATGGACGATGGTGTTCGATGGTGCCTTTAATGCTATGCTAAATGGTGTCGGAGTTGTTATTACTTTTCTTGGAGGCTTTCATATCCCTTTCCCAGCCAGAATTTATTTTGATTGCACTAACAACATGGCAGAATATGAAGCTTGTATATATGGGATTGAAGCCGTAATTGATTTGTGAATCAAGTTTTTGAAAGTTTATGGAGACTCAGCTCTTGTGATAAGCCTGATTAATGGAGATTGAGAGACTCGTCACCCAAATATTATCCCCTACAGAGAGCATGTTATGAAGTTTATTTTGTACTTCAAGGAGATCACGTTTGAACACATCTCAAGGGAAGAAAATAATCGTGCAGATGCTTTGGCCACTCTGTCATCCATGTTTAAAGTAAAGAGGGATAATTAAGCGCCTTCAATCACTATCATGAGATTGGATGGTACAGCATTTTCCTTTGAAGCTGAAGTGGAAGTGGATGGTAAACCATGGTTTCACGATATCAAAAGGTACCTTGAGACTCAAGAGTATCCTAATATGTGTCTGTAACAGACAAAAAGTTTTTAAGAAGGCTGTCAGTCAAGTTTTTCCTTAGCAATGGTGTGTTGTGTAACGCTCGTTTATTTAATTAATCATTTAATTCAATTATTTTTGGATTATTTGTTGAAAAGTTGTGAAATGTTGAGAATGGTTGGTATAAGTTGTTAGATTATTATTAATTAAGTAATTAGTTGATTAATAATAATAATAATGTTGGAATTAATAGAATAATTGTGTTGGACCTATTTTATTGGTTGGATATAGTAAAGTGGGGGTGTCAAAGTTAAGCTGAATTGGACTAATGATATAAGTTTAAAGCTGACACAAGGATTAGATTTAGTTGGTGATTAAGGGTTAGTACGCTAACCGTAAGAGCTGCACGGAGGAAGGAGCAAGTTGCCCGGTGTCGAGCAGAAAAAACAAGGATTACGGCATCATCTTTGGTTGAGCGAACCTCAATCCAGGTAAGGGTGGGGTTCTGATCTTATAATGGGATTTATGATGTGTATCATGTGGTAATTGGTCATTTGTATTACTATGTGCGTTGATGTTTCTAGATTTGTTATCAAAGTTGCCTGTTTCTCTATGTTGTGATCGTTTAGGGAGTTACCGTACGACTGTTGTAATGAACCTTTTTTAGGAAGTTGTCTGGTTGTTATGTTGTTGGCGGTTTGAGTGGTCTGTATCATTACTTGGTAGAATTGATGATTAAGTTAGTGTAGTTTATCACTGGGTGGTGTGGTCGTTATGATGTTGAGATATTTCAAGCAGTTGGCAGGAAATTAGTAAATTGTTGTTATGGTCGTTATGATGTTGTGGTGTTTCGATCAATTGGCAGGAAATTAGGATTTGTTGTTGTGGTTGTATTAGGAAGGGTTATGCGTGAATGTATTATACAATGAAAAAGTATGTTGATAGGAAATATAGTTGCCCGTTACTATGGTATTATGAGTAGTTGGTCGGAAGTTATGAATTATATTGATGTGGTCATTATGATGTTGTGTTGTTCTGTGTTGTTGGCCAAAATAGTGGTCGAGGAGGATGCTGATGGTGTTAGGTGTCGAGCGGCGTTTAGGCTGTGAAGTGTATCGGGGAATATATGTGTTGGATATCGAGTGGCATTAGGCTGTGAGGCGTGCCGAGGAGCACGGTACCGTTGTCGAGGAGTATAAGTTAGTTATTATTATTCTTAGTTGATGTGTAAGTTATTCTGAGTTGAGAAATTGCAGGTAGATGATTTATGTTGAGATGCCTCTAATGATGGGAAGATATTAATTTTAAGGCTTATATCCAACGTTAATTTATTTTGTTTTATGTTGAATTATTATAAAGTTGTAGGATTATGCCAATGTTATTGTGTTGTTGTGATTGTTGCTGTGAATTTTGTTGATAATGCGAAGTTGCAAGGAATTTTAAATGACGATGAGTTACCTCTATTTCCTGGTAATAATGGTGATATAGGCTTATGCCTTGTGATGAATGATGATTATTATGAGCATGTGATAGTGCATTCATTGAGTCACATACATTTGCATATTTTACGACGGCATGGACTGGAAAACTACGATGAAGGCTTATGCCTTGTTGATGCCTCTATTAATTGGCAATTTCTAAGATGGGAGTTCTACTCAATTTTTAAGTTGGGAGTTCTGCTTCGTTTTTAAGTTGGGAGTTCTGCCCTGTTTTTAAGTTGGGAGTTCTGCTCCGTTTTTAAAATGGGAGTTCTTCTCCATTGGTACCACATGCATATGCATCGTAACAAGTTGCATTTCACATTGCATATTAAGTTGTCGTGTTGATGAATTAATTATTATGTTTTGCTGATGTTTTATTGTGATTGATGTTGTTTAAAGTTGTGAAGTGGTGATTTTGCATAGACTAATTCTAATGTAATATTTATCATGCATTCGATTATATTGTTCGATATCTCACCCCTTATGTTTGAATGTTTCCCTCTGTTGGTAACGTGTAGGTAATCAAGAGTGAAGGCGGTTTACCTTCAGCAGTTCGAATCGGTGTCATTGCTCTGATACGTAACACTCGGGGGGATGAATGCTTGCTAGTTTATTGTTGTTATTATTTCAGTTGTTGAACTCTAAGTTGTTTTTAGTTGAATGCCTGTTATTTGAAGATGTTGGACAAAGATGATATATTGATTCTGCTGCGAAGTTATGAAAGTTATTGATTTTAAAAAGATTAATTTATGTTTTTTGTTGGTTTATCCAAGTTAATGTGTTATGTATCTGCAATGAATATCATTGTGTTAAGTTGAAATCTGTAGCATCATGATTCAGTTATTGAATTTTATAACTCTGATTTACATATATAATTGTCAGGTAGAATTGAGGGGTTGTAAAGTTGGTATTATAGCAAGTCGTCCCATCCGACCAAGTTGTCGAGTCGTAGTTGTCTAATAATTACCTTGAGTTATAACTGTTTTTTATTTTGTATAGATAAGTTAAGATGGCTGGAAGGAATGATGATGCACTTGTTGCTGCTTTAGAAGCAATGGCGCATGCTATGGAGAATCAATCGAACACTGACAGGAATTCTGGATCTCGTAGTTTGGCTACTTCATAGATGGAGAATTTGCCTACCTTCAAGGGTAAGTATGATCCTGGCAGAGTGTTGGATTGGTTGAAAGAGATTGAGAGGATCTTTCGTGTTATGGACTGCACTTCAGTGTAGAAGGTTCGATATGGTACTCATATGCTAACAGTCAAAGCTGATGACTGGTGGCTAGAGTCGTGTTAGAGGTTGGAAGCTACAGGTGAAAATGTCACTTGGGCTGTGTTCCGTAGGGAATTTCTGAGGAAGTATTTCCCTGAAGACGTTCGTGGTAAGAAGGAAGTTGAGTTTGTTGAACTGAAGCAAGGAAGTATGTCGGTTGTTGTGTATGCTGCAAAGTTTGCGGAGTTGGCTAAGTTTTATCCGCACTATAGCGAGGCAAATGCTGAGTTTTCAAAGTGTATCATGTTTGAGAATGGGTTGCACCCAGAGATCAAGAAGGCAGTTGGAAACCAGAAGATTCGTGTCTTCGCTGATTTGGTTGATAGTTCCAGGACTTATGAAGAGGATAATAATGCTCTTTATAAGATTATCAGTGAGAAAAGAGATAAGCACCAACAGAATCGTGGTAAGCCTTATGATGGCCCAGCTGGTAAAGGTAAACAGAAATTTGCTCAAGGTCATAGAACTAGTGGGGGAGATGCTCTTGCTGGTGTGGTTTGTTTCAAATATGGAAAACCTAGTCATAAGAGCAATGTGTGTACTGTCGAGGTGAAGAGGTGTTTCCATTGTGGTAAGAATGGACATGTTGCATCTGAGTGAAAGCATAAAGAGGTGATTTACTTAAATTATGGTTAAAAAGGACACATTGGTAGTCAGTGTCAGAAGCCAAAGAAGGCGCAAACCAGTGGAAAAGTGTTCGCTTTGGCTGAAAATCAGACGGATAGTGAGGACAGACTCATCAGAGGTACATGTTTCATTAATAGTACTCCTTTAATTACTATTATTGATACTGGTGCTACTCATTGTTTTATTGCTGCTAATTATGTTGAAATATTGGGTCTTATGTTTTCTTCTATAAATGGAGAGATGGTCGTCGATACTCCAGCCAAGGGTTCGGTGACTACTTCTTTTGTGTGTTTAAAGTGTCCTTTGTCGATATTCGACAAAGACTTTGTTGTTGATTTGGTTTGTTTTCCTTTAAGTGGATTAGATGTGATCTTAGGTATGAACTGGTTAGAGCATAATTGTGTTCATATTAACTGTTATAACAAGTCGGTGAGGTTTTCTACTCCTGAGGAAGAGGAAGCTGGTTTGTTGTCTGCTAGACAGTTGAGGAAATTTATGCAAGAAGAGGCTCAGATGTTCTCGTTGATGGCGTGGCTATCTGTCGAGAACCAAGCTGTAATTGAGGAATTACGTGTGGTGGGTGAATTTCCTGAAGTTTTCCCCGATGAAATTCCTGATGTACCTCCAGAGAGAGAAGTCAAATTTGCTATTGATCTTGTACCTGGTACCAGATCTGTTTATATGGCACCATACAAGATGTTTGCATCTGAATTGTCAGAATTAAAGAAGCAATTGGAAGAGTTACTTGAGAAGAAATTTGTAAGACCAAGTGTATCGCTGTGGGGAGCTCCAGTGTTGCTAGTAAATAAGAAAGATAGAAGTATGAGGCTTTGTGTTGATTATAGATAATTGAATAAAGTGACAATCAAGAACAAGTATCCACTTCCAAGAATAGATGATTTGATGGATCAATTGATGGGTGCTCGTGTGTTTAGTAAGATTAATTTGAGATCAGGTTGTCATCAGATTAAAGTGAAGGATGAAGATATCTAGAAAATGGCTTTCAGAACGCGTTATGGACATTATGAGTATTCGGTGATGCCTTCTGGTGTTTCTAATGTGTCGGGAGTATTCATGGATTACATTAATCGTATCTTTTATACTTATTTGGATCGATTTGTAGTGGTATTCATTGATGACATTTTTATTTACTCTAAATCGGAAGAAGAGCATGCAGAACATTTAAGAATAGTATTGCAAGTTTTGAAAGAGAAGAAGTTGTATGCAAAACTGTCTAAGTGTGAATTTTGGTTAAAGGAGATTAGTTGTCTTGGTCATGTTATCTCAGGTAGTGGCATTGTTGTAGATCCATATAAAGTAGATGATGTGTTGCAATGGGAAACTCCAAAGTTGGCTAACAAGATTAGAAGCTTTTTGGGATTAGCTGGTTGTTATAGAAGGTTTATTGAAGGTTTTTCTAAGTTGGCACTTCCATTGTCTAAGTTGACTTGTAAAGGTAGAGCTTTTGTGTGGGATGTTCAGTGTGAAGGAAGTTTTTCAGAATTTAAGAAGAGATTGACGTCGGCTCCAATTTTGAAATTACCTAATCTGGGAGAACCTTTTATGGTATATTGTGATGCTTCCAAGATGGGTTTAGGAGGTGTGCTTATGAAGAATGATAAGGTAGTTGCTTATGCGTCAAGGAAGTTGACGACTCGTGAAAATAACTATCCTACGCATGATTTAGAGCTTGTTGCAGTTGTTTTTGTATTAAAGATTTGGAGGCATTATCTTTATGGTTCTAGATTTGAAGTATTTAGCGACCATAAGAGTTTAAAGTATTTATTTGATCAGAAGGAATTGAATATGATACAACGAAGATGGTTGGAGTTGTTAAAGGATTATGATTTCGGTTTGAATTATCATCCAGGAAAAGTGAATGTGGTGGTTGATGCGTTAAGTGGAAAGACTTTACATATGTCAGCAATGATGGTTAAAGAGTTGGAATTAATTGAACAGTTCAGAGATATGAGCTTAGTTTTTGAGGTGAAACCGCAGAATGTTATGTTAGGGATGTTGAAGATTAATAACGATTTTTTGGGCAGTATCAAAGAAGCTCAGAAGTTGGATGTAAAACTGGTAGATTCGATAGTTGGGATCGATCAGTCTAAGAATAGTGATTTCAATTTAGATGCTCAAGGTATGTTTAGATTTTGTAGTCGGATTTGTATTCCTGATGATGCAGAGATAAAGAAAGTAATTCTTGAGGAGAGTCATAGAAGCAAGTTGAGTATTCATCCGGAAGCTACAAAGATGTATCAGGATTTGAAGAATTTGTTTTGGTGGCCTGGAATGAAGAGTGGTGTGGCTCGGTTTGTGTATGCATGTTTGACTTATCAAAAGTCGAAAGTTGAACATCAGAAGCCTGCATGGTTGATGCAACCGTTAGAAGTTCCATAATGGAAATGGGATAGCATTTCGATAGACTTTGTGACGGGATTATCTAATACTTTAAGAGGACATGATTCGATTTAGGTGATTGTCGATAGGCTTACAAAGTCGACTCATTTTATTCCTATTAACATCAGTTTTTCAGTATAGAAGTTGGCAGAGATTTACACTAATGTACTTGTAAAGTTGCATGGTGTCCCTTTGTGCATTGTGTCGGATAGAGATCTGAGGTTTATTTCATATTTTTGGAAGAGTTTGCAAGAGGCTTTGGGTTCAAATTTGAGGTTGAGTTCGGCGTATCATCCTCAAACGGATGGTCAAACGGAAAGGACTATTCAGTCATTAGAAGATTTGTTGAGAGAATTTGTTCTTGAGCAGGGAGGTTCGTGGGATACTTATCTTCCATTAATAGAGTTCACTTATAATAACAGTTACCATTCTAGTATTGGAATGACAATTTTGAAGTGTTGTATGGTTGGAGATGTAGAACTCTTTTATGTTGGCATGAATCTGGAGAAAGTGTAGTTCTTGGACCTGAACTTGTTCGTGAGACTGCTGAGAAGGTGAAGTTGATTCGAGAAAATATGAAAGCTTCCTAAAGTAGACAGAAGAGTTATCATGACAAGTGGAGGAAAGATTTAGAATTTCAAGCAGGTGACCATGTGTTTCTAAGAGTTACACATGTGACTGGTGTTAGGCAAGAACTGAAGTCTAAGAAGTTCACTTCTTGTTTTATTGGTCCATATCAGATTTCGGAAAGAGTTGGGAATGTTGCTTATAGAGTGGCTTTACCGCCTAATATTTCGAATTTGCAAGATGTGTTTCATGTGTCACAACTTCGGAAGTATATTTTAGATCCATCTCATGTGATTCATATGGATGATGTGCAAGTACGAGATAATCTTACTATGGATACGATGCTTGTACGAATCACGAATCGTGAATTGAAGAGTTTAAGAGGTAAGGAAATTGCTTTGGTGAAATTAGTCTAGCTAGGAGTTGTCGGAGAATGCATGACTTAGGAGTTGGAAAACAAGATGCGGGACTCCTATCCTGAGTTGTCCGAATAAGGTAAATTTTCAAGGACGAAAATATTCTAAGTGGGGAAGAGTTGAAATTCCCGTTTATTTAATTAATTATTTAGTTAAATTATTTTTCAATTATTTTTTTAAAAGTTGTGAGATATTGAGAATTGTTGGTATAAGTTGTTAGATTATTATTAATTAATTAATTAGTTGATTAATAATAATAATGTTGGAATTAATAGAATAATTGTGTTGGGCCTATTTTTATTGGTTGGATGTAGTAAAGTGAGGGTGTGAAAGTTAATCCCAATTAGACTAATGATATAAGGTTAATCTGACACAAGGATTGGATTTAATTAGTGATTAAGGGTTTGTACGCTGACCCTAAGAGCTGCATGGAGGAAGGAGAAAGTTGCTCGGTGTCAAGCAGAGCAAAACAAGGATTACGGTCGGGGCTTCGGTTGAGTGGACTTCAATCCAGGTAAGGGTGGGGTTATGACCTTCTAATGGGATTTATGATGTGTATCATGTGGGAATTGGTCGTTTGTATGAATGTGTGTGTTGATGTTTCTGGATTTGTTATCGAAGTTGCTCGTTTCTCGATGTTGTAGTTGTTTAGGGATTTATCGTGCGACTGTTGTAATGGACCTGTTTTAGGAAGTTGCCCAGTTGTTATGTTGTGGGCGGTTTGAGTGGTCTGTATCATTTCCCGGTAAAATTGATGGTTAAGTTAGTGTAGTTTATCACTGGGTGGTGTGGTCCTTATGATGTTTTCGTGTTCCGAGCAGTTGGCAGGAGATTAGTAAATTGTTGTTGTGGTCAGTATGATGTTGTGGTGTTCTGAGCAGTTGGCAGGAAATTAGGAATTATTGTTGTGGTCGTATTAGGAAGGGTTATGTGTGAATGTCTTATACAATGAACAAATTTGTTGATAGGAAATAGAGTTTCCCGTTATTGTGGTATTCCGAGCAGTTGGGTCGGAAGTTATGAATTGTATTTATGTGGTTGTTATGATGTCGTGTTGTTTTGTGTTATTAGCTGAACTAGTGGTGGAGAAGGATGCAGATGGTGTTAGGTGTTCAGCGGTGTTTAGGTTGCGAAGTGTGTCGGGGAATAATATGTGTTGGATGTCGAGCGGCATTAGGCAGCGATGCATGCTGAGGAGCACTGTACTGTTGTCCAACAGAACGAAGTTGCAGGTTGGGCCAAGGAGTATAAGTTACTTGTTATTCTTCTTAGTTTCTATGTAAGTTGTTCTGAGTTGAGAAATTACAGGTTGGTGATTTATGTTGAGATTCCTTTAATGACGGGAAGATATTAAGTTAAAGGCTTATGGTCAACATTGATTTATGTTGTTTTATGTTGAATTATTATTAAGTTGTAGGCTTATGCCAATGTTGTTGTGTTTTTGTGATTGTTGTTGTGAATTTTATTGATAATGCGAAGTTGGAGGTAATTTTAAATGACGATGAATTACCTCTATTTACTGGTAATAATGGTGATATAGGCTTATTTCGTGCGATGAACGGTGATTGTTGTGAGCACGTGATAGTTAATTCATTGAGTCACATACATTTTCATATTTTGCGACGGCCTGGACTGGCAACTTGTGATGAAGGCTTATGCCTTGTTGATGCCTCTATTAATTGGAAATTTCTAAGATGGGAGTTTTGCTTCGTTTTTAAGTTGGAAGTTATGCTCAGTTTTTAAGTTGGGAGTTCTGCTTCGTTTTTAAGATGGTAGTTCTGCTCCATTGGTACCACATGCATATGCATATTAACAAGTTGAATTTCACGTTGCATATTGAGTTGTCGTGTTGATGAATTAATTATTATGTTTCATGGATGCTTTGTTGTGATTGATGTTGTTTAAAGTTGTTAAGTGGTGATTTTGCATAGACTAATTCTAATGTAATATCTATCGTACATTTGATTATATTGTTCGATATCTCACCCCTTCTGTTTGAATGTTTCCCTCTGTTGGTAACGTGTAGGTAATCAAGAGTGAAGGAGGTTTACATTCAGTAGTTCAAGTCGGTGTCATTGCTCTGATACGTAACACTCGGGGGGATGAATGCTTGCTAGTTTATTGTTGTTATTATTTCAGTTGTTGAACTCTAAGTTCCTTTTAGGTGAATGCTTGTTATTTTAAGATGTTGGACAAAGATGATATATTGATTCTGCTGCAAAGTTATGAAAGTTATTGATTTTAAAAATATTAATTTATGTTTGTTGTTGGTTCATTCAAGTTAATGTGTTATGTATCTGCAACGAATGTCGTTGTGTTAAGTTGAAATTTGTAGCATCTTGATGCGGTTGTCAAATTTTATAACTTTGATTTAAATATATAAGTGTCGAGTAGAATTGGGGTGTTTCATGTTGTACAAAAGAAATCATGATGGTGTGTTTCTTAAATGTGTGGACAAGAATGAAGCAGAAAAAATCATTGAAGAAATGCATGAGGGTGCCTTCGGGACTCATTCCAGTGGACACACCATGGCCAAAAATACCTTGTGAGCTGGTTACTATTGGTCCACTATGAAAAATGATTGATATAACCATACCAAAATTTGCTATAAATGTCAAGTGCATGTTGATAAAGTCCATATGCCTCCTGTTCCTTTGAATGTCTTGACCTCTCTATGGCCTTTCACAATGTGGGGCATTGATATGATTGGAAATATTGAGCCAACTGCTTCTAACGGTCATTTTTCATTCTGGTTTCCATAGACTACTTCACCAAATGGGTCTAAGTTGCATCTTATGCAAACGTTACCAAGCAAGTGGTTACTCGCTTCATCAAAAACAACATTATTTGTAGTTATGGGGTTTCCGAGAAAACCATTACTGATAATGGGTTGAATATCAATAATAAGATGATGAAAGAGATGTGTGAAAGTTTCAAAATCAAGCATCACAATTCTTCTCTGTATCATCCGAAGATGAATGACGTTGTTGAAGCGGCCAATAAGAACATTAAGAACATTGGGAAAAATATGGTGGTAACCTAAAAATATTGGCATGAGATGTTGCCTTTCGCTTTGCATGGCTATCGTACTTCAGTACGTACTTCGACTGGGGAAACCCCATTATCACTTGTTTAAGGAATGGAAGCAATCTTTCTTGTGGAAGTAGAGATTCTTTCTCTAAGGATTATGAAAGATGTTGAGCTTGATGAATCAAATGAGTACGGAATCAGTTAGATCAGTTGAACCTCATCGATGAGAAAAGACTAGTGGTTGTGTGTCATGGTCAGGTGTACCAAAAGAAGATGAGAAGAGAATTTGACAAGAGGGTTCATCCTCAAAGCTATCAAGTTGGTGACCTTGTTCTGAAAAGAATTATTCTTCCTTAAGGTGATCCCAGGAGCAAGTGGACTCTGACTTATGAATGACCATTTGTTGTAAATAAAGTATTCTTTGGAGTAGCAATGATGCTTACAACTATGGATGGGGAAGACTTTCTACTCCCTGTGAATACAGACGTAGTTAAAAAACACTTTGCATAAAAGAGATCCACTGATTCGACATCTCAGGCAAAAAAGGGCATTCCGGAGAACCACAAAAAATGAATAAAAAAGTTCGGGCAAAAATTAGGGATAAAAAATAAGTGAAAAGAATGAAAACTAATAATAAGTACACTCGCTAAGTTGAAAACCCGAAAGGGCGACTTAGGTAAAAAAAGGGTATCCCGATGGGTCATCCTGAAGGATAGGAATCGATCCAGTCATCTTCTTCAGGAAGCAAAGTGATGAGAGCTTCAAGGTCATAAGAGTTATAGCAAAATCAGAACCTGATGTATATTTGTTTTCACATTGCCATTGTTGTAACACTCTTTTGTTTTGCTTTTGCAATTACCTCTTTCTAGGAATTGCTTCATAATGTAAATTCCTGTTTACAGGCCAACTTCAATCAATAAAAGACTTATTTTTATCCAGAAAAGCTTCCTTTATTTTCTTTTACTATTTTGTTTGCAAAAACATCCGATACTATTTTGATAAACATTTGCATTTGAAAGTATGATGGTTTTTCACAGCATGATAAATAAATTACTAATATTACTCTTAAGTTTGTTTGTAGATCGGTTGGTGGATAAAGTAGTCATGTTATACTTGGGGCATGTTTAATTTCCCAATACTAGAAAATCATCTTTCAAGATGGCTATGGCATCCCCAACTTAGGCCATTTCCCCAGCAGCACTGAAATTTCCACTTCTCCCCGATGAGTTTTTCCAAGCAAAAGGATTGTGGTTAAGAAAGTTTGGATGGTTGGGAAATTCTTGGATGATTTACCAGTAATATTTGAAGTTTTCTTCTCCCCAACATCACCAAGTGGAGCATCCTTGTATAAAATTTTGTGATCGATGAGATTTCTTGGTCTAGAATCTACATCCCCAACAAATATATGATGTTGTTATGATCATGGGAGAATGTTTATTCGTTGAAGTAGATATGTATCATTCCCCAACCGAGGGTACCAATTGAGAATTTTCTTATTCTTCGATGAGTTGCTTCACCAAGATTTCTTATCCAAGAATTTTCTCTCATCTCCCCAGCAGAAGCTTATCTTGAGACTCCTTATGCTGAAAATCTTTTCTCATCCACCAGCCAAGTCTATTTGGGAATTGTTCATTTTTTTCCAAGCTGAGTTGTGTTGAAGATTATCTCTCTCCCTAGAAGAGGCTACTTTTTGAGATCTCTTGCTCAGAAGCTTTTATCTCTCCAACTAAGTTTCCTTATGGAGATCTCTTACTCAGGAATTCTCATTTCCTCATCTAAGTCGTTTCATTGAAAGTTCTTATTCAAGGATTCTCCCTTTTTCCCAAAAGATTTTGATCCTGGAACTTGATAAGTTTCATATCCCTAGAGGAATACGTTGTCATGACTTCTTACCCGAGGTTTCTCATATCCTCGGCTGGCTCATTCTTATTAAATATCGTTCGTAAGTCCTCAATTGAGTTTCTTACACCAAGATTACCTTCTCTCCAACAAGAGTTTTGTGCATAAGTTCTCTTATATCCAACTTGGATCTTCATATTTCCAACAGTACAAGTGTTTGTCATCCTCAGGCGAGAGGATGAAAAATTATTCCCCAGGTAGTCAGAGGTGACTTTTGACTCCCCGCGGGCCCCATATTATTGGTGTTCTCTCTAGCAATGTCCAATCTTCATTCGATATGATTTTCTCCAACAAGGCTTACAATTTATTTTTGCAACTCCCCTCAGAGTTTGTATCCTGTATTTACCGGTTGCTCGGTTTGTTACTCCCTACAGATTTCAGCTTTCAAGGGCTTCTTTCCAGCGGTTCCTTGTATCTTATTTTCTCCAACAAAATCATGCATCATCGTATTGCATCGTCAAAGTGTTTTGTTCCCATTTCTTTTTGGAACATTACTCCATGAAAAATAATAATTCAAACATGCATTGAAACATAAGTCATTGTTGTTTCTACTTTACCTAATGGATTTGCTAAAAACTTTGGATTATATCCCCAGCAAAGTCGTTTTATCCTCAGTATTCCAGTTTTCTCCCATACAAATATCATTTTGATGTTACCATTAAATTATCGATTGTCTACTTGTTATCTTTGGTAATGGTCCAGTTTTTCCCTAGCACAATTTTCTTGGGTTTAGTCTTTACTACCCTTGTTGGTTCATTTCAAATGTATATTGATATACCTTCTGAAAACCAGTCTTGCCCTGATATTTATTTTAGCATAGTTTTATCTAGTTTCTCTTAGGTCAATTTTTATCTCTTTACATGTGCGTGCAATCCGGTTTTGTCCTGGTACTCATCTTTGGACTAGTTTTATCTAGTCTTCTTGAGTTGAGTTTGCTACTCATTTTTAAGTCTCATCTTTGGACTCGTATTATCTAGTCTTCTTGAGCCGAGTTTTTACTCGTTATTTGTCTCTTTTATTCCTTGGGTTCGTTCAACATTGTCCAATGCCTACCCTCGGTTGAGACCAACAGGTGTTCTTGTGAAATACACGCACTTTTGGTCACCTTTGTATAAGACCCAATTTCTATTGTTGTCCTATCGAGTACTTTTTAAGAGTATAGTTTTATATAGTTCCTCTTAGGTCGAGTTTTTATCTCGTTACCTTGTCTAGACACCAGTTTCTACCTGGCACATTCTTTATAGTACTCCTAGAGGCCAAGTTTTGTCTCGATAACCTCTTCTCGATCCCACCAGCATTTAGCTAGCGTGATAATGGTATAAGTGCAGTTTTATCTGTCCTTTGTTGATAGAGACCAGTTTATTTCTAGTATACCTGTTCGGATCCGATATATATTCGTATCTTTCGAGTCTAGTTTTATCTAGTCTTCTTGGGTTGAGTTTTATCTCATTATTGTAATCTGTGTTCCAATTATGTCCTGGAACATTCTTCTAGAGTCTAGTATCCACTAGTCCTCTTAGTGTAACTCCAATCTCTGCTTGGCTTACTTTTCGAGTCCAATCTCTTTATGGATCGTCGATCAAATCCAATTTTTACTTGGTATATCTTTTGAGTCCAGCTTTATCTGACACTCTTTGGTAAGATTTAGTGTTCACTAGTCTTCCCCTTTGTTCACACAATTTTCTTGGTATCCTCCTTACAAAAATACAATTACCCTTGTTGCTTTACTCTCTTTTTCAAGAGTGTAAATTTTCGTGTTCTTTTAGTATTCAATCCTCTTTCACCTTGAACGTTCGAAATTTGTCGCTCTTTCTTTAAAGGCTCTTGCAGCCTAAAATTTACCCTCTTGTTTTTAGAACATTAAAGGCTTATGTTTCATCATATACATTCATGCATTGTAATAGGATCAAGGTATTTTTGGTTCCCAAGTTCCTCTGCAAGCTATGAAAGACGGTTGTATTATAAATCAATGTAAATAAGGGTCACATGCCCTCAATTTTTTAGTCACTCAAGTTACAAAGGTTTCTCATACCTCAAGACATCTCAATTGTCTCTTTGATTCATCAGAAGTGTGAAAATTGCAAGTGTTGATGGTGAATTACTATTCTTCTATTCATCTCTTGAGATTAGGGTTTTGGCCATATGAAGTGTTTGATGCTTATGTGTGCCCAATTTATGAAGAAATGTTCTCTCATTGTCATATGAGGCGTCTTTGTTCAAGATATTTGTCATCATGTTCCTTGGAATTAGGCTTTTGAAGCTTAATGATCACCTCATAACACAAAGGGCCAAAATTAGGGTTTTGGATCTAATCAGGAAATCTCTGACTTTTTGGGAAAAATTGATTCCATGTTTCTCTACATGTTTCTAAGCACCTATGGTTGAAGAGTTGAGCATCAATTTTGATTTGAAGTGGTTCAATTGATCAATTGGGGGTAAAACAATCATTTGAGAAAAAGTCAACCAAAGTCAAAGTTGACCAAGTGGACCTTTGGTCAACACTTAGTTCAATACACATATTTTCATGGTATATGATCAATGATTTAAGAAAATTAAGAGAAATGATGAATTTAGATATAACTTGTCAAAGAAGTTATCTTGATAACTTAGAAAGTTTCTAAGTTTTTTTAAGTGTTATGGGCTGATTGATTTTTATAAGGAGTTAATCCTTATGAGAATTAAATCACGTAGGGCGGAGAAATTCATTTGATTTATTGGTGATTTTTAGATGTTTTTGATTTGAATAATTAATTGGTAAACATTAAGTTGATCACTTAATTATTCGAGAATGTATATCCTATTATTTGCAAAAATGTTGGAATTTAATTTGGCTCGAAAAAGGTTTGATTTTATGCTCAAGGATTATGGTTTTATTAATTATAACAATTAATCCTACATAATTAAAATTATTTACAAGGAGGTGTTTTTGTTATTTTTAGAAATTTTATCATCTAACTAAAAATTAACTTAGGTAATTTCAAAGAAAAAAACTAAATTATAAGCAAAAGTTTGAATATTAGTAATTCGGGGTTTGAGAAATAAAAAACCTAAATTACCCAAAAGATTTCTAAAAAGGGATCTAATTTTATCTCTTAAATAAATAAGTAGTAACAAATGATTACAAAAATAAAAGAAAGATATTGCACTAGAAATAAGGAGAGGAGCGAATATTTTTCTTTGATTATAATTGAAATAATGGTATTAAAATTATATCATAGAAATCAAGATAATAATTGAAATTCATCAAAAAAGTTAATGTACAGTAAATTTAATTAATAATTTATATGAAGAAATTTCTAATTTGATTGCTATATATAAAATATTTAATTAATGTTAAAATTTTCTAATTGATTATGATATACAAAAAATATATAATAATTTACATAAAAAAATCTATAATTGATTGTTATACACAAATTTATAATAAGTTATATAAACAAACTCTAATTGATTGTTATACGCAAAAAGAGTTTAATTAGCAATTATGTAAAAAAAAAAGTTTAAATAAATCCCATGGTAAATATCATTTCAAACAACCCAAAGAGATATACATTAACGATAAATAAATAATTCATACACAAAAAATAAATTATACATTCCAAAAAGGTAAGGTTTACCAACCTTGAATGCACTGACCACAATAAGTTTCTTTCTCCTTTCTTCGTGTTTTTCTTTTGTGTTTTTCTTTCTCCTTTCTTTTGTGTTATTCGTGTTTTTCTTTTTTATCCTTGATATTTTTTTGATCAGGCTGATGATTGAGGCATTAGGATTTCAGTGTTTGATTGTTTTGTTTGACATGGAAGATTATGCAGATTCTTGAATAAGAGGTTGATGATAATAGTAAAAATAACAATATAAATTGTTAGATAAAAAATAATTAGTAACAATAAGAATATAAATTGTTAGATGATAAAAAAAATAATTAATAACAATAACAATATAAACTATTAGATGAAAAATAATATCATCAGATAGTCATCATATGGTTAAAAAATAAAAAACGAGAAAACTAAAAAGGGGTTTGTTTTGTGTGTGCGTGAGAATCAGTGTATGAAATTTGTCTTTTTATTCAATGAAAAAATTAAGGGTTAGTGTAAAAATATAATTAAAAGAAGAAAAAACCATTAGACAAATCATCATATGGTAAAAATAAACAAACAAATTAAAATTAAAACACTGAAAATAAAAGAGAGGGTGGCCTCATATTTAATCATTGGCCAAAATAGTTTTGAGTAGAAGATAACTTTGGAAAAAGGTTTTGCAAAAAAGTGTGAAAAAAAGTTTGAGAATTGTAGTGTGTGAATTGTTGATGCATTGTTGATAGAAAAGAGACCTATTTATAGAGATAATTAGGTAAAAAAAATAGGAAATAAAGTCAAATATTAACTAAGATTAAATCAAATAATTTCTGATTATTTTTTGGCCAAAAAGCTAACCAATCAGATGTCAGAGTGATGTAGGATGACCAATAGAAATAAGTGGAAAAGAATTTATGATTTTTCTGGACACTTTTTGATGTGAAATGCATAAAATAAATTAAATATAATTATTAAAATATGTCAAAAATAGAAAAAAGAAAATAAAAAATAAAAAATAAAAAAATACATTTTTGTTATTCTAAAAAAAGATTTAGAATAGAAATAAAGTTAGTAACAAATAAGAGGAAAAAAAATCTCCAAAGTAGAATAAGTGAGATTTAAACCCATGACCTTTATGCTTGCAAGCCTTACCTTTTCACCAATTGTGATATCTCATTTATTTGAAATTAAAAAATAAAATAAAAACACTTGAAAGCATATGAAGGTCCAACAAATACTTGTTATTTAAAAAATACAAATCATTCAAAGTAAACGATTATATATTTTTAAATAATAAAAATAACTTAATGTTGAAATGGTTAGTATAAATAAACCAAAAATGTTATAAAACCCAAGTTTTAAAAATAATTTGACGGTTAGAACTATAGAGGGTAAATTTGGGGTATGACAGCTTCCCCTATTTAATTACTCTTTGATTGAAGCGTGTGAGTATACGATGTTCTCGCACGTTCAGATTAGAGGGTTATTAAATAATAGAAAACCCCAATATTTGGCCAAAGACTTTTGAAAAAATTTCTTTTTAAAAAAATAGTTTTGAACAATAAAAAGAAAAGTAAAAAGGACAAGGATGACATGGATAACTCATCAATGTCTGGAGCTTGGATTAATATATCTACCTTTGCCTAGGGACTAAAGAAATAGATATAAAAAATGGAAGATATCATAGATTTTGCATTCCTACCACAACCTAGGTGGTAGGTAATGCGGGTGTCAACTCCATTTATGTCAAGGGACTAAACCAATATAGTCGAAAAATATCTGAAAACAACTTGCTAACGCTTCGGGACTAACGTAGTAAGTTCTATTGTATTTTTGCATATTTATCACAATCTATGGGATAAATGATGTGGTATCAATATTATTTATGCCAAGAGACTAAACCAATAAGATCCAAAGTTTGGAAAATAACTTATCATTGCTCAGGAATCCATATGAATAGTTATATCTGATTTGCATATCTACCACAACCTAGGGGTAGATAATGTGAGTATCAACTCTATTTATGTCAATGGACTAAACCAATAGAGTTGAAAATGTTTGAAAACAACTTGCTAACGCTTCAGGACTAACATGTGAATTTTATCGCAGATTTTTCATATTTATCACAACCTAGGGGATAAATAATGCGGGTATCAACTCTATTTATGCCAAGTGACTAAACCAAATAAGTTTAAAAGGTTTGAAAAAAACTTGCTAACGCTTCGAGACCAACATAGTGAGTTGTATCACATATTTTATATATTTATCACAACCTACAGGATAAATAATGTGGGTTCAAAAATTTGAAATTTGATACTGGAATTTGATAATTGGAGTTTGATATCTGGAAATTGATAATTGAAACTTGATAAGCAAGAACTGATATTTGAAAAATTTTGAATCTGAAATTTTGAATTTAATGATTGAAAAGTTTGAATCTGAAAATTTGAATTTGACAATTGAAAGTGTGACGCTCGGAGGCTGATGGCGACTAGGTTTTGGATATGAATCATATGTAAGCTGCCTAGTGTAACTTTGATTTTGGTACCTCTAAATGTTGTGTTTGTTCTCAACCGAGGTATTTGTTTTAATAGTGTGAAAAATGGGTAGTGCTAAGCTTGGATTTTGAATATTAAATATACCTTAGTTGGTAAATAAGCCTTGGGATTTTCGAAGAATTGTTGGGACTGTATGATTGAATGAGATGCATATTTAAAACGACTACGCTTTGATACGGTTATGCTTGAAGTATAATGTTATGATTTTTAAAAGACTTGTTGGGGAAAGACAAATTCAACAGGGATGAGTGTTGGTATTAACGCGGAAAAATGTTGTAGTTATGGAAAATAAGATTACGTCTGATGTGGAATGTTGGTATGCTCGATGTGATAATGGTTAAAATTTATGGGTTCTTGGTGCATGATATATCACGTGATATGCTTTGAGAGAAATGGTATGATTAATGAATGACGATAATTTATGCAATGATTGATCAATGCAATGCACGTGTTATTTGAAGTTGAGCTACTGACTATAAGGTGGGTTACCAGATGGGAACTAGGGTTAAAAATTAGCTTCCAGACGGGAACTGGAAAACTTCCAGACGAGAACTGGTTTTGACTTAACTGTTAGGCGAAAACTGAAAACCAGACGGGAACTGGTGAAAATGATAATACACCAGACGGGAATTGACTACCAGACGAGAACTGGTGAAAATGATAATGCGCTAGACGGGAACTGGTGAAAATGTGTCAGACGGGAACTGACTACCAGACGGGAACTGGTGAAAATGATTATGTATCAGACGAGAATTAACTACCATATGGGAACTGGTGAAAATGATTATGTGTCAGACGAGAACTAACTACCAAACAGGAATTGGTGAAAATAATAATGTGTGTGACGGGAACTGACTATCAGATGAGAATTAGTTTTAAAATGATAATGTGCCAGACGGGAAATGGGTTTTGAAATGATTTATGTTATGCGTTATGATTGATTAATTTGATGTGTATTTGATTGATGCATGAAATGTAATGATTTATCAATGCATGTAATGAGTAACTTGGGTGTGTATCAATGGATGTTGGACTTTGAAGTGCCAATGAGTAATTAGGCTTTTGATATGTAGGTGTTAGGGGCCAAGTAAGGTTGGGCTTTGTAAGATGCCAATCGAGGTTGGGCTTTTGACTGTTCATGCTTGGATTATAAGGCTTTTTGATGATGCAGGATTCATATGATGAGAATATGGTAATATGCATGGTTTGATGCTAGAGCTAAGCTACTTAATAAATGCACGAAAATGATTTATGATGACTCAAATGCTTTGACTAATTCCTCTATGGTGGGTCTTGGATGGTTAATATGTAGAGAAGTTGCTTGTGTAACAAGTATGCTTGTCACACTATGGTAGAGTGTTATGCAAACATGATTTCCTGACACTCGTTTTGAACTCAAATATTATCGATGTAGGAAAGGGATTCACTGGGGATTATGAAAGCTTGCTCCTTTGTGGCCTGTCTTGCCCCTGTTTGTTTGTAGGGTCTTTGAAGAGTTTCACATCAATCTGAGTTTGAAGTAGTTTGGGCATACTGTACAATTGGGATGGATGGCCCCTGTTATTTTGAATTTTTAAACCTTTATGCCCTTGATTATCTCTTTGGATAATTTTCCCTTGATGAACCATTTTGAACTGATTTCTGAGTCTTGCAACGGTTTTCCCAAACATTTGAATTTTGAAAGCCATGCCCCTATCTTTAGGATTTTGAGGAGTGTCCTAAGAAGGAACTTGTATCTTGCCATGATGTGATACGAACTTGATAAGGATTATCCCTGACATCTGAATCTTGGAAGGTATGCCCTTGATTAACCGATGTTTTAAGGTGTGACCCATGTTGACCAATTCTTGAGATGATTTGCCCCTAGTTAAAAGGATCTCCATGTGATATGCCCCTATGGTTATTTGGATTTTCCTCTGGTTATAAAGGTCTTCTTATATGCTTTTCCCCTAGTTAGGAACTTCTTGAAATGCTGCCTTTGACTAAATCATTCTTGAGATTTACTTGATGTTAAGTATTGATTCACGTATATAATTGTACCTTTCAAAACGTAATTCAAAGTGATGCACGTGCAAGTTTTGAAATAGAAATTTATTATGGAATGGAAATGGATTATTAGAGATGAACATTATGGTTTGTAATAAATTAAAAACATTCAGAGTCAGTTTAACACAAATTTTGTTGAGTATGCTTTCATAGTAAACCTGACTTCAATTAGGACTTTTGAAGGTTGTAACGTGGTCTGGTTCACGGTTTAAGAAACAAAAGATATAAGGCTCAAAATTTATTTAACCGACTTCATTCTTATTGATGTTCTCCATTCCCAAATTCCAATTAACTCAACGGATGCGTTCAGTCTACAAAGGAATTTTCGTAGTCGCAACGATGAGAAACGTTGATAAGGTTCAAGCACTGATAAGAAGCATTGATAATCCTTGGGATGGAAATCAAAAGTTTACTCTCCATTTTATTTGCTTTTAACCCCTTATTTTTGCATGGACCAATTCTTTTGAATTTTTGGTCCATCGGGATGCCCTAACTTTTGCCTAGATCTTTTTTTTTCTTTTTGACTTAGCAGGCTTTTTTTCTTTTTATTTGGAAATAAATCTTGAGATTTTGCTTTTGGTTTAGATTGTTGATGACGTTCATGTTGACCTTTGTAAGCTTCATCTTTATTGTTTCCTCGATCTTAGATGATGTATGTGAGGAAGAAGATCATGAGAGCTTTTATCTTTATTGTTTCCTCGATCTTTGATGATGTGTGTGAGGAATGTGATGTACTTAAACCTCTTGCTTAGATTGACTAATCCACTTAACATTTGAATGACTCATTGAATTAATTTAAGTATACCTTGTCTCTGGTTAAAGTTAAGGGTTTTTTTAGAAAATAGAAAGAACTCCAACTTTTGGCTCGAGGGAGTTAACTACAGATTAACTCCTTATTTCTCTACTATTTAGGAAGTGAAACAATGTCTTACATCTTCATCTAAGTCTTACTATTAAAAAGCATACGTCAGCATAATTCAGTTAATTTTATTTACATCATTCTCCCTCAAGTTTATTAAAAGTGAAAGATGAAAAATGGAAAGGTGAAAAGCGAAATAGAAAAGTAATGATCTTTTTTTGTATGGAAAGTAATGACATAAGAGTGAATACGCATGAATTGACTTCAAAAACATGCATGTTTGTTTTATTAGAATTACTAATTAAAGAGTACAAAGTTGTATAACAAATAACACTTAGCTACAAAGAGATTACAGTTACAAATGAACAAAGGCCTAATAATCCTAGGGACTAGCTTCCTTGTTTATCCACTTGACTTTAATAAAAGCTTGAGGATGTTCTTACCTTGTTAAAGTAGGGGTGACCCTTGTCTTTTCTTCTGATGAGCATTCCAATTCTACTGATAGGATTGTTTCTATTGATATTGTTGTTCTTGGTGCGGGGGGATCACCCATGGTAGTGGCACCGAGGTGTTGTGTAGGCCTTTGGCTTGTATGGTGAAGGGTTTCCTTCTCTCCTTAATATGACTTGTAGGACCAAGTTCATTTGAATCTTCAATGATTGACTTCCTCCTTCAAAAATTTAGGACTTTCTTGAGTTACTTCATAGTTTTCTTGAGACATACTTTGAGTGCACTTGTGAGAATCGGGAAATCAGTTAGCATGGATGATGGTTGGAAAAGGGTGAAAGTGGAAAGTATATGCAAATGTATAAATGTATGTATGGGATGCTTGAAAATGCATGGGTATAAAAATATTTTTTTTCAGTTTTTTAGGGTATGCTAAAAATAATTTCATGGAAATGCAATGCAATGCCAACTTGGGGTAGAGATAAATCTAAGGAAACCCAAGCGGGTTTGGGGATGGTAATATACAAAAGGAAATCCCTACAGGCTAAGGATTATGCCATATAAAAGGACACCCCTACAGGCTAGGAATTATGACAGACATAGGGAAAAACCTACGGGTTAGGGATTATGATAGACAAAAATGAAACCCCTACAGACTAGGGATTATGAAATACAAAAGGACACCTTACAGGCTAGGGGTTATGACATACCAAGGGAAACCCTATAGACTAGGGGTTATGACATAAAAAGGGAAAATCCTTATAGGTTAGGGATTATGATAAACAAAAGGGAACCCTTACGGATTTAAGGATAGTGATAGACAAGTGGAAGCCCTACGGGCTTAACAAAAGAAGACCCTTATGGGTTTAGAGGATAATAATGGACAGAAGGAAAAACCATACGGGCCTAGTGATAACATGTCATTCGCGGGAAGGTTCCCTTATAAGGATATGATGTAAATAAAACATCCTATAGGAGAGCTCCTATGAGAGGTTCTAAGTTTTTCTACCCTTCCCCATAAGGGCGGTTCCTTAAGGTATCATGGATAACACAAAAAGGAAAAGGCACAAGGGACTCCCTTAAGTGGAGCCTCTTTGTAGACCAAGACTTTCGTCTTGCAGGTCATACAAGGTCTCACCATGAGATTTTATTTTTGGGGTTATTCATAGAGTCATTGATCAAATCCAAATTCCTATCTCCAAGAGAGACTAGCCCTCTAAAGATATTTTTTGGAATTCGACCCACTCTAAGAGAAGTTGTCGCAAAAACTCACGGGGATGTTAAATCTCCTTTGCCAATTGACAACCCTTTATCTAATGTTTATTATCATTTTAAGATCCCCCCAACAGATATAAAAACAATATGATAACAAATAAATAACAATAAATGAGGAACAAATAAACAAACACAAATAAGGAAATAATATTATATAATAAATAGAAAAAAACCCAAAAATCCTAAACCTAAAGGTAGGGTAAACTCTAACTTAAGGGTTGTGTCCCTAGCAGAGTCTTCAATTTTCGTAACCGGAAAAAAATACGATAGTCGCCACCACTACTTTTTGTCCTAAGGATGGGAAAGGAACAAAAAACCCTAATTGTTCAGAGATTATTGGGTTCGAGAGTTGATTAGATAAAGGGAAGGTGTTAGGCACCCTTTATCTCCCTTGTACTCAATGGGATCCTTTTTAGATCTAGGACTTATGGGGAATATTTATTTATTTATTATCATTTGTAGGAAAAGAAATGGAGGAAAATATGTTTTTTAAGTTAGTGTACTCGCTTTGGTTTTTTGAACCGTGTGCCTATGTATCCTCTTGCGAAGAAATCATAGTCCTTCATAGTTTGAAGTATGTTTGGTTGGTTTTTTTTAGAATACTGTTAAGTTTCTTTCGAATGGTTTTGAACTTGCCCGAGTTTGAAAGGTGGGTGATGGTAGGCGAAGTTTTTATATCCAAGTAGAAAGAAACCGAACAATATTTATTTGAAAAAGATCTTGAATTTGGTTATGTTAGTAGGAAAAGGGTTTTTTGCTGGTTAGTTGTTTTATGTTTGATTGGTTGAAGAAGATTTGATCTTCATCAAAATTAAATCGCATTGGGCGAAGAAATTGATTTTATAAGGAGTTAATCCTTATTAGAATTAAATCATGCGGGACGAAGAAATTTATTTGATTTATTGGTAATTTTTAGATGTTTTTGATTTGAATAATTAATTGGTAAGCATTAAGCCGACCACATAATTATTCAAGGATGTATATCCTATTATTTACAAAAATATTGGAATTTAATTTGGCTCAAAAAAGGTTTGATTTTATGTACAAGGATTATGATTTTATTAATTAAGACAATTAATCCTACATAATTAAAATTATTTACAAGGAGGTGTGTTATTTATTTTTAGATTTTTTATTATCTAACTAAAAATTAACTTAGGTAATTTCAAATAAATAAAAACTAAATTAGAATCAAGGGTTTAAATATTAGTAATTCAGGATTTGAGAAATAAAAAACCTAAAATGCCCAAAAGATTTCTAAAAAGAGATCTAATTCTATCTCTTAAATAAATAAGTAGTAAGAGATGATTACAAAAATAAAAGAAAGATATTGCAGTAGAAATAAGGAGAGGAGCAGATATTTTTTCTTTGATTATAATAGAAATAAATGGTACTAAAATTATATAATAGAAATAAAGATAATAATTGAAATTAATTAAAAAAGTTAATGTACAGTAAATTTATTAATAATTTATATGGAGAATTTTCTCACAATAAATATCATATCAAACAAACCAATCGGACATACACTAACGGTAAGCAAATAATTCATACACAAAAAATAAAGTATACATTCCAAAATGTAAGGTTTACCAACTTGGAATGCAGTGACCGCAGCAAATTGCTTCCTCCCTTCCTTTCTTTGTGTTCTTCGTGTTCTTCGTGTTTTTCTTTTTTCTCCTCGATATGTTTTTGATCAGGCTGATGATGGAGGCATTAGAGTTTCAGTATTTGATTGTTGTGTTTGACATGGAAAATTATGCAGATTCTTGAAAAGAATGTTAATGATAAATAGTAACAACAACAATATAAATTGTTAGATGAAAAAATAATTAATAATAATAACAATATAAATTGTTAGATGATAAAAAAATAATTAATAACAATAACAATATAAATTGTAAGATGAAAAAATAATACCATCAGATAGTCATCATATGGTTAAAAATAAAATAAAAAACGAGAAAACTAAAAAGGGATTTGTTTTGTGTTTGCGTGAGAATCAGTGTATGAAATTTGCCTTTTTATTCAATGAAAAAAATAAGGGTTAGTGTAAAAATATAATTAAAAGGAAAAAAAATCATCAGACAAATCATCATATAATATAAATAAACAAACAAATTAAAATTAAAAAACTGAAAATAAAGTAGAGGGTGACCTCATATTTAATCATTGGGCAAAAAGAGTTTTGAGTAGAAGATAGCTTTGAAAAAAAGTGTAAAAAAAAAATTAAGAATCATAGTGTGTGAACTATTGATGCATTGTTGGTAAAAAAGAGACCTATTTATAGTCATAATTAGTTCAAGAAAATAGGAAATAAAACTAAATATTAACCAAGATTAAATTAAATAATCTCTGATTATTTTTTGGCCAAAAAGCAAATCAATTAGATGTCAGAGTGACGTAGGATGACCAATAGAAAACAAATGGAAAAGATTTGACTTTTTAATGATTTTTTTGAACACTTTTTGATGTAAAATGCACAAAATAAATTAAATATAATTATTAAAATATGCCTAAAATAAAATAAAAAACAAAAATTAAAAATAAATAAATAATTAAAAAAATACATTTTTGTTATTCTAAAAATTATTTAAAATAGAAATCAAATTAGTAAAAAATAAGAGGAAAAAAATCTCCAAATTGGAATAAGTGAGATTCAAACCCATGACTGTATGCTTGCAAGTCTTACCTTTTCACGAATTACGATATCTCATTTATCTGAAATAAAAATCCACTTGAAAGCATATGAAGGTCCAACATATATTTGTTATTTAGAAAATATAAATAATTCAAAGTAAATTATTATATATTTTTAAACAAGCAAAATAAATTAATATTGAAATATTAGTATAAATAAACCAAAATTCTTATAAAGTCTAAGTTTTAAAAATAATTTGTCTGTAAGAAATAGGGCAGAAAAATTGAGGGTATGACAAGTAGCTACAGTCAACACTTTACTCCTTCAAGTCCACTGTACCAGAAAGTATATTCCTTATATCTCAACCAGAACAAAACAGGATGTTTTCTCTGATATCAATTGATATTCTGGTATTCAGATCTCAGATGTCCTAAGAGATGTCGAGACACTTTTCTTTGAACAAACACAAAATGACTCAGAACACAGGTTGAGACAAAGATCTCAGTGTAACAACACCTGGGCTGGATAAAGCACACTGATATAATACATATCAGAACAACGTCATGACAGATGTTTCAACATCTTTATATGACATGTCAATCAACCAAGAAGTAAAAACTGAATAATACAGAATAATAATAACACAAAGATAAGATGACTCAGTTTAGTGTACAACAACCCCTACTCTGGGAGCTACCAAGCCAGGAAGAAGATTCCACTATCAATAGTATTATTTTATATAAACAACCTCAGTTTTACAAGTAAATAACCTTTTTTTACCTAATCACTACTCAATGCAATCTTTATCTTGGAACCATATCTAAGATAAGAGAAATCCATCTCACTCCCTAAATCACCTCAGTGATATCTAACAATCACAATCTTCGGTGACTGCATCAAATTACTCTAAAGATACCCCTTTCAAATAAAGTTCAGCCAAGATTCTTGACTAACAAACATACTTGGATTTTCTTCAAAGCTTCATCCAAGAACAATATACAATTCATTACCTAAAGGCTTCTGAATCTGTATAGAAACAATGTTTACCACAATGTATCAAATTGAGACAAAGGCTGACTTATAACACAATAAAGCACACGACTCTTAAAACCCTAAACCTTTATTTTTACTTTTCAAAAGTTTACACAAGGATTAGTTAAAATTCCCTAGGACTAAATCTTCCTTTTATAATCTTCAGCTGTCCATGGGCTTCGAATCTTCTGTTAAAATATTATTTGGTCCACGGCTAAAGCACTCCTTTAATCTTGGAATAGATTTACTAAAATCTTGTTGTAGCAGTCCAAGATGTCGAGTCTTCATGGTAGGACATCTTGTTTGACATTTTATTCTTCACATATTTTAACATCTTGTTCAGCATCTTGTTTTACCAAAATTAGTCAAATCTTTAGAGCTTTCAACTTTGATATAATCCTCACTGGGAATTAACAGACTGCTCAAAAGAGACTTCCATCTTTCATTAAAAGAGAATCCAGGAACATACAAGTTTCTCAACTAAAGAGACCACCACTTGTTGTCGAGAATAACATTGCAATAATCACTGTCGGGAAATAGATTTTGACTTCCTGGGAAAATATAAACACATTCCTGCTGAGGAGATAAAGTATTCACGTGAAAAATAAATCCACTCTCAATCTAGAGCTCACTACTTAAAGAGATTAAAACAATATTTCTATAAGGTACGAAAATTTAAACCAGGAACAAACTGGAATTAAACAGTCAACCAAGACAACACCTAATGAGGAATAAACTCAAATGGGGATTAATTTCATCCAGATAATGAGTTGGGTAGGAATGCTGAAGTAAAATTATTTCACGAGGGATAACTCAGTGGAAAAATTGAAAGGATATACACTTTCTGCTTAAGGTTGACAATCTATTTGAGAGAGATAGTACACACCCTACAACGAGGATAAAATATCAACACAACATCAAGAGATGCAAATGAGAAATGAATCCTTATTCAACTATGCATGTTCTATGTGTGAATGAATGAATTTATGTCATGTATAGCTTACAACACAATCTTACTATACTGGAGATAGACAAAAAAAACTTGGTTAAAAACGACATTCACGTCCAAGATGTAAATCCCATGAGAGAGTAAGCAAACAACCAAGGAAACAATGTCCTACTTTAAGGCTTAATTTCTCTGTGAAAGGAAATATTGGTTGAAGATAAACAAAGCACAATCCTATAACCATAATCCACAAAGCTGCATGGATATGAAAATGTCCTCTAAGCTTCACTAGGAGATCACACACAGGTTTCTCTAGGGAATGTGATACCACATCTGCTGAGAAGAATCCTCACAATATTAAGAATAGTGGTTGCACAAACTCCACTGGGGAAGATCTAAGAAACTTCATGGGGATAACAACCTTAAAGGGAAACATCATCCTTGGTTGACATGAGAAAATAAAACGTTAACATCACAGGAAGAAGTCAAAATTATGTGGATTTTAAATCAAACTACACATATGGAGAGAGAAAACCCAAAAATTGAAAGTTGTCTCAACACTTCTTAGAAAAGATACTGTTATTAACCGTCTACTTTGGGAGCACAAAGAAGTAACGTTGTCATAATAGGAAATGGTAAAAATACATTGCTTGATCACAACCTGGATGAGAAAAGAATCACACTCAGTTGGAGAAATTTGAACCAAGACTTAACTGGGGAATATAGGACTACAAACCCAACACCACATAACCATTTGAAGGAAACCATCCACATGATCGACAATTGTAAGGGAAACCAAGCATTCATCTGCAAGAGTAGCCAGAAGAAGTTCCTTAGAAACATTCAAACCTCGAAGTTTGTCCATCCTTGGAACAACTTCTTTTATTCCTTTGATTCACAAAATCGAAGAAAAAATATTTTTTGCAAATTTTTTCCAAAACTTGTTTTAGTTTTTTAGTCAATTTTTTTAAAATTTACTATCAATGATAAATGAAATTTTTGCAAGCGAAATGAAATAGGAATTGCAAAGAATTGGATAAAAGGCTCAAACTTTATTAATAGAATGGTAGTCTGCAAATGGAGGGACTCCATAGATGATTACAAAGTTTGGGAAATGGTAAATACATGTAAAAGGTACATTTAAATGCAAGGACCACTATTCTCCCTAACAACTTTTAACTCTTGTGCTTAAGCTTCATTTGAAGAGCAAGGAGCATCCAAGAAGATTGTTGCTTCAACGATCAAGTCTTGTCTGATGTAGTTACTTGCCAAGATTCCCTAACTATTGCCTAAATTTCCCTTTTGAGTTTTCAATCTACCGAGATGATTTATTCAATTTATGTATATAATTTTTTCCTAGTCCGCCCTTTCGAGTTTTCGGCATACTGAGACGCTCATTTTTTCCTAAGTTGCCCTTTTGGATTTTCAACTTAGCGAGTTGTTCTTTTATTTCTTTAGGCAGAGCATTTCTTGACTGCATCAACATTCACAGAACATGGGGACTCCTCACCATCCATAGTTTCAAGAATTAATGCACCGCTAAAGAAGGCTTTCTTGATAACATATGAGCCTTCGTAATTAGGAGTCCATTTTTCCTTAGAATCAGCGTTAAAAGACACGATATTTTTTAGCATGAGGCCGCCTTCTTAGAATTCACGAGGTATGAACTTCTTATTAAATGCTTTCTTCATTCTTTTCTAGTATAATTGACCATGACATAAAGCAGTCATTCTCTTTTCTTCAATTAAATTCATCTAGTCAAACATGTTCTGGATCCATTCAGGCTCTGACAACTTAGTTTCCATGATTAAACGTAAGGAGGGAATCTCAACCTCGACGGGGAGTACTGCTTCTATGCCATAAACAAGAGAGCAAGGGGTTGCCCCTATTGAAGTGTGGATGGATATACGATACCCATGCAAATAAAAAGGGAGCATCTCATGTCAATAATTTTATTTAACAACAATCTTTAGAATAATCTTCTTAATATTCTTATTAGCAACTTCAACAGCCCCATTCATCTTTGGCCTGTAAGGAGAAGAGCTGTGATGAGTAATCTTGAATTCTTCATAAAGCTCTTTCAGCATCTTATTATTCAAATTTGAGCCACTATCAATGACGATCTTGCTTGGCATACCATACCAACAGATAATATGGTTCTTTATAAACCGTACCACCACCTGCTTGGTCATATTAGCATACGAAGCTGCTTCCACCCACTTGGTAAAGTAGTCAATTGCCACCAAGATGAAACTATGTTCATTTGAGGCCTAGGGTTCAATCATACCGATCATATCAATACCCCCACATAGAGAAAGGCCATAGGGAAGAAATAACATTTAGAAGTGTCAGAGGCACATGAATCTTGTCAGCATAAATGTTACACTTGTGGAACTTCTTCACAAATTTATAATAGTCATATTCCATTATCAACCAATATTAACTTGCCCTAACATCTTCTTTGCCATTGAATGTCCATTTCAATGGGTACCAAATGAGCCTTCATGGATCTCATGCATTAACATGTATGCTTCATATATATCCACGCATCTGAGCAAGACCATGTCGTAATTTCTTTTGTATAACACATCTTCATTGAGGAAGAAGCTACCTGCCAACCTTCTCAATGTCTTCTTATCTTTGTTTGATGCCCCAAGTGGGTACTCTTGAGTTTGGAGGAAATGTTTGATATCATAATATTAAGGCTTATTATATGATGTCATCTCTGCTTCAAACACATGAGCTGGTCTTTCAAGGCGTCAAATTGTAATTTGAGGTGCTTCATTAAGGAAAGTCAACTTATACGTGGAGGACAAAGTGGCTAAAGCATCTACCATATGATGCTCGTCTCGAGGAATGTGATGGAATTCAACCTTATTGAATAAAGGTAACAACCTTCTTGCATAATCCTTGTATGGAATCAAGCCATGGTGATGAGTCTCCCATTCACCTTTAATATGATTTATAATTAAAGCCGAATCACCATATACATCAAGAATCTTAATTCTCATATCCATAGCTTCTTCGAGACCCATAATACAAGCTTCATATTCTGCCATGTTATTGGTACCATCAAATATAAACCTTATAGTGAAATGGATATGGGAACCATGGGGAATGATAATCATAACACCAATTCATTTACCATAAGCATTCACAGCTCTATCAAACACCATACCGATCAGGATTCAGGATCTGGACCTTCTTCAGGCAAAGGTTCATCATAATCTTTGACTTTCAAATACATCATGTTTTCATCAGGGAAATCAAACTTGACTGACTGATAATCGTCAACCGATTTGTGAGCAAGGTACTCTGCCAACACGTTGCTTTTAATATTCTTCTGAGTACGATATTCAATATCAAATTCAGATAACAACATCTTCTAATGGGAAATTCTTCCAATAAGAGAAGGATTTTCAAATATATATTTAATTGGATCCATTTTGGATATCAACCAAGTAGTATGATTCAACATATATTGTCGCTGGCGCTTCACAGCCTAGGCTAAAACACAACATATCTTATCCAGCATAGAATATTGTGACTCACAATCAGTGAATTTCTTGCTCATATAATAAATGGTGTACTCCTTTCTTCTTGTTTCGTCTTGTTGGACCAAAATAAACCCAAGTGTTGTACCCCAAAAGTTTCCCTCCCATAGTCTCCAAGACATTCTTCTAAAGATTCTCAAAATACTCAAGGGTTCTCAAGAGTTGATCCGACATGCTCACCTCTTAAGCATTGTCCTATAACTAGGGTTTTGGTTTTCTCAAGGAAAATTAGACTTCTAATGCCTAAAATTACTTCCATGGTTCATAATAGGTCCTCAACAATGCTCATGTCAAGTTTCAAGCCTTGCATCACAAATTTTCCCAATCAATTGCTCAGATGATTGAAAATCAACTGTATTGGGTAAAAAGTCAATTATGGTCAAACATGCAGTCAAAACTTCAAGATTTTTTGTCAACATCAATATTTTGAGGTGATATTCATCATTTGGTCAAGGTTTGGCCATGATTCCTCAAGGAAACCCCTAAAATCATCAATGGTCAAAAATTGCAAAAATTAGGGTTTTTATTGAAGATAACTGATCATTGACTTTTGGCCTAGTGCATGACCTAATGGCTTGGAGAATGATCTCAATGATTCAAATATAACATCTTGACCTAATTAGATGGCTCAAGACATTTCAAATATACAAGTGATTGATAGTTGAAAATTTGAATCAATTGATGAAAAGTCAACAGTCACTCAAAAGTCAAACTTTGACTTTTTGGTCAATATTGGAATTCAAAAGTCAAGAATCATAAAGGTATTCAAAACTATCAAACTTGATCATAATGAAATCAAAAATTCAACAAAAGTCAAATTTGGAAAATTTTCAAACATTTAGAAAAATTCTAAGTGTTTTTGCTCTTAACAAAAACCTTAACTTCACAAGCAAGTTTCCTCAAGATGCAAGTTGATTCAAAGAAAACTTTCAACATGAGAGTTGTAGGAATTGAGGAATTCTACAACTTTGTCAATGGTGGTTAATTTCCAAAAAGTGCTTGAATTAAGAGATATAAGCTCATGAAGTTAGGATGTTTTTTATCCAACACTTAGAAAAAAATTTACAAGTTTTGATCAGTTTTTTATCCTAAATTCTTAGCCAATTTTCACCGAGATTCCAATTGATTAAGCCAAATCTCACAACATGAAAGTTGTAGAAAATATTTCAAGCTTTCAAAAATGTCCAAGAACACAATTTTATCATTCTTGAACTAGGAGATTCGAAGAGATGAAGTTGGGCATCCATTCTTGAATTATAGGCCATTTTGTGACAAGTTCATAACCCAATCTTTAAGCCATGCTGCATAATCCCACTTTTCAGGCCTCTAACCTCCAAATCTATCTATAATCAGAAGATTACACAAGCTTTTGAGCTATGATCCAAGTGATTAAACCTTTGTCCAATCCATTTTGCCATTAAGGGAAGAAAGTTCACACTTCCATTCTTGTAAAGTCACTTTATACACAAAGTCAACTTCTTGAGCCTCTAACTTATTTATTCTGGTCACACTCAACCTAAGAAACTCAAAGGAACATGTTTAAAGTGTCTAACCACTCTATGAGACAGGGTACAAGGCATTGGAACCATGATCTTCAAGCTTGGTTCATAACTAAGCAACCAAGCCATTACTTGTTATCTTGCAAACCTGGTTACTCCAACTCCTCAAACCCTTTGCCTATAAATATAAGGGTCATTAGCAAGCCATAGCACGAATATACAATCCCTCTAACCCTCTCAAACTCAGAATTTCTAAAAAAAAACTCCATTTGTTGCAACTTCTGACCTTGAACACTAAACACTCAATCCACTCATGCTTTTTCACTCTAAATCATTTACAAATTTCCATAACTCATATAGAACTTATCCAAAGACTTGTTTCATCATTTTAACACAATCTTCATCATCTTCCAAATTCAAAAGTAGAGCTCTGCAACTTGACTTGTCTAGAAGAATTGAGGCACTCTTAATCCAAGCTAAGCATTGCAAAAGCTTCATGGGAGTTTAGTGAAGCTATCTAGATAACCCTAACACCTCCAGAAGTGCTCTAACTTCAAACTCAATTCTCACTTTTGAGGTAAGTTTTCTAAACTTTGAAATCTCTGTACAAGCATCATTTGCATTTATTTTCTAAAGTAAAAATGTAGATATCAATGCCTTGAAGCTAACATGTCCTTAGTTTTCATTTATATTTACCGTGTGATGAGAATTTTGGATTTAAAATTTCTGAAATATTAGGGTTCAGTTTGGTACCAACAGAAATTCACTTTAATATTTGAGTTTTAGCTTAAGTTAATGGCATGGTTGAATTCGTGGTGAAATTTAGAACAACTTTAATGTTTACATTTTTCAAAATGGATGAGAAATGGAAGAGTTTGAAAAATTCAAAATGTTAGTGTTGTTGTTCTGGTGCCAGGAAGAAGATGAAGTCATATTCAAATTTCTAGGATTGAATTTACAATATATTTATTGGTGGCTGTTTCATAATCGGATGAAACAGCCACCCCAGTGACAAGCGTGTTTGTGTGTGTAGAGTGTTAGTGTGTCAGAGAATGGGTTTGATCCATGCCTCTGAAATTTTATTTTTCAATGTTTTCTTTGTTAATTAGGTGCAAGCAACTCCAGCACGCAATGCTACACTCCCAACTCTCAACCATTATATCATCATACAATCAGATCCAACACACTTCATGTGTGTCCCCATGATGAACCATCAAGGACTATCACCACTGGATCAAACGGGCGCTCGACTTGTCAATCTTGGGCCTGGAATTTTTGCTTTCTCTTCACCCCCATATTTGCTTTTACACTCTGGCCCATCTAAATTCCTTTTTTTTATTTTTTTAATTAGCTATTTTTCTTTTCTTTAAATAATTTTATTTTAAAATCAGGAAATCATAAAAATGATTAAAAAAATTAGATTTAGGTTTTTTTATTAATTATTTAATTTTTTGACAAAATAAAAATTAATTTATTTAATCACTTTGATTTTATTTAAGTAGAATTAGGTTTTATACATCAAATATCTTTTCTAAATAAAACACCAAATTTTTTTTCTAAATACTTAGATTTCTTTAGGTCTTAATTAATTAATTTCATTTTCGTAAATAAAAATAAATTAATTACACCTTATTTTATTTTTTATAATTAAATTGTAAATAAAATTAGAATTAGGTCAAAAAAATTCTATCTCACGTTGCAAATATTTTCCAAACAAAGAAACAACAAAATATTTTATTAAAATACATAGAACCTTTTTAGGTTCTAACGTGAGATGCTTTGTTGCCTCGGATATAAATAGTCATGTCCCTCGAACGTGATATGCTTTAGCAAATACCCTTAATTAAAAGATCATAGTCCCTCAATGAACCTTCAATGTTGCCTTCGGTAAATGATCTTAGTCCCTTACGACAATTGCTAAAGTATCTTACAAGTTGTCTTCTATAACTGTACGATAATCAACGCCTGTCCCTAACATCCAATGGTAGGGTTTCCTATTAACCAATGGTAGGATAACACTATCTAAAGGAGGATTAAAAGAACAAAGACCATTGAGTAGGTAGATCACTCATAATCGCTTGCTCACAAACTAAAACAATCTTCACACCTAACGTTTTTAAAACAAGTACTTTTAAAATGCTTTATAAATACTCTTGAGGACTGATACAAGGATTATTATAAAGCAAACTACCTTGCATTGGAATTTTCAAAACATCTTTCAAAAACAAACACTTTCATCCAATAAATATTTTCAAAACAAACATTTTGTATACATTCTCAACGATACGAGAATCATTACAAAATTTCCGCACTTACACATTTTCAAACATACACAAATATAAAGCATTTCAAAAGTGAGCTAGCAATTAAGAGCCCGTAGATAACTACGAATGAAAAGGGTACTAACACCTTTCCTTTTCATAACCTACTCCCCGAACTCAAGAAATTTATCAAAGGTATTTCATGTTCTTTTCACCCTCTCCTTTTATTATATAATAGAAAAAGTCGGTCGCGACTCTTGCTATCCGCAACATTTGCAATTAAACGCAAAACCCAAGTCAGTTCTACCACCGTATTAAAGAACTGGCGACTCTGCTGGGGAAATTAAACTAAAAGTGGGGTTACCTTAAGAGCTAGATCACCTTTATTGCATTTCTTTCTTTCTTTGTATGCTTTATATTTCGGGATATGCTTGGGTTTGTTTCTTGTATAGATCTTGTACCCGGATCTGGGGGCATTTTAGGTAAGTAGAAAGAGATTGTGGAAATTGTACGGCATAGATCGTTATGGTTGAAACGATGGCTACGTTAGTGAGACACATTGGTTGGTGTTGGTGTCCCTTGAGTAAGTCAAGGAGAATGTTGGGCTGTCGTGCGGTGTCATAAGCACTAACTAACTTTAGAATCTTAGTTGACACAACTTAGCCATTAGAATGTAGAGAGATGGTTGGCTTTGGTACAGACTAAAGTTGGTTGATACTCGATGCTACACTCATTGATATTGGACTCTCGGGATATTTGGGTCGCAATTTAGATGCTTGTGCTGAAACAATGCCTGAGAGAAAAATAAGTGATATTGAGGCTCCTAAAACCCTGTTACTTCTTTTAGGACAAGTTGAGCCAACTAAAACTTCAAGAGGGTACTTACCTATAAACTCCATGCAAGCTTAAACCTAAGGCTTTGTGTGTCTTGTTTGTGTTTGATTAATTGTTCGAACATGAAATCATAACATCATGATATCATACCATATCATTTTCACTAACTAGTTCAAGGACCTAGAGATTTATCCTTGTTTTGTTTTGCAGGTTATGGCTTTCGTTCGTAGAAACACTATCCGAATCAGTTTTGTGAGGATAACTTCTCAACTTAAGGAGCTAGTCTCAAAAGTTCCTGAAAGCTCTCCATTCATTAAAAGGCTTGGTCGACTACTCAGTTTGGTTACCTAGGGTTTTTAAGAAGACATGATGAGTATTTTGTTCCAGTTCTTTAACCCTGTACATCATTTCTTCACTTTTCCCGATTATTAGTTGGTACCCACGATGGAGGAATTTTTTAACTTACTAGGAGTGCCTATTCTCAATCAAATACCTTTCACCAGTTTAGAGAAAGAGCCACAACCTGAAGAAACGGCATCAGCCTTACATCTGAAGCGGTCTGGTGTTGTATCAAATTGGGAAACAAGGAGTGGAGTTAAGGTTTTCTAGCTAAGCTTCTGTTAGATAAGGCTCGACTGTTTTTGGATGCTATCAGTTTTCAAGATTTTGAAGAAATATTGGCTTTGCTAATCTATGGTTTGGTGCTACTCCCTAATCCAGACCAACTCGTAGATGTGAGCGCCATCAAAATATTTCTTTCTCGCAACCCTGTGCCTACTTTGTTCGGAGACATTCTGCATTCTCTTCACACTCTTACTATGAGGAAGCGAGGGACTCTTATGTGTTGCATACCTTTGCTATCTAGGTGGTTTATTTCGCACCTTCCCCGATCATTATTGAAGAATGAACAAGTTTTGAGGTGGTCTCAAAGGATGATGTCGCTCTCTCATTCAAATATCTTTTGGTGTTCCTGATCTCTGGAAGATGTTACTATCATTAACGGCTATGGGGAATTCTCTAATGTTCCACTCCTTGGAATTAGTGGAGGTATTAGTTACAACCCTTCTCTAACTCTACGACAATTTGGTTATGCTCGAAGAGATGGTCCTCATGACACACTTATCCAGGGTATCGTGTTCGACTATGAGAATGATTTTCAAGGTTATCATTAAAGGTTTATGCGAGCTTAGGGCATGGTAAAAAAGATTGATAGCAATACTTTAGGACATAATAATTCTATCCCGTTGGAGTCGTATCTCAAATGGGTGCGAGCTTGCACTCAAAACCTCATTATGCCATATCCCGCTGTCTTAGTAGTAATTATAGAGCCTGTTGCTGAGGGGGGTATTCCTTATACCATTCTTCATCCAGACATGCCTACTGACCTCAAAGAATTGCAGAAGTTCTGGATTCAACTCAAGGAAGAAAGAGACACCTTTGAAGCTCAATTTTATGCAATCAAGAAGAAAGTGTTGGAGCTCACAAAGAAACTTCATGAAGAACGGAGCCTTAATGCATTCATCGACACAAAGAGGAAACGTCCATGGGAAACTTGAGTCTTAAGTTTTAGGAGTTTATATTTTTGTCTCTTTGAGACCTTTTTGCTTTTAATTTGAAAGCCTAAGAGGCATTTGTAATTTTGGAACTTACTAATGAAACCTTTGTTTTTGTCTCTCGTTTAGCAAATTTAAATCTCCTAAGGTCCTTGAAAACATTACATCCACATATCATGAATTATTTCATAAGCAGGTTTTCCGATACAGGTCTCCTCATCTATTTGCTTTTTATTTCATTATAAAATGGCTCTCGAACAAACTATCAAGGATCTCCAAACTCAACATGCACAATTTCAAGAGACTCTCCTGAATCTGGCCAAAGGGCAACAAGAGATGATGGCACTCCTCACCACGAAAAAGAAGACTAAGAATTGGACTGTTATCCTCAACATGGGAAGAAGCTTCAAAGGTCCTGCTCAACCAGTTCAAGATGTTTCCTCTGAGGAAGACGAAAACCAAGAGGAGGATGATAGAAGTGTAAGGGGTGAAGGTAAAAACAATCAGGGTTCCGAAGATGAAGACTACTTTGACGAACAGTATCCTCCTACAGACGACAATAATAAGCAATTGGAAGATTGACTCAAAGCTTTGGAAATCCAGAAAGATCTTGGATTTAATTTTGGAGAGCTAGGTCTAATCCCAGGGGTGGTCATCCCTCACAAACTCAAGGTCCATATCTTTTCTAAATATGATGGGGTCTCCTATCCCAAACTTCATCTGAGGTTGTATGTTCGAAAAATCCAACACCATACTACTGACAATAAACTATGGATCCATTTCTTCCAAGAAAGCTTGACTGACACTCAACTGGAATGGTTCTATCAGTTAGAGGAAACCAACATTCACACATGGCAAAACTTAGTTGCTGCTTTCTACAAATATCAATATAATGCTGACCTGGCTCTAACTCGTGTGCAGCTATAAAACATGACCATAGGCTCGAATGAAGGGTTCAAGGAGTATGCACAAAAGTGGGGAGATTTAGCTGGAAGGGTGCAACCTCCTTTGACTGGCCGAGAATTGGTGGATATGTTCATGAGAACTCTGACGGGTCCATTCTTTAATCTGCTGATTGTGAGTTCTTCATCAGGGTTTACTAAGCTAATTCTGGCTGGTGAAAGAGTTGAAATGGGTATTAAGACCGAGAAAATTCCAATGGCTACATCTTCTAATGTTGTGAAGAAGAATTTTGTTGGAAAGAAAGAAACCAATGTTGTCTATGTCCAGAAAATTCATAGTAAGAATGATCGCTATCAGTCTGTGGGGGCGGTATTGATTTTTAATCTGGAGTCTGTTCAACAATCAAAACAAGGCAACCAACAAAGTTCAGACGCTCCGAGAAGGCAATTCACCATAATTAATATGCCATTGGCTCAAGCATTACAGTATTTTTTAAAGGTTGACCTTATAACACTCCGATATCCTCCTCCTAATCCCAACACATCCTCTTCGAAGTACAACCCAAATGCAAGATGTGCCTATCATTCGAACAGTCCTGGGCATGACACCAACAACTGTTGGGCTTTAAAAAACAAAATCCAAGATATGATTGATGCAAAAGAAAATGAATTTGATCCTCCTAAGACCGCTAATGTGATTACTACCCATGCCCAGTCATGGTAAAGGTGTTAATGTTATTGACAATGTTCCATATGTCTCCACCATAAGTGACTTGACCACTCCCTTGATGATCGTTAATAAAAATCTGTCACGATCCGGTTTATTTCCGGTTTGTCCTGAAAATTATTACCTTTGTGCGTCTCAAACTAATGTTTGTATGTGGCTGAAGAAGGGTATTCAGCGCTTGATTGATAGCCATAAAATTCTGTTCGAGAAGACTCCGTCCATGAAGAGTTTGCATGAAAGTATGTCTCAAGAGCTGAGACTTGAAGATGTTTCTATAATCACAATTTCCAATACTCCTATAAGGATCACCTCTAGAGGCCCTATAAAGATTATTGCCGAGCCAAGGGTGGCTCCCCTGATCATTACTGCACCGGGGCCAGTCCCATATTCCTCTAACAAGGTTGTTCCCTGGAACTATGAAGCAGAAGTTTATTACCATGGTGTTAGGCAAGGGCCATGGATTACCGAAGATGAAGATTCTGAAGTTACCAATCTCAGTGTTGAAAATATTTTTGGAACTAGTAAAGTTACCTGAACGGGAAGGATCTTCTCCCCATACATCTCTCCTCCAAAAACTATCACAACACGTGTTCATATTCCTGCTGTTGGGTCAACTGCTGATTCCCGGGGAAAAGTGAAAGTGAATGAGCCTTCCCAGATAGAGGCACCCTCTAAAGATGTTACAATTAAAGACTCCTCTAAACAAGAGATGGAATAAATATTGAAGATCATTCGTAAAAGTGACTACAAAATAGTTGAATAACTGGGGAAAACACCCTCCAAAATATCCATTATGTCCTTTTTATTATGCTCCGAAGTCCATGCTCAAGCTAAGGTGAAATTTCTGAAGAATTCTCATGTACCACAAGAGACCTCTACTAATCAGTTTGAGAATTATGTTGCAAGCCTAACAATTGATAATGGTTTAGGCTTTTCTGATGCTGGCTTAACTCCGGCAGGAAGGAATAATAACAAGGCTCTGCACGTCTCTATTGAGTGTAGGGGCACTACTTTGGCGCATGTGTTAGTAGATACAGGCTCCTCCCTGAATGTGTTACGAAAATGTGCTATGGATAAACTTAACGGTGAGGGGTTAGTGCTGAAACCTAGAGATATTATGGTAAAAGCCTTTGATGGGTCAAAAAGAATGGTACATGGAGAGGTTGATCTTCCAATCAAGGTGGGATCTCAAGTCTTCCACTCCACCTTCTATGTAATGGATATTCGTCTAGCCTATTCCTATTTGTTTGGACGCCCTTGGATTCATGGGGTAGGCGCTGTTACCTCTACCTTACATAAAAAAATGTAAGTATTCGGTGATAGGGAACATCATTACAGTTTATGGAGAAGAATAATATATGGCCAGACATTTGAATTCTTTCAAATATGTTGAAATGGACGGTGAATTCATTGAGACTCTCTGCCAAGCTTTTGAAGTGATTTTCCCTACTGTTGTTAAAGATGTTTCTTCCATTCCAAAGACTACCAGGGTTCCGCACAAGATGTCTTCCTTGAAATATGCCAAAGCATTTATAGAAGAAGGTGGTTGCACTATCTGGGGTCAGCTTCCTGACATCCCCTACAAATGTGATAAGTTTGGTTTGGGCTTTATTGTCGAGGGTCAGAGGGTTGTTCGTCGCGCTCGTGCTAGAAGACCTCCATTTCGTATTAGCAATAACAAAGTCAACACTATAGAGGATGCTGATAGTGATGGTGATTTTGATAGCTGGATATTCCCAACCATTGGTGATGAACTCAACAATTGGAAAGCAGAAGAAATTATCTCCATATCCTTTAGCCAGGAGTAATAGCTATTTTTGTTTTTATCGCTTTAAGAAATTTGGTTATATGTGAATCTACAATTGTCCATTTGTTAAGGATTGTCATTTCATATGTCATATTTTCATTTAATGAAAACATTGGACGCTTTGCATTCAAATCTTGTGCTCTCTGTCTTTCTTTTACTTTATTTGCACTTTCAAATAGCTATGTGTTCTTACACACACCCACACACTACATTGCAGATTCACATCCACTATGGATGTCATTGATAATGATCCTGCTATTTCCGCTTATGACTCTGAAAATCCAATCTACCAAGCCGAAGACGAAAGTGAGGAAGATTGTGAAATATCTGGAGAATTAGCCAGACTTTTGATACAAGAAGAAAAGGATATCCAACTACATGAAGATCCAGTTGAAGTGGTAAACTTGGGTTCTAAGACAGATAAGAAAGAGGTCAAGATTGGCACCAACTTAGAGGACAGTGTCAAGAACAGGTTATTTCAGATGTTGCACGACTATGTTGAGATATTTTCTTGGTCATACAAAGATATGCCATAGCTCGATACTGATATTGTGGTTTATCGTCTGCCAATGAAAGAGGGTTATTCTCCGATTAAGCAGAAAGTTCGTCGCATGCATCCTAAGATGTCCAAAAAGATCAAGGCCGAGGTTATGAAACAATTCAATGAATGGTTCTTAGCAGTGACGTCATATCTGCAATGGGTTGCTAATGTTGTTTCGGTACCAATAAAGATAGCAAGGTGCGTATAAGTGTAGATTACAGGGATCTGAATAGGACGAGCCCCAAATATGACTTCCCACTACCACATATTGGTGTTCTGGTCGACAACACTGCTCAATATAAGGTATTATCTTTCATGGATGGATTCTCGGGTTATAATAAAATCAAGATGGCGCTTGAAGACATGGAGAAAACTATCTTCGCCATACAGTGAGGCACTTTCTGTTACAAGGTCATGCCTTTTGGGTTGAAGAACGTTGGGGAAGCTTATCAACGTGCCATGGTAGCCTTATTCCATGACATGATTCATCATGAAATAGAAGTATACATCGACAACATGATAGCAAGATCACATACTGAAGAAGAACATTTTGATCATCTACATAAGTTATTTGAAAGGCTGAAGAAGTACAAGCTGAAGCTGAATCCAAACAAATGCATCTTCGGGGTGAGATCTGGAAAACTCTTGGGTTTCGTTGTCAGTGGTAACGATATTAAAGTTGATCCTGTGAAATTCAAAGCTATTCAAGAAATTTCGGCTCCCCATACTGAGAAGGAAGTCATAGGTTTCTTAGGTCGATTGAATTACATTGCCCGATTCATTTCTCATTTGACTGCAACCTGTGAGCCAATCTTTAAGCTACTGAAGAAAGATCAAGTACTAAAATGGAATGAAGAATGTCAAATAGCCTTTGATAAAATCAAGGAGTACTTACAAGAACCTCCAATCCCGATTCCACCAATTGGAGGAAGACCTTTAATTATGTACCTAACAGTGCTAGAGAATTCAATGGGGTGTGTGCTGGGGCAACATGACGAGTCTGGTCGAAAAGAGCATGTAATATACTACCTTAGCAAAAAGTTTACCGACTGTGAAACAAGATATTCACTACTTGAGAAAACTAATTACACTTTGGCATGGGATGCTATCCGACTAAGGCAGTATATGTTGACTCATACTACTATATTGATCTCTAAAATGGATCCCATCAAGTACATATTTGAGAAGCCAGCTCTCTCCGGAAGAATAGCCCGATGGAAAATGATCTTAATAGAATAAAAAATTCAATACACCACTCAAAAAGCAATCAAAATAAGTGTACTGGCAGATCATTTGGCACATCAAGATATAGACGACTACTAATCTATGAACTTCGACTTCCCAGATGAGAACATTATGCTAGTTACAGATTGTGAAGAACCTGGATTGTATGAAGGACCCGAGCTAGGATCCCGATGGACTATGGTTTTTGATGGAGCTTCTAATGCACTTGGCAACGAAATTGGTGTTGTGATCATCTCCCCCACAGGTTTCCATACGCCTTTCACTTCCAGACTTTGCTTTGACTGCACCAATAACATGGCTGAGTATGAAGCATGCATCTTGGGAATTAAAGCTTCTATCGACCAGAGAATCAAATTCCTAAGCGTATATGGGGATTCAGCCTTCGTAATCAGTCAGGTCAAGGGATAATGGGATACAAAGCATCTGAATCTTATCCCTTACTGAGAGCATGTGCTAACTTTGATTATGTACTTCAAAGAGATTACTTTTGATCACATCCCAAAAGAAGAGAACCAGTTGGATGATGCATTAGCTACCATGTCATGCATGTTCAAGCTCATATGGGACAACGAGGCTCCTAGAATTACCATTAAAAGATTCGACGAACCGACATATTGCTATGAAATTGATATTGATGGAGTAGAAGAAAAACCTTGGTTTCATGAAGTGAAAAGATATCTTGAAGCTCAAGACCTCTAAGGGGCATAAATCAATGACAAGAAATTCCTATGGAGGTTCTCAGCCAAGTTCTTTTTGAGGAATGGAATTTTGTACAAGTGCAATCATGATTCAACCCTGCTTCATTATATGGACAAGAAGGAAGAGAGAAAATTATAGAGGATATGTACGAAGGTGTCTTTGGTACTCACTCTAGTGGACATACTATGGCTAATAAAATTTTGAGCGTAGGTTACTATTGGTTGACTATGGAAACAGATTGTCACCACCACTCGAGAACTTTCCATAAGTGTTAGATCTATGCTGATAAAGTTCATGTGCCTCCAGTACCTCTGAACATCATGACTGCTCCTTGGCCATTCACAATGTGGGGCATTGATATGATCAGAGAAATCAATCCCACTGCTTCTAACGGATATCGTTTCATTCTCGTCGCCATTGACTACTTTACAAAATGGGTTGAAGCGGCCTCATTTTCCTCTGTTACCAAGAATGTGGTAGCTCAGTTCATTAGGCATAACCTTCTCTGTCGGTATGGTATCCCTGATAGAATCATTACAGACAATGTTACCAACCTTAACAACACTATGATCACTGAACTCTGCATGCAGTTCAAGATCACGCACCATAACTCTTCTACATATCGACCAAAGATGAATGGCACAGTGGAAGCTGCCAACAAGAACATAAAGAAGATTGTGAAAAAGATGGTTGTGACCTACAAAGACTGGCACGAGATGTTATAATTTGCTCTACATGGCTATAGCACTTCAGCATAAACATCAACGGGAGAAACCCCATTCTCTATGGTCTATGGTATGGAAGTTGTCCTACCTCTCGAAGTTCAGATTCCCTCTTTGAGGATTATGAAATATGCAGACTTAGGCGAAGATGAGTGGATTCAGACTAGGTCGGATCAGTTGAACTTGATTGACGAGAAAAGGCTTGTGGTTGTCTATCATGGTAAGGTGTATTAGAAGCGTATGATTAAAGCATTCAATAAGAAAATCAAACATCAGATATATCAGGCTAGTGGCTTGGTAATAAAGCGCATCATTCTACCACAAGGTGATCCCAGGGGAAAATGGACTCCCACCTACGAAGGGACATTTATTGTCAAGAAAGTATTTTCGAGCGGTGCTATGATACTAACCACCATGGACGATGAAGTTTTCCTGCACCCTGTGAATGCGGACATAGTCAAAAGATACTATGCATAAAAACGACCTGCTATGTTGACTTGCCTAGGTAAAAATAAGGGCATCCCCGCGAACCAAAAAGGTTCGGGCAAAAATTAGGGATATATATATATATATATATATATATATATATATATATATATATATATATATATATATATATATATATATATATATAAAAGATTGTACAACCGGCAAGTCGAAATCCTGAAAAGGCGGCTTGGGAAAAAAAAGGATATCCTAGTGGACTGAAAACACGAAAGGGCGGTCCAGGAAAAAGTTAGGGATTAAAGCGTACAATTATGTCTCATTGGATCACTTACTGCAAGATTTGTTACCAAAGTTCAAGTGGTATATGTTCAATCAACTTCTTCCGGCAACAAGGGATGGGATGTTCGTAGATGTTGCACCCAAAAATTTGCCCTCTCATTTCCAAGGAATCACCCTGGATCCTCAAGTTTTCTCTCATCCAATTCCAGGCTGTGAATTATCAAAATTTTCTAAGCAGGCCATTCACAAGGGCAAAGTGGTCATTTGCATACTAGAAGTCTAACTTTGACTTTTTGGATCAAAATCAAATCTCAAAAATCATATTTCATCAAGACATGTTAGAATATGAAGTTTGCTTCATCAAGAGTTTCAAAAGTCAAATTTTACTTTGGAAGAATCAAATTCTAAAGACTTAGAAATTTGTCCAAGTATTTCAGAAATATGACAATTTCAGAACCTCTGAGCCAGTGTTCACAGTCAGCAAATTCTGGATGTTCTCAAGACAGAGTTTAGTCAGAACTTCTGAGCCATGTTCATAAAGGTCCAGTCAGAGTTTGCAGAGGTTAAGTCAAAGAAGGTAACAAAGTGTGTTTTAAGTATACTGGAAGATCTGAAGGATTCCTCAAAACATGCTGAAATCAGAAGATAAGAGGATCAGAAGATGAGATGCTACACTAAAGCAGAACTTCTAATCCAGAGTCAAGCAAGGATCCAGAGTTTCACATGGGAACTCATTTAATTCTCACAACTACCTCTGAGTTTGTATTCAAGGGATTTCCCCACGTGTACCCCGACATCCTTGGGAAGACAAATTTCTGTGCAAAAGTATGCTAGACCCACACGCTGTCTCTACTTTTCATTAATTCATGCTGCCAAATCCAGCTGAGGCGCTGTTGACCATCCAACTTGAATTCATTGAACCCCACTTGTTAAGATTACTTCAAGATTAAGTCAGCATCTAGCATATGATGTTGGTGCCACTTGATCGCCCCAACTGCAAAACTTTTCCTATAAATAGAATACCATTTGCACACTGAAAGAGGACCCTTCCCTTTACCAAACAATTTGTGAAAGAGACGAAAGAATTGAGAAAGAAGGATTTGAACCACTGCAAAAATTCCAAGAACCCAGGAAACTATAAACACAAAATAAAAAAATCTTAGCATTGATTCCTTATATTCAAGCTCCATTTTTCCTCAAGTGTTCTTGACTCAAGCCATCCCAAATTCTGTAATCAAACAGTAACACATTCTCCACCAATATCCATTTCAAAAGGATCAGAACTTGACCCCTTAGTTGTCCCAGAAGTTGTAAACTTCCATCCTGCTGGGTACGTGAAGAAGCTACTCAGAACATCACCAGAATTCAATACCAATCTCCAGTTCACAGAATCCTTTCCAACTGTAAGGTAAGTTTTGCTGACCCTCATCATAACCAATTAAGTATTTTCAGATTTTGCATATACAACACAATATAGATATTCTGATCCTGATGATGTACATATTCTTAAAATTCCTGCATTTGCTTGCCTAATTAAAAGAAATCCCAGTTCAGAGCTTCATAAATAAAATAGGACTCGGAATTAGAACTAGCAAATACATGTTGCTTCTGATTCATGCTTCTGATATTTCATGAAATTTGTCATAACTGTTATACATGCAACTTCTGTTCTATAAATGACTAAGCTGCAGATATTTTGACTGGCCAGGAGAGAGGAAAAGTTATGACAGTTGCGTCAGAACTTCTGAAAAACTTCTGAATCTTCAGAAAGTCCAGAACTTCTGAACTTCCATATTTTGCTAACATGTTTCTGTCTGTGCAGCAAGGCAAAGTCAGAACTTCTAACCTCTTCTATTTTTGTGCTGGTTATGTTTTCTTCTTTTTTTTTAATTATTTTTGCCATCATATTATATTTTACTTTTAATCAAAAAACACCAAAAATATTTTACATTTGCATGATATATTTTCTTTTAATATAAAAAAGACAAAAAAAATTTTCTTAAACAAAAGTCATTTTCTTTTTTAAACAAACAAACATTTCACATTTCCTGTACATTCTTATCTATTTCAATATGGTTTTAATAGTAACCTAGAATTTTAACTTGCAACCCCCATTCATAAAAATGTATCCCCATCCCCATAAATATTGTAATAGCGTAGGACTTTACATTTTTCTACACTATTATTGCTTTCAATATATGCTAGTAATTAGGGTATATGACAAGATGTGAAAATTGACAAATAGATCACCCTAATCAAGATAAATCATGCATGCAATCAAACACACTCGCACATTTACACTCTTAGGGTAATTCCACTTGTTGCCTTACAAAAATGGCCATGTTATGAATGCGGGATGTCTTAGCACAAACAAATCGAAAAAAGATCATAGTCCCTCGATAACGCTATCAAAGTTGCCTTTCAAAATGATCTTAGTCCCTAAAAGAAAAGTGCTAAGTCATCTCACAACATTGCTATCATGGTCATACGATAACCCAACGCTCGTCCCTTCACATCCAACGATGGGGCTTCTTATCAAATCAATGGTAAGGTAGCAACATCTAAAGGAGGAGGAAAAGCATATCTAAGACTTTTTGAGTAGGTAGATTACTTTTAGTTACTTGCTCAATTTCAAAACAAATATCCTTGCTATTTTCAAAACCACACAAAACACAATTTTCAAACAAAAAGCAAGTGATCTAGCAAGTAACTAAGAGCCCATAGAAAACCATGGATGGAAAGGGTGCTAATACTCTCCCCCCCGAACTAAAAAAACATCTCTAAAGGTCTTTCCTGTGCTTTTTCATCTTTCCTTATTGGATAAAAGAAAACTCGATGGCGACTCTTGCTAAACTGCAACATTTGCAAACACAAACGCAAAACCTCAAGTCAGTTCTCCCACCGTATCACAAAACTGGCGACTCTGCTGGGGATTTGAATCTAAAAGTGGGGTTACCTTAGGGTTATATCACATTTACTTGCTTACATTGTTTGATTTGCTTGCTTTATATTTTGGTTCCCTGTTTGGGTTTGTTTTAAATCCTACACCCGGATTTGGGGGATAACTTTTAGGTAAGTAGCAATAAACTGTGAGGGAATTGTACGGGGTATACCGACGCGGTTGAAGCAGTAGCTACGTTGATGTGGCACTTTGGTAGGTATCGGTAACCCTTGAGTCAGTCAAGGAGAGTACAGGACCGTCGCGTGGTGTCGTAAAGCATCAACTGACCTTAGAACCTTACTTGACCAACTTGGACATTAGAAAGTAGAGAGATAACCGGCTTTGGTGCAGTCTGAAGTTGGTTGATACTCGATGCTACACTCATTGATGTTTGACTCTTGAGTTTTTTTTGTTTGCGAGTCAATCGCTTATTGAACGAAACTTAGGGGAAAGATCAGTGATATTGAGATCCCTTAGAACCCGGTTACTATTAACTAGGACAGGTTGAGCCAACTAAACTTCAAGAGGGTACTTACCTGAAACCCCATGCAAGCCTAAACCGAAGACTTATTTTCTTTATGTATACACTTGTACATAACATCATAAGCATCATAAGCATCATAAACATCACTAACCATTTCAAGGATTTTTGGATTTATCTTTGTTCTGTTTTGTAGGACATGGCCTCCGCTAGTAGGAGCACTATCCAAGTTAGTCTTGTGAGGATACCTCCACAACTCAAGGATTTAGTATCAAGGGTCCCTGAATATTCTCTATTAGCTAAAAGACATGGCCGACTCCTTAGTCTGGTTACCTCCAGTATTGAAGAAGATATGGTAAAGGTGCTTGTCCAATTCTTCGACCCTTTGCATCATTGCTTCACTTTTCCTGATTACCAACTTGTGCCCACTTTGGAGGAATTTTCTCAACTCATGAGGATCCCTATTCTTAATCAGTTACCTTTCAACTGTATTGAAAGAGACCCTAAACCTGAGGAAATTGCTCGAGCTCTACATTTGTAACCATCTGGCATAGTAGCAAATTGGGTAACAAGGAGTGGTGTTAAAGGGTTACTAGCGAAGTTTTTGTTGGAAAAGCCCCAAGAGTGCTGGAATACTTTAGATCTACAGGCCTTTGAGGAAATTTTGGCTCTTCTCATCTATGGATTGGTACTATTTCCCAATCCTGACCAATTTATAGATGTGAACGCAATCAAAGTTTTCATATCTGGCAATCTGGTGCCTACATTGCTTGGAGACATCTTGCATTCTCTACACTCTCGCACTTTGAAGAAAAGGGGGACTTTGATGTATTGCACTCCTCTGTTGGCTAGGTGGTTTATTTCGCACCTACCTCGATCCGTGGTGAAGAATGAACAATGTATGAGATGGTCTAGAATATTGATGTCACTTTCACATGCTGATATTCGTTGGTATTATCGCTCTTTGGAAGACATTACCATCATTGACCGCTGTGGAGAATTCCCTAATGTCCCTCTGTTTGGCATTAGGGGAGGCATCACTTACAACCCTTGTTTAGATTTGCGACAATTTGGATACGCTAGGAGAGATGGCCCTCATGAGGTACTCATCCAAGGAATTGCATTTGACTATGAAAACGATACCCAAGGTTACCGTCAAAGATTTATACGAGCTTGGGGTATGGTTAACAAAGTTGATAGCAAGACGTTGGGGCGTAAGAATTCCATTCCTTTGGAACCTTATCTTAAATGGGTGAGGGCTCGCGCTCAAAGTCCCAAGATGCCTTATGAAGCCGTCTTACCTGTTATCATGGATCCAGTAGTCGAGGGAGACATTCCACATACTATCCTCTATCCTGATATGCCTACTTCCCTTGAAGATTTGCAAAACGCTTGGATTCAGTTAAAAGGAGAGCGAGACACCTTTGAAGCTAAGTTATATAAGAGCGAGAAGAAGGTATTGGAGCTTACAAAGGAACTTCATGAAGAAAGGAGCTTAAACACCTACATTGCACCAAAGAAGAGGCGTACAACTTTTCTGTAGTAGGAGTTTACTTTATATCTCTGTTGTTGTAAGCCCAAGAGGCATGTTTGTATTCAAATCAGGACTCTTTAAATGCAAGTTAATGTTTGTTCACTCTTTGTCTATACAAATTTAAATTCCTTAAATCCTTGAAATCATTTACATATTGCATGTTCGTGCATCATGACATAACAGGTGTCCGCATAACATGTTTCCTTATCTCTGCGCTGTTTATTTCAGCAAGGATGGATCTAGAGAAAACTGTGACGGAACTTCAAGCCCAGAACTCTCAATTTCAGGAAGCTTTACTCGCCCTGGCCTAGGGGAAGCAGGATATGATGGCCTTGTTGGCCGCTAAGAAAAATCCAAAGAAGAAATCTCTACTCAACATGGGTAAAAGGTTCAAGGAGACCATCCGTCAAATTCTAATAGAGGAAGATTCATCCGAAGAGGACGAGAACCAAATTGGTGAAGTCAAGAGTACCAGGCCGACTGTATCAATGACCAAGAATCTGATGATGATTATTTCAATGAAAAATATCCACCCGCAGACATCAAATACAAATAGCTAGAAGACATGTTGAAAGCTGTTGAAATCCAAGCTATTCTCGGGTTAAATTTTGACGATTTGGGCTTAATCTTTGGGGTAGTCATTCCCCAAAAGTTCAAAATACCAACCTTTTCAAAATAAGATGGGGTTTCTTTCCCAAAGCTCCATTTAAAGTCCTATGTGCGCAAGATACAACCGCACACTGCAGATAAAAAACTCTGGATTCACTTTTTCCAAGAGAGTCTGGCTGGAACACAACTTGAATGGTTTTATCAGTTGGATGGCTCTCGCATCAATACTTGGGAGGGTCTAGCTACTTCCTTCTACCATCAATATCAATACAACGCCGACTTGGCGCCGACGAGGGTTCAATTGTAAGGTATGACCATGGGGAAGGATGAGGGATTTAAGGAGTATGCGCAGAAGTGGAGAGACCTTGCTAGTAGGGTCCAACCTCCCTTGACTGATAGGGAACACATTGACATGTTCATGAGCATATTATCTGGTCCTTTCTTTAATTTGTTGGTTGGCTGCTCTTCTTCTGGTTTCACCGAATTAATCCTAACCGGTGAAAGAGTTGAAAGTGGCAATAAGAGTGGAAAGATCTCCGTGGCATCTACTTCCACTCCCAATCCTGTCAAGAGACCTTTTTCCGTGAAGAAAGAAGTTAATGTTGTGTATAGAGAAAAAGCCCATACCAAAATGAATAATCATCCGTCTGTCAATGCTGTCCGAATCTCCAATCCGACTGCTACTGAAAGACCATCTACCAATCATCAATGTGTTGAAACTCCAAGAAGAAAGTTTACAAGGTTAGGCATGTCATTATCTCAAGCCCTTCAAAATATGCTCAGGGCCAATTTAGTGATATTGCGGGATCCTCCTGCCAACCCTGACACCTCGTCACCTAGATATAATCCAAATGCAAAGTGTGCTTATCATTCAAACAGCCCCGGGCATGAGACTGATCAGTGCTGGGCTTTGAAGAACAAAATCTAGGATTGAATTGACAACAAGACTATTGAATTTGATCATTCTCCAACGCCAAATGTAATTACTGCTCCAATGCCGAAGCACGACAAAGGTGTTAATGCCGTCAAAGATACAACTTTCATTGCCTCTATCAAAGAGTTAACTACTCCGTGGAATGTAATCAAGAGTAATCTGTTGAAAGATGGGATTTTCCCTGACTGTGAAAAAGACTGTGTGGGATGTATAAGACAATCTGATGGGTGTGAAGAACTGAAGAAAGGTATACAATGCCTAATGGATAGCCGTGAATTCCTATTCGAGAAGATTCCCACCATCAAGAATTCAATCGACAAAGCTGAAGACTTGGCCATCATAACAATTTCAAACAAACCTCTTAGGATCTCATCCAAAGGTCCTATCAGGATTTCAAACGAACCAATCATTGCTCCTCTCATAATCACTACTGCTGGACCTGTTCCATACACCTCTGATAAAGCGGTACCATGGAATTATGGTGTCGAGGTTTATTACCATGGGGTAAAACAAGATTCTTAGATTGATGATAATAAAGTTGGTGTTAATAATATTACTGGTTCTAGTAAAGTCACAAGAACATGAAGAGTATTTTCCCCTAATATCTCACCACCAACCACTACAACGGTTCCAATCCGCATAACCAACGGCAATGCTGGTGCCAATACCTGAGGGAAAGAGAAAGAAAGTGAGCCTGTCAGGGAAGAGGCACCTGCTGAAAAGTCTGTTATGGAAGAACCATCCACTCAAGAGATGGAGGAGATTCTGAAAATCATCAAGAAAAGCGACTTCAAAATAGTAGAGCAGTTGGGGCAAACCCCTTCTAAAATATCAATGTTGTCCCTGTTGCTATGTTCCGACGCCGATGCACAAGTTTTGATTAAGTTCTTGAAATAGGCTCACGTGCCTCAAGAAACCACAACCGACCAATTTGAGAATTGCGTAGCAAGTATGACAGCTGACAATGGTCTGGGGTTCTCTGACGCAGATTTAACTCCCATGGGAAAGAATCACAATAAAGCCTTACATGTTTCTGTTGAATGTAAGGGGACCACTTTGGCACATGTTTTGGTTGACACAGGCTCATCTTTGAATGTGTTACCTAAAGGCGCTTTAGATCGGCTAGACTGTGAAGGTTTGGTTTTGAAGTTAAGTGATATTGTTGTGAGGGCATTTGATGGGTCGAAAAGGATGGTTCATGGAGAGGTGGATCTCCCAATTAAGGTTGGTTCATAGATTTTCAACTCCACTTTCTACATAATGGACTTACGGCCTGCGTATTCTTGCTTGCTTGGGCGCCCGTGGATCCACGGGGCAGGTGCGGTCACTTCTACTCTCCACCAGAAGTTAAAATACCCAGTTTAAGGGAAAGTTGTCACTGTTTATGGTGAAGAAGAATTCATGGTAAGCCATCTCAATTCTTTCAAGTACGTAGAAATGGATGGCGAATTCATAGAGACTCCTTGCCAGACATTTGAAGTTGTGGCCACCACCAAAACCTCCTCCGACACTCCAAGAGCCGATAAAGTTATTCCCAAGTTGGTTTCTCTTAAGGATGCCCGTGCTGTGGTAGAAGAAGGAAACAATGAGATGTGGGGTCAACTCCTCGACATCCCACTCAAGAAAGACAAGTTTGGGATAGGTTTCACCTCCAAGGATCATAAAGAAATTAGAGGTGCTCGTACTGGAAAGTCGCCTCTCCACCTCAAGAGTCATGAAGTGAATGTTGTAGAGGATTCCAATGATGAGTGTGCTTTCGAAGACTGGATCTACCCAACAACTGAAGGGAAGCCCAACAATTGGCTTGCGAAGAACTTTGTGCCCATCTCCTTCATTGAGGAGTAATCTACTTGTTTTTGCTTTTAATCAATTCAAGAACTCGTTGTCTGTAATATTCTGATATTGACTTTTAAGCCATGTGCTTAGCCTGGGGCACTTTGGTCCTTTGTCAAAGGCTTTATATTTTGTTCATCTAATCATATGATCATTCAGTACATTGGACTCTTTTTCATTCAAAATATTTGTGTTCATTGTCTTTCTTTTTTGTCAAATACATTTCCAAAAGATAGCCATGTATCTTACATGCATACACACACACTCTTGCAGTTCTACATCCACTCTGGATCCTATTTTCAACAACTCTACAATAGCCAATTATGACTTTGAATGTCCTATCAACCAAGCCGAAGACGAAAGCAAGGAAGATTGTGACATACCAGGAGAACAAGCCAGAATTTTGTTACAAGAGGAAAAAGCTATTCAACCACGTGAAGAGTCACTTGAGATTATCAACTTGGGTACTGAGTCACATAAGAAGGAAATCAGGATCGATATTAATTTGGAAAGCAGTGTTGAGAGCCGTTTGGTTCAGATGTTGCACGATTATGTGGAAGTATTTGCTTGGTCTATGAAGATATGCCTGGGTTAGATACCGACATCGTGGTTCATCATCTGCCAACTAAAGAAGACTGCCCTCCTGTCAAACAAAAAGTTCGTCGCATGAGGCCTGACATGTCTGAAAAGATCAAATCCGAAGTGGTGAAATAGTTTGATGCAGCATTCCTAGTCGTAAAATCCTATCCTCAATGGGTGGCCAACATAGTTCCAGTACCAAAGAAAGACCGGAAAGTTCGCATGTGCATAAACTATAGAGATCTGAATAGGGCAAGCCCCAAGGATGATTTCCCTCTACCATACATTGACGTCTTAGTCGATAACACTGCTCAGCATAAAGTCTTCTCATTAATGGATGGCTTCTCAGGCTATAATCAAATAAAGATGGCTCCCGAAGATATGGAAAAAACTACTTTCGTTACACAATTGGGCACCTTCTGCTACAAGGTCATGCCGTTCGGGTTAAAGAATGCAGGGGAAACATATCAAAGGGATATGGTTACTTTATTTCATGACATGATTCATCATGAGATAGAGGTATATGTGGATGATATGATTGCTAGATCACAAACCGAAGAAGAACATCTCGGTCACCTGCACAAACTATTTGAAAGACGAAAGAGGTATAAGCTGATGTTAAACCCTAACAAGTGCGTGTTCGGGGTACGCTCAGGAAAGCTTCTAGGTTTTGTTGTCAGCAATAAAGGCATTGAAGTTGATCCTGCCAAGATAAAGGCCATCCAAGAAATTCCAGTCCCTCGTTCTGAAAAAGAAATCAGAGGATTCTTGGGTCGTCTCAATTACATTGCCCGTTCCATATCATACTTAACTGCTACCTGTGAGTCACTCTTCAAACTCTTATAGAAAGATCAGGTAGTCAAATGGAATGACGAATGTCAGATTGCCTTTGATGAGATCAAGGAATACCTGCAAGAACCTCCTATTCTCATACCTCCAGTTGAAGGAAGACCTTTGATCATGTACTTGACAGTACTAGAGAATTCTATGGGGTGTGTTTTGGGCCAACATGACGAGTCTGAACGAAAAGAGCATGCAATTTACTACTTAAGCAAAAAGTTTACTGACTGTGAAACCAGATATTCACTGCTCGAGAAAACTTGTTGTGCCTTAGCGTGGGCTGCTCGCTGGCTAAGGCAGTACATGTTGACTCATACCACTTTGTTAATTTCTAAGATGGATCCAATTAAGTATATCTTCGAGAAACCTGCCCTTTCCGGACGAATAGCCAGATGGCAAATGATCTTGACTGAATATGACATTCAATACACAAATCAAAAGGCCATAAAAGGAAGTCTACTAGTAGATCATTTGGCCCATCAAGCGGTGGAGGATTATCAGTCAATGAACTTCGACTTCTCTGACGAGAATATTATGCTGGTAACCGATTGTGCGAAACCTAGGCCATATGACGGACCTGAACAAGGATCTCGATGGACTATGGTATTCGATGGGGCTTCCAACGCCTTAGGTAACAGAATTGGTGTTGTGATCATCTCTCCTGAAGTTTGCCACACTCCTTTTACCGCCAGACTATGCTTCGATTGTACAAACAATATGGCTGAGTATGAAGCATGTATCTTAGGTTTGAAAGCTGCCATTGACTTAAGGATCAAGCATTTGGATGTGTTTGGAGATTCCGCCTTGGTAATCAGCCAAGTAAAAGGAGATTGGGACACTAAACACCCTAATCTTATCCCTTACAAGGAACTTGTGCTATCCCTGATTCCTCACTTCGAAGAAATCAGTTTTAAACATTTCCCTAGGGAAGAAAACTAGTTGGCTTACGCTTTGGCAACCATGTCCTCGATGTTCAAAGTTAGATGGGATAACGAAGCCCCTATGATTACAATTAAAAGATTTGATGAACCCGCACATTTCTATGAGCTTGACACCGATGCGGAAAAGCCATGGTATCATGAGGTATTGAGATATCTTGAAGCACAAGAGTATCCAGAGGGAGCATCTATCAATGATAGAAAGTTCTTGTGAAGATTTGCAGTCAAATTCTTCCTAAGTAATGGGATATTGTACAAGCGTAACCATGATTCCACTCTACTCTGATGTGTGGATAAGTGGGAGGCAAAGGAAATTATGGAAGACATGCACGATGGCCTTTTCTGTACTCACTCAAGTGGACATACGATGGCTAAGAAAATCCTAAAGCAGGTTACTATTGGTCAACGATGGAGACCGATTGTCATCAATATTCAAAGACTTGTCACAAATGCCAAATCTACACTGATAACGTCCATGTACCTCCAGTCCCTCTGAATGTCATGACCGCTCCATGGCCATTTGTGATGTGGGGTATTGACATGATCGGAGAAATCAAACCTACTTCTTCCAACGGACATTGTTTCATTCTTGTCGCCATCGATTATTTTACCAAATGGGTCGAAGCCGCCTCATTTGCCTCAGTCACCAAGAACATGGTAGCCAGATTCATCAGACACAATCTCATCTGTCATTATGGTATCCCCAAAAGGATCATCACCGACAATGGTACTAACCTCAACAATGCCATGATCATGGAATTATGCACTCAATTTAAGATCGAGCATCACAATTCTTCTCCGTATAGACCAAAAATGAATGGCACAGTCGAAGCGGCCAACAAAAATATCAAGAAGATTATGCAGAAAATGGTAGTGACCTATAAAAATTGGCATGAGATGCTACCATTTGCTCTACATGGCTACCGTACTTCAGCTAGAACATCAACTGGGGAAACTCCCTTCTCTCTAGTATATGGTATGGAAGTTGTTTTGCCAGTAGAAGTTCAAATTCCCTCGCCGAGGATTATGATTGAGGCTGGCCTAAGTGAAGATGAATGGATTCAAACAAGATTGGATCAGCTGAACTTAATCGAAGAGAAACGATTAGCTGCTATTTGCCACGGTCAAACATACCAAAAACAGATGATCAAGGCTTTCAACAAAAAGGTCAAGCCTCGAGTATATCAAGTTGGTGACCTGGTGATAAAACGCATCATTTTACCACAAGGTGACCCTAGAGGAAAATGGACACCCACCTATGAAGGGCCATTTGTTGTCAAGAGAGATTTCTCTGGAGGTGCCATAATGCTGACTACCATGGATGGAGAAGATTTCCCATATCCGGTAAACGCGGACATAAATAAAAAATACTACGCATAAGAGACCCGTTAGGTTGACACACCTAAGCAAAAAAGGGGCATCCCAGCAAACCAAAAGGTTTGGGCAAAAATTAGGGATATATGCAAAAGATTGTACACCCAGCAAGTTGAAAACCCGAAAGGGCAACTTGGGAAAAAAGGGTATTCTGGTGGACCGAAAACCCGAAAGGGCAGTTCAAGCAAAAATTAAGGATTAAAAGCGTACGACTATGTCCCGTGAAATCAACACGATCAATGCTATCACCAAGGTCCATGTTCAAATGGTCCAAGATCAATTCAATCAACTTCGATCAACGGCAAGGGACGTTCAAAGACATTAGGGCAATAATAGAGCTGGAAGGCAATGAGATTATTTCACATGGCTATTTGTTTTCAGTTCCTTTTCCTTTTTGGCGATTTCATCTTACTAGGATTTCTGTCTCTATGTACAAAAGCGCCCATTCATGGGCAAAATATCAATACAAATACACTTTGAAGTGCAAAATTTTCTATCTCTGTTTCGAATGCAAATTTGTCCAAAATTGAATGAACATCTACATATGAACATAATTAAAACCATTTGGCACATGGGCCCTGCCAAGCAGCAGCCTCAACAAGGCATCAATGCACAACAGCAGTAAGCATCTCTTTAATGTATGTGAAATAACCCCACAGAGTTATCTCATCATCATTATCCCCACCAAGACTATGACAACAAACCTTTCCCCAAACAGAGTCGCCCACAAAATCTCCTTACATAGGATGATCCCCGGCTAGAGTCTCAACCTCTTGACAGCTTTCTCCCCGGCTAAAGCCTAGGAGATCTCTTCCTAAAGGGAATTCACCTCCTCAGCAGATTTTATTTCCCAAAGAGTTATCTCATCATTATCCCTATAGGGACAACCATAATGCAACCTTTTCCCAGCAGAGTTACCTACAAAAAATTTCTTCACATATGATAAATCCCCGGCCAGAATTTCAATCTCTTGGCAACTTTCTCCAGCTAAGTCAATTTTTACAAAATTGAAGCCTGGGGGTCTCTGTCTAAAGGAAATTCATCTCCTTAACAGGGTTTATTTCCCCAACAGAGTTATTTCCCCCAGCCAAGTGCAAATTTCTCAACGTACAAGACACCCCGAATTCCCCAACTGAGTAAACACTCCCCAGTGAGTCCAAAATTGCCTAGAAGAGCCCATCATTCCCAGCGGAGCATATCTCCCAACCAAGGTTTTCATTCCCAGCAGAGTATATCTTCCAACCGAGGTTTTCATCCCAAGCGGAGTATATCTCCCAACCGAGGTTTTCATCCCCAGCAGAGTATATCAAGATTTTATTCCCCAAGCTGAGTCCATCTTCCTCAGCCGAGTATATCTTCTCCAGCTGTACCTAAATTCCCCGGTTGAGTCCAAATTACCCAGCTGAGTACATCTTCTCTGACCAAGGCTATATTCTCCAAATAGAATCTATCCTCCTCGGCTGAGCCCATCCTCCCCAAACTGAGTCTTCCTCACCCGAATGAGTTTATACTCTTCAGTTTGAATGTCCCTTTCAAAAAACTACAAATCACAGGGCCACAACTGCTAATCCCCAGTAAAGTCTTCAACAAAGTCTTTATTATTACCAAGAAATGCTATGAAGCCTGGATCCGACCAGATATTAACACAAATTTTCAAGTTATTACTGAAGCCTGGACCCGACCAAATAACAGTTTGACTTCTTCAATTACTGAAGCCTAGACCCGACCAGATAACAATTTGGCTTTTTGAATTACTGAAGACTAGACCAGACCAGATAACAGTTTGACTTCTTCAATTACTGAAGCCTGGACCCGACCAGATAACAGTTTGGCTTTTTGAATTACTGAAGACTGGACCCGACCAGATAATAGTTTGACTTCTTGAGTTACTGAAACCCAGACCCTACCGGATAACAGATGATCTCAAAATGCTATGAAACCTGGACCCGACCAGATAATAGCCTAACTCTTCAAATATATGGAAGAACCTAAACTCAATCCGACCAAGGTTTTAACTTTTTTTCCCCAGTAAAGCTACCTCTCTATCCCCAACAAAGGACTGAGAAACCTGGATCCGACCAGATATCATTCCTCATTTCCATCCTTTCAAGAAAGCCATTGTGAAGCCTGGATCCGACCAGATAGCAATCATCCTCAGAGATTCATTGCGAAGCCTGGATCCTACCAGATAGCAATCACCCTCAGAGATTCGTTATGAAATCTGGAAACCGACCAGATAACAACTAAATCCCCAAGCAGTTTATTATGAAGCCTGGACCCGACCAGATAACAATTAAACTTCAAATTTAGAAATCTGCAAAGCCTGGACCCGACTAGATAACAGTTTTTAACCAGTTCATTGTGAAGCCTGGACCCGACCAGATAACAATTAACTTCAAATTCAGAAATCTACAAAGCCTAGACCCGACCAGATAACAGTTTTCGAACGGTATATTGTGAAGCCTGGACCCGACCAAATAACAGTTTTCAAAGAGTTTTCTGTGAAGCCTGGATCCGACCAGATAACATTTAATTCATCCTTTCCTCTGGCAAGTTACTGTGAAGCCTGGATCCGACCAGATGACAGTTAACCTTTGTATCCCCAGCAAGTTGTTGTGAAGCCTGAACTCGACTGGATGACTATTCAATTTCAAGGAATTTTCCGCAAAGCCTAGATCCGACCAGATAACAGTTAATTCATCTCTTCTCCCAGTAAGTTGCCATGAAACTTGGATCCGACCAGATAGCAACCAACTACTTCATCCTCAACAACTATGAAGCCTGGATCCGACCAGATAACAGTTGACATCTGAGCGATATTCCCCAGCAAAAGCATCCCTTTCAACAAAATTTAAAGACATGCATGTTCTTCATTTCCAACAGGAAATCAAGGATTCAACCTCCGAAGATTTCCTCAGCAACAGTCAGGGATTTATTTTCCCGGATGAAAACACACATCTTAAATTCATACATCATAGCATGTACATACCATATGCATTCAGCATGATACCACATCTGGTGAACATCATGCAAGCATCTGCATTTTTCTAACCCCTTTTCTCACAGGTAAAACAGCAAGTCTAGTATGAATCAACAAGAGGTTTATACTAAATACTTCTTCCAGCTTTTACCAACATTCCTCCAAATGGCATCTATAAGCCCATTTCACCACCCATCTTCGAGTGCAAATTTCTGGGCACTCTAGTGTTCAATCATCTTTCACCTTCAAGTCACGAATGGCGGATCTGCCAATCTAACTATTCAGGTTCAAGAAGTTTGAACAGGGCCAGTTGTTGCACCCCAAAATTTTCCCTCTCATTTCCAAGGAATCACCCTGGATCCTCAAGTTTTCTCTCATCCAATTCCAGGCTGTGAATTATCAAACTTTTCTAAGCAGACCATTCACAAGGGCAAAGTGGTCATTTGCATACTAGAAGTCTAACTTTGACTTTTTGGATCAAAATCAAATCTCAAAAATCATATTTCATCAAGACATGTTGGAATATGAAGTTTTCTTCATCAAGAGTTTCAAAAGTCAAATTTTACTTTGGAAGAATCAAATTCTAAAGACTTAGAAATTTTTCCAAGTATTTAAGAAATATGATAATTTCAGAACTTCTGAGCCAGTGTTCATAGTCAGCAAATTCTGGATGTTCTCAAGACAGAGTTTAGTCAGAACTTCTGAGCTAGTGTTCATAAAGGCCCAGTCAGAGTTTGTAGAGGTTAAGTCAAAGAAGGTAACAAAGCGTGTTGTAAGTATACTGGAAGATCTGAAGGATTCCTCAGAACATGCTGAAGTCAGAAGATAAGAGGATCAGAAGATGAGATGCTACGCTAAAGCAGAACTTCTAATCCAGAGTCAAGCAAGGATCCAGAGTTTCACATGGGAACTCATTTAATTCTCACAACCGCCTCTGAGTTTGTATTCAAGGGATTTTCCCCACGTGTACCCCTACATCCTTGGGAAGACAAATTTCTGTGCAAAAGTATACTAGACCCACACGCTGTCTCTACTTTTCATTAATTCACGCTGCCAAATCCAGCTAAGGCGTTGTTGACCATCCAACTTGAATGCATTGAACCCTACTTGTTAAGATTAATTCAAGAGTAAGTCAGCATCTAGCATATGATGTTGGTGCCACTTGACCGCCCCAACTTCAAAACTTTTCCTATAAATAGAATACCATTTGCGCACTGAAAGAGGACCCTTCCCTTTACCAAAAAAAATTGTGAAAGAGACGAAAGAATTGAGAAAGAAGGCTTTGAACCACTGCAAAAATTCCAAGAACCCGGGAAACTATAAACACAAAATAACAAAATCTTAGCATTGATTCCTTATATTCAAGATCCATTTTTCCTCAAGTGTTCATGACTCAAGCCATCCCAAATTCTGTAATCAAACAGTAACACATTCTCCACCAATATCCATTTCAAAAGGATCAAAACTTCACCCCTTAGTTGTCCCAGAAGTTCTAAACTTCCATCCTGATGGGTACGTGAAGAAGCTACTCAGAACATCACCAAAATTCAAGACCAATCTCCAGTTCACAGAATCCTTTCCAGCTGCAAGGTAAGTTTTGCTGACCCTCATCATAACTAATTAAGTATTGTCAGATTTTGCATATACAGCACAATGTAGATATTCTAATCCTGATGATGTATATATTCTAAAAATTCCTGCATTTGCTTGCCTAAGTAAAAGAAATCCCTGTTCAGAGCTTCATAAAGAAAATAGGACTCAGAATTAGAACTAGTAAATACATGTTGCTTCTGATTCATGCTTCTGATATTTCATGAAAATTTTCATAACTGTTATACATGCAACTTCTGTTCTATAAATGACTAAGCTACAAATGTTCTGACTGGCCAGGAGAGAGGCAAAGTTCTGACAGTTGCGTCAGAACTTCTGAAAAACTTATGAATCTTCAGAAGGTCCGGAACTTCTGAACTTCCATATTTTACTAACATGTTTCTGTTTGTGCAGCAAGGCAAAGTCAGAACTTCTAACCTCTTCTATTTTTGTGCTGGTTATGTTTTCTTCTTTTTTTTTAAATTATTTTTGCCATCATATTATATTTTATTTTTAATCAAAAAACACCAAAAATATTTTACATTTGCATGATATATTTTCTTTTAATATAAAAAAGACAAAAATTATTTTCTTAAACAAAAGTCATTTTCTTTTTTAAACAAACAAACATTTCACATTTCCTGTACATTCTTATCTATTTCAATATGGTTGTAATAGTAACCTAGAATTTTAACTTGCAACCCCCATTCATAAAAATGTATCCCCATCCCCTTAAATATTTTAATAGCGTAGGATTTTACATTTTTCTGCACTATTATTGCTTTCAATATATGCTAGTAATTAGAGTATATGACAAGATGTGAAAATTGACAAATAGATCACTCTAATCAAGATAAACTATGCATGCAATCAAACACACTCGCACATTTACACCCTTAGGGTAATTCCACTTGTTGCCTTACAAAAATGGCCATGTTATTCATGCGGGATTTCTTAGCACAAACAAATCGAAAGAAGATCATAGTCCCTCGATGACGCTATCAAAGTTGCCTTTTAAAATGATCTTAGTCCCTAAAAGAAAAGTGCTAAGTCATCTCACAACATTGCTATCATGGTCATACGATGACCCAACGCTCGTTCCTTCACATCCAACGATGGGGCTTCTTATCAAATCAATGGTAAGGTAGCAACATCTAAAGGAGGAGGAAAAGCATATCTAAGACTTTTTGAGTAGGTAGATTACTTTTAGTTACTTGCTCAACTTCAAAACAAATATCCTTGCTATTTTCAAAACCACACAAAACACAATTTTCAAACAAAAATCAAGTGATCTAGCAAGTAACTAAGAGCCCATGGAAAACCATGGATGGAAAGGGTGCTAATACCTTCCCTTTTCATAATCTACCCCCCGAACTCAAAAAAAAAACATCTCTAAAGGTCTTTCCCATTCTTTTTCACCTTTCCTTATTGGATAAAAGAAAAGTCGGTGGCGACTCTTGCTAAACCGCAACATTTGCAAACACAAACGCAAAACCTCAAGTCAGTTCTCCCACCATATCACAGTAGACATAGGGAAATAGCAGATTTGGAACCCAACAAGATCATTTCCACATAGCTATATGTTTTGTTTTCACTTTGTACTCTTTTCATTTCACGAAAATTTTCTCCTACAAGGATTTATGTCTCTTTGTACAAAATCGCCTGTTTATAGGAAAATTATCAATACAAATACACCTTAAGTTCAAGCTTTTGGTTCTTTCTGTTTTATTTGCAGAAACGTCCAATGACTAAAATTGAATGAACATATGCATATAAACACGATTAACTATTAACAAATATATGCATAAGAATAGGAATAAGCATTTACTCATGACTCTAGGAATTGGGATAACGTTCAAGCTGTCCACAAATCCCCACAGAGCCACTTCTATGAGATTATCCCCACAGAGTAATATTCATAAATTCATCTCCAATACATTCCCCATAATTTCCCTGGCAAATCACTCTAGCAGATAAAAGAATATGATATATCCCCAACAATATCACCAACCTACAGAGTTCCAATCAATACAATTTATGGAAATTATCTTCTGTAGCTGAGTTTATTTCTCTAAAACTGTAAAACCCCTGCAGATTTATTCTCTCTAGCAAAATTCAATTTCCCCAGGAGACTTTGTTTCCTCTGTAGAATATTTCTCTCTCAACAGGGTTTATTTCCCCAACAGAGTTTATTTCTCCAAACAGATTACAATCTCCCCAGCTTGAACTTATTCCTCATATGGTTACGAATCACTAGCAAATTCCTCTCCACATTTAAAACACCACTATCCCTAGAGAGTTGCTACGACACCTGGAACCGAATTAGATATCAATCAACTTTATATTCCCAAACGAGTCAGAAGGTTATCCATCTCTTTTATCCCAGTCAGGGTATATAAGAATTAAATTACCCAGAAAAGTCGGAAGGTTATCTATCTCACTTATCCCCAGTCAGGCTATATAAGAATTAAACTCCCCAGTAGAGCGTTGAGTGACTAATATTCTTGAACTCTTCTCCCTAAACATAAGTCAATATTCCCCAGCGGAGTTTCCTCAAACATCAAACAAGAATACCCAGCAGAAGCATTCTATACAAGGTTGAAAATTACACATGTTATTCATCCCCGGTGCCAGTCAGGGATTCATTTTCCCCGACAGGATATAATACGGAGTTGTTGATACACTTCCAACAAATTACACATTCATACATCATTTACCAATATCATAGCATGTTCATACGAAACGCATATAGCACAGTCTCATTTATTTTGAGAACATCATTATATAATGCATTTCAGACATCATGACATTGCATACAGCTAACTTTTTACCTTTTTAAGAAATATCAATCAATAGACGAATATCATCAACAATTCTCAAATAGGTCAAAGATTAATTCCTGAAAGAAGACGGGGCAACTATCTATGTGACCAGGTTAGAGATAAATCTCTGAAACAAGATGGGGCAACTATCTCTACATCCAACAAAAAACAGGTTCCAAATTAACTCCCGAAACAAAACGGGGAAACTATCTATACAACTGAGCAAAGATTAACTCTCGAAACAGGACGGGGAAACTATATTTCTTTCTTTATAATCAAATGAAGATCAATTCCCAAAACAAGACGGGGCGACTATCTTTATCACCAAGTGGTATGAACTCCCGAAACAGGAGGAGTTTACCAACAAAAATAGATTGTATATTAATTCCCGAAACAAGACGGGGCGACTATCTACATGACGAACACTGCCTTCAGGGACATCTTCTTGCTCATATTAAATCGACCATAGATTTATTCTGATACTTCTTCCAGTAGAATTTTTTTGTCTCATATTAAATCGACCATAAATTTGTTCTGATACTTCTCCCAGTTAAAGACAGATGCATACATCTTCTGGCTCAAATTAAATCAGGCATAAATTTATTCTGATATTTCTTCCAGTAGACTTTTTTCTGGCTCATATTAAATCATCCATAGATTTATTCTGATACTTCTCCCAGTTAAAGGAAGGCATAGACCTCTTCTGGCTCAATTTAAATCAAGCATAGATTTATTATGATACTTCTTTTAGTTGAAGTCAAGCGTAGACTTGGTCTAAATTCTATCCACGGTTAATTTGGATGGAATCTATAAGCCCATCTCCAAAAAATATCCATCACCTCTCTAAATGTCATCCTTAAGCCTGTTCCCAGTATAATTAGCCAACAGCGTTACTTCGTGCACATGCGAGTGCAAATTTCTGGGCACTTATATGTTCAACCATCTTACACCTTCAAGTCACGAATGGAGGATATGACAATATAACTCATAAGGTTTAAGAAGATTGAACAGGGGCAGCTGTTGTACCCTAAAATTTTCCCTCCCATTTTCTCCAAGACATTCTTCTAAATATTCTTAAAATACTCAAGGGTTCTCAAGAGTTGATCATATAGGCTCACCTCTTAAGCATTGGCCTATAACTAAGGTTTTGGTTTTCTCAAGGGAAATTGGACTTCTAATGCCTCAAATTACTTTCATGGTTCATCATAGGTCCTCAACAATGCTCATGTCAAGTTTCAAGCCTTGAATCACAAATTTTCCCAGTCAATTGCTCAGATGACTGAAAATCAACTGTATTGGATAAAAAGTTAATTGTTGTAAAAAATGTAGTCAAAACTTCAAGATTTTTTGTCAACATAAATATTTTGAGGTGATATTCATCATTTTATCAAGGGTTGTCTATGATTCCTCAAGGAAATCCCTCAAATCATCAATGGTCAAAAATTGTCAAAATTGGGGTTTTGACTAAAGATGACTGATCATTGACTTTTGGCCTAGTGCATAACCTAGTGGATTAAAGCATGATCTCATGGATTCAAATACAACATCTTAACCTAATTACATGGCTCAAGACATTTCAAAGATGCAAGTGATTGATAGGTGAAATTTTGAATCAATTGATGAAAAGTCAACAGTCACTCAAAAGTCAAACTTTGACTTTTTGGTCAACATTGGAATTCAAAAGTCAAGAATCATCAAGATATTCAAAACTATCAAAATTGCTCATCAAGAAATCAAAAAGTAATCAAAAGTCAAATTTGGAAAATTTTCTATGACTTAGAAAAATTCTAAATGTTTTTGCTCTTAACAAAAACCCTAACTTCACAAGCAAGTTTCCTCAAGATGCAAGCTGATTCAAAGAAAACTTTCAACATGAAAGTTGTGGGGATCTATGAATTCTACAACTTTTTAAATGAGGGTTAATTTCCAAAAATTTATTGGATTAAGATATATAATCTCATGAATTTAGGATGTTTTATATCCAACACTTAGAAAATGTTTTATAATTTTTGATCAGTTTTTTGTCCTAACTCCTTGGTAAATTTTCACCAAGATCCTAATTGATTTAGCCAAAAATCATAACATGAAAGTTGTAGACAATGTTTCAATCTTTCCAAAGTGTCAAAGAACAAAATTTTATCATGCTTGAGCTAGGAGATTCGAATAGATGAAGTTGGGCATCCATTCTTGAATTATAGACCATTTTGTGACAAGTTCATAACCCAATCTTCAAGCCATGCTGCATAATCCCACTTTCCAGGCCTCTAACCTCCAAATCTATCCATAATCATAAGATTACACAATCTTTTGAGCTATGGTCCAAGTCATTAAAGCTTTGTCCAATCCATTTTGCCATTAAGGGAAGAAAGTTCACACTTCCATTCGTGTAAAGTCACTTTATACACAAAGTCAACTTCTTGAGCCTATAAATTGTTTGTTCTAATCAAACTCAACCTAAGAAACTCATAGGAACATGTTTAAAATGTCTAACCACTCTATGATACAAGGTATAAGGCATTGGAACCGTGATCTTCAAGTTTGCATCATAACTAAGCAACCAAGCCATTACTTGTTATCTTGAAAACCTGGTTACTTCAGCTCCTCAAACCCTTTGCATGAAGAGACAAGCCCTCTAACCCTCTCAAACTCTCTCAAACTCATAATTTCTCAAAAAAATCCATTTGTTGCAACTTCTGACCTTGAACACCAAACACTCAATCCACTCGTGCTTTTTCACTCTAAATCATTTACAAAGTTTCTATAACTCATATAGAACTTATCCAAAGACTTGTTTCATCACTGTAACAACATCTTCATCATCTTCCGAATTCAAAAACAAAACTCTGCAACTTGACTTGTCCAGAAGAATTGAGGAACTCTCAATCCAAGGTAAGCATTGCAAAAGCTTCCTGTGAGTTCAGTGAAGCTATCTAGATCATCCTAACACCTCCATAAATGTTGTAACTTCAAACTCGATTATCACTTTTGAGGTAAGTTTTCTAAACTTTGAAATCTTTGTAAAATCATCATTTGCATTTATTTTCTAAAGGAAAAATGTAGATATCAATGCCCTGAAGCTAACAATGTCCTTAGTTTTCATTTATATTGATTGTGTGATGAGAATTTTGGATTTGAAAATTTTCTAAAACATTAGGGTTCAGTTTGGTACCAACAGAAATTCACTTTAATCTTTGAGTTTAAGCTTAAGTTAATTGCATTGTTGAATTTGTGGTGAAATTTGGAACAACTTTGATGTTTACATTTTTCAAAATGGTTAGAAAATGGAAGAGTTTGAAAAATAAAAAATGTAGGTGTTGTTGTTCTGGCGCGAGGAAGAATGTGAAGTCATATTCAAATTTCTGGGATTGAGTTTATAATATATTTAGTGGTGGTTGTTTCATAACCGGATGAAACAGCCACCCCAGTGGCAAGCGTCTGTGTGTGTAGAATGTTAATGTGCCAGGGCAGAGGTTCGATCCCTACCTCTGGAATTTTATTTTTCAATTTTTTCTTTTTTAATCAGGTGAAAGTAACTCTAGCGCGCAATGATACACTCTCAACCATTAGATCATCATATAATCATATCCAACACACTACATGTGTGTCCTCATGATGAACCATCAAGGACTATAACCACTGGATCAAACAGGCGCTGGGCTTGTCAATCTTGGGCCTGGAATTTTTTATTTCTCTTCACCCCCCCTAATTTCTTTTACACTCAGGCCCATCTAAATTCCTATTTTTTTTTTTTAATTAGCTATTTTTCTTTTCTTTAAACAATTTTATTTTAAAATCAGGAAATCATAAAAATGACTAAAAAAAATTAGATTTACGTTTTTTTATTAATTATTTAATTTTTTGACAAAATAAAAATTAATTTATTTAATCACTTTGATTTTATTTAAGTAGAATTAGGTTTTATACTTCAAATATCTTTTCTAAATAAAACACCAAAAATATTTTCTAAATACTTAGATTTCTATAGGTTTTAATTAATTAATTTAATTTTCGTAAATAAAAATAAATTAATTACACCTTATTTTATTTTGTATAATTAAATTGTAAATAAAATTAGAATTAGGTCAAAAAAATTCTATCTCACGTTGCAAATATTTTCCAAACAAAGAAACAACAAAATATTTTATTAAAATACTTAGAACCTTTTTAGGGTTTTTACATCTTTCCCCTTCTCACCATCATCACGCACCTTATTTTTCGTATTAATATTTCCCAATATTATAAATGCTCAAGGCTTGTAATAGACAAATTAGGGTTTATTGTTTTCTCCCCCATTCATAGACTTGTAACCCCCGTCCCCAAAGCGTTGTAATAGCTTAGGATATTTAATTTCTACAATTTACAGTTTTCCTTATTACTATTAGTAATTAGTGTTTGTATGACAAGATTAAAATCAATCATTAGAAAACCTAATATCAAAGACAAATACTTGAAATCAAAACATTTTGCACACATGCACCTCTAGGGTTAACCTCGCTTGTTGCCTCGGATATAAACAGTATTGTCCCTCGAACGTGAGATGCTTTAGCCAAGACCCTCAATTAAAATATCATAGTCCCTCGATGACCCTTCGATGTTGCCTTCGGTAAATGATCTCAGTCCCTTACGACAATTGCTAAAGTATGTTACTAGTTGCCTTCTATGATTGTACGATGACCCACGCCTCTCCCTCACATCCAATGATAGGGTTTCCTATTAACCAATAGTAGGATAACACTATCTAAAGGAGGATTAAAAGAACAAATACCATTGAGTAGGTAGATCACTCATAATCTCTTGCTCACAAACTAAAACAATCTTCACACCTCACATTTTCAAAATAACTTCTTTCAAAATGCTTTATAAGTATTCTTGAGGACTGATACAAGGGTTATTATAAAGCAAACTGCCTTACATTGGCATTTTCAAATCATCTTTCCATAATAAACACTTTCATCCAATAAATATTTTCAAAACAAACATTTTGTATACATTCTCAACGATACGAGAATTATTACAATTTTCCCACACTTTGGAATTTTCAAAATATTTTCAAACATACACAAATACAAAAAATTTCAAAAATAAGCTAGAAATTAAGATCTCGTAGATAACTACGGATGAAAAGGGTTCTAACACCTTCCCTTTTCATAACCTACCCCCCGAACTCAAGAAAATTCTCAAAGGTCTTTCCTGTTCTTTTCACCCTTTCCTTTATTGGATAAAAGAAAAGTCGGTGGTGACTCTTGTTATCCACAACATTTGTGATAAATAGAAAACCCAAGTCGGTTCTCCCACCGTATTACACCATGGAATTACCTAACACAGTCAGATACATAATCAATGGTCTTCCTTCAACGGGATGAAGCAAGATAGGAGGTTCGAGAAGATATTCTTTGAAGTTATCAAAAGCCTTATGACAACCATTTGTCCATACACAACCTTGATATTTCTTTTGAAGCTTGAAGATCGATTTACAAGTTGCGGTCATATGGGAAATAAACATGGAGATGTAATTTAGACGTCCAAGAAAACCCCTGACTTGCTTTTCAGTACTTGGTGTAGGAATCTCTTGAATTTCCCTAACTTTATTAGGATCAACCTCAATACCTTTCTGGCTAACAATGAAGCCTAACAACTTTCTAGAATAGACACTAAAAGTACACTTATTTGCATTCAAGCAGAGACAATACTTCCTCAAACGCTGAAACAATTTTAACAAGTCTTCAAAATGACCTTCCTCAGTCTGAGATTTAGAAATCATATCATTAATATATACCTTGATTTCTTTATGCATCAGATCATGGAATAGGGTTGTAATAGCCTTCTAATATGTTGCACCAGCATTCTTCAACCCGAAGGGCATCACTCTGTAATAGAATGTCCCATAGGGTGTGATAAACATTAATTTTTCCATGTTCTAAGGAGACATATTAATTTGATCATATCCAGAAAATCAGTCCATGAAGGAGAAAACTTTGAATCTTGTTGTGTTATCTACCAACATATCAATATGTGGCAGAGGGAAATTATCTTTCGGACTAGCCTTATTCGGGTCTCTATAATCAATGCACATGTGAACTTTTCCATTTTTATTTAAAAATGGAACAATGTTGGTATTCCATTGAGGATACACTGACGTCACAAGAAAATGTGAAATCAAGCTTTCCAAGTGTTTTGATGAAGACAAGCTAGCATGCAAAAATGAATGGATCAAGATAGAAGATTTATCTCAAGCAAAGATTCATTGATCAAGATCAACTTTTCAAGACTTATAGCTTAAGGTATATGAAAATTTTGATCTTATGCTCTTAGTGCTCAAAACTATTTTTAATCATACATTTAATTTATTAAAATAATATTTTGAATATATACTATGTATGATTAAAAAAGGATGTTTTAAATTGCTTAAAAATCTTTGAAAATAATGTTTTTTAAATTTTTGTACACAAGCAATCGATTGTCATCAAACGACAATCGGTTGTATCCAAAAAACTTTTGATTCTGTTTGACATACAATCAGTTGTCATCTAGCAGCAATCGATTGTCATGTGTTTTATTTTCAAATTTTTTGAATGTTGGCTTTAGAGCAACTGATTGCTCCTCAATGACAATCGGTTGTCATAGTTATATTTTCCAATTTTTTTAAACATTGTTGTGCTGCAATCGATTGTTGCTTTAGTGCAACCGGTTGTTGTACTTCATATTTTTAAAAATTTTATTTTTCCAGCAACTTTTAGTAACACCTTTTCATGGCAATCTTTGTATCTTTTCATATACATTGTTTTAGTAAAAATGGTTTAAACATTGCTATGTTTCATTGAAGAGGTATTACTACACTATAAATTATTTTCATTTAGAATTTTGAAAATCAATCAAAAAATCAATCAAAGAAAATCATTACAACAATCACTAACAACTTTCTATTCTTTTGATCATACTCTTTATACTCAAGATTTTTGTTCATCATTTTCATATGCATACTGAAAATTGTTCTTGAGCACTTAGAAGAGTATTCCATCTTAAATTTCATATTGATTAGAAAATATCAATCAAGTGATTGAAATTGCTCTTTCATCATTCAAACTATTATACAAATCAAACAAACTATTGTATACTTGTTTTCAGGATTGTTGGAAACAAGAAAGACACTCAGGGAGGATTGTTCTCTTTGTGGTCTTAGTGAAAATCCAAGAGGATTGTTCTTGGTCAAAGAGGATTGTTCTTGGCTTGTTAGGTAGTCTTTGTACAAATTACCAACTATAAGGAAATATCTTTCATGTTGAAAGGGGACTGGAGTACTCTCGGACTGTGAGGGGAACCAGGATACATCTTTGTGTTCTTTACTTTCCGCATTTACTGCTTTCATCACTTATCAGAAAAAGAAAGAAAAGTAACTCGTGCAAAAATATTCATACAATTCATAAAAAGTTTTAAAGAACCTAATTCGCCCCCCCCCCCCTCTTAGGCGCATCTGAACTTACAATTGGCATCAGAGCAGGTTATAGGTAACCTGTTCCTACTAGATCCAGAATGGCTTCCGCAAACAACAATTTTGTGTTCAGAGACGGTGGCAGTAGCAACAAGCCTCCTCTATTCTGTGGTGAATATTTTGATTTCTTGAAGATCCGTATGAAGGCTCATCTAGAAGAACAAGGAGAAGAAATATGGGATGCTGTCCAAAATGGTCCTTTTGTTCCGGTAACTGTAGTAAACGGTGTTGGTTCATCAAAGCCTAAAACTGCATGGGATGATGATGATAAGAAAAAGGTCTTGTATGACAAAAAGGCAATAAACCTCCTTCAAAGCGCACTTAGTATGGATGAATTCTTCCGTGTCTCAGCATGCACAACGGCAAAAGAAATTTGGGATACACTGGTTGAAACACATGAAAGAACAACTGAAGTAAAGAGATCAAGACTTAATACGTTAAGTCAAGAATATGAATTATTCTGCATGCAACCCGGAGAATCCATTCTTGATTTACAAAAGAGATTTGTGCATCTAACAAATCATCTAAGGGCACTTGGCAAAACATTGACTAATGATGAATTAATCCTAAAAGTGCTCAGATCCTTGACTAGAGAATGGCAACCAAAAGTAACGGTAATCTCAGAAAATAAGAGTCTCGCTACTATGACATCCGCAACTTTGTTTGGGAAACTTCAAGAATACGAGACAAAACTTGGTAGATTGGAAAAGCGTGAAAATCAAGAAAAGAAGTCTAAGAACATTGCCTTGAAGATTGACTCCAAGGAAGACAAAAAGAAAGATAATCCTGATGAAAATGAAAACTTCATGCTTCTCGTTAGAAGACTTGGAAAATTCTTTGGTAAAAATGACAAAGCCTTCTCGCACTCAAAGAAGAATAAACAATTCAAGAAGAAGGAAGGATCCTCATCAATACAAGAAGTTACTTATTATGAATGTGGTAAACAAGGTCACATCAAACCGGACTGTCCAAAACTTTCAAAGAAAAGTGGCTACAAAGGCAAGAAGGAATCAAAAGATAAGAAAGCATATGTTGAATGGGAAGATGTTGAACTAAGTTCGTCATCCGACTCCGATAGCGACGAAAGTGCCAATCTTGCATTAATGGCATCACACTACTCTGAAAGCGAAGATGATGAGGTTAGTAATGTATTCTCTCTTTTTGATAGTGATGCACAAGGTGTTATAAATGAACTGTTAAATGAATGCAAAATTTTGTACAAAACTATCTAATCACAAAAGAAACAAATTTCATCGTTGGAAGAAAAATGTGGATCTATTGAAAAATATCTCAAAGATGAAAAGCAAAAAGTTAGTGATGAAAAACAGAATTTTGTATGCACAAAGTGTGAATCTCTCTCTTTCCAAATTGTACAATTGAAAAGGGTTATTGAAAGGTATGAAAAAGGGCAAATTGGATTGGAAGGTGTTTTTAGCCAACAAAGATACTCAAATGACAAAAGTGGTCTTGGATACTCAAAATTTTCAAAACCAAGTACCAACAAAACCATCTTTGTCAAGGCTAGCGACCAACCAACCAAAGAGAAAGAAATCACTCCCAAAGTAGTTCATCACTATCCTAAAAATAAAATACCCTCTAAAAATAAATCTTATCCTTCTAGATATAGAAGTAAATTTGAACCTACTTGTTTTTATTGTGGTATTCGAGGACACACACCTAATGCGTGTTATGTTAGAAACTTTGGCATGGAAAATGGGCATTATGTGTGGGTTAAGAAAGGAACTAATTATGAAGGACCCAAAGCAACTTGGGTACCTAACAAAACCTAATCTTTTTTTGTAGGTAAGCTTGACGACCACTTCAAATCTATGGTATCTCGATAGTGGTTGTTCCAAGCATATGACGGGAGATATCGACAAATTTTCACATCTAACGCTTAAGGCCAAGGGTTATGTGACGTATGGAGATAACAAGAAAGGAAATATTCTTGGCATAGGAAAAGTTGGTGGTCCACCTTTCACATCGATTGAAGATGTTCTTTATGTCGAAGGACTAAAGCACAATCTTCTAAGCATTAGCCAACTATGTGACAAAGGCTTCAAGATCAAGTTCACTAAAGATGAATGTTTGATAGAAGATGAAGTCACACATGAGGCTAAACTTAAAGGTAAAAGAGTAAATAATATTTTTATGATTTCCCTTAGTGATTTGTCTTTGAAGGTTAAGTGTCTCATGGCAAACAACAACGACTCATGGCTATGGCACAAAAGAATCGCTCATATTCATATGGAGCATTTAAACAAATTGATTAAGCATGACCTTGTTGTTGGACTGCCTAAGATAAAGTTCATCAAAGATAGACTTTGAGATGCATGTCAAAAGGGAAAGCAAACAAAATAAACTTTCAAATCCAAGAATGTGGTATCCACTACTAGGCCACTACTACTGCTTCATATGGACTTGTTTGGCCCTTCTAGAACAAGAAGCTTCAGAGGTAATGTATACGCTCTAGTTATTGTTGATGACTTTTCTAGATATACTTGGACACTCTTTTTAGTGCAGAAAAATGATGCATTTAAGGCGTTCAAGAAATATGCAAAGCAAATTCAAAATGAGAAGTCACTATCTATTGCCTCCATAAGAAGCGACCATGGTGGAGAATTCCAGAATTCCTCCTTTGAAGATTTATGTGAAGAACATGGAATATCACATGATTTCTCAGCACCAATGACTCCTCAACAGAATGGAGTTGTAGAAAGGAAGAATAGGTCTCTTATTGAACTTGCAAGGAAAATGCTTAGTGATTCAAACCTACCAAAATATTTTTGGGCGGATGCTGTAAGCACGACATGCTTTGTAAGAAATAGAGTTAATATTCAACCTATCTTGAAGAAGACTCCGTATGAACTCTTTCGAGGAAGGAAACCAAATATTTCATTCTTTCATGTCTTTGGCTGCAAATGTTTTGTCCTTAACAACGACAAAGACAACCTTGGTAAGTTTGATGAAAAATCAGATGAAGGTATTTTTCTTGGATACTCCTTATCTAGTAAAGCTTATCGTATTTACAATAAAAGAACTTTAACTATTGAGGAATCTATGCATGTATCATTTGATGAATCTAACCCCTCCGAGGAGGATACTATTGTTTTAAATAATTATGATGAGATTTTAGATATTCCTCAAGAAGATGGCTCCAAGACCAACAATGAGAATCAATTGGAACAACAAGAAAAACAAATTCCGGATGAATCAAATGTCAATGATCTACCTAAGGAATGGAGAACCCATAGAGATCACCCTATTGATAAAAACATCGGTCACATCAGTCAAGGCGTTTCAACAAGATTGAACCTCAAAGATGCTTGCTTGAACATGGCATTCGTTTCTCAAATCGAACCTTCCAAAGTCGACGATGCATTAGGAGACGACCAATGGATGATTGCTATGTAAGAAGAATTAAATCAGTTCGATGGAAATCAAGTTTGGGAACTTGTTCCTAGACCAAGTGACAAACACATCATAGGTACCAGATGGGTGTTCAAAAACAAACTTGATGAGAACGGTATAATTGTCCGAAACAAAGCAAGATTGGTAGCCCAAGGATACAACCAAGAAGAGGGAATTGACTTTGAAGAAACTTTCGCTCTGGTTGCAAGGTTAGAAGCTATCCGTGTTTTACTTGCTTACGCTTGTTCATTGAATTTTCAGCTTTACTAAATAGACGTCAAAAGCACATTCTTAAATGGCTACATCAATGAAGAAGTCTATGTCAAACAACCCCCGGGCTTTGAAGACTTCAAGAATCCTTCACATGTATCTAAGTTGAGAAAAGCTCTTTATGGCTTAAAACAAGCACCTAGAGCATGGTATGACAGACCCAGTACATTCTTATGCGAAAAAGGTTTCGAGAAAGGTAAAGTGGATAAGACCTTATTCATAAATAAGATCAAAGGTAACACTTTATTAGTACAAGTCTATGTCGATGATATTATATTTGGTTCAACTAACCAAGATTTGTGTGAAGAATTCTCGTTGATGATGCAAGGAGAATTTGAGATGTCTATGATGGGCAAGATGAACTATTTCCTTGGATTGCAAATTAAGCAACTGAAAGATGGTATCTTCATCAATCAATCAAAATATTGCAAGGATCTTTTGAAAAAGTTTGATATGGATAATTGCAAATCAATGCACACGCCAATGGGCTCCGGTAGTTATGTTGATCAAGATGAATTCGGTATTTCCATTGATATTACTAAATATCGAGGCATGATTTGCTCACTGTTATACTTGACGGAAAGTCCTAACATTATGTTCAGTGTATGTATGTGTGCATGATTTCAAGCAAACCCGAAGGAATCTCACCTCATGGCGGTAAAAATAATCATGAAATATCTCAAAGGAACAACCAATGTCGGCCTATGGTACCCAAAAGGTAATATATGCAATTTAATTGGTTATTCTGACGCTGATTATGCAGGATGTAAAATAGATAGAAAAAGCACAAGTGGCACCTGTCACATTTTGGGAAATGCATTAGTCTCTTGGGCATGCAAGAAACAAGCTTGTGTGGCTCTTAGTACGGCCTAGGCGGAATACATTGCAGCGGGTAGTTGTTGTGCGCAAATTCTATGGCTCAAGCAACAACTCCATGACTACGGATTCGACCTTGGATGCATTCCACTCTGATGCGACAACACAAGTGCAATCAACATTATAAAAAATCCTGTGATGCATTCTAGAACAAAGCATATCGACATTCAACATCACTTTCTTCGTGATCATGTACTTCAAGGAGATGTCGAAGTCACCTTTGTGGATACGCATAATCAACTAGCAGATATTTTCACTAAACTGTTGGCAAGAGAACCGTTTTTCAAGATCCGAAGAGAGCTAGGTACCTTGGACAAAAATGAAATCATCTAATTAAGGCTTTATTGTTTTGACTAAATCATTAAATGCCTTACCTAACCATTGAATGCCTATCTATCTATAAAAGCTCAACCAAAACCAAAACTTCATATATCCTCTTTTGTCTCAAGAAACCTACAAACACCAAATACCCTTTTCCCCTTCCAATTCTCTCATCCCTCACCATGTCAACATCAAAGAAAGGCAAGGGAAAAGCTTCTTCCTCATCTCAAGGTGATGATCTCTCAAAACTCATTCCATCAAGAAGCCAAAGGTAAATATTTGTGTCTCACTTTCAGAAGATGACGGTTCTTCTACCAAGGTTCGGTAATCTTGACAACTTTTATTCCGAATGCTTTAGTTTTCCAGCATTATTTAGATCTCAAGGGATGTACAAGTTGATTGGTGTTAATGGACCCATTTACCCCCACTTTGGTTAGAATTTTCTATAGAAATCTAACCATTAGTAGAGGATGCATGATTTCAAATGTCAAAGGGGTTCCTATAGAACTCACAGTGCAGAATTTTGGTGAAGCTTTGGGTATTCCAAATGATGGTGCTTGCATTAAACTTCTCTCAAATGCAACTCTGCCTGGCTACAACAAAAGAGACTTCTACTATGGAATTGCAAGAATTCCCGAGCGTGATTTTATTCAGAAAAGGCAAAGACTTATTGGTGGAACTCCAAAGAGGAACTCTTGGTCTGCAGGAATTCTCACTATTGATGATCATTTGATCCACTACTTTTTGGCGTATGTGGTTATGCCAAAGTTCTCAAATATTTCCAATGTCAATGATTGTGAGATGCATATTCTGTATACGATGAAGAATGGGATTCAAATCAACTGGTCTTATGTGATTCTACATCATATGGCACTACATAATGAAAATGCTTCTGCTTTGCCCTATGGCTTCTGGCTTACCCTTGTTTTTGAGAAGTTCAATGTTCCCTTGTCTGGTGAACACATGGTGCCTATGACTAACCCCAAACATGAAATCACTCCGAAGAAAGTATGTAATACCAAAACCAGCGTCAAATTTGATCCGATTAATAAAACCATCACATACATTCATACTCCTCCACAAAACCAACCTCCACAAGAACAACCACTTCAAAACCAACCTCCACAACCAATGGAAAACTCTTACAATCAAGTTTTTGACTATCTTCAATACATGAACAACAACATGAACAATCAATTTGCTCATCTCTATGCCCATACCAATGTCCCTCCTTATGAAGCTCAACCTTATCATTACCCTTTCATTCAACCTCAAACCAATGAAGGCGATGACGGTGAAGGTCAAGATGATGAAGACTTTGTTGAAGGCATGGATGATTAGTTTTTAAGTTCTTATGTTTTTAGTACTTTATGTTCTTATGTTTTATGTCGTTTTTCTAGTTTCGTTTAAGACACTTCGTGTATTGTGATCCTTTTCGTTTTGTGCACTTTGTTTTTATTATATCTATGTATGCAACTTTATTTATGCTATGTTGTTTCTATGTGCAAAATTTTTATGCTCTTCTTTCCCATTCCTTTTTGCTAATGACAAAGGGGGAGAAGACTTTGTAGTTTCTTTTGTGTTTCTCTAACCCAAATTGCAGCAAGCAAGCAATCTTCAAAACTCTCATGCAATAGATCAAGGGGGAGTCTTTGACTTAGGGGGAGTTTTTAAACAACTTGATTAGAGAAAACCAAGATGCACTTCAAACTTCAAGCAATGGTTGTCATCATCAAAAAGGGGGAGACTGTGAAATCAAGCTTTCCAAGTGTTTTGATGAAGACAAGCTAGCATGCAAAAATGAATGGATCAAGATAGAAGATTTATCTCAAGCAAAGATTCATTGATCAAGATCAACTTTTCAAGAATTATGGCTTAAGGTATATGAAAATTTTGATCTTATGCTCTTAGTGCTCAAAACTATTTTTAATCATGCATTTAATTTATTAAAATAATATTTTGAGTATATACTATGTATGATTAAAGAAGGATGTTTTAAATTGCTTAAAAATCTTTGAAAATAATGTTTTTTAAATTTTTGTACACAAGCAATCGATTGTCATCAAACGACAATCGGTTGCATCCAAAAAACTTTTGATTCTGTTTGACATACAATCGGTTGTCATCTAGCAGCAATCGATTGTCATGTGTTTTATTTTCAAATTTTTTGAATGTTGGCTTTAGAGCAATCGATTGCTCCTCAATGACAATCGGTTGTCATAGTTATATTTTCCAATTTTTTTAAACGTTGTTGTGCTGCAATCGATTGTTGCTTTAGTGCAACCGGTTGTTGTACTTCATATTTTGAAATTTTTTATTTTTCCAGCAACTTTTAGTAACACCTTTTTATGGCAATCTTTGTATCTTTTCATATACATTGTTTTAGTAAAAATGGTTAAACATTGCTATGTTTCATTGAAGAGGTATTACTACACTATAAATTATTTTCATTTATAATTTTAAAAATCAATCAAAAAACCAATCAAAGAAAATCATTACAACAATCACTAACAAATTTCTATTCTTTTGATCATACTCTTTGTACTCAAGATTTTTGTTCATCATTTTCATATGCATACTGAAAATTGTTCTTGAGCACTTAGAAGAGTATTCCATCTTAAATTTCATATTGATTATAAAAGATCAATCAAGTGATTGACATTGCTCTTTCATCATTCAAACTATTATACAAATCAAATAAACTATTGTATACTTGTTTTCAGGATTGTTGGAAACAAGAAAGACACTTAGGGAGGATTGTTCTCTTTGTGGTCTTAGTGAAAATCCAAGAGGATTGTTCTTGGTCCAAGAGGATTGTTCTTGGCTTGTTAGGTAGTCTTTGTAGAAATTACCAACTATAAGGAAATCTCTTTCATGTTGAAAGGGGACTGGAGTACTCTCGGACTGTAAGGGGAACCAGGATACATCTCTGTGTTCTTTACTTTCTGTATTTACTGCTTTCATCACTTATCAGAAAAAGAAAGAAAAGAAACTCATGCAAAAATATTCATATAATTCAGAAAAAGTTTTAAAGAACCTAATTCACCCCCCCCCCCTCTTAGGCGCATCTGAACTTACATAAAACCGGTATCAATTTTTTTCAATACCTCCTCTTTAATCTTAACTTCCATGTCAGGATAAGTCCTTCTTAATTTATGCTAGATAAGGGAACATTATGGCTTCAACTGCAAGCGATGCTCCATAATATCGGTATCTAACTCGGGTATGTCTTGATAGGACCAAGAAAATATATCCATATACTCCTTTAGTAAATCAATCAACCTGCTCTTCACATCGGGATGAAGCAGTGCCCCAATCTTGACTTCCTTCAAATCCTTTTCAGAACCAAGTTAATCGTCTTCACTGTCTCTTTTTATGGATGAATCGTATTCTGCTCGTGCTCAAGAAACCGAGAAATCTCTTTTGAGATTTCAGCAAACTCTTCTTCTTCAGCCACATACACTGGATATTCAAAGTTGGGAGAGGTCGCAGGGTCATTATTTTCAATGGGTTTTTTAATTAATCTGCACATATAAATATGCTTGATTTTAGAAACTGATAAATGCAACAAGTGATTATGTATATTTATTTATTATTGTTATTTATTTTGAAAGCTTTTTTCTTATTACCATTTTCCAAGAAAAAGAAGAAAATAAAAACACAATTAGATAATAAAACAACTTTTATTAATGATTTTAAAATTCAAAACAAAATGCAGACCCATACAATATCTCTTTCACCTTGGGTAGAGTGAAAGGATTTTGAAAGACAAGAAAATACAAATTACTTCGATATGTGAATGGAGTTGGGAACACCAAAAGTGATCCAATTTTGAACTCTCACTTCATGCGTCACAAAGTTTGGCATTTCCTTCTCTGGATTATCTTCAATAATAGCGTCGACCTCTGGAGGAGTCGGATGGATGTAACCCTCATTGTGCAAGATGTATTTATGCAAAGAGAAAGTAGACTTTGGCTTAAACACTTCATTCTTAATCTTCTGATGAGAAAAACCTAGACCGGTCCTGTTCTAGTTTCTGTGTATATCAATAAACTGCCCCTACACACTGCTAGAACCTTTCTGAACCACCTATTGTGCATCCTTGAATGAGGCAGTATAATCTTCACTCTTCTTTATGTTATCAATAGACAAATATTGGAACCGAGTTCCAACAGCAGCTTCATTAACTTCTACAACATTAAAAGAAGCCAAATGGGATACCAACAAAGCATGTTCACCATTCATAATCACCACATTTCCTTCTCGGATAAATTTCAATTTTTGATGTAAGGTGGATGTAACAGCTCTCGCCTCATGAATCTAGGTCCAACCCAATAAAGAGCTATAGGCTGGGAAGATATCCATGATCTGAAAGGTGATCAGAAACATATGTGGTCCTATCCATATTGGCAAGTCCACTTCTCCAATGGTATATTTCTTCGAACCATCGAAAGCTTTAACCACAATAGCACTGTAGCGTATAGAAGTTCCTTGATAAGCGAGCTTCGAAAGAGTAATCTTTGGTATCACACTCATGGAAGATCCATTATCTATCAACACATTAGACAAGGCATCATTTTTGGAGTTCAGAGATATATGCAATGCCATATTGTGATCCCTTCCCTCATCAGGCAGTTCTTCATCACAAAAGCTAAGATTATTGTAAGCCATAATATTTCCTAATACACTAATAAATTTCTTAACCAATACATCATATTCAATGAAATCTTGGTCCAAGACCCTCATCAGAGATTCCTAATGAGGTGCAAAAATAATCAACAAAGCCAGAATGGAAATTTTAGATGGAGTTTGTAGCAATTGATCAACAATTTATAGTCACTCATATTTATTAAATTCATAAGATTATAAACATATTTTTCTAGAGTAGTGCCACTAGTGTGCCCTTCTACCCTCTTAGATTCAGTACTAGTTTCAACAATTTTCTTACCAGAATCAACAACTGCTTAAAAAGTAGGAGAAAATATGAAACCACTTTGTGTCACACGACTGGCCTCAGTAATATTTTCAACACAAGACACAGGATGAATTAGAACTTCCTTGTCGTCTTCCAAAATAGTTGCTTGATACTTGAAGGGAACAGCCTTATCAGATTCATATGGAACATGACTAGGTAAATAGATAACTAGGGGAGCTACAATAGGCTTAATGTGGTATGAAATTTCCACAGGAGTGGGAATTTCAAAGTGTGGCACTATGACGTTCACCTCATCCTCCTCAATCCTTCCCTTTTAAATAATAATCTCATTCTCTGTATCAGAAACTTCTTCAATTATCAACAAGGAAACACGTGGCAATTCCATATCTCTTTCTCTATCAGCAAGAATTTCTATTGATCCCTCTTTTAAACAAACCAAAGCTTTTTACTATCTGGAATGTCATAAACATAACAATAACATCAAACAAAGAGAAAATTGGTTCTATAGTATACAAGATTCCTAGTCCTAAGTACAAAGAAAACCAAAAATCAGAAAGTAAAAGAGAAAAAGTTGATAATACCTCTAGTTAGGGTCGTCGTCTGCGGAGCGTGCTGCTGTTCGACACCTACCCATTTCCCATGGCTTCTTTGCACACTCTGGACATTAGTGTAGCGGTATAAATGTTGAGACTAAGCCATTGGATTGACTTAACTTATACAAATCAAATAAAAATCGTCATTGCGCTTTATTGTTTCCAAAGGAAATGGGAAAAGAGTGAATAAACCCAAAAAGAGGGGTATATAATCTAGGTACATGGGTTGGTTATGCAAAGGGAATGTATTAACACCCTAAACATCTACGGTATTCCGTAGGAACTTCTTAGAAAATCTGTGTATTTTGGCTATAAAAGGTGTATAAAAATAAGATGGTGGAGATGAGAAAAGAAGTATTTTTTTACAATTTTGCACCCGCTGCAGTTGCCAACCTTTAGTTCCTACGTACCACCTTCCGTGCAATAGGGTATCAGGGTACTCATAGTTCACCTCAAAAAATTTAAAACATATGTGTGTTGGTTAATTTTAAGAGAAGAAACATCATTGTCATATCAGGTGGAAAACATACTTACTACTCACGATTATGAGAAAGGAGAATTTGCATCATCTCAAAGTGGAGGATATATCTTGGATTTTTAAATCAACAAAGCCTCACTCAACAACCAAGTGGAAAACATCTCACTTCAGTACATATCATAGAAGTATAGTAGCTTGCATCACTACAAGAATCGACAAGAGTCTAATCTTTGGAGAAAATTTTAAAGTAAAAAAGCCAAAGTGGCATAATGGTTTGAATGAGGTTAATTGACTTTTAATCTTCTAAAAAATGTCAAAGTATGATTAAATTGATTGATGGGTTTAATTAAGAAAAAGGTTTTGAAAATGCATGGACCTAAGTCCAAGTTTATTATGAAAGCGGTTCAAGTTTGAAAACAAGAAGAAGTTTTGAAAGGAGGGAGAATATTATGAAATTAAAGAAGATGGGAGGAGATGAAGAGACTGTCATATGTACACAAAGTAAAACCTAAGGAAAAGAATGGTGTAACAAATAAGAAGTCAACACTTTACATGAAGAAGTCAATGTAGAACACCCATCCTTTGGATTAATACCAAGCAAGCAAAAATACTAAACCTCTGAGGAACAACAAGCTTCAGATGAATTAAGTCTTCAAAAAAAATGGACAGAGTAACGACTGTATATAGAGGAATTCTCAATCACTGATAAAGCAAAAAATCAGAATAACCTGCATATAAAGAAAATCAACCCAATGCCTTGGAGTAAACCCCAAGAACTTCAGACAGAATAACAACATAGCAACAAGGTCCCCAAGAATCAAGGCTTCTAATCCTAAGTCTGAGAGATCCACGACTCCACAATGTTAAGGATTTTAACCAGATAGTCCAAGTAACCTTAAAGCTTTGATTATTAAGTGTCTTCAAAAGAAAATAAAAGCTCAAATGAGCAAAGATAAAATGACATAAAGATAAATGCTCAAGTGAACAAAAGTAAAATAGCATGAGATGTAAATGCTAAAATAAATGGTACATAAAAATAAAGGTACAAAATAAAGGCATAAAGTAAAGTTGATTGTTAGTTAATTAGAAGTTAGAAGTCAAGTACAAAAGGTTAGTTGAATGACCATCTTGAAGCTTGATTTTGAAAACTCATTAGAGGATTGATAAAATCAAAGTCTGTCTATAACAAGTTCCAATTTCTTTTTGTCAAGTATATCATTCATTTCAAGTGCTCAAAGCAACCACGTATAATCAACGATGTTCAAATGATTCACTTAGACCAAACTTCATGAAGTTCATTACATGATTGATAGAATCAAAGCCTTCTAACAATGAACTTTAAAGTTATTGGATCAAAGGTTTCAAATTAAATATACTTGAGCTTGCAAACATAGGTTGGGCCACAAATGATCATTTTTCGAATCGGGACAAATTTAGTGTTATGTTAAGCAATCGTAAGTGGAATTATGTAGAAGCCACGCCTATTTTGAGGCCGGTAAATAGAAACCTATGTACTAAACATGTTAGAGAAATGATATGTAGATCATTCTCCAAAAACATGTAGCACAAGTAGAAACAAGAAAGGGATAAGATGAAGAGCGAGGGAAATGATAGTCTAACCAATGTATCAATGAAATTAGGGTTTCAAATATCATCAACATCATTCATCCATTTTGGTGGATTTGTTTTTTCATCCTATCAACACCCAAGATCTAATGAGGATGAGGAACTTGTCCCAAAAAGAACAGTTAAGTGTCCCCAAATCAGGACCAATCAAAAAAATAATAAAATATATTAAATATAAAACAAAATTTAAATGATTTAAAAAGGAAATGATTGGTAAAATACATAACATGTATTAAAACACAAAATAAAAAACCTAAAAAAATATCATAAGTCAAACATGAGTCAACAAGTGCTGAGAATTTTTTTTTTGAATTTTTTAAAGTTAGAGACTATTTTTAAAATATAAAGAAATAAGCAAAATAATCCTAAATTTGTGAAAAATAGTAAAATCAAAAATAAAATAAAATGAGGTCAACAATATTAGTTAAGAGGTCATTGGATCCTTCCATAATTTTTTCAGAATTTAAAAATCAAGAAAAGTATTTTTAAACAATTAAAACAAGTCAAATAAAGTGAAAAATCATAAAAAAATACCAAATCACAAAATAAAATTGTGAAAAAAAATCAAAAAGAGAAAAATCAAAAATATTTTTGATAATTTTTTCACATTTTTAGAAGTTGAAATGAATTTTTTATGACTTTTTGAAGTTTAAAACAGTTAAATCAAAAATCAGAAAATAAAAATAATGCCAAAATAATGTGTTGTGTAGGATTCAGTTCATTTATCCACCGTGTTAGATCCAAAGGCACTGAAGCTAGGATGTATGGTGATCCTAACTGAAACACGCGCAGGCAACACAAAAAGCTCTAACCAATCAAATTAAAACAAATGGCTTAAGATCATTGGTTAAAGAGTGACACGTAGGTCGTCTTCAACCTCCAGACATATGTAAATAGGGAAAAGACGAGATTCTTCAAACACAAACGTTAGAGGCTCGGAGTGATCTTCCACTCAAAATTAGCTTTAAATCCTTGAAGAGAACTTGTTAAGGACCCTTTAAAGAGAATCATGGATTTCTAATTAATCAAAAATCTCAAAAAATGAGCAAGATATGGTCCTTAGAAGTCAGCAAACCCTAGCTCAGAGAGTGTCAAAATAACTTGGAACCCCTTTCAAATTTTGATGGTTTTCCTTGCACAATTGGATCTTATCATGTGAAGAGAAGTTGTTGTAGATGATGATATGAATCCGTAGAAAAACGAACAAACTAAAAATATTTAAAATTGAGAGAGTTATGCACTTGTGATCACTGAATCAAACACTTGCTCAATTAGGTCAAACTTATTGAATCAACCTTGAATCTTTTGAACTTTCTTTGCAAAATAGAGCATTATGGATCACATTAGGCCTTAAAATGATGTTACCTTGAAGCACATTCAAATATGAAGCTTAAGTCTCAATACAAATTGTTGAATGAGGCATGGAAATAAACACATGAACCTATGAATCTTCTTAATGAATGTCGGTGTGTCATCACCTACAATACAAACATTCAAAGAGCAAATATACTCCTATTTTGATGTTAGTTAAAAATTAATCCACCTAAAAAACACATGTACAAGATACACAAATCAAGGTGTTTGATGATCCTCTAAGAGTAAACCTAAAGATAAGATATAGTAGAAGGGAGAGCCAACCCTAATGTGTGATCTTGGTGTATTGATAATATGAGATCATGAGAGATCTTATGAGGAAAATTAGGGTATAACAATAAGCAACAACTAAAATCAATCAACCCCATATGAACTCATTTCTCATGTATCTCTACGGGAGTCACTGTATTGAGCTCTTCAATCCTAGGTTCTTTAGCATACCTAGCATATGCCTTAGCAGGAATTAGTGTATCAACACCAGAAGCCCCAAACTCATCAAAATAATATTCAATCATATTAACCTCATCATACTCAGATCTTGTTCGGGTGATATGGATAAGACCTTCATCCATCATCTCTTGAAGATCTCTTCTTACCTTATCACACCCAGGAGGGTCTTTACAACATATTTTGCAGGCTACATGGTCATGTGTATAATAAATGAACTCATAGAGATCACCATGCATTTTCACCAAATTAGCTCTCACCATGTTTACATAAAAAATTCTGAATTCTCCAGGACACCCCTGGACCATATTCTCAACATTTCCTCCTTTATGTTTTTGTAACGGATTGGCTTGTACGTTTGGACCTATGTCTTTAAAGGATATAATATCATATCTCACTAGCTTTTGAACTTCATATTTTAACGGATAACAATTTTCAAGATCGTTCCCTAGGGCTCCCTGATGAAAGACACAGTTCAAATCGGCTTTATAATACCAAGGCAGTTTTACAGCTACGGTCGGAGGAGACCTAGTATGTACCAGGTTATTTTGGATTAGTGCAGGAAACAATTCAATATAGCTCACTAGGATAGGCTTAAAAGATTCTCTCCTATGATTTTTCCCTTGGTTGGATAGTTGTGCATTCTCTGAGGAGACAGGTAAGTAACATCTTTTGGAGTTACACTAACAATTGGGGTTACTGAGGAAACCCCTTGTTGGTGTTGGTGATACCTTCTTCGATTCCTACCCTCTTTTCCCTGAATAATGGCATTAGCCTCCCCTTCTTTCTTTCTAGAGAATCGATATGCATGCCTTTTGGTGGTACCACTGGAACCTTCATCCTTCGACAAACGTCCTTCCCTGGCAACCTCTTATAATCGAACACACATGCCAACAATTTCAGTAAAGTCGCTTAGTGAAATCACAACCATCTTCTCATAATAAATTAGCCCAAGAGTCTTCAGTAAAACCTTAGTCATATCTTTTTCATCCATCGGGGGTACAACTTGAGCAGCCACTTTGCGCCAACATTATGCGTAATCTTTGAATGATTATTTGTCTCTTTGAGTCATGGCTTTCAGTTGGTCGTGATCAGGCATCATATCTAGATTATACTTGTATTGTTTCACAAAGGCTTCACCCAAGTCATTGAATGTATGGATGTCTGTATTGTTCAACTCCATATACCACTTTAAAGTAGCTTCGATTAGACTGTATTTACAATAATGGATCACTAGACATTGATCTTTGGTACGAGTAGACATCTTTCGCTAATACATCACCAGATGTGCTTGGGGACAAGAATTGCCCTTATATTTTTCAAACTCATACACCTTGAATTTTGCGGGCACCTGGACATTTGGAACAAAGCACAGGTCATTGACGTTCTCTCCAAATAGTTCCTTCCCTCGAACAACTTTCATACCTTTCTGCATTTCCAAGATCTGGTCTTAAAAACCATACATTCGATCATGTATCCCCGGGCTTTAATTAGGAGCAGCATCCATATGATAAATTTGGTCATGTATAACAGGAATAGTGTGCACAACAGGTGATGCAGAAACCACGATAGGTTGAACAAGATGAGAAAATTGAGCAATTGGATTATATCCTGCAGGATTAAAGTTTTCAGGCATTCCCCATGGATAACCATGAGGAATTTGGTATTGAGAAGCATTAGTAGTAATAGTATTAGGAGTAACAGAAATGGGAACTGTCAGTATCTCAGAAATGACGGTTGTCTGTTGTTGAGGCTGAACAACTTGAGGAGAATGAGGAGGAGGAGGTGGTGGGTGATTCTGCCCAACCACCAAGGATTCCACCAAAGCAGTCAAGTTAGCTATACCGGTTCTTAGATCAGTTACTTCCTTGTGAAGCTTGCAATTCTCTTGTTCCAAGTTTTCCATATTTTTCTTGGTGTTAGCTTGAGTGTTATAGGATTGTGACAGGTTGCTGACTGAACGACCAAAAGAAATGCGTAAGACACTTGTGAACAATGTAAAAAATGCAACAAAAAAAAAATTGAGTGCAAAATGATGTATGATATGCAAGACACATGATTTATTTTGTTTATTTAATTTTCAAGGAACTCGAAGAACTATAATAATTTGCAAATATCAAAGGAATACCTCTTTGAAACAGTAAATAATCTCATTTCATTAATGATTTGGAAGGATTACAAATTTAGTACAAGTTTCAATAATCCTAAATGCACGAGAATAAAAATTAGAATCTATAGGTCCTAAGGAGCCAAGGCTGAAGAAGATCCCACTTCATGCTGACGCTTCTCTTTAAGCCTCCTAATTTGATCCTTCAACTGAGTATTCTCTTATGTGAGCTTGTCAAGAACTCCCTTCCATCCACCAGAAGTAGGAAGCATGTGATAATGGTTTTGATCATTGGGAATTGGCTGAATGCGAGAGGAAAATAAATCCTCTCGCTCTTCCATCATCTCCATAGCATGTTGCTCGAGAATCTCAATCAAATCATATTTCTCCTTTTGAATTCCCTTGAAGTGTTGAGTATTCTATATCCATAGTCTGATATTTACTCTTTCAGGCATCATTCTCTTGTTTCATCTTGACTAAAGCAAGTTGAAGCTCTTCAATATTAGTCAACAGAGGAGGAATAGGTTCTTCAAAAACTCTAAATAAGGGTTCTTGAAGAGGATAAGGCATATTCAACTGAATTTCCCTTGCTTGTACCCACCGAAGGTGAGGCTCTAAAGAAACAACACCTTTTTTTATTAATGCTTCTCTCCCCTTCTTATGGATGTGGTGCCAGGATTTACTAATATCTTCCTTGGATGATTTGTTGTCTCCTCCCTCCTTGAGAGAGAAACTACTCACATGAATGTTATTCTGTTTATCCCTCTTCGGATATCCATGTATACGGCGTGCAAGAATAGGGTTGTAGTTAATGCCTCTGTTGGTACCAAGAAGAGTTACATTGGGAAAACTACTACAATTATCAATAATCTTCACTCCATAATAAGCTTGATGATACCATACAATATCAGCGTGAGTAAGAGACATAATTTTCTGTGACTAACGCAATCCATCCTTGCAATCCCAAAAGGCAGAAGACTGGGGCAAGTAAGAAATAAACCACTTGTATAATAATGGCAAACATCAGATAATCATCCCCTTTTGATAAGATTTTCGAAGGTGAATAGAGTAATAAGCATCTCCAAGCAACGTGGGGACTAGATTCCCAATTAGGAAGATTCTAATAGCATTAACATCAATAAATCTTAGGTGAGTAAAGCAAAGATGGCCTCAAAAGCGTCCATACTCTTCATCCTAGAAAGGTGTAGCGGTGAAAATCAGAGATCAAGCTACTAATTAACTTGACTCGCAAATAGAAAAAGTCGCCACCGCGCTTTATTATTTCCAAGGGAAAAGGGAAAAGAGAGAAATAAAACCCTAAAATATGCAATGTAAAATAATACTTAAAAATAATGAAAATACAATGCGTTTTTGAAAGAGATCTAGAGTTCGGGGGTTGGTTATGCAATAGGAAGGTATTAGCACCCAATGCATCTATAGTATCCTATAGGAACCTTTTGAAATATCCGTTTTTTTAATTATTTGTTTGATTAAAAAGGTTTGTTTGTCTAAAAATGGGTGTGGACGAGATTTTAAAGATACGACGACCTAATGTCGAAGTTTTGACTTAAAAGGTGTGAGTTTGAAAAGTGAGTTTTTGTCTTAATGAGTTAAAAAAAGGAATAAATTAAAAGGAAAATATTTTTATGTCTTTTTATGTTAATATTAAAAATGATGAAAAGGAAAATAAATGAAAGATAGAAACAGTGTGCTGCTGTAAAAAAAAAACAAGGATCAAAAGCTCTGAAGACAGGTGCGTGGTGATTCAGAAGGAAGTTTCAGAAGTTCTAAATTGATGCACTCTGAGGTCCTGCAAGACACATTAGAGGGAAAACACATAAGTTCTGGGTGGTATTCAGACAGTGGGCCACAAGTCAGAAGTTTTGTGTTATACTAAACCAGTGAGCAAACGTCAGCAGTTCAGTGTGTTATCAGCATGTAAAAATCAAAAACTCTGAGTGTTTGAAAACAGCAAGTGGAAACATCAGAAGTTCAGTGTATTTGACATGTAAGGAGAACTCAGAAGTTCTGTGCATGTTAACAGTGAGAAAAATCATAGAAGTTCTGCATGTTAAAACAGTGAGGAGAACTCAGAAGTTCTGTGTTGTGCTAAAACTGTAAGTGACCATCAGAAGTTCTATGCCATATTTCAACTCTTAATCAGCACATCAGCAATTCATGCAGTTCTTATTAAACAGCAAATCAGAAGGATAATAGCACATCAGCTTATATAAGTTCTAATCCTAAATCTGAGTTTAGCCCTCATCAAGAAGTTCTGATCCACAGTTTTTTCTATTTAAGAAATGATATGTACAACATTAATAATATGATATTTACATGTTAATGATGTTAAAAATGAAAAAAAAAAAGCAAAGTCAGAAGCACTTACCTTCAACCTGGAACGTGGGCTTGGAGCTTTGAGCTACTACCTTTGGATGTTCTGGAATCAGGAAGAGCAACAGAAGAGGAAGTGCCAAGCTCTTTGATTCAAAAGGAAGAACAAAGGTTTGGTTTTCTGTTTGGGATTTCTGGATTTTTATGAAGGTTTCAACTTCCTTTTCTCTCCCTTTTTTACCAATCTCTCTTCCAAAAGCCAGTCCATTGAACGTTTGATGGAGCAAAGTATTTATAGATGGATTTGTTGTGGTTTTTGGGGGAAAAACGAATGGGATTCAAACTTTTTTGGTATACTGTTCCAATGCTTTTTAGTCACAGTTTTCGTATGCTAATTTGATGCAAATATGGGGTTTGAGAAAGTACAAGCGTAGACTGGGTCAGCAACTGACTGCAGCACTCTAATGTAGCAGGGCAGCAGGTTACTTAAATGAGGTTTTGGAATTTGGTGATGTTCTGATCACAGAAGATCAGAAGCGTAACCTTTATGTGCTGAAGAGTCACGTTCTGATGGAAGATTGTGTTCTGAACCACGTTTGCAACTTCTGACTGCACTTGCATGGAGGGTGGCTTAGAAGTTCTGATTGAAGGCTATGTTCTGAACCAAATTTGCAACTTTTGACTGCACTTGCATTGAGGTTGGCTCAGAAGTTCTGATTGAAGGCTATGTTCTGAACCAAATTTGCAACTTCTGACTGTACTTGCATGGAGGCTGCTCAGAAGTTCTGAAGTATCACATACTCTTAACACTTAGAAAATTTTCTAAATGTTTAGAAATTTGATTTTTCCAAAGTAACTTTTGACTCCTGATTTTTTGAAGAACCAATCTCATGTCTTGATGAAATAAAGCTGTTGAAACCTGATTTGATTTGAAAGTCAAAGTTTGACTTTTTAGTGTGCTTTTGACCATTTTGCCCTTGCGGATGACTTTCTTGAAAAATTGCAGTTCAAGGCTTGGAATTGGATGGAAGCAAACTTGATCCTTCTTCGCATTCTAAAGCATCTTGATGCACATGTAAACCAGTGATGATGAAATCTTGACTGTGCTTTGGGGAATTTTGGAAGAAGCTTGAGACCACTTATCGAACAAAGCGTGGAAATAAACACACGATCCTCTGAAGATCCTCGAGATAGAAGCTATCACACTTGAAACAACTGTGATCAAAATAAGCCTGAACAAAGCTTTAGAAGTCGTGTCTTGATGAATCAGTCTTCGAGAATCAATAATCAATTGAACTTCTGGTTTAAGGGACTCAAAACCCTAATTGAGGTGCAACGCGTGCTGTCCTTGATTTAGACATGTCTCTGCACATGAAATAAAAAAAAACACACACTTCGTGCTTGATTAGAAGTTAGTGATCATAGGCTAAGAATGTTCAAAATACTTGACAATTTCTGCATATGCAATGCTTGAAGGTGAGAAGTTAAAATCGACCTTACTTCGTGACCTTGACTTTAGTATAAAAATGGGATCTTAGGTCAAAACTTGGTGTATGATAGCTTCCCCTATTTAAGTTTCTTCTATCCGGAGATATGAAGATTCGAATCTTCATTTCGACGAGATTGATGGGACTTAAATACAGAATACACAATTTTTGGCCTTAAGATACTGCAATTATGTTTATGATCTGATATGAATGTAATGTTTTGAATTTTAATGAGGAATGATGCCGCATGAGACAAACTACTACTGGAGAAACCAAGCACATTATACATTAATCCCACAGGGGAAGAGATTATAACTCCACTAGGGAAGCAGAGTCATAGACTTCAAATGAGAGACTCTTATTAGAGAATAACTTTGAGGTAAGAAATGAATGATTTACATCAGTATTGAGACTGGAAAAGAAAGAATTTACATCAGTACAGAGACTGGAGAAGGGAAATGATTTACATCAGTACTGAAACTGGTAAATTCAGTACTGAGATTGGTAACAAACGATTGACATCAGCACTATGAGTGGAAAAGGAAATGATTGACATCAGTACTGAGACTGGCAAATGATTGGCATCAGTACTGAGACTGGAAATAAACATCTCTGACTTCTGAATATACCAAGAACGGTAACACATTCCTTCTTTAACCAAGATATCGCTTGAAAAGGATAAAAATACAAACTTCCTCACGGGACCTTTCCGAAGAGATGTCGTTTGCTGAGTAAACGTTATTGTTGGGGATACACAAGCTGCTCAAATAAAGAAACCGCCACTTGCTATCTTTCAAAGGTATAAATAACATACAAGTTACTCATAAAGAGACCGCCACTTTTTGTTTTTTCAAAGGTAACAATAACACACAAGTTGCTCTTGAAGAGACCGCCGCTTGCTGTTTTTTCAAAGGTATCAATAACACACAAGTTACACATGAAGAGACCGCCGCTTGCTATTTTTCAAAGGTATCAATAACATACAAGTTGCTCATGAAGAGACCGCCGCTTGCTATTTTTCAAGGGTTACAATAACATACAAGTTGCTCATGAAGAGACCGCCGCTTGCTGTTTTTAAAGGTATTAATAACACACAAGTTGCTCATGAAGAGACTGTCGCTCGCTGTTTTTCAAAGGTATCAATAACACACAAGTTGCTCATGAAGAGACCGCCGCTTGCTGTTTTTAAAGGTGACAATAACACACAAGTTGCTCATGAAGAGACCGTCGCTTGCTGTTTTTCAAAGGTATCAATAACATACAAGTTGCTCATGAAGAGACCGCCACTTGCTATTTTTTCAGAGGTATCAATAACACACAAGTTTCTCATGAAGAGACCGCCGCTTGTTGTTTTTTTCAAAAGTATCCATAACATATAAGTTTCTCATGAAGAGACCGCCGCTTGCTATTTTTCAAAGGTATCAATAACATACAAGTTGCTCATGAAGAGACCGTCGCCTGCTGTTTTTTTCAAAAGTATCCATAACATACAAGTTGCTCATGAAGAGACCGCCGCTTGTTATTTTCAAAGGTGACAATAACACACAAGTTTCTCATGAAGAGACCGCCGCTTGTTGTTTTTCAAAGATATTAATAACATACAAGTTGCTCATGAAGAGACTGCCGCTCGCTGTTTTTCAAAGGTATCAATAGCATACAAGTTGATCATGAAGAGGTTGTCGCTTGCTGTTTTTCAAAGGTATCAATAACATACAAGTTGCTAATGAAGAGACCGTCGCTTGTTTTTTTTTCAAAGGTATCAATAAAACAAAAGTTGCTCATGAAGAGACCGCCGCTTGTTGTTTTTCAAAGATATTAATAACATACAAGTTGCTCATGAAGAGACCGTCGCTTGCTGTTTTTCAAGGGTATTAATAACAAACAAGTTGCTCATGAAGAGACCGCCGCTTGCTGTTTTTTTTCCAAAGGTATCAATAACACACAAGTTGCTCATGAAGAGACCGCCGCTTGCTGTTTTTTTCAAAGGTATCAATAACACACAAGTTGCTCATGAAGATACTTCCGCTTTCTGTTTTTTCAAAGGTATCAATAACACACAAGTTGCTCATGAAGAGACCGCCGCTTGCTGTTTTTTCAAAGGTATCAATAACATACAAGTTGCCCATGAAGAGACCGCCTCTTGTTGGTTTCAAATGTATCCATAACATACAAGTTGCTCATGAAGAGACCGTCGCTTGTTGTTTTCAAAGGTATCAATAACATACAAGTTACTCATGAAGAGACCGCCGCTTGCTGTTTTTCAAAGGTATCAATAACATACAAGTTGCTCATGAAGAGACTGTCGCTTGTTGTTTTCAAATGTATCAATAACATACAAGTTGCTCATGAAGGGACCGCCGCTTGCTATTTTTTTTCAAAAGTATCCATAACATACAAGTTGCTCATGAAGAGACCGCGGCTTGTTGTTTTCAAAGGTATCCATAACCTACAAGTTACTCATGAAGAGACCGTCGCTCGCTGTTTTTCAAAGGTATCAATAACATACAAGTTGCTCATGAAGAGACTGTCACTTGTTGTTTTTCTCAAAAGTATCCATAACATACAAGTTGCTCATGAAGAGATCGTTGCTGGCTGTTTTTCAAAGGTATCCATAACATACAAGTTGCTCATGAAGAGACCTGCGCTCGTTGTTTTTCAAAGGTATCAATAACATACAAGTTTATCATGAACTGACCGCCGCTTGTTGTTCTGTCGATAATCCAAAAGGATGTTGTGGTAACACTACTAGGGAATAAAGTTCTTCTTCAAAGGGAACCATGAATATGTCCTTCCTGAGGATATCAAGTATATTAATGCGCAAAATAAATGCGCTCTTCATCCAGGTTTCATAGCCTAGAGAACACCACGGGGTAGCCTATGCAAGAGACAAAGCTCAATCCAGGAATGAAACGGAGAGAAAACAATCAAACAAGACTCCACCCAATGAGGAAATAACTCAATTGGGGATTCATCCTATCCAGAGATGGACAAGGAAGGCTAAGCAAAATTCTTCCATGGGGATTAGCTCAGTAGGGAATTAGAAAGCAGGCGCACTTTCTGCTTAAGTTGACACTCTATTTGGAAAGAGCAAATACACTATTTGAATAGACATAACCAAGGTATATGAACCCAATAACATCAGCAAATACAAATGTGCATGCATGATGCAAGTGTAGATGAATAAATGAATGTCATGTATATGATTGACAAAACAGATAGGAAAGATAAAATGGAGATGATAAGACATCACAGTACAACTCGACACTCGGCTAATCTCAACAAGATGAGAACATTACTGGAGATAGACCAAAAGCAATCATTGGAGTAAAGTCCTTTTACAAGGCTTAAATCTCTCTATAGAGGAAGGTATTTTCCGGTAGAAAAACCCAAAGTCCAGTCTTCTATCGTCAACAATCCATTAAAAGGATAACAACACGAAAAATGCTTCAGCTGGAAAGAGTCCTGCTTAGATGGAGATACTGGGAGCATCGCCCTTTGATAATGTGTACAAAACATATCACATATCTTGACAAACCTGGATTGCCCCTAGAACTAATTTTGGATACCCCAAGTTTACTGCTGATAAGCTGCATGATGCACGACAATTCTTGCGAATAACTTCACTTCTAAAATGTCCCAAGAAATCATATCAAGAGGATTTTACAAAATACCTGACATCCTCAATGCTCTAGTGTATTCAAACTCTTAGAGAGATTCGTCGAATCTTGACGTGATTGCCCCGGATTGACTGTACTTGGCACAACAAAGTCTTCAAATTTTGTCTCAAAAGGGTAAACAAGTTGGGAAAGCATTAACTGGGAGAAGCAACATGTCAGTGCGTAAGGTCTTCATGTGACATGCCCCTGGATATGATTTTCTTGAAATGATTCGCCAATTACTCAATAGAGTTTCAGGCCTTAAAAGAATAAAATCATCGCTAGTTCTTATATATGAGCTTCCTTGATATCAAACAAATGTTTTGCAGTTAGAAAAAGTTTATTATGAGAATGAAAATTCTAATGCAACAGTTATGCAAGTCTTGAATATTTTGAAAAGATATCGCACAAATTTTGCGAGTTAGAGCAACATTTAATTTTGTATAGAAAAAGCATATGATACCAACATAACTATTTAGCAAAAAATTGTGGGAATCAGGAACACTATCTCATTGAAGTATGCTTTCAAAATAACTTTGCTTCAATTATGACTTTTGAAGGTTGTAACGTAGCCTGGTTCATGGTTTTTAGAAAAAATGATTTTTAAGGCTCAAAATTTATAGGTGCCCACCCATTCTTCGTGATGTTCTCCAACCCTATGTTCAGTTAATTCAACATGAGTGTTCATCTCTCAAAAGGATTTTGTGACGGTTAAGGAAACGACGAGGCTTTCGGAGTAGCAGTCACCCTTATGTCTTCGTGTTTGTAATCACCAATTTGTTCTTTGCTGAGGACTTTTCTTTGTATTCCTTTCTTTTCAATTTTTTATTTTCCCTAACTTTTTCCTAAACTAATTCTTTTGAATTGATATTCCAGCGGGATGCCCTAATTTTCTCCTAAGCCGCATGTTTTCAAGTTTTAGACTTACCATGCTTTTTCTTTTTTCTTGATTTTTGATTTTTGAACAAAGCGTGTGACATTAGCTTGTCTTTACTTATTGATAGGATTGTGATTGCCTTGTTTCTTGATGAATGAGGGATAACATTGTGGTTCCACATCTTCTGGCTTCATTATACATGAAGGATAGCCCTCGTAGTTTCTCTTCAGAAATATCTTCCTTATGAATTTTGAACACTCAATCAGATTAACTGAAAACTACCCTGCCCCGGGTTAAAATTTGAGGGTTTTTTGTATAGAAAAGAAACTCCTACTTCAAGGCTCAAAAGGGGTTAGCAAGGGATTATCTTCCTTATATCTCTGGTGTTTAGGGATTTGAAACAATGCATGTACATCGTCAACAAGATTTTATTCAGAAAGCATATAACCAGAGATTTTGTGTTTTTCAGATCATCATCCTGCCTTCGATCTCTGCCTAGGCAAGAGAATGGGAAACAAGTTGGTATCATAATGCAAAAATAAATTTAAAATTTGAAAACAAATACGAGTGAAATAAATGAATTTCTTCAAGACAAACATACTCATTGTATTAAGATAATCATTCAAATGCAAACAAGTTCTTACATGAAAACAGTGCAATGATAAACAAGAAAAATTACAAATGAACAAGCAAGAAAAATTCTAATTAAATTGAGAAGACTCTCTTCTTAGAAAGTTATTATCAAACTTCTTCACACCACTAGTTGAGCCACCATCTTCATATAAACATCCCTTTCGGACATATTCTTCTAGATGCACTCCCACATTCACCTTGTCAAGAAAGTCACCAGGGGCATTGATTATCATCTTCTCATGAAAGAATGATTCTAGAGTTTCAGTGAAGACCTTTGCCATCACTTATTCTTTCTTAGAAGGATTAACCTGGGCGGCAACCAAAATTTCAACCAAACCAGTTAAGTGCTCCATAATAGCTTTCAAATTATTCATCTCTCTACGGAGCTCAGAAACCTCTTGCTTGATATTCTCCATTGTTCTCTTAGCGTGAGTGTTGTACTGGTGAGACCAAAGGAAAAATAAGACTTGGAAATAGACCTTTGAAAGTGAAACAAAAAATGTATAATGATGCATGATATGCAAAAGAGAGTTTTTATTTGACTTTCAAGGAACTCGAGATATTAAGTTGTAAACATCAAAGTATGAAGATAGAAGATGAATTTTAAATTGGATCAAAGCGTTGATCAAGTTATCATCAAGATCAATCATCCATTTTGGTGGATTAGGGTTTTCACCCCATCAACACCCAAGATCCATTGAGCTTGACGAAACTTGTGATGTTTACAAAGAAAGACTTCCAAATTCCTTGAAAATCGAGTGAAAAGGGTTTTATGGATGCATGAAGGCATGGATATGCAACAACCACAAGCAAGGTCATAAATGAAGTCGAAAGGTTCAACGTCACGAGCATGGAGTCAAAGGTAAAGACCATCCCCATGGTATGTACTAAAGGTTTAATCACACCTGTAAAACAAGGTTCTAAAAGTTCCCAGAGTCTACATTCCTCCTTCGGATATTACCAACGTCTCGATTACTCAGTAATTAGCAATATTCTCAAGAGAAACTCGTCTGAGTGCAACATTGTGTGACAACTACTTCCGGATTACTCTGTTATAGTCTTCGCACTACACCTAAGAGGCCAAGATGGGTTAGGGCTCTATGGTTCTCAGCTTCTCTGGCTCCCAGGTCGAAAGCAATAATGTCTTCCCGATTACTCAGTAAACAAATACTACGTTCAAAAGGGCTTCCACTGAGTGGGGGATTTCATGCCTCCTTCTTCGTGATTACTCCCTCAAAGTTAACATGACTATACCGCCCGTCCTATTCCTAAGTGTAACTTAGTCCGAGTATAGGTCTTGTCCTTTATAAATATTATCAACACCCAAATAATCATAATATATCACATATAATCAAACAAACAAGTAATAATAAATAAAAAACAGATATGACGAATTAGGCTTAACCCACTTAGGGATGGACCAGCAAGAGGTCAATCTCTCCCCAGCAGAGTCGCCAATTCTGTAGCGGTGAAAATCGGAGATAAAGCTATTAATTAACTTGACTCGCAAATAGCAAGAGTCGCCACCACGCTTTATTATTTTCAAGGTAATAGGGAAAAGAGCGAAATAAAACCCTAAAATATGCAATGTAAAATAATACTTAAAAGTAATGAAAATACAATGCATTTTTGAAAGAGATCTAGAGTTCGGGGGTTGGTTATGCAATGGGAAGGTATTAGAACCAAATTCATCTATAGTATCCTATAGGAACCTTTTGAAATATCCGTTTTTTTTTAATTATTTGTTTGATTAAAAAGGTTAGTTTGGCTAAAAATGGGTGTGGACGAGATTTTGAATATACGACGACCTAATGTCGAAGTTTTGACTTAAAAGGTGTGAGTTTGAAAATTGAGTTTTTTGTCTTAATGAATTAAAAAAAAGGAATAAATTAAAAGGAAAATATTTTTATGTCTTTTTATGTTAATATTAAAAATGATGAAAAGGAAAATAAATTAAAGATAGAAACAGCGTGCTACTGCAAACAAAAAAAAACAAGGATCAGAAGCTCTGAAGCCATGCGCGTGGTGATTTAGAAGGAAGCGTCAGAAGCTTTAGATTGATGCACTCTGAGGTCCTGCAAGACACGTTAGAGGGAAAACACAGAAGTTCTGGGTGGTATTCAGACAGTGGGCCACAAGTCAGAAGTTTTGTATTATTACTAAAACAGTGAGCAAACGTCAGCAGTTTAGTGTGTTATCAGTATGTAAAAATCAGAAACTATGAGTGTTTGAAAACAGCGAGTGGAAACATCAGAAGTTTAATGTATTTGACATGTAAGGAGAACTCATAAGTTATTTGCGTGTTAACAGTGAGAAAAATCATAGAAGTTCTGCATGTTAAAACAGTGAGGAGAACTCAGAAGTTATGTGTTATGCTAAACCTGTAAGTGAACATCAGAAGTTCTATGCCATATTTCAACTCTTAATCAACACATCAGCAATTAATTCAGTTCTTATTAAACATCAAATCAGAAGGATAACAACACAATAGCTTATAGAAGTTCTAATCTTAAATTTGAGTTTAGCCCTCATCAAGAAGTTCTGATCCACTATTTTTTCTATTTAAGCAATGATATGTACAACATTAATACTATGATTTTTACATGTTAATGATGTTCAGAATGAAAAACAAGCAAAGTCAGAAGGACTTACCTTAAACCTGGAACGTGGGCTTGGAGCTTTGAGCTGCTACCTTTGGATGTTCTGGAATCAGCAAGAGTAACGGAAGAGGAAGTGCCAAGCTCTTTGATTCAAAAGGAAGAACAAAGGTTTGGTTTTCTGTTTGGGATTTCTGGATTTTTATGAAGGTTTCAACTTCCTTTTCTCTCCCTTTTTTACCAACATCTATTCCAAAAGCCGGCCCCTTGAACGTGTGATGGAGCAAAGTATTTATAGATGGGTTTGTTGTGGTTTTAGGGGTGAAAACAAATGGGATTCAAACTTTTTTGGTATACTGTTCCAATGCTTTTTAGTCACAGTTTTTGTATGCTAATTTGATGAAAATATGGGGTTTGAGAAAGTACAGGCGTGGACTGGGTTAGCAACTGACTGCAGCACTGTAATGTAGCAGGGCAGCAGGTTACTTAAACTAGGTTTTGGAATTTGGTGATGTTCTGATCACAGAAGATCAGAAGTGTAACCTCTATGTGCTGAAGAGTCACGTTCTGATGGAAGATTGTGTTTTGAACCACGTTTGCAACTTCTGACTGCATTTTCATGGAGGCTGGCTCAAGTTCTGATTGAAGGCTATGTTCTGAACCAAATTTGCAACTTCTGACTGCACTTGCATGGAGGTTGGCTCAGAAGTTCTGATTGAAGGCTATGTTCTGAACCAAATTTGAAACTTCTGATTGTACTTGCATGGAGGCTGGCTCAGAAGTTCTAAAGTATCACATACTCTTAACACTTAGAAAATTTTCTAAATGTTTAGAAATTTTATTTTTCCAAAGTAACTTCTGAATCCTGATTTTTTTGATGAACCAATCTCATGTCTTGATGAAATAAAATTGTTGAAACCTGATTTGATCTGAAAGTCAAAGTTTGACTTTTCAGTGTGCTTTTGAACATTTTGCCCTTGTGGATGACTTTCTTGAAAAATTGCAGTTCAAGGCTTGGAATTGGATGGAAGCAAACTTGATCCTTATTCGCATTCTAAAGCATCTTGATGCACATGTAAACCAGTGATGATGAAATCTTGACTGTGCTTTGGGGAATTTTGGAAGAAGCTTGAGACCACTTATCGAACAAAGCATGGAAATAAACACACAATCCTCTGAAGATCCTCGAGACAGAAGCTATCACACTTGAAACAACTGTGATCAAAATAAGCCTGAACAAAGCTTTAGAAGTCGTGTCTTGATGAATCAGTATTCGAGAATCAATAATCAATTGTACTTCTGGTTTGAGGGACTCAAAACCCTAATTGAGGTGCAACGTCTACTGTCCTTGATTTAGACCTATCTCTGCACATGAAGTAAAAAAACACACACTTCGTGCTTGATTAGAAGTTAGTGATACATAGGCTAAGAATGTTCAAAATACTTGACAATTTCTGCATAGTCAATGCTCGAAGGTGAGAAGTTAAAATCGACCGTACTTCGTGACCTTGACTTTTGTATAAAAATGCAAACAATAAAAATGGGATCTTAGGTCAAAATTAGGGTATGACAAAAGGTAACGAGCTTTCTCCAACAAGAACTTAGCAGGAAAACCATAATTCCTCCTTTAGTAGTCATATTAGCCTCAATCTCAGACTTTTCAAGTGAGTAACTCCTACAATCTCTTGAGATTTAGGCTCTTCTTCCAAACGAGAGAAAAGAACATGATCAGTAATACGTAGATCAAGCAGATAAGAGTACTCCTATAATGTAGGCGTAAGCTGACAATCCAGAAAGGTGAAGCACCGGTGCAACGGATCATAGAACTGGACCAACGTAGTGAGAATACCATCCTTCATGTTGACACCCATAACAAATAAAAGCTCTCCATATTCCTTTCTGAAATCCTCAGGATTGCCAATCAAAGAAACCATATTCTTTAACTCTTCTATATTAGGAATCTTGAAAATGTACTTCTGAGTATTTCTCCTTTCAAAGTCCATGGTCAAAAGGATACTTGTGATATTTGCAAAGAGAAGTCTTTAAGTTCTTTAAAATTTTAGTTAAATAATGCTCATGGTTGCATGAATGCATGATAATGCAACAATCACATACAATATCATAAACATGAGGGGTTCATAGGTTCGACGTCACGAGCATGAAGTCAAAGGTACTACCCACAAGGTATGAACTAAGGGTTTAAACCACCTATAGAACAAGGTTATAAAATTTCCCAGAGTCTACGATCCGGTTTCGGATATTACCAACTTCCCAATTTACTTTGTAATTATAAATATTCTCAAGAGAAACTCGTCTGAGTGCAGTATCAAGTGATAACAATTTTAGGATTACTCCTTCATAGTCTTCACACTACATCCTAAAAGGCCAAGATGGGTTAAGGGTTCTACGGTCCACTACTTCTCTGGCTCCCGGGTCGAAAGCAGCAATGTCTTCCCAATTACTTGGTAAACAAATACTACAGTCAAGGGGGACTCCACTGAGCAAGGGATTCTCATGCCAACTTACTCAGGACTACTCTTTCAAAGTCAACATGACTATACCACCCATCTTAATCTTAAGTTTGCCCAAGTCCGGGTATAGGACTTACAAGAGATCACTAAACACCCAGAAAACAAGCAAAGTCCAGACAAACATGCATATATATACAATAAATATAGCACATACACGGATAAACAAAGATAGGCTCAACCCACTTAGAGATCAATTTCCCCAACAGAGTCACCAATTTTTCTGTAGAGGCAAAAAGTTGAGACTAAGCCATTAATTGACTTAACTCACAAAGTGAAAGTCTCCATCACAATTTATTGTTTCCAAAGGAATGGGAAAATAGATAATAAAATACAAAATAAGATAGAGATCAAGGTAAGGGGATTGGTTATGAAAAGGGAAGGTATTATCACCCTAAACATCTATGATACTTCGCAGGAACCTCTTTGAAAATATGTGTATTTGGCTAAAAGGAATATGCTCAAAATAGATTGTGGAGATGAGAAAAGAAGTACTCTTTTTTACAATTTTTGATTTGATAAAGCTTCCAATGAGCTCTAGGCATACATACCAACAATGTGCAATGTTGAAATCAAAACCATATAGTTCGGGTAAAAAGACCAAAATTGGTTTGTTATGATTGATTTTAATATAAAAGACATATCATCTTATCTGAGTGGAAAACCAATAAACTATGACAATCATGGTAAAGAGAGAACTTGCTTCATCTAAAATATAGAGAACTTATAGCCTAAACCAACTCAACAGTGCAAGTCTCATCATACAAGTGGAAAATTACTTCAATATGACCATGATTGTTTAAGTGGAGAGGTTTGCAAACACTCAAAGAAAAGACTTATGTCTGAAAATTTTTGAAAAGGTTAAAAGAAAAAAATGCACTAAGATACAAAAAGTTTGAATGAGGTTAGTGACTTTTAGTCTTTCAAAAGATGTCAAAGTATGATTAAATTTATTAAGGTTTGAAAAAGAAAAAAGTTTTTGAAAATGCATGGACCTAAGTCCAAGTTTATTATGAAAGCAGTTCAAGTTTGAAAACAAGAATCCTTTAAAAAGGGAGAAGATTTTGAAAATTAAAGAATAATGGGAGAAGATGAAGAGACTATACTAAAGCATAAAGTAAATGATAAGGTGGGAAAGGTCTCACTAAATAAGAAGCCAACACTTGACATTATGAATTCAATGTAGAATTCTCATCCTTTGGATTAAAGCCTCAAGTATAGAATAGACCAAGAGCATAACAATCATCAATATAAAAATAAATCACAAGTAAAGAAGTATCAAAGAAACCCATGGTATTAAAACCCAAATCAATGTCTTCAATATTGAACCATGTGCCATATAGATCACTTAAGGCCAACATAACAACCCCCGCACACAGAAGATTTCCCAATACACAAGCAATATAAAAATGAGACAACACAAGGTCCAAAAGTCTCAAGATCTCAAAGCTTCTAATCCTGAGTCCAAGAAGTCCATAACTCCAATACTCCAAGGATAGTAACTAATAGTATATAAAGAGCCTTAATTCTTTTAATGTTCAAGTTTGATTATTAATGTTTTAAGAATAAAATAACAAGTCCAAGTGGACAAAGGAAAAAGGAAAGAGTATAAATAATACCCAAGTGGGCAAAAGGCAAAGTGCAGAATCATAAACAAATTGCATGAAATGTAAATTCTAAAAGTAAATGACAATAAATTAAAAGCATAAAATTAAAGGCATAAAGTAAAGTTAATTATTAATGGTTAGTAAGTTAATTTTTAATAGTCACAAAGTATGATCAATGATGACAGAATGATGATCTTAGACCAAGAATAATGAGAACTTATTAGAGGATGACAAAATCAAAGCCTCCTAACAACAAGTTTCATAATTATTATACTAAAGACAATCTATCAACCATACTTGGCATTCAAACCTAAAGTTTGAGCCATGAATGATCATTTTCTGATTCAGGACAAATTTAGAACTATGTTAAGCAATCGTAAGTGGATTTATGTAGAAGATGCACCTATATGAGGTCGGTCAATAGCAATATGTGTACCATACATATTAGAGACGTTGATAGAAATCAAGCTCCTAAAACAATATAGTACAAGTAAAACAAAAAGGTGATCAAGACCTAAGTCATGGAGAATAGTTTTTCAACTATCCATAAGCTTAGATGAACTTAAAGTTCAAATTCCTTATCTAAATTGATCAAAAGAAGAAAGATATGAAGGAGATAGAATACATAATAAATGACCAATGATGATTGAATAATAAACTAAGGTCAAAGTTAATGAAGATTCATTAGAGGATTGATAAAATCAAAGCCTCCTAACAACAAGCTTCAAAGGTTTTGAAGCATAGTCTAATAATCAACCATACTTGGACCTTCAAACATGAGTTTGGGCCACTAGAGATCATTCAAAAGAAAAGAAAAAAGAGATAAGGTAAGATGGAGGGTAGTGCAAAATGGAACCATAAACTCAAAGCAAAACAAGAAATGGATTCAAGTATCATCAACATCATTCATCCATTTTGGTGGATTTGGTTTTTCAACCTATCAACACCTAAGATCTAATGAGGTTGAGGAAATCGACCCAAGGCATGACCAACTATCGAAAAGTCAGAACCAATCACAAAAAGAAAATAAAATGTAATTAAAACAATTAAAAAATAACTTTTAAATGGTTAATTAATTGGAATTAATTTATGAAATATACAAAGTATATCAAAACACTAAATAAAAACTCCAAAAGTTTACCAGAGGACAAACATAAAACAAGAAGTATTGACAAAAAAAATTTATAATTTTTGGAAGTCGGAAACTAATTAAAAATATATAAAACAACGTGAAATAAACCAAAAATTCAAGAAATAGCAAAGTCAGAAATAAAAATCAAACAAGGTTACCATAAGTTATCAAACTACCATTGGATCATCCCAGAATTTTTCCAGAATTTTAAAAGTATTAGAAGTAATTTTTAACTAATTAAAATAAAGAAAATAAACCAAAAATAATAAAAAAATATCAAATATAAAAATAAAAATCTGACAAAATATTCACAAAGTCGGAAATAATTCAAAGTATTTTTTGTGAATTTTTCATAATTTTTGAATAAAAAATAAAAGAGTTATGAATTTTTAAAGATAAAACAAATTTAAAAACAAATAAAGAAAAAGAAAAAGAAATTGTAAAAAAATTTGGTGCGTTGGTTGGATCTGACTTTGAAATGTAGTCAGATTCAAGGTTCATTAAAGGGCGCACACCAAAGAATTTAGCAACATAATTGCATTTGATTCATTTTAAATCCAACCAATGGAATTAAAATAAATGGCATGCTATCATTGACTAAAGAGAACATTCATCGTCTTCAACCTCAAGCCAAGCCAAACCTACAGAAATCGTGTTTTCTCAAATTGGAAAATCATGCGCTCATAGTGGTCTCTTTGGATTCGTCTCTTCAAGACGATCCTGACCATATCCTCGCACAAAATTTATATTAAACACAAGCTACTCGATTTAAAGAAAATCAGAGATAAAATGGAAAACTAATTTTGAAATTACAAGCTCAAATCATAATGAAAATGAAAACCAGGAGAAGCTTAGGCTTCCGAGATGAAGAGATTACATCCTAATAATTTATTTGAAACATTTTGGTTGAGTAATCTACCTAAACGAAGTTCACTTTGTAAGCCTATGAAAATGGACTTCAACAGCTTGATTCAGTGCTCGACTTGCTTGAATTTTGACGTCAATAGCTTGTGTTATGATCAAGGATGAAGAATTAGTGGAGAGTTTTGAACGAGAAGGCTTGAAATGGTGAAACCGATTTCAAAGTTTTAAGCTTCGAGTGTGACTTTGACAGGGTGATTCTGGATTTCTAAAGCTTGGAGAATGAATAAGGCAATGTCTCTATTTATAGATAGAGTGAATGGTGATGAGAATTGGAGAGGAATCGTGCTAAAACTTGCTTTTCAAGTTGATCTGTGTGAGCATGGAATGTATGACTTGAACATGACCAAAAATCACTCAAACAATGCTTTTTGATGATCAAAATATATCTGGAACCTTGATAAACTTCAATATAATTGAAAACACGTGCTAATTTGGCTTGTAATTGCAAATCAAAGTTGTTCAAAAACTGACCATCAAGCAAAAATGTCAATCCATGGTGCCATGTTCAAAACTGCATAGCTCACAATGTTGGAGGCTTTATGGCATAGTTATTTTTGTGATCAGAAAATCACATAACAAATCTCACAATGTGCAAAGAAAGTTTTGATATGGATGGTTAAAAACAAAGTTATGCCTCTTTGAAATTGGGAAAAACCAACTGATTTTTGTACTTAGAAAAATTTCTAAGTATGGAGCTTCAAAATAACCTATAATCTTTTGCAAAGTTACATGGGCTTCCACTAAAAATTAGCTCTTAATTTTTGAAGATGAAATGAATTAGAATCCTTAAAAAGAATTTTGGAATTGAGATCACTCAAAAATCATAAAAAATGAGAGAGTTATGGTCCTTGGAAATTGATGGAAATTTCTTGAAAAATCCATAAATGACCTACAATGTTTTCATCAATTCCATAACTTTCGAAACACTTATAGATCTTTCACTTTGAATAATAGTTGTAGTAGACATCCTAGATATTGTTTTAGGAAAATAATGAGCTCGAGGAGATGAAAACTGGCTAATTTATGATCTTTTGAAGTCAAGTCAAAGATATCAATGGTTTTCTCAAAGGGTTGTTAATCTTTTCAATTTTTGATGATTCTACAAGCATAATCGACTCTTATCATGTGAAGAGGAGTTGTTGTAAATGATGAGAAGAGTCCATAGAAAAAATAACCACTTCAAAATATTGAAAATTGAGAGAGTTATGCACTTGTGATCATAAAATTAAGGACTTGTCAAATTAGGTCAAACCACTTGGATCAACTTTGAATTTTTTGAACTTTTCTTGCAAATTAAGGCATCATGAATCACATGAGACTTTGAAATGATGTTATATTGAAGCACAATTAATGAGAAGACTCATTGTTTGATGAAACTTGTTGAAGAAGGCATTGAATTAAACACATGAACCTATGAAGTTTCTTGATGAATCCAACCACTAACTTTGAGACAAACTTGGCCAAATGAAGTTGAGAGAGTTAACAAACCATAGAACTTTGATGCTAGGATCATAGCCTTGAAGCTCAAGCTTTTAAAGTCCAATGAATAGCTAGTTGATTGAGAATCAATCTTTAAGACCCTGGCTTAGGAGGTTAGAGAGATGCACTTGGCTATATACCTACAATGTACAAAGCATAAAAGAAAACACATACATATTTTTGGATTTTAGTTCAAGGTTAGTAAAAATGAAATACACATATACAAAATACATAATTTAAGGTGCTTAGTGATCCCTCAAGTGCAAACTTAAAGAATAGGAGAGATTAGAAGTGATAATCAACCCAAGTGTGTGATCTTAATGTATTGTGATAATGTGAAATGATAGAGGATCTTAGGGGGGGAAATTAGGGTATAACATCTACTAAACATGGGAAGGGTCATGATTTATTGTGAGGAGTTGATTATTATGGTCGGACACATAAAGTGTTTCCGACAACACCCCTGTCTTTCAATGGGGAATCAATTGCTTTAGCCAAATGTGAAAAGCGTCTCTGATAACACTCTTAACTTTCGGCGGGGAATTGATTTCTTTAGTCGGGCGTGTAAAGTGTTTCCGACAGAACCCCTGACTTTCTTTTGTGCGTGTTTTCTGTAATATGGGGAATTAATTCCTTTAGTCGAATGTGCAAAATGTATCTACATCACCCCAAACTTTAGATGTACTAGGCCTCAACCATGTCGGTCGTACTCCGAGTTTGCATCTTCTATGCATATTCACCAAGAAATGGAGATTTTAGAAAATATCACTTTACATTAAACATTGCACAATATTTCTACACATAAAGAAGATGATGATACAATCATAACATTTAACATTAATGTGAAAAATGAAAACATAAGTGCGTCGTTCCATGGCCACTCCTTCTACACGATCCTTCTAGAGGGCTTGATATATTATTTTTGCCCCTTCAAGGTTGGAGTTGATGGTGGCCGGTTCTTCCTAGTGATTATGATATTTTAGCTTTAAGTGCACCACCGAGGAAACGACGTCCATCTTGGATGCAAAAGGTCTTCCCAAGATGTAGTTGTAGACACTCTTGTAATGGACAACAAGGAATTCTGAATTTACTGTTCGGGTGTCTTTCATTGCCTATAGAGACCGCCAGCTCCATATATCCCCAAGGACATGTAGTTTTTCATTGAATTCCTGGAGGTTGGAGCCTTCGTACGATCATAAGCTCCCCCTGTTGAGGCCCACCTTACTAAGTAATTATGAGTATTTTATGTCGAAGGATCTGTCACCAACGATGAGGACTCAAGAGACATCAAACTGCCATAATATGGCAGTGGTAAACAGGAGAAAAATTTTGTTGCAGATTCCTCCTACCTTCGAGACCTAGAACCTCAACATGGGTTGATCATGGATCTTTACTGACGTGCTTGCATCATTTCTTAGACAACCATCGTCTCACTGATTTTCCTCTTCATAGTCCCTTAGAAAGAGAGATTTGCTCGAGGTGCTCCTCCGATGATGGTGAAGATGTATGAGCATTTTCCTTTGTTAGATACCTTACTTTTGCTGCTTGTCCCAACATTTGTAGTCTCTGAGGGAGATTTTCCTCTAGGAGACTCATCCCTATCTCTTTTACTCCCCTTGGTGTATTCATTCAGTCGACCCTTCTTAATTATCCCCACAATGGAATCCTTTAGCTGGAAGAAACCATTAGTGTTATGCTTGTGACTCTTATGGAAGCAACAATACTTGGATTTCTCAGTGTAAGATGTTTCCCTAACAGGGTAATGATATCAGACTCTGGCCTCTGAGAATTAGTGTTGGTGCAATCCTAATAGATATTCTCCCTAGAAATAGTCAGAGGGATGTACTCGCCATACCTTTCCTACATACCCCCGTCAATCTCATCTTGGCGCTTGTGGGACTCCTTCCGGGATGGGAGACTAGAGTGTGTTTTGACCATTGTAGGATTTTCGATACACATACTTAGCCTCTCCTCTGTAAGCATGTAATACTACACCATGGTGAGCACCTCCTAGAAAGTCTTCACTTTCTTCCTCTCAATTTTCGACCTGAAGGAATGATCCTTTAGGAGGCCATTCTGGAAGATCTAACCCTAAAGGTTATCTTGAGCTCCCTTGACTTTGACAATAACTTGTGTGAACCAGTCTATGTAAGACCAAAAGCATTTTTCTTTCTCATGATAATCTCGTTTAGGGAGGCCTCAGTTACTGGTATTTTCTTTCGGCGTGTGAAGCGCGTAGAGAACCGCTCATAGAAATCTGCCCAGGATGTAATGCTCACCTTCGGCAAGCCATTGAACCACAACCGAGGTAGTCGAATCAGAGTTAAGGCAGATAGATTACACTTCAATATTTTCATCAATGCTGAAGTAATTCAGGCGTTAATTGACGAGTTGTATGTGTTCGTCGAGATATCCATTTCCATCATACACTCCTAGCATGGGCGGCTTCTTCGAAGAATTTAGTATCTTGCTTTCCAAAATCCTAAAATCTAGTGAATGCTTCAGTTGTACCTTCCCTAGTTGAATCACATTCAGAGCTAGGGAAAGAGCATGGCTACTTCACTCCCCCTCAGGGATCTCGGGAGGAGTCAGATTCTTCCTCTTTCTACACTGGTCTCTCAACTGACGAGCTTCATCTCCGTTCTCCCGGGACAATTCCGAGACGCTAGTATGAGTCCTCCTAGGAATAGCCTCTTGGACTGTGCTTATGTGATGTGGTGCATTATGGATGCTTTCTTCAAGGTATTGCGACCTTCTTTCAAAAGCATATGAGATTTGTTATTGAGCGATGTTGTATACATTGTTCAATAGTTTGTTAGCACCTTGCACTCTGAGGTTTGCTTACAACACTTAGAGGCCAAGAAAGTCTTCCGATCTCTATATTGGATGATGAAGAAGAGGATTGATTGGAGTAACCTGGGAATACCTGACTATTTGAGGAGCATGAACTAGATCTGGATGTAATGGAATCTTCGTTCTAGGATTTCTGATGCTCTGCAGAGGAGGTTGAGGCGGTTGATTGATCATTGTTAGAGTAGTGATGACAACTTTATTTGTAGCAACTAATCGAGTAGCTTTAGATCCAACCATCATCTAGAGTCTTACAAACTAGATATTTGGAAATTCGAGGAATCAGAATTGAGATGATCATTAATTGAATCAAAAAACGATGAATTATCGTGTTTGATCTAGAATGCTCCTGATTTGGTCACTTGGAAAAATTGTGAGCTGATCAAATAGAGAGAAAACATGAAATCGTGGAAATCGTAGGAATTAGAAGTCAATTCCAATAGATGACGATTGTTCTGTTCTGGAATTAGAAATGAGTTAAGAGGTGGTGGTGACAATGGACCAAAGTTTATGATGTGGTGGAGTGGGGGACCTGCAAGGTTAGCACTCTAACACTCGAGTTAGTATGTTAGGGATAAGAGTGAAATGAAAATTAATTTGAAATTTGTTACCTCAGTTTGGTGCATTCTCTATATATATGTAGGGAAAATAACAAACTCATTATTTGTTATAAGCGAGTTACGGAAAAACGTTGGATGTGAATGCACTTGTGATCCTTTGTCGTTATCAGGATGACAATCCTCTTATGCTAAGAGGATTCTAGAAAGATTATGGCTCCTTTATGATAGTCGAACGAGATCGATATAACCGATCAAGAACAGACGTGGTGGTCGACCGCAGCCAATATGACTGACCCAAAACAATTATTTTTAATATCTAAGATAGTGATAATTAAGAAATAAAGTGGTAATAACTCAAATAATTTAGTGAAGCATGTCAAAGATGGTTTAGTTTGGAATGTCTCATAGGAAAAATGAGTTAATGTATTGGCTTAATCTCTTTTTTTAGTTTTGTATTTTAAGTTCAGGATTCATTTTAATTCCTTAACTTAAAAAAAAGTCTATATTAGTCTCTTAACTCTCTTCAAAACATGTCATATTAGTCTTTTTCATTTAATTAACAACAGACAAATTTAAAAATCGAACGTTAAATTTGTTGTTAATTTAATAAAAATGACTAATATAATATATTTTGAAGAATTAAGAGACTAATATAAACATTTGCTTAATTAAGAATCAAAACAAATCTCGAGATTAAAATACAAAATTAAAAAAATATTATACCTAATTGATTCTTGACAAGTGTACTATACAAAACGTAAATCTATATACTTCATCAGCAACAACAAAAACATATACATGAGCAAGAAAAGAGAATAACATGAAACTTTAGCTTTAGTTATGTTGTGCTAGTAAAATTGTCGGAGAAGATGCACAAAATATTAAAGTAACCAAACAAATGACTTGGCCCCTTGATATGGAAGATTCCTAATGTTTGCAAGAGTGTTAAATTAAAAGAAACAAAACGAAAAATAGTATTGTCTCGTATCATAATGAATATTATTTCATACATATTAAGAAAAATGTAAAAAAATAAGAAAAAATAATATTTTACTATAATATTTTTAATTATATATTAAAAATGATAAAACTTTAATTATTTAAAGAATAAAATTAATATATATATATATATATATATATATATATATATATATATATATATATATATATATATATATATATATATATATATATATATATATATATATATATATATATATATATATATATATATATATATATATATATATATATATATTATAAATTAAAATAAATTATTTATTTTAATATATTATTTTATTTCAAATAAATCACTTATTACGAAATAGTGGGAGTAAAAAATTTAGAGAGGAGAGAAACAAATAATTTATCATTATTATTGTTGAAATGAGTTTAAACCGTATGACATTTGTTCTTCAAGTCACATAATTGAGACCAGAGGTATAGTATAAGTTCTCATCAATCAATTATTTGAACCACTGTGAAACATCTAGCTATCACCTTATGACACCTTGCTGCCACGTTTGATGCTTTAATGAATTTGTGATTGGTAATGCTTTGCTAAGAAAAATCCCATAACCTCAAAAGGCTCAACTTGGCATGTACTAAAATCATTATAGAGTATATAGTATCTATCCAAAAATGAAGAATAAGTTCTTCAGGCTCCATTTTTGAGTCATTGGGAATTCTTGGTGAAGATACAAATGCATTGGACCTTAAATCCAGGTAGAGTATCTCCCTAGAATAAAAGGTGATTATGATTACCTTTTTTTTTCTTGTCCCTTTTATAATATCTATTAAGAAACTTAACAATATTAACTGTTTATTTATTTAACATGCTTTTTTTTACAAATTAAAATCCATAATAAATATTACGGTTTAAATTGTTTTTATCTTATGCCATGCCTAAGTTTCAATTTACGCACTTTAGATTTTTTATTGAGATTTCTATCTTGTAATATAAGATTTTTATTTTAGATTTTTGGGACATTTGACATGCAAATTTTAATTGTATTTTCTTTTTTAATAAAATTTTGATATGTATTTTTTATACATGTGTCCTTTTTAAAACATATTTTTAAAACATGTTACATATGTGAGATATTTACTTAATAATATCTTTTTTTTTTTAAAATCAAAATTAAAAATCTCGATATTCTTTATGTTCTTTATCATCTTTAATATTTTCATTTCTATATTCTTATTCATCAATTTGATTATCTTTTTACAAAATCAAACTTAGAAAAAATCCTGAAAAATTATAAGAACGCAATTACTCTCAACCTAACAAGACTAGAAAAACAATTCGTTGCTTCTCTTTTTCTCGTTTTTCTTTATTTTCTTCTCCAATTTGTAAGAAATAGAAAAGTGTGAAGAAGATGTTTATCATCGATCATAGTTTGGATGTTAATCAAGACAAAAGACTATCTTAGAAAAGATTAAAGCAAAAAAAAAAAATTGGAATCAAAGTATTAAATTTGCATAAGTTTTTGGATTTCAATAAAATTGAATCAAAGATCAAAGTACAATATGTAATTTATAGTTTATAAGTTTTAGGTGCTCATAATCTTTCATCTAAACTCTTCTAAATTTGCAATAACTTTATTGTTTGTTTTACATTCAAAAGTTTTTTTACTTAGTCAAATTTTTAAGTTTTGACTAGGTAAATCGATTTACCTATATACGTAATTCTTTTTACGCTACCTCGAACTTATGGATAAATTTTGAACCATTGTCATACATTTTTCTTGCACACATTCATCACACATTTCAAATCAATATCAATTGAATCATGGATATTTTTCTAAACATTGTCATGGTTTCTAGAGATATCATGAACACTATAAAATCAAAATTTATTAAGAATCAAAATTACTTCTTTCATCCAATATTTTAAAAGCATTCTTACTGATTTTTCAAGTGTTCATTCAAAAATGACTTAGAAACTTCTAATGCAATATTTTTATATATCGAGAAAAAGTTTCATAAACTATTGAACACTTAATATTTATATATTATTGAATTGTTCATTGAAATAGAAGATTAAATTTTTATGATATCATCCACCAAAAAAATGAATGAAAAAGAAAAAAAAAGCAAAGAGAAGAGAAATTTCACGCACCGTTTGAACTCGAGAAAAGCTCATACAATATACTTTCTTGTGAAAATGGTTTCATATTCAGGAAATAAATTAAGTTGGTGTATGATGAGATTTTGAGGTGTCAATGTATGATGTTGGTGTTTGCAATCTTTGTAAAACTTATAAAATCTATAAATTTTGACTCGGGTGTTCGTTTGATGCGTCGTTTGAGCTGACGTGAAGCTAAAAATATTTCCTATTACTTAAAAGTAATTTTTAACACATTTACTGATTATTTATTAGAGACTTATACTTGTTTGTATGAAATTTTGTTTGTTATGCTGAGATATGTGTATGAAACTTTGTTATGTGTTTTCCTTGTGAGTCGGTGTTGGATTGTATACCATTGTGATACCTAGTTGTTATGTGTTATTATGATGGTTTGGATTGGTGATATTATGAAAGTGAATTGTATGTGAATAATTCAAGAATATGTGTATGTATGCGCAATTGTGTGATAATTCAAAATAAGATGAATTGTGAGATATATGCTTGTATGATTAAGATTGAGAGATGGTCTTAATTTCATATGATTATCGGTGTATGTATGTGCAATGGTGAGATAACTCAAATATGACGAATTATGTGATATATATTTGTATAATTAAGATTGAGAGATGGTCTTAATTGCATATAATTGTTGAGATTGCACATGCATTATTTGTTGCCAGGAGGCAATATTTGCTAGTTTCGTGGAAGTTAGTGACTTGTCCCAAACCTAAAGGATTAGTTTGAAGCTTAGAGGACGGGATTTTTGATGGTTATCTATCTTGGAGATGGATCCATTTTAAACGTAAAAACCGTGTAAGGATAAAAATTGGTACCACATACATCTTGCATTGTATTGAGTTGCATTTGAGTCGTATGTGTCGATGTGAAACATTGAATATTGGTCTGTAATATGTGATATTGATGTGAATATTATATTTCGTGGTATTTGTGATTGATTATCATTTGAATGGATTGTTGAGCAATGTTGTATATGTAAACATGTGAATTGGATTAGATAATATTGAATACATAAGTATGTGAAGTGTGATGAATTCAATTGATGTATGTATGTTATACATTACTTATCATTATATATTTCTATAATGATGTGAATTTTCACCCTTCTATTGAAATGATGTTTTATATGATATTGCTCAGGTATCGAAGGTATTGGTTCCTCTTGCAAGGATTATTCGAATGAGCTAGTTCTTTGTTTATCCGTATTTAGGTAGTGAGTCATGCTCTGGTCATGTAACACGGGGAAAAATTTGAAATCATGTTGTTTTTAAGAGATGTTTTGTTATACTCTTTTTTATATTATTGTGTATTTAGATTATGTGATGATTGACCTTTAGTGCTTAATGTTTAAATACATGATTTCCATTATGAGATTCAATTATTGATATTGTATTTAAAAGAGAATTATTTCATTATGATATGCATATGTCTTAGTGTATGTAACATGATTTTAAATATGTGTTAGCATGATGGTTGTACTTGTGTTGGTTTTGAAATACATGTGGTACCCTCTTTTGATATGCATGCTAATTTTCTCTGATTATGTCATATTATTGCACGGGGGTTTAAGGGGTGTTACAAACATCAATGGCACTTAAGGACTCCCAGGTCCAAGAGGCAGCAGAGGCACCTTAAGGTTTTGGAGGAGGCCCGTCAGACTTATAATTGTTTCCTTTTTACTCGGACCATGCTGTCAGACATATCTGAGACAGAGAGGTAAAATTTAGTTGGATTCATTCTTTTGAACCTATGTTTGTTGTGATATTAAATAATGTTTATCGGATTCATTCTTATTAAATTATGTATGCAGGACCGCGATCTATTAAAACTCATCAACCATGGGCGGGAGATTACTGGCCTGCCTCAGCCTAATGAGTCGTGGTTTCAGGAAGTTTTACAACTATATGTGATACGAGACTTGTACAAGACCAGTTATGTTATTGTTAACCATGGCATGCTTAATGCATTTGTAGAGAGATGGCACACTGAGACGTCATTATTTCATCTACCACATGGTGAGATGTCTATCACACTAGACGATGTCTCGTGCTTACTACATATTTCGATTACAAGGAAACTTTTAGATCATGGGGTGGTAACCAGAGATGAGGCACTGGAGTTGATGGAAGATTATTTGGGAGTTAGCCCAGATGCTTCCATGGGGGAAATTGAATTCACCCGAGAGTCATATGCTAGGTTTAGCTTCTTGAAGAAGGTATATACATATGAGATACTAAGAGAACAGTAAGTTGTTGGTGATAACAAGCAGGTAGGGTACCATAGAGCGTATGCTATGAGAGCATACATGTTGTATTTTGTTGACACTGTAATTTTTGTGGATAAGAATGCCACTTATGTGGATGTTATCTATATGCGGTACTTCGATGACTTTGAGCGGATTCATGAGTATAATTGGAGGACCTCTTGTTTGGTCTACTTGTACTCTAATTTATGTGAAGGTTGTATATGGAAGACGAAACATGTGACAGGCAGCATCACACTAATGATGGTAATATTTCTTGGTCTTTTAGTGTTTATGTCTCATTTCCATTATATTATTACAACACCGTTACTAACTAATGGTTCATGTGTTCTAGCACTTTTTAGGTTTGGATCCTCCAGCATTTCCCACGCATCTTTGATTGGTAATGTGTACCAACTTATACTGAGGGCATGCCACATGCTTCTGCATTCACCTTGCTCAGAGGGAACCAGACAATAACATTGTTCAGAGTGTATCTTGACTGCTTGGTAGCAGAGGATATATACTTCCATTCTTACATATATCACCGTGACACGCGTCCCTTTGACGACATAGTCTTATACTCATGATGGTTGGCTTGTGGGTTGCAGGTCACGTCTGACATTTTCTCATCTTCCTATGTGTGTCATGTATCTATTTGGATACATATAGTACATTATCAGAGGTCTTTTTGTGTATGCTCCTCCCACTATGACACACAAAAATATGGATGATATGTTTGATGATTATTTTAATCGTTTGGCACCAAAGGAGGCACGAATTACCATAGCTGAGAGAAATTGGAACTACATAGACAATTATATCGGGTGGTTCTTCCGAGTGTCACATCCTTATATGGTGCATGATGCTCTAAGAGATCCATTGAGGCCAGCTCATCAGGAGATAATAGAGGAGGAGCAGGCTAGTGCATATCATGTTGTTTATGTGTTGCCTAAATATAGTTGTATCATGGATATTGGGCAGCTAGGTATTGACAGAGGACTCTCTTAGGATGGCTCTGAGGTAAGGTATATTATAGATGCGATGATGGTGGAGGCTCGGGAGGCAGGCTCAGAAGGCACTATTGTACATGAGGTAGCGTAGAAATAGGGGGCACGAGGCCGAGGTAGGGTCTCAGTATCTCATACGCAGTAGATTATAGTACTTGTAATGTAGACTTATTTTAAGTCGTATTTTATTTATCGACTTTATTATAACTTTTGGATTAGATTTTTGTACTCTTGATTTATAACTTTATATATGTCATTTTCTATATATCCTTTGTATTTTCTAATTCATCATAGTATACCTTCTAACTAATTCATCTGAGCGTCACTAAAAAACTTAGAATTTATTGTCTTCACTAGACACTGAGAAACATTTATGAATGCTTTCTGATGTAAAAACGGAGATGCATCTTCGAAACAATCTAATATTTACTAAATAAAGGTGCATCCAGAGATACTACATAGAAAAATGGGGGGAGTTTTTGAATTTACATAGGATGCTTTTCAGATGCATGGGGTGGGATAAGAAGTTCCATTTTTTAGGTTCGAAAAAAGTTTAATATCTACTAGGGGTTAGCTCGTTGGGATGAAAGTGGCCCATATAAGTGCACATTCTAAAAATTATACATTAAGTTTCGTCACTTTAATAAACTTTGTCTCTTCTAATTTATTTAATATATGTATGTCAAATATTTTAATGCAATTCGTAGGGAGGAGGAGAGGAGAGTGACGGGTTTGTCTTCAAGATCCTTAGATACTTTTCCTTTTAATAGTTTCATTGATAATAATTTTTTGGTGGATTTACCGTTGCATGGGCGCAAATTCACATGGTTTAAGGGTGATGGCAAAACTATGAGCCGACTAGACAGGGTTTTACTATCAGAGCAGTGGGTTCTGAAGTGGCCTAATTGTTTGCGGGCTGCCCATTTGCAAGGTCTTTCAGATCATTGTCGGATTATTCTTATAGTGGATGAAGTTAACTGGGGGTCTAAGTTATCGCACATGTTGAAATGTTGGTCTGAGATACTTGGTTATAATAAATTCATCTCAGATAAGTGGAAGTCTTTTCAGATTCAGAGGTGGGGAGGTTTTATGGTAAAATAAAAATCAAGGCTATGAAAACGGATCTTAATAAATGGAATCTTACTCATAATTATAATTTACCATGTAGTATGAATTTGATTAAGGCTCGCATATCTGATCTAGATAGGAAAGGGGAGGATTATATGTTATCTGAGGCTGAACAGGTGGAACTGCGAGGGCTTTCTTCTTATTTACATTCCTTGTCTAGAATACATTCTAGTATTTTGTGGTAGAAATCTCGACTTTCTTGGATCCATGAAGGGGATGATAATTTTGAATACTTTCATGCTAATATGTCTATCCGTCAGCGACAAAAATCTATTTCTTCTATTCTTGTTAATGAGTCAGTTGTTGAAGGGGTGAAAGAGGTTTGTGACGTTGTCTTTTCACATTTTGCTTTGCATTTTAAGGCGACTCATGTGAATAGTCCAGGTGTGAATAATCTTATTTTTCATACTCTATCATTTGAAGAGGGTGGTTCTTTAATTAGGTTGTTCACTGAGGAGGAAGTGAAGGCAGTAATCTGGAGTTGTGACAATTTTAAGAGCCCCCGGCCAGATGGTATCCATATGGGTTTTATCAAATATTTTTGGCTTGAGATGGAGCATGATATTATGAGATTCATTAGAGATTTCCACATGAATGTTTGGTTATCGAAGGGCATTAATAGTACTTTCATTACTCTCATCCCTAAAGTGGAGAGTTCTATAAGGTTGAATGAGTTTCGTTCTATTGCTCTGGTTGGATGTTTATAAAAAATTCTGGCTAATTTGTTGGTATATCAGTTGTAGTTGGTGATGGGAAGTGTTATCTCAGAGTGTCATTCAGATTTTATCAAGGATAGGAAAATATTAGATGGTATTTTGATTGCTAATGAGGTGGTGGACGAGGCTCATTAGTTGAAAAAATAATTGATGTTATTCAAAGTGGATTTTGAGAAGGCATATAATTATGTGGATTGAGGCTACTTGGATGTTGTGATGGGGAGAATGTCTTTTTCGAATCTATGTAGGAAGTGGAGGTAAGAGTGCATTTGTTCGGCGTTAGAAACAATGTTGATTAATGGTAGTCCAATTAACGAGTTTAGGTTTGAAAGGGGGTTGCGGAAAGGTGACCCACTCTCTCCTTTTCTTTTCCTTTTGGAAGCTCAAGGGTTTCATGTTTTAATGGATGTGATGGTAAATTCCAACCTTTTTTCGGGTTATTCTATAGGCTCGGAAGTTACAAAAGTCATTTCTAACCTTTAGCTTGCAGATGACACCCTGATTATGAGGGTGAAGAGTTGGGCTAATGCTAGGGCCTTGAGGGTTATTCTAGTGTTGTTTAAAGCTTGTCGGGCTTGGAAGTTAATTTCCAAAAGAGTTTGTTGGTAGGTCTTAATATCTCTGAGTCTTGGTTGAATGGTGGAGATTCTAGAAGGCTAGCTTTTTTGGGGTCCCTGGTAGAGCGTATCAAATCTAGGTTGTCTGGTTGGAAGAGTCAACATTTATCGCTTGGGGGCCGTTTAATCATCTTGAAGTTTATCCTTGCATTTATGCCTATCTATGCCCTGTCTTTCTTCAAAGCTCCCGTAGGTATTATCACTTCCTTATATTCTACTTTTATATATTTATTCTAGGGTGGTTGTGACAATCATATGAAACTGCTTGGGTTGATTGGGCAACAATTTCTAAAAATAAGGAGTTTGGTGGGATAGGGGTGAGGAGGCTAAAGGAGTTTAATATAGCCCTATTAGAAAAGTGGTGTTGGAGGATGCTTGTTGAGAGGGAGTTGTTATGGGTGAAGGTGTTGGAAGCTCGATATGGTATGGAAGTCGGGCGACTGAAATCAGGTGGGGGTGTTGTTCTAATTGGTGGAGGGAGGTGGGTCGGGTTCGGGATAGGGTGGTGTTGTACCCCAAAATTTTCCCTCCCATTTTTCATTCAAGATACTATCCTAGGGTTTCTCGAATACTCAATTTGGCTCAGAAGTTGATCAGACAGATTTTCTTCCTAGGCAGTGAGTCAATAATTAGGGTTTAGTATTTTTCAAGCAAAAATGAGTTTTCAAAGTTTTAAATGGTCTTCATGGTTCTTCATGTATTCTCAAGGATGCTTGTGCCAAGTTTCAAGCCTCGCATCGCAAGTTTGCTCAGTCAATGGTGCAGATGATTGAAAATGAATTACATTGACCCAAAATTCGACCTTTGCAAGATCAAGTTCAAACATTTGTAACTTCTTCATTATTTGATATTTGTGAGTGTTTATTTTTGCGTATGACTCTCCTTGACGTCATCCCCAATTTCTCTTCACAAGTCAAGAGTTGATTACGTGCAAAAGATCATTAAAAATTCGAATACTTTAGAAGTCACTTTCTGGTTCTAACCTAATTTCAGATAACTGTGGCCTGACTTCCAAGAGTCGTAATGTCTTCAATTTTCAAGATCTCGAGACGACTATTTTTGCACATTGTCATGAGCGATGTCATCAACAAGTCCTCTTAAAGAGTCAAAGTGAATTGTATTTAAAATACCTTGGAGATTATCAATTTGTCATAAGTAATTTTCTTGATTTAGAATATTTTCAACTTCTAATTGTTTTCTCAAAGGCTATGATTCTCATGTTGAGATTTGTTCATGGAACGAGATGTTGAATTCGGAGATTCCTGTTGAGTTCGAACAAGATGTTTCTTATAATACAAGTTGCTTTGTTAGGAAATAGATTTTGGATCTTGGTGAAATTGATTTGAGGATTCATTTGAATAATGTTCTTGATTTCAATCCATGTATCAAAGAACGAGTTTGCTAAAGTTTGCTCAAATTCATTCAAACTTTGGAATGCAAACATGATTAAAGTTATGCTTTGATTCATGGTTTATCTAAGTCACAATTCTCATGAACCAAATCAAATTGTTGAACCTAATTCAAATTTCATGGCTATTCATCTATTTTCAAGTGCGTCATTATTCAAATGCAAGACTTTTTCTTAAGTCGCTTTGTAATTCAAGTTTATTCAAGAATTTAAGATTTACAACAAGGCATCATTGTTATTTAAAAGTGAATTTGAATATATTTTACAATTCTACAAGTCTTAAAATTCAAATCACGAATGGAAACCGCAATGTTACAAAAGTCGCAATAATACAAAATTCCTAAAGAATGTAATCTTCTTCATCTTCAAGTCTTCATCAAGCACTTCAGGCTGCTCTTCACCAATTTTCTCTATTGTCCAAATTGCTCGTACATGTAACAAAAAGAAAGAAATGGTTAACAGATAATTCATGTTGGAACAAGAATAATAATTTTCAGAGAGTTTTTCTTTCTTCTCGTCATTAGGGATTGTTCGAAAGAATCAGTTCGCGGATTAGGGGATTCATCATTTACCAAAGCCCAACAAAGGCCTCATTTATCTTTGCAAATAAAAGTCAGTTTCTATCATTGGCCCAAAGATGTCCTCATTGCAAATCACAAAGCATATTTTGGTTCACAAAGAAAACAAATACTGTCAAAATAAAAAAATAGCCTGCATTACTGTAAGCAAAAACAAACACAAAAGGGTAAGTACTGTCAAAGAAGATTGCTGCCCATGACAGTCCAAAAAGAAAACTGTTGCACAAACCTGTACCAAGCAAATCCAAAATTTGCACAAACTTAACCAAAACCGAAACTGTATCAGGAAAGCAGCAAGGAAGTGCATCACAAATGTTCAAACCCCATTTCTTTTCGCCCAAAAAAAATCCCATCCTCATGTTAATATAAGAAAACAGATGCCATAACAAAAGGGGGAGAGATCGATTGTCCATCAGAAAAGAAAAAATAACAGAACAGTTTTGACACAACAACAAAGCCATATACAAAAATTACAACAATTGTTTGGTTTGAAGCTAGATATCAAAGAAATCCCCATTTTCAGTCATCACTTTGTTTAAAGCATAACCCTTCAGAAAAAAACCAGAAAATACAGAAAAGCAGGAATCAACTTCCCTGTCAAAAAAAGACCGTGAAGCCACTAGCCACAAAAACGCGCGAGTTTTTCAGAAATAGATCCGACTGGTAAGCATTCACATCTCTTTGCATTCATAGAAACAATAAAATGTTAAATTTGTCTGCATGCATTATTTTCTTGTTATAATCAAATAATATATATATATAGACAAATATATAATACAGTAAGAATGTTTAACACAAAGATAACAACATCCCTTCATCACCATCAGTAACCATCACCATCAATGTTCATCAATCCCTCTTCCTAACACAACAACACAAAATCAATCTCACATCCCTCTCATCCACATAACTGATTCATCTTCTCACCTCCACGCTTTTCTTCTTTCACCATTACTGTCACGTTTTAGTCCCGATCGCCGACAGCACCGAACCCATGGAAGCCGTCATCACCATTGATGTTCTCCGTCGATCCGGAAGCTTCGTACCATATGAACATAGATGGAAATAGAGAGCGGAGAGAGATGAATTTCGATGGAGAGGAGAGAGTTTGTTTTACTGTAAGTTTAGAAAAGAAAGAGATGGATGGTTTTTCAACCACAAGAGAGCCTCTTTTCACGATGAAGTGTTTTTTTATTGAATCAATAATCAGTTTTGGCCTTTCCCAATATTAACAACAATAATTAAATCTTTTATTTTCCTTCCCAAGACTAGCAGCGGCGCTCCCTAAGTATATTAGGGTTTCCAAACCTTTTCCTTGTCCATTCCAAAACCGGGTCAGCCCATTGGGCCTTTTGACCCAATCACTCAGCCATTTTTAGTCTTTTATATTAATAGAGGTGCCATAATACATGAAGGGTCGATTGGTGCAGTGGTTAAGGCGTTGGTGTTTGGAGGAAAGGTCTCGGGTTCGAGACCCCCCGGGACGTTTTTCTTTTTTCTGATTTCAGTTTCTTCTTTTTTTTGAACAAAAAAAACCTCTTAGGCTCCCCATTGTTGGGCCTTAGCGCCCCATCCCCTTATACACCATACACCATGATTTTGTTTCACACCCCCAGGCCCAATATTTTCTATTTATCTTTGTTTTCTTTTAAGTAAATAAATAAATAAAAAAAAATAATGATTAGTTTTAGACATGTTGATTTTCTTTTTCTCATAAATAAATTATTTACAACATTAACATAAAAGGACTAAAAATTAATTTAGGACTTTGTAAATAATTTTGTCAATATTATATATATATATATATATATATATATATATATATATATATATATATATATATATATATATATATATATATATATATATATATATATATAGTTTAATAAACTTTCTTTTAAAATATTTAGTTTATACATAATAAAATTCAAATAATAATAATAATAATAATAGAATAGAATTTTATTTTCAATTTTTTCTCACAAACAAAATACCAAGAACTTTACTTCCATAATTTATTAATTAATTTTTACTTCATAGGTTGTTGTAGTTTTAATTAATTTTTCGATTTGATTTGGTTGTATTGATTGCCTATTTGGACTTTTAATCGCATTGATACATCCTCATTTGTAAATTTATACTCCCGATTCGCGAAAGCTCTGTAATAGCGTAGAATTTTAATTTCCGCAATTTACTGTTTTCCTTATACTGTATAGTAATTAGGCGTGTATGACAAGACATAAAATTAACCGCTAGATAGCCTAATGAAAGACAAATTAACTTGAATCAAACACACTTTCACACGTGCACTACTAGGATAACCTCACTAGTTGCCTCGGAAAGACAGTCATGTCCCTCGAATGTCGGACGCTTTAGCAAAGACCCTTCGATAAAAAAGATCGTAGTCCGTCGATGTCCCTCGATGTTGCCTTCGGTAAAATGATCTAGTCCCTCATGAAAATTGCTAAAGCGTCTCACAAGTTGCCTTCTATGACTGTACGATTGACCCGCGTCCGTCCCTTCACATCCAACGATGGGGCTTCTTACCAAAATGATGGTAAGATAGCAACATCTAAAGGAGGAGGAAAAGAACATTAGAACTTTTGAATAGGTAGGATGCTCCTAGTTGCTCACTTGCTCACAACAAAAACATTTTATACACTAACACTTTCATTTGAAACATTTTCAAAAGACAAAGCACTTTGTACGCGTTCTTATAGAAACGAAAACCATTACAAAGACACCTTTTCAAAATCACTTTCAAAAACACATTTCACAAACACCTCTTTAAACTATTTTTCAAACAACACTTTGTACGCGTTCTTATAGAAACAAAAACCATTACAAAGAAGTTTTTCAAAATACATTCAAAACCCACACCACAAGCACATTTTCAAACAAAAGCAAGTGATCTAGAAAGCAACTAAGAGCCTGTGATATGGTGGGAGAACTGACTCAGGTCATTTTGCATTTGATTGCAATTGTGCGGTTAGCAAGAGTCGCCACCGACTTTTCTTTTATCCAAAAGGAAAGGTAAAAAAGTACAGGAAAGACCTTTCGAGATTACTTATCGGGTTCGGGGGTAGATTATAAAAAGGGAACGTGTTAGCACCCTTTTCATCCATGGTTTTCCATGGGCTCTTAGTTAATCGCTAGATCACTTTCTTTTGTTTGAATGTGCTTGTGGTGTGGGTTTTAAAAGTATTTTGAAAATGTCTTTGCAATGGTTCTCGTCTCTATAGGGACGCATGCAAAGTATTATTTCGAAAAAATAGTTCAAAGAGATGTTTGTGTATTGTATTTTTTGAGGGTGATTTTGAAAATATGTTTTTGTAATGGTTCTCGTCTCTATAAGAACGTATGCAAAAGTTTTTTGTCTTTTGAAATAGGTTTTAATATGAAAGCGTTGGTGTAAAATGTTTGGTTGTGATCAAGCGAGCAATTAAGAGCGAATCTATCTACTCGAAAGATCTTAAATATTATTTTCTTCCTCCTTTAGATGTTGCTATCTTACCATTGATTTGGTAAGAAGCCCATCGTTGGATGTGAAGGGACAGGCGCCGGACGTTTGTATAGTCATAGAAGGCAACTTATGAGACGCTTTAGAAATTTTTGTAAGGGACTAGATTGTTTTATCGAAGGTAACATCAAGGGACATCGAGGGACTATAATCTTTTATATTGAAGGGTCTTTGCTAAAGCGTCCCATATTCGAGGGACATGACTGTATTTTCGAGGCGACGGGCGAGGTTACCCTAGGGGTGCGTGTGTGAAAAGTGTGTTCGATTCAAGTTAATTTGTCTTTGTTAGGGTTATCTAGCGGTTGATTTTGAATCTTGCCATACACGCCTAATTACTATAAGTATAAAGAAAACAGTAAATTGCCAAAATTAAAATGCTACACTATTACAGAGCTTTCGGGAATGGGGAATACAAATTTACAAATGGGGATGGATCGAATCGACAATGCGATTAAAATTTTAAATAACCAATCAATACAATTCAATCGAATTAAAAATGAATAAATATTTAAATTAGCACAATCTATAAAATTAATTAGCAAAATAAATAACACTATAATATTTTTTGTATTTTTTGTTTGTGAGAAATTTAAACAAAACAATTTAAAACTAAATAAAAAGTTAATTAATAAAATTATTCACAAAAGTCCCTAGCTAAACTAATTAAGAAAATTTAACTAAATTTAAAAATTATATTTAATTTAATTTAATTTAAAAATCTAAACAAAATTGATATTTGTTGTACCCCAAAAATTTCCCTTCCATTTTCTTAAGAAATCACCCTGGATACTCAGATTTACTTTCATCCAATCCCGAGCTTTGAACTACAAGTTTTTTCAAGAAAGTCGCCTGCAAGGGAAAAATAGTCATTTTTACATTAAAAGGTCAAACTTTGACTTTTGGATCAAAATCAAATCTCTGAAATCATATTTCATCAAGACATGTTGGAATATGAAGTTTGTATCATCAAAAAATTTCAAAAGTCAAATTTACTATGGAAAAGCCAAATTTCTAAATACTTGGGACTTTTTCTAAGTATTTAAGAAAAATGACACTTCAGAACTTCTGAGCCAGCCTCCAGGCAGGTGCAGTCAGAAGTTTTAAACATGGTTCAACACATAGTCTTCAGTCAGAACATGGCTCTTCAGCATCTACGCAAGTTCAGTCAGAATTTGCTGGGGTAATGCAAAGAAGGTAATAAAGCGTAATACGAAGCCTGAAAACTCCTTCAGAACATGTTGGAGCCAGAAGGTAAGAGGATCAGAAGATTGGATGCTACGCTGAAGCAGAACTTCTAATCCAGAGTTTTCAAAGGTAAATTAAATAAGGTTGCTGGAAAGCCTGGGGAATCCTTCAGAGTATGTTGAGGCAACAGGATACTAAGATCAGAAGTGGGGTTTTTTATTCTAGACTATGCTGAATTGGAACTTCTGATCCAGAGTTAAGCAATGATGCAGAATATCACATTAGAGTATTTCTGATTTTGACAAATCTCATCATCGTTTAATGCTCACAACCACTTTTGAGTCTTTGTCAAAAGGATCTCTCCACGTGTAGCATAGAAATACTTTTGTACAGAATTAGGTAAGGGTCAATGCGCTACTTTTTTCTTGTGGGTTCACTTTTCCTTAATCCATGCTTGCTAATCTAGCCTAAGCTAAAAAAATTGTCAACTATCACACCTTTTTTGAACTTGCTTCAAAAGCAAGTCAGCATCAAACCCACAAATCTTTGCCTATAAATAGAACACCATTGGTCACTGAGAAAGGGGCCAGAAAAAATTGGTGAAAGAGGTCAAAAATTTGAGAAAGAAAAGCCTTGAACCCCTGCCAGAATTCCAAGAGTTCCAAGAACTGCAAACATAATACATAAAACCTTGTTAACTTTTGATTCCTTGCATTCAAAACTCCCCTTTGTCTCAAATATTTCTTGACTAAAAACCCATTCACACAGTTTCTGATCCACACGTTGGAAACTGTCTAAACTTCCGTTTTCATATTGCTATACATTTTCCATCCATCCACTCAAAGAAATCAGAACATCACCTCCTTGCCATCCCCTGAAGTTGAAAACTTTCAACTTGATGAGTACGTGAAGAAGCTGTTCAAAGCATCATCAGAGTTGAGGTTAACTTCGGTTCACAGAACTTCTTCCAGCGGCAAGGTAAGTTTCTGCTGACCCTAACCACATTACTTAAGCACTACCAGATTTACATGCTCAGATACAATGTAGATATCAGGTTTTTTTTGGTGTCATACATATTCTGAAATTTCATGCATTTTGTCTGCCTAAGTAGGGAATAAATTAGTTCAGAGCTTCTTGTAGAAACTAGAACTCAGTTAGGATTAGAAAATGCATGCTTGCCTCTGATTTATAGTTTTGATATTTCTTATCTTCTAAAACGCTATGACACCTGCTATAACTGTTTTGTGCATGTCTTCTGTTTTGTGGAGAAATAACCAAATTACAGATGTTCTGACTAGCATAGAGAGAGAAATCGAGTTCTACCAGTGGTCTTAGAACTTCTCAAGTCTGTTTTGTTTCCAGTGGTATCAGAACTTCTGAAGCTAGTTTTTGTTTCCAGTGGTATTAGATATTTTGAAAACTACTGTGTTCCTAGTGGGTTCAGAGCTTCTGACCTTATACATTTTCACTAACAGGTTTCTGTTTTGCAGCGTGCCAGGGTCAGAACCTCTGACTTCATTTTATCAGCAACACGCTGATTCTTTTTTCCCTTTTCATTATTTTGCTATCACTCTTCATTCCATTAATCAACAAACATTAAAAGTATTTCCTTCACACTTTATTTTATTTCTTAAAACAAAAGACCAAAAATAGTTTCTTAAAATAAGACAAGTTTGTTTCACATTTTCTTGTACATTCTTATGCATTTCAATATGGTTGTAATAGTAATTTAGGACTTATTTTACTTGCAACCCCATTCATAAATTTGTACCCCCATCCCCTAAATGTTGTAATAGCGTAGGACTTTACATTTCCACAAGTTATCACTTTCAAATGTAAATGCTAGTTATTAGGCGTGTATGGCAAGATAAAATCAACAAGTAGACCACCAAAAATCAAAGACAAATGCATGCAATAAAACACTATTCACATATGCACCCTTAAGGTTAACTCCACTTGTTGCCTAAAAAATGGTCATGTTATGCATGTGGGTTATCTTAGCAAAAACAATCGAAATACAAGATCATAGTCCCTCGATGATGCTATCAAAGTTGCCTTTCGAAATGATCTTAGTCCCTAAAGAAAATGTGCTAAGTCATTTCACAACATTGCTATCATGATCATACGATGACCCAACGCTCGTCCCTTCACATCCAATGATGGGGATTCTTATCAATTCAATGGTAAGATAGAAACATATAAAGGAGGAGGAAAAGCACTTCTAAGACCTTTTGAGTAGGTAAATTCGCTCCTAGTTACCCGCTTGCTCACAACAAAAACATTTCATACACCTACGCTTCCTCTTTGAAAACATTTTTGAAACAAACACTTTGTATACATTCTTATAGAAACGAGAATCATTATAAAGTTATATTTTCAAAATACTTTCAAAACACATCTCACAAACACATCTTTGAACTATTTTTGAAACAAACACTTTGTATACATTCTTATAGAAACAAGAATCATTACAAAGTTACATTTTCAAAATACTTTCAAAACCTACACCACAAGCACATTCAAACAAAAGCAAGTGATCTAGCAAGTAACAAAGAGCCCGTGGAAAACCATGGATGAAAAGGGTGCTAATACCTTCCCTTTTCATAATCTACCCCCTGAACTCAAGAAACAATCTCTAAAGGTATTTCCTATTCTTTTTCACCTTTCCTTATTGGATAAAAGAAAAGTCGGCGGCGACTCTTGCTAAACCGCAACATTTGCAATAAAACGCAAAACCTCAAGTCAGTTCTCCCACCGTATCACAATATTCTAAAAATCTAATGACATTTTTTTTGTATTTTGTTATTTTTGTTTAATTAAAATTAAACTAAACTAAAAAAAGCTTAATTAAGAGAAACCTATGTTAATCAAAATAAGTAAAAATAACATGAGCAAAATGAATGGGTAAAACCAAAAATGGGAGTGTGAGATAGCAAGGGCGCTAGGCCCAACAACTTGTTTTTTTTGTCCAAAACCAAAACTTCAAAACAATAAAATGGAGTTAATGAGAAACAGAAAATAAGGAAAATGAAAAAAACTTCCCAGGGAGTCTCGAACCCGGGTCTCTTAAGGTTACTGTAAACATGTCTTGCCAGCTGAACTGTAGTGCTTATCTGTTATATTTATGTTTTAATTAAAACAAAATAGTAATATAAGATTATGAAATTGGGCCAACAAGCCCAATGGGCTGACCCAGTTAGGAAGAGGAAAATAAAGTTTCTTGAAAACCCTAGAGCATAGAGAAAGGTGCGACTGTTGTTGTCTTGGGAAGAGAATTAGTCATATTTAATATTATTATTAGTTCCAACGAAAGCATTTAACAAAAAATATTTAGACAAAAAAGCGATCCTCTCCTCTCTCATCCATAACACCATTCTCACCTTCAATCTCCTCCAAGATTTTTCTCACACTTCGATCTTTTCTTTCCATCTTCTCCTCTCATTCTTCTTTCTGAATCCATCCTTTTTGTCAACCTTCTTCTCTGCTTCCGTTTTCCAATATCATCCATCAATACAATCTCATTTTCTTCCCTAACTTCAAATTCTTGACGTTTCCGTGATCTCTGGGAGTTTCTCGGAGAAGACATAGCCACGCTAAACCTCTGTCTTAGACTATTCGACTCATGCATATCGTCGTCAAACCTCGGCTTATATTTTTTGGAAGATGGAGGAGACATGAGGAGAAGCTCCCTGAGTGGAAAACAGCGAGCTGGAGATCAAAGAAGAGACAGTGGTGACGATGATGATGGTTTTTTGGCGGTGGTTGGTGATTGATTGAGGTCGAGTGATATACGAAGAGGTTCGGTGGAAGTTATTTCACCAATGCGGGATAAGGGAGAGGTTCGGGAAGTGATTCGGTGTTCTGATTAACGGTGGTGATGATGGTGAGGGGTAGAACTGGAATAGTCCATGAAGATTATAGTGAAGTGTTGTTGTTACTAGATTGTGATGATGATAGTGAAGTATTTTTGGGTTACTTTCTACATGGGTTGAAAGAGGAGATATGGCAGGGATTTTAACTTTCTGTTATTCTATAACTTTTCTTACTGTATTTTGTGATTCTCTATCTAACAAAACAATAATTATTTCACATGGTTTCCTCTTATTATTCTTTTTTTTATGCAGTAGCTACAGACGTTATGCAATAGTTAGTATAAAAAATATGCAAACACAGGTGCGAGAATGGTGGAAAATAATCAATACATGTTCTGTTACTTCTCCTTGTTCTATTTTCTTCAGATATGGAGAAGATGTTCAGCTGTTACTATAAAAAAGTTCACAAATTTGATTGATGAAATATTGTTGTGTTGTCACGGGTGGATGGTTGAAGGTTGTGATTTTCTACAGGGAAGTCCCTTTTGTAAAACTTTCTCTCTTTTTTCTTAAATATTTCTGAAGGGTTGTGTGATGGAAAATGATGATAAGGAGAATGGTTTTTTATATCTGGCTTTGCTTTTTTTTTTGAACAACAATATTGTTCTAGTTTTTTATGGATGATGGATGTTTTATTTTTTCTCTCTGGCTCCCCCCCTAAAAAAAACCGATCCTCACCCCATTCCCTCTGTTTCTCTTATTTTGAATCAGAAACAAAGAATGAGGGGATGAGATATTTTTGAACAATACAGATATGTTGTTTTACTGTCTTTACTATGCAGCTTTGACTTGGTCCATTTGTGTACAATTTTTCGCTGTATATTGCAGCTACTTTGGACAGATTTTGGACAGTAATGCAGGGCTGTAATACAGTCTGTTTTTGACAGCATTTTGGCCTCTTTCACTTGTGATACAAACTATTTTTTTTTGTGTGCAGCATGACGAACTCTGAATTTTTAATTCTTCCCATAATTTCCTTTTGTGAACCAATTAACAATTGTGATTTGCAATGGACAAAACGCGGACGAAACATTCCCCTTTTATTTCTGATTCTTCTTACCAATCCCTAATGATGAGAAGAAAATCTTTGAAAATTCTTGTTTCTTGTTTCAAACATGAATTATTTATAAAATCAAGCTTCTCAAATGCACTTTTGTTTTGATGAAGACAAACCATGAGGGACAAAGAAGGCAAAGATTATTGATCAAGCTAAAAGCATCTATGGATAAAGTCTCCAGTTCAAACACTTAGCTAATTTCAAGATATAATGATAATACTTACTTTGGAACTTAAGACATAAATGCTCAATGGTGAAAGGAAATATTTTATATTGTCCAAATCCTTACTCATGTTTTTCTAAGCTAAAAAACATTTTTCACTTGAGTGCAATCGATTTGCATATTAGTGCAATTGATTGCATGCTTCATTTTTTTCAAATCTTTTGCTACTGTTTCTCAGTGCAATCGATTTTCATATTTGTGCAATCGATTGCATGCTTAAATTTTTCAAAACATTTGCTACTGTTTCTCAGTGCAATCGATTTACATGTTTGTGCAATCGATTGCACTCAATCAATTTTTGCTACTGACTTCACATGCAACCGATTTACACTTTATGCAATCGATTGCACACTCAAAACTTTTGAAATTATAGCTGTTGAAACCCCATGCAATCGATTTACACAAAGGGTGCAATCGATTGCATGCTGCACGATTTTGAAAAGCAGCAGCTTTGCACATGCCTGTTCATAACACATTTTCATGGAAACCTTTCACTCAATCTTGGCAATTGTTCATGATTCATCTCCAGAACTTTATGATGTTTCAAAAAGGTGTTATGAACATATAAATACTCATTTTAAAAATTATTTCAACATCTCTTCCAATTATATTTTCTGAATTTTCAAATATCAAACTCAAGCTTTTCTTCACTTTCATACACAAGTTTTCTGCACACTTTCACATATTATTAATCAGAAAATTTTGATTATTATATATCTTGAGTCATTGTATACTATTATCATTGGAAGAGAAGATAAATTAATTGATTAAATCACTCAAAGTGATCATTACTACTCAAACTCACTCAAATCAAATATTGATAAATACTTACTTATTTTTCAGAATTGTTGGAAATAAGTTTAAGTGGTTTTATAAATCTTGTCTTTCCAGGATTGTTGGATACAAGTGAAGTCACTTTGAGAGGATTGTTCTCATTATTGACATAGTGAAAATCCAAGAGGATTGTTCTTGGTCCAAGAGGATTGTTCTTGGTTTTGGGTAGTTCTTGTTTAAGTTTTCCACAATAAGGAAATCTCTTTCATGTTGAAAGGGGACTGGAGTACTCTCGGACTGTGAGGGGAACCGGGATATATCGCTTGTGTCTCTTTATTTTTCTGCACTTTACTCTTTCATAAACTCACCATAATCTATAAAAATAATATCCATCATCACTAAAACCAGAATTTTTTTAAAGTACCTAATTCACCCCCCCCCCCTTAGGCACACTTCGTACTTACAATTGATATCAGAGCAGGTTATAGGTAACATGTTCCTAAAAGATCCAAAATGGCTTCCGCAAATCAAAATCCTGTTTTCAGAGATGGTGGTAGTAACAACAAGCCTACTCTATTTTGTGGTGAATATTTTAACTTCTGGAAAATACGCATGAAGGCACATCTAGAAGCACAAGGAGAAGAAATATGGGATGCCGTCGAGAATGGTCCATTTATCCCTATAACGGTAATCAATGGTGTTGGCTCATCAAAGCCTAAAACTGCATGGGATGAAGATGATAAGAAGAAGATTCTCTATGATAAAAAGGCAATAAACCTTCTTCAAGGTGCACTTAGCATGGATGAATTCTTCCGTGTCTCGGCATGCAAAACAGAAAAAGAAATATGGGATACCTTGGTACAAACTCATGAAGGAACTACTGAAGTTAAAAGATCAAGACTAAATACCCTGAGTCAAGAATATGAATTATTTTGAATGCATCCTGGAGAAACCATTCTTGACCTACAAAAGAGATTTGTGCACTTGACAAATCATCTAAGTGCTCTTGGTAAGACTTTGACGAATGATGAACTAAATCTGAAAGTACTTAGGTCCTTACCTAGGGAATGGCAACCAAAGGTAACGGCAATTTCAGAAAAGAAAAGTCTCTCCTCCATGACGTCCGCAACATTGTTTAGGAAACTTCAAGAATATGAAACAGAACTCGGAAGACTTGAAAAACATGAAAATCAAGAGAAGAAATCTATGAACATTGCTTTGAAGATAGATTCCAAGGAAGTTGAAAAGGAAGACAATCTGGAAGAAGATGAAAATTTCATGCTTCTTGTTAAAAGGCTTGGTAAGTTCTTTGGTAGAAATGACAAATCCTTTTCTCATTCAAAAGGAAAGAAACAATTTAAGAAAAAGGAAGCTTCCACATCAACATAAGAAGTCACATATTATGAATGTGGTAAGCAAGGTTATATCAAGCCGGATTGTCCGAAACTCTCCAAGAAAGGTGGCTACAAAAGCAAAAAGGGATTAAAGAACAAAAAGGCCTATGATGCATGGGAGGATAATGAAATAAGTTCCTCATCTGATTCCGATAGTGATGAAAGTGAAAATCTAGCATTAATGGCCTCACATTATTCCGGTGATGAAGACAATGAGCCTAATTTGTTTTGCAGGTATGCTTGAAGACCACATGCAATCTTTGGTATCTTGATAGTGGTTGTTCAAAGCATATGACGGGAGACATAAACCAATTTTCAAATTTAGTTCTAAAGGATAAGAGTTTTGTCACTTATGGAGACAATAATAAGGGAAGAATTCTTGGAAAAGGCAAAGTTGGTGCTCCACCTTTCACATCCATTGAAGATGTTCTTTATGTTGAAGGACTAAAGCACAATCTTCTTAGTATTAGCCAACTTTGTAACAAAGGCTTCAAGATCAAGTTCACCAAGGATGAATGCTTGATAGAAGACGAAGTCACACATGAGGTTATACTTAAAGGTAAAAGAATCAATAATATATTCATGATTTCCCTTGATGATCCATCTTTGAAGGTAAAATGTCTCATGGCGAACAATGATGATTCATGGCCGTGGTACAAAAGAATTGCTCATATTCACATGAAACACTTGAATAAACTAATCAAGCATGATCTTGTCATTGGGTTGCCTAAGAGAAATTTCTTTAAAGATAGACTTTGTGATGCTTGTCAAAAAGGGAAACAAACAAAATTAACTTTCAAATTTAAAAATGTGGTGTCTACTGCAAGGCCACTACAACTGTTACATATGGGCTTATTTGGTCCATCAAGAACAAGAAGTTCCATAGGTAATGTTTATGCTTTAGTTATTGTTGACGATTTCTCTAGATATACTTGGACATTATTTTTAGTGCAGAAAAGTGATGCATTCAAGGCGTTCAAGAAATATGCTAAACAAATTAAAAATGAGAAGTCTCTTACAATTTCCTCCATAAGAAGTGATCATGGCGGAGAATTTCAAAATGCTCTATTTGAAGAATTTTGTGGAGAACATGGAATATCTCATAACTTCTCGGCACCAAGGACTACTCAACAAAATGGAGTGGTAGAAAGAAAGAATAGGTCTCTTGTAGAACTTGCTAGAACGATGCTTAGCGATTCAAATCTTCCAAAATATTTTTAGGCGGATGCGGTGAGCACGGCATGTTTTGTTAGCAATAGAGTTAACATAAGACCGATCTTGAAGAAAACTCCATATGAACTCTTCAAAGGGAGGAAACCAAACATTGCTTTCTTTCATATTTTCGGATGCAAATGCTTTGTCTTAAACAACGACAAAGATAACCTTGGTAAGTTTGATGAAAAATCCGATGAAGGTATTTTTCTTGGCTACTCTCTTTCCAGTAAGGCATATAGAACCTACAACAAAAGAACTTTAACAATTGAAGAATCAATGCATGTATCTTTTGATGAATCTAACCCCTCCAAGGAGGATACTATTGTTTTTGATGATGATGATGACGATGATGAAATACTAGGAGGTCCATAATAAAATACTTCCAAAGATCAACCAATTCAAGTGGAAGAACCACCCTAACAAGAATCAAATCTCAATGATCTACCAAAAGAATGGAGAACTCATAGAGATCATCCTATCGATAAAGTAATTGGTGATATAAGTCAAGGTGTGACAACAAGATTAAATCTCAAAGATGCTTGCCTAAACATGGCATTTGTCTCTCAAATTGAACCTTTTAAAGTTGACGAAGCCATAGGCGATGACCAATGGATTATCGCGATGCAAGAAGAATTAAATCAATTTGAAAGAAATCAAGTTTTAGAACTTGTCCCTAGGCCAAGCAACAAACACATTATTGGAACAAGATGGGTGTTTAAAAACAAACTTGACGAAAATGGAATAATTGTTCAAAACAAAGCAAGGTTGGTAGCACAAGGCTACAATCAAGAAGAAGGAATAGATTTTGAAGAAACTTTCACTCCGGTTGCAAGGTTAGAAGCTTTTTGTCTCTTACTTGCCTATGCTTGCTCATTAAATTTCCAGCTTTTCCAAATGGATGTCAAAAGCGCATTCTTGAATGGATATATCACTGAAGAAGTCTATGTTAAGCAACCCCTGGGGTTCGAAGATTTCAAGAATCCATCTCATGTATTTAAATTGAGAAAAGCTCTCTATGTGTTGAAACAAGCACCAAGGGCATGGTATGATCGTTTAAGCAACTTCTTATGCGAAAAAGGTTTTGAAAAGGGCAAAGTTGACAAGACTCTATTTATCAAGAAAATCAAAGATGACACTTTGCTAGCTCAAGTCTATGTTGACGATATCATTTTCGGATCTTCAAACCAAGAAATGTGTGACGAATTTTCAGCAATGATCCGAGGAGAATTTGAGATGTCCATGATGGGTAAAATGAATTATTTTCTTGGACTTCAAATCAAACAATTAAAAGATGGCATCTTCATCAACCAATCCAAGTATTGCAAGGAACTCTTGAAAAGATTTGATATGGATAACTGTAAGGAAATGTATACACCAATGGGTTCCGATACATATGTTAATCAATATGAATTAGGTGTTTCCATCGACATTACAAAGTATCGAGGTATAATTGGCTCCTTATTATATTTGACGGCAAGCCGTCCTGACATAATGTTTAGTGTTTGTCTATGTGCTCGCTTTCAAGCAAATCCAAAGGAATCTCATCTCACGGTGGTGAAAAGGATCATGAAGTATCTCAAAGGGACAACAAATGTCAGATTATGGTATCCCAAAGGTAGTGTTTGCAACTTAGTTGGTTATTCTGACGCGGATTATGCAGGTTGTAAAACTGATAGAAAGAGCACAAGTGGTACTTGTCACGTCCTTGGAAATGCCTTAGTATCATGGGCTTGCAAGAAACAAGCATGCGTTGCTCTTAGCACGGTCGAAGCAGAATATATTGCAGCAGGTAGTAGTTGCGCTCAAATTTTGTGGCTCAAACAACAACTTTGTGACTACAGACTCGATCTAGGATGCATTCCTCTACGGTGCGAAAATACAAGTGCAATAAACATTACGAAGAATCCAGTCATGCATTCAAGAACCAAACACATACATATATGACATCATTTTATTTATGATCATGTACTTCAAGGAGATGTCGAGGTAAAATTTGTAGATACTCATAATCAACTTGCTGATATCTTCACTAAACCTTTGGCAAGAGAACCATTTTACAAGATTCGATGAGAGCTTGGCATTCTTGACGAACACGAAACATAAGGTGCTTTTTATCCTTGTTATAATTTTATATATATATATATATATATATATATATATATATATATATATATATATATATATATATATATATATATATATATATATATATATATATATATATATATATATATATATATATATATATATATATATATATATATATATATATATATATATATATATATATATATATATATATATATATATATATATATATATATATATATATATATATATATATATATATATATATATATATATATATATATATATATATATATATATGTGTGTGTGTGTGTGTTTTTAACCATGCTATATATGGATATATATGTTAAGTGGTGTTTAAGTTTAAGAAAAATTTATTTTTGTTCTTTTTTGGTTGCTGCAAATCGATTGCACAATAGTGTAAATCGATTGCTCACTGAGTGTTTTTAATTTTGACCTTTCTGTTTCAGTTCAAATCGATTGCACTCTATGTGTTTCAGTTTTATTTTTCTTCTGTTTTTTGTGCAAATCGATTGCATCTGTATGCAAATCGATTGCACCCACTTTAACATGCTTTTATGACAGAAATATTTGTTGGTCAGAATTCCTTTCACTCTCTCTCATATTCCCAAGCCAATTAAACTTCATTACATATAATACAACCCACTCATTTCTATCTACTCAAATCATATCCAAACTTCAGCTCATCAAACACCCTTCTCTCAAAAAACCTAAAACCTTCAAAACCCTAAAAATACCTTACCCATGGCTTCAAGGCAAAAACGAAAGGTGTCAGCCTCAGAGAAAGGGAAGAAAAAGGTTGATTCATCCTCTAATCCATTACTTTTATCTCTCACCGAAGAAAAAGAAGCGGGATTCATAAAGGACTTTCAAATAAAAATAGTGTCCAATCCTAAATATGGTATGCTATCATCCTTTCCCCCGGAATGTTTCTCGTTTCAAAATGATTTAACTGCTTATGGACTAGAACCATTAATTTCATCATTTGGTTCATATTATCCGGATCTGGTAAGAGTATTTTTCAGTAAGTTAACTCCCCACAAAGGCAAGATGGTGACATATGTGTTGGGTACTCGAATCTCTCTAACTCTTGAGATTGTTGGTGAGATTCTTCATATTCCCTATACTGGAAGCTCTTTGTACGACCCTGAAAATGAGGCATGGGATGACTACAGGAAAAAGGAATTTTATTACAGCATTGGGAGATTAAGTGAAGCTGAATTCTGTGCCAAAAGGATTCGTGGTCTAGGCGGAGTGATTCCATCTAGAGACTCATGGAGTGCAGGTAACTTTTATATAGACGGTCGACTATTTCATTACTTTATGGTCTATATTATGTTTCCACGGGCTGGAAACCACTGCACTGTGGCTGACCTGGAAATGCAGCTAATTTATGCAAGATAGAAAGGAATAAGTGTTAATTGGGCAAGGCTCATAAGGGTTCATATGCTGAGAGTCGATGCAAAATCGAAATTTCTACCATATGCTTATTTTGTTACATTAATTATGGAAGAATTTGGAGTTGATTTTGCTGGGTTTGAGAAAATCAATATGGATCCAAATCTGCATAAGATTTCAACCAAGAATGTTGACTCAAGAATGGGTTTTCATTATAATCCAGAAACAAAAACTATCACTTACATTGGTGAAGATGTGGTTGGTGATGAAGGGAACGATCAAGAAGTCGAAGGTGGTGAAGTTGTACCTGCTCCACCTACTGCTCCTCTGGTCCAAGCAATCAAGATTTTATGGATTTCATGTCTCAACAATTTGCTTCCATGAACACCAACATCAACAACCAATGGAATTCTATCAACGATTCTACAACAACCCGGATTAATGACTTCCACACAGATGTGAATCAACAATTTTCTTACCTTTACTCTCATCTTCACATTCCACCATATGACTCAAGTAATCCAGTTGCACCTCCACAACATTACACATAACCTCCTCTACAACAACAATTTCCAAATCAAGGATCTTGGTTCTATAACAACCGGGACATGAATCAACCATAAAGTTCTGTCCAACTTTATTATGTCCACTATTTTCTGTTATGTCCTTGTTTTGTTATTCTACATTTTGTTTGTTGTTAAATTCCTTTGTAATTGTTAGACTATTTTGTGATGCATGATTAATTAATGTTTTCCTCGCAATATTACTTTATTACTTTTTTTGCATCTTTCTATTCTTTTTTATAATGTCAAAGGGGGAGAAGGATGTGGTACTTTATGCTAGTATATTTCCTTGTATTATTTTTTTAAGGTACTCTTCAACCAAGATGAACAAATTCAAAGGATTCCAACCTTCTCATACAAAGGGGGAGTTATGCATCTTAGGGGGAGAAGCTCTTTCAAGAAATTACAACGCATCAAACAAGATCGTTTATCATCATCAAAAAGGGGGAGAATGTAAAATCAAGCTTCTCAAATGCACTTTTGTTTTGATGAAGACAAACCATGAGGGACAAAGAAGGAAAAGATTATTGATCAAGCTAAAAGCATCTATGGATAAAGTCTCCAGTTCAAACACTTAGCTAATTTCAAGGTATAATGATAATACTTACTTTTGAACTTAAGACATAAATGCTCAATGGTGAAAGGAAATATTTTATATTGTCCAAATCCTTACTCAAGTTTTTCTAAGTTAAAAAACATTTTTCACTTGAGTGCAATCGATTTGCATATTAGTGCAATTGATTTCATGCTTCCTTTTTTCAAATCTTTTACTATTGTTTCTCAGTGCAATCGATTTGCATATTTGTGCAATCGATTGCATGCTTAAATTTTTCAAAACATTTGCTATTGTTTCTCAGTTCAATTGATTTGCATGTTTGTGCAATCGATTGCACTCAATCAATTTTTGCTACTGACTTCACATGCAATCAATTGCACACTTAAAACTTTTCAAATTATAGCTGTTGAAACCCCGTGAAATCGATTTACACAAAGGGTGAAATCGATTGCATGCTGCACGATTTTGAAAAATAGCAGCTTTGCACATGCCTGTTCATAACACATTTTCATGGAAACCTTTCACTCAATATTGGCAATTGTTCATGATTCATCTCCAGAACTTTATGATGTTTCAAAAAGGTGCTATGAATATATAAATACTCATTTTCAAAATCATTTCAACATCTCTTCCAATTATATTTTCTGAATTTTCAAATATCAAACTCAAGCTTTTCTTCACTTTCATACACAAGTTTTCTGCACACTTTCACATATTATTAATCAGCAAACATTGAGCATTATATATCTTGAGTCATTGTATACTATTATAATTGGAAGATAAGATCAATTCATTGATTAAATGACTCAAAGTGATCATTACTACTCAAACTCACTCAAATCAAATATTGATAAATAATTACTTATTTTTCAGGATTGTTGGAAATAAGTTTAAGTGGTTTTATAAATCTTGTCTTTCCAGGATTATTGGATACAAGTGAAGTCACTTTGAGAGGATTGTTATCATTGTTAACATAGTTAAAATCTAAGAGGGTTGTTTTTGGTCCAAGAGGATTGTTCTTGGTTTTGGGTAGTTCTTGTTTAAGTTTGCCACAATAAGGAAATCTATTTCATATTGAAAGGGGACTGGAGTACTCTCGGACTGTGAGGGGAACCAGGATATATCTCTTGTGTCTCTTTATTTTTCTGAACTTTAATCTTTCATAAACTCACCATAATCCATAAAAATAATATCCATCATCACTAAAACCAGAATTTTTTTTAAGTACCTAATTCACCCCCCCCCCCCCCCCCGTCTTAGGCGCACTTCGTACTTACATTATTTGCTAACCATATCTTATTTCTTTGTTACATGTACGAGAAAATTGAAGATGGATAAGAATGATGAAGTGCGGCTTGAAGTACTTGATGAAGAATTGAAGAAGAAAATTACATTCTTTAGGAATTTTTTTGTATTATTGCGACTTTTGTAACATTGTGATTTGTGATTTGAATTTTTAAGACTTGGAGTCTTGTAGAATATATTCAAATTCACTTTTAAATAACAATGATGACTTTGTTGTAAATCTTGAATTCTTGAAAACTTGAAATGGATGTCTCGAACTTGGACTTGGAATTGATGTTGCACATGTAGACAAATTGGAAGTTTAAATGAAGATGAATGGAGTTGATGGATATCTTGAATTGAATTTGAAACAATTCTCATGAATGAATTTTGATGGTAAATGGAGGAACATGTCCCACAACTGTCTTGTAGCTTCAATCCCGAGCAAGCCAAATACATGTCTCTTTCAATTTCACAGGCTATAAACATTTTGATTCATTTGAATCAAAAGAAATTCTTTGAATGAATCTTGAGAAAGGATGAACGTATTTGAGACCTTGAATTAATTTGAACCTAATGTTATTTCTCGAGTGAATTTCCAAATCATTTCTGACTAGACCTCAATTCAAGTCTTTAATTCATGGTAACTTGCAATTTAATCCAATGGTACTTGATAGAGCGATGACACCTTAAGAACTTTGGCCCAGGATCCACTTTCGTCCACTAATCACCCAATGCTCAAATGTAAGTTACTTGAAGAAACAACAAACATTCAAAGAATTCTCGAACTCGACATTTTGTACCACGAACGATGTTAACATAAGAGTCAATGTCTTAAAAATAATTATGGCATGACTTGAAGTTAGAAGTTAAGAACATTCTAAATCGAGAAAATGACCTATAATGTTTCAAGAGATTTCATGGCCTTCCAAATGCATTTTGACTTTGATCATTGAAGCAATCTTGTAAACAATGCTATTTGTGATGCTTCACAAAAATAATCGCTTCAGAACATTGAATATTAAAGAAGTTATGGACCTAGAAAATTGGACAAGAATTTCTCGTGATTAGGTCAAATTTGCAAAATGACCTCTAAAGTATTCGAATTTTCTGATGATCTTTCGCACGTAATCAGCTCTTGATTTGTGAAGAGAAATTGGAGATAACATCGAGGAGAGTCATATGCAATAAGAACCGCTCAAGAATATCGAATAATGAAGAAGTTACAGTCGCTTGGACTTGGTCTCGCAAAAAGTCAGCTTTTGGGTTAATGGAGTCATTTTCAGTCGTCTGAACCGTTGACTGAGCAAACTTGTGACGCGAGGTTCGGAATTCGGCATGAACATACTTAAGGAGACATGAAGATCTATGAAGATCATTTGAAACCTTGAAGAATCAATTTTCTTTGAGAAATGTCAAACCCTAATTGTTGACTTATTGCCTAGGAAGATAAACTGTCTGACCAAACTTATGAGCCAAATTGAGTATTCGAGAAGACCTAGGATGGTATCTTGAATAAAAATGAGAGGGAAAATTTTGGGGTACAACAGCTTCCCTTATTCAATCTTATTAACTTGAAAAGTGAGATCGGCATGTTTGCCATTTGTAGCTTGAAAGTGGAAGATGATTGAACACTAAAGTGCCCAGAAATTTACACTCGTCGATATGTTTGTCGATTGTGTAAGGAATGGGCTTAAAAGATGCTATTTGGAGAGATAATTGAAAGATGTTGGAAATGGGCTTAAAAATGCCATTCGAAGGTGGTTGTTGACAGAAATCAGACCAAGTCTAAGCTTGACTTCAACTGGGGAAATGTGAAATTGACCGTATCTGGTCGGTCCAGGTCTTATAGGGTTATAAACTGTTGTCTGGCGATACGGGAGAAGGAACCTGGGTAGTAGGGCTATTTCGAAGGAAAAGCCTGGATCCGAATGAGTATCAGGATGGCATCTGTATCTGGAGCATATATGAATTGTATCTGAAAGTTGAATCTGAATGAGTACCAGAATGGCATCCGTATCTGGAGTGTATCTGAACCGTATCTAAAAGTTGAACCTGAATGAGAATCAGAATGGCATCCGTGTCAAGAGCGTATCTGAACTGTATCTGAAGATCAACTCTGAATGAGTATCAGAATGGCATCAGTGCTAGGAGCATATCTGAACTGTATCTGAGAGCTGAATCTGAATGCGTATCAGAATGGCGTCCGCGTTAGGAGCGTATTTGAACTGTATCTGAAAGCTGAATCTGAATGAGTATTAGAATAGCGTCTATGTTAGGAGCGTATTTAAACTGTATCTGAAAGCTGAATCTGAATGAGTATTAGAACGGCGTCCGTGTTAGGAGCGTATCTAAACTGTATCTGAAAGTTCAGCTGGTCATGTAGCCAATTGTCCTCGGCCTATTTCAAGTATTATCCTCTGATTTGTTGATGATAGTCATTGATTAACCTTATCCTGCAAAGGGTAAACCGTTAGTCGTATGCAATGTCATGATGTATGAGATGCATGGTACAATGAGATCGTGATATGTGCATTCGTGTCATTGATGTTTATGATATATGGACACGATTTATGCGTATGTGAGCCAATCTGCTGTAATACTGTTGGATTACGGAAAATAAATCCCTGACTACTGCTGGGAATGTAGAGTGTAAGTCTTCATGTTTGTGAAGTTGAAGTAATGATGAGTTTCTGCTTAGAGAAATAAACTGTGTTGTAAGGGAAACGCCTTGTATTGCTTGTGAAATCTTGTTGGGGAATCTCGAGAGATTTGGTGACTTCTACCGGGGAGTGATAACTGGAAGTTTTATTCCGCTAGGGATTAGACTTCATACTGTGGGGGTTTTATGGAAATAGCTTAGAGAGACTTCCCTATTTCTTAAAGCCATTAGTGATTGTCTTTTTATTTTGTTTATTTCTAAACGGTAATTATGTTCAAATGCATATGTTCAAAAATAAATCATTGGACGTTTTTGCAAACAAAACACAAGAGTAAAGAAAAAAAACAGATATTTTGCACTTTCAAAGAGATATCTTTGTATTGACTTTGAGTAAGTATTTTTGTACAATGAGACAAACATTCTAGTAAAAGAATGCCATCGTAAAAATGAAATTTGATACAAAGAAAAGATAGCTATGTGCAATAATCCCATGGGGTTCCCATTCTGCTATAGCCTTCGTGTCTCTGAGCATTTTGTCTATTTATTGCCTTGTCCGAAGCTGATTGAATTGATCAGAATCGTTGAGTTTGCAGGTTGTCTGTAAGGTGATCCAATGGGACATAGTCATACGCTTTAATTCCCTAACTTTTTCCAGGACCTCTGTTGTACCCCAAAATTTGCCCTCCCATTTCTCATTAATTTCTCATCACTAAGCCCTTGGAGCTCAAGATCTAGTTAGGGTTTCATCTGCTCAAGACTTCTCCTTGCACTGTTGACCCAAATTAGGGTTTGTGTTTGCACAAAGATATTTTGATCAAAAATGCCTAAAATGACTTTCATACTTCATATTGGACTCCCAAGTTTATCCACATCAAGTTTCAAGTCTTGATTCCAGGTTTTGCCCAGTCAATTGGACAGTTGACCTAGAAATCAGCTGCATTGGGGAAAAAGTCAACTGTGGCCAATTGACAGACAAATCTCATGAAAATTGACCCACATCAAAATTATGAACTCATATGGACCATTTGATCAAGTTTGGATCACAACTCCACAAGAAATTTGATCAGATCACCAAAAGGGCAAAATGGTCATTTTTAGGGTTTTGACTGCACAAGGGCAATTTTTGACTGTTTGACCTAGCCAATGGCAAACCAAGCTCACATATGGACTCAAGGACCCCATGGAATTATCTTGACATGCTCAACAAGTTCAAAAGATCCCAAATGCACAAGATTGACAGTTGAATTTCCCAGTCAATTGATCAATTTTGCCTGTATACTGAAAAGTCAAACTTTGACTTTTTGGTCAAAATCAAGTGTCAAGATTCATTTTTCATCAAAACATGCCAACTCATGAAACTTGTTCATCAAGAAATAAAGAATTCCAAATTAGGGTTTGAAATGAAGATTTTTCATAACTTAGAATTTTTCTAAGTTATGAAAAACCCTAATTTTTTTCTAACTTTGCCCCACTTTCTCACCAAGATTCATTTGGATTCAAGCAAAAGTCAAAACATGAAAGTTGTAGCCTATTGCATAATCTACAACGTTTATTCACAAAGTTTTCCCAAAAGAAGCTTGTAGCTCAAGTTACAAGTTTTGGAACAAGGGTACTAAACGATTCTTAACTTAGAGAAAATTTGACCTATTTTAGGCAAGGTTTTTACCTAACTTCAAGTCCATTTTTCATATACTTCCCCTTTGAATTTCAATTTGAATTTCAAAGATGGATTGTAGTACACATTCCAAGTTTTCCAAAATTTTCAAGAACTCATCAAACAACCTCATGATTTGAGAGAATCAAATTTTGTAATATGGCAAAAACTCACTTTTGTTATGGCCAATTTCCATGTTCATACACTTAGGCAATTTTCAAATCAGCATGCATCTCTTGATTACAGGCCCTAAATCTCTTTTACACTCATAAATTTAATGCAAACTCTTTGTGCCAAGACCATATTCTATGTGTTCAAGCATTGCATAATGGTTTAATCCCAAAATAGAAAAAGCAAATTATCCATTTTTGAAAAGGTATGGCTTTATGTCAAAAGCAAATCCAAGAAGTACCAAAGCATATCTCTGAAGCACAAGTCAAGGAGCATAACACACTGACCAAGACTAATATATGCAGCATAGATTGGGGGCCTCTAAGAGCCTAGAAACTCAAGTGGCCATCTCTTGCTTAAGTGTGAAGAAATGTGGCATAACAAAACACAACTCTCCTATCAGCTAACCAGGCCTTAAGCAAACTTGTCAAGCATATTCTAAAGATCCATCCTAAGCTGAAACACGACCCTAACATCTCCAATACCTCCCCATTCCCAGAATCACCCTCAAACTGCTCAAAACAGGGCATCCCTGCAGTTTGAGTTCCATAGCTCAAACCTTCCACGCATTCTTGCTAAAAACTTGTCAAACACCTTCCCTACCATCAATCCAAACTATCCAAAGCATTAGAAGTGGACTGTAACTCCTCTAATCAGTTTGGCCATTTTCATTTTCTTGTTTTACAGGTGGAGTGCTACAACTCGATTCAGCTAGTTTCAAAGCAAAGTAAAACTTGGAATAGCATCCTTGGACATCAAGGAAGCTGTACCAATCATCACCTTGCTCTGAAAGTACCTCCATCATCAGATACAACTTCAACTGAACAGGTATATTCTTGAACTTCTATCTCCCAATGTAGGCATCATTAGCTCTAAGTTTGTGAATAAGAAGTGTTCTACTCATGCCCCTGAAACTGTACATACCTTTACTTTTCATTTATTTTGCATATGCTGTGAGAATTTAAGGTCTGAATATTGATAAAAAGTTAGGTTAAGATTTGGGAATGATAAAATTCTCTCTCATTTCTGAGAGTTAGGAGGAGTTCTTTACATATTCAGAATCGTGATTCAATGCTTAACATTTTTGGTGTTGTAAGTTTTTGCAAAAAGTCAAGGAATCCAGATGTTTGAATCAGTGTACAGGCGCGCGTTTTTTGAACAATTTCTGGCTGGAGGTTGAAGAAGGACTTGGTGGGCTGGGCCTGTTTTTGTATTTCTTTTCACACACTATTTCTAGTTTGACACCCCCTAGGCCCATTTGGTTTATTTTTATGATTTTTTTACTTTTGTTTTTTATTCCTGACTTATTTATTTGTCCTCATGATATTAAAAATATAAAAATAATTTTTTAAACCATTTTTGAATTTTTTAGGCATTTATTTGTTTATATTGATATTTGTACATAAATAAATAAATAAACACTTTTTACTTAAAATACTAAAAAATAATGTAAACACATTCATTTTTTATTTTTATTTTATTTTATCTTCTGAAAATATTTTATATAAAATATACCTTTTTTTTATAAATATTAAATATTATTATTTTTGTATATATAATACATATTTAGAAAATAATATAAATATATATATATATTTATTAGAATATTTAGGGCAAAAATACAAAAATACATACTTTTTTTCTTTTATTAATATTTGACCTCAAAAAATACTTTGTTATAAATATACTTCATTTTTATTTTATTTTTGTACATATTAAATAAATACTTGTACATATTAAATAATTAATATATTTACTTAATAAATTAGGGTTTTGCCCTTAAAACACAAAAACTCCAAAAAATAATACTTTTTTTATTTTGATTATTTGACATATAAAAAATACTCTTTTTCATACACATAAAAACATTTTTTGCATCTTGCATATTTATTTTATTTTCCATTTAATTTGTACAATTAATTATCTTGTAAATAATTCCAAATTGATGTAATAGCTAGGTTTAAATTCCTTGTCAAATCCCCCCATTTGAACATTTGTACCCCCCTTCCCATATCATGTTGTAATAGTTTAGGAACTTTAAATTTCACACTTTATTGCTTTCTAAATATACCATGTTAGAATTAGGGTTTGTATGCGAATCAAAAACGACAAAATAGTTTGACCTAATTTCAAGATAAACAAGCATGAAAATGGACAACACATATCACACTTGCACCCCTAGGGTATTCCACTTGTTGCCTTCAATAAATGGGCCATATTGCATGTTAGGTCTCTTTGGGCAAAAACAAAACAAACAATCAAATGATCATAGTCCCTCGACGACGCTTTCGAAAAGTTGCCTAAAATGATCAAGTCCCTTTCAAGGAAAAATTGCCCAAAGATACTTGGCACCATTGCAATTATGGTCTCAACAATGACCCGCGCCCGTCCCTTTCACATCCTAACACAAGATTGTCCACCAAATGCAATGGTGGAAAAAAATTGTTAAAAGGGTTAAAGCATAGCAAAAATCTTTGAGAACTTTAGGGTAGATAGCTCTTAAGTACTTGTCAACTTGCAAAAGAAAACACTTGCCTATTTTCAAACCACACTTCACAAACACTTTCAAAACAAACTTTCAAAAAACCTTGAAACATATTTTCAAAAAGACAAACACCTTTTGTAAAACATTCAAGTAAAGAATTGTTACAAGGGTAGCCTAGAGAAGGCATCTTTTTTCAAAACATTTTCAAAACCACACACAAAGCACCATTTCAAACAATTGAAAACCAAGGCAAGTTGATCTAAGCAAGTACCTAAGAGCCCATGGATAACCATGGATAGAAAGGGTGCTAATACCTTCCCTTTCTATAATCTACTCCCCGAACCCAAGAAACATCTCGAAGGTTTTTGCTGTGCTTTTTAAACCTTTCCTTAGGATAAAATAAAAAGTCGGTGGCGACTCTTGCTCAACCGAAACATTTGTGAAAACAAACGTAAAACCATAGTCAGTTCTTCCACCGTATCACAGAACTGGCGACTCTGCTAGGGACAATTTTAAAAGTGGAGTAACCTTAGGGCTTAGATCACCCTCTTGCATGACTAATTGTTTGAATTGATTGCTTTATATCTTGGCTCTATTGTTTGGGTTTGCAATCCTACACCCGGATTTTGGGAAACATTCATAGATAGCAATACGTTGTGGAAACTGTGCGGGGTATACCGACACGGTCGAAGCAATAGCTATATTAATGCGACATATTTGTGAGTACCGGTAACCCTTGAGTTCAATCAAGGAGAGTACGGGGCCGCTGAGTGATGTCACTAAGCACTAATGACCTAGAACCTTACTTGACCATCTTGGCCTTACATTAGGGGTAGTGAGATGACCGGCTTTGGTGCAGTCCGAAGTTGGTAGATACTCGATACTACACTCATTGAGGGTTGTTTTCTTGGAATATTTTGGTCGCTAGTTAAGTGGCTAAACCAAAACAATGAACAATGAAAACAATCCAGTGATATTGAGCTCCTTAGAACCCGGTTACTATTTATAGGACAGGTTTTTAAGCCAACTACACTCAAGAGGGTACTTACCTATGAAACCCCGTGCAAGCCTGAAACTAGGGTTTGGTGTGATTTGCTTGTACATATGTTTTGTGCATACATCATAAACATCATGAAGCATCATATGCATTCACTAACCATTTCAAGGGTTTGGATCTTCATATTTGTTCTTGTTTTGTAGGTCATGGAAATTCCTCGCAGAAAAACCATCCAAGTCAACCTTGTGAGAATCTCTCCTCAACTCAAGGAGCTCACCTCAAGAATTCCGGAAAGCTCATCCTTCAGTGAAAGACATGGTAGACTACTCAGCTTAGTCAACACCAACATTGAAGAAGACATGATGAAAGTACTATTACAGTTCTTTGACCCTCTTCACCACTGTTTCACTTTCCCTGACTACCAGTTGGTGCCCACTTTGGAGGAGTTTTCTCAACTCCTAAGAATCCCTATCCTTAATCAACTACCCTTCAACGGTACGGAAAAGGAACCAAAGCCGGAAGATGTTGCTCGAGCATTACATCTACAACCTTCTGACATCAAGGGGCATTGGGAAACCAGAAGCGGCGTCAAAGGATTCTTAGCAAAATTCTTGTTTGAGAAGGCACAAGAGTGTTGGAATTCATTGGACCTACAAGCCTTTGAAGAGATTGTGGCACTCCTTATCTATGGGTTGGTCTTGTTCCCAAATTCTGATTAATTGGTAGATGTCAACGCCGTCAAAATCTTCTTGTCCAGAAATCCAATACCAACATTGCTTGGGGACATTCTTCACTCATTTTACACACGAACAATGAGAAAGAGGGGTGTTCTCATGTGCTGTACTCCTCTCCTTGCAAGGTGGTTTATTTCGCACCTTCCACAATCTGTCTTGAAGAATGACCAAGGCTCAAGGTGGTCCCAACGATTGATGACTCTTACTCACTCTGATGTACATTGGTGTTCTCGGTCCAGAGAAAATGTCATCCTCATCGATCGCTGTGGAGAGTTTCCTAATGTTCCTTTACTTGGAATCAGAGGAGGTATCACCTACAATCCTTGCCTAGCTTTGAGGAAATTTGGATATGCACGGAGGGATGGCCCTCGCGACATGTTGATTCCTGACCTAGTTTTTGACTTCGACAACGATGCGCAAGGACTTCGCCAAAGATTCATCAGAGCTTGGAGGATGCCGAACAAGGTTGATAGCAAGACACTGGGACACAAGAACTCGATCCCTCTTGAGCCTTATCTCAAGTGGGTACGAGCCCGAGCCCAGAGTCTAATGATGCCTCATCCTCATGTTCTCCCTGTGATTAAAGAGCCCGTCAAGGAAGGAGAGGTTCCCTACACCATCCTACATCCTGACATGCCTACATCGTGGGAGGAAATGCAGAAGAGTTGGATTCAGCTCAAGGAGGAATGGAACACTTTTGAAGCCAGCTTCTACGCCAGCGAGAAGAAGGTTTTAGAGCTCACCCTCCGACTCCATGAGAAAGAGGCCCTCAACACCTACATCGCACCAAAGAGTATGCGCAATGTCTTTTTACCTTGAGAAGTTATTTTGTAATATTTGGCCCATGGGGCATTTATGTACTAACAAATTTCTTCTTATTAATATGACGTGCGTTCTTTTTTGTCTGCAACAATTTTGGATGTTCTAAATCCTTGAATGCATTGCATACATAAGCATATAATTCATCATGCTCATAAGCAGGTCTCACTCCAGGTTTCCTTATCTGTCTGCTGTTTATTTCAGTAGGATGGATCTCGAGCAAACAGTCAAAGACCTGCAAGCTCAAAATGCACAGTTCCAGCAACTCCTGACGACCTTGGCTAAGGGTCAGGAGGATCTCAAGACCTTGCTGGGGAATAAAGACCCAGTGAAAAAGAAGAAAAAGAGACTTGGGGTGGCTACTTTAGGGAGAAGATTTAAAGGAGAAGCCCGGAGAGTGCTTGAATTTCCTCCTACTTCTGATGAAGGAACCAGCAAAGGAGGTGGGGCTGCGGTACCTTCCAAGTCTGCTGTGGAAGAAGAGGAGGTCGAAGAGGATGAAGACTACTCTGATCAACAATACCCTCCAGCTGATGATAAATACAAAGGTTTAGAAGACAGGTTGGCCGCCATGGAGCTACAAAGAGTACCGGGTTTGGATTTTGAAGACTTAGGTTTGGTTGTCGGGATTGTGATTCCCCCAAAGTTCAAAGTGCCAGTTTTTGTGAGGTATGATGGGCTGTCCTGTCCAAAAATGCATCTCAGGTCCTACGTGAGAAAGATCCAACCCTATACGGCAGATAAAAACCTTTGGATCCATTTCTTTCAAGACAACCTTTCTGGGGCTCAATTGGAGTGGTTTTATCAGCTAGAGGGAACTAGCGTCCGAAATTGGGAAGACTTGGTCACCTCCTTTTACAAACAATATCAGTACAATTCTGACCTTGCTCCTACTCGTACCCAACTTCAGGGTATGTCATTAGGAACAGGCGAATGATTCAAAGAATATGCACAAAAATGGAGGGATTTGGCTGGCAGGGTGCAGCCTCCTTTAACCGACCGTGAACTTGTTGATATGTTTCTAGGGACCCTATCTGGGCCATTTTTCAATCATCTGATTGGTAACTCTTCCGCGGGGTTTACCGATTTGATCTTAACAGGCGAAAGAATAGAAGCTGGCATAAAGTCAGGAAAGATTCAGAAGGATGTTGCTGCAAGTGTTGAGAAGAAACCTTTCAAAAAGGAAACGGCTGTGGTATACTCCCAGAGAAGAGCAGGGAAGACTGAGTGCCGACAGGCCGTGGGGGCCGTAATGATTCAAAACCCTTCAAGTGAGCAGCCTCGCTATAACCAGTTCAGACCAAATCAACAACGGGTGGAACGGCTACAACGGCAGTTCACCCGCATTAATATGACGCCAGCGCAAGTGCTTCCCCATCTGTTGAAGTTGAATCTCGCCACTATCAAAGAGGCACCAAAGAATGTGAATACATCCTCTCCGCATTACCATCCTAATGCTAAATGCGCCTACCATTCTGACAGTGTCGGGCACGACACCAATGATTGTTGGGCACTCAAGCATAAAATCCAAGACCTGATAGAGGCGAAGGAGGTGGAGTTTGACGCTCCAGAGAAGCCTAATGTGATATCTTCTCCCATGCTGAAGCACGGCCGAAATGTCAATGCCATCGAAGAAGATTTGTATGTTGCTGATGTCAATGATCTGATAACTCCATTGCTAACCACCAAGTTGAATCTGTTAAAGGCCGGGATTTTCCCGGGATGTAAAGAAGACTTCTATTGTTGTTACTCTCTGCCGTTTGATTGTCCGTTACTGAAGAAAGGCATCCAAGGCCTAATGGATAGTCGATAAATTTTGTTTGAAAAAGTTTCTGCTGTTCCAACCCATACTGAAGATGTCTCAATCATAACCATTCACGCCAATCTTTCCAAGGCCGTCAAAAAGCCTGTTAAGATTACACCAGCTACGAAATCTATTCCTTTGAAGATAACAATGCCAGGGCCTGTCCCATATGTTTCTGAGAAGTCGATACCATGGAACTATGGCGGTGACGTCTACTACCATGGTATTAAACAAATCGAAATAACTGAAGAGAGTTCGGATGATGAAGAAGCCTGCATTGGTAACATTGCAGGCACGAGCAAAATCACCCGGAGCGGGAGAATATTTTCTCCAGAGATTGCCCCTCCAAGAGCAATCTTTGGACCCTCATCTGCTGACAAGGTCATCCCTGCACCAATAAAACTCTCTGCTAGAACCCCATTGATTGAAGATGTTGTTGTTCCTAGTATTGTCCCTCCTACCGCTGCTGATAAAGGTAAGGGAATCCAAGATGAGCTTGCAGGACGAGGGCTCAACCCTTGGTCATCCCGGAGACCTCCAAGAAAGAAATGGATGAGATCTTGAAGATAATCAAAAGGAGTGATTACGATGTGGTAGAACAGCTGGGGCAAACCCCCTCAAAGATCTCCATGCTGGCACTACTACTTTGCTCGGAAGCGCACGCTAAAGCTCTGATAAAATTCCTGAAGGCAGCCCATGTGCCCCAGGAAACCTCTGCGGATCAATTCCAAAATTGCGTGGCTAGCCTTACTGCGGACAATGGATTAGGTTTCTCTGATGCCGACCTAACTCCTAAAGGTAGAAACCACAATGATGCTTTGCACATTTCAGTCGAGTGCCGAGGAACTACTCTCGCACATGTCTTGGTCGACACTGGTTCGTCGTTGAATGTACTGCCTAAGAAGGCCTTGGACCGACTAGATTGTGAAGGGTTAGAGTTGAAACCGAGTGATATTGTTGTCAGAGCTTTCGATGGTTCAAAGAGAATGGTCCATGGGGAGGTTGATATTCCCATCAAGATAGGCACTGAGGTGTTTAAATCTACTTTCTATATGATGGACATTCGTCCGTCATACTCTTGCTTGTTGGGTAGGCCTTGGATACACCATGCTGGGGCAGTCACCTCCTCCTTACATCAGATGTTGAAGTATCCTGTCAAGGGAAAGATTATAACCGTCCATGGCGAAGAGGAGTACATGATCAGCCACTTGAACTCCTTCCGGTATGTGGAGGTAGAAGGGGAGTTCATTGAGACGCCTTTCCAGCATTTCGAAGAGGTCCTTCCTGAAATAACAGTAGCAAAGTTGGCAGCTGAGACACCGAGGCAGATGGCCAGGATGGCATCTCTGTAGGACGCACGGGCCGCAATAAAAGAGGGGAAGAATTCAGCATGGGGACAGTTGCCTGATATTCCACATAAGACAGACAAATTTGGATTAGGGTTCACTACCGCAGGCCAGAAAGCTATGCGCCGTTCGAAGATTGAAAGAGCGCCGGTCAAAATTTCTCCCTACGGAATCAACGCTTTGGAGGACGAAGACAAAGAGAGCAACATCAAAGAGTGGATTTACCCAACTGTCAAAGGAGGATTGTGCAACTGGGAGGCAAAAGACTTTGTCCCCATCACTTTTATTCATCAGTAATTTATCTGTCAAACATTTCCTATTTGGTGTGTAATATTTATTTTCAAACAATCTGTACGCTATCTTTCACCTCATGCCTTGCCCGGGGCATGTAGGTCCATTTGTAAGGGTTTTGATTATTTTTCATATCCATATGCCATGTTTAATGATTCATTGGACGTTTTTCATTTGATAAACTGCTTGTGTTCATTTTCTTTCCTTTTACATTTTTTGTTTAAGGATGGCTATCCCTTACACACACCCACACTCACAAATGCAGGTACCCATCCACTCCGGATTCCATGAGTGACGATTCTGCTATATCCTTCAATAACTCTGAAGATCTGGTCAATCAAGCCGAGTATGAAGATGACGAAGGTTGTGAAGTACCAGGGGAACTAGCCAGACTTTTACAGCAAGAGGAAAGGGCCATCTTACCGCACGGAGAGTCATTGGAAACTGTCAACTTGGGGACCGAGGAAGACCGGAAGGAGGTGCAAGTGGGTGCCAATCTGGAACCAATTGTCAAGGAACGCCTGATACAGTTGTTGAATGAGTATGTTGAAATCTTCGCTTGGTCTTATGAAGACATGCCGGGTTTAGACACAGACATCGTGGTTCACCGTCTCCCCACAAGAGAGGATTGTCCATCGATCAAGCAAAAATTCCGCCGAATGAGGCCTGACATGTCTGAAAAGATCAAAGCAGAAGTGATGAAGCAATTCGACGCTGGCTTTCTGGCTGTTACGTCCTATCCTCAATGGGTCGCTAACATCGTGCCAGTACCTAAAAAAGATGGCAAAGTCAGGATGTGTGTGGACTACCGGGATTTGAATAGGGCCAGCCCCAAAGATGATTTTCCACTTCCACACATTGACATTTTGATCGACAATACAGCTCAGCACAAAGTGTTTTCCTTCATGGATGGATTCTCGGGCTATAATCAAATCAAAATGGCCCCCGAGGATATGGAGAAAACAACTTTTGTCACACAATGGGGCACTTTCTGTTACAAGGTGATGTCGTTCGGGTTGAAGAACGCAGGAGCAACTTATCAACGCGCCATGGTAGGTTTGTTTCATGATATGATACATCATGAGATTGAAGTTTACGTAGACGATATGATAGCTCGGTCCCAAACAGAGGAGGAGCACCTTGAACATCTAGAAAAGTTGTTTGCCAGATTGAAAGAATACAAACTCAGGCTGAATCCAAGTAAGTGCACTTTTGGAGTTAGGTCTAGTAAACTTCTAGGATTCATTGTAAGCAACAAAGGCATTGAAGTCGATCCAGCAAAAGTGAAAGCAATACAAGAGATGCCTGCTCCCCGTACCGAAAAGGAGGTTAGAGGGTTCTTGGGGTGCTTGAACTATATTGCCAGATTCATCTCTCATCTGACTTCTACCTGTGAGCCAATTTTCAAACTCTTGAAGAAAGATCAGGTAGTTGAATGGAACGACGATTGCCAAGCTGCTTTTGATAAGATCAAGGAGTATTTGCTAGAACCTCCTATTCTGATGCCATCCGTCGAAGGAAGACCATTGATCATGTATTTGACCGTCTTGGATAACTCAATGGGGTGTGTATTGGGCCAGCATGACCGGTCTAGTCGAAAAGAGCATGCTGTTTATTACCTTAGCAAAAAGTTTACCGACTGTGAGACTCGCTACTCACTGCTCGAGAAAACTTGATGCGCTTTGGTATGGGCTGCTCGCCGACTAAGGCAGTATATGTTGACTCATACTACCTTGTTGATTTCCAAAATGGATCCTATCAAGTATATCTTCGAAAAGCCTGCTTTATCTGGAAGAATAGCCAGATGGCAGATGATCCTGACTGAGTATGACATCCAGTACACCACCCAAAAAGCCATTAAAGGGAGTGTACTAGCTGACCATCTGGCTCATCAAGCTATCGAAGATTATCAACCTATGAGATTTGACTTCCCAGAAGAAGACATCATGAATTTGGATAACATTGAAGGTAACGGACCGTATGACGGACCCGAAAAGGGATCCCGATGGACCCTGTACTTTGATTGTGCTTCAAATGCACTTGGAAACGGTATCGGCGAAGTACTCATTTCTCCGGAAGGCTGTCACACACCTTTCACGGCCCGACTTTGCTTCAGCTGCACAAACAACATGGCTGAGTATGAAGCTTGCATCTTTGGTCTCAAGGCTGCTATAGACTTGGGGATCAAATCTTTGATCGTATTTGGGGATTCGGCTTTGGTTATCAGTCAAATCAAAGGAGAGTAGGATACCAAGCATCCTAATCTTATCCCATACAAAGAACATGTCTTGACATTGTTGCTTCATTTCGAGCAAATTACCTTCGAGCATTTCCCGCGAGAAGAGAATCAGCTAGCAGATGCTCTAGCTACAATGTCCTTCATGTTTAAACTCAACTGGGATAACGAGGCTCCCCAAATCACCATCGAGCGAATGGATGAACCTGCACATTTCCACGAGATTAATACCGAAGAAGTAGTGGAACAACCCTGGTTCCATGAAATCAAAAGGTATCTTGAGACTAGAGATTATCCCGAAGGAGCTTCCGTAAATGACAAGAAGTTCTTAAGGAAATTTGCTGCCAAATTCTTCCTGAGCAACGACATCCTTTACAAACGAAGCCATGATTGTGTATTACTCCGATGCGTAGACAAAGTTGAAGCAGAGTTGATCATGACCGAGATACACAACGGCGCATTTGGCACTCACTTGAGCGGGCATACAATGGCTAAGAAGATCCTAAGGGCAGGCTATTACTGGTCTACCATGGAAGCTAACTGCCATCAACATTCCCGTACTTGCCACAAGTGTCAAGTCTATGCTGACAAGGTTCACATCCCTCCGGTTCCTCTCAATGTTCTGACTGCTCCTTGGCCGTTTGCAATGTGGGGCATTGACATGATTGGAGAGATCAAGCCCACGGCTTCTAACGGACATCGCTTCATCCTAGTTGCCATTGACTATTTCACCAAATGGGTCGAAGCAGCTTCCTTCGCCTCTGTTACTAAAAATGTGGTTGCCCGCTTCATCAAGCAAAATCTCATATGTCGGTATGGTGTTCCAGACAGGATCATCACAGACAACGGTACAAATCTGAATAACACAATGATCACCACATTGTGCGAACAGTTCAAGATTTATCATCACAATTCATCTCCCTATCGGCCGAAGATGAACGGTGCTGTTGAAGCTGCGAACAAAAATATTAAGAAGATCATTCAGAAAATGACAGTCACTTACAAAGACTGGCATGAGATGTTACCGTTTGCTCTGCATGGATACCGTACGACGACACGTACTTCAACCGGGGCAACCCCATTTTCTTTGGTATATGGCATGGAAGTTGTCCTGCCTATGGAAGTTCAGATTCCTTCTCTAAGGATTATGAAGGACACAGGTTTGAATGAAGATGATTGGATGCAGACCCGACTTGATCAACTCAATCTGATCGACGAGAAGCGACTCGCTGCTATATGCCATGGTCAGACGTATCAAAAGCGGATGATCAAGGCCTTCAATAAGAAAGTCAGACGTCAAGTGTATCAAGTCGGAGATCTCGTAATCAAGCGGATTATCTTGCCGCAAAGTGATCCTAGGGGCAAATGCACTCCTACATATGAAGGACCATTTGTGATCAAGAGCATATTTTCTGGTGGTGCGATGATTCTGACCACCATGGACGGCGACGATTTGCCGCACCCTGCGAACGCAGACATAGTCAAAAGATACTACGCATAAAAAAACCCGACAAGTCGAAAACCCGAAAGGGCGGCTTGGGCAAAAATGGGCATCCCGGTGAACCGAAAACCCGAAAGGGCGGTTCAGGCAAAAATTAGGGATAAAAACAAAAAAATCTGTACACCCGGCAAGTTGAAAACCCAAAAGGGCGGCTTGGGCAAAAAGGGGTTTCCCGGTGGATCGAAAACCCGAAAGGGCGATTCAGGTAAAAGTTAGGGAATTAAAGCGTATGACTATGTCTCATCGGATCACTTCAAAGACAATGTCTTCATCAACCAGTTCCAGGCTTCTGATCAATCCATTCATCAGCAGACGAAGCATTGAATGGACAGATATTCAGAGTTGTGAAGGCTATAGCGGAATGGAATCCCATGGAATTATTTCACATAGCCATCTTTTACTTTGTATAAATATTTCAATATTTACGACGAAATCCTCTTACTAGGATGATTGTCTCCTTTGTACAAATATACTCAGAGAAAGTTAATACAAATACTCTTCCCAGAAATTTGTGTCATTTCCTTTTTCTTCTCTTTCACTAATTGTTTTATTTTGAGAAACGTCCAATGTTTTGTTAAATAGGCATATGCATTTGAACATAATCATTTCCTTATGAATCAAGAAAGAGGATTACTGATGGGTTGAAGGTGCAGTTGGATATCTTGATACCCTTTCAAAGGAAACCCCCAGGAGATTTGGAATCCATATCCCTCAGCAAGACTTGAAGCTTATCCCCAGTAGATTCTGGAAGCTTATCCCCTGCAGACTATTTGCCACGGAAGATCGCACTCGGCAAAATTCTTCCTGTCCCCAGCGAAGTTCATCAAAGTCCCCCAGCACAATCAATACAATCCCCCAGAGGAGTTTATCTTTGTTATCTCCAGCCAGAGAATCCTCCAGAACTCGATTCCCCTCAGAGTTTAAGTTTCAGTATCCCCAGCAGCGCTAAAACTTCAAACTATCAATCCCCAGCTGAGCCAGACTAGTGAAACTTCTCCCCACAGAAATGCTTCTCACTAGACTAGAGATTCTCAATCTTATCTCCTCAGCTTAAGTCTACCAGGTTTTAAAATCCCCAGTAGACATCATCAGAAATTCTCTTACCCTGCAAGTCACCAAGGAAATTCCAAGTCCCTGCAAGTGGTTCTAAGGCCCCTCGACGTTTGAAGGTCTGGTATTCCCCAAGCAAATTTGAAGACTCTCAGTTCTCAGTTCCTCACTGTATATTCAAGATTCTCCATTGAAGATATCTTCAAGACAGGAATTCCCCAGTAGTTTGGTATACAACCCAAGATCCTTATTCCCCAGCAACAACCAGGAATTATTCTTCCCGGCAGCAGTCAAGATGCTTTTATCTTCAGCCATCTCGGATTCATTTATCCTCCGCAAGACAGCTCTCCAGCTTACATGCACATTCATTTACATTCATATCATATAATATACATTGCATCATGCATCATGACATTGCATATAACTAACTCTTTACCTTTTCAGGTAAGATCAGTCGACAGACAAAATCATTATCTTCCGAGATTCTTTCCAGGAATAGTTCAGATGTGACCCAGACACGGCAATATTCTGATGCTTATTCCAAATTCATTCAGATGCAGTGTTACACGGATGCATCATCAGGAAACCCTACAGCGGTTCCTCTTTAACTTCAAGATTTCTGAAAACAGTTCACGGGTTCTCCAAGTAACGGATGTTAACCTATCACTTGTTCAGATTCTTCTCAAGACTTCTGAAAACAGTTTATGGATTCTTCCCAACAACGGATGTTAATCTATCGCTTGTTCAGATGCAAATTTTGAAAACAGTTTACGGACGCTTCCCAACAACGGATGCTGCTCTATTGCTTATTCAACTTCAAGACTTCTGAAAACAGTTTATGGATTCTTCCCAACAACGGATGTTAATCTATCGCTTGTTCAGATGAAACTTTTGAAAACAGTTTACGGACGCTTCCCAACAACGGATGCTGCTCTATTGCTTATTCAACTTCAAGACTTCTGAAAACAGTTTATGGATTCTTCCCAACAACGGATGTTAATCTATCGCTTGTTCAGATGCAACTTTTGAAAACAGTTTACGGACGCTTCCCAACAACGGATGCTGCTCTATTGCTTATTCCACTTCAAGACTTCTGAAAACAGTTTATGGATTCTTCCCCACAACAGATGTTAATCTATCGCTTGTTTAGACTCTTCTCAACTTTTGAAAACAGTTTACGGATGCCTCCAGATACGGATGTCAATCTATTGCTTATTCAGACCCCCAATTCAGATGTGGTCCAAAGCATGGACACCTTTCTGATACTCATTCCAGATGGCATCTTTAAGCCCATCCCCGACAAGATTTCTGTCACTCCTCCCGATGGCATCGTTAAGCCCATCTCCAAATGGCATCTCTAAGCCCATTCCCGCATCCTTTGCTTTGACGAGTGCAAATTTAAGGGCACTCTAGTGTTCAATCTCCTTTTACCCTCGAGTCACGAAAGGCAAACTTGCCAATCTAACTCTTCAGGTTCAAGAAGATTGAACAGGGGCAACTGTTGTACCCCAAAATTTTCCCTCCCATTTCTCATTAATTTCTCATCACTAAGCCCTTGGAGCTCAAGATCCAGTTAGGGTTTCATCTGCTCAAGACTTCTCCTTGCACTGTTGACCCAAATTAGGGTTTGTGTTTGCACAAAGATATTTTGATCAAAAATGCCTAAAATTACTTTCATGCTTCATATTGGACTCCCAAGTTTATCCACATCAAGTTTCAAGTCTTGATTCCAGGTTTTGCCCAGTCAATTGGACAGTTGACCTAGAAATCAGCTGCATTGGGGAAAAAGTCAACTGTGGCCAATTGACAGTCAAATCTCATGAAAATTGATCCACATCAACATTATGAACTCATATGGACCATTTGATCAATTTTGGATCACAACTCCACAAGAAATTTGATCAGATCACCAAAAGGGCAAAATGGTCATTTTTAGGGTTTTGATTGCACAAGGGCAATTTTTGACTGTTTGACCTAGCCAATGGCAAACCAAGCTCACATATGGACTCAAGGACCCCATGGAATTATCTTGACATGCTCAACAAGTTCAAAAGATCCCAAATGCACAAGATTGACAGTTGAATTTCCCAGTCAATTGATCAATTTTGACTGTATACTGAAAAGTCAAACTTTGACTTTTTGGTCAAAATCAAGTGTCAAGATTCATTTTTCATCAAAACATGCCAACTCATGAAACTTGTTCATCAAGAAATAAAGAATTGCAAATTAGGGTTTGAAATGAAGAACCCTAATTTTTTTCTAACTTTGCCCCACTTTCTCACCAAGATTCATTTGGATTCAAGCAAAAGTCAAAACATGAAAGTTGTAGCCTATTGCATAATCTACAACTTTTATTCACAAAGTTTTCCCAAAAGAAGCTTGGAGCTCAAGTTACAAGTTTTGGAACAAGGGTACTAAACCATTCTTAACTTAGAGAAAATTTGACCTATTTTAGGCAAGGTTTTTACCTAACTTCAAGTCCATTTTTCATATACTTCCCCTTTGAATTTCAATTTGCATTTCAAAGATGGATTGTAGTACACATTCCAAGCTTTCCAAAATGTTCAAGAACTCATCAAACAACCTCATGATTTGAGAGAATCAAATTTTGCAATATGGCAAAAACTCACTTTTGTTATGGCCAATTTCCATGTTCATACACTTAGGCAATTTTCAAATCAGCATGCATCTCTTGATTACAGGCCCTAAATCTCTTTTACACTCATAAATTTAATGCAAACTCTTTGTGCCAAGACCATATTCTATGTGTTCAAGCATTGCATAATGGTTTAATCCCAAAATAGAAAAAGCAAATTATCCATTTTTGAAAAGGTATGGCTTTATGTTAAAAGCAAATCCAAGAAGTACCAAAGCATATCTCTGAAGCACAAGTCAAGGAGCATAACACACTGACCAAGACTAATATATGCAGCATATATTGGGGGCCTCTAAGAGCCTAGAAACTCAAGTGGCCATCTCTTGCTTAAGTGTGAAGAAATGTGGCATAACAAAACACAACTCTCCTATCAGCTAACCAGGCCTTAAGCAAACTTGTCAAGCATATTCTAAAGATCCATCCTAAGCTGAAACACGACCCTAACATCTCCAATACCTCCCCATTCCCAGAATCACCCTCAAACTGCTCAAAACAGGGCATCCCTGCAGTTTGAGTTCCATAGCTCAAACCTTCCACGCATTCTTGCTAAAAACTTGTCAAACACATTCCCTACCATCAATCCAAACTATCCAAAGCATTAGAAGTAGACTGTAACTCCTCTAATCAGTTTGGCCATTTTCATTTTCTTGTTTTACAAGTGGAGTGCTACAACTCGATTCAGCTAGTTTCAAAGCAAAGTAAAACTTGGAATAGCATCCCTGGACATCAAGGAAGTTGTACCAATCATCACCTTGCTCTGAAAGTACCTCCATCATCAGATACACCTTCAACTGAACAGGTATATTCTTGAACTTCTATCTCCCAATGTAGGCATCATTAGCTCTAAGTTTGTGAATAAGAAGTGTTCTACTCATGCCCCTGAAACTGTACATACCTTTACTTTTCATTTATTTTGCATATGCTGTGAGAATTTAAGGTCTGAATATTGATAAAAAGTTAGGTTAAGATTTGGGAATGATAAAATTCTCTCTCATTTCTGAGAGTTAGGAGGAGTTCTTTACATATTCAGAATCGTGATTTAATGCTTAACATTTTTGGTGTTGTAAGTTTGTGCAAAAAGTCAAGGAATCCAGATGTTTGAATCAGTGTACAGGCGCGCGTTTTTTGAACAAGTTCTGGCTGGAGGTTGAAGAAGGACTTGGTGGGCTGGGCCTGTTTTTGTATTTCTTTTCACACACTATTTCTACTTTGACACCCCCTAGGCCCATTTGGTTTATTTTTATGATTTTTTGACTTTTGTTTTTTATTCCTGACTTATTTATTTGTCCTCATGATATTAAAAATATAAAAAAAAAAAATTTTAAACCATTTTTGAATTTTTTAGGCATTTATTTGTTTATATTGATATTTGTACATAAATAAATAAATAAACACTTTTTACTTAAAATACAAAAAAAATAATGTAAACACATTCATTTTTTATTTTTATTTTATTTTATCTTCTGAAAATATTTTATATAAAATATACCTTTTTTTTATAAATATTAAATATTATTATTTTTGTATATATAATACATATTTAGAAAATAATACAAATATATATATATTTATTAGAATATTTAGGGCAAAAATACAAAAATACATACTTTTTTTCTTTTATTAATATTTGACCTCAAAAAATACTTTGTTATAAATATACTTCATTTTTATTTTATTTTTGTACATATTAAATAAATACTTGTACATATTAAATAATTAATATATTTACTTAATAAATTAGGGTTTTGCCCTTAAAACACAAAAACTCCAAAAAATAATACTTTTTTTATTTTGATTATTTGACATATAAAAAATACTCTTTTTCATACACATAAAAACATTTTTTGCATCTTGCATATTTATTTTATTTTCCATTTAATTTGTACAATTAATTATCTTGTAAATAATTCCAAATTGATGTAATAGCTAGGTTTAAATTCCTTGTCAAATCCCCCCATTTGAACATTTGACCCCCCTTCCCATATCATGTTGTAATAGTTTAGGAACTTTAAATTTCGCACTTTATTGCTTTCTAAATATACCATGTTAGAATTAGGGTTTGTATGCGAATCAAAAACGACAAAATAGTTTGACCTAATTTCAAGATAAACAAGCATGAAAATGGACAACACATATCACACTTGCACCCCTAGGGTATTCCACTTGTTGCCTTCAATAAATGGGCCATATTGCATGTTAGGTCTCTTTGGGCAAAAACAAAACAAACAATCAAATGATCATAGTCCCTCGACGACGCTTTTGAAAAGTTGCCTAAAATGATCAAGTCCCTTTCAAGGAAAAATTGCCCAAAGATACTTGGCACCATTGCAATTATGGTCTCAACAATGACCCGCGCCCGTCCCTTTCACATCCTAACACAAGATTGTCCACCAAATGCAATGGTGGAACAAAATTGTTAAAAGGGTTAAAGCATAGCAAAAATATTTGAGAACTTTAGGGTAGATAGCTCTTAAGTACTTGTCAACTTGCAAAAGAAAACACTTGCCTATTTTCAAACCACACTTCACAAACACTTTCAAAACAAACTTTCAAAAAACCTTGAAACATATTTTCAAAAAGACAAACACCTTTTGTAAAACATTCAAGTAAAGAATTGTTACAAGGGTAGCCTAGACAAGGCATCTTTTTTCAAAACATTTTCAAAACCACACACAAAGCACCATTTCAAACAATTGAAAACCAAGGCAAGTTGATCTAAGCAAGTACCTAAGAGCCCATGGATAACCATGGATAGAAAGGGTGCTAATACCTTCCCTTTCTATAATCTACTCCCCGAACCCAAGAAACATCTCAAAGGTTTTTGCTGTGCTTTTTAAACCTTTCCTTAGGATAAAATAAAAAGTCGGTGGCGACTCTTGCTCAACCGAAACATTTGCGAAAACAAACGCAAAACCATAGTCAGTGCTCCCACCGTATCACAACCTCCCTTTCGGGTTTTCAGTCCACCAGGATATCCTTTTTTGCCCAAGTTGCCCTTTCGGGTTTTCAACTTGCCGGGTGTACAGATTTTTTTTGTTTTATCCCTAATTTTTGCCCGAACCTTTTTGATTCGTCGGGATGCCCTTATTTTACCTAGGTGTGACAACCTAGCGGGTCTCTTATGCGTAGTATCTTTTGACTATGTCCGCGTTCACAAGGCGTGGTAGGTCGTCGCCATCCATGGTGGTTAAGATCATTGCTCTACCAGAGAACATGATTTTGATTACAAATGGTCCTTCATATGTAGGAATCCATTTTCCCCTGGGATCACCTTGCGGCAGTATGATGCGATTGATCACCAGATCCCCAAATTGATAAACTTGTCATCTGACCTTTTTGTTGAAAGCCTTGATCATCCGTTTTTGATACATTTGACCATGACAGACAGCAGTAAGCCTTTTCTCATCAATCAAGTTTAGTTGATCAAGTTGAGTCTGGATCCAATCGTCTTCGTTCAGCCCCGCACCCTTCATAATTCTTAGAGAGAGGATCTGGACCTCAATAGGAAAGATAACCTCCATGCCATATACCAAAGAGTAGGGTGTTTCCCTGGTTGATGTGCGTGTTGTGGTAAGATACTCGTGGAGAGAGAATGGTAACATCTAATGCCAGTCCTTGTATATGACTGTCATTTTCTGTATGATCTTTTTAATGTTCTTATTCGCGGCTTCGACAACACCATACATCTTTGGTCGATAAGGGGGAGAATTGTGATGCTGGATCTTGAATTGCTCGCACAGGGCGGCGATCATAGTATTATTTAGATTCGTACCAATGTCTGTGATAATCCTCTCCGGGATACCGTAACGACAAATGAGATTTTGCTTGATGAAACGGGCGACAACATTCTTGGTAATGGAAGCGAAGGAAGCTGCCTCCACCCACTTTGTAAAATAGTCAATGGCCACCAAGATGAAACGGTGTCCAATGGAGGCTGTTGGCTTGATTTCCCCAATCATATTAATCCCCCACATAGCAAAGGGCCAAGGAGCCGTCAAGACGTTCAGGGGAACCGGAGGTACGTGCACTTTGTCAACATAAATCTGACACTTATGGCAGGTTTGAGAGTGTTGATAGAAATCTGCTTCCATGGTAGACTAGTAATAGCCTGCCGTAGGATTTTCTTTTCCATCGTATGCCCACTAGAATGGGTTCTAAAAGTGCCTTCATGCAATTCATCAATGATCCTTTCAGCTTCAACCTTGTCTACACACCGAAGTAAGACAGAGTCATGGTTGCGTTTGTAAAGAATGTCGTTACTAAGGAAAAACTTAGCAGAGAATCTCCTTAAGAACTTCTTATCATTGACTGAAGCTCATTCTGTATATTCTTGAGCCTCGAGATACCTCTTGACTTCGTGAAACTAAGGTCGGTCCACTACTTCTTAAGTATTAATCTCGTGACAGTGTGCTGGTTCATCCATTCGTTCAATGGTGATCTGGGGAGCCTTGTTATCCCATTTAAGTTTAAACATAAACAACATTGTGGCTAGTGCATCTTCTAGCTGATTTTCTTCTCGCGGGAAATGCTCGAAGGTAATCTTCTCAAAATTTGGGAGCAATGTCAAAACATGTTCTTTGTAGGGGATAAGGTTAGGGTGTTTGGTGTCCCATTCACCTTTGATTTGGCTGATAATCAAAAGTGAATCTCTGAATACATTTAAGGATTTGATCCCTAAGTCTATGGCAGCTTTGAGACCAAAAATACACACTTCGTATTCCGCCATGTAATTTGTACAATTGAAGCAGAGTCTGTATGTGAAGGGAGTATGAAACCCTTCAGGAGATACAAGTACAACACCAATACCATTGCCGAGTGTGTTGGATGCCCCATCAAAAGCCAGGGTCCATCGGGATCCTTGTTCAGGTTCGTCATATGGCCTGAATTCTTCACAGTTGTCCAATGTCATGATGTCTTCGTCAGGGAAGTCAAACTTCATGGACTGGTAATCTTCTACAGCTTGATGAGCCAGATGATCAGCTAGCACACAACCCTTTATAGCTTTTTGGGTAGTGTATTGTATGTCGTATTCCGTTAGGATCATCTGCCATCTAGCTATCCTACCAGACAAAGCAGGCTTCTCAAAGATGTACTTTATCAGATCCATATTAGATATCAGCAAAGTGGTATGAGTCAACATATATTGTCTTAGCCGGCGAGCAGCCCATACCAAAGCACAACGAGTTTTCTCGAGCAGTGAATATCTGGTTTCACAATTGGTAAACTTTTTGCTTAGGTAATAAATAGCGTGCTCTTTTCGGCCAGACTCGTCATGCTGCCCCAGTACGCACCCCATTGAATTATCTAAGACGGTCAGGTACATGATTAGCGGTCTTCCCTCGACGGGTGGCATCAAGACAAGAGGTTCTAGCAAATACTCCTTAATTTTATCAAAAGCAACCTGACATTCATCATTCCATTTGACTACTTGATCTTTCTTCAACAGCTTGAAGATTAGCTCACAAGTAGACGTTAGGTGAGAAATGAACCTGTCAATGTAGTTTAGGCATCCCAAAAAACCTATTACTTCCTTCTCAGTGCAAGGAGAAGGAATTTCTTGTATAGCTTTGACTTTGGCAGGATCAACCTCGATGCCTTTGTTGCTAACAATGAAACCTAAGAGTTTACCGGACCGGACTCCGAATGTACACTTTTTTGGATTCAATCTTAGCTTGTACTCCTTCAATCTGACAAACAGCTTTTGCAGGTGATAAGGTGTTCTTCTTCTGTCTGTGATCGGGCTATCATGTCATCTACGTAGACCTCTATCTTATGATGTATCATATCATGAAACAAAGCTACCATGGCGCGTTGATAGGTTGCCTCGGCATTCTTCAGTCCAAATGGCATCACTTTGTAGCAGAACGTACCCCACTGTGTGACAAATGTAGTTTTTCCATGTCCTCAAGTTCCATTTTGATCTAGTTATAGCCTGAGAATTCGTCCATGAAAGAAAATACTTTGTGTTGGGCTGTACTGTCGACCAGGATGTCGATGTGTGGAAGTGGAAAGTCATCTTTAGGGCTGGCCCTGTTTAAATCTCTATAATCCATGCACATTCTCACTTTGCCGTCCTTTTTAGGCACAGGAACAATGTTGGGTACCCATTGAGGATAAAAAGTTACAGCTGGAAATCCAGCATTGAATTGTTTCATAACTTCTGCTTTGATCTTCTCTGACATGTCAGGTCTCATGCGGCGGAATTTTTGCTTCACTGGTGGACAGTCTTCTCTTGTGGGTAGACGGTGTACCACAATGTCTGTATCGAGTCCCGACATGTCTTTGTATGACAAGGCAAAGATCTCAACCTAATCATTCAACAGCTGAATTAGGCGCTCCTTGACACTCGACTCTAGATTGGCACCTACTTTGATTTCCTTTTTATCATCCTCGGTACCCAAGTTGATTGTATCCAACAACTCCTCATGAGGCTGAATTGCTCTTTCCTCTTGCTATAATAATCTGGACAATTCCCCTGGCACCTCACAATCTTCCTCACCTTCGTATTCGGCTTGGTAGATCAGATCTTCAGAGTCACTGAAGGCTATAGAAGTATCGTTACCCATGGGATCCGGAATGGAAGGGTACCTGCATTTGTGAGTGTGAGTGTGTGTAAGGGTATAGCCATCTTAAAACAATAAAATGTAAAATAAAGACAATGAGCATACAAGGTTTATATATGTTAAAGCATCCATGATTCATTGAATGACATATGTAGATGAAATAAAAACCCTTACAAATGGACCATTGTGCCTCGGGTAAGACACAAGGTTTTTTAAAGTGAATTTTTTTTGTGAATTATTACAGTCCAATAGAAATGTAAAAGATAAATTACTGAGATATGAAAGTTATCGGAACAAAGTCTCTGGCTTCCCAGTTGCGCAGTCCTCCGATGACAGTAGGAAATATCCAATCTTCCAGGCTGCCATCCTCTTCATTGTCTTCTACCGCATTAACGCTTCGCTTGCTAATCTTTATCGGTGGCCCCCTAGCACGGGCATGGTGCACAGCCTTCTGACCAGTCGAAGTAAACTCCAAGCCGAACTTGTCTGATTTGTACGGAATATCTGAAAGCTGAACCTAGATTATGCATCCCCCTTCTTCCACTACTTCTCTTGCATCCTTTAGAGATGACATCCGAGGCGGAGGTCTTGTGATCTTGGGAGTCGAGGATACCGCCTTGGTCGCTGCTATTTCTTCAGAGACTTCTTCAAAATGTTGGAAAGGGGTCTCTATGAACTCGCCATCCAACTCTACATATCGGAAGGAATTCAAATGACTAATCATATACTCCTCCTCCCCATGGACAATTATGATCTTTCCTTGGACCGGGTATTTCAGCATCTGATGCAAGGTGGAGGTGATAGCATCGGTATTGTGGATCCAAGGGCGTCCCAACAGACAGGAATAAGAAGGACGGATGTCTATCACGTAGAAGGTTGAGCTGAAGACCTGAGTTCCCACCTTGATTGGGATGTCCACCTCTCCATGGACCATCCTCTTTGATCCATCGAAAGCTCTAACCACTATGTTACTGGGTTTTAGAGTCATCCCCTCACAATCCAATCTATCAAGGGATTTCTTTGGTAAGATGTTTAAAGACGATCCAGTAATAACCAAGACATGAGTTAGGGTTGTCCCTCTGCACTCCACTGAGACATGTAATGCCTCGTTGTGTTTTCTCCCTCTGGGTGTCAAGTCAGCATCGGAGAAACCCGGGCCATTATCAGCTGTCAAACTGGCCACACAATCCTAGAACTGGTCGGCAGACGTCTCTTGGGGAACATGAGCTGTCTTCAGAAATTTTACCAGAGCTTTGGCATGTGCTTCAGAGCATAGCAGTAGGGCTAGCATAGAGATCTTGGAAGGGGTCTGCCCCAATTGTTCAACCACATCATAATCACTCTTCTTAATGATCCTCAGGATTTCTTCCATCTCCTTCTTGGATGTTTCAGGAATAGCTAGTGATTGAGCCTTCGTCTAGACAGGCTCTTCTTGAACATTTTTTCCTTTATTCTCAGCAATGGAAGTAGGGATAAGAATTGTATTGTCTTTGTCGGCAGGTACATTTGCAGGTACAATTACTGGTTTAGAGGTAATCTTCGGAATGGCCATGGGTCCAAAGACTGTTGTTGGAGGAGCAATCTCTGGAGAGAAGATCCTACCACTACGGGTGATCTTGCTAGTTCCAACAATATTGCTAATGTCGGAATTGTCCTCTTCAAAGCTTTCTTCTTCGGAAGTCAGTTCATCCTGTTTAATACCATGGTAGTAGATTTCTCCATCATAGTTTCATGGTACTGTTTTATCTTAATTGTATGGGGTCAGCCCGAGCATTGTAATCTTAAGCGGAGCAGTCTTTGGAGCAGGTGTAATCCTAACGGGTCTTTTAGGGGCCCTGGAAGGATTGGCGTAGATGGTTATTATTGAAACTTCTTTAACTGGAACAGGTGAAATAGGAGCTTTCTCAAACAAAATTTCTTGGTTATCAATCAATTATTGGATTCCTTTCTTCAACAGAGGGCAGTCAAATGATGAGGACAGGCAAACATGGCAGTCTTTGTCACAACCTGGGAATATGCCAGCTTTTAACAAATTCAACTTGATGGACGGGAGCGGAGTTAACAGTTCATCCACAGTAGCAACAAACAGATATTCTTCAATAGCGTTGGCATTGTGACCATGCCTCGGCATTAGGGCGGAAATAACATTTGGTTTCTCAGGCGCTTCAAACTCAACTTTCTTCGCATCTATCAGATCTTGAATCTTGTTCTTCAGAGCCCAACAGTTGTTGGTGTCGTGCCCTGGACTTTCAGAATGGTACGCGCATCTGGCGTTAGGATGGTAATGTGGAGAAGTAGTATTAGGATTTTTTTGGGCTTCTTTCAAAGTGGCCAAATTCAACTTCAGGAGATGTGGTAGAACTTGGGCTGGAGTCATGTTAATCTTGGTAAATTGACGAACTGGCCTTTCTACCCTCTGCTGATTAGTACTTGGCTGGTCTGATGCAGGCTTCGAAATCATAACGTCCCCTACCGTTGGTCGACGCTCGGTTCTTCCCTGATTCCTCTGTGAATAGACAGCAGATACTTCCTTTCTTCCAGTGAAGGGCTTTTTTACAGCTATTGAGGCAGACGCGTCCTTCTAAATTTTCCCATTTCTTATACCAGCCTCCACTCTTTCGCCAGTTAGAATCAATTTAGTAAACCCTGCAGAGGAACTCCCAATCAGATGATTGAAGAAAGGACCTGTAAAGTTCCCAGGAACATGTCCACCAGCTCCCTCTCAGATATAGGGTGTTGTACCCTTCCGGCTAGGTCTCTCCACTTTTGCGCGTAATCTTTAAAGCCCTCATTGGAAGCCATAGCCATAATCTGTAGCTGAGTACGGGTTGGCGCCAAGTCGGTGTTATATTGATACTATTTATAGAAAGCAGCTGCCAAGTCTTCCCAATTATGGACATCAGCCCTCTCCAACTGGTAGAACCAATCAAGTTGCATTCCTGATAAACTGTCTTAGAAAAAGTGGACCCACAGGTCTTTGTCGGCAGAATATGGTTGAATCTTCCTGACATGGGATCTGAGGTGCATTTTAGGGCAAGACACCCCATCATACTTAGAAAATAGTGGAACTTTAAACTTTGGAGGGATTACAATTCCTAACACCAGCCCTAACTCTTCAAAATCTCGTCCTGGTACTCTCTGTATCTCCATAGCAGTTAGACGCTCTTCCAGGTGTTTGTACTTGTCATCAGCCGGAGGGTATTGTTGTTCAGAGTAGTCCTCTTCTTCTTCTTCTTCTTCTTCTTCTTCTTCTTCTTCTTCAGAATCTGATGGTACTGCCATTTCTTTTCCTTTTCTTTCCCCCTCTTCAGATATTGTTGAAATTCTAAGGTCCTTCTGTCTTGTCCCTGAAATCTTCTGCCCATGATAACCACACCATCTGGCTTCTTCTTATTTTTCTCTTTCTCTTTTTCTAGAAAAGTCTCAACTTCTCCTGTTCCTTGGCTAAGGTCATGAGCAACTATTGAAATTGTGAATTCTGAGCTTGCAAATCTTTGACCATTTGTTCAAGATCCATCTTGCTGAAATAAACAGCAGAGAGATGAGGAAACTTGGTGTGAAGACCTATTTATGCTTATGATGAATGATATGTATTCATGCAATGCTTTCAAGGATTCAGAAATTCAAATTTGTTTTAAACAAAAAATAAACACACGTCATATTAATAAGATAGAATTTGTGAGTACATCAATGCCCCTTGGGCAAAATAATACAAAATTCTAAGGTAAAAAGACGTTTCGCATCCTATTTAGTGCAATGTAGGTGTTGAGAGTTTGCTCTTCAGGAAGTAGTCGAGTGAGTTCCAAAACCTTCTTCTCGCTTGTGTAGAATTGGGCTTTGAAAGTATAGCGCTCTCCCTTGAGCTGTACGTAACTCCTTTGTAGATCTTCGAGTGATGTCGGCATGTTAAGATGTAGGATGGTGTATGGAACCTCTCCTTCCTTAATAGGCTCTATAATCACTGGGAGAATGTAGGGATAAGGCATCATAAGACTTTGGGCGCGGGTTCGTACCCACTTGAGATAAGGCTCAAGAGGGATTGAATTCTTGTGTTCGAAGGTCTTGCTATCCACCTTGTTAGGCATCCTCCAAGCTCGGATGAATCTCTGGCGGAGTCCTTGGTCGTTGTTGTCGTAGTCGAAAACCAATCCTTGAATCAGCATGTCATGTGGGCTATCCCTTTGGGCATAACCAAACTGTCTTAGAGCCAAGCACGGGTTGTAGGTGATGCCTCCCCTAATGCCATGTAGAGGTACATTAGGGAATTCCCCACAATGGTCAATGATGATAACATTCTCTTTGGATCAAGAACACCAATGGATATCTGAATGGTTAAGTGTCATTAACCGTTGTGACCACCTCAAACCTTGCTCATTTTTCAAGACTTATTAGGGAAGATGAGAAATAAACCATCTTGCCAGGAGAGAAGTACAACACATAATAACACCTCTTTTCCTCACTGTACGAGTGTGAAAAGAGTGGAGGATATCCCCAAACAATGTAGGCACCGGGTTGCGAGTCATGAAGATTTTGACAGCGCTTACATCTATGAGTTGGTCAAGATTAGGGAACAAGACCATCCCATAGATTAGAAGAGATACAATCTCCTCAAAAGCTTGCAAGTCTATAGAATTCCAACAGATTTGGGCCTTCTCAAACAGAAACTTTGACAAGAAGCCTTTGACACCACTTCTAGTTTCCCAATGAGTTGTGACATCAGATGAGTGCAAGTGCAGGGCTTGAGCAATCTCTTATGGCTTTGGATCTCTTTCCGTACCGTTGAAGGGTAGTTGATTGAGAATAGGAATCCTCAGAAGTTGAGAGAATTCTTCCAAAGTAGGCTCAAGTTGATAGTCAAGAAATGTGAAGCAATGATGCAAAGGGTCAAAGAACTGGAAGAGAACCTTCATAATATCCTCCTCTGTGTTGGAAGTGACCAAGTTGAGTAGACGACCATGTCTCTCGGTGAACGGAGAGTTCTCATGGATCCTTGAAGCTAGCTCCTTGAGTTGTGGAGGAATTCTCACAAGGTTGATTTGGACAGTTTTCCTGCGAAGTGAATCCATAACCTACAAAACAAGAACAAAGATGAATCTCCAAAATCCTTGAAATGGTTAGTGAATGCATATGATGTTCATGATGTCCATGATGTTATGCACAAGTATAAATGTAAAAGCAAATCACACAATTTCCTAGTTTAGGCTTGCATGGGGTTTCATAGGTAAGTACCCTCTTGAAGTTTAGTTGGCTCAACCTGTCCTAGAAATAGTAACCGGGTTCTAAGGAGCTCAATTTCACTGGATTGTTTCCTTGTTCATTGTTTCAGTTCAAGCCTCTTTACTGGCGACCGAAATATTCCAAGAAACCAATCCTCAATGAGTGTAGTATCGAGTATCTACCAACTTCGGACTACACCAAAGCCGGTCATCTCACTACATCCTAAAAGGCCAAGTTGGTCAAGTAAAGGTTCTAGAAGTTCACTAGTGCTTCATGACATCACTCAGCGGCCCCGTATTCTCTTTGATTGACTCAAAGTCTACCGGTACCCACAAATATGTCACACTAATATAGCTATTGCTTAGACCATGTCGGTATACCCCGCACAGTTTCCACAACGTATTGCTATTTACCTATAATTTTTCCCAAATCCGGGTGGAGGATTCAAACCCAAACAAAGAACCATAATTGTAAAGCAAACAAGTCAAACAAGGTAAGCAAATAAAGGTGATCTAAAACCCTAAGGTAACCCCACTTTTAGAATTTCCCCAGCAGAGTCGCCAGTACTGTAATAAGGTGGGAGAACTGACTTGAGGTTTTGTGTTTGTGTTTGCAAATGTTGCGGTTAGCAAGAGTCGCCACCGACTTTTCTTTTATCCTAAAGGAAAGGTAAAAAGCATAGGAAAGACCTTTGAAATGTTTTCTTGAGTTCGGGGGGTAGATTATGAAAAGGGAAGGTGCTAGCACCCTTTTCATCCATGGTTTTCCATGGGCTCTTAGTTACTTGTTTAGATCACTTGCTTTGCTTTGTTTTATTTGAAATGGTGCTTGGTATGGTTTTGAAAGTATTTTTAAAAGAGGCCTTTGTTTAGGCAATCTTTGTAATGATTCTCGTTCGTAAGAATGTATACAAAGATGTTTGTCTTTTGAAAAATGTTTCAACGTTTTGTAAGATGTTTTGAAATGTGTGTGTGTTTTTTTTTGAAAATAGCAAGGATTGTTTTGAAATGTAACAAGTAACTAGAAGCTATCTACCTACTCAAATGTCTTTCTTGTGCATTTTTCATTCCTTTAACATTGTTGGCTTACCATTGATTTGGTAAGCAACCCTATCTTTGGATGTAAACGGGACGGGCATGGGTCATCGTATGACCATGATAGCAATGTTGCCAAGTATCTTAGCATGTTTGAGGGACCAAGATCATCTTTGTTTAGGCAACCTTTTGATAGCGTCATCGATGGACTATGATCTCATTTTGTTTTGTTTTGCCAAGATACTTCGCATGCATAACATGGTCATTTTAATTTAGGCAACCAAGTGGGATAAACCCTAAGGTGCTTGTGTGCAATGTGTGTCATTTTTCATGCTTTTGTCTTGCATTAGGTTTTTCTATTTGTTGGTTTTTTGTTCTTGTCATGCAAACCCTAGTTTTACTAAACATGGTATAGGAAAGCAATAAATTGTGTAAAATAAACTAACCTATTACAACAATTATTATGGGAGGGAGGATACAATTTTTGAATAGGGATATTGCATAAATATAAACCTAAATATATTATTACAATCCAATCGAATATTGTGCGCATTAAATAAATGTACAAGTATTTAAAATGCAATGCAATGTATTTATGTAAAAAATGTTTTGTATTTATTTGTTGTATAAGAAAATAATTTATTTAAACCCTAGAAATAAGAGAAAAAATATTATTATTTTTGGAAAGGGATGAAACCCTAATTTTTTTGATTAAAAGAAAATAAAGTTTTCCTAATATTATTTTGTCTATTTTTGTACAAGAAATAATAAATAATATTATATTTAGATATTAAAAAATAAATATGTATAAAAATAATTATTTATGATTACAAATGGTATAATAAAAAAATGTTAAGTATTTTTTAAATGTATTTATAAATTATATAAGAAAATAAGTCCTATTTATTAAAATAAACTACTTTTCATGTAAAAAAACAATTAAAATTAAATAAAATTGCAAAAAATTATTTAATTATTTTTTAGGATTTTTTAATGTTCAGAAAAAATAATCAAAAGCAGTAAATATGAAAATGTAAAAAAATATGAAAAATATACAAAATTAGCTAGGGGGTGCAAAAGTAATTCAGGGGGTGTGGATAACAAAAGCAACAAGCCCAAGGCGCCAGAGGCCCAGAACTTCATCCCTATCCTCCAGCTTCTTCCTTACGCGCGCGTTTTCCCTTCAAACTGTATCTTTCACATGCTTGCATAAAAACAAAATCTCATAACATAAAACATGTAGCATTTAATCTCACAATTCCAACCATATAAAATTTGTAATCTAACTCTAAAAGATCAAGGAGAACTTTAATGGACCTAATTCGTGACCTAACTTTTTCAGCATTTTCAAACTTCAAATTCTCACAACATAGCTAATATAAATGAAAAGTATGCATATGTACAGCTTCACCATGTTATGGACTACATCTTTTCTTCACAAATCGTGGCTTGAGGATGCCTAAATAGAGAGATAGAGTTTTGAAAAATACCTCCTTCAGTTGGATTTGGATAGAGCAATATAGGGACTTTAATAGAGGCCTGAGGATTGTGTGAGCTTCCTTGAACTTCCTTCAAGCTATTCCAATGCCTAGCTTGCTTTGTGGATGGCAAGAAGTCTCTGCACAAGTCAAGCTGCAAGCTCCAAGTTTGAAAATGGCAATGGCTGAAACAGGACTTACAGATGCAGGATGAATGCTTGGACTGCTTTGGTATGATGTGTATGAAGTGTTTCAAATGTTAAAATGCAAAACGCACGAGCCAAAAATGAAATGGCTATGATTTTGCAGAACTGCTATGTTTGGACAGAAAGATGGAGTTTTTGTGTTTTGGAGAGTTTCAGATGTAAATAATCGTGTTATGGTTTGTAACAAGTTTGTAAATATGTATAGAATGGATACAAAGTCCACTCCTCACTAGTTGTACAAGTTCTGACCTTTTGGCAACCTTTTCTTGCATTTGAAGAAAAGTGAAATGACCATTGCTACATGCATGTACTGGCTGGCTTGTGAGCCGATATGAGTTGGTACATATTGCTTGATACTTGTAGAAGTTGTTTGCACCAAAGGGACAGGTCCAAGGCTCAAGACTGACAAAAATGCAAAAGCTCACCTTTATAAAAATGGTAATGTGAACTTTATGCCTAAAATGGAATTACAACTTGTACAAAGCCTCAAAAGCAAAGATAAAGCCTTTATCTTCTGAGTTTGCATTTAATTATGGAGTGTAGAATGAGTTTAGGACCTATAAAGCAAGATTCAAACATCAAAGATTTGATTTGCAACTTGATGCCTTGTAGAAATGGCTTGATCAAAAGTGATAAAATGCCAACTTCTCTTCTTCGATTCTCCCTAACCAAAAATGATCTTGGAGAGTTCTTGGAAATTTCGGAAAGCTTGCAATATGCTCTATAATCCATCTTTGAAATTCATTTTGAGATACTTCTTGGAACTAGGTGAAAAATGTCCATGAAGTTGGGTCCAAAAACTGCCTAAATTAGGGCGAAATTTCACTAAGTTAAGAAGTTCATGGACCTATATTCACAAATTCATAACTTGAGATCCAAGCATATTTTGGGAAAAGTTTGTGAAGAAAAGTTGTAGATTTCATGGAGGACTATAACTTTCATGTTGGAAGTTTTCTTTGAATCAAATTTCATCATGGTGAAAAAGTGGTGGAAAGTTGGGAAAAAATAAGAAAATTTCCATACTTGAAAAATTCTAAGCTATGAAAATTTTCAAATTCAAAACCCTAATTTTCAAAATTGGTTTTCTTGGTGAACAAGTTTCATATTTTGACATATCTTGATGAATTATGACCCTTGGCACTTGATTTTGACCAAAAAGTCAAAGTTTGACTTTTCAATGCACAATAGACTTTTGATCAGTTGACTGCAAAATTCATCTGTCAATCCAATGAACTTGAGATATTTTGAACCATGTAATTAGGTCAAGATGATGCCATTGAACCCTTGAAATCATGTTTGAACCCAATTGGTCATTGGCTAGGTTAAAAATCAGAAATTGACCTTTCTCAGTCAAAACCCTAATTTTGACTATTTTGCCCTTTTGATGATTTGATCAAATTTCTTGAGGAGTTGTGATCCAAACTTGATCAAATGGTACATATGAGCCTAAAATGTTGATGTGGATAAAAAATTATGAAGTTTGATTGTAAATTGGCTATGGTTGACTTTTTCCCCAATACATCTGATTTTTAGGTCAACTATCCAATTGACTGGTCAAAAATATGGTTCAAGGCTTGAAACTTAACATGAGCAATCTTAGGGGTCCAAGATGATGTATGAAAGTCACATGAAGCATTGGTGGTCCAAAAATACTTGTGCAAACTCAAACCCTAATTTTGGGGTATCAGTGAAAGATGAGATGTCTTGAGCTGACCAAACCCTAATCCTGTCTTGAGTCCAAGAAGTCTTGTGAGAAAAATCTTGATAAATGAGAGGGAAATTTTGGGGTACAACACCTTCCGATGAACTCCCAATTAAGTGATTAAAGAAAGGACCGGACAAAGTTCCCAAGAACATATCCACTAATTCGCTTTCAGACAGGGGAGGCTGGACTCTTCCTGCTAAGTCCCTCCATTTTTGCGCATAGTCTTTAAAGCCTTCACTTGAAACCAAGGCCATACTCTAGAGTTGAGTACGGGTGGGTGCAAGGTCTTCATTATATTGGTATTGTTTGTAAAAGGCAGTGGCCAGATCTTCCCAGTTACGAACATTGGCTCTTTCTAACTGATAAAACCAATCAAGTTGAGTTCTAGACAGACTGTCTTGGAAGAATTGTACCCATAAATCCTTGTCAGCGGTATCAGTCTGGATTTTCCTCACATAGGACCGGAGATGCATTTTGGGACATGAAACTCCGTCATATTTGGCGAACATCAGTGCTTTTAATTTTGGAGGAATGACAACCCCGGATACTAACCCCAACTCCTTAAAGTCCAATTCAGGCACTTTTTGGATTTCCATTGCACTTAATCATTCTTCCAGATACTTATACTTATCGTCGGCTGGAGGATATTGTTCTTCAGAATAATCCTCTTCTTCGCCTTCCTCTTATGACTTTGGCTGGACAACTGTTTCTTTGCCTTTCCCAACTTGATTGTCTTTCTCACCAGATGACGTTGCAAAGTCTAAGGTCCTTCTTGTCTTCCCTTGGAATCTTCTTCCCATGTTTAGAACTCCGGTTATCTTCTTTGTTTTCTTCTTTTTCTTTTGAACCATCAAGGTCTTCAACTCTTCTTGCCCTTTGCCTAGAGTTAAGAACATTTGTTGAAACTGAGCGTTTTGTGCTTGGAGGTCCTTCACCGTCTGCTCGAGATCCATCTTACTGAAATAAACAGTAGAAAGATAAGGAGACTTGTAGAAAGAAACCTGCTTATGCTATGATGAATGGTAAATGCGTATGTACTGATTTTAAGGAACTTAGAGATTGAAATTCATTTTAGACAAAAAGGAAACACACGTTATAATAATAAATTAAAGCTTAAGTACATCAATGCCTCTTTGGGCTTACACAGAAATACAACAAAAAACTCTAATATAAAAAGATTGTGCGCACCCTCTTTGGTGTAAGTTCCAAAACCTTCTTCTTGCTAGTGTAAAATTGGGCCTCAAAAGTGTCTCACTCTCCCTTGAGCTGTATCCAATCTCTTTGTAAGTCTTCAAGAGAGGTGGGCATGTCAGGATGCAGGATAGTGTATGGAAGATCTCCCTCCATGACAGGCTCAATGATTACCGGGAGAATGGAGGGATAAGGCATCATAAGACTTTGAGCACGAGTTCGTACACATTTGAGGTAAGGCTCAAGAGGGATGGAGTTCTTGTGCCCCAATGTCTTGCTATCTACCTTGTTCAACATCCTCCAAGCTCGGATAAATCTCTGGCGAAGACCTTGATCATTGTTCTCATAGTCAAATACCAAACCTTGAATGAGCATCTCATGTGGGTCATCCCTTCGGGCATAACCAAATCGTCTTAGAGCCAAACAAGGGTTATAGGTGATACCTCTCCTAATTCCAAGTAAAGGGACATTAGGGAACTCTCCACAATGGTCGACGATGATAACATTCTCTATAGATTGGGAATACCAATGGATGTCTGAATGCTTGAGCGTCATCAACCTTTGTGACCACCTCGAACCTTGCTCGTTCCTTAATACAGATTGGGGAAGATGCAAAATAAAACATCTTGCCAAGAGAGTAGTGCAACACATAAGGATACCTCTTTTCCTCATAGTGCGAGTGTGAAAAGAATGTAGGATGCCTCCTAGCAAGGTAGGCATCGGGTTACGAGATATGATGATTTTGACGGCGTTCACATCTATGAGTTGGTCAGGATTTGGAAACAAAACCATCCCATAGATGAGGAGAGACAAAATTTCCTCGAAGGCTTGCAATTCCAAAGAGTTCCAACAATTTTGGGCTTTCTCAAACAAGAACTTTGTTAGGAAACCTTTGACACCACTCCTTGTTTCCCAATGAGTTGTGACATCAGATGGTTGCAAGTGTAGAGCTTGAGCAATCTCTTCTGGTTTTGGATCTCTTTATGTACCTTTGAAAGGTAGTTGATTGAGAATGGCAATCCTCAAGAGTCAGGAGAATTCTTCCAAAGTAGGCACAAGTTGATAATCAGGAAATATGACGCAATGGTGTAAAGGATCAAAGAACTGAAAGAGCACCTTCATCATATCTTCATCTGTGTTGGAGGTAACAAAGTTTAGTATGCAACCATGTCTCTCAGTGAATGGAGAGTATTCAGGAATCCTTGAAGCTAGCTCTTTAAGTTGAGGGGGAATCCTTACAAGGTTGACTTGAATAGTTTTTCTACGAAGAGAATCCATGTCCTATAAAACAGAAACAAAGATAAATCCCAGAACTCCTTGAAATGGTTAGTGAGTATGAGCACGATGTTATAATGTGTATGATGTTATGTACAAGTAAAATATACACAAAAAAAGAAAACAATTCCTTAGGTTTAGGCTTGTATGGAGTCTCATAGGTAAGTACCCTCTTGAAGTTTAGTTGGCTTAAAACCTATCTTAGTTAATAGTAATCGGATTCTAAAGATTTCAATATCACTAGTTTGTTTCCTTGGGCATTATTTCAGCGCAAGCCTCTTTAATGGCGACCGAAATATCCCAAAAAACTAAACCTCAATGAGTGTAGTATCGAGTATCTACCAACTTCGGACTGCACCAAAGTTGGTCATCTTACTACGTCCTAATGGCCAAGTTGATCAAGTAAAGGTTCTAAAAGTTCATTAGTGCTTCATGACATCACTCAGCGGCCCCGTATTCTACTTGACTACTCAAGGGCTACTGGTACCCACAAATATGTCGCACTAACGTAGCTATTGTTTAGACCATGTCGGTATACCCCGCATAGTTTCCACAACGTATTTCTACTTACCTATAAAGTATCCCAAATCAGGGTAGAGGATTCAAACCCAAACGAAGAACCATAATGTGAAGCATACAAGTTAAACAATGAAAGCAAGTAAATATGATCTAAACCCTAAGGTAACCCCACTTTTAGAATTGTTCCCAACAGAGTTGCCAGTTCTGTGATACGGTGGGAGAACTGACTCGGATCATTTTGTGTTTGATCATAATTGTGCGGTTAGCAAGAGTGGCCGCCGACTTTTCTTTTATCCAAAAGGAAAGGTAAAAAAAGAGTAGGAAAGACCTTTTGAGATTACTTCTCGGGTTCGGGGGGTAGATTATAAAAAGGGAAGGTGTTAGCACCCTTTTCATCCATGGTTTTCCATGGGCTCTTAGTTATTCGCTAGATCACTTGCTTTTGTTTGAATGTGCTTGTGGTGTGGGTTTTGAAAGTATTTTGAAAATGTCTTTGCAATGGTTCTCGTCTCTATAAGGACGCATGCAAAGTATTGTTTCGAAAAATAGTTCAAAGAGGTGTTTGTGTATTGTATTTTTTTAGGGTGATTTTGAAAAGATGTTTCTGTAATGTTTCTCGTCTCTATAAGAATGTATGCAAAATTTTTTTGTCTTTTGAAACAGGTTTAAATATGAAAGCGTTGGTGTAAAATTTTTGGTTGTGATCAAGCGAGCAATTAAGAGAGAATCTATCTACTCGAAAGGTCTTAAATGTTCTTTTCTTCCTCCTTTAGATGTTGCTAGCTTACCATTGATTTGGTAAGAAGCCCATCGTTGGATGTGAAGGGACAAGCGCAAGACATTTGTATAGTCATAGAAGGAAACTTATGAGACGCTTTAGCAATTTTTGTAAGGGACTAGATCGTTTTATCGAAGGTAACATCAAGGGACATCGAGAGACTACAATCTTTTCTATCGAAGGGTCTTTGCTAAAGCGTCCCATATTCGAGGGACATGACTGTATTTCTGAGGTGACGGGCGAGGTTACCCTAGGGGTGCGCGTGTGAAAAGTGTGTTCGATTCAAGTTAATTTGTCTTTGATTAGGGTTATCTAGCGGTTGATTTTGAATCTTTCCATACACGCCTAATTACTATAAGTATAAAGAAAACAGTAAATTGCGAAAATTAAAATGCTACACTATTACAGAGCTTTCGGGAATGGGGGATACAAATTTACAAATGGGGATGGATCGAATCGACAACGCGATTAAAAATATAAATAAACAATCAATACAACCCAATCGAATTAAAAATGAACAAATATTTAAATTAGCACAATCTATAAAATTAATTAGCAAAATAAATAACACTATAATATTTTTTGTATTTTTTGTTTGTGAGAAATTTAAACAAAGCAATTTAAAACTAAATAAAAAGTTAATTAATAAAATTATTCACAAAAATCCCTAGCTAAACTAATTAAGAAAGTTTAACTAATTTTAAAAACTATATTTAATTTAATTGAATTTAAAAATCTAAACAAAATTGATATTCTAAAAATCTAATGACATGTTTTTGTATTTTGTTATTTTTGTTTAATTAAAATTAAACTAAACTAAAAAAAACATAATTAAGAGAAACTTATGTTAATCAAAATAATTAAAAATAACATGAGCAAAATGAAAGGGTAAAACCAAAAATGGGAGTGTGAGATAGCAAGGGCGCTAGGCCCAACAACTTGTTTTTTTTTTCCAAAACCAAAACTTCAAAACAATAAAATGGAGTTAATGGGAAACAGAAAATAAGGAAAATGAAAAAAACACTCCAGGGAGTCTCAAACCTGGGTCTCTTAAGGTTACTGTAAACATGTCTTGCCACCTGAACTGTACTGCTTATCTGTTATATTTATGTTTTAATTAAAACAAAAGAGTAATATAAGATTATGAAAATGGGCCAACAAGCTCAATGGGCTGACCCATTTGGGAAGAGGAAAAGAAAGTTTCTTGAAAACCCTAGAGCATATAGAAAGGCGCGAATGTTGTTGTCTTGGGAAGAGAATTAGTCAAATTTAATATTATTATTAGTTCCAACGAAAGAATTTAACAAAAAATATTGAGAGAAAAAAACGATCCTCTCCTCTATCATCCATAGCACCATTCTCACCTTCAATCACCTCCAATATTTTTTTCACACTTTGATCTTTTCTTTCCATCTTCTCCTCTCATTCTTCTTTCTGAATCCATCCTTTTTGTCAACCTTCTTCTTTGCTTCTGTTTTCCAATATCATCCATCAATACAATCTCCTTTTCTTCCCTAACTTTAACTTCTTGACATTTCCGCGATCTCTGGGAGTTTCTCGGAGAAGACATAGCGGCCCTAAACCTTCGTCTTAGACTATTCGACTCATGCATCTCGTCGTCAAACCTCGGCTTGTATTTTTTGGAAGATGGAGGAGACATGAGGAGAAGCTCCTTGAGTGGAAAACAGCGAGTTGGAGATCGAAGAAGAGACAGTGGTGACGACGATGATGATGGTTTTTTGGCGGTGGTTGGTGATTGATCGAGGTCGAGTGATATACGAAGAGGTTCGGTGGAGGTTATTTCACCAATGTGGGATAAGGGAGAGGTTCGGGAAGTGATTTAGTGTTCTGTTGAACAGTGGTGATGATGGTGAAGGGTAGAACTGGAAGAGTCCATGAAGATTATAGTGAAGTGTTGTTGTTACTAGATTGTGATAATGATAGTGAAGTAGTTTTGGGTTACTTTCTACATGGGTTGAAAGAGGAGATATGGAAGGGATTTTAACTTTCTGTTATTCTATAAATTTTCTTACTGTATTTTGTGATTCTCTCTCTAACAAAACAATAATTATTTCACATGGTTTCCTCTTATTATTCTTTATTTTATGAAGTAGCTACATACATTATGCAACAGTTAGTACAAAAAATATGCAAACACAGGTGCGAGAATGGTGGAAAAGAATCAATACCTGTTCTGTTACTTCTCCTTGTTCTATTTGCTTCAGATTTGGAGCAGATGTTGAGCTGTTACTGTAAAAAAGTTCACAAATTTGATTGATGAAAGATTTTTGTGCTGTCACAGGTGGATGGTTGAAGGTTGTGATTTTCTACAGGGAAGTACCTTCTGTAAAACTTTCTCTCTTTTTTTCTTAAATATTTCTGAAGGGTTGTGCGATGGAAAATGATGATGAGGAGAATGGTTTTTTGATACCTGGCTTTGCTTTTTTTTTTAACAACAATATTGTTTTGGTTTCTTATGGATAATGGATGTTGTATTTTTTCTCTCTGGCTGCCCCCCTAAAAAAAACCGATCCTCACCCCTGCCCTCTATTTCTCTTATGTTGAATCAGAAACAAAGAATGGGGGGGGGGGGGGGGGGGGGGGGGATGAGTGATTTTTGAACAATTTGGATATGTTGTTTTACTGTCTTTGTTATGCAGCTATGACTTGGTCCATTTGTGTGTAATTTTTGGCTGTATATTGCAGCTACTTTGGACAGATTTTGGACAATAATGCAGGGCTGTAATACAATTTGTTTTTTACAGCATTTTGGCCTCTTTCACTTGTGATACAAACTGTTTTTTTTTGTGCAGCATGATGAATTCTGAATTTTTAATTCTTCTCATATTGTCCTTTTATGAACCAATTAACAACTATGATTTGCAATGGACGACATGTGGACGAAACATTCCCCTTTTATTTTTTATTCTTCTTACCAATCCCTAATGATGAGAAGAAAATCTTTGAAAATTCTTGTTTCTTGTTTCAAACATGAATTATTTGCTAACCATATCTTTTTTTCTTTGTTACATGTACGAGCAAATTGACGATGGAGAAGAATGATGAAGAACGGCTTGAAGTACTTAATGAAGAATTGAAGAAGAAACTTACATTATTTAGGAATTTTTTGTATTATTGCGACTTTTGTAACATTGCGATTTGTGATTTGAATTTTTAAGACTTGGAGTCTTGTAGAATATATTCATATTCACTTTTAAATAACAATGATGACTTTTTTGTAAATATTGAATTCTTGAAATGGATGTCTCGAACTTGGATTTGGAATTGATTTTGCACTTGTAGACAAATTGGAAGTTTGAATGAAGATGAATGGAGTTGATGGATATCTTGAATTGAATTTGAAAAAATTATCATGAATGAATTTTGATGGTAAATAGAGGAACATGACCCACAACTGTCTTGTAGCTTCAATCCCGAGCAAGCCAAATACATGTCTCTTTCAATTTCACAAGCTATAAACATTTTGATTCATTTGAATCAAAAGAAATTCTTTGAATGAATCTTGAGAAAGGATGAACGTATTTGAGACCTTGAATCAATTTGAACCTAATGTTATTTCTCGAGTGAATTTCCAAATCATTTCTGACTAGACCTCAATAAGTCATTTGTTAGGTCAAAAGTCAGAAATTGCATCTTCTCAGTCAAAACCCTAATTTTGACCATTTTGCCCTTTTGATGATCTAATCAAATTTCTTGAGGAATTATGATCCAAACTTGATAAAATGACATATATGAGTTCATGATATTGACATGGATCAAAAATTCTGAAGTTTGCCTGTAAATTGACCAAGTTGACTTTTTCCCCAATAAAGTTGATTTTAGGTCAACTGATCAATTGACTGAGCAAAAATGTGATCCAAAACTCGAAACTTGACATGAGCAATATTGAGGGTCCAAAATGATCCATGAAAGTCATATGGGAAATTAAAAGTTCATTTGTCCTTGTACAAACTCAAACCCTAACTTGAGCCATCCGTGCTTGAGGAAGTGTCTTAAGTTGATCAAGCCTTATGCAGTCTTGAATCAATGGAGATCTTGTGAGAGATTTATTGAGAAATGAGAGGGAAAATTTTGGGGTACAACAGGAAGATTTGAAAATTCCTTTTCTAATTCTTCCACAGTTTGAGTAAGAAGTTTATTTTGCTCCAAAATCGCATCATTCGTATTCAACTCAAGAATACCAATTTTCTTTGGTGTTGTACCTCAGTTGTATTGTACTTGATGATCACTAAAATCCATACGGTTGATAATAAACCCTAATTCCTCTTCACTTTTGGATAACAATAAACCATCGGTTGTTGCATCAAGATATTTGGATGGGGCTGGAATCCATTACAGAAAACATGAATCTGTGTGAGATTATCAAAGCCATGATTCCGACAATTGCGTAACATAGATTTATAACGTTCCCAAGCTTCACAAAGAGTTTCTGTTGCACTTTGCGTGAGTGTGGCTATTGTTGATTTTGCATCCATGAACTAATTGTGCGGAAAGAACCTGTTAAGAAAATTTTCCTCCAATACATTCATATTTGTCATGATTTCAGTAGGTTGGTCAAGGTACAAATCCTTTGCTTTTCCGGTCAAGGAATGTGGGAACAATCTCATGAAGATAACTTCTTCTTTGTCTTCGGGTGCACCTAACGTACCGACCAACTCATAGAATTTTATGAGATGGGTGTATGGATCCTCATGATTCAAACCTGCAAAACGGTTAGCATAAAGAATCTGTAACAAACAAATATATACAATATATAACAAAATCACAAAACTTAGAAGTATAGAAATGATTGAGATGTTATAATACCTTAAACGTCAATCCCCGACAATGACACCAATTTGATGTTGAGTATAATCAAATGAAAGTATTGTTTTATCGTATCCACAGGGATTGGAGCGATATCAAAAACATTCAAGGATTTATATTATTCTAAGCATAAGTTTCACGATTTGTTTGGTTTATAAGTGACTAAAAGTAAAGTTTGTAAATAACGAAAGATAAGTTTTAGTGGAATAGACTTATTGGAAATTGGTTTTCATTCACCGATTCGATATGCAAAACTCATACCAGTTATACACAGTATATGCTTGTTTCATTATCATCACGTATCACATACAAACAAAGCTCATGTCTAAACTTTGATGTCATTTCCACCTTATGGTTTAATTGACGATTTCTCATCCTATTAAACAATATGGTAGCATTACGATTCGATAATTTAGTGAATATTAAACCTAAATCTATGTATAGAATTTAGAGTTTAATAGTTATTATCTTGGATCGAGATTAGAACCGTATTTGTCAATATCAATTTTATCCATGAAATAAACGGTGAAACAAAGATAACAACGATAACGATTCAAATATAAATTGCATATAACTCCACGATTAAAGTAAATACATATTGTTTTGACAAACAACAACCAATCCCAACAAGAGAGAGATTTAGCTACTCATGGTAGCTTGAAGCACAATTTGGAAAAATTTAGTTGAACCAACATCAATGATGATTTCTCGACTCTTGATGTGAATCCATCCCTTCTACCTAAAACCTCCTCTATTCCTACTATTATTATAATTGTATACGGTATTACAAGATAAAAAAGTGGAATGCCTCTGTTGAACTGAGTTTCTCTCCTATTTATAGCAGATCTAGCCGCCTGAGTTTGCTAAGCAAACTATACTTTGCTAAGTGAAGTGTCTATTACTTCTCCTTCAAGTTTAAACTCAAACCTTCCTTCAGATGCCTCCAAAGTTTGCTAAGCGAGGTGAGGTTCGCTTAGAGAAATTTCTTTCTTCAACCTGAAGTCTTTTCAAAATATCTTTCATTGACCTCCCTATTTTTCTAAGCAAAGTGATACTCGCTTAGTCAAGTTGCTTTCTTCAGTTTGAAGTCTTTTTGACCGCCCTGTTTCGCTAAGTGAAGGCCCGATTCACTAGGCGAAGTGCATCACTTCTCCTTGATGCTGGAGAAACTTGTTATGTCTTGTGTTTTCTACACAAACTATTTCTCTCTAAGTGAATTGGTATTTTCGCTACAGCTCACTTAGCGAAGTGTCTAATAGCTGGTTTTTGCTTTAGGGACCAAATCTTGCACAAAACAAACCAAGTTTTAAAAGATATCGAACCCACAATGACTGATAATCGAAGTACTACTATCTAGAGTCAACATGTAAAGCTAAGGCTAATAATTAATCTTAGGTTTTGGGTTAGACGAAAATAAGCTTAGACTTAAATGAAATATTTGTTAATGGGACACCGATACATAATACGTCATACTTTAGGGATTCAGTAAGTGTTTACCGTGAAAATTGGTAAACAATCGTTGATCTTCCAATAAATGGTTATTTTCGTTACTTGCAAGATCGATCAGATTGATCCTAGGACATATGCTAAGTTATTTGTAAGTTTTAATGAAAATGTTTGAGAAGATATTAAGAGTAAAAGGAGGATGAAGGTAAGAATTTGATAAAAGTGCAAGTAAAAGGAAAGAGAAAGTAAAGTTGCAATAATGATAAAGGGATATAATGATAAAGTTTGCAAAGAAACGTAAATGGAAAAGATTGTAACAAAATGTAAAGACTTGACTTTAATTAAAATGTGGTGATTCAAACGTACTTTCTCAAAATTCATTCTCACACAGTGGGTACTTGAATAAATTTGAGCGACTTGTACTAATAAATTAAACACACAGAATTTTACACAAATTTCCTATATTTATACTAGTAGTAAATAACCGTCGAACGGTAGCTTCGATCCAGGATGAGGGCAAGTGTCCTATGTATGTTCTTCGATCTCTATCTTCATGCCACGCTGCTTTTCCTAACTGCCAAGTGAACTGCTTTTCCCTCCTTTCTTTGAATTCAAATTCACTTGCTTGCTGATACAAGAACCTTTCAGTCGAAGACCACAGGAAGCTCTCGGTCGAAGACCACAAAAACCTCTTGGTCGAAGGCCATGTTTAACTTAGAAAATTCTCTAAGTGTTTTCTCCTTCTTAACAAGGATGACTTCGACACGACCTCTTTCACAAACTCTTCTTGTCAAAGTGTCTTCAACCTTAGATTTCTTTCAATCTATTTTTAGCCTATAAGGCCAATATATGTGGGTGTCAAATTTAGGAGCTAACAAATTGCCCCCCAAGAATATCAGTTTCGACGCAAGGAGAAACAGCCATTCTTTGATATTTTTATTCGACATCTGCCCATCTTTTGGTTACACAAGTTCATACTGAACTTTTCGTCTTCTACCAACTACTGCTAACATCATAGTCATCATTACACTTTTCCAATGTGTCACTATCAGTCAGCCGTTACATGCTTCCATGATGACCATTATCCCTATAACCTAAGAAAGCATGGCAAACATTATCCTCATTCGTTTGCATGATTTCTCCAAAGACCACCACGTGTCCCACTCACTCTGCAGCATTAAATGATTTTGAGGGAAAACACTCTTCCCTGGCCTCTATAAATAGCCACAAACATCCCTTTTGGAATTTTTCCAACCATCTGATATTTCTCGTCTCTTTGCATTCAAAAAGCCATCTTTAAAAACTCCATATTTTTCATAAACTTTCTAACAACAAAAATCATGGCTTTTCTCTCAAATGCTCCAAACAATCCAAAGATGAAAGATGCCTCCGATTCACGACAACAAATAGGAGTTTCCCAACTAATTTTGTTCCTGCTTCATCTGGGGAACGAAGGTTCGTTCCTGAACCTATGAACAAAGAATAACATGATGCATACAACTCACATGTACTAATTCCTGTTAGATATTCTTGACAAATGTATGCCATGTCTGGTTTGTTGTCTATGTGTCTTGAAAACCCTCAACAAAATAAAGCTTTCTTCCCAACTCATCCTAGACTAAAACCCATAGGGTGGGAAAAGAAACCCAGGAACGAACCAGAAGATGCAACACCAGAAAATCAACAACATTCCCAGACGAAGGAGGACATAAACCTTAAGTTCGTGAATAAAAGGAATATAATATTTAGGTATTTCCCTAACTTGACCTCAGAATATTCAGAGGTGGCTGTCGAAGATGGAAGCAGCTCAATCCCAAATCTGGGAAGATATGGGAATCTATGACATAGTCATGATGTTGAAGACTGGGTTAGCTTATTTCCCACTTATGTTGGTGTCCTCTTTATATTTCTGGGACAACACACATTGCACCTTCCATTTACCTTGTGGAATTATGACACCCACTCTTTTTCATATCGTAGCTATCACTGGCCTTCGACCAACTGGTGATTACTTTGATCCTGAGGATATGTCTGAAGACACCATTGGATTTTCAGCCACGAAACCCACTTATACCACCTTCATCAATCATTTTCATGACAAATCAACTGATGCTGTCTCTGAGGTGGAACACATAGCTTTCTTAGCTTTGTGGTTGTCTCGTTTTATTTTCTAAACCAAGTCACTTCAAGTGACAAAGAAAATGCTCACCCTAGCCATTCAACTGCACCATGGCTACAACCTTTGCTTGGCTGAATTAATTATAGCCAATATTTATGAGCCCATCAATAATAGTGTGACTCAAATCAAAGTCATATGTGATAAAACAAGCTTTCTTCTTTCTGGCCCTTTTTGGCTTCTCCAACTTTGGCTTAATGCCACCTTCGAATCAATTCTCCCTCAAAAGAACACAATTAATGAGAGGGATCCAGAAGTTCTTAAAAGAAAGATCGAAGGAACCAGATTGGTGTTATTGACTCCGACAGATGAAGGCCATTAATTTCAAAAGGCTTTTACCAGCTTTGTAATGATGTTTGTAAAATGAAATGAGTTTGTTTCGACCATGGCTCCATTTTCTAATCGAAAGGTGGGTCCAACATGGTTTACTCAACCATATCCTTCGAATGAGAATCATGTTGAGGATGATGTTGTCGAGGAATATGTGGCTATTTGAAAGTCCTTTTTGCGCACAAGGATTATGTCACTGAGATTCAAAAGTTCCAAGAATCAACTCAGCTTGATTTCTTATCAGCCGAACCTTGTTTCTCGCCAGTTTGGCATTATTCAATCGCTTCCAAATCCCATATATGCCTGATAAAAGTCTTTGCTATTTTATAATGTAGACTATTCTGAAAAGGCTTCCACCAAACAGATTAATAGATACGTTGGTCGAACTGTTTTGACTTTGTTCGATTTCAAACCCAACTTTTTGTGTTCAATCGTCTTCTAAGACTGGTGGAGGCAATACTATAACGAAGAGTTCTTCGATGCCGAAGATTTCGCCAACCAACTTCAAGATGCTTTCCTGTTGGTTTCTGAAAAAATTAAGAAAGGTACTCTTTCTTCCCAAAGCAAATTCCTTATTTTATTTTAATTCAATCTTACAATATCTGGCTCACATTTGTTTGTTTTTTAGCTTTCAAGAGAACCATTCCTAAACCAGTTTCTAAGAAGGTCAACGCAAGCTCAAAGGGAGGAGACCCTTCTATGAAACCCCCACAAAAGGTAAATACTTTTCATCATCGCTTTCTTTTTAAACTATCAACATTAGTGCCGATGTCTTCGACTTCTTCCTTTTAGACTACTAAGAAATCTACACCAACAAAGAGGAAAGTTCTAGAAATTGAGCTTTCTAGAGATGATAAAGACGCACCTCTTATCATTCCTAAGAGACAAAGGTTGAAGAAACCAGCTCCCATTCCTGAAACTCGTTCAAAAACCAAAATTAAGGTTACAGCTAGCAGATCTAGACCTGCTCCCATCATTATCCAGGAACCAACTGAGCAGGAAATAGCTGCCAGGATGAATGATCCTATTGAGAGTGACAATTCGAGCCCTGGTGCTGAAGTTTCCCCTAAGGTAATACCTTTGACCATCGAAGACCCTTTCTTGAATCTTTTTGCCATAATTCTAATGACAATCTCGTAATCTTCAGGATACTGCTGGTACTTCTAGACAGGCTTCTAAACCTACTGAAGATTCGACTACCCTAATAAACAGCAAAGGAAATCCTACTCACAAACCTTCTTCAGCAAAGGGGTCTTTCGTAAGCTCAAACATTGAAGTGAACCAAACTTCGAACCAACAGGTTGAAGTCACTGAGGAGAAAAATAATGAGGTTCTTAGTGAGGAAGATTTGGATTTGTAACATGCTAACCTGAGGACTTCGCCAGCTGCTGATGATGATCAGGGAGAAGAAGAAGTTGCTGATGATGAAGTCAAAACAAAAATAGAGGGCACACACAATGAAGAAGAAAACAATCCTTCTAATGCTGAGAGAGAAAGCCTTACAGAAAAGGAAGGGAATCCCGCCAGTGTCAAAGGTATCAATGTTGATAATGTGGCTCATGCCACTAATGAAGACGTTCTTTCGACTGGGTCTCATACCAAAGAAGATTTGGCACTGCTCAAAAGGAACAACCCTCTTGGCTATTTGAACGCCATTCTTGAAATTAGAGAAACTTCCTCTGATCAAAGTCGTGATGCTTCGACTGCATCAGGTAAATCTACTTCAGCTTCTCCCATTGAGGAAGCACTTCAAAAGGTTAAGGCTCAAATTTTTAAGAGGGATCTAATGTTAACCTTAGAGGGAGAACCCAATGCCCCTTCTTTTTTGAAAAGCACTCTTAAAGTTGTTGATCTACTTGTTGTTTCCCCAGAAATAGCTAGCACATCTTGGACCTGACTTCGATCACAGATCAAGCTTCAGTTGACTACACTTACCACAGGACTCTCAATATCGAAATTGAAGAGCCAAATGGTCGCGTTTCTGCTGCTTGGGTTGCTGCTGCTGAATCATCTTCGAGGCTAAATGAGCTATCAAAGGAACAAGAAGCCAGTAAAAAGGAGGTCGAAGAGATTGATCGGGACACTGCTAGCATGAAAGCTCAAATCAAAGAATTGGAGACTAAGATTGCTGCAAATGACAAACACAGAGAAGAGCTTCTTGCCAGCAATGACTCTGAGAGCCAGGAGGAACTTGACAGTGGACTGGAGTATGTTGAACAAGCCCAAGCCTTGGATTCAAAGAATGAAACTCTCCATCAGTCGAGAGCTTTATGTGAGAGGTGCTTGGAACTTCAGAAGATCAAATATCTCCAGATTAAATTTTCTCTTCCATTTTGACTAGGATTCTATTTTGTACAACCATTCTTTTGTAACAAATATTTGAACCCTCATAATGGGTATATGTAATGTTTTGGAGCCATTTTGGCCAACTTAATGGATTATCCATTTTGGCTATCTATTTCGACTAAGGTCAATTATTGATGATTTTAACTTCTTGAAGTGCATGTCTATATTTTTTCAAATATTTACCATTTACTTTCAAGAGTATTTTATCTTCACTTAACTCTTAGATCTCATAGGCACCACCAGAAAATACCTGGATAATCTTGAAAGGTCCTTCCAATTTAGGAGACCAGTTTTCCATGTTCCTATCCTTTTGATCCATTGGGAGAATCACTTTCCACACCAAATCTTCAGGCAGGAATATCTTAGGTTTTACTCTCTTATTATAAGATTTTTCCACTCTTTTCTTCTGTATCCTTAAGAGGTCGAAAGCCCTCAGTCTTTCTTTGTCCGAATCAACCAGTTCATCTAACATCATATTCCAATAAGATTCAAAAGGAATATCCCGATGTCTTTGAATTCTTGTTGACTACAGACAGATTTCTACTGGAAACACTATGTCATGACCATAGGTTAATCGAAATGGTGTCGTATTGGTAGCTTCTTTAGGAGAAGTTCGACACGCCCATAAGATTTGGTCCAACGTCTTATGCCAATTCTTTGGCTTTTTTCCTACATGCTTTTTTATCAAGCCAATTACTACCTTATTTGCTGCATCAACTTGGCCATTGGCTTGCACGTAATAAGGTGTAGATGTTAACTGTTTGAATCATTTCTGTAGAAAATTCTTGCATTTTTCGACCAGTAAATACTGATCCTTGATCAGTTGTTATTGCCTCAGGGATTCCAAACCTATATATAATGATCTTTTGAATAAATTCAATGACATTTTCTTGGTCCACGTTGACTAAAGGAATTTCTTCAATCCATTTACTGAAGTAGTCAATGCCCACCAATATATATTTTTGGCTTTTAGATGATGCCGGTCGAATCTCTCCAATAAGATCCAAAGCTCGTCCTATGATACGGTGGGAGAACTAAATTTTTGTTTTTGCATTTGATCGCAAATGTTGTGAATAGCAAGAGTCGCTACAGAATTTTTTTTATCCAACAAGGAAAGGCTGAAAAGAACAGGAAAGACCTTTAGAGATGTTTTCTTGAGTTCGGGGGGTAGATTATGAAAGGGAAGGTGTTAGCACCCATTTCATCCATGGTTTTCCATGGGCTCTTAGTTTACTCGCTAGATCACTTGCTTTGTTCGAAAGTTATGCTTTCGTGTTGTGAGTTTTTGAAAGTATTTTGAAAAAAAATGTCTTTGTAATGGTTCTCATCTCTATAAGAACGCGTACAAAGTGTTATCATTTGAAAATGTTTCAAAATGAGAGTGTTGGTGTATAAAATGTTTTTGTTGTGAGAAAGCGAGCAACTAGAAGCGAATCTACCTACTCAAAAGGTCTTATATGTTCTTTTCCTCCTCCTTTAGATGTTGCTATCTTACCATTGATCTGGTAAGCAGCCTCATCATTGGATGTGAAGGGACGAGTGTGGGATGTTTTTGTATAGTCATAGAAGGCAACCCATGGAACGTTTTAGCAATGTCGTGTTAGGGACTAGATCGTTTATCGAAGGCAACATCGAGGGTCATCGAGGGACTACGATCTTTTATCGAGGGTCTTTTGCTAAAACGCCCATGTTAGAGGGACATTACTATTTTTCCGATAGGCAACAAGGTGGGATTACCCTAACGGTGCTAGTGTGCAAGTGTGTTTGATTGCATGCATTTTAGTCTTGATTAGGGTTATCTATTTGTTGATTTCATATCTTGCCATACACATCCTAATTACTAGAATTTTATATTTGGAAAAGCGTTAAATTGCAGAAATATAAAAGTCATACGCTATTATAATATTTTAGGGATGCGGGGTACATATTTCACAAATGGGGGGTTGCAATAATTTAAATCCTATTTAACTATTACAAACATATTAAAATGTACAACGTAAGAATGAAAAAGGACTTTCTTTAGAAAATGGTTTTTTTTTTGTCTTATTAAATTAAAAGGAAAATAATTATTTAATAGAAGAAAATATTTTTGATGTCTTTTTATAAAAATAGTTCTAATGCTAAAAATGATTTAAAAAATAAGAGAGAAAAAGGAAAAAATAGTGAGAAATAGGGTCAGCGTGTTGCTGAAAGCAAAATAAAGAGGATCAGAAGTTTTGATGTTGTGTACTGTAGCTCAGAAGGAAACGTCAGAGGATGGTCTGAAGTTCTGGTTTGATGTCGTTAGATTCCTGAAAGAGACGTTAGAGGGAAAAAAACAGAAGTTCTGGGTCTATGCCGTTAGAATCCTGAAAGAGACGTTAGAGGGCAAAAACAGAAGTTCTGGGTCGTGCTTAGACAGTGAGCAAAAGGTCAGAAGTTTTGTGTTATGTTAAGCAATGAGTAAAAATCAGAAGTTCTAAGTATTAAAATAGTGGGAAGAACTCATAAGTTTAATATGTGCTAAGATAGTGAGTGGACATCAGAAGTTCAGTGTGTGTTAACAGCGAGTGAATCATAAAAGTTCTGTATGTTAAAACAGTGAAGAGAACTCAAAAGTTCTGCGTGCTTAAAAAGTGAGAAAATTCTAGAAATTATGTGTGTTAAAATGGTGAGGATAAAAGCACAACAGTTTATAGAAGTTCTAATCCTAATTTTGAGCCTAGCCTTAATCAAGAAGTTCTGATCCATAATTTTTTTTCTTATGCAATGATATGGACAACATAAACACTATGATATTTACATATTTAATGATGTTCTGAATGAGAAGATGCAAAGTCAGACAGACTTACCTTGAATCTGGAGCGTGTGCTTGGAACTTAAACTGCTTCCTTCAAATGTTCTGGAGTCAGCAAGAGAAATGGAAGAGAAAATGCCAAGTTCTTTGATTCAAAGGGAAGAACAAGGGTTTGGTTTTCTGTTGGGAATTCTGGATTTTTACGAAGGTTTTACATTTTTCTTTTCTCTCTTTTGACAATTTTCTCTCTCCAAAATCCAACCCCTTGAACGTGTGATGGAGAAAATTATTTATAGATGGGTTTGCTGTAGTTTTTGGGGGAAAACAAATGGGATTCAAACCTTTTTAGTATACTGTTTCATTGCTTTTTAATCACATTTTTCGTATGCTAATTTGGTGCAAATATAGGGTTTGGGAAAAATGCAGGCGTGAACTAGATCAGCAGCAATTTGGAGTGTTGTGGCAGCTGGTTGTAGGACTCTACTATAGCAGTGCAATAGGCTGTTCAAACAAGGTTTTGGGGTTTTGTGATGTTCTGATCGAAGAAGACTAGAATGAAACTCGAAGGGTGGCTGAAGAGTCATGTTCTGATTGAAGAACTATGTTCTGAACCATGTTTGCAACTTCTGACTGTACTTGCGTGGAGGCTGGCTCAGAAGTTCTGAAGTATCATATTCTCTTAATACTTAGAAAATTTTCTAAATGTTTAGAAATTTGATTTTTTTTCAAAGTAATTTCTGACTTCTGTTTTTTTGATGAACCATTTTCATGTCTTGATGAAATATAATTGTTGAAACTTGATTTTTGATTTAAAAGTCAAAGTTTGACTTTTCAGTGTGCTTTTGACCATTGTGCCCTTGTGGATGATTTTCTTGAAAAGTTGTAATTCAAGACTTAAAACTTGATAGAAGAAAACCTGAGAGTCCAGGATGATCCTTTGGGAAATGAGAGGGAAAATTTTGGGGTACAACAGTTGCCCCTGTTCAATCTTCTTAAGCCTAAGGATGTAGATTGGTCGGTCTGCCTTTCGTGATCTGAAGGTGGAAGATGATTGAACACTAGGGTGCCCAGAAATTTGCACTCGCATGAAGTAATACTGATTGGTGATATCGGGAATGGGCTTGCATATGCCATCCCGAAAAGATCGGTTGCATAAGAGATTCCTTGGCGAGAATTCTTGTACCTGCAGTTGAGGAGGAATTCGCCGAGGAATTTTGATTTATGTCCTGGGAAGTAGAGTCTAGGAGCTTCAGTTGTTAATTACTCTGTTGGGGAATTAACTCTTGATTGAGGAGGTGAAAGTAGAATGAATATCTGGTTAGGGTCCAGGATGTACATAGGCTTATTGGGGAAATGTGAAATCGACCGTATTTGGTCGGGTTCGGGCTTTACAGTGTTCTAAACTGTTGTCTGGAGATAAGGGAGAAGGAACCTTGATAATAGGGTTACTTCGAGATGAAAGCCTGAATAGTAGGGCCATGAGAAGGAAACTGGGTAGTAGGGTTACTTCGAGATGTCAGTCTGGATAGTAGGGCTATGAGAAGGAACCTGGGTAATAGGGTTACTTCGAGATGACAGCCTGGATAGTAGGGCTATGAGAAGGAACCTAGGTAGTAGGGTTACTTCGAGATGAAAGCCTGGATAGTAGGGCCATGAGAAGGAACCTGGGTAGTAGGGTTACTTCGAGATGAAAGCCTGGATAGTAGGGCTATGAGAAGGAACCTGGGTAGTATGGTTACTTCGAAATGAAAGCCTGGATAGTAGGGTTATGAGAAGGAACCTGGGTGGTAGGGTTACTTCGAAATGAAAGCCTGGATAGTAGGGCTATGAGAAGGAACCTGGGTCGTAGGGTTACTTCGAGATGAAACCCTGGGTAGTAGGGCTATGACAAGGAACCTGGGTAGTAGGGTTTCTTCAAGATGAAAGCCTGGGTAGTAGGGTTATGAGAAGGAACTTGGGTAGTAGGGTTACTTCGAAATGAAAGCCTGGGTAGTAGGTCTATGAGAAGGAACCGGGGTAGTAGGGTTACTCTTCTTGATCATGTAGATTAGTTGACCCGTTTAATTTCGGGAACTGATTTTTTCATTAGCTATCTGCAGATATGACAAGTATAATTGCTGGAATTGTTGGTGATAATTGTCTTTCCTGAAAAGACAGCAGGGTTAATCATATGCGATGCATGAAATGCGTTGTGAGATGATGTTCTCAAAATAAATGAGATTATGATGTATGTGATATGTGTGCGCATGTAATGATGTATGAACATGAGATATTATTTGTGACATATCCGAGTCTAGGAAAATAAATCCCTGACTGCTGCTGGAGAATATATAATTTCTGATTATTGTAGAGAACTGTGGTTCTTCTACTTCCGTTGGAGATGGTGAACAGAAATGATTGTGCCGGAGATCTGCTCTTTGTTGTTTGTGAATATTCTGCCAGGGAGAGACTTTGTTTGAGAATAGCTCTGCGGGGGAATGACTCTTGTTAAGCTTTGTTGGGGATTGAGCTTTTCTATCTAGAGAAACAAACTCTGCTTGGGGAGATAATAATTTATGATGATCCGCTCGCGATCATGTAATTCGGTCGGGGGATATAGATGTCAGGTTTTTGGACGACCCTGGCTAGGGAGATTACTTCCCGTTTTGAGAGAACTGATATCAATGCTTTGATTACCTTTACTCTGTGGGGAATACATATGTTACAAGGTCGCATGTATTGATGATTGCGCTCCAAAGCTGTCTCTGCCCTGGTACCTGCTGGACAGAGTAACTGTCGGATTTGACATTTCATATTTTTGCCCTTGTTTCTGGAATTACGAGTAATTGTCTTTTGTTTCTTTATGTAAATATTTATGAGCAGCAATCATATTTAAATGCATATGTCAAAAATAAATCATTAGGCGTTCTTGCAAAACAAAACAGAAAAAGAAAAACTGAAAGTTTCTTATGAAAATGATTTTGTATTGATTTTTTGAAGTTGGCCTGTAATAGGCGTTTTCGTACAAGGAGCCTGACGTTCTAGTAAGAGAACGCCGCTTTAAAAATAGAAGTTATACAATATTGTGTAAAAAGAAAACAGCTATGTACAACAATCTCATTGGGTTCCAATTCTGCTATCGTCGCTATGTCTTCGAGCGTCTCATCACTTTGTTTCTTATCTGAAGCTGATTAGGTTGATCGATGCTGTTTGAGCTTGACAATTGATACTGATATTAGATCACAGGGTGATCCAATGGGACATAGTGATACGCTTTTCATCCCTAACTTTTTCCTGGACCTCCCTTTCGGGTTTTCAGTCCACCAAGATACCCTTTTTTGCCCAAGTCGCCTTTTCAGGTTTTTGACTTGCCGGGTGTACAAATTTTTGATTTTCATCCCTTATTTTTACCCAAACCCTTTTGGTTTTCCGGGAAGCCCTTATTTTTGCCTAGGCCAGTCGACCTAGCGGGTCTTTTATCATGCGTAGTATATTTTCACTATGTCCGCATTGACAGGGTGAGGAAGGTCGTCACCGTCCATGGTGGTCAGAATCATGGCTCCACCCGAGAAAATGTTTTTAATCACAAATGGCCCTTCGTATGTGGGAGTCCATTTGCCCCTGGGGTCACCTTGCGATAGTATGATGCGCTTGATCACTAGATCCCTGACTTGATACTCTTGGCGTCTGACCTTCTTGTTGAAAGCCTTGATCATTCGTTTTTGATACGTTTGACCATGACAAACAGCAGTAAGTCTCTTCTCATCAATAAGATTCAGTTGATCAAGTCGAGTCTAGATCCAATCATCTTCATTCAGACCTGCATCCTTCATGATTCTCAGAGAAGGGATATGGACCTCAATGGGTAGGACTGCCTCCATGCCATATACCAGAGAGTAGGGTGTTGCCCCTATCAACGTCCATGCCGAGGTACGGTACCCATGCAGAGCGAATGGTAGCATCTCATGCCAGTCTTTGTATGTCATTGTCATCTTCTGTATAATCTTCTTGATGTTCTTGTTAGCCGCTTCAACAGTGCCATTCATCTTCGGCCGGTAGGGAAAAGAGTTATGATGTTGTATCTTGAACTGCTTATAGAGATTAGTGATCATCGTGTTATTGAGATTCATACCATTATCGGTGATAATTATCTATAGCACACCATACTGACAGATCAGGTTATGTTTGATAAACCACGCCACAACATTCTTGGTAACAGTAGCAAATGAGGCTGCCTCGACCCATTTCGTGAAGTAATCGATGGACACCAGGATGAAGTGATGCCCATTGGAGGTCGTGTGCCTCATTTATCCGATCATGTCAATGCCCCACATTGCAAAGGGCCGCGGAGTTGTCAAGACATTCAAAGGAACCGGAGGCACATGCACTTTATCAGCATAAATTTGGCATTTATGACAAGTTCGGGAGTGCTGATAACAATCTGCTTCCATAGTGGACCAATAGTATCCTGCCCGTAGGATCTTCTTAGCCATGATATGTCCATTGGAATGGGTTCCGAAGGTACCTTCATGTAGATCTTTCATGATTCTCTCTGCTTTGCTCTTGTCTACACATTGTAGTAAGGTGGAGTCATGGTTGCGTTTGTAGAGGATTCCATTACTGAGGAAAAATTTTACAGCGAACCTTCTCAGAAACTTCTTATCATTGACAAATGCCCCTTCAGGATACTATTGAGCCTCAAGATACTTCTTTACTTCATGAAACCAGGGTTTGTCTGTCACCTCTTCAGTATCAATCTCACAATAGTGCGCTGGTTCATCTAACCTTTCAATGGTGATTTAGGGAGCTTCATTGTCCCACCTAACTTTGAACATAGAAGACATGGTAGCTAGTGCGTCCGCTAACTGATTCTTCTCTCGTGGGAAATGTTCAAAAGGTACCTCCTCAAAGTGTGGGAGCAATGTCAGTACGTGCCCTTTGTATGGGATGAGATTCGGATGCTTCGTATCCCATTTGCCTTTGATCTGACTTATCACCAAGGTTGAATCCCCGAAGACATTTAGGAACTTGATTCTGAGGTCAATAGCGGCTTTGAGACCCATGATGCAGGCTTCATACTCCACCATGTTGTTAGTGCAGTTGAAACATAATCGGGCAGTGAAAGGAGTGTGACAGCCCTCAGGGGATATGATTACAACGCCGATGCCATTACTAAGTGCATTTGAAGCTCCATCAAAGACCATAGTCCATCGGGATCCTTCTTCAGGTCCTTCATCTGGTCCAGGTTCTTCGTAGTCAGTCACTGTGATCGGTGGATCTGGAACTAACTGTTTAACGTTGGTTCGCGAAATGTCGCGGAAGCAAGAGTCGCCACCGTCTTTTATTTTCTCCAAATGGAAAGGACAAAAAAGCACAGAAAAATTCCTTATAGAGATTGCTCTCGGTTCGGGAGGTAGATTATAGAAAGGGAAGGTGTTAGCACCCTTTCTATCCATGGTTATCCATGGGCTCTTAGATACTTGCTCATTTGTGTTTTCAAAAATGGTTTGTTTGCTTTTCAACTGTGGGTTTTAAAAAGTTTCTTTGAAAATTTCAGTTCGACTCTTGTATCAGTCCTCAAGAGTGTTTGAAAAATTGCTTTCGAAAGCTTTTTGAAAAGGTGTCGGTGTGAAAAGTATTTTTGAATTTGTTTTGAGATTCAGAGCAAGTATCTAGAGTCGTCTACCTACCCTAAGGAATTCGTCTGTGTAAATGTCCTTTAAAGTAGTGCCATCCCACCATTGAGAGGTAGGTAGCACCACCGTTGGAGGTGTTCGGGTCAATTCGAAGGTTCGGGACATGGTGATCACCGGAGCAATAGGAAGACACCTTAGAAGCTACCCTCATGCCAGGTTCTCGGATCATGAGGACTTACTAAGACATCCTCTACTCGACGATCACCTTTCGAGGCAAGGCAACAGTGAGGCGTACCCTAGGGGTGGTGTGTGATTTGTGTGTCAGATTCAGATATTTTATCTTGTCATGGTATAGGTGATCTACGCGCTTGTTTTTATTTTTTGTCCATTCATTCTTGCATGCCTTGATTAACAGTTAAAAGTGCGAGAAAAGTAAAGTTCTAAGCTATTACAAAAGGCGCGGGTCCACATCGCCAAAATTTCCAGAACCCGATTTGACAGAAAATAAAGAATTAAAAATGCGAAAGATAAATATTACATGGCCTTGGGAGAGATACATAAATATTAAAAGAAAACGAAATAAATATGCGAATTGAATTAAAATTAGAAACGAGGGCGTTGGACCCTTTTTTTGCAAAATTAAATTAAATGATTAAATTAATTAAAATTAAAAAGAAAAGAAATTGTTTTTGGTTTTTTTGTATTTTATGATTTTAATGAAAGAGATTAATTAAAATAAAATGCTAACCCTAATTCTAGTTGTTTTAGTTTATTAAAAAAGTATTGAATTTTTAACCTAATATTAACCTAATTGTTTACATGCAATTTAATTATAAAAAGTAAATAATATTTTACTAATTAATTATTGTGAAATAAAAGAAAAAAAAGGATAAAAAATTAATTAAACCCTAATTCTACAAGTTTTGAGTTTTAGTGAAAAATGTTAAGATTAAAACCTAAATTTAAAACTAAGTGAATTAATGAATTTATTTACAAAAATATTAATTAAATAAATATATTTAATTTTTTGTCTATTTCTGATTTTTATTGTTTTTGTGTTTTTATGAAAAAAATAATTAAATTAAGGGAATTAATAAATAAAAGAAAACAAATTGAATCAAAATAAAAAAATAGTGAGAAGGACATTGCAAACCTAGGGGGTTTGCCCCTAATGTGGAGGTTTTTCTTTAGCAATTTGAGCCCAATAATCTTCAGGCCTGGTAGACTTTTTGATTAGCATGTATGGGCGTTGACTGAGGCCTATCATGGTCTTCAGATCTGGGCCTTTTGAATGATCCTGCTATACGCGTGGCGCACCTAGAGGATGGACGCATGGTGGAACCTGGAAGCGAATTTGCATAGGATGATAATTGCAGAAAAAATAATAGGAGAGGGGTGGGGACCTGGGATCGAACCCAGGTCCTGAACATTACCAACACTTATGCCTGCCAGTGGAGCTGCGTTGCTTCTTTGTACCTTACGTAAATAACAAACAATATATAATAAAACAAATGTTAGTGGAAATTTAGCGCGTAAAATTCAAATAGGCCAATCACTGATCGCCACAGGGTCGTCTTCTTCGTTGCTTTATTTTTTTTTCTGAAACACAAAACATTGGCAACGGTTTTACACCGTTTCAAAATAGGCCATTATCCAAAATAGCGATTAGCTTAGGGAGGCTCATAAATTGAGCGCGAGGGTGGCTTTATGATCGTCCAAGCCTGCTAGTTTTAATGGTGGTATTCAGGTGTCTTAATTTTACCATATTACGAAACGCCCAATTTGGACCTCCAAGAACCCTAATCTGTATCAATGGTAGAATTGCATATAGTACACAAAAACACAATTAAAGTAGGTGGTTAGCTTCAGAACACATCAATTAGTATGAATACACAAGCAAAATGCCATGAAAATGCCTAGAACTCAGAATACGAATATGCATTTATATGAAGAAAAAATTGATTCTGTACAATGATTTAAGGCGTTAGGGTTGGTGTTCTTGATCCAGGTACGTTGCTTGATGTCCCAGGGATGCAATGGAATGAATTTCTTGGCTTGAATCGACCTGTAAGTGTGTTCTCAGATTTGAGTTTTTTAGGAAAAAGTTCAAGTTTTGTTCTCTATGTATGGCGCAGCTTCTAGGTTATGGGCATGAGGGTTTCGTTCTGTACTTATGTGTGAGTGTTTTAGGTTAAGAAACTTGATCAAAATCCATGCATTGATGTGAAAAATATTTGATTTGCAAACCATAATTTTTTCAATCTTTTTTCATGCTTTTTAGCTCTCAATCATATCCAATCATCCTAATTCTTCCCTAATTTGATTTGCACGAAATATTGGAGATATTATTTGCATAAAAAGATTTGAAACATTAGGTTTTATATTTTTCATGTATTTAAATTAATTTAAATGAATTATTAATAATAAAAATCCAAATAAATAAATAAATAATAAAGAAAAACTTCCCTTTGGGCCAAGTGGTCGTGCACATGCCTTGGATAATGAATTGTGGAAGAAAAAGAGGCCCATTAGCAATTTTAGGTCATTTGAATCAATGTTGACTTTTCAAAATATCCAAAAATTTCCCAACTTCCACAAGGCATAACTTGCTCAATTTTTAAGCTTTGCTCCTGTTCTTGGAGATTTTGGAAAGGTCTTTGAGTCCTCTAACCAATTCCTTTGGTCCCATGTCATTTTTATTTACCAATCTCAAGTTATGGCCTTTGACTTAAAGTCCCTTTTTGTTGACTTTTGAAAATGACCTATAATGTTGAAATTGATAACTTTTTGTGAGAGCATTTCTTGGACTTGAAGTGTGAAGAGGAGTTGTAGGAAATGTCTTTCTCTTCAAAATGAGCTTTGGATGGAATTTTTCTGATAGTCCATGTGAAAGTTATGCCCTGGTCAATTTACAGTTGACTTTTTCAACTGTCCAAATAAGGAAACTTTTGCATCTTGATGATTTTTGAGCCAAGCTTTGAGAATCATGATCAAGCATTGATCAAATGATGTTTGTGGCTTCAAAATGAGATGTTGACCAAAAATTTGGACTTTTGACTGTTAAATGACCATTTTGCCCCTACAGTTGACTGTAGTGCAATTAGGGTTTTTGACTGTGCAATTTTATGCTGGAAGTCTTGAAACTTGATATGAGGATGCTTGACCATGTTTATAAGCATATGGGACTTGATTGGACCCTTGGAAACTTCATTTTCTTGATCAGAACCAAAACCCTAATTTTGACTGCTTAGGAGGCTCTTACACTGTGCAACCCTTGGGGAATTTTGAAGCTTAACTTGGCAATTTCTTGAAGAATATGGGAGGGCAAATTTTGGGGTACAACAGTCACCAACATGATGTTCTTGTCCAGGAACTCAAAATTCATGGACTGGTAGTCATCCACCACCTGATGAGCCAAATGATCAGCCAATACACTCCCCTTGATTGCTTTCTGAGTTGTATATTGTATATCGTATTCGGTTAAGATCATCTTCCATCTCGCTATTCTTCCGAAGAGTGCGGGCTTCTCGAAGACGTATTTGATTGGATCCATCTTAGATATCAACAGAGTAGTGTGGGTCAACATATATTGTCTCAGTCGGCGAGCAACCCATGCCAAAGCACATCAAGTTTTCTCGAGCAATGAGTATCTTGTCTCACAGTCGGTAAACTTTTTGCTAAGGTAGTATATTGCATGCTCTTTTTGACCAGACTTGTCATGCTGCCCCAGCACACACCCCATTGAATTGTCTAGCACTGTTAAGTATAATATCAAAGGTCTTCCTTCAACCGGAGGCATCAGAATTGGCGGTTCTTGAAGATATTCTTTGATCATTTCGAAAGCAGTCTGGCATTTGTCATTCCACTTTACCACTTGATCTTTCTTCAGAAGCTTGAAGATGGGCTCACAAGTAGTTGTCATATGTGAAATGAACCTGGCGATATAATTCAAGCGTCCCAAGAAACCTCTAACTTCCTTCTCACTATAGGGAGTCGGGATCTCTTGTATGGCCTTTACCTTTGCGGGGTCTACCTGAATACCTTTGTCACTGACGATGAAACCCAAAAGCTTACCAGACCTTACCATGAAGGTGCACTTGTTCGGATTCAACCTCAGCTTGTATGTCTTCAACCTATCGAACAACTATTGTAGATGATCAAGATGTTCCTCTTCGGTTTGAGACCTGGCTATCATTTCATCAACATAAACTTTGATCTCGTGGTGAATCATATCATGGAACAAAGCGACCATGGCTCGTTGATAGGTTGCCCTAGCATTCTTCAACCCAAAAGGCATCACCTTGTAACAGAAGGTTCCCAACTGTGTGACGAAGGTCGTCTTCTCCATGACTTAAGGAGCCATCTTGATCTGGTTGTAGCCAGAGAAACCATCCATGAAGGAGAAGATTTTGTGTTGCACGGTGTTGTCAACCATAACATCAATGTGGGGAAGTGGAAAGTCATCCTTGGGGCTTTCCCTATTCAGATCTCTATAATCCACACACATCTGTACCTCGCCGTCCTTCTTAGGTATCAGAACAACGTTAGCAACCCACTGCGGATAGGAGGTGACAGCTAAGAACCCTGTGTCGAACTGCTTCATGACCTCTACCTTAATATTCTCTGACATTTTAGGGTGCATACAGCTGACCTTCTGTTTAACCAGAGGACAATCCTCTTTAGTTGGCAAACGGTTTACCATGATGTCAGTGTCTAAACCAGGCATGTCTTCATATGACCAGGAAAAAATCTCAATGTAGTAACATTTGTATCAACTGTTGTTTGATCTTAACTTCCAGATTTGGCCGATCTTGACTTCTTTTTTGTCCGTCTTTGTGCCCAAGTTTATTGTCTCAACTGGCTCTTCATGAGGCTATATAGCCCTCTCTTCCTATTGTAATAGTCTAGTCAGTTCTCCAGGCACCTCACAATCGTTCTCACCTTTGTCCTCGGCTCAGTTGATCGGATTTTCGAAGTCATAGCTGGTAATAACAGGATTGTTATCAATGGGATCCAGAGTGGATATGGATCTGCAGTTTGATACGTGCGTGTGTGTAAGAGCATAGCTGAATTGATAAAGTAAAAACAGAAAAGAAAAAATAGAGAGCACAAAATTTGTATGCAAAGAACATCCAATGCTTCATTGATGATATATGAAATGACATATAATAACCCTCACAGATAGAAACATTGTGCCTCAGGTAAGACACAAGGCCAAAAAGTTTTAAAAATTGTTCATTACAAATTCAGAACATAAGTAAGACAATTACTGCGGAATAAAATAAACTGGAATAAAATCTCTAGTTGTCCAATTATTTGGTCCACCATTGGTAGTCAGGTAGATCCAACTGTCAATGTCAGGGTCTTCCTCACTATCTTCAATAGCTTTGACCCCACGATTGTTGATGCATAGGGGAGGTCCTCCAGCCCGAGCGTGTCTAACAACCCTTTGAGCCCCGAAAGTAAAGCCCAAACCAAATTTGTCAGTTTTGTGAGCAAAATCAGGGAGCCGTCCCCAATTGGTACACCCACCTTCTTCAACCACTGTTTTGGCGTCCTTGAGAGAAGCCATCTTCAAAGGAAGTTTGGTACTGGTGGTAGTCTCGGTAAATGCTAAAATCTGGGGAACCTCTTCAAAGTTTTGATAAGGGATCTCTATGAATTCCCTGTCCATCTCCACATACCTGAAGGAGTTCGGGTGGCTCACCATGTACTCCTTTTCGCCATGCATAGTGACTATCTTCCCCTTCACCAGATACTTCAACATTTGGTGTAGTGTAGAAGTAACATCCCCAACTTCATGGATCTAAGGACGACCCAATAAACAAGAGTACGATGGCCTGATGTCCATCACGTAGAAGGTGGACTTAAAAGTTTGAGATCCTATCTTGACAGGGATGTCCACCTCCTCATGCACCATTCTCTTCGACCCGTCAAAAGCCCTTACCACAATGTTACTGGGCTTTAGGGTCAAGCCTTCACAATCCAAATGATCAAGAGCCTTCTTAGGAAGCACATTCAGGGAAGACCCAGTATCCACCAGCACACGATCCATAGTAGTGCCCCTGTATTTGATCGAGACATGCAAAGCATCATTGTGTTTTCTCCCTTTCGGAGTTAAGTCTGCATCTGAAAAACCCAACCCATTGTCAGCAGTCAAGCTGGCCACACAATCTTTGAATTGATCGGCTGAGGTTTCTTGTGGCACATGCGCAGTCTTGAGGAATGCAATCAAAGCCTTCGCATGGGCCTCGGAACATAACAGCAAAGACAACATCGATATCTTCGAAGGGGTCTGCCCCTGCTGCTCGACCATATTGTAGTCGCTCTTTTTGAATATTTTTAAGATTTCCTCTATCTCTTGCTTAGAGGTTTATACGATAATATTTCTAGGTGCCTCCGTCCTGGGAGGCTCACCTATAGCTTCTTTTCCTCGAGTCCCAGATGACTTTATGGCAGGAGTAACAATTGAAGTAAGAACAGGAGTAGAGACGGAAGTACTGGTAGGAACAGCAGATAAAATAACAACAGGCTTAGTGACAGTCTTTGGGGAAATCTCAGGAGAAAACACCCTTCCACTTCTAGTAATCCTACTGGTCCCGACAATTTTACTGATATTGGGATCAGCCTCCTTATTCTTCAAGTCTTGTTTAACGCCATGATAGTAGATATCGGCGCCATAATGCCAAGGGACGTCTTTGTCTGAGGTGTACGGGACAGGACAAGGACTGGTGATTATTAATGGAGCAACTCTCGGAGCGGGTGTAATCCTAACAGGTCTTCTCGAGGAGGCCTTGGAAGGATTGGCGGAAATAGTTATAATAGCAACATCTTTGAACGGAACAGCAGGAGTCAAAGTGTTCTCGAACAAAATTTCTCTGCTGTCCATCAGGCGCTGGACACCTGTCTTTAGCAAATAGCAACCAGAAGGCAGAGATGTACACATGTGGAAACCTTCACCACAACCTGGAAATAAACCGGCCAATAACAAGTTCTTCTTAATAGTCATAAGGAGAGTAGAAACTTCATCAACTGAGGTCACAAACAGATCGGTATCAATGGCATTAACTCCTAGGTTATGTTTAGGCATGGGAGCAGTTATGACATTGGGCTTCTCTGGAGCGTCGAACTCAATCTCCTTGGCTTTAATCAGATCTTGTACTTTGTTTCTTAGAGCCCAGCAGTCATTCGTATCGTGACCAAGACTCTCATAATTATAGGCACACCGAGCATTCGGATTGTACCGAGGAGACATGGTATTAGGATTCTTGGGAGGCTCCTTCAAGGTTTCCAAATTGGATCTCAGCAGATGGGGTAAAACTTCTATCAATGTCATGTTAATCTGGGTGAACTGCCTTTGTGGTCTTTCCACCCTTTGCTGATTGTTGTGTTGTGGGGGCAGCCGCAGGCATAAGTATCATTACAGCACTTACTGTTGGATGGTATTCCGTTTTACTCTGACCTCTCGGACTATAAACGACATTGGCCTCCTTCTTACCAATGAAGGGCCTCTTTACTGAAATCGAAGAGGCGTCTTTCTGTATTTTATCGCTCCGGATCCTAGCTTCTACCCTTTCTCCAGTTAATATCAGCTCAGTGAAACCAGCTGACGAGCTGCCGATCAAATGGTTGAAGAATGGACCATACAACGTCCCAAGAAACATGTCAACCAACTCCCTGTCAGATAAAGGGGGTTGAACTCTCCCAGCCAAGTCTCTCCACTTCTGCACATAGTCCTTAAAGCCTTCACCTGCATCCATGGACATACTCTGGAGTTGAGTACGAGTAGGGGCCAGGTCGGCATTGTATTGATACTGCTTGTAAAAAGAGCAGCCAAATCCTCCCAGTTTCGGACATTGGTTCCCTCCAATTGGTAGAACCATTCAAGCTGAGTCCCTGACAGGCTGTCTTGAAAGAAGTGAACCCACAAGTTTCTATCAGCGGTGTGGGCTGGATCTTCCTTACATAGGAATGGAGATGAAGCTTTGGGCAAGACACCCCATTATACTTTGCGAAAACTGGAGCCTTAAATTTCTGCGGGATGACCACTCCCAGCACCAATCACAGTTCTTCAAAGTCCAACCCAGGTATTTTCTAGACTTCCATGGCGCTCAGTCGATCCTCTAACTGCTTGTATCTATCCTCAATGGGAGGATATTGCTCATCATTTTAGTCAGTATCATTGTCAGAAACTTCAGGACTAGGGTCCTTTTCCCTTGTCTGCCTCTCTTGATTCTCCCCTTCTTTGGACGAGGAGGTCAGATCGACTGATTGCTTTAGCGGACCCCCAAATCTTCTGCCTATATTAAGGATACCAACGGGTTTCTTCTTCTTCTTCTTCTTCTCTTTCAGGATGAGGGCCTTCAGATCCTCCTGCCCTTTTACCAGAGTTATGAACATCTGTTGAAATTGGGCATTTTATGTTTGAAGATCTTTGATGCTTTGTTCAGAAGACATTTTTGCTGAAATAAACAGCGAAGGAGATGAGAAACCCATAATGGTACCTGCTTATGCAATGCTATGGATGATATGTGTATGCAATGATTTCAAGGATTCTTAAAAGCTCAAATTTTCTTAACCAAAAAAGAAACACACATTAATTGTATTTAATGAGTTTGAATTGTTACAAAGAATTCCTTTTAGGCTTACAGTTTTAACAAAACAAAACTCAAAGCAAAAAGAAACTAGGTCTCCCAGGAGCACATCCTCTTTGGTGCAATGTAGGCGTTTATGTTCCTTTCTTCATGAAGTAGCCTAGTGAGCTCCAGGACCTTCTTCTCGTTGGCATAGAAATGAGCTTCAAACGTGTTACGCTCCTCTTTAAGTTGAACCCATGACTTCTGTAAATCCTCATGATCAGTTGGCATGTTAGGATGATGAATAAGGGAAGCAGTATCTCCTTCAGCAACTGGTTCCATAATTATTGGTAGGATAGCAGGGTAAGGCATCATAAGAATTTGAGCGCGGGATCATACCCATCGGAGATAGGGCTCAAGAGGGATAGAATTCTTGTGCCCTAGTGTTTTGCTATCAATTTTATGTACCATGCCCTAAGCTTTTATGAACCTTTTGTGGTAACCCTGAGTATCATTCTCATAGTTAAAGGTGATTCCTTGGATAAGCGTGTCGTGGGGACCGTCTCTTCTCGCATAACCAAACTGACGCAGTGCCAAACAAGGGTTGTAAGTGATTCCTCCCCTAATTCCTAAGAGAGGGACATTAGGGAATTCACCACAGCGATCGATGATGGTAATATCTTCTGAGAACCGTGAACACCAATGAATGTCTGAATGCTTAAGGGACATCAGCCTACGAGACCATTTCAAACCCTGCTCGTTTTTCAAAACAGACCTGGGAAGGTGCGAAATAAACCACCTAGCCAATAGAGGAGTGCAACACAGGAGGGTCCCCCTTCTCTTTAGAGTGTGAGCATGCAGAGATTGCAGAATATCCTCGAGTAATGTAGGCACTGGATTATGAGACAGAAAAACCTTAATAGTGCTCACATCTACTAGTTGATCCGCATTAGGGAAAAGTACCGTCCCGTAAATGAGAAGTACCAGCACCTCTTCGAAAGCTTGTAAGTCTAAAGTATCCCAAAAATGGTAAGCCTTCTTGAATAGAAATTTAACCGAGATTCCTTGGACATTTCCTCTAGTTTCCTAATTTGTCAAGATATCGGATTGTTGTAAGGACAGAGCTCGAGCGATCTCTTCGGGCTTTGGTCGTTCTTTCATATCGTTGAAAGGTGACTGATCAAGAATAGGTACCCCTAACAACCGAGAAAATTCCTCCATAGTAGGCACTAGTTGGTAATCTGGGAAGGTGAAGAAGTGGTGCAAAGGGTCAAAGAACTGAAATAGAACTTTTAACAATTCTTCATCAGGTTTTGAAGTGACCAAGTTGAGCAACCGACCATGTTTTTCAGTGAAGGGAGAGCTTTCAGGGATCCTTAATGCCAAATCCTTTAGTTGGAGAGGTACTTTCACAAGGTTAATCTGGATAGTGTTCCTGCGGGCGGGTGTCATGTCCTACAAAACAAAGCAAATATGAGCCCTAGAGAATCTTTGAAATGGTTAGTATGACCTGCCATGCTTATGACGTCATGATTATGCTAAAAAAATCACATGTATAGCAAGAAACAAACAAGTCACACCAAGTCCTTGGGTTTAAGGCATGCATGAGTTTTAAGGTCACACCCTCTTGAAGTTGGGTTGGTTCAACCTTTCCTATAAATAGTAATCGGGTTCTAAGGGATCTCAATATCACCGATCTTTCCCCCAAGCTTCGTTCAATAGGCGATTGACTCGCAACCAAACAAAACTCAAGAGTCAAATCTCAATGAGTGTAGCATCGAGTATCTGTCGACCTTGGGAATACACAAAAGCCAACCATCTCGCTACGTCTTACTGGCCAAGTTGTGCAATTTAAAGGTTCTAAGGTCAGTTGATATTTTATGACACCACGCGGTAGCCCCGAACTCTCCTTGATTGACTCAAGGGTTACCGGTACCAACCAAAGTGCCACATCAACGTAGCTACTGATTCAACCATGTCTGTATACCATGCACAGTTCCCTCACAGTTTATTGCTACTTACCTAAAAGGTGTCCCCAAATCCGGGTGTAGGATTTTTAACAGTAACCCAAACAGGGACCCAAAATGTAAAGTATACAAGTCAAGAAATGAAATCAAGTAGATGTGATCTAACCCTAAGGTAACCCCACTTTTTTAGAGTATTCCCCAGCAGAGTCGCCAGTTCTTTGATGCGGTGGGAGAACTGACTTTTTCTTTTTGCGTTTGATTGCAAATGTTGCGGATAGCAAGAGTCACTACCGACTTTTCTTTTATCCAACAAGGAAAGGCTGAAAAGAACAGGAAAGACCTTTAGAGATGTTTTCTTGAGTTCGGGGGGTAGATTATGAAATGGGAAGGTGTTAGCACCCCTTTCATCCAAGGTTTTCCATGGGATCTTAGTTTACTCGCTAGATCACTTGCTTTGTTCGAAAGTTATGCTTTTGTGTTGTGAGTTTTTGAAAGTATTTTGAAAAAAAAACGTCTTTGTAATGGTTCTTGTCTCTATAAGAACGCGTACAAAGTGTTGTCATTTGAAAATGTTTCAAAATGAGAGTGTTGGTGTATAAAATGTTTTTGTTGTGAGCAAGCGAGCAAATAGGATCGAATATACCTACTCAAAAGGTCTTAGATGTTCTTTTCCTCCTCCTTTAGATGTTGCTATCTTACCATTGATCTGGTAAGCAGCCTCATCGTTGGATGTGAAGGGACGAGTGTGGGATGTTTTTGTATAGTCATAGAAGGCAACCCATGGAACGTTTTAGCAATGTCGTGTTAGGGACTAGATCGTTTATCGAAGGCAACATCGAGGGACTACGATCTTTTATCAAGGGTCTTTTGCTAAAACGCCCATGTTCGAGGGACATGACTATTTTTTCGATAGGCAACAAGGTGGGATTACCCTAAGGGTGCTAGTGTGTAAGTGTGTTTGATTGCGTGCATTTTAGTCTTGATTAGGGTTATCTATTTGTTGATTTCATATCTTGTCATACACATCCTAATTACTAGCATTTTATATTTGGAAAAGCGTTAAATTGCGGAAATATAAAAGTCCTACGCTATTACAATATTTTAGGGATGGGGGGTACATATTTCACAAATGGGGGGTTGCAAGAATTTAAATCCTATTTAACTATTACAAACATATTAAAATGTACAACGTAAGAAAGAAAAAGGACTTTGTTTAGAAAATGGTTTTTTTTGTCTTAATAAATTAAAAGGAAAATAATTATTTAATAGAAGAAAATATTTTTGATGTCTTTTTATAAAAAATAGTTCTAATGCTAAAAATGATTAAAAAAAATAATAGAGAAAAAGGAAAAATAGTGAGAAATAGGGTCAGCATGTTGCTGAAAGCAAAATAAAGAGGATCAGAAGTTCTGATGCTGTGTATTGTAGCTCAGAAGGAAACGTCAGGAAGACATCAAAAACATGATCATATTTTCTCTTATACATTTGTATTCTTTTGTAACTTTCATTATGACTAACTCTGAGTCTCCCATTATTTCGACTCGAGTTGTCCCCAATTCCAACAAGATTTCAAGGCCTACAATTAAAGCTTCACACTCAACCTCATTGTTCGAACAAGAACCTTCGATCTTGTACGTGAATGTTGTTGGAATTTTATTTGGAGAAACAATTAGAACTCCTACTCCAGTTCCATCTCTATGACTGGAACCATCGAAGTATAACTTCCAGGGTTCAATCTCCAAGTAATTTAATGATTCTTCATTTATTGAGTGTTCAACTATAAAGTCCGCTACCACTTGTCCTTTTACAACGTTAAGAGGCATAAAGGTTAGTGAATACTCAATCAATGCAAGTTCCCATTTGCCAATTCGACTGTGCAAGATGGGTTTCAACAACATATATTTTAAAAAATCAAAATGAGACGAAACATAAACATAAATTGGTTTAATATATTGCTTAAGTTTTGTAAATGAGAAGTAAAGACATAAACATAGTTTTTCAACTTCGTTATATCTAGTTTCTGCATCATTTAAAACTCTATTGAGGTAGTAGATGGGCCTTTCGACACCATTTTCATCCTCTTGAGCTAACATGCTTCCTAAAGTTTTAATAGATGCAGCTATGTACAATCTCATACTCCTATTTTTACAAGGAGATACCAAAATAGGTGGCTTGGTGAGGTATCATATGATTTTGTCGAAGGCCTCTTGTTGTTCTTGCCCCCATTTGAATCCTCCTTTGTTGAGTCGAAGTAAAGGTGAGAAGGCTTGTGTATTTCCACTTAAGTTGGATATAAATCTCCTTAAGAAATTTATCTTTCCAAGTAGAGATTGCAACTCCTTCTTGTTTGTTAGTGCTTTCGATTCTAAAATGGCTTTGATCTTGTTCTGGTTTATTTCGATTCCCTTTTTGTGGACCACAAATCCTAAGAAGTCCCCTGCTTTTACGCAGAAAGCGCACTTTAGAGGATTCATCTTTAGACCATAGCTTCTCATCCTTTCGAAGGATTTTCTAAGATGGTCTATGTGATTCTTCCTTGTAATAGATTTAACAAAAATATCATCAATATAAATCTGCATAAAAGTTTCAATAAAATCATGGAAGATAGAGTTCATTGTCCTTTGATATGTTGCCCCTGCATTTTTAGGCCAAAAGGCATCACTACCTATTTGTAAGTGCCTAGAGCCCCAGGGCATCGAAATGTTATTTTCGATACATCTTATTCAGCAATAAAAATCTGATTATACCCAGAGTATCCATCAAGCATACTCATGTACACAAAGCCAGCGGCAGAGTCAACAAGCATTTCTGCCACAGGCATTGGATATTCATCCTTAGGGGTTGCATCATTTAGATCTATAAAATCAATGCACACCCTTAAGGTACCATTTTTATTTATAACAGGCACTATATTTGCAATCCATTCGACATACCTGGTTGTTCGTATGAACTTGCATTTTAGCATCCTTTCGACTTCCGTTTTGATCTTCGACAAAATTTCTGGTGCAAAACGCCTTGGGGTTTGCTTGACAGGCTTTTTCCCAGGCTTTATTGGTATTTGAAGCTCCACCAATCCTCTTTCGAGACCAGGAACTTCATCATAATACCATGCAAAGCAGTCTTTGAACTCCTTCAACAATTGGATTATTTCGACCTTGAGCTCTGGATCTATCTTTGCACTGATGTATGTTGGTCTTTTCACCATTCCTTCGCCCAAGTCTATTTCCTCAAGAGGATCTTGTGCTAGAATTCTAACATTGTTTGCCAGCGGATCCTTCTCGAAACCCAAAGGCTCATCATCGTAGATAGCATCTAGCCTCTGGCCTTGTACTTCTTCCCCTTTTAACTCAGGTGGTTCTGGGTTGAAATATTTCCCAGGTCCTTCTGGAAGTTGCACTTGTTCATTGGCTTTGACATCCATATACTTTACTTCAACCTCTAAGGCCTCTATCATTCTATTTTCGGCAACATATGCTGAAATCCTTTATAACGCTTGTGACTCAGTCATAATCACTGAAATCACTTCCCCAACCTGTTGGCTGTATATCCTCAATTCCTCCATAATCAATGTTTGATAAATCCTCCCTATCCCATTGGAAACCATGATCTGAGTGTAGGTATAGGGAGCATAAAGGATTTGGTGTTGGCGCCAAGTCGAAGTCTGGAGGACTGTATGGACCTATGTGAGCCAAATTTCTATTGAAGCTAGCTCTGTCAACATTGTTGACTTCGACCATATAGTAACTTTGATCAGCTTCAATATTTTCTACTATCCCATCTGGGCGCCATATGGTAACACCCTGATGCATTGATGATGACACTTATCTTATGCTATGGATCCACTCTCTGCCTAGGAGCAAATTATAATTGGGTTTCACTGAGATGACCATAAACAATGTTGGTCGAACTATGGTCCCCACTTTGAGTTCTAATTGTATTACTCCCATAGTAGTCCCAATTCCACCTTCACAGTTCGATAGAACCATGTTATGGGGCTTGATGTCTTCATCTCCTTTGCCCAGCTTTTTCAGCATGATGTGAGGGATTATGTTAACTGTGGCCCCACAATCAACCAAAACATTATTGATGGTTGCCTCCCCTATTTTTGCTCTTATGAACAAAGGTTTGAGATGATTCCTCATTGCCTCAGTAGGACGCTCGAAGAAGGAATTTTGCTCTTCTACGCATCCATTGTTCATATCATAGTAGCACGCTGGCCTATGTTTGGCCATTTCTTGTTCGACCTCCCAATCCGTCTCTTCAACTTAGACTAGTTGGTCGTATTCTCTTGGCAGCATAAACACTACATTTACCATGATGTCTAATGTAGCATCAGACCCAGAATCAGAATCTTCTTTCGATTCACCTTGTTCAGGCCATACCAGCCTTCTAGCAATTGGCTTCCTTTCCAAAGGCATTATTGGTTTAGCCTTCTTTTTGCTCTGTGGCACGTTAGTGCTTGTCTCTGGTTGAGGCCCTTCTGTAGCCTCTCTTTCAGCCTTTCGCCATCTCTGATACCTTCAGCATTGAGAGCGGGTCATAGGGTTCTTTCCTTTGTAATTATTCGACAAATGAGCAACCTTGTTTGTTGTTGTTGACTAAAATTCCTTTCTGTAGGCCAAAGATGAACCTCTTGGCATACCGAATGTCTGCCATTTTCCCTCGTTGGGCCTTTTCCTATTTGTTGTCTTCAACCAAGTATCCACAGGGACATTTGTTGGAGGCTTGAAAGTTGATGGCATGTTTACCTGGTTCATTGGCCCCTTTTGGTACCCCCTTCTAGGATCATACCTTACTTCAGGATCCATGTTCACTTTTTCTATGCTGCATGCACCCCTTGTATGTGCTCAGTAGCTTTCTTGTCGAAGATAGAACTGCATCTTAGACACAACATAACCTTTGACTTCTTTTTCTGGCATCTGTGTAGAAAATCTGCCAGATTTTCGTTCTCCTTAGGAAAAGCAAGCTTGTTAATTTCCTCTTGTCTCATCTTTTCTGTTGAATCTGCAGCTTTAGGTCCAGATACTTCGACCATATTTACTTCCATGTTGTTCTTACCAGATACACTTAGTTTCTGCATTTGGGCTTCTAGGCCTTTTGTCGAACCTGTGACAGTAGCCAAGTAGGAACCTTTAGTAGTTCCTTTGTTTGAACCATCAGTGGCTCCCTTGTTTAGGCCTCCAGTAGCCTTTTTCTATAACACTTCGACAACTTCTCTGCTAACATCCTCAGTAAAACTGCCAAAAATAGGTTTATTGAGGAAGTTTTCCGAGACTTTTATCATGTTGATACATAAAGGTTCAGCATAATGGGCATCTGCCTGCACCGGGTTTTCATCAATCTTCATGGGTGGTTTATCAGCAAACTTTAGTTTGCCATCTTTGATTGCGCCTTGAACGAGATCCCTGAAAAGAAAACATTGTGAGGTTTAATGGCCCAAAAAATTATGATATTTACAAAAACCTCTCTTTTTCCTTTGATCTAAAGGAGGCATTTTTGCCCTAGGGAGCACTATCATCTGGCCATCTTTAACTAACAAGTCAAATATTTCGTCACATTTTGTGACGTCGAAACTATAGGTTTTCTTTGGGAACCTATCATTGCTCTTCTCAGATTCAATAGGATTCTTCCCATTTGAGGGTGTTAACAGTTTGCAAGAGTTTGATGGTCCTTGCTTTAATTCTGCTAAATTGACCTCGCTCTTTTAGACAGTTATAGGGTCACTAGATATCTCTGGATCATCGTCATCCATTTCTACATATGTTACCCTTTCTCTTTGCTGATTTTTATTCGCTTTAGCTTTTTCAGCCTTAAGGCGTTCCACCTGTCAAACTCTATCGGCCAATTGGGCCATATCTCTTAGGTATTGGGTATCTAATATCTTCCTAATGGAATAATCTAGACCTCCTACAGCCATTTCGACCAACTCAAGTTCAGGCACTTGTGTAAAGCATCTGGCTTTGAGTAGTCGAAATTTGTTCAGATACTCATCAATTGGCTCAGTGAATCTCCTTTTCACACTAGCCAGTTCTTTCTAACTTATTTTGGTTTTTCCCATATAGAACTTTTCATGGAACAATCTTTCCAACTGATTCCAATTGTGGATCGAATTGGCTGGGAGTGTGGTAAACCAAGTGAAGGCATTTTTGGTTAAGGAACTTAGGAAATATTTAATCCTAAGATTCTCATTATTTGAGATTTCCCCAACTTCTATCAAATACCTTGCTACATGTTCGATAGTGGACTCTGTCGTATCCCCTGAAAACTTGGTGAACTTTGGAACTTTCCACCTAGGGGGTAATTTTGATTGCAAGATATAATCTGATAATGGAGATGTAAACTTTTGCCTATGAAATCCAATATTCACTCCATTTTGTGCCATGATCCTTTCGACCATGACTGTCAAGTTATTATCTGGTGCATAGTTGTGGTGTCGAACCTGTTGTATTACTTCATTGGCATTTTGGTTTTGATTTACCATAATTATACCTTGTTCGACAGCTCTTGGGATTTGTGGAGAAAATCTGGGTACTTCGACTCTAGGTTTTTCGATTTCTACTTTATGGTTCATCTCATCTGGATGTGGATTCTGGTTAATGGTCATGTCATCCTCTAAAACTACACAATGATTTCCTCTTATCAACTCTCTTTGGGGTTGTCAAATAGGTTGAGGAACCCCAAAAAATTCATCCATGCGCGTCATTTGTGTTTCCATTTGCTGATTTGACTAGGTGGTATTTTGTATCAGAGGGTTAAGCATTATACTCAAAGTTTGTGCCAACATCTGCACCATGTCATGGTTACTCTCATCCATTTGTTGCCTCAAAATTGCTGCAGAAGCATTTGTGAGGCTTGGCATTGTATGGGACGTTCCTCCTAAGACTTGATTTCTACCCAGATTTTCCATACCATTTCCAGATCCTTGTAATGGTGAAGATGCACTCACCAAAGGTTCTGAAAATGTGGATGAAGCATTCATAAGGCTTTCCATTTCAGCAGTTGGCATGCCATAAGGTTGGCTCGACCCATCCAGATTGTCGAAAATCCTGGAGAGACATAAGGTCAAACACCCATATTTCCCCTTGGTGGGGGTGTTCCTGGTGGACCCCTAGGACCTATATAAGAAAGTATTGGTCCTGTTTGTGCAATTGTTACTGCTGGTATTGAACCAACTGTTGATGGAATTGTTTCACTAACTATTGGCATAATCGTAGTTCCATTGCCTGGAATTGGTGGAGGCATTTCTCCACTAGACTGATTAGCCATTCTCCTATTTCTTCTCTTAGGTATGTATTCGTTGGTGGTTGCTTTGCCACTTCTCAATAAAATATAATACTCTTTGAGAGAAAGGAAATTAATTAAATCAATTATGATAAAAACTAGTTTTATTAAAGTTTGTAAAAAAAACAAGAAAACTTAGCAACGTCCCACTAGGTGTGTCAATTTGTTTACCGTGAAAATTGATAAACAACCACTGATCTTCCAAAAAAATGGTTATTTTGGTTACTTGTAGGATCGATCAGATTGATCCTAGGATATATGCTAAGTTATTTGTAAGTTTAGATGAAAAGGTTTGAGAAGATATTAAGTGTAAAGGGAGGATGAAGGTAAGAATTTGATAAAAGTGCAAGTAAAAGGAAAGAGAAAGTAAAGTTGCAATAATGATAAAGGGCTATAATGATAAAGTTTGCAAAGAAACGTAAATGGCAAAGATTGTAACAAAATGTAAAGACTTGACTTTAATTAAAATGTGGTGATTCAAACGTACATTCTCAAAATTCTTTCTCACACAACGGATACTTGAATAAATTTGAGTGACTTGTACTAATAAGTTTAACACACAGAATTTTACACAAATTTCCTATATTTATACTAGTAGTAAATAACCGTCGAACGGTTGCTTCGATCCAGGATGAGGATAAGTGTCCTCTGCATGTTCTTCGATCTCTATCTTCATGCCACGTTGCTTTTCCTAACTGTCAAGTGAACTGCTTTTCCCTCCTTTCTTCGAATTCAAATTCACTTGTTTGCTGATACAAGAACCTTTCAGTCGAAGACCACAAGAACCTCTCGGTCGAAGACCATAAAAACCTCTTGGTCGAAGAACATCTTTAACTTAGAAAATTCTCTAATTTTTTTCTCCTTCTTAACAAGGATGACTTCGACACAACCTCTTTCACAAACTCTTCTTGTCGAAGTGTCTTCAACCTTAGATTTCTTTCAATCTATTTTTAGCCGATAAGGCCAATATATGTGGGTGTCAAATTTAGGAGCTAACAGTAAGTCAATGACATAGCTTTGAGTATTCAAAACATTGTTTCATTAGAAACTATCAGTTTAAAAACCTTTATCTCACACTCTCATGATTATTGATTCAGACATTATTATTAAACTTAAATGCTTGTTCTCGCTGTCTCATTTAAAATCTAAAAATACTTTTTGAAAACAAATAGAATATAATCAATCCTAAACCGCTCTAACTGTATTTAAAACTAATGTTTGATTACCACTATCCGGTTAAAATTTCAAACTCTCGTTATATCGATTTTAGCCTTTGTTTGTCTCTTACTCTCGTAATAAAACAGTTTTAATATTAAATGTTGGAAACCAATCCAGAAAAGTATTTTATAAAATGTTTATGCCAACTTATTACCGAACCCCTTCAGTTTATGAATTACATACCGAATCAGCGAAATTAGTCGGACATATTATTTATTATAAACTCAAAATAATAGAAAACATATAGTGATTCAATCATGATTGGTAAATAAAGGGAAATTAATATAATTGAATAAAAAACCTGGAATTAAATAATGGAAAACGGAATTTCTGCAACACTTTTAGTACTGAAAACAATCCTCCACAGGTCGGAAGGATTTGCTTCGCGGAAAATAAATTCAAAAATAGAAACAAATAAACCTAAAGCAAAATACAGGAGACTATGAAAAGAATCTAATGATGCAATAGCTTTCCGGTGTAGAAAACTATTGCTATTTAGGTAAGGGTTTTATATGCTTAAGGATTCTAAACAAAACTTCTGAACTCTTGAAAAATTAGAGTAATGGGCGAGAGCCTCTCTGTTGTAAACTGTCACCCTTTTATAGTGCTCTCCTATAACATTCATTGAGAGAATGTAGGAGTCGTGACTTCATGGCCGAGTTTCAGAAGATTTCGTGCGTGGAGAAAAACCAGGAGGAAATGCATGAGTTGTGGTTGGTACGTTCGCAACATGGAGAAAACTTCGTATTTAACACTGAAAAGAGCTTGTGATGAGTGGAATGCATTGTGTGCCGTGGGACACACATATTTTTAGTATATGTCGATCGACATACCATGTGTGCCGACGGACACTCATATTTAGCTTGTGTCGACCGTCAAGGATCTGTGATGATCGTCACAGCCTTCTAATATGAATTTTTCTGCTACTTTCTGCAACTTTGTGATTTTCAATTCATTTATTTTCCATTTCTTCTCCTTTTCTCAAGTAGGCCTTGTGGGAAATAATTACCTGAAACAAACTCAAAATAACAATGTAATGCAACATAATCAAGATAAAACAGTAACTTTATTTATGCAAATCGGGTTGAATATGCTATGTATTTTCGCGTTATCAAACTCCCTTATACTTTAACCTTTGCTTATCCTCAAGAAAATAATTAGTATGGTTATCTTTTAAGCACAGGTTAAATGCATTTACATGACACAAATCAATTCGTACGTGGTTGTGTGGTGTTTTCGTTAGAACAATATAAGCTCAATATCCTCACCAAAGATACAGTAGTTACACTAAACAACCCCAACTTATGCAGACCAGTCCCAGTCATGCTATTATAGCTCAACCTAATTCTTTTTTCTTTGTTTCACCCGTTTTGTTCGAGCATAATCACATTAAGCCCTTTATCGTATTGCACACACATAGTAGAGTAGCAGGTTAGTGATGGTCATTTTAAGCACGAGTTTCTGGTATATAAATTTGGTAACCCCTTTATTAATCTGACTGCAAGATGCAGGGGATCAAACCATAGTCCACCCTACCAATTTCAACAGCAGAGACCTTTGAACCCACTTACATCGGGTTGTCATAACATATTTTGTAGGTTCTACAACTGTTGGATTAAGTAATTGGGTAAGGGTCACCTAACTTAATTAGTGCATTCTCTGTTTTCAATTCATCATTACAAGATGTTCTTGGAAAATGTTTTAAGACCATTGACTTATATTCATTAGCTCTCTATGTAGTTTGATTTTTAAACAGTGTTGACTGCTTATATAAACTACTCGGGGTTACTTTAACGATTGAGGTTTCGGTTTAATAGGTACTTAAATTGGTCTCGCGTAAGCGGGGGTTTTAGAGTGTTAAAACGGTATCAATTTTGTTTAAATTTTACTCAAAATTTATAACATATCTTAAGAGTGAGCAACCTATATACTTTTCAAATGAGTTAAGTAAATATTTTTTGTTATGGCTCAAGAAAGTGAGGGATTCAAATAGTGAACGAAAATATGCATATAAAGACTTGATAGTACATAAATATTTATTTAAGGGCAATTTGCGATAATGTAAATCTACTTAGAAAACGGTAAATGAAAGCGGTAAAGCTTCCTCCCCATACTTAGACTGAGCATTATCCCCAATGCAACAATGTAATGTGGGAAAGGAAGGAAGAACTAAGATGATGACTACTCTTCGCCTCGGCCACGTGCTCTACGACGTGCGTGTTCTCGTGTTCGTCCATGTGCGTTTTCTCTACCTTGGAAAGGCTCTACACCAAATCCATGTAGTCCGACATGAGTAAAAAAATCATGTAGGTCGTCAACCCGATAAGTCAATGCTCACATCTCTTTGGCAAGATCCGACATACTATGGTCATGCCAGTAGGCATAGTCGTGTTGATCTCGCTGAAGTTGTCAGACCTCTTGCATCATCTCGTTATGTCGTGCTTCCATTCTTTGATAGTGTTGAGCTTCAGCTTCATTATGTCGCAGCATTTCAGCATAAATGTCATTAAGAGTAGTTGGCTGCCTCTGGGTTCTTCTTCTTTGGGGCTGGTGCCCAGATGATGAACCTGCAATATTCTTAGTAGGAATTTGTGTAGCATGTGGGTGGGTGTCAGGTTGCTGAGCTTCTTGCTCTAGAACTTGCTCCATTTCATCGGGCTCAACATTGTTCGGACCACCTTGATTATCCAAAACACTTTCACCAGGATCAGGAGCACTTAGATCATAACACCACTTCTCTATATTTGTTACATTGGTGAGTGAGGGATTAGGATAAATAATACTCGGAACTACTTTATTCAGCACCATAAGATTATATCTTCCATCCTCTCTATCCTTGATCAGGTTCCCAGCACGAAAGTTGTCAACATCGATAAATGGAGCTGGTAGTGAAGGAAAATTCTCTAGCATGTCCCCCAATTTCAAAGCAAGCGCTATAGAGGTGACTATCCATCTAACACAAAACGGGGTAGTACCCCTTACAGAGATCGATTAGATATGTGTCAAGAGGAACACACTAGCATTGATTTTCCAATTAGGCTTGAAGATGAAGTGCAGGAAAAATAATTCCTTGGAATTAACTTTGTTGTTGTTTGCCCTCCGGAAAATGGTGTTGGAAAGGTGCGATGAAAATAGCGGATGGATGGTGTTGTACCCCAAAATTTTCCCTCCCATAATCTTCAAAGTTTTGACAAGCATCACCTCAAATGGTTCAAAGTCTACTCAAGGGCTACACAGTCAAGCATCCTCCTAAGCCAGTCAAATTAGGGTTTTGGTTCTTGCAAGGAAGTTGAGGTTTTCAAGGGCTCAATCAAGTCCCATATGCTCATACACATTGTCAAGCACCTACATGTCAAGTTTCAAGGCTCACAAGGTCAAGTTGCACAGTCAAAAACCATAATTGCTCAACAGTCAACTGTAGGGGCAAAATAGTCATTTGGCAGTCAAAAGTCAAAATTTTTGGTCAACATCTTATTTTGAAGCCACAATCATCATTTGGTCAAGTCTTGACCATGATTACACAAGAATGGCTCAAAAATCATCAAGGTGTCAAAAGTTTCTATTTTTGGACAGCTGAAAAGTCAACTGTAACTTGACCAAGGCATAACTTTTTTATGGTTCATCAGAAAAATCCCATCCAATGCTCATTTTGAAGGGGAGGACATTTACTAAAACTCATCTTCACATTCCAAGTCCAAGAAATGCTCTCACAAAAAGTTAATAATTTCAACATTATAGGTCATTTTTAAAAGTCAACAAAAAGGCACTTTAAGTCAAAGACCATAACTTGAGATTGGTAAATCAAAATGACATGGGACCAAATACATTGGTTAGAGGACTTCAAGACCTTTCCAAAATGTCCAAGAACATGTTCATAGCTTCAACATTGAGCAAGATATGAATTGGAGAAGTTGGGAAATTTTTATGAAATGGCCAAAATCAATTATCCTTGAAACTTCATTTTTGACAAAAGGGGCCCACTTTTTCCACTTGTTTCAGCTTAGCCATGCTTCCCACGTATCCCACAAATTATTTCAATATTTAAAATTAATTTTTCCATTTTTATTTAATTTTATTTGATTTAATTCATTTTAAATCTTTTAAAATCAAATAAAAATCAAAGAAGTTAATTAGGGGATATATTTTGTATTGAAATGCTTTGATACACCATCATGACCATTCCAAATTCGTGCAAAGGGCTAATACAAGCAAGAATTCAAATTTTGACACAAAAGTGGAAAGTGTTTCAATGGAGGTTATGGCAAAATCTTAAGCATAATGGCAAGGCTTCAAGGCTCTTAATTCTGATTGATTTTCATTACATAATGGATGTGCAAGCTGACACAATGGAATTCACGACCTAGAGAGCCATACAAACTGAGAACCAAGTTGCAAAATTTACACAAAAACTTGAAAACTGAAATCATAGTGGCAGCGCATTTCAAGCCTCCATTTCAATCCAAACACACTCCTGGCATCCCTAGGAAGCTTTTGCAATCAAAAATCAATCCAAACGTGCCTAGAATCTTAGAACTCAGGCCAAACGGTTTGCAATATTTTCTTGATTTCTATATGATCATTCATGCGCTTTTAACATTTTTTTTTGAATTGATTTATGCTCATAGGGACATGCTGAAGCTTTTGGTATCATTCAATTGAACTATAGCATCCTATATCAAAAACTGCCATTGATGGACATTAGGTTTTCAGAAGCTCAAAATTAGGCGTTTCCTCATATGGAAAAATCAGACCACCAAACCTATTCCAATGGATTCGTGACCTCAAGACGAAATCAATCCACACCTCGCGCTCAATTTATGTTGCTTCCTCTCCTAATCGTTATTTTTCGCTATGTCACTTAGTGGGGGTTTAAAACCCCCGCTATCTCATTCGTGTTACAGGTGCAAACGGAGAAGAAGGCTGAGGTGTCCAGGCGTGAGTGGAAGGTTCAAATCCACGCGCGCATTTTTTGTTTTTCAGCATTATTGGCTTTGGTTTCATATAATATTTGTTTTTCATATTATTAACAAATGCAACAAAGTGCTTCAGTGGCTGGGAACGTGTCATGCCATCCTTGGGACCTGGGTTCGATTCCCAGGTCCCCTTACAATTCCCATATTATTTTTCCATTGACTTTCCTGTGCAGCGCTCCAAGGAAGGTTCATCATAAGCCCTATAGATCCAACAAGCCAGGTGTCTTCAAGGCAGATCCAAAGGACAAAAAGCAGGGAGCACCATAGTCTGGAGTCAAGCATGCTGTAGGTGATCCAGGAAAGTCAACGTGGCTTCCTCAATTGGGCCACAATTTCAGTCTTGCACCCTCCTATTTGGCCCACACCCCCTTGGTTTTTACTTCCTTTTTTTTATTATTTATTTGTTTTTGTCATTTCCTATTATTTTTAACCTTTTTATTTTATTATTAACACAATTAATCAATTAACATTTTCATAAAAAAACCCAAAAAAATATAATTAACACTTTTATTATTATTATTTTTATTTTGTAAATAAACCATAATTGGACTAGTTTTTAATTAGGACATTTTAACATTCTTTTTAATAATTATGCCATTTATTACCTTAGCAAAAAGTTTACCTACTGTGAGACCCGATACTCACTGCTCGAGAAAACTTGTTGCGCTTTGGTATGGGCTGCTCGCCGGCTGAGACAGTATATGCTGACTCACACTACTCTGTTGATTTCAAAGATGGATCCGATAAAGTACATATTCGAAAAGCCTGCTCTGTCTGGGAGAATAGCAAGATGGCAGATGATCTTGACAGAATATGACATCCAGTACACAACTCAGAAAGCTATCAAAGGAAGTGTATTGGCAGACAACTTGGCACACCAGGCAGTGAACGACTACCAGTCAACGAACTTCGAGTTTCCTGACGAGAGCATCATGATAGTGACTGATTGTGAAGTACCTGGACCGGATGAAGGACCTGAGGAAGGATCCCGATGGTCTATGCACTTTGACGGAGCCTCCAATGCTTTGGGTAACGGTATTGGTGCTGTGATCATATCCCCTCAAGGAACTCATACTCCACTCACTGCCCGGCTATGTTTCAACTGCACCAACAACATGGCGGAGTATGAGGCATGCATCATGGGTCTGCAAGCTGCAATTGACTTAAGGATCAAGTTTCTGAGTGTCTTCGGAGATTCCGCTCTCGTGATTAATCAGATCAAAGGCGAGTGGGATACGAAACACCCAAACCTTATTCCTTACAAAGAATGTGTGTTGACATTGATCCCCCATTTCACAGATATCACTTTTGAACACTTTCCAAGAGAGGAGAATCAGTTGGCGGACGCGTTGGCTACGATGTCTTCTATGTTCAAAGTCAAGTGGGACAATGAGGCTCCCCGGATCATCATCTAGAAACTGGACGAACCGGCATACTGTTGTGATATTGAGGCTAAGGTAGTAACTGAAAAACCCTGGTATTATGAGGTGAAAAGATACTTGGAAGCTCAAGAGTACCCTGAAGGTGCATCCATCAATGACAAAAAGTTTTTGAGAAGGTTCGCTGCGAAGTTCTTCCTCAGCAATGCCATTCTATATAAGCGAAACCATGATTCGACCTTACTGCGTTGTGTGGATAAAGCTGAAGCAGAAAGAATCATGGCAGAGCTGCATGAAGGTACCTTTGGAACACACTCCAGTGGACACACCATGGCAAAGAAGATCCTTCGGGAAGGATACTTCTGGTCCACAATGGAAGTTGATTGTTACCAACATTCTCAAACATGTCATAAGTGCCAGATATATGCAGATAAGGTGCACGTTCCTCCGGTTCCTCTGAATGTCTTGACTGCACCTTGGCCTTTTGCAATGTGGGGTATTGATATGATCGGCAAGATTAAGCCTACGGCATCCAACGGGCATCGCTTCATCTTGGTGGCGATTGATTACTTTATAAAGTGGGTTGAAGCAGCTTCCTATGCCACAGTAACCAAGAATGTCGTGGCACGGTTCCTTCGGTATAACTTGATATGTCGATACGGCGTCCCGGAAAGGATCATTACGGACAATGGTACCAATCTTAACAACAAGATGATCACTGAGCTCTACGAGCAATTCAAGATACAGCACCATAACTCTTCTCCTTACCGGCCGAAGATGAACGGGGCTGTAGAAGCAACAAATAAGAATATCAAGAAGATTGTGCAGAAGATGACAGTGACGTACAAAGATTGGCACGAGATGTTACCGTTTTCTCTTCATGGGTACCGTACCTCAGCAAGAACGTCAACCGGGGCAACTCCTTTTTCCTTGGTCTATGGCGTGGAGGCAGTCTTGCCGATTGAAGTCCAGATACCCTCTCTCCGGATAATGAAGGATGCAGATCTAAGCGAAGATGACTGGATCCAGACTCGACTTGATCAATTAAACCTAATTGACAAAAAGAGACTCTCTGCTATTTGTCATGGTCAAACGTACCAAAAATGGATGATCAGGGCATTTAATAATAAAATGTCAGACCACAAGAGTTTCAAGTTGGAGACCTGGTAATCAAGCGCATCATTCTTCCTCAAGGTGATCCCAGGGGAAAATGGACCCCTACGTACGAAGGGCCATTTGTGGTTAAACATGTGTTCTCAGAAGGAGCCATGATCCTAACCACCATGGATGGTGACGACCTTCCTCACCCCGCCAATGCAGAGTAAAAAGATACTACGCATGATAAAAGACCCGCTAGGTTGACATACCTAGGCAAAAATTAGGGCTTCCCGGCGAATCAAAAGGGTTCGGGCAAAATGAGGGATGAAATAAAAAAAATTTGTACACCCGGCAAGTCGAAAACCTGAAAAGGCGGCTTGGGCAAAAATGGGTATCCCGATGGACTGAAAACCCGAAAGGGCGGTCCAGGCAAAAGTTAGGGATTAAAGCGTAATACTATGTCTTATTGGATCACTTTGCATCTAGAATCCGGTATCAACCATCAAGTTCAAACGGCATCGATCAATCAGCTTCATCGTCAACTGAGCAGCAAAGTGATGAGACGCTCGAAGATATAAAGGCGATAGCAGAGTTGGAACCCAGTGGGATTATTCTTTTCACATAGCTGTTTTGTTTTCTTTGTACAAATTGTATAAACTCTGTTGTTCAGCGGCGTTCTCTTACTAGGACGTCAGCCTCTTGTACATAAACGCCTATTTACAGGCAATTCAAAAATCAATACAAATTCACGTTTCAGACCAATTGCCAATTGTTTTTCCTTTTTCTGTTTTGTTTTGCGAAGAACATCCAATGATCAATTGTGATATATGCATTTAACAGTAATTACTAACTCATAAATATGTGCATACGAAACAAAGGATTAATTACAGGTAACATTAGAAACAGGGGCAATAATGAGTTGTCTAAGCGATCTAATTGCTCTGTCCACCAAGGTACCAAGGTAAGTTCGGCTAAAGAATGTAACCAAGATATCTTAATTCCCTAGAGAGTGAGCCAAGATTCAACAATTCTCCCCGAGCAGTTGGTCTCCAATCAGCCCTGAACAAGGCACCGTATCTCTAGCAAGTCAGCGATACTCCCCCTGAGCAGAGGTAGTCCATTGACAGCCTTAAGGAAATTGGGTATCCCCAGCAGATCTCAACATTCCTCAGCGGAGTATACCAACATTCTTAACAAGCATCCCCGACAGTCTTGATCTAAGATTGTTCCCCGGCGGTATACCGGACATTCAGTGGAGCCACTTCCCCAGTATATCTCAAAATTTCCCCAGGAGAGTCCAGTCCAATCTGAAAAGATTCCCCCAGGAGACTTCAATCAATCTCCCCAGTAGTAAGCTTATCCCCAGTAGATTCTGGAAGCTTATCCCCTGCAGAGCGAACGCGTCTCCCCGGTTTTATTTAAAGGTTATTTCCCCACCAGGATATAACTGGGTTATCCTCAGCTAAAAACCACGGAAAGATCGTCCCCGGCGAAGTCTTCCCATCCCCAGCAGAGTTCACCCAATCTTCCAACAGAACAGCAACGGTATCCCCAGCGGAGTTATCATCAGCATCTCAGCAACGCACATCTCTTCCCCACAGAGTATTCCCCGCAGAGTATTCTATTCGCCAAGTTTATTCCCCAACGGAGTCATCTTCTCCTACCGGTATTCTTGCAACCATCACCCCCAGCAGAAACAACAAAGCTCTATTCTTCAATAGCAGCCCAGAAGTTAACTGCCCGGCACCCGTCAAGGATTTACTTTCCTAGACAAAACATACATTCATGAACATCACATCTTCATACATTATAGCATGCACATACGCATCATGAACATACAATCTCATTTATTTCGAGAACATCACGCATGTCATACATCATGACATTGCATACAACTAACATTTTGTCTTTTCAGGACAAAGATCAATACAAAGATAATTACTATCAACGGTCGTGATTCCAGATCCGATTCATGTATCTTGCCAGGGTGTATCTGTTGATGACTACATTACCAGACTCGATTCCTGTATCTTGCCAGGGCACGTCTAAAGAGTTCGAAGATCCGATTCCTGTATCTTGCCAGGGTGTATCTGTTGACGACTACATTACCAGACTCGATTCCTGTATCTTGCCAGGGCACGTCTGAAGAGTTCGAAGATCCGATTCCTGTATCTTGCCAGGGTGTATCTGTTGACGACTACATTACCAGACTCGATTCCTGTATCTTGCCAGGGCACGTCTGAAGAGTTCGAAGATCCGATTCCTGTATCTTGCCATGGTGTATCTGTTGACGACTACATTACCAGACTCGATTCCTGTATCCTGCCAGGGCACGTCTGAAGAGTTCGAAGATCCGATTCCTGTATCTTGCCAGGGTGTATCTGTTGACAACTACATTACCAGACTCGATTCCTGTATCTTGTCAGGGCACGTCTGAAGAGTTCGAAGATCCGATTCCTGTATCTTGCCAGGGTGTATCTGTTGACGACTACATTACCAGACTCGATTCCTGTATCTTGCCAGGGCACGTCTAAAGAGTTCGAAGGTACGATTCCTGTATCTTGCCAGGGTGTATCTGTTGACGACTACATTACCAGACTCGATTCCTGTATCTTGCCAGGGCACGTCTGAAGAGTTTAAAGATTCGATTCCTGTATCCATCCAGGGCACATCTACATAAAGAGTTTGAAGATCAACTCCTGTAACAGGCCAGGTAATTATTTTCTTTCTCAGGTACGCAAGTTCTTGCTAAGGAATCTCTTACGCGATCGACACCCAGATGGCATCTATAAGCCCATCCCCCTATCCACCATCTTTCCGAATGGCATCTATAAGCCCATTCCCGACAAGGTTCTGTCACACTTTCAGATGGCATCTTTAAGCCTATCCTCCCATCCATCATCTCTCCAAATGGCATCTGTAAGCCCATTCCCGCCATCACACTGCTGATACTCTACAATGTGAGTGCAAATTTCTGGGCACTCTAGTGTTCAATCATCTTCCACCTTCGGATCACGAAAGGCACGCATGCCAATCTACATCCTCAGGTCTAAGAAGATTGAACAGGGGCAACTGTTGTACCCCAAAATTTTCCCTCCCATAATCTTCAAAGTTTTGACAAGCATCACCTCAAGTGGTTCAAAGTCTACTCAAGGGCTACACAGTCAAGCATCCTCCTAAGCCAGTCAAATTAGGGTTTTGGTTCCTGCAAGGAAGTTGAGGTTTTCAAGGGCTCAATTAAGTCCCATATGCTCATACACATTGTCAAGCACCTACATGTCAAGTTTCAAGGCTCACAAGGTCAAGTTGCACAGTCAAAAACCCTAATTGCTCAACAGTCAACTGTAGGGGCAAAATGGTCATTTGGCAGTCAAAAGTCAAAATGTTTGGTCAACATCTTATTTTGAAGCCACAATCATCATTTGGTCAAGTCTTGACCATGATTTCACAAGAATGGCTCAAAAATCATCAAGGTGTCAAAAGTTTCTATTTTTGGACAGCTGAAAAGTCAACTGTAACTTGACCAAGGCATAACTTTTTCATGGTTCATCAGAAAAATCCCATCCAATGCTCATTTTGAAGGGGAGGACATTTCCTACAACTCATCTTCACATTCCAAGTCCAAGAAATGCTCTCACAAAAAGTTATCAATTTCAACATTATAGGTCATTTTCAAAAGTCAACAAAAAGGCACTTTAAGTCAAAGACCATAACTTGAGATTGGTAAATCAAAATGACATGGGACCAAAGACATTGTTTGAGGACTTCAAGACCTTTCCAAAATATCCAAGAACATGTTCATAGCTTCAAAATTGAGCAAGATATGCATTGGAGAAGTTGGGAAATTTTTGTGAAATGGCCAAAATCAGTTATCCTTGAAACTTCATTTTTGACAAAAGGGGCCCACTTTTTCCACTTGTTTCAGCTTAGCTATGCTTCCCACGTGTCCCACAAATTATTTCAAGATTTAAAATTAATTTTTCCATTTTTATTTAATTTTATTTGATTTAATTCATTTTAAATCTTTTAAAATCAAATGAAAATCAAAGAAGTTAATTAGGGGATATATTTTGTATTGAAATGCTTTGATACACCATCATGACCATTCCAAATTCGTGCAAAGGGCTAATACAAGCAAGAATTCAAATTTTGACACAAAAGTGGAAAGTGTTTCAATGGAGGTTATGGCAAAATCTTAAGCATAATGGCAAGGCTTCAAGGCTCTTAATTCTGATTGATTTTCATTACATAATGGATGTGCAAGCTGACACAATGGAATTCACGACCTAGAGAGCCATACAAACTGAGAACCAAGTTGCAAAATTTACACAAAAACTTGAAAACTGAAATCATAGTGGCAGCGCATTTCAAGCCTCCATTTCAATCCAAACACACTCCTGGCATCCCTAGGAAGCTTTTGCAATAAAAATCAATCCAAACGTGCCTAGAATCTTAGAACTCAGGCCAAACGGTTTGCAATATTTTCTTGATTTCTATATGATCATTCATGCGCTTTTAACATTTTTTTTGAATTGATTTATGCTCATAGGGACATGCTGAAGCTTTTGGTATCATTCAATTGAACTATAGCATCCTATATCAAAAACTGCCATTGATGGACATTAGGTTTTCAGAAGCTCAAAATTAGGCGTTTCCTCATATGGAAAAATCAGACCACCAAACCTATTCCAATGGATTCGTGACCTCAAGACGAAATCAATCCACACCTCGCGCTCAATTTATGTTGCTTCCTCTCCTAATCGTTATTTTTCGCTATGTCACTTAGTGGGGGTTTAAAACCCCCGCTATCTCATTCGTGTTACAGGTGCAAATGGAGAAGAAGGCTGAGGTGTCCAGGTGTGAGTGGAAGGTTCAAATCCACGCGCGCATTTTTTGTTTTTCAGCATTATTGGCTTTGGTTTCATATAATATTTGTTTTTCATATTATTAACAAATGCAACAAAGTGCTTCAGTGGCTGGGAACGTTTCATGCCATCCTTGGGACCTGGGTTCGATTCCCAGGTCCCCTTACAATTCCCATATTATTTTTCCATTGACTTTCCTGTGCAGCGCTCCAAGGAAGGTTCATCATAAGCCCTATAGATCCAACAAGCCAGGTGTCTTCAAGGCAGATCCAAAGGACAAAAAGCAGGGAGCACCATAGTCTGGAGTCAAGCATGTTGTAGGTGATCCAGGAAAGTCAACGTGGCTTCCTCAATTGGGCCACAATTTCAGTCTTGCACCCTCCTATTTGGCCCACACCCCCTTGGTTTTTACTTCCTTTTTTTTATCATTTATTTGTTTTTGTCATTTCCTATTATTTTTAACCTTTTTATTTTATTATTAACACAATTAATCAATTAACATTTTCATAAAAAAACCAAAAAAAATATAATTAACACTTTTATTATTATTATTTTTATTTTGTAAATAAACCATAATTTGACTAGTTTTTAATTAGGCCATTTTAACATTCTTTTTAATAATTAAAATAGATTTAGATTTAGGTTAACCTAGAATTTTATTTCTTTTTTCTATTTTATTTCATAAAAAAAACATAAAAAAACAAAAAAAAAAATTCTTTTAATTAAATTAAATTAATTAGTTATTAATTAGTTTCCATTTCATTTTAATTATAAAAAAGACCAAAAAAATTAATTTCCTTTTCTTAAAAGGGTCAACACCCTTGGACATTCCCGATTAATTTATTCGCGCGCATTTAATTTGTTCAATTATTATGTAATTGCTCCGGACATGTAATAGTAAATAGGACTTTTACTGTTTTCATTTATTTTCCGTATTCATTTACTAAAACGGGTCTTTGTAATTTTTGGCGATGTATAGACCCGTGCCTTGTAATAGCGTACGATTCACGTTTTCCGCAATTTACTTTCCGCACCCCTTAACTGTTAACTTGCACGAAAGAATGTATGGCCTAAAATAAAAACAAGCGTAGATCACCATGATACATGTACAAGATAAATGCTAAACTGAAAACAATACACAAATTCACACACCACTCTTAGGGTACGCCTCACTGTTGCCTTACCTTCGAAAGGTGGTCGTCGAGTATAGGACGTTTTAGTAAGTCCTTATGTCCATGACATGATCCAGTTGCCTCGGAAAAGTTTCCTCGAATTAAAAAAGGATCAATGGCATAAGGGTAGCTTCTAAGGTGTCCTACTGTTGCCTCTGGTGACCACATTGTCCCTAACAAACGAATTGACCCGAACACCTCCAACGGTGGTGCTACCTACCTCTCAATGGTGGGATGGCACTACCTTAAGGACATTTACACATCCTAATTCCTTAGGGTAGGTGGATGACTCGTAGATACTTGCTCTATTCAAAAACAAATCAAAAACTCTTTTCACACCGACACTTTTCAAAAAGCTTTCAAAACAATTTTTCAAACACTCTTGAGGACTGATACAAGAGTCGATCTGAAATCTTTAAATGAAACTTTTTCAAACCCACTCACAATTGAAAAGCAAAACATTTTGAAAACACAAATGAGCAAGTATCTAAGAGCCCATGGATAACCATGGATAGAAAGGGTGATAACACCTTCCCTTTCTATAAATCTACCTCCCGAACCGAGAAACTATCTCATAAGGAATTTTGCTGTGCTTTTGTCCTGTCCATGTTGGAGAAAATAAAAGACGATGGCGACTCTTGCTTCCGCGACATTTCGTGAACCAGCGTTAAACAGTCAGTTCCAGATCCACCGATCACAGAACTGGCGACTTTGCTGGGGAGTAAATCACTATTAAAGTGAGGTGTACCTTAGGATAGCTCATACTTGTGTTTTCAATTGTTGTGTTTGTTTGCTTTATTATTGTGGGCTGCATCGGAGTTACATAGATCCTAACCCGGATCTGGGGATACCCTGTTAGGTAGCATAAGCTGTGAGGGACCTGTCCGGCGTAGACCGACATGGGTGAAGCAGTGGCTACGTTGGTGTGGCACCTTGGTCTATACCGATATCCCTTGTGTTGCAACGAGGAGAATATGGGTCTTCTGAGGAGTCATTAAGCACCAACCGACCTTAGAACCTTAAATGACCCAACTTGGCCAATAGAACAGTAGCAGTATGCTACACCCATTGAGGCTAAACTCTCGCGATGGTTCTGGCCGCAAGAAAAGATTGTGATGCTGTAGTTATGACCGATTGAGGGTAGTCAGTGATATTGGGATCCTCTAGAACCCGGTTACTTCTGATAGGACAGGTCTTAACCAACAAACTGAAAGAGGGTAATACCTAGACCCCATGCTGGCCTAAAACTCTAAGGGCTTGTCTTGTGTGACTTGTGTGCCTTATCATGTTTGCCTTTGTGAATATTTGTGGTGTGCTTTATCATAACATCATGCCATCATAAACATTGCATGCATCCTGCATAAAGACTGACCATTTCAAAGACAAGAGGGTTTCACCTTTGCTCTGTTTTGTAGGACATCATGATGCCTATGCGAAGGAATACTATCCGGTTCAACTTTGTTCACCCACCTGAGTTGCTTGAAGAATTGGTTAGCAGAATTCCAAATACTACTTCCTTCATCCAGAGGCATGGTTCTCTTCTCAGTTTAGTCACGGCAAAGTGGGACCAACAACTGATGAGTGTCCTGACCCAGTTTTATGACCCTCTGTACCAGTGCTTCACCTTTCAAGACTTCCAGCTGGTCCCTGCCCTGGAAGAGTTCTCTGATTTGCTTGGCATCCCTATCTTGGATCAGACTCCCTTCACTGGTTGGGAAAGACTCTTAGGCTCGAGGAGATTGCTGCAGCCCTTCCCTTGACCAACCAAGAGGTAATGGACAACTGGGTGACTAGAAGCGGAGTTAAGGGCTTCTTGGCTAAGTTTATGATTGGTAAAGCTAACAGTTTCTGGAATGACTTAGACTTCAGGGCGTACGAGGACATTCTGGCTCTCTTAATCTATGGGCTAGTATTGTTTCCAAATCCTGATAACTTTGTCAATATCAATGCCATAAGGATCTTCATGTCTCGGAACCCTGTACCCACTCTCTTGGGTGATGTCCTGCAACAACTCTATGCTCATACTGCCCGAAGACGAGGAACTTTGTGGTGTTGTACTCCTTTGTTGGTAAGGTGGTTTATTTCGCACCTCCCCAAGTTCGTGCTAAAGAACCAAGAAGGAAGAGGCTGGGCTCATAGGTTAATGTCTCTCACTGATAATAACATCATTTGGACTCTCAGAGGTTTAGATGAGGTGGCTGTTATTGATCACTGCGGAGAATATCCTAATGTTCCATTGATTGGCACTCAGGGCGGAATCTCTTATAATCCATGTTTAGCTCTCCGTCAGTTTGGAAGAGCCAGAAGAGCAGGGCCTCATGAGATGCTTGTGCCTCACATCAGTTTTGAGTTTCAGAAAGATAGTGACGAACTGCGCCGTAGATTCATCAAAGCTTGGGACAGAATTCACAAAGCTGACCCACAAGAGTTGGGACCAAAGACTTCTCTACCTATGGAAGCCTACTACAAATGGGTCCGCATCCATGCTCAGAAGTTAGGTATGCCATACGAAGCTGCTAGACCCATCATTCTTGAATATCCTGATAGAGATGGGGCTCCTCCAACTGTTCTCCCTCCTCAGATACCTACTAATCTTGATACACTAAAAAGGTCTTGGGCGCAACTGCAAGAAGAACGGGATTCTTATCGGGAAAAGTTCAATGAGCAGGAACAGAAGATCCAGAAGCTGACCAAGCAATTGGAGAACGAGCGAACCCTGAATGACTATATCTGTAATGAGAAGAGAAGGCCATGGGAGCACTGATGGGCTTTGGATGTTTCTTTTACAGCTTTATTTCCTTTTCAGTATCTTCATTCTTGTAACGCCTAAGGGCAAATTGTTGAACAATTTAAAGTTTAAATCTAATAAAGTGTGTACCTTTTGTTTACAAAGTTGATTCCCGATTGTCTTTGAAAACATAATTCTTACGCATTTCATTCATCATATGCATTATAGGTACCCTTTTCCTACAGGTTGCTGAATCTTCTTCGCTGTTTATTTCAGCACTCAAGCATCATGAATCCTGAACTCACTACCGAGCAAGCTATCAAGGCCCTCCAGGCCCAGAATGCCCAATTTCAGGAGATGGTCATGAACTTGGCCCAGGGACAACAAGAGCTGAAGGCTTTGCTCGTGAAGAAGAATAAGAAGAAGAAGAGGATTGTGTTATTCAACACTGGGCGCAGACTCGGGAACACATTGCAGGATGAAGCTGAGAGGACTACTCCGTCTGTGGGGGAAGGTAGTCACCAAGGGAGAGGGGTCCCTAGTCCTGTGGTCTCTGACACTGAGACAGACTTCAACGATGAACAGTACCCTCCTGCTAAGGACCGATACAAACAACTGGAGGACAGGTTAAATGCTATGGAGATTCAACGTGTGTCTGGGTTGGATTTCGGAGACTTGGGTTTATCCTCTGGGGTGGTGATCCCACACAAGTTCAAGGCGCCTGCCTTTGTGAAGTATGAAGGGGCTTCCTGTCCCAAGATGCACCTCCGTTCTTATGTAAGGAAGATCCAGCCTTACACAGCAGACAAGAAATTATGGATCCACTTCTTCCAGGAGAGTCTTTCAGGGACTCATCTCGAATGGTTCTATCAGCTGGATGGAACCAACATTCGTAACTGGGAGGATCTGGCCACTGCTTTTTACAAGCAGTATCAATATAATTCCGACCTTGCTCCTACGCGTACCCAACTCCAGGGTATGTCACTGGGAACGGGCGAAGGTTTTAAGGAGTACGCACAGAAATGGAGAGATCTGGCTGGCAGGGTGCAGCCACCATTGACAGATCGTGAGCTAGTAGACATGTTATTGGGGACCCTATCTGGTCCATTCTTCAACCATCTCATTGGTAATTCCTCTGCTGGGTTTACTGATCTGATCCTGACTGGTGAGAGGATCGAGGCTGGTATAAAATCAGGGAAGATACAGAAGGGCGCCTCCTCAAATGCTGAAAAGAAGCCCTTCAAGAAGGAGGCCAGTGCTATGTATGGTCCAAGAAAGCATAACAAACCTGAACGCCGCCAAGCTGTCAACGCGGTGGTTATTTCTAAGCCTGCTGCTGCTCCACAACAATACAACCAGCCCAAAGCTGAGAGGCCCAAAAGGCAGTACACTCGGCTCAGCATGACTCTCTCTCAGATCTTACCACAACTGCTGTCAACTAGCTTGGTAACTGTCAAGGAGGCTTCGAAGATGGTAAATACCGCATCTCCGAAATACAACCCCAACGCCCGTTACGCTTATCACCCTAATAGCCCGGGACATAACACTGATGATTGTTGGGCACTGAGGAATAAGGTTCAAGACCTTATTGATGCTAAAGAGGTTCAGTTTGAGGCGTCGGAGAAGCCTAATGTGGTGACTGCTCCCATGCCCAATCATGGGATAAATGCTATTGGGGATGAAGACGAAGTGGAAGAATCCGAGTTTGACAGCTGGATCTACTCAACGACCAACGGTGGACCTAGCAACTGGACTGCAAAAGACTCTATGCCTGTTACTTTTGTCACGCAGTAATGAGCTTCTTTGTTTTGGATTTGTAATAAACAATAATTTGAAACTTTATGGCCCGGTGTTTTACCCGGGGCACCGTGGTTTTATTTGTGAGGGCTTTTGTTTGTCACTTTCATATATCATGAATAAAAGCATTGGACGTTTTTCACATTTCAAATCTTGCGCTCCCTTTCTTTCTTTATATATTGCAAAACAGCTGTATTTACACACACTCACCCATACAGGTTTCAACCCACTCTGGATCTCACTGGTAACGACTCTGCTACTGCCAGTTATAACTTCGAAAATCCGATCAATTTAGTCGAAGACGAAGGTGAAGATGATTGTGAAGTGCCTGGCGAGCTTGCAAGACTGTTACTCCAGGAAGAGAGGGCCATTCAGCCACATGAAGAGCCAGTGGAAACGGTAAATCTGGGTACTGAGGCAGACAGAAAGGAAGTTAAGATCGGTGCTAATCTGGAGCTCAGCGTGAAACAACGGTTGATTCAGATGCTGCATGATTATGTGGAGATCTTTGCCTGGTCCTACGAAGACATGACTGGGTTGGATACCGACATCGTGGTCCATCACTTGCCTACCAAGGAAGAATGCCCTCCGGTTAAGCAAAAGGTCCGCCGTATGCGTCCAGAGATGTCCGAGAAGATCAAAGCTGAGGTTATGAAGCAATTTGATGTCGGGTTTCTAGTAGTGACTTCTTACCCTCAGTGGGTTGCCAATGTGGTGCCGGTACCGAAGAAAGATGGTAAGGTCATAATGTGTGTCGATTACAGGGATCTGAACAGGGCAAGCCCCAAGGATGACTTCCCCCTACCTCACATTGACGTTCTGGTTGACAATACTGCCCAGCATAAAGTGTTCTCCTTCATGGACGGATTTTCAGGTTATAATCAGATCAAGATGGCTCCTGAAGACATGGAGAAAACCACTTTTGTTACTCAGTGGGGAACCTTTTGCTACAAGGTCATGCCTTTAGGGTTGAAAAATGCTGGGGCAACCTACCAACGTGCCATGGTTGCTTTGTTTCATGACATGATCCATCACGAGATTGAAGTATATGTCGATGATATGATTGCAAGGTCCCAAACTGAGGAGGAACACCTTGACCATTTACAGAAGCTGTTTGACCGTCTGAAGTTATACAAGCTAAGGTTGAACCCAAACAAGTGCACCTTCGGGGTAAGATCTGGAAAGTTACTAGGCTTCGTTGTAAGTGACAAGGGTATTCAAGTGGACCCCGCCAAGGTTAAAGCCATTCAAGAGATGTCAGTTCCAAAGACAGAGAAGGAAGTCAGAGGCTTTCTAGGACGTCTGAATTACATTGCCCGATTCATCTCGCATCTAACTGCCACTTGTGAACCAATCTTCAAGCTGCTGAAGAAAGATCAGGTAGTACGTTGGAATGATGAATGTCAGGCCGCGTTCAACAGAATCAAAGAGTATCTCCAAGAACCACCTATTCTTATGCCACTGGTTGAAGGGAGACCTCTAATACTATACCTGACAGTACTTGACAGCTCAATGGGGTGTGTGCTGGGGCAGCATGATGAGTCTGGCCGAAAAGAGCACGCCATTTATTACCTTAGCAAAAAGTTTACCGACTGTGAGACCCGATACTCACTGCTCGAGAAAACTTACTGCGCTTTGGTATGGGCTGCTCGCCGGCTGAGACAGTATATGCTGACTCACACTACTCTGTTGATTTCAAAGATGGATCCGATAAAGTACATATTCGAAAAGCCTGCTCTGTCTGGGAGAATAGCAAGATGGCAGATGATCTTGACAGAATACGACATCCAGTACACAACTTAGAAATCTATCAAAGGAAGTGTATTGGCAGACCACTTGGCACACCAGGCAGTGAACGACTACCAGTCAACGAACTTCGAGTTTCCTGACGAGAGCATCATGATAGTGACTGATTGTGAAGTACCTGGACCGGATGAAGGACCTGAGGAAGGATCCCGGTGGTCTATGCACTTTGACGGAGCCTCCAATGCTTTGGGTAACGGTATTGGCGCTGTGATCATATCCCCTCAAGGCACTCATACTCCACTCACTGCCCGGCTATGTTTCAACTGCACCAACAACATGGCGGAGTATGAGGCATGCATCATGGGTCTGCAAGCTGCAATTGACTTAAGGATCAAGTTTCTGAGTGTCTTCGGAGATTCCGCTCTCGTGATTAATCAGATCAAAGGCGAGTGGGATACGAAACACCCAAACCTTATTCCTTACAAAGAATGTGTGTTGACATTGATCCCCCATTTCACAGAGATCACTTTTGAACACTTTCCAAGAGAGGAGAATCAGTTGGCGGACGCGTTGGCTACGATGTCTTCTATGTTCAAAGTCAAGTGGGACAATGAGGCTCCCCGGATCATCATCTGGAAACTGGATGAACCGGCATACTGTTGTGATATTGAGGCTGAGGTAGTAACTGAAAAACCCTGGTATTATGAGGTGAAAATATACTTGGAAGCTCAAGAGTACCCTGAAGGTGCATCCATCAATGACAAAAAGTTTCTGAGAAGGTTCGCTGCGAAGTTCTTCCTCAGCAATGGCATTCTATACAAGCGAAACCATGATTCGACCTTATTGCGTTGTGTGGATAAAGCTGAAGCAGAAAGAATCATGGCAGAGCTGCATGAAGGTACCTTTGGAACACACTCCAGTGGACACACCATGGCAAAGAAGATCCTTCGGGCAGGATACTTCTGGTCCACAATGGAAGCTGATTGTTACCAACATTCTCGGACATGTCATAAGTGCCAGATATATGCAGATAAGGTGCACGTTCCTCCGAATGTCTTGACTGCACCTTGGCCTTTCGCAATGTGGGGTATTGATATGATCGGCGAGACTAAACCTACAGCATCCAACGGGCATCGCTTCATCTTGGTGGCGATTGATTACTTTACAAAGTGGGTTGAAGCAGCTTCCTATGCCACAGTAACCAAGAATGTCGTGGCACGGTTCCTTCGGCATAACTTGATATGTCGATACGGCGTCCCGGAAAGGATCATTACGGACAATGGTACCAATCTTAACAACAAGATGATCACTGAGCTCTGCGAGAAATTCAAGATACAGCACCATAACTCTTCTCCTTACCGGCCGAAGATGAACGGGGCTGTAGAAGCAACAAATAAGAATATCAAGAAGATTGTGCAGAAGATGACAGTGACATACAAAGATTGGCACGAGATGTTACCGTTTGCTCTTCATGGGTACCGTACCTCAGCAAGAACGTCAACCGGGGCAACTCCTTTTTCCTTGGTCTACGGCATGGAGGCAGTCTTGCCGATTGAAGTCCAGATACCCTCTCTCCGGATAATGAAGGATGCAGATCTAAGCGAAGATGACTGGATCCAGACTCGACTTTATCAATTAAACCTAATTGACGAAAAGAGACTCGCTGCTATTTGTCATGGTCAAACATACCAAAAACGGATGATCAGGGCATTTAATAAGAAAGTCAGACCACAAGAGTATCAAGTTGGAGACCTGGTAATCAAGCGTATCATTCTTCCTCAAGGTGATCCCAGGGGCAAATGGACCCCTACGTATGAAGGGCCATATGTGGTTAAACATGTGTTCTCAGGAGGAGCCATGATCCTAACCACCATGGATGGTGACGACCTTCCTCACCCCGCCAATGCAGACATAGTAAAAAGATACTACGCATGATAAAAGACCCGCTAGGTTGACATACCTAGGCAAAAATTAGGGCTTCCCGGCGAACCAAAAGGGTTCGGGCAAAATGAGGGATGAAATAAAAAAAATATGTACACCCGGCAAGTCGAAAACCTGAAAAGGCAGCTTGGGCAAAAATGGGTATCCCGGTGGACTGAAAACCCGAAAGGGCGGTCCAGGCAAAAGTTAGGGATTAAAGCGTAATACTATGTCTTATTGGATCACTTTGCATCTAGAATCTGGTATCAACCATCAAGTTCAAACGGCATCGATCAATCAGCTTCATCATCAACTGAGCAGCAAAGTGATGAGACGCTCGAAGATATAAAAGCGATAGCAGAGTTGGAACCCAGTGGGATTATTATTTTCACATAGCTGTTTTGTTTTCTTTGTACAAATTGTATAAACTCTGTTGTTCGGCGGCGTTCTCTTACTAGGACGTCAGCCTCTTGTACATAAACGCCTATTTACAGGCAATTCAAAAATCAATACAAATTCATGTTTCAGACCAATTGCCAATTGTTTTTCCTTTTTCTGTTTTGTTTTGCGAAGAACGTCCAATGATCAATTGTGATATATGCATTTGACACTAATTGCTAACTCATAAATATGTGCATACGAAACAAAGGATTAATTACAGGTAACATTAGAAACAGGGGCAATAATGAGTTGTCTAAGCAATCTAATTGCTCTGTCCACCAAGGTACCAAGGTAAGTTCGGCTAAAGAATGTAACCAAGATATCTTAATTCCCCAGAGAGTGAGCCAAGATTCAACAATTCTCCCCGAGCAGTTGGTCTCCAATCAGCCCTGAACAAGGCACCGTATCTCCAGCAAGTCAGCGATACTCCCCCCGAGCAGAGGTAGTCCATTGACAGCCTTAAGGAAATTGGGTATCCCCAGCAGATCTCAACATTCCTCAGCGGAGTATACCAACATTCTTAACAAGAATCCCCGGCAGTCTTGATCTAAGATTGTTCCCCGGCGGTATACCGGACATTCAGTGGAGCCACTTCCCCAGTATATCTCAAAATTTCCCCAGGAGAGTCCAGTCCAATCTGAAAAGATTCCCCCAGGAGAGTTCAATCAATCTCCCCAGTAGTAAGCTTATCCCCAGTAGATTCTGGAATCTTATCCCCTGCAGAGCGAACGCGTCTCCCCGGTTTTATTCAAAGGTTATTTCCCCACCAGGATATAACTGGGTTATCCTTAGCTAAAAACCACGGAAAGATCGTCCCTGGCGAAGTCTTCCCATCCCCAGCAAAGTTCACCCAATCTTCCAACAGAACAGCAACGGTATCCCCAGCGGAGTTATCATCAGCATCTCAGCAAAGCACATCTCTTCCCCACAGAGTATTCCCCGCAGAGTATTCTATTCGCCAAGTTTATTCCCCAACGGAGTCATCTTATCCTACCGGTATTCTTGCAACCATCACCCCCAGCGGAAACAACAAAGCTCTATTCTTCAATAGCAGCCCAGAAGTTAACTGCCCGGCACCCGTCAAGGATTTACTTTCCTAGACAAAACATACATTCATGAACATCACATCTTCATACATTATAGCATGCACATACGCATCATGAACATACAATCTCATTTATTTCGAGAACATCACGCATGTCATACATCATGACATTGCATACAACTAACATTTTGTCTTTTCAGGACAAAGATCAATACAAAGATAATTACTATCAACGGTCGTGATTCCAGATCCGATTCCTGTATCTTGTCAGGGTGTATCTGTTGACGACTACATTACCAGACTCGATTCCTGTATCTTGCCAGGGCACGTCTGAAGAGTTCGAAGATCCGATTCCTGTATCTTGCCAGGGTGTATCTGTTGACGACTACATTACCAGACTCGATTCCTGTATCTTGCCAGGGCACGTCTGAAGAGTTTTAAGATCCGATTCCTGTATCTTGCCAGGGTGTATCTGTTGACGACTACATTACCAGACTCAATTCCTGTATCTTGCCAGGGCACGACTGAAGAGTTCGAAGATCCGATTCCTGTATCTTGCCAGGGTGTATCTGTTGACGACTACATTACCAGACTCGATTCCTGTATCCTGCCAGGGCACGTCTGAAGAGTTCGAAGATCCGATTCCTGTATCTTGCCAGGGTGTATCTGTTGACGACTACATTACCAGACTCGATTCCTGTATCTTGCCAGGCACGTCTGAAGAGTTCGAAGATCTGATTCCTGTATCTTGCCAGGGTGTATCTGTTGACGACTACATTACCAGACTCGATTCCTGTATCTTGCCAGGGCACGTCTGAAGAGTTCGAAGGTTTGATTCCTGTATCTTGCCAGGGTGTATCTGTTGACGACTACATTACCAGACTCGATTCCTATATCTTGCCAGGGCACGTCTGAAGAGTTTAAAGATTCGATTCCTGTATCCAGCCAGGGCACATCTACATAAAGAGTTTGAAGATCAACTCCTGTAACAGGCCAGGTAATTATTTTCTTTCTCAGGTACGCAAGTTCTCGCTAAGGTATCTCTTACGCGATCGACACCCAGATGGCATCTATAAGCCCATCCCCCTATCCACCATCTTTCCGAATGGCATCTATAAGCCCATTCCCGACAAGGTTCTGTCACACTTTCAGATGGCATCTTTAAGCCCATCCTCCCATCCATCATCTCTCCAAATGGCATCTGTAAGCCCATTCCCGCCATCACACTGCTGATACTCTACAATGTGAGTGCAAATTTCTGGGCACTCTAGTGTTCAATCATCTTCAACCTTCGGATCACGAAAGGCACGCACGCCAATCTACATCCTCAGGTCTAAGAAGATTGAACAGGGGAAACTATTGTACCCCAAAATTTGCCCTCCCATAATCTTCAAAGTTTTGACAAGCATCACCTTAAATGGTTCAAAGTCTACTCAAGGGCTACACAGTCAAGCATCCTCCTAAGCCAGTCAAATTAGGGTTTTGGTTCCTGCAAGGAAGTTGAGGTTTTCAAGGGCTCAATCAAGTACCATATGCTCATACACATTGTCAAGCACCTACATGTCAAGTTTCAAGGCTCACAAGGTCAAGTTGCACAGTCAAAAACCCTAATTGCTCAACAGTCAACTGTAGGGGCAAAATGGTCATTTGGCAGTCAAAAGTCAAAATTTTTGGTCAACATCTTATTTTGAAGCCACAATCATCATTTGGTAAAGTCTTGACCATGATTTCACAAGAATGGCTCAAAAATCATCAAGGTGTCAAAAGTTTCTATTTTTGGACAGCTGAAAAGTCAACTGTAACTTGACCAAGGCATAACTTTTTCATGGTTCATCAGAAAAATCCCATCCAATGCTCATTTTGAAGGGGAGGACACTTCCTACAACTCATCTTCACATTCCAAGTCCAAGAAATGCTCTCACAAAAAGTTATCAATTTCAACATTATAGGTCATTTTCAAAAGTCAACAAAAAGGCACTTTAAGTCAAAGACCATAACTTGAGATTGGTAAATCAAAATGACATGGTACCAAAGACATTGGTTAGAGGACTTCAAGACCTTTCCAAAATGTCCAAGAACATGTTCATAGCTTCAAAATTGAGCAAGATATGCATTGGAGAAGTTGGGAAATTTTTGTGAAATGGCCAAAATCAATTATCCTTGAAACCTCATTTTTGACAAAAGGGGCCCACTTTTTCCACTTGTTTCAGCTTAGCCATGCTTCCCACGTGTCCCACAAATTATTTCAATATTTAAAATTAATTTTTCCATTTTTATTTAATTTTATTTGATTTAATTCATTTTAAATCTTTTAAAATCAAATAAAAATCAAAGAAGTTAATTAGGGGATATATTTTGTATTGAAATGCTTTGATACACCATCATGACCATTCCAAATTCGTGCAAAGGGCTAATACAAGCAAGAATTCAAATTTTGACACAAAAGTGGAAAGTGTTTCAATGGAGGTTATGGCAAAATCTTAAGCATAATGGCAAGGCTTCAAGGCTCTTAATTCTGATTGATTTTCATTACATAATGGATGTGCAAGCTGACACAATGGAATTCACGACCTAGAGAGCCATACAAACTGAGAACCAAGTTGCAAAATTTACACAAAAACTTGAAAACTGAAATCATAGTGGCAGCGCATTTCAAGCCTCCATTTTAATCCAAACACACTCCTGGCATCCCTAGGAAGCTTTTGCAATCAAAAATCAATCCAAATGTGCCCAGAATCTTAGAACTCAGGCCAAACGGTTTGCAATATTTTCTTGATTTCTATATGATCATTCATGCGCTTTTAACATTTTTTTTGAATTGATTTATACTCATAGGGACATGCTGAAGCTTTTGGTATCATTCAATTGAACTATAGCATCCTATATCAAAAACTGCCATTGATGGACATTAGGTTTTCAGAAGCTCAAAATTAGGCGTTTCCTCATATGGAAAAATCAGACCACCAAACCTATGCCAATAGATTCATGACCTCAAGATGAAATCAATCCACACCTCGCGCTCAATTTATGTTGCTTCCTCTCCTAATCGCTATTTTTCGCTATGTCACTTAGTGGGGGTTTAAAACCCCCGCTATCTCATTCATGTTACAGGTGCAAGTGGAGAAGAAGGCTGAGGTGTCCAGGCAGAAGTGGAAGGTACAAATCCACGCGCGCATTTTTTGTTTTTCAGCATTATTGGCTTTGGTTTCATATAATATTTGTTTTTCATATTATTAACAAATTCAACAAAGTGCTTCAGTGGCTGGGAACGTGTCATGCCATCCTTGGGACCTGGGTTCGATTCCCAGGTCCCCTTACAATTCCCATATTATTTTTCCATTGACTTTCCTGTGCAGCGCTCCAAGGAAGGTTCATCATAAGCCCTATAGATCCAACAAGCCAGGTGTCTTCAAGGCAGATCCAAAGGACAAAAAGCAGAGAGCACCATAGTCTGGAGTCAAGCATGCTGTAGGTGATCCAGGAAAGTCAACGTGGCTTCCTCAATTGGGCCACAATTTCAATCTTGCACCCTCCTATTTGGCCCACACCCCCTTGGTTTTTACTTCCTTTTTTTTTTATTATTTATTTGTTTTTGTCATTTCCTATTATTTTTAACATTTTTATTTTATTATTAACACAATTAATCAATTAACATTTTCATAAAAAAACCCAAAAAAATATAATTAACACTTTTATTATTATTAATTTTATTTTGTAAATAAACCATAATTGGACTAGTTTTTAATTAGGCCATTTTAACATTCTTTTTAATAATTAAAATAGATTTAGATTTAGGTTAACCTAGAATTTTATTTCTTTTTTCTATTTTATTTCATAAAAAAACATAAAAAAAACAAAAAAAATATTTTCTTTTAATTAAATTAAATTAATTAGTTATTAATTAGTTTCCATTTCATTTTAATTATAAAAAAGACCAAAAAAATTAATTTCCTTTTCTTAAAAGGATCAACACCCTTGGACATTCCCGATTAATTTATTCGCACGCATTTAATTTGTTCGATTATTATGTAATTGCTCCGGACATGTAATAGTAAATATGACTTTTACTGTTTTCATTTATTTTCCGTATTCATTTACTAAAACGGGTCTTTGTAATTTTTGGCGATGTATAGACCCGTGCCTTGTAATAGCGTAGGATTCACGTTTTCCGCAATTTACTTTCCGCACCCCCTTAACTGTTAACTTGCATGAAAGAATGTATGGCCTAAAATAAAAACAAGCGTAGATCACCATGATACATGTAAAAGATAAATGCTAAACTGAAAACAATACACAAATTCACACACCACTCTTAGGGTACGCCTCACTATTGCCTTACCTTCGAAAGGTGGTCGTCGAGTATAGGACGTTTTAGTAAGTCCTTATGTCCATGACATGATCCAGTTGCCTCGGAAAAGTTTCCTCGAATTAAAAAAGGATCAATGGCATAAGGGTAGCTTCTAAGGTGTCCTACTGTTGCTCTGGTGACCACATTGTCACTAACAAACGAATTGACCCGAACACCTCCAACGGTGGTGCTACCTACCTCTCAATGGTGGGATGGCACTACCTTAAGGACATTTACACAGCCTAATTCCTTAGGGTAGGTGGATGACTTGTAGATACTTGCTCTATTCAAAAACAAATCAAAAACTCTTTTCACACCGACACTTTTCAAAAAGCTTTCAAAACAATTTTTCAAACACTCTTGAGGACTGATACAAGAGTCGATCTGAAATCTTTAAACGAAACTTTTTCAAATCCACTCACAATTGAAAAGCAAAACATTTTGAAAACACAAATGAGCAAGTATCTAAGAGCCCATGGATAACCATGGATAGAAAGGGTGCTAACACCTTCCCTTTCTATAAATCTACCTCCCGAACTGAGAAACTATCTCATAAGGAATTTTGTTGTGCTTTTGTCCTGTCCATGTTGGAGAAAATAAAAGACGGTGGCGACTCTTGCTTCCGCGACATTTCGCGAACCAGCGTTAAACAATCAGTTCCAGATCCACCGGTCACAGATGGATTATGAATAGAGGAAGAAAAATGCCCCTCTCAATTAGAAGGTTGCTCACCAGTTAAAGCGTGCCATAGTCTGAATGTTGTTGATGCGCAATATGCCTTTGGAGGGATTCGGTAGTACACTTCTCCTCTACTAGGGAAACATAACAAATCACTCAGAGCTTATTGATTTACAGAATATTCATTGTTAAACATTCTAAAGTTTGCAGTGTCGATGAGGTACATATTTTCATTTGCTCGTGTGTTGTAGGAGAAGGTGTAACACCCCATTTCTACCCAACAATATATATAAAATCAGAGTTATAAAACTTCTACAACTAAACCAGGATGCTACAAATTCAACTTAAAACAACGACATTCATTACAGATACATAACACATTAAACTTGGATGAACCAACATTAATATAAGTTAATCCTTTAAAACCAACAACTTTCATAACTATGCAGCGAAATCAAATTTTCAACTTAAAAGAATATAACATCTTTATCCAACTGAAACAACTTCAAGTAATAAATATTTAACGAACAATAACCTAAGGTTCATTCAACTGAAATAATAACAACAATAAAACAATAAGCGTTCATCCCCCTGAGTGTTACATAACAGAGAAATAACACTGACTCGAACTACTGAAGGTAAACAACCTTCACTCTGGTATACCTGCACGTTGCCAACATCGAGGTAACATTAAAATAGAAGGGGTGAGATATCGAACAATATAATAAAATGTATGATAAATATTACATTAGAATTAGTCTATGCAAAATCACCACTTCACAACTTTAAACAACATCAATCACAACAAAACATCAACGAAACATAATAATTAATTCATCAACATGACAACTCAATATGCAATATGAAATGTGACTCATTATGCACATGCATGTGGTACCAGCGGAGCAGAACTCCCAATTTAAAAATGGAGCAGAACTCCCAACTAAAAAATGGAGTTGAACTCCCAACTTAATAATTGCAAATTAATAGAGGAATCAACAAGGCATAAGCCTTCTTCGCAGTTTTCCAGTCCAGGATGTCGCAAAATATGCAAATGTTTGTGACTCAATGAATGCATTATCACATACTCGCAACAATCATCGTTTATCGCAAGGCATAAGCCTATATAACCATTATTACCAGTAAATAGAGGTAATTCATCGTCATTTAAAATTCCCTGCAACTTCGTATTATCAACAAAATTTCATAGCAACATTGGCATAAGGCTACAACTTAATGATAATTTAACATAAATCAACGTTGGCCATAAGCCTAAAACTTAATATCTGCCCATAATTAGAGGCATCTCAACATATGTCATCAACCTGTAATTTCTCAACTCAGAACAACTTATACAACAACTAAGAATAACAACTAACTTATACCCCTCGGCCCAACTTGTAACTTCATTCCGCTCGACAACAGTACCGTGCTCCTCGGAACGCCTCACAACCTAATGCCGCTCGACATCCAACACATATATTCCCGAAAAACTTCGCAGCCTACACACCGCTCGACACCTAACACCATCAGCATCCTCCTCGACCACTAGTTCGGCCAACAGCATAGAAGAACACGACATCATAATGACCACATTAATACAATTCATAACATCCGACCAACTGCTCGGAATACCATAGTAACGGGCAACTATATTTCATATCACCAGATTCATTCATTGTATAAGACCGTCATGCATAAACCTTCCTAATACGACCACAACAACAACTCCTAATTTCCTGTCAACTGCTCGGAACACCATAACATCATAACAACCACACCACCCAGTGATAAACTACACTAACCTAATCATTGATCCTACCGGGAAATCATACATACAACTCAAAACACCCACAACACTACTAACAGGAAACTTCAATAACAAGTTTACTAATCATGCGACACAGTCATACAGTGACTGCCTAACGACCACAACATTAATAAACAAGCAACTTCGATAACAAATCAAGAAACATCAACACACACAGTCATACAAACGGCCAATTCCCACATGATACACATCATAAATCCCATTATAAGGCCAGAACCTCACCCTTACCTGGATTGAAGTTCGCTCAACCAAAGCTCCGGTCATAATCCTTATTTTGCTCTGCTCGAAAACGGGAAGCTACTCCTCTCTTTGCGTGACTTCACACGGTCAACGCACATAACTCCTTATTCACCAACTAAATTAAATCATTGTGTCATCTTAACCTTATATAATTAGTCCAATTGGGCTTAACTTACACACCCCCACTTTACTACTTCCAGCCAATAAAATAGGCCTAACACAATTGTTCCATTAAATCCAACATTATTATTATTAATCAACTAATTAATTAATTAATAATAATCTAAAAACTTCTACCAACAATTCCCAACATCTTACAACTTCAACAAATAATCCAAAAAATAAATAAATTAAATAATTAATTCAATTAATGGGCGTTACAGAAGAAGTTCAGAAATTCCAAGGTCAAAGATTCATAAGTGGGGTGGTCCAGTGTGCAGACTTATGTCAGGTCAAAATTTTGAGGTAGCCATTGCACACTGTCTAATAGTCCCAACTCACGCAGATAGTTAACATCAATATACTTTGTAGAGGTAACCAAACATTGATAAAATTTCGATACAGAGCTTCCTGATGTACCCCAGCTTCGCCATTTCTAAACACGATTCATGTAAGGTCAGGTTCTCCTCTTGGGTGTTGGATTCTTCAAGACATAATTAGAAGTAAGGAAGGTGAATGGGTTCAGTTGCGAAACTGACAGAATGTTATGGGTTTTGGTTTTTATTTCTCAAGTGCTTAAATAAGAGAATAATATAGATGGTAGAGAGTGGGTGATAATGGGGCTTAGTGAAAATTTTGAAAATACAGGATGTGGGACGGTCAGGGGTGAGGAATAGGGAGAATGAGTTTTAATGGGGTTTAATGAAAGTTGCAGAAGATGAAAAAAATAAAAACGAAAGTAGTATCTGTAGAAACAAATACACGTGAAAGTTTTTACTCTGTCCTAAGGGATATAGAGTGTATGCCGAGCGACACAATGCAAAAATCATAATTTCCATAATAAAGGCTACAGAGCAATAAATTTTGGGCACATACAGGGTAGAAAGTTAGTGCTATTTCGTTCAACAAAAACATCACACTATCCCAAATAACTAAGGTGGTCATGGTTGGGCCATCAGGGTAGAAAGTTAGTGTCATTTCTCTTGCAGCCAGTGCCTCAAAACGCCTCCTCTGGGCTCTTCCTCTGAAAGTAATTCCCATTGTGTCAACCTCTTGTCATTGTTAGTTAGTTCGGTTAGCTAAATTTAAGTTAGCATGTAAGTAAGTTGAAAATTATAATTAAGTCAGTAGTGGTTAAAATTAGAGAACAATACTACATAACTTTTATGAAAAGAAAAAGAAAGAAAAGTAAGAAAATGTAAAGATAAAAATTAGTAAATCAAAATAAAATACTAGAAAGTGGGGTGTCTCCCACCAAGTGTCGACATAATTTTAATGGGTGATTAAATCTGGGAGTGAGAGGGTAAATCCGCAAGAAGGAGACTAGCAGGATAGTGTCTATTATCTATACAGTAATAGTGCTTCAAGCGCTGCCCGTTTACGATAAACGGTTCGCTAGATTTTCCTTTAATTTCAATAGCTCCACTTGGAAAAACCTTAGTTATTTCAAACGGACCGGACCACCTAGAACGAAGTTTTCCTGGGAACAATTTAAGCCTAGAATTAAACAAGAGCACTAAGTCGCCCTCATTGAACCTTTTCCTAGATATGCGCTTGTCGTGCCAATTTTTTGTTCTTTCTTTATAGATTTTGGCATTTTCGTATGCATCTAGTCTAAGTTCTTCTAACTCATGGATATCTAAGATTCGCTTTTCGCCTACGGCAGTGTAACTTACATTGAGGGTTTTGATTGCCCAATAAGCTTCATGGTCGAGCTCTACCGGCAGATGACATGATTTTCCATAAACTAGTTTGAATGGTATGGTTCCTATGGGTGTCTTATAGGCTGTTCTATATGCCCACAGCGCCTCGTGTAATTTGGACGACCAATCTTTCCTAGAAGTGGAAACTATTTTTTCTAAGATTTGCTTAATCTCTCTATTGGAGACCTCTACTTGCCCACTTGTTTGGGGGTGACAGCGTGTTGCTAACCGTGTCGGGTCCATATTTCACTAATAGTTTTTCAAAGATCCGACGGAAGCACTCCAGCGGCCAACTAATTGAAAAAGTCGGCGTACCATGGCAATTGTGGTTTTTGTGTAGACCACTTTCACGACTTTGTTTGTCTTAGTATTAAAAGTTACAGGGTGTTCAACGATGTTGTTTTCTAATTGGGCTATGATTTGTTCGTAGGGTAAATCATCGTTGATATGCACTTGTTCAAGCTTAATGCCTTCTATTCTAGATAAGTGATCATCTACTACATTTTCAGTTCCCTTTTTGTCCTTGATTTCTAAATTAAACTCTTGTAGGAGTAAGATCCATCTGAGTAATCTTGGTTTGGCATCCTTTTTTCTTAATAGTTATCTAATTGCAGCATGATCAGCATAAATAATTAACTTTGCTCTTACTAGGTAAGAACATAACTTATCCAGGGAAAAAATGACAAATAAAAGTTCCTTTTCGGTTGTAGCATAGTTCATTTGTGCAGGATCTAAGGTTCTACTAGTGTAATAAATCGCATGAAGCTTTTTATCCTTTCGTTGTCCTAAAACTGCGTCTACAACATAGTCACTAGTGTCACACATGATTTCGAACGACAATCTTCAATCAGGTGGTTGCACAATAGGTGCAATGATAAGAGTTGTTTTTAATTGTTCGAATGCTTTTAAGCATTTTTCATCGAAATTGAATTCAGCGTCTTCCATTAATAGACCAGTTAGCGATTTGGTGATTTTAGAGAAATCTTTAATGAATCGTTGGTAGAAACCGACGTGTCCTAAGAAACTTTGTATTTCTCTTACGGTTTTCGGTGGTTAAAGGTTTTCTATAACTTCTATTTTTTCTTTGTCAACTTCAATCCTCTTATCGGATACTATGTGTCCAAGTATGATTACTTATCGGACCATGAAATGGCATTTTTCCCAATTTAATATGAGATTAACTTTTACGCATCATTCAAGTACCATTTCCAAGTTCGATAAGCATCCTTCAAAGCTTTGCCTACAGACAGAAATCGTCCATAAATACTTCCATAATGTCATTCATAAAATCAGCAAAAATTGACATCATGAACCTTTGGAATATTGCAGGAGCATTGCATAGTCCAAACGGAATTCTTCTATAGGAAAATGTACCATAAGGACAAGTGAACATAGTCTTTTATTGATCTTCGGGGTGTATAGGGATTTGGAAAATCCTGAATAACCATACAGATATAAAAAATGGGAGTGCTTAGCAAGTCGTTCGAGCATTTGATCAATGAAAGGTAAAGGAAAATGATCTTTTCGAGTGACTTTGTTTAATTTCCTATAGTCGATGCACATTCTCCATCCGCTTTGAGTACGTTGTGCTATGGATTCTCCTTTTGCATTGCTGACAACTGTAACACCTCCCTTCTTTGGTACAACATATACCAGACTAACCCATTTACTGTCAGATATCGAATATATGATTCCTGCTTCTAATAACTTTTGTACTTCTTTCTTAACTACATCACTCAAAACTGGGTTTATTCTTCTCTGATGTTCTCTCGAGGTCTTGTAGTCTTCATCATGCATAATGCGATACATGCAAATTGAGGGGCTTATTCTTTTTAGATCAGAGATGTTATAGCCTAAAGCAGTCATTATTTCCTTAAGATATGTAGTAATTTTTCTATTTCTATTTGTCCTAAATCTATGTTGACTATGACAGGTTGTTCAAGTTTTGTGTCTAGAAATTCATATCTTAGATCTTTTGGTAATGTTTTAAGTTCGACAGTTGGTTTCCTTAGGCAAGGCATAAGGTCAGGAGTTAGCGCAGGACATTCACTTAGATTGTCATCTCTGTATTCATCACACCAATTATCATCTTCAAGGATTGGAGGTATTGGAATTTTTAGAGCTTCTGAATATTTGGTTTATTGTTTCTCCATTTCTTTAACGCATTCATCAATGATATACAAGAAACAACACAAATCATCTATAGTTGGTGCCTTGAAGAATTGTGAAAGGATGAATTCAAATTTTTCTTCGCCAACCTCAAATGTGAGTTTACCTCTTTTTACATCAATGATGACTCCGACGGTGACGATGAATGGTCTTCCTAATATAATATGGACGTAGGAATCTTCCTGGATATCCATAATAATGAAATTAGTGGGGATATAAAATTGTCCAATACATACAGGAACATTTTTGAGCATTCGTAAAGGAAACTTCACTGAGTGATCACCTAGTTGTACGAACATTCTTTTTGGTCGCAATTCTCCCATATTTAACCTTTTGCAGATTGATAAAGTCATTAGACTAATATTGGCTCCCAAGTCGCATAGAGCTTTGTCTATGACGAATTTTCCAATTACACATTGTAATACGGTGGGAGAACTGACTTCTACTAGTTTTGCATTTTATCGCAATGTTGCGGTTAGCAAGAGTCGCCACCGACTTTTCTTTTATCCAACAAAGGAAAGGGTGAAAAGAACAGGAAAGACCTTTCGAGATTATTTTCTGAGGAAGAGGGGTAGGTTATGGAAAGGGAAGGTGTTAGAACCATTTCCATTTGCAGTTATCTATGGGCTCTTAGTTTCTAGCACACTATGAAAATTCTTTTTTGTGTAAGTGTGTTTTGAAGATAATTTGAAAAGACGCCTTAGTGCGGCGGACTTTGTAATGTTTCTCGTTTCGGTGAGAACGTATACAAAGTGTTTTTTGTCTTTGAAAATATTTAGAAAAAAGTTTGTGTATGTGTAAAAAAAATTATTTTATTTGTGTTTATTAGCAAGCAACTATGAGCTATCTACCTACTCGAAAGATTTCGTTCTTTTCCTCTTTCCTTTAGGTAGTGCTATCATACTTTTAGTTAGTAGGTAGCCCTATTGTTGGATGTTTTGAGGGACAGGCGCGGGTCATCGTACAATCATAAAGGAAACTCGTAGGGAATTTTAGCAATTTTATCGTAAGTGACTAGATCGTTTACCAAAGTCAGCATCAGAGGGTCATGGAGGGACTATGATCTTTTTAACCGAGGGTCTTTGCTAAAGTGTCCCACGTTCGAGGGACATGACTATTTTTCGAAGGCAACAAGTGGAGGTACCTTAGAGGTGCGCATGTGCGAGTGTGTTGTGTTTCAGTTATTTATCTTCGGATGTTAGTTTTGCTAGCGTTTGCTTTTATTCTTATCACACAATCCTATTAGCATTCATCTAACAATTAATATCAGTACGAAAATAAAAAAGCGAGAATTTAAATCTACGCTATTACAAAGCTTTGGGATGGGGGGGGGGAATTATAAACCAAAACAGAGAAAGAAAAAAGTAAAGGGTCCTAAATTAAGCTATTACATCCCATGTACAATTACATAATTGTGAAAATAATGCGAATAAAAATAAACATGCGGGGAAGAAAAACAAAGAAAGATGTAAAGAAAACCTAAAAATCTAAGTGATAAAAAGAAATGTTTTTGTTGTTTTTTTATTAGGAAAAATAATTAAATTAAATAATAGAAACATAATTCTAATTGATTAATTAATAAAAAAAGAAGGTGATTATTAATTAAAAAGAAAGTGATTAAAAATAATTAATTACAATTAATTTAATTAATGAAAATCTAAGTCATTATTTTTGTGATTTTGATTTTATGATTTTTTATGGTTTTAAGAAATTAAAAGGAAAATATAATTTAAGCAAAACAACAAGGTAATGATAACATTATTAAGTTCAAAATTATTTAAATAAAAGCGCGCGTGCCCAGATGGGGCCCTGTTGTTTGAATTGGTCAATCATATTATTTCTTTCGGCCACACGAATTCTCCCACCGGTCAAACCAACTTGGATGGTGGTTTCGGTCATCCCCTCCAATGACGTAAAAATCAAAACCTGCACGATTCAAATAAAATGGAAAAGAAAATGATCCTATTTGACTAATTAAAACCATGTGAATCCCATGGTGCGGTTAGTTTGATCTAACAATGCTTATACTGCAAGATCTGAAGCTTCAAAAGCTTCATGCCCTAACAATGACACAATGTTGTTTCTGCGTTAAAACTCAAATATATAACGATAGAACAACTTAAATCATGGATATGAATCATCCTGGCATGCTTGCAATGATTGAAACCGTGTTGAAATTTATAAACTGAAACTTACCAACTTGCCAATCAGAGCTAGTGCAAAGGAGGATTCTAGGGTTGATTCGCGAAGAGTGAGGCTTGGTATAGACTCCTGGCAACCTCAGGAAGATAGTACGAGGCTTGAAATTACTCGAATATGGCTGGAAATTGCTATGCAAATTTCTTTGAATAATGTGAAGAATTCGGGCAAGCTTTTGGAAACTTTTGGAGAGCTTATGCATGTAGGAGTTTCATGCTCCTTTGGGCTTAAAATGTTGTGTATTTATAGAGGGAAGATAGGAGTGTAAACCAACATGGAAAGAATCAAGCCATTAACCATGGCCTTAAAACAAAAAATCAAAATTTGAAAAGTTTCCAAACTTCATGATCCCTTGCCATTTTTTTTAATTCTTGCCCTTTTCGAATTTTGCATGAACTTAGACAATTTCTATGTATCTTGCACGAATCTTGGGCTTCATAATGGATCAAGTTAAACCCAAATGCATTAGCCCATGTTTTATTGTATTTCTATCTAATTTATTTGATTTTAAATTAAATAAAATCAAGATAATTATAAATAAAAATCAAGGCCATGCAAAAGTGGACTTAGAGGTCCTCCAAGATATTATGGACATGTTTTAAGTCCAAAAAGTAGGCTCATTGGTCTAAAAATGCAATTTTGCTCAATTTGTACTTCTTGAATTTCTTCAAAATTCCCCAACTTATGCAACTCATAACTTACTCAATTTTCATATTTTGAAGATGATATTTAACTTTTTAGAAATTCCAAGATGTCCTCTACAATATCTATGTTGGTAAGTTTTGCTTTTGAAGACATTATCTTGATGTACATTGTCTTGACAAAAAATGTCTTTTGTTGACTTTTGAAAATGATCTATAATGTATGAGATCATGTCTTCCAAATGAAGCATCTGTTGGACTTGAGAATAAAAGCAAAGTTGTAGAGAATTGAATTTTATTCAAAATTCACTTTGGTTGGGGAGAAGTTGATGAAGTATGTGAAAGTTATGTCTGGTCAAAGTTCAGTTGACTTCTCCTAAGGAAACCCTAGTTTGGCAATTCTTGACTTTTGATGATCTGAGGACTTTCCTTGAGGAATCATGATCAACCCTTGATAAAATGATGAATATCACTTCAAAATGTTGAGGTTGACAAAAAAATTTGAAGTTTGACTGTATGTTGACCATAGTTGACTTTTTGATCAATATAGTTGATTTTCAAGCATCTGAGCCATTGACTGAGCAAACTTGTGATGTAGGGCTTGAAACTTGATACGAGCCTTGTTGAGGACCTATGAAGAAACATGGGATCCACTTGATACTTTTGAAGACCAAATTTCCTTGAGAAACTCCAAACCCTAGTTGTAGGCTTTTGGTTTGGGAGGTGCATATTGACTAGTCAAACCTTGGATGCCTTGACCATTTGAAGAGCCTTGAAAGAATGGTTTAAAGAAAAATGAGAGGGAAAATTTTGGTTTACAACAGCTGCCCCTGTTCAATCTTCTTAAACCTGAAGATTTAGATTGGCATGTTCGTCATTCGTGACTTGAAGGTAGAAGATGATTGAACACTTAAGTGCCCAGAAATTTACACTCGCTTGTGCAAGATGGTAACGTTATTGGCTGATTGTATCGGGAATGGGTTTATAAGATGCCATTCAGAGAGATTACTAAGAGTCATCGGAGATGGGTATATAGATGCCATCCAAAGTAAATGTTGAATTTAAACTGGAAGAAGTATCAGAATGAACCTACGGTTGGTTTAATTTGAGCCAGAAAGTGTTCCTTTTGTCTTTAACTGGAAGAAGTATCAGAATAAATCATTGGTCGATTTAATCTGAGCCAGAAAAAGGTCTACTAAAAGAAGTATTAGAATAAGTCATTGGTTGATTTAATCTGAGCCCGAAAAAGGTCAACTGGAAGAAGTATCAGAATAAATCTTTGGGTCGATTTAATCTGAGCCAACAAATATGTATGCTTATTTTTATCTGGAAGAAGTATCGGAATAAATCTTTGGTTGATTTAATCTGAGCTAGAAAATGTCTTCAACTAGGAGAAGTATCAGAATAGATCTACACCTGATCTAAGTTGAGCCAGAAGAATGTCTACTGGAAGAAGTATCAGAATGAACCTTTGGTGAATTTATTCTGAGTCAGCGACTATCTACGACCGTCTTCAACTAGAAGAAGTATCAGAATAAATATTTGATTGATTTAATCTGATCCAGAAGAGGTCTTTGTTGTCTTTAACTGGAAGAAGTATTATAATAAACCTATGGTTGGTTTAACCTGAGCCAGAAAAAGGTCTATTGGAAGAAGTATCAAAATAAATCATTGGTCGATTTAATCTGAGCCAGAAGATATTTATACTCATTTTATCTGGAAGAAGTATTAGAATAAATCATTAGTTGATTTAATTTGAGCCAGAAAAAGGTCTACTGGAAAAGTATCAAAATAAAACATTAGTCGATTTAATCTGAGCCAGAAGATATTTATACTCATTTTATCTGGAAGGAGTATCAAAAAATCATTGATCCATTTAATCTGAGTCAGAAAAAGGTCTGCTGGAAGCAATATCAGAAAAAACCATTAGTCAATTTAATCTGATCCAGAAGATATTTATGTTCATTTTATCTGGAAGAAGTATCAGAATAAATCATTGGTCGATTTAATCTGAGACAGAAAAAGGTTGTTGGAAGCAGTATCAGAATAAACCATTAGTCGATTTAATCTGAGCCAACGACTATCTATGATCGTCTTCAACTGGAAGAAGCATCAGAATAAATCATTGACTGATTTAATCTCGGCCATAAGAGGTCTTTGTCTTTAACCAGAAGAAGTATCATAATAAATCATTAGTCGATTCAATCTAAGCCAGAAAAAGGTCTACTGGAAGAAGTGTCAGATTAAATCTATGGTCAATTTAATCTGAGCCAACAAATATTTATGCTTGTTTATATCTGGAAGAAGTATCAGAATAAATCTTTGGTTGATTTAATCTGAGCCAGAAAAGGTCTTCAACTGGAAGAAGTATCAGAATAGATCTACACCTGATCTAAGTTGAGCCAGAAGAATGTCCACTGGAAGAAGTATCAGAATAAATCATTGGTCGATTTAATCCGAGCCAACGACTATCTACGACCGTCATCAACTGGGAAAAGTATCAGAATAAATCTTTGGTTAATTTAATATGAGCCAAAAGAGGTCTCTATGTCTTTAACTAGAAGAAGTATCAGAATAAATCATTGGTCGATTTAATCTGAGCCAGAAAAAGGTCTACTGGAAGAAGTATCAGAGTAAATCTTGGTCAATTTAATCTGAGCCAGTAGATATTTATGCTTGTTTTTATCTGGAAGAAGTATCAGAATAAATATTTGGTTGATTTGATCTGAGCCATAAAATGTCTTCAACTGAAAGAAGTATCAGAATAGATCTACACCTGATCTAAGTTGAACCAGAAGAATGTCTACTGGAAGGAGTATCAGAATAAATCATTGGTCGATTTAATCCGAGCCAGCGACTATCTACGACCGTCTTCAACTGGAAAAAGTATCAGAATAAATCTTTGGTTAATTTAATCTGAGCCAGAAGAGATCTCTGTGTCTTTAACTGGAAAAAGTATCAGAATAAATCATTGGTCGATTTAATTTGATCCAGAAAAAGGTCTATTGGAAGAAGTATCAGATTAAATCTTAGTCAATTTAATTTGAGCCAAAAGATATTTATGCTTGTTTTTATCTAGAATAAGTATCGGAATAAATCTTTGGTTGATTTAATCTGAGCCAAAAAATGTCTTCAACTGGAAGAAGTATCAGAGTAGATATACACCTGATCTAAGCTGAGCCAGAAGAATGTCTACTGGGAGAAGTATCAGAATAAATCATTGGGTCGATTTAATTTAAGCCAGAAGACGTTGTCTTTGATAAGACTATCTGGTTCTACCAATAGTTGATGATGTTATTCTTGTTGATTTATATTTTTCTAAAAAGGTAAAGAGTTAGTTGTATGCAATGTCATGATGTATGAAATGTATCACGTGATGATGTTCTCAAAAAAATGAGACTGTGTTGTATGCGTTTCGTATGCATATGCTATGATATTTTGTAAATGATGTATGAATGTGCAATGTTTTTGAAATTTGAGCAACATCTTAGTCTGGGGAAAATAAATCCCTTGCTGTCGCTGGGGATGAAGAGTATGTGCAACTTCGATCTTCTGGGAGATTGTTTCCGTTGGGGACTCCTGCTTGTTGTTTGAGGATAACTCCGCTGGGAAACATTGATTTCTTCTTTCTGAGGAAACTCAGCTGAAGAGTGTTAATTCCTGCTTGGGGGAGAATAGTTCAAAACATTGGTCGTTCTTTTCTCTACTAGGGAGTTATAATTCTTTGTATAGCCTGACCGGGGATAACATCGATGGATAAATTTCTGACTCGTCTAAGGAGGATATAGTTGACTGGTATTTGATCCAATTTTAGATCAGTGGTAACTCTCTAGGGATAGTGATGACTTCACTAGGGAAGGGAGTTTTATCGGTGACTCATTATCATCTGAGTAACAGACTCAAGTTGGGGAGGTTGTACCTCACTGGGGAGATAAATCATGTTGGGGAAATAAACCCTGTTGGGGAAATAAATCCTGGCAATGGAGGAATATCCTGTTGAGGGAAGCTCTTTGTCGAGGAGAATGCCCTCTGCTGGAGAAAAGTAATCTGTGGGGGCTTTTACAGTTTTGAAAACTCATCTGGGGAGAGGAATTCCCATGGACTATAATGTTTGGGATCCTGTATATTGGTGACATTTCCGGGGAGAAGATCATACTCCTTTATCAGCCAGAGTGATCTGCCGGAGAAATTGTGGGGAATATATGAAGTTGTGAAGATTACATTATGGGGATAATCTCATGGCAGTGTCTCTGTGGGGATTCATGGAGACTTGAACATATCTCAACTTCTAAAGCCTTTGGTGAATGCATATCAGGGTGATAAGTCTTCTACTGATAGATAAGTGACGAGATGATGGGACATAGTCGTACGCTTTAATCTCTAACTTTTTCCTAGACTGTCTTTTCAGATTTTCAGTCCATCGGGATACCCTTTTTTGCCTAAGTCGTCTTTTCAGGTTTTCGAATTGCCAGGTGTACAGTTTTATTTATATCCCTAATTTTTGCCTGAAATTTTTTGGTTCGCCGGGATGCCCTTATTTTTGCCTCAGTCAGTCAACCTAGCGGGTCTTTTTTTTTCGTGCGTAGTATTTTCTGACTATGTCCGTGTTCACAGGGTGCAGAGAATTGTCAATGTACATAGTAGTAAGTGTTATAGCACTGCCAAAAAGATGTTTGCTTGATCACACGTGGCCCTTTGCTGGAACTCATGTTCAATGCCCCAAGTGATTCAGACAGAGGTCTGCCCCTGGCTATTTGGCACTTTTGAGAGATTCCTCGAATCTTGACTCGACTGCCCCCAGATAAGTTAGACACCATGTCATTCCCCTTGATTATGAAAGGCCTGTTACTGGAAATGTCTTTCCATCTGAGGTAATTCTTTCCATTGAGAGGATTTTCGTTCATTGAATTTTTGTCGTGCGAATTTCTCTGCTGTCAAACGATTAGACATATGCAAACAATGGCATTTACAGAATGCAAAGCTTGTGTCTGTCTTGATGTTTTAAAAATTCATTTTTAGTAAACAAATAGAATTTTGTAAGAATATGAATTCAACTCAACATTTATAGTAAACCATACAGGAGTCAAGATACCTTTTGTAACAATATGCTTTCGAACTAACCCATGCTTCAGCTAGGACTTTTAAGGTTTGTAGAGTGGCCCCGTTCACGGTTTAAGAAACAAAGGATAAAGGCTTGAACTTTATTTGTACCCAACCCGTTCTTCGTGATTTTCTTCAGTCCTATACTCAGTTAATTATGCGTTTTAAATTCCAATTGAGTCTGGAATATTTGCCCTGATATTCCGGTGATGGTTCGTATACTAAAGTTTATTTTGAGGAGGCCGTCATTTTTTGTAATATTTTATTTTTGTTAAGGATTTGTAACGACCTCTTTTTTGATTTTATTATCTATACCTTTTTCCTGGACTGTTTCTTGTGATTACAGTCAGTGGGATGCCCTAGCTTTTTTTCTTAAGTCTCCTTCATAGGTTTTGACTTAGCGTCCTTTTCTTTTGAGAGATAATGACTGCCTATTTTAGTGATTACGGGGAACCATCACTGTCTTTTGATTTAGAAGAGTATCTTCGACACTACTCATCGTGTACGAGGATAAAGCTTGTGTTTGAATGCACCATTGAATTAACTAAGATACTACCCTACCTCAAGTTATGATTAAAGGTTTCAATTTGTGTGAAAAAGAAAACTCCTACTTCTTAGGCTCAAAGGGGTTGACTAGGGATTATCTTCCTTATAACTCCACTATTTAGGATTTGAAAGAACGCCTGTACATCGTCAGAAGGGTCTATTCAAAAGTATACTGTATGAGATTATGGTATTTTTTCCGCCATCCTCCCTCTAAAGGTTTAAGCTTTTAATCGAGATTTGAATATCACAAAAAGGAATTAAAAGCATAGTTTCAGTATAGTGACAACGAATGGATTAATTCAAGACAAACATATGCAATGCATTAATGGAATAACAAAGTTTGACATGAAATAAGTGTTCGAACAATCAAAAGAAATTAAAATTTGAAAATTCTAATGAACAAAAAGCCTCTTTGTCTGAACTTGTCACTTCAGATGGTGTGCCTTTGAGGGATGAAAGAAGATTTCAGTCTAACCATCTTGTGTGAACTCCAACACCCCTTTGTCGATCAAGTCCTGAATATTATTTTTCAAAGCCCAATAGCTATCAGTGTCATGCCCCAGACTATTGGAATGATAAGTGCATCTCACATTAGGGTTGTACCGAGGAAAGGCAGTGTTGGGATTTTGAGGAGGATCCTTCAATGTTATCAAATCCATCTTCAACATGTGTTACAATACTTGAGCTGAGGACATGTTAATTTTGGTGAATTTCCTTTTGGGCGCATCCTGCTTACATGGATTGCCTTGTCGTTGTTGTTGCACCGGTGCTGGATTAGAGATCTGCACTCCCCCCACAGATTGGTTGAGATCACTCTTATTATGACCCTTCTGGACGTACACGGTACTGGACTCCTTCTTTCTGTTGTATGATCTCTTTTGAGTACTTGAAGACGCAGTCCCCTGAATTTCACCGCTCATGAGTTTATTTTCAACATGTTCCCGCATGAACATGTCACCCTATTCCCTGTCTTCCAAGAGAGATTGATCGTTGATTAGGCCCCAAATTCTAGCAGTTTTCCTCAGACGGTCGTATTTGTCTTGACGAAGTTCGCTGGTGAGGATTCTTAACTCTTCTTGTCCGCGAGCTAAATTTTGGATAAGATCCATCTGACTACTCATATGGATTCTCATCCTTTCTATCTCAGCTTGCAGTTGTTCCACCTGGTCATCCTGGTTATCTTTAGGGTTTTTCTTGGCCATGTTCCCAGCGATGAGTGCTTTCAATTCTTCCTGCCCCTTGGATAGATTCAGGAATATTTCCTTGAACTGAGCATCTTGAGTTTGGAAATCTCTATCGTTCTGTTCGAGAGCCATCTTCCTTGCTGAAATAAATAGCGAGAAAATGAGAAACATGTCTTGAGAATACCTGTTATGTAATGACATACATGCAATGTTTTCAAGGATCTCGCGGAGTAAACACAAGAAAACGTCTGAATTTTGATTGCATCTTTGACGGAAGAACTTCGTATCGTTGAATGTCCTTCCACAAGAATTAAGCTCACCATGTCGAGTGGGTCATAGCCTATGACTCAAGTTATCGTGCTTTGACGGCGTTGGCTAGAGGAAAATATATCCCCTTTCCCCTTATTGGACGTCTAGTTTATCATAACCTGCATCACAGACCCTAAAGATCCTTGAAATGGTTAACGAAATGCTATGGCATGATGTGTATGCTATGCACTAAGCAAAAGTGTAAGATGATGAAGACAAATAAGTCTTGCAAGAAGTCCAGGTTATTGATAATGAATACAAACAAGTCCTGCAAGGAACTCACATCATTAGATAGTGAATACAAACAAAACCCTGCAAGGAGTTCAAGTTGTTAGATAATGAAAGCAAACAAGTCACACAAGTAGCCTTAGATTCAGGCTTGCATAGAATTTGTAGGTAAGTACCCTCTTGAAGTTTTAGTTGGCTCAACCTGTCCTAGCAATAGTAACCGGGTTCTAGGGATCTCATATCATTGATCTTTCTCTCAGGCATTCTTTTAGCTCAAGCATCTGAATTGCGGCCGAAATATCTCGAAATTCTAATCTCAATGAGTGTAGCATCGAGTATCAACTAACTTCGGTCTGCACCAAAGTCGGCCATCTCACTACTTTCTAATAGCTAAGATGAGTCAATTTAAGGTTCTAAAGGTCAGTTAGTGCTTAATGACACTATGTGGAAGCCTAATGTTATCCTTGACTGACTCAAAGAACATTAGTACAAGCCAGAGTATCACACTAACGTAGCTATCATATTATCCATATCGGTCTACACTGTACAACTTCTATGATTTATTGCTACTTACCTAAAATGTGCCACATATCCGGGTATAGGATCCTTAACAATAACCCAAACATAAACCCGAAAGATAAAGCATACAAATCAAACAAGGAAAGCATTTTAAATATGATCTAGCTCTAAGGTAACCCCACTTTAGTTATAGTTTCCCCAACAGAGTCGTCAGTTCTGTAATACGGTGGGAGAACTGACTTTTACTGGTTTTGCATTTTATCGCAATGTTGCGGTTAGCAAGAGTCGCCACCAATTTTTCTTTTACCCAACAAAGGAAATGGTGAAAAAAACAGAAAAGACCTTTCGAGATTATTTTCTGAGTAAGGGGGTAGGTTATGGAAAGGGAATGTGTTATTGCCCTTTCCATCCCTAGTTATCTACGAGCTCTTAGTTGCTAGCACACTTTGAAAATGCTTTTTTGTGTAAGTGTGTTTTGAAGATATTTTGAAAAGACGCCTTAGTGTGGCGAACTTTGTAATGTTTCTCGTTTCGATGAGAATGTATACAAAGTGTTTTTTGTCTTTGAAAATATTTAGAAAAAAGATTGTGTATGTGTGTAAAAAAATTGTTTTATTTGTGTTTATGAGCAAGCAACTATGAGCTATCTACCTACTCGAAAGATTTTATTCTTTTCCTCTTTCCTTTATATAGTGCTATCCTACTATTAGTCAGTAGGTAGCCCTATCATTGGATGTTTGCATTCAATGATTTTTAGGAAAGAGGTGTGCCCAAAATGGAATTTGCATTCAATGATTTTTATCATTAGCTAATCGGTTAGATGAAAAGTGCTAAAATATTAGATTTTAAAAAACAATCGATTATAAGTTCCCAAAATAGAAGTTTAAGATAAATGGTCGTCCCACATCATTAAGGTGTTGTCTAAATTTAGGGCGTAAGTTTGAATTGATATAATCAATTAGACTAAAGTCTCAATCGATTAGATGAACCAAAATTTTCCCTCTAACTATTTCCATAGCTCCTAAGTCATTTGGCACAACTCTAAGATATTTTTGAAGACGTTTCTCTTTGAAAAATGTTTTAGTGTGTGTGTGTGTGTATGCTTATAGCCTTATGCTTTTATGGAAAATCCCTTTGTTTACATACGTTCACTCACTTACTAAATCAGGAGATTAACTCTTTTCTCATAAACTCTTTGTCAAATACTATCTTTGTATTTTCATTGTTTGAGATCACTTGAGGCTTTGGATATTTTCCACTTTGCTTGTCTTTTGTAGATAGTTCATAACACTTAGGTTTCACTTTATTTCCTTTCTTCGGATGACCAAATTCATCAAACTATAACATCTAAGTTTGCATCTTTAACCAATTAAGTGTTGTGCTCGACTCATTATTAGTTGTCTTTCAGTTGTCATCATCAAAAGTTGATGTCTTAATTAAAAGTTTATTATCCGCAACACAAAATTTCACACATTATAGGTTGTGTAATGAATGACCTACACTTATCTTAAAAAACATTATTTAGTATTTATATTAAAAGTTTTTATTGTGAGTATTCTTTATGCGGATTTGATCAGTTGAACATTTATTGGTGCTCCTGTCTTCATCGATCTCCCAAATAAATTTTAATTTTTCTTATATTAAAAGTTTTGTTTTATAATTTTTCTTTTAATTTAGTAGAATTTAAACACTACTAATTGTTATAATAGTAACTAAATATATTAACATTACAAAAACAAATTTAAATGCGCCTTTTATTAATTATTTTAATTTTTAAATATAGATTTATTTAATTAATTTAATCTCAAATAAAATAATAATCAACTTTCAATAAATTTAATACTATTAACAATTATTTAATTTTTAATTATTCATGTGATTCGGTCAACAAAATCTTAAATGATTCTGCGAGGAAGTAGTGTAATACAAAACTACTAATTATCATAAAATGGAATTTATTCCCCTGCTTACAAGACTTTAATCACTAGGGACGATAAGTGCATGTGATTCTTTATCTTCCTCCAAATAGACATGTATATCCTGAGTTTTTCATTCTTTGCGTAGTTTGAAAACATCTCTACAAATAAAATACCGAATATGTATGCACAGTACCACATCATTCCGACACTAAAATAATGTCAACTACGATTCGTTTCAACTTATGAAGATGCTAAAATTATTTGTAAAATCATGTGTCTATGTATTATGAAATTGTTACATGTTTTGTGCTGCTCGCAAAACACACGACGAAATATTCAATAACAAGCATAGCACAAATAGACTTCATCTAAGTTCAAGGTATAAGGTTCCGGCTTTCAGTACACTTTCTACGAAATATGATCGCAATCATCCGCGTAGGGGCGTTGAAATTCATGGAGACGGTTTTAACTATCTGTCTTATATAAAGCATAATATATATCATTTTAAGTATTTTGTCGTTCAATGACTTAAACTATTTTCTTGCTCACTTATTAACTTGAGTTTTAGAGTGTTAATCTTGTTGGTCTATTCTCACTCTATTGTGGTGGAAGTTCATTCCACCACATTGAAGTTCAAATTTGTTGGACTACATCAATCTCAGGTTACACTACGGAACAACGAATTCGTCTGTGCAAATCGACTTCTGATTCTCACGAATTTTCATGAAGAGTCCACGTCTCTTCACTATGATCTCATATCACTAATATTCTTTCTTCTAGATAAGGGTGAAAATAGGTCAGATCAACTAGCAAGAGCCTATGATCTAGCCTATCCATGCTCAAGTCAGGCCAGACTTTTTTTAAAATAGAAAAGGCTTGAGTATTTTTATAAGCCTATTGAGTTAAAAAGATTAGGTCACAAATCATAAAAAGTCTTTTAAACCTATCAGACCGACCTATTTTAATAAATAAAATAAATAAATTTATTATTATATTTTATTTGTACTTTGAAATAAAATACAAAAATAAAGCTTAGTTATCTTGAAGAACTTACGAAGATAAGCTGAGAAAAACTTATGAACAATGTCATAAGTTGTTTTCATGAGTTCTTTTAAAGAGATAATACCATAAAACTTATGTTAATTGGTAAACTTGAATAAGTAAATGCAAAGAATCACTTAGTCTCATTGACATTTTAGTTTATTAGTCTATTTAAACATTTGTTGAATTTCTTATTTATAAATGTTCAACTAAAATAGACTTTTATGTAGGCTAATAGGTCAAACGTGCATTCGAAAAGGCCATGCCCATGCCTAAAAATAAGTGTATGATAGGCCACATGCCAGACTTAGGCTTTGTAATTTTTAATAGGTCAGACTCAGGCTTGGCAAAGTCTAACTCGGCTCAACTTATTCCCACCCCTACTTCCAGAGCACTTATCTCTTCCTCACAAAGATCATCGATCCAATCCCCACGAACATGGTAGCATTAAAAGTGACTCGTTTGATTGTTGCACACGACGCTGATTTCACACTAACTACCATGATTGATGTTCATGATCCAATAAGGAAGGGTCCACTTCTTCTTCCTGCCGCGACACGAAAAATACCCGAGCGTCTAAACACTCGAAATAAACACAAAGTTGTCATCAAATTTTATTTATTCCTAAGGAAATGAGAAATAACGATAAAACCCTAAGAAAAGATGATAAGATGGTCATCACAATCAAATACGGGTTCAGGAGTCGGTAATACGAATGGAAGGTATTATGCACCCCCACGCATCTGTTGTACTCAACGAAAACCTCCTAATAGACTAGGGTTAAAATGTTTGCTAAGGGAATGTTTGCATTGTTTGTTCATTAAAAGATATTTACAAAAATGATATTTACAAAAGAAAGAGGGGAGAAGTTAGTTTTTTAATTAGTGTGCTTGCCAGGGTTCAAAACCTTATGCCTACGTATTCTCAGGTGTAATGAGAAAGTCAGAGCTTCTTCGCTCGTATAAAAAAGTTTTTATATTGGTTAATTTTGTGGCAGCGTCATGTGCGTGTCAACCTATTTTTGTGGCAATGCCTGGACTTGCGTGAGGATTCGCCATAATTCACTATTTCTCTTATTTAATTTTTTAATTAATTAAAATCTCATAATTCCCAATAAATCCAACAATTACTAAATAAATCACATAAGTCGCATAAAGCATTTTATCACTCAATTAAATAAATAAAAGTAATTAAAAATTCAATTATATAATTAATTGAAAACTCAGGGTATTACACTAAGGATACACAAGGCTTTGCAATTCGACCAAAATGGGAAAGATAAATAGGAAATGATGGAAGTCAATGTGACCTCACTCACCAAACAACTAAAATAAGTGGTGATCAAGCCATCAAAGGAAGATAAAGGAAAGTATGATGTGAATCATTTTGATTTGATATGTACAAAGTGTGGCTACAAATGAAGGGTGAAGTCGACCATGGTGCACCATACAAGCACACCAAGAGACCAATAAGCAGTGACTTAGTCGCTTAGTTAAGTTTTTTTATATACATAAAATACATTATGCTTTATAATGTGGTATGTTTGTAATATCTTTTCGAATAAGAATAAATAAATTTTTACAATTTCTTTTTCTAATGATCACCAAAGATATGCACGACGCATGGGTGTTGTCACAAATGCTCTTAGCGTATGACAAAAGAAATTAAAACTCGAAAGTATAAGTCACACAAATAAATACCACAAAATAAAAGGTGGTTATGGCATACACCATCTTGGTATATAGCCATTCTATAGTGTGTAAGTGAGTCCCCACTATGTCGACCTTGAATCGTGCTCTAACTTAGGGGAAATGAATGGGCACCGATCCTTCGACGACCATGGTCCTTAGAGAATGCCAACAAAATTTACGGGCATAATCTCGAATGTAATCAAAATCCTAGAGAAAAAACTATGGGAACTAAAACAACACCATAATAGATAAAAACAATGGTAAGCAAACAGAATAACAAAAGTCCATGTAGCAACAATTATGGAATTTATTTACAGCAAGTGTTACACTGTGTAGTTTCATCTTGGACACGTATAAAAACATACTACGAGGCCGACTCATCCCAGCTAAAGATCGGTTTCCCTTCCACCATCTCCTTGTCAAGACAAATCTGCTCTCGTGAAATATGCATCGTGGAATGGAAAAACTCAACCTATTGTAGGGCATTTCAAAACAAACCTATAGAATGGAGAAATTGTCTTCCCACGACTTTGCATACTCTTTGGATAGCTTGAGGTTTTCCTAACATATCTATTGAAGGCCATCTTCATCTTTTTTTCCAACCTTCTCGTGCCTTGCTTAGAGATGCCTCAAATGTATTCATTTTCTTGCGGAAAGATCCCAATTCCTGGTTATCCTTAGCAAGAGATAATTCTATTGTAGAAAGTGTCAACCTATCGGACATTAGAGCTTCATATTTCTACTCCATATCTTGCACAAATGGTTATACCCTCTTGGCCAATAGGCTAGGGTAACCTAAAGTCTACACATCAATTTCATTCACTCTCAACAGACCGCTTGTCATGGTGAGATACTCCAGATACCTATCATTCTCGATAGTGAGATAGTTAGGAAGAAAGCTACCGTCTCTCCTAAAAGCACCAAATGCAAAGATGTCAATTAGGAAAAAATATACCGCCTCTCCTAGAAGCACCAAATGCAAAGATGGAAGACGTCTGACACACTTGATATACCATTTACTCTAACTCCTCTTGAAAAACATCATTGGCTTTCCTATAGAAATATGTGTTATCTTCTTCAAAACTAAGGGTCTGAAACTCCCTACCCATTGGTGGACTAAGACAAACCAGAAATGTATGATTCGAGGCGACCAAAATTGGATTTGAACCTTTCTCAGCCTTACGCAGATTACCAAGCATTCTTCCATATGCTTTATAACTAGGGAACATTTCAATAGTCGTACCTATGGGAGGAATTCTCCCAATCATGCTCAACGAGGAGCACAAAGCACCATCCTCCATGGGTTAATCAGGAGAACCCTGAAATTTTTTCAGGACCAATACAAGATGGTTGGGGGAATATAGACTGACAAAGGACATTGCGCTTGGAACACCTCCTATAGCTTTCATATTGATAGCTACTCCATGCAAAAGGACAACACTGGAATTTGTTTTCATTCGTAGCATCCTCTGATGACATGTTATATTATCTTTAGGAAAGCATTAAAGAAATTAGTATTTCCATATATTGATAGTGTATTTTACTAGCACACATGTTTTTGTGCACTTTTTCTTTTGTTTCTTTAGCGGCACCCCAAAAGGAGAAACATCGTCAAAAAAACCCATGGCATAAAAGAAAGCCGACAAGTTTCTCCCCCGATAGGTTTCTTCTTGAGTTAATTTTTTTAAGTTATAAACATAAGAAATGGCGTCTTCCAGGAAATGACTCAAATGCCAAAACATAGAAAATTTACCTAAACATCGATAAGGTGGCTCAAACTCTATGTTGCATATGCTAGAATGAGCCACCTTTGTAAGGGGCGTGCCTAGGTAATATCGCTCCTTGAATTTCTTCATGCTTTTAGAGTAATCATCAGACATTTTACTATTCTGTCAAAGATAAATCAAACCTTGACCCCGCGTTAAATCAACAAAATTGTGTCGAACTTTAAAGAGGTGTGCGTCAAGGTCGACATACTCTTCTTATACTTGCAGGAATAATGGAATAATTTGATATAACCCCAAATCAAAGGGTTCATTTATGAATGAGCTAATGTCATATGATTTAGAAAACCAACCTCAAAGTCATTGAAAGGAATGCAAAAAACTATCGAAGAACACAAACATTCATAGAGAAGGATGACTCACCCATCATATTTGTTGTATATCCTATTATTCGCTTATGGAGGAAGCACCCCCAATCTAAGGAAGAACCAACCTTAGTGAAGGCATGATCCAAATAACCCTTGCAAGAGAAGGCCAGGAAACTATTCAACTTTTCTTGATCAAACCACACAACTGAGTTTTATTTTATCACGTCCCAAGTTCCTAGAGAAGAGTTATTCATTTAAAATTCATGTCACAATATAAAAAGAAACAAATGTAAGAAGATGCACGAATATGATATAAAAATAAGCTTCTAATCCCTATCAAAGTCGTCTTGAACAAAGAATTTTGTAAAGACCAGAAACTCTATATCTTCTCAAAGTATAGCCACCCAATGTTCCATCGTCGATGGTGAATTTCTCCTTCAAAATCCCCTTCTTTAGAAACCCTACATGAGTGAACAAATGTAGAAGGAGAGAACGGTTTTGAGTTGCTTCTTTAAAATAGATGAACTCAAAAGCTTGCTTATTGAACACATCTCAAGAAGAGGTGACACAACTATGTTGAAGCAATAAATAGCCAAAAGAGTTTAACAAAGATGAAAGAAGTTGTAAACACAGAAGAAACGTTCTCAAGATCCACCAGCAACGAAAAGGGAGGTGGTAATTCTATAGCTCCTCGTATATATTTCACAACAGGCAATCAATTGATTCTCAATAATAGATTTTGGGAAGCGCATATTGCACAACCAACGATCAAGAGCTCACGTCAGATTGGTCAGAATACTCGAATACTCTAGGTTATAGAAGACATCATTGTTGTCAGACATAAGACCACACGTCGAAGTTCCCCTACTAAATATTATAATCACGACAGGAAGATATTTAATGCACCTATTCCCAATGTTGCTAATGTCCCATCAAGGCTCTTTAACTTCTTTATACCGAAAGCCGGACTAAATAAAGACAAATCAAACCCTCATTCTACAAGTATGAACAATGGCTTAGGGGGAACTCTTATGGATTGCTCGTAAGACCTACAATTAAAAGTCCAATAGCAAGCATCACACGAAAAGGTGTGCGAAACAAGTGAGACTTACCTGAGTTGAAGATACGAGATTCTACCCTCCAACATACTTCCCACTGATGAATTTGATTGAATGGTCACTGATCTTAGGCGTTGGACCTCATGGAGACAATTTTAATTGCCCGTCTTATATAAAACACAACACGCGTCATTTTAAGTATTCTCTCATTCACATACTCAAACTACTTTCTCACTTATATATAGACTTGAACGCTATAGTGTTAATCTTGTAAGTCCACTCTCACTCCACCGTACCAGAAGTTTATTATATCACATCATATCTTAAGTTCATTCGACCTTCATCGATCTCTAGTACTCCACTATGCAATATTACATAATATTTTACTTATTATAAATGATATGTATAAACCACTGGAACACAAGTTATAGCGGTCAGCATGTTGGGACAAACGTATAAGTAATTGTCCATACTATTCTCTAGTGGGGCATGATCCAAAATTCCCTGTGTCTTGCTCTTTACCTTCGGTTGACATGAAGATTCCCATGACTCATTATTTACAACCATCACCACCACATCTTCATAAGGCATAATTCCTTTCCAATCTCTTCAACCATAAGCCATTTAGAATACCAAATATGGTTGCACAATATCACCTAATTACCCTTTCTTCAATGATCCATCCATATAAATACATAACACATTTTCCCATTAACATTCCAATGTGAAATACACAAACAGAACAATGAAATACACTGAGATATCCCATTTCAGCCACCCACAACACAAACTAAGATTCGAACACAACGATATCCCTTTCAAATGCGATGGCTGCAAAGAAATAGGCATTGGATCATGTTACAAATGCAGCATTTGCAACTACGATCTTCACACACACTGTGCAATACCTTCCACATCTCTCTACCATCCATTCTACACAAAATGCACCTTCCAATTCATGTCAGCCCCACCAGGAAACACAGCTCGTTACTGCAACGCGTGCGAGAAGGACATTAACGGGTTCGTATACCACTGCAAGTCGTGCGGGTTCGACCTCCACCCGTGTTGCGCGAAGCTGCCAACGGTACTCAACGACGGGGAAATGAAACTCTACCTTTACAGGAAAGTGAGTTCGCCGTGTCACCGTTGTGGAAGAAAAGGACGAAGCTGGAGTTATAGATCGAATTGTAAGAGTTACAATATGCATGTTGCATGTGTGAGGGAAATGTTGGTGGAGAATTGGCAGCAATTGTATATGGGACATGGTAGGAACGCTGATAGAGATATTCCATGTTTGAACAATACAATGTATGCTGCACATAGTAGAGGAAGTAAAGGGAAGAAGGTGAAAAAGTGCTGTGAGATTGCAGGGTTTGCTGTACAGATTGTGATCTCGGCGGTTTTGGGTGATCCTACGGCTCTCATTGCTGGTGTTGTTGGGGCATTTATGTCTCGGGCTTGAACAAAATCTATCTTTTGTCTAGTGTTATTACATGATCATGTGTCTCCACCAAAAATGTAATGTATGGAATGGAAACTTTACCTTCTTTATAATCTTGTTAATTAACGTTAATCAAATCTACTAACAAATCCGTATGTAACCACGGTTATGCTTCTGATACATAATATATTTATTTTAAATAGAACATTAAAAAAATTAGATTAATAATATATTTTTTCTTATATAAAAATATTTATATTAGTAATAAATATTTTTTTTCGTATTTCATTTTCGAATCATAAATATTATTATTTTTATATAAAATATTTAGATCAATATAGATTTTTTTCGTATACAAAAATTATTTTTGTTTAGATATCGTTTACAAAAATATCTAGATCAATAATAAATTTTCATATATAAAAATATTTAAATCAATAATAGATTATTCTCGTATATTATTTTTGAATTAAAAATATTAAGATCATAAATACTATTTTTCGTATATAAAAATATTTAGATAAAAAATAGATGTTTTTCCCGTAAGCAAATATCATTTTTGTTTAGGTATCGTTTTCAAAAATATATGGATCAATAGTAAATTATCGTATATAAAAATATTTAGATCAATAATATATTTTTCTTGTAGATTATTTTTGAATAAAAAATATTTGGATCATTGTTGGCTAGGATTTTCACAAAGGGTTAAAATCCAACCAAAAGTAAAAAAGGTTCTTTGAAGACTTTGAATTATAGGAAATCGACCACATAAGCAGTCGACCGGAAGAGGTTTCATAAAGGGCAATTTGTGCTTCTGGACGCAGTCGACCAAAAAAGAGGCCTCGTGAGGAATGGATTGGGCCCAGGAGTGTTAAAAAGCCCAAAAGAGGGTGTAACTAGCAAAGCAAAGCATTGTGAATGGAGTACATGAGTTTGATAGCAGGAATTAAGAACGTGAGTTCGATAGTAGGGATGGAGAATGTGAGTTCATGGAAGGAAGTTACAAGAGACATGTAGCTCATAAAGAAGCGAAGTCCGTTGAAAAGTAGTTATTTTCATGTATTATAAATAAAGCACTTAGTGCATAATGTAAAAGGTTCAAACTTTCACATTCCTACACGCTAGTCACTCAGAGTACCCAAGAGAACGAGCGAAATGAGTCAAGCAAGCGCGATGTATGTTTGAATCAACCCATTTTCAACTATTTTGATGTTATGTCATCTATTTTTACAATTTAAAACTTCTTTGTTTTATTTTACAATTCCTGCTTTATTGCTTTTAAATTCGTTTCGCCTTAGTCGAACGAACCCTTTTAAACATACTTTGTGATAACACTCAAAAAATGAAGCACTGTACTGAGATTCCCTGGCCGATCTTGCCAGTAAACATTCTGTTAAGATACCAACATTGTTTACCAAAACCAGAGGTAAATAAATTGGCACACCCAGTGGGACAGTGCTAATAATTTCGTATTTTGTGTGTAATTTTACAAAGTTTCTTATAGTTAGTGTGTGTATGAATTTGAGAAGTGGTAAACTTTTGTCCAAGTCTAAAATGCCACGCTCTGACACAAACACGACACATATGCAGATTTATACATAAAATGTGGATGTCATACCAGTAAGTACCACAACTCAAAGCGCGACAGTTGTCTCCCTTAAGATCGGCAATTGTTCATAGTTTAGGGGCAACAGTCACAATGACAGAACCTAGGCATGGGATATCTCCATTTGACCCAAATCGACCACTCTTTCCAGGGGGTCCAGGGTCATCATTTTTCCCTTACCAATATGGTATGCCTTATTCCATGATGGTTAGGTTATAGTCGAACCCGACCATATATACAGAAAACACAGTGGCCACTGGAAACCAAGACAGTTATGTCCCAAGTGGTCGACCAAGTGGTGTTAGTTATGTGCCGCAGTCGACACCATATTTAAATACTACTTCCGTTATGGCTTTAAGGCAGTAGATGGATGAGAGTAGTTTAGAGTTAGTAAACGTCTTAACTGAATAAATAGGAGTCGCCCTCAATCATGTAGTTGACCAAATAGGTAGGTTGATTGACTCATTATGGGTCCAACCAACTCAAACGCGCCACAAGTTGTTGAGAGTTTTTGAAGAACTAGAGGGGGCAACAATGAGCGTCCTTTTAGACCTCGAAGAGTGGAAGAACCCACTTATGAAGAGGAAGAATTCGTTGAACAATACGAACTTAGGCCAGTCGTAGTTAGGAGAAACCAAGATGATGATCGAGTGCTAAGAAATCCCACTGTTGAGCGTAATAACATAGTGAATGTGGTAGAAGAAGTATTAACATGATCTGGAGTAAATTTTGGCCTCAGGAGGCCCAATTACTCTTCTCCCTTGCCTGATTACATTCGACAGGTAGAATTACCTAGGGGATGTAAAGTACCTAAATTTACAAAGTTTGCTGGTGATGCCAATGAGTCGACCATAAAACATATTGTTAGGTATAAAACAGAAGTTGGCGATATCGCCAATGATGAGGGTTTAAAATTAAGATATTTTCCTAATTTATTGATATAAAATGCTTTTACTTGGTTTACGATGTTGTTTCCAAACTCCATACGCACTTGGGAGTAACTTGAGGGCATATTTCATGAGCAATTTTATGCTGGTCAACCTAAGATAAGTTTGAAAGAGTTATCCTCAATCAAGAGAAGGTCGCCTGAGTCAATGGAAGATTATTTAAATAGGTTAAGGGTCCTAAAGTCTAGATGCTTTACTATATTTCCTTAACATGAGCTGGTCGAAATGGCCGCTGGGGGCTTAGATTATTCTATTAGGAAAATTTCTCAATCTATTACAGATATTTCCCAACTAGCTGATAAAGTTCGATATGTCGAACGTTTAAAAACAGAGAAAGCTAGGGTGTTAAAGGACCATAGAAAATGAAAAATTGCATATGTAGACACATAAGATTATTCCATAGAGTGTGAGGATGAATACATGGAGGAAGGTGAAGTTAATGTGGCTGAATTGAAAGTCGGACCTCTGTATGCATGTAAACCTATAAGATCGTCAAAAGGAAAGACATTTGAAGAAATAAAAAATGATGCGTCTAGTAATAAACCATATACTTTTGATGTGTCAAAATGTGATGAAATATTTGATGTTTTAGTTTTAGATGGTCAAATTATAGTGCCTCCAAGCAGTAAAAATCCACCATTAGAGCAGAAACAAAAAAGAGGTTTTTGCAAGTATCATAATTTTTTGGGTCATATAACTTCTCAATATTTTATTTTCATGGATTTGATTCAGAAAGCTTTGAAAGATGGTCGATTGAAATTTGGTGAGAAACCAAAAAGCTCCATGAAGGTCGACTCAGACCCTTTGCATGTTGCTGATGCGCACTTTGTCGAACCACTGGAAGTGCTGATGATCGAGGATAATGATGGTCTCGAAGGCGAACAGGAGGGCATTATAAATTCACTCACATCATTAACAATCAAGACCACTGATGGTTTTGAGAGAGAACAAGTTGTGATCGGTGATCCAATGATAACTGCAATAGTCGAGACTATAGAAGTTCTCAAAAATGGCAATGGAAACTTGTCTAAGCCACAAGAAGTGGTGGTGGTTGATATTGCTGAAGAGCTTGAATTTAACCAAGACGACAAGGAGAAAATGGATTGTGAAAGTAAAAATGAAGAATTGCGTGAAGAAACAATTGCTGAGTTAATAAAGGTTGTTTTTCCCAAACCTGAAGAGGAGTTGGTGGATTTTCTGAACATGTGCAATCTAGGTAATTCCAGGTCTATGTTATGCCCAAATTGCAACGTAGTCTATGATGAAAATGCTGCGAAGAAAATTGAGGCATTAAAGAAGAAATGCCCTCAAGAGAAGAATTCAAGGTGGTGTTTGACCATGCGAAGGGGGAATACAATGTCCAAGTGCCTCAAGGAAAGCCTGGTTTTCCGTATCAAAGGACTTTTTTACCACCAAGTGATGTTCCTAACAACAATTGGGTTCTCCCTTTCTATCCAAGGGGGGAAAACCAGAATTGGAAGGTGGTAAAAAAGGTTTGGGGTTTGAGTCATAAATGGGAAATAATGGAGAAGGGATCTAGTTCTTCCCAATTTGTTGAAGCTGGGATCACTTCAAAGAGGTATCACATTCCTCCCACATACAAAGGGAAAAATCCTATGACAAAGACTCAGTGGAGAAGGTCTCAGAGAAACAAGAAAGTTGTAAGAGAAGCGACATTAAAATCTGCTCCATCAAAGGGTGAGAGCATTCAGAAGGGAGTGCACTGTCGACCAACAAAAGAGAGGTTATCGATTCCGGTTGTGTGTGCGTCGCCAACAAAAGTTGAAAGTCCTGGTGATGGCAACATGGTCGATGAACTATCTGACGACTTTGAAGATAGTTCAGATGGTGGTTTAATTATACATTGTAATATTGTGTCTGTCCTTACGAATGAGTATAGTTTCGCATCAGAGGAATCTGGGGACGAAGAGGAGACTATGTGCGAAGAATCAGCAGGCTATAAAACCTCTATGCTACTATGTCATGAATAATGGGGTGGTCGAAAAACAACAGGCGATGTTTGAGAAGCCTACATTTGATATGATGTACCATCTCAAATGACATAACATATTTGTCCAACTGAAAACAACTTAAAATCAACAAGTACTTAACAAAAATAACTTAAAATTCAGCAACAGAAGTAAAATCATCATTAAAGCAACAAGCGTTCATTCCCCCGAGTGTTACGTATCAGAGCAACGACACCGACTCGAACTACTGAAGGTAAACAACCTTCACTCTGGATTACCTGCACGTTACAGACATGGGGTAACATTCAAACAAAAGGGGTGAGATATCGAACAATATAATAGAATGCATGATAAATAGTATATTAGAATTAGTTCACACAAAATCAACACTTCACAGCTCTTTAACAACATTTAACTCAATTAATTCATCCATACAACAACTCAGGATGCAACATGAAATGCGACTTGTTTTTATGCACATGCATGTGGTACCAACGGAGCAAAACTCCCAACTTAATAATCTGCCAATTAATAGAGGCATTAATAAGGCATAAGCCTTCAACTTTATATTTGACAATCCAGGCCAACTTACCGAGCGTGAGCTCCCAACTTGATATGCTATGTATGCACCAACAACATGAATGTAGTAACAACAAAAATAATAATTCAACAACAACTTAACATAATTCAACATTGGCTATAAGCCTACAACTTAATATTTGCCAATAATTAGAGGCATCTCAACAAAATTCTATATTACCTACAAATTCTCAAATTACACCAAGTATACAATACACCGTATCAACCAAAATATACTATGATGTCCTACGTAATTATTCGGGTAATTCGACTATATATTTCTAGTCACTTATTAATTATAGTATCTCTACTACTACTAACTTATTTCTACTAGAATTCATTAATCTTATAGGGATAGAATACCTTAAGAATTCGAATTATTATGTTGAGATTCTCAAAATAATTTAAATAACTAAAATAGCCTGCACGGGAATAATAGTAGAGACCTTAATAACGACATGTACCCCTCGACAGAGTGGTCGTGCCGCTCGGTACCTTCTCTTCATGCTTATGTACCGGTCGACACGCATCATACTTCCTGACATGTCATGCAACCTTGTGCCGCTCAACACAAGTACCTATTCTCCTTGATGCACCTTGCAGCCTCATGCCGCTCGACACCTAGCACCTGTGCTCCTCGGCACATGTTACAGTCTTATACCGCTCAACTCAATTACTTGTGCTCCTCGGCACGGCGCGTCATCACATTTTTGCACAGATTTCGTCCAGTCTGTGACGAAATTATCCCAACCTTACAATATTCTTGTCAACCATTAATTTCTGACCAACCACACGGAATAACATAACAATGGACAACTACATCTCCTATTACAGGATTCATCAATCGTACAAGACAATCATACTTAAGATTTCTAAACGGCCACAACATGATAACTGATAACTTTCAAGAACAAGTCCAAGACAATCAACGCACAACAACTATACCTACGACCAACCCATACACAATATTCATGAATAATCCCATTATATGGTTAGAACCCCATCCTTACCTTGGATTGAAGGTCGCTCGACAGCTCTCCGACCAGAACCTTGCTTCGCTTCTTTTCCTTATTCCAATTGACCTGATTCTTCCTTTAAATAAGACCTCACATTATTCTTCTTCTTAATGGGCTTAACGACCCCCCCCCCCCCCCCCCCATGTATTACTACTTCTAACCATTAAAATAGGCCCAACATAATTATTCTAGTATTCCACTAATTCTAGCATTATTACTATTATTAATCAACTAATTAATTAACTAGTAATAATCTAGCAACTTATACCAATAATTTCCAACATCTCACAACTTCAACAAATAATTCGAAAATAATTAATTAAATAATGGGCGTTATAACACTCCCCCACTTAGAATATTTTCGTCCTCGAAAATTTACCAGTTCCGGACAACTTAGGATATGAGTCCCGCATCTTGCTTTCCAACTCCCATGTTATGCTTTCTCCGGCAGCTCCTAGCCATACTACTTTCACCAAAGCAATCTCCTTGCCTCTTAGAGTCTTCATTTCATGATCCGTGATTCGTACAGGTATTGTCTCCACTGTGAGATTATCACTTACTTGCACATTATCTATATGAATCACATGAGATGGATTTGAAATATATTTTCAGAGTTGTGACACATGAAATACATCATGTAAATTCGAAAGATTAGGCGATAAAGCCACTCTATAAGAAACATTTCTAACTCTATCCGAAATCTAATACAGACCAATAAAACAAGGAGTGATCTTCTTAGACTTAAATGCTCGCCTAATACCAGTCACATGTGTAACTCTTAGAAACACATGGTCACCTGCTTGAAATTCTAAATCTTTCCTTCGCTTGTCATGATAACTATTCTGTCTACTTTGGGAAGCTTTCATATTTTATCGAATTAACTTCACATTCTCGGTAGTTTCTCGAACAAGTTCAGGGTCACAGTACTACGCTTTCTCCAGACTCATGCCAACATAAAGGAGTTCCACATCTCCGACCATACAACGCTTCAAAAGGTGCCATTCCGATACTAGAATGGTAACTTTTATTATAAGTGAACTCTATTAATGGAAGATAAGTATCTCACGAACCTCCCTGCTCAAGAACACATGCTCTCAACAAATCTTCTAACGACTAAATATTCCTTTCAGTTTGACCATTCGTCTGAGGATGATACGTCGAACTCAACCTCAACTTAGAACCCAACGCCTCTTGAAAACTCTTCCAAAAATCTGAAGTAAGCCTCAGATCTCTATCCAACACAATACACAAAGGAACACCATGAAGCTTTACAATTACACTAGTGTAAATCTCTGCCAACTTTGATACTGGAAAACTGATGTTAATAGGAATAAAATGAGCCGACTTTGTAAGCCTATCAACAATCACCCAAATCGAATCATGTCCCCTTGGTGTATTAGGTAACCCCATCACAAAGTTCATCGAAATGCTATCCCATTTCCATTATGGAACTTCTAATGCTTGCATCAACCCTACGAGCTTTTGATGTTCAACTTTCGACTTCTGACAAGTTAAACATGCATACACAAACTGAGCCATGTCACTCTTCATTCTAGGACACCAAAACAAATTCTTCAAATCTTGATACATTTTTGTATCTCCCGGATGAATACTCAAACTACTTCTATGAGTTTCCTCAAGAATCACTTTCTTCATCTCTGCATCATCAGAAATACAAATTCGATTATGGAATCTCAACACATCTTGTGCATCTAACTTGAAATCACTATTCTCAGACGGATCGATCATAATCATCAAGTCTACCAATTTCACATCTAACTTCTAAGCTTCTCTAATATTATCTAGAAAATCATTATTAATTTTCAACATCCCCAACATAACACTCTACGGTGTCACCTTGCAAACTAAGGTCATATCTCTGAATTGTTCAATTAACTCTTTAACCATCATTACCGACATATGTAAAGTCTTTCGACTTAACGCATTAGCCACCACATTTGCTTTTCCTTGATGATAATTCAAATCGAAATTGTAATCTTTTAACAATTCCAACCATCTTCGTTGTCTCATGTTCAATTCTTTCTGATCAAATAAATACTTTAAACTCTTATGGTCGCTAAAAACTTCAAATCTAGAACCATAAATATAATGCCTCCAAATCTTCAACACTAAAACAACTGCAATAAGCTCTAAATCATGCGTATGATAGTTCTTTTCATGAGTCCCCAACTGCCTTGACGCATAAGAAACTACCTTTTCATTATGCATAAGCACACCTCCTAAACCCATCTTAGAAGCATCACAATATACCATAAAAGGTTCTCCTGGATTAGGTAATGTCAAAATAGGATACAACGTCAATCTCTTCTTCAATTCTGTAAAACTTCTTTCACAATGAATGTCCCATACAAAAGCTCTACCTTTACAACTCAACTTAGTCAACGGAAGTGCCAACTTAGAAAAACCTTCGATAAACCGTCTATAATAACCAGCTAATCCCAAAAATCTTCTAATCTCGGTAGCTGAATTTGGAGTTTCCCATTGCAACATATCATATACCTTAGATGAATCTACAACAATGTCGCTACCTGAAATAACATGACTGAGAAAACTAATCTCCTTTAAAAAAAATTCACACTTAGACAACTTTGCATACAACTTCTTCTCTTTCAAAACATGCAATACTATTCTTAAGTGTTCTACATGCTCTTTTTCTGATTTAGAGTAAATCAAAATGTCATCGATGAACACCACTACAAACTGATCCAAATAAGTATGAAAGATACGGTTCATGTACTCCATGAATACTCCCGGCGTATTAGTAACATCAAAAGGAATCACTGAATACTCATAATGTCCATATCGAGTTCTCAAAACCGTCTTCTGAACATATTTGTTGTAACCCAAAATTTTCCCTCTCATTTTACTCAATACATACTCCTAGAGATACTCAATTTGCTCAAGTTTGCCAAGAGTTGACCAGACAAACTCTCTCCTAATGCAATGTGTCTCAAATTAGGGTTTCCATTTTCATCAATATAGGTGGACTCCAAAGATCTCATATGCTCTCCATGGTCCTAATATGTTCTTAAGACCCTCCATGTCAAATTTCAAGCACTGCACAAGAAGCTTGCTTAGTTAACTGCTCAGATGCTTGAGAATCGACTGTATTAGGTCAAAAGTCAACTGTGGCCCACATACAGTCAAACTTCAAGATTTTTGGTCAACATCAACATTTTGAAGTGATATCCATCATTTGATCAAGGGTTTATCATGATTCTTCAAGGAATGCCCTTAATTCATCAAAACCCAAAAGTTGCTAAATTAGGGTTTCTTAGGAAAAGTCAACCAAATTTTGACCAAGCATAACTTCCACATACTTTATCAGAAATTTTCTATCCAAGGCTCATTTTGAAGAGGATGCAATTCCCTACAATTCATCTTCAGCCCATAATTTCAAAATATGCACTCATCAAAGGATATGAATTTCTACATTACAAGTCTTTTTGAAAAGTCAACAAAAACACCTTTTGGGTCAAAGCTTCTTACATGAACATGGAAGATCCAATTGAAATGAGACTAAAAGGGTTGCTTAGGGAACATCCTAAACTTTCTAAAAAGTCCAAGAACACCTCTCTAGGGTTAAAATTGGAGAAGATATGCCTTGTCAAAGTTGACCTTTTTTTGCAAAATTGCCAAGAGTCAAATGGGCTCAAAATTACATTTTTTGCCAAATGGGCCTAACTTTTTATGCTTGCACCTCGCTTATAATATGTTCCACGACCCAAATATTCACCCACACATTATTTTCTTCATTTTTCATTTTATTTTGATTTTTTATTAATTAAAATTTGAATTAAATCAAATAAATGACAAATAATAGCAAAGATATGTTTTGATATGATTTTATGACAGGATCTCAATCAAAATATGCTGAGATATCAAGACAAAAACGAATCAAGCATGATTGGTACAAAAATGGGATACTTTGGCTCAATTTGGAAAGTTTGCATATGGCTAAAGAATCAAATCAAATCTCATAAAAACTTCAAGATCCAATCTGTTTTGCAACCCTAATTCATTGAGGGATATATAATGAACAAGTACAAGGCAAAAGAAAGGGGCTAGAAGTCGTGAAAGAGAAAGAAAAAACTCAAAAATCTTGACAAAAAGTGTGACTCGGTTTTCACTCCACAGGACCTTTCAAAGCAATTTGAGGCCAACAATCGCATCATGGGCGTGCACTGAAGCTATCCCAATCATTTGCAAGGCTTGGAGCATCCAAAAACACGAGCTATAACTCATACAGTTCGCCCACTTTTTCAAAATCGATTACTGTAATTCCTGCATTATTAGCACATTTGATTGACATATTTATGATCTTTGACATGTTTGCAAGCTGATTGAATAGTTTAATTGAAGTTTTGACGTATATATGTGCAATTGCCATTGCTAGGGTTTTCACGTTCCTTTTAGGGTTTTTGTCCATAGATGAAATTATCCTTAATAAAGGGTGCCATCGTGTTCATGAGGTCAAAACGAATTGATCAATGTATTTATAAGTGATTTATCATGCTTGTATTATGTTTTGAGATATTGCAGGCTTATAGCGACGGAAGGTATCTGTAGGTATATATCTGATGTCTAACGCGATGGTTCCAGGAAGAAGAAGATATGTGGCAGCCAACCATTGGGTCATTTGAATCTCGCGTGTTTTCTGATTCACTTACCTTGTTTTGCATATTATCTTTTGCTTTCACTGTTCTAAAAACTAGTCACAGCAGCACAGCTGGCAAGGGCATTCAGTGGTAAGCATAAGGACCTGGGTTCGATCCCAGGTCCAAGCCATTTTCATTATTTTCTCAATTTCTATCCACAGATCTAGTACATCAATCCTTCAAGCGCCTTCCATACACTCCCATCGTCCAGCCACTTGATGCATCACTCAGCCAGATGTAGTGCTCAACAATGAAGGACCATGATGCACCCTCAAGTCAACGTCACACATAATCCAGCGCTGACTGGGCTTCAACACTAATGGGCTAGGATGTTTTCCAGCAATGCACCCCCAGCCTTACTATTCAGCACAAGCCCAATTCTTTCTTTTTTTTTAATTTCTTTATTTATTTCTTTAATCATTTTCTTTTTTAATTAACACAAAATTATTTTTTTAAATTAAAAAACCACAAAAAAAACACAAAAATCATTTTTCTCATAAAATATTTATTTCTTTAATTAATTTAATTTAATTAGAAAGTTAGGTTAACTTAATTTCTTTTTTTAATTAAAACAATTAGAAATGAGGGTTTAATTAATTTGCAATTAAATTGTTTTCTCAATTAAAAATGCACAAAAATACTTTGTCTCTCAATTAGGGTTTTAAGTTATTAATTATCGTCCTCGCATTTAATTCGCCACGCGTTTTAATTACTTTTTTCTTTATAATTTTGTAACTGCCCTGGTTTGTAATAGCTTTAAATTAGGATTTTCATTTATCGCTTTTCCCCGGTTTTTGGTTATGTAATTAATCCCCCTCCCCGAAGCCTTGTAATAGCTAGGTTTATTTTCTCGCACTTTAAATTCCCACAATCTTTAACTGTTAGATGCATGGCTAATAGGATTGTATGCAAAGATGCTTGAAAATTTAAACGGTAGATCACCTAATGTGCAAAAACTAAATAACTGAAAAATTCACATGCACATATTCACTCCTAGGGTTTTCCTCACTTCGGTTGCCTTCGGTAAACAGTCCTTAAGCATAGGAGATTTTAGTGGTTGCCCTCCTTTCTAAAAGATCAAATGTCCCATTCGAATGTTGCCTCGGAAATATTGCCTCGGAAAGATCTTAAGACTCTAGGGTTACTACTAAGGTTTCCTACCCATTGCTCTGGTGACTGTACTTGTCCCTTTTGAACGTCCCTTACAAACTCCAACGACGGGGCTACCTAATCCTTAATAGTAGGATAACGTTGTCTAAAGGAAACGAGAACGAACAATCTTTTTTCGAGTAGGCAGAATCTTAAGTACTTGCTCAACAAAACTTTTCACACAAACACCTTTCAAAACATTTTTCAAAAACAACTTCGTCACACCCTTGAGGACTGATACAAGGGTTATCACGAAGTAAAACATTTTCAAAAAAAAGCACACACACAAGTAAATGTTTTAAAAGATGAGCAAGTACCTAAGAGCCCATGGAAAACCATGGATAGAAAGGGTGCTAACACCTTCCCTTTCTATAATCTACCCCCCGTACTCAGAATATCTCGAAAAAAGGTTTTTTTTCTGTTCTTTTTCCTTTTCCATGATTGGATGAAATAAAACTCGATGGCGACTCTTGCTTACTATGACATTTTGCGAACAAAAGACGCAAAATGCAAACTAGTATAATAGTCGGTCCTGCCACCGTATCACAGAACTGACGACTCTGCTGGGGAATGCAGATAAAGTGGGGTTTACCTTAGGATCTATATCATTTCAAATTGCTTTCTTGTTTGTTTGCTTTATTCTTAAAGGGTTATTGCTTGGGTTACTATAGATCCTACACCCGGATCTGGGGGCACTTATTAAGTAAACAACAATAGATCGTGGAGACTGTATGGTATAGACCGATATGGTTTAAGTGAGGGCTGTGTTGGTGTGGCACTTTGGTTGGTACCGGTATCCTTCGTGGGGAAACGAGGAGAGTACAGGGCCGCTGCGTGGTGTCATGAAGCACTAACGGACCTTAGAACCTTGGTTGAACAAACTTGGCCATTAGAAAGTAGTGAGATAGCCAGCCTCAGTATAGAGCTGAGGATTGGTTGATACTCGATGCTACACTCATTGAGATCATACTTTCGGGATATTTTAGCCGCAAGAAAAGATTGCTTGAGCTGTGACAATGCTCGATAAAGGATGGTCAGTGATATTGAGATCCCTTAGAACCCGGTTACTTTTTAAGACAGGTTTGAAACCAACTAAACTTCAAGAGGGTATGACCTTTAACCTCATGCAAGCCTTAAACCTAAGAACTTGGTGTGATTTGTTTTTGTTTGTTATACCCGTGGTTTATCATAACATCATGCATCATAACATAACATCCATTCTTATTGCACTAACCATTTTAAAGACCAAGAGAATTTATCTTTGTTCTATTTTGCAGATCATGGCTCCCGTTCGTAGAAACACTATCCAAATCAGCTTTGTGAAGATACCTTCCCAACTCAAAGAGCTAGTATCAAGGGTTTCTGAAACTTCTGCGTTCACTAAGATACATGGTCAACTTCTCAACCTAGTTACTTCAAACTTTGATGAAAAGATGATGAGTGTACTCTTTCAGTTCTTTGATCCCAAGCACCACTGCTTCACCTTTCCAGACTATCAGTTGGTGCCTACCTTGGAAGAATTCTCTCAGCTACTGGATATACCCATTCTTGAATAGTTACCCTTCACAGGTATAGAAGAAGTTCCTAAGCCAGAAGTCATTGCCTCAGATTTGCATCTGAAACGGGCCGACATGGTATCCAATTGGGAAACAAGAAGCAGAGTCAAGGGTTTTCTAGCCAAGTTTCTGATAGACAAGGCCCAGTTGTTTTGGGATGATATGGATTTTCAGGCTTTTGAGGAGGTATTGGCTCTTCTAATCTATGGGTTAGTCCTATTCCCTAATCCAGACTCATTCATAGATGTGAATGCTATCAAGATCTTCCTCTCTCGCAACCCTGTGCCTACCTTGCTCGGAGATATTTTGCACACTCTCCATACTCGTACCATGAAGAGAAGAGGGGTTCTTATGTGTTGCATGCCATTGCTGTCGAGGTGGTTTATTTCTCACCTCCCCAAGTTCGTACTGAAGAATGAAGAAGGTTTGGGTTGGTCACAAAGGATAATGTCACTCGCTCACATGGATATTCTCTGGTGTTCCCGAGCTATGGAAAACACTGCCATTATTGACCGCTGGGGGGAGTACCCTAATGTCCCATTACTTGGTATCAGAGTGGGTATAACCTACAATCCTTGTTTAGCTCTGCGACAATTTGGTTACGCTCAAATAGATAGTCCCCATGAGTTACTTATCGAGGGCATTGTATTCAACTATGAGGATGATGTTCAAGAGTATTGTCGGAGGTTCATACGAGCTTGGGGCATGGTAAAAAGATCTGGCACCAAGGCTTTGGGGCCAAAGGCTTCCATTCCTATGGAACCTTACCTCCAATGGGTACAAGCTCACGCCCAGAAGCTTATGATGCCCTATGTGGCCTTTTTACCAGTGATTATGGAACCCACTACTGAAGGGGGTATTCCTTACACGGTTCTCTATCCTTATATGCCCACTGATCTTGGAGAGTTAAAAAGGTCTTGGATTCAGTTGAAAGAGGAGCGGGATACTTACAGGGATCAGTTCCATGCTCAGGAGAGGAAGGTTTTAGAGCTCACAAAGCAGCTCCACGAGAAAAAAGGACTCAATGCTTATCTCGGCACAAAGAGGAAGCATCCATGGGAATTTTGACTTTTTTTCTAGTCTTAGATTTTTTTTTAATTGTAATGCCTAAAAGGCATTCGAACTTTGAATTCAGCTAATAAAATCTTTGTTTTATTTTTGTTTGCAAATTTAAATTTCCCAAAGTCTTTGAAATCATTGCATGTGCATCCCATTCATAACATTGCATGTACAGGTACCATTACAGGTTTCTCATCTTCTTCGCTGTTTATTTCAGCAGAAATGTCTTTCGAACAAAGCATCAAGGACCTGCAGTCACAAAACACCCAGTTCCAACAAATGTTCATAAGTCTGGCAAAAGGGCAGGAAGATCTGAAAGCCCTCATCCTGAAAGAGAAAAAGAAAAAGAAGAAGGTTGCCGGTATTTTGAATATGGGCAGAAGGTTTGGAGAGCGGTTGAAGCGACAAGTCGATCTGACCTCTTCATCTAAGGAGGGGGAGAATCAAGAAGAAGAGACAGGGGAGAAGGACCCTAGTCCTGCAGTTTCTGACAATGATACCGACTACAATGATGAGCAATATCCTCCTGCTGAGGATAGATACAAGCAGTTGGAAGATCGTTTGAGTGCCATGGAAGTTCAGAGGATACCTAGACTGGATTTCTAAGAATTGTGATTGGTGTCGGGAGTGGTCATCCCGCAGAAGTTCAAAGCTCCAGTTTTTGCTAAGTACGATGGGGTGTCCTGCCCAAAACTCCATCTCCGCTCTTATGTCAGAAAGATCCAGCCCCACACCCCTGATAGAAATCTGTGGGTTCATTTCTTTCAAGATAGTCTGTCAGGGACTCAACTTGAATGGTTCTACCAGCTGGAGGGAGCCAATGTCCGAAATTGGGAAGATCTGGCTGCTGCTTTCTACAAGCAATATCAATACAATGCCGACCTTGCTCCTACTCGTACTCAACTCCAGAGTATGTCCATGGGTGCAAGTGAAGGCTTTAAAGACTATGCACAGAAATGGAGAGACTTGGCTGGAAGAGTTCAACCCCCGTTGTCTGATAGGGAGTTGGTTGACATGTTTCTGGGGATGTTGTCTGGTCCATTTTTCAATCATTTGATCGGAAGCTCGTCAGCTGGTTTCACCGAGCTAATTATAACTAGAGAAAGAGTAGAAGCTAGGATTTAGAGCGGCAAGATACAGAAGGATGCCTCTTCGAGTTCCGTAAAAAAGCCTTTGAAGTAGTGAAAAACACAAGAAGGGGGGGTTAAATTGTAAAACTGAAAATCAATGCAATGAACAAGATATTTTTATCCTGGTTCGTTTGATCTCAAACTACTCCAGTCCACCCGTCAAGGTGATTTCGCCTCTCTCCAACGAGGTCTTAATCCACTATATTCAACTGAATATTACAAACTGCTTTAACAACTGCTAAAGCCTTCTTGATGCAAACCACAACCCGGTTTGTCAAGGAAACACTTTCTTACAAAGAAGATAAATCTAAGTGTGTGAATGTTTTCAACAAAACTGTATCACAACTGTGATGTATACACAACTTTAAGCTTATGAAACTAGATTGCTAAAAACAAAGATTGAGTAAGAAGATATGTAGTGTTTAGCAAACTGGGAGAAGGAAGATTATGATTAGCTTTTAGGCGTGTAAGATGTTGGAGAGCATTAGCCAATTCAATCTTCATAGTCTTGTTTATATAGCACTGAGATTCTTGAACGTTGGAGCAATATTCTTGATTCAATGCTAATAACAAACTTTCCTTATTGAGCAGATCTTGTCTGGAATGAGGCCGTTGGTAATAATTTGCTTTCAATGCACAATACCGTTGCTTACTTAATGCATGTTCTGGCTTGGCTCATTCTAACTCTGCTTAACTGCTGATGAACTGTTGTTTTCTTTATCAGAGTGTTGAGCGCAGTTCTGTTCATCAAGCATCAGCATATATGAGTTAATCTTCTGATTCTGGTATACTGATATAGCAACTTCTGATGCTGATGTCAAGAATCAATATTCCGATGCTGATTAAGTGTGCTCTTGCTTATACCTATCAGAGTTTCTGCAAAGTAGAACGTAATATTTTAGGTAGCAGATAGTTCATACATGAATCATATAAATAATATATCTTTTCACTTTGTTATCATCAAAACTTAAACATAGGGTAGTAGATTCAAACTTTGTTCTAACAATCTCCCCCTTTTTGATGATGACAAAAACTTGATATTTTTAATTGAAGGTAACGTGAAAAGGTATCAGAGAGATGTATCAGAGTATGCGGTTATCAAAGATAAGGGATAAGAGATGAGAGATACTCCCCCTGAATTTATTACTTCCCTTTTTGATTCCAAGAGTTCTTCAGGATCAGATCTTTTTGCCTTTCTTTGAACATCAGAGTATCAGAGTCTTTGACTATCGGAAGCTTTAGATCAGCATATCAGAGCAGAGCTTCAGATCAGCGTATCAGAGCTTTTCTTGTCAGAGCTTTGCTTTGGGTCAGAGTATCAGAGCAGATCAGAGTTTCAGAGCTTTAGTCTTCAGAGTATCATTGAGCTTTCTTGTACCTGTAGACTTAGGCAAAACAGAAAACATATTCAAGTATAACAGAGTTAGAATGTTCGAGAATTTCTGTCTTAGTAATCCGTTATTATTTAAAATATCATTCTTGTTCTCCCCCTTTTTGTCAGCAATCAAAAAGTGTAAGTGATGTGATAAAACAGTTAAGATCAGAAAAACTTGTCATATTAAAAGATTCAGAATCAAACAAAACATATTAAAACAGTACAACAGATAATCAAGGAAAACATGAAAATAACATGAATGAAAAACTAAGGTTGGGGAGGAAAGCGTGTGAACAGGTTCTCCAGCATGGCTTTGATCTGATCAGCAGTCTCATTCTGCTTGTGCACCATGCTAACAACTGTGTCAATCTTGCTATCCTGCACATCCATCCTTTCTTTCATCTTCTGGTCGTTTTCATCCATCCTCTGCTGCAGACGCATGTCATTCAGCTTCAGCTCTTCCAGAGTCTGCCTATCCAAGGCAGCTTGAGAAACATCAGAAGTAGGAAGCTTCTGAGAGCTTTCTGCAACATCTTCTGCTTGACTTGCTTCAGCTTGAATGGTCTTTTCTTCTTCTGGTTGCACCTTTGAAGCTAGCTGTTTCTCAGACCAAGGTTCACTATCCAGAGGGAGCACGTCTTCCTGTGGCAGCTGACTTTCAACTTCCTTCAGCAGCTTGCTGAAGTTCTGTTGTGCCTGCTCATAGTTGATATCCTGCAACTTGAGGGCTTCAGCACGTACCCAAATTCTGAATTGTGACCAGAGCTGGTCAGAGGCAGCTGGGTCAATTATTCCAGGACAGACTTGCTTCAAAGAAGCAATCCACTGCTGCATACCTGTTTCAAAATTCATAATACCAGAGCCAACATCTGGTTGTTTTGGTTTTGGGATGGCTATTTTATTTTTCAGATCAGCAAGACGGTCAAGGCTGGTTAAGTCTATGAAGGTCCTGCTGGGGTTTTCGGTGGTTTGCTTGGAAGCTGTTTGTTTTGGAGATGGAGTGGGAGAATCAGAAATTATGATTGGATTGTTTGGTGTTTTGGGAGTATTTGGTGGTGTAGATTCTGATGAGGATGGTAGCTGGGCCATTGTGACTGTTGTTCCACATGGCAGCTGGATTTCCAGAGGTGATGGTTGAGGTGAATGAGGTTCAGAAGGTGGAGGAGAAGGAGTTTCAGAGTGATGAAACTCAGGTTGAGGTGATGGTGGATGAATTTCTGGTTGAGGAGAGGGAGACGGAATTGCTGGTTGAGGAGAAGTTGTTGGAATTTCTGGTTGTTCAGGGATGAGAGGTTCTTCTAGAATGGATGAGAGAGGTTGTTGTTGTTCTGGTTCCTCAACAGATTGTTGTTGTTCTGGTTGTGGAGGAGGGACAATTTGTGGTTCAGAGTTTGGATTGGAGGAGTGATCAGAAGTGTGTTGATCAATGTCATACAGCACTTTGTCAATTGTTGATGTTGTTGATATTGTTGGTTTTGGGTGTTTGGTTCTGGGTCTTCTGAGTTGTAATGCCTCAGAAGGGTCATCTTCTGGTTCAGTTTCATCTATTGTTGGGATGGGGATTGAGATTCTATGAGAGGTTGGAGGTGGAATAGATGCTGGAATAGTAGAAGAATTTAAAACAGAAGCAGCAGATAAATTACCTCTTTTCTTGGGTGTCTGCTGGGATGATCCTTCTTAAGGTGCCTTCCTTTTCTTCGTCTTCTTCAGAGTCACTTCTGGTTGAGGTTGATGCAGATCTTTGATCTTCAGATTTGGATCTGTACCATCAGCTTTGCACGCGTCCATATATCTGAGAACTACCACTGGCTTGGATTCTATCTGAGAGAATAAGGGAAAGTCACTCAGTGGAACTCTTCTGCTGGTGATATCAGCAATAGGAGTAGCGCTGGGTTCCTTTTTGATATTCTCTATCAACTTCATTTTCTTCAAGTTCTTCGCGTTCAGAGGCTTCCCAACTGTTGGTTCAATGGTGCTTAACTCTTGAGCTTCTATCAGATGCTCTATCAGCCTATTCTCTGTCAGAATATCTGATATCAACCTTCCAAAGGGTATCCAATCCCTCTTTGTTCTTTCTTCTTCCCTGGTTTCCTTCACGCTTGTTCTGAGGTGGTTGAACAGAAGATGAGCCAAGTTAATTTTTACCTTCTGATTGATAAAGTAGATCAGAAACTGCTGATCCACATTTATGTAATCAGGGGAACTAGTTGGCTTCCTATGGTTGAAGCACCCCAGAATTATCTTCGCCCAAACTCTGTGATGATCCTTCAGATCTTTGATCTTGCTGCTGGGCACCCCATGGGTGAAAATCCTTTCAGCTATGACGCCCACGTCAGCACATCTCTCAGCCATATCAATACAGCGGACGCCACCGCCACTGTAACCAATTAACTTTGCTATGTGATCCTCAGTGATCACAATCTTCTTCCCCATAATGTAGGAGGTGACTTGATGCGTTGAAGCCGTCGCATGAATCCAGAACTCCTTCACTAACATAGGGAATGTTGGTCCAACCAACCTGTCAAAATACCTTTCCCATTTCTGTGCCCTAACTTCTTCAGTTAGATCAAAGCCGTTTTCCTTCAGACTTCCAAAATCAATGATCAATTCAGATAACACTTCAAGATTCTTCACAGGAGTGAGGAGTGTTCTGAATGGCACTTGATACTGTTCAGATGATGCTTTCTTCTGAGAACCTGCAGAAGCACTACTGGAGGTTTCCATGTTCACACTTAAAGATTTTGAGAAGAAAAGCTGAGAAAATGGGTTTGAGAGAGATGAACACAGAAAATGCAGAGAATGCTTGAGAAATAGTGAGAAACTGTAAAAGATTAAAATGAGAGGTTAACGTGTTTAAATAGAGTTCAGAATATTTTGAAATAGTAAACGTTTTTAAGAGAGAGAAATAAAATCATGATTACGTTTTAAACACATGATTACTTTCATTTAATGCTTGCTGATTTTGGGGGATTTGAGAAAGATACTTAAAACGGTTACCAGACATGTGTCTCAATGCACCCAATCAGCGTTTTGCCTTCTCAGAAGCATGCATGCGTTCTGCTTCAGAGATTTGCTGATGATTGGATGACACTTGTTTGATGTAGTGATCAGCACGTCTGTCTTTGAGCTTAGACTCTCAGATCTTTAGACTTGCATCTGATACAATCTGCATGTTCTATCTTTCTGAAAAGAGATTGATCAGAAGTTCACAGTAAAACAAATACATTCTGAAGATAAATATATGGAATTAAAACATTTTCACTCTGGGCAAATTTTCATGCTGAGATGTTTCAGAATGAAATTGAACCTATCTTCAGAAAGGGGTTTAGTGAAGATATCAGCCCATTGATGGTCTGTATCTATAAATTTTAAGTTCAAAATTCCTTTCTGAATATAGTCCCTAATGAAATGATGTTTTATTTCTATATGCTTAGCTCTAGAATGTAAAATGGGATTCTTACTTAAGCAAATAGCAGAAGTATTATCACAGAGTATAGGAATGTTACTCTCAAAAATCTGGAAGTCTTCAAGCTGACTTTTCATCCAGAGCATTTGTGTGCTACATCCTGCTGCTGCTATGTACTCAGCTTCTGCTGTTGATAGCGCAATTGTTGATTGCCTTTTGCTGGACCAAGAGATCAGATTTTCTCCCAGAAACTGGCAGCTTCCAGAAGTACTTTTACGCTCCACTCTGTCTCCAGCAAAGTCAGCATTGCAGTAGCCTACTAAACTGTAGTCACTAGATTTTCTATAAAACAAGCCCAGATTAGTAGTACCTTTCAGATACTTGAAAATTCGCTTAACAGCTGTTAAGTGAGATTCTCTAGGATCTGATTGGAATCTAGCACAAATACAAACACTGAATAATATATCAGGTCTTGAAGCAGTCAGATAGAGGAGAGAACCAATCATACCTCTGTAGACTTTCTGTTCTACATTTTTGCTTACCTCTTCTCTTTCCAGAATGCACGTGGGATGCATTGGAATCTTTGATGGCTTACATTCTGAGAGGTTAAATTTCTTCAGAAGATCTCTGATGTATTTGCTCTGATGAATGTAAGTTCCCTCTAGAGTTTGATTGATCTGAATTCCTAGAAAGAATTTCAGTTCCCCCATGAGGCTCATCTCAAATTCTGCCTGCATACACTTAGCAAATTTTCTTCCAAGAGAAGGATTAGTAGAACCAAAAATAATATCATCAACATAAATTTGATAGACTAAGATGTCATTCTTAACTGATTTACAGAATAAGGTAGTGTCCACCTTCCCTCTGGTGAATTCATTTTCTAACAGAAAGTTACTTAGCCTTTCATACCAAGCTCTGGGAGCTTGTTTCAGAACATATAGTGACTTCTTTAGTTTGAAAACATGTTCTGGATGTTTTGTATTTTCAAAACCAGGGGGTTGGTGCACATAAACCTCTTCTTCTATATAACCATTTAAGAATGCACTTTTGACATCCATCTGATACAGAGTGATGCCTCTATTAACAGCAAATGAAATTAAAAGTCTGATAGATTCTAACCTGGCGACTGGAGCAAAGGTTTCTGTATAGTCTATCCCCTCTTGCTGACTATAACCTTTTGCAACCAGTCGTGCCTTGTTTCTGATGACTTCACCTTGTTCATTTAGCTTGTTTCTGAACACCCATCTTGTTCCAATGACGTTGAATCCTTTTGGTCTGGGGACAAGATCCCATACGTCATTTCTGGTGAATTGATTCAGCTCTTCTTGCATTGCCAGAATCCAGTCATTATCCAGAAGTGCTTCATCAATAGAAGAAGGTTCAATCAGAGACACAAGTCCCATGAGTGTTTCTTCAGAGTTTCTGAAGCTTGCTCTTGTTTTGATTGGATCTTCCTTTCTTCCTAAGATAGTCTCTTCTGGGTGATCCAAACTGCTTCTGGGTAATCTCTTCTGAGGTTGATCAGCAGCTGTTGTAGGCTTGCTAGCAGTGCTCCTTTGAGACATTGAAGGAGTGTATGTGTTGAGAGCTTCTGATGACTTGTCTTCAGAACCTGTAAATTCAATTTCCATACCTGTAAAAACTTCATTCTGCTTTGACTTTTCAGAGTCAAGCTTATCATCAAAACGAACACTGATTGATTCTTCCACAATCTGTGTTTCTGTATTGTATACTCTGTACCCTCTTGAGCGTTCAGAGTATCCTAACATAATACACTTCTGTGCTTTAGAGTCAAACTTGTTCAAATAATTCTTTGTATTTAACATAAAGCAAGTACATCCAAATGGATGAAATATGAAATGTTGGGCTTTCTGTTCTTCCACAGTTCATATGGAGTCTTTTCCAGAATAGGTCTTATTGAGATTCTATTCTGAATGTAGCACGCTGTGTTTATTGCCTCTGCCCAAAATATCTTAGCAACGTTTGTCTCATTGATCATGGTTCTGGCCATTTCTTGCAATGTTCTATTCTTTCGTTCTACAACTCCATTTTGTTGGGGAGTTCTAGGACAAGAGAAATCATGCAGAATGCCTTTGTCATTAAAGAATGACTCAAAATCTTTGTTTTCAAATTCTCCACCATGATCACTTCTGACTTTAACGATTCTAAGATCCTTTTCATTCTGAACTTGGTTACAAAAGGTAACAAACACAGAGTGTGACTCGTCCTTGTGTCTTAAGAACTTTACCCATGTCCATCTGCTATAGTCATCTACGATTACTAACCTATACTTCTTACCACTGACTGAAGCAGTTTTAACTGGTCCAAATAAGTCAATGTGCAGAAGTTCTAATGGCTTAGAGGTAGAAACAACATTTTTAGATTTAAAAGAAGGTTTTGCAAACTTGCCTTTCTGACATGCTTCACACAGAGCATCTGAATTGAACTTCAAATTAGGAAGTCCTCTGACCAGATTGAGTTTGTTAATCTGAGATATTCTTCTCATACTAACATGCCCCAATCTTCTGTGCCAGATCCACTGCTCGTTGTTAACAGACAGAAGGCACTTTACATTCTGACTCTTTAGTTCAGAAAGTTTGATTTTGTAAATGTTGTTTTTCCTCTTACCATTAAACAGGATAGTCCCATCTTTCTGACTAACAGCTTTACATGATTTTTGATTAAAGATTATATCATAACTGTTATCACTTAATTGACTTATGGATAACAGATTATGCATTAATCCATCTACTAGCAGAACATTATTAATAGAGGGAAGATTTCCATTACCTACAGTTCCAGAGCCAATTATCTTTCCCCTCTGATTGCCTCCAAAGCCAACGTGGCCTCCAGGCTTAAGTTCCAGGCTTTGGAACATATGCCTTCTTCCCGTCATGTGTCGCGAGCAGCCAGAGTCCAGGTACCATGACTAGTGTTTCTGACTTGCTGCTAAAGATATATGCAACATGTATTATTTTATCCTTAGGTACCCAGCTTTTCTTGGGTCCTGATTTGTTAGTTTTACCAAAACTCTGGTTGAATTTTGGTTTCACAGAGTGCTTACTTCTAGTGTATTTAATATCATGTGTGTGACCATACACAAAATGTGAATTCAGAGGAGTGTGTTTAATGGTTAAGTCCATGACATTCTTTGGTGTAGGAACCTTACCTTGGTATCCTATTCCTTACCGACCGTTTCTGCTAACTCCATAGATCATTGAAGCCATTTTTCTTCTAGCTATGCTTTTAGCAAGGAACTTCTGGAAACTGTGATCATACTCCTTGATGATCTCATCAGCGTTGCTGGGAGTTTCAGAAATTGGTTCCTTCAGAGAGTTTTGTAAAGTGTTTTCTAATTTTGAAATCTTATTTCTCAGCTCAGAATTCTCCAATTTGAGACTCTCAGTCTTATTAGAGTCAGATTCAAGATTCCTTTTCAGGTCTCTGAATTTAACTCTAATTTGCTGATACCTTTCCAGGATTTCATTAAGGCTTTCAGCAAGTTCAGCCTTGGTAAAATTAACAGCAAAGTTAGGAAATACCTCTTCAGTATCTGATTCTGAGTCTGATTCAGAAGCTTCACTATCTTCTGAGATGTTAGCCATGAGAGCTATGTTTGCCCTCTCATCATCTGATTCTGAGTCAGCTTCGGACGAGTCAGAGTCATCCCATGTAGCCATGAGACTTTTCTTCTTTTCTCTTCCAAACTTCTTTTTGGGCTTTTCCCTCTGAAGCTTTGGACAGTCACTCTTGTAGTGTCCTTGCTCATTGCACTCATAGCAGATGATGTCCTTGGTGTTTGGCTTTTTTCTACTTGAGGAGCCTTCAGATCTTCTGTATCCAGAGGAAGACTCTGTCCTTCTGTATCTGGAAGAGGACTCGTTCTGATCAGATCTTCTGGGATTCCTGAACTTCCTTTGCCTTTGCTTCCACAGTTGATTTACTCTTCTGGAGAGGAGGGAGAGTTCGTCTTCTTCTGATGAGGATCCATCAGATGTTTCTTCAACTGCCTGCAAAACTTTAGACTCAGATTTTTTATTAGATTTCAATGCTAAAGGCTTACCTTGCTTATGAGGCTCGTCAACTTCTAGCTCTATCTCATGACTTCTGAGGGAGCTGATAAGTTCCTCCAGAGTGATTTTGTTGAGATCTTTTGCTAGCTTCAGAGCTGTAACCATTGGTCTCCACTGCTTGGGTAAACTTCTGATGATTTTCTTGACATGGTCAGCAGTAGAGTATCCTTTGTCCAGAACCTTGAGACCAGCTACCAGAATCTGGAATCTTGAGAACATTGTTTCAATGGATTCAGATTCTTCCATTTTGAACGCCTCATACTTCTGAATGAGCGCCAGAGCTTTAGTTTCTTTGACCTGAACGTTGCCCTCATGCGTCATTCTGAGTGAGTCAAAAATGTTCTTTGCTGTGTCTCTGTTGGAGATCTTTTCATATTCAGTATAGGAGATGGCACTGAGGAGGATGGTTCTGGCCTTGTGGTGATTCTTGAAGTCACGCTTTTGTTGGTCAGACATTGTTTTTCTATCAATCTTCTGACCGCTTGCATTCACAGGGTGCGTGTATCCATCTGTCACCATATCCCACAGATCAGCATCATGTGCCAGAAAGAAGCTTTCAATTCTGTCTTTCCAGTAATCAAAGTTTTCTCCATCAAAGACTGGAGGTTTTCCGCTGAATCTGTCTCTGTCCTCATGGTTGTCATTGTTGGGGTGAGAATAGTTTCCTGCCATTGTGTTTTTCTGATGCTGGATCTTGTACTGACACGGTTAAGTGTTTTAGCTCAGAACCAGGCGCTCTGATGCCAATTGAAGTAGTGAAAAACACAAGAAGGGGGGGTTGAATTGTAAAACTGAAAATCAATGCAATGAACAAGATATTTTTATCCTGGTTCGTTTGATCTCAAACTACTCCAGTCCACCCGTCAAGGTGATTTCGCCTCTCTCCAACGAGGTCTTAATCCACTATATTCAACTGAATATTACAAACTGCTTTAACAACTGCTAAAGCCTTCTTGATGCAAACCACAACCCGGTTTGTCAAGGAAACACTTTCTTACAAAGAAGATAAATCTAAGTGTATGAATGTTTTCAACAAAACTGTATCACAACTGTGATGTATACACAACTTTAAGCTTATGAAACTAGATTGCTAAAAACAAAGATTGAGTAAGAAGATATGTAGTGTTTAGCAAACTGGGAGAAGGAAGATTATGATTAGCTTTTAGGCGTGTAAGATGTTGGAGAGCATTAGCCAATTCAATCTTCATAGTCTTGTTTATATAGCACTGAGATTCTTGAACGTTGGAGCAATATTCTTGATTCAATGCTAATAACAAACTTTCTTTATTGAGCAGATCTTGTCTGGAATGAAGCCGTTGGTAATAATTTGCTTTCAATGCACAATACCGTTGCTTACTTAATGCATGTTCTGGCTTGGCTCATTCTGACTCTGCTTAACTGCTGATGAACTGTTGTTTTCTTTATCAGAGTGTTGAGCGCAGTTCTGTTCATCAAGCTTCAGCATATATGAGTTAATCTTCTGATTCTGGTATACTGATATAGCAACTTCTGATGCTGATGTCAAGAATCAATATTCTGATGCTGATTAAGTGTGCTCTTGCTTATACCTATCAGAGTTTCTACAAAGTAGAACGTAATATTTTAGGTAGCAGATAGTTCATACATGAATCATATAAATAATATATCTTTTCACTTTGTTATCATCAAAACTTAAACATAGGGTAGTATATTCAAACTTTGTTCTAACAGCCTTTTGCTGGTAAGAAGGAAGCGAGTGCTATCTATAGCCCGAGGGGCCAAAACAGGGCTGAACATCATCAGACAGTAAGTGCCATAATGATACCTAGGCCTGCAGTTGCTCCACAAAGCAACAATCAACAAAGAGTGGAAAGACCACAACGGAAGTTTACCCGAATCAACATGACATTGGCTAAAGTTCTACCTCATCTGCTGAGATCCAACTTGGCAACCTTGAAAGAGGCTCCCAAGAATCCAAATACTACATCTCCCCAATATAATCCAAATGCTCGGTGTGCCTATCATTCTGAGAGTCCTGGCCACGATACTAATGACTGCTGGACTCTAAGAAATAAGGTACAAGATTTGATTGAAGCCAAGGAAATTGATTTTGATGCTCCGGAGAAGCCCAATGTCATAACTGCTCCCATGCTTAAGCACGGTCGTGGAATTAATGTTGTTGATACCGACTTGTTTGTGACCTTAGTGGATGAAGTTTCTACTCCTCTCATGACTGTGAAGAAGAATTTTCTATTGGCCGGTTTATTTCCGGATTATGGTGAAGGTTGCCACATGTGTTTGTTTCTACGATCTGGTTGCCGTTTGCTGAAGTTAGGTGTTCAACGCCTGATGGACAGCAAAGAAATTTTGTTTGAGAAAACTTTGGTTCCCGTTGTTCCATCTGAAGACATTGCCATTATAACCATTTCCACCAATTCTTCCAAGGTCTCCTCGAGAAGACCTGTTAGGATTTCATCTGCTACAAGAATTGCTCCGCTGATAATCACTGTTCCTGGTCCTGTCCCGTATGTCTCGGAAAAAGTTGTCTCCTGGAATTAAGGTGCCGATGTGTACTATCATGGCATCAAACAAGATTTGAAATATGAAGAGGCTGATCCTGATATTGGTAAAATTGTCGGAACCAACAAAGTTACCCGAAGTGGAAGGGTCTTCTCTCCCGAAATTTCCCCTAAGACTGTCAACAAGCCTATTGTCATTCCATCTGCTGTTCCTGCTAGTACATCAACTACTGCTCCTGTTCTTACTCCAGTTATTACCCCTGTCGGCGAATCGTCTTATACCCACGGCAAAGAAATTATAGGTGAGCCTTCCCAGACGGAGGAGCCTAAGAAAATTGTTGTGGAAGCCTCTAAGCAAGAGATAGAGGAAATACTGAAAATAATTAAGAAGAGCGACTACAATGTGGTCGAGCAGCTGGGGCATACCCCATCAAAGATATCCATGTTGTGTACCGAAGCCTATGCGAAGGCTTTGATTGCATTCCTCAAGACTGCGCATGTGCTGCAAGAAACTTCAGCTGATCAGTTCAAAGATTGTGTGGCCAGCCCGACTGCTGATAATGGGCTGGGTTTTTCAGATGCAGACTTGACACCAAAGGGAAGGAAGCATAATGATGCTCTACATGTCTCGATTGAATGCAGGGGCACCACTATGGCTCATGTGTTGGTAGATATTGGGTCTTCGTTGAATGTTCTGCTGAAGAAGGCGTTAGACCGGTTGAATTGCGAGGGTTTGACTCTAAAGCCTAGTAACATTGTGGTAAGGGATTTTGACGGATCGAAGAGAATGGTGTACGGGGAGGTGGACATCCCTGTCAAAGTGGGTTCTCAGACTTTTGGGTCTACCTTCTATGTGATGGATATCAGGCTGTTGTATTCTTGTTTGCTGGGTCGCCCTTGGATCCACGAGGCTGGGGCAGTTACTTCCACACTACACCAAATGCTGAAGTATCCGGTAAAAGGGAAGATTGTCACAGTGCGGGGTGAAGAGGAGTATATGGTGAGCCACCTCAATTCCTTCCGCTATGTAGAGATGGACGGGGAATTCATAGAAACTCCTTGTCAGAACTTCGAAGAGGTCCCTCAGATCATGGCATCGACTGAAACTACTACTAGAAGCAAACCTCCTCTGAAGATGGCTACTCTCAAGGCCGCCAGGGCCGTGGTTAAAGAAGGTGGGTGTACCAATTGGGGTCAGCTCCCTGACTTCACTCATAAAACTGACAAATTTGGTTTGGGCTTTACTACAGGGGCTCAAAGGGCTGTTCGACGTACTCGGGATGGAAGACCTCCCCTACACATCAGTAATCGGGGAATTAATGCCATTGAAGGCAACAATGAGGACTCAGACATCGACAACTGGATCTACCCAACTACCAACGGTGGACCGAGTAACTAGACGGCTAGGGACTTTATACCAGTTTCTTTTATTCCGCAGTAATTGTCTTACTTGTTTTGAAATTTGTAATAAACAATTTAAAACTTTACAGCCCCGTGCCTTGCCCGAGGCACATTGGATTTGCTTGTGAGGGCTATTATTTATCATTTCATATATCATTAATAAAGCATTGAACATTTCTTGCATACAAATTTTGTGCTCTCTGTTTTTCTTTTCTGTTTTCACTTTATCAAAACAACTATTCTCTTACACACACTCACATATCATAATGCAGATCCATATCCACTATGGATCCCATTGATAACAGCTCTACTATTTCCAGTTATGACTTCAAAAATCCGATCAACCAAGCCGAAGACGAAGGTGAGGATGATTGTGAGGTTCCTGGAGAACTTGCTAGACTATTACAGTAGGAAGACAGGGCTATACAGCCTCATGAGGAGCCGGTTGAGATAGTGAATTTGGGTACCGAGGAAGACAGAAAAGAGGTTAAAATAGGTGCAAATCTGGAGCTTATCGTCAAACAGAGGTTGATACAGATGTTGCACGACTATGTTGAGATCTTCGCTTGGTCCTATGAAGACATGCCTGGTTTGGACACTGATATTGTGGTACATCACCTGCCGACTAAAGAAGATTTTCCTTCGGTTAAACAGAAGGTCTGCCGTACGCATCCCGAAATGTCAGAGAAGATCAAGGAAGATGTCATGAAACAGTTCGATGCAGGGTTCTTGGTTGTCACTTCTTATCCGCAGTGGGTTGCCAACATCTTCCCGGTACCTAAGAAGGACGGTAAGGTACGGATGTGTGTGAATTACAGAGATCTGAACAGGGCAATCCCCAAGGATGACTTCCCACTTCCTCACATTGATGTTCTGGTCGACAATACTGCGCAGCATAAAATATTCTCCTTCATGGATGGTTTCTCTGGCTATAAGCAGATCAGATGGCTCCTGCAGATATGGAGAAGACAACCTTCGTTACACAGTGGGGCACCTTCTGCTACAAGGTGATGCCTTTTGGGTTAAAGACTGTTGGGGCAACTTATCAGTGCGCCATGGTCGCTTTGTTCCATGATATGATTCACCATGAGATCAAGGTTTATGTTGGTGACATGATAGCCAGGTCTCAAACTAAGGAAGGGCACCTTGATCACCTACAAAAGTTGTTCGACAAGTTGAAGATGTACAAGTTGAGGTTGAATTCGAAAAAGTGCACCTTCGGGGTAAGGTCTAGTAAGCTTTTGGGTTTCATTGTCAGCAACAAAGGCATCCAAGTAGATCCTGTAAAGGTAAAAGCTATACAAGAAATGCCATCTCCCTGTACAGAAAAGGAAGTTAGAGGTTTCTTGGGACGCCTGAATTATATCTCCAGATTCATTTCACATCTGACTGCTACTTGTGAGCCAATCTTCAAGCTTCTGAAGAAAGATCAAGTGGTAAGGTGGAATGATGAATGCCAGACCTCTTTTGAAAGAATCAAGGAATAACTTCAAGAACCACCAATTCTGATTCCTCCAGTTGAAGAAAGACCTTTGATATTATACCTGACAGTGCTAGACAATTCAATGGGGTGTGTGCTGGGGAAGTATGACGAGTCTGGTCGAAAAGAGAACACAATATACTACCTTAGCAAAACGTTTACCGACTGTGAGACACAATACTCATTGCTCGAGAAAACTTGCTGCGTTTTGGCATGGGCTGCTCGCCAACTGAGACAGTATATGCTGACTCACACTACCTTGTTGATATCAAAGATGGATCTGATCAAGTACATTTTTGAGAAGCCCGCTCTCTCCGGAAGGATAGCAAGGTGGCAAATGATCTTAACTGAGTACGACATGCAATATACAACCCAAAAAGCAATCAAGGGAAGTGTATTGGCTGATCATTTGACTCATCAGGCCGTTGATGATTACCAGTCCATGAATTTCGAGTTCTCGGATGAGAATATTATGTTGGTGACTGACTACGAAGAACCTGGATCAGATGAAGGACCTGAGGAGGGATCCCGATGGTCTATGTATTTTGATAGAGCCTCAAACGCACTAGGTAATGGAATTGGCGCTGTAATCATATCTCCTGAGGGTTGTCATACTCTGTTCACTGCCCGATTATGTTTCAATTGCACCAATAACATGGCGGAGTATGAAGCGTGCATCATGGGTCTTCAAGCTGCTATCGACCTAAGGATCAAGTTCTTGAATGTGTTCGGGGATTCCGCTTTGGTGATAAGTTAGATCAAAGGCGAGTGGGATACGAAGCACCCGAATCTCATTCCGTACAAAGAGTATGTACTGACATTGCTCCCACACTTTGAGGAGGTAACCTTCGAACATTTCCCACGAGAGGAGAACCAGTTAGCGGACGCGCTAGCTACCATGTCTTCTATGTCAAGGTTAGGTGGGACAATGAAGCTCCCAAAATTACCATTGAGAGGTTGGATGAACCAGCACACTGCTGTGAAATCGATACCGAAGAAGTGGTAGACAAACCCTGGTTTCACAAAGTCAAAAGGTATCTTGAGGATCAAGAATATCTCGAAGGGGCATCTGTCAATGATAAGAAGTTTTTGAGAAGGTTCGCTGCAAAGTTCTTCCTCAGTAATGGAATCCTCTATAAACACAACCATGACTCCACACTACTACGGTGTGTAGACAAGAGCGAAGCAGAGAGGATCATGACAGATGTACATGAAGGCACCTTCGGAACCCATTCTAGTGGACATACCATGGCTAAGAAGATCCTACGGGCAGGATACTATTGGTCCAATATGGAAGCCGATTGTTATCAGCACTCTCGAACTTGTCATAAGTTCCAAATCTACACTGATAAAGTGCATGTGCCTCCGGTCCCCTTAAATGTCTTGAGAGCTCCGTGGCCCTTTGCAATGTGGGGCATCAACATGATCGGAGAAATCATGCCCACCGCTTCCAATGGATATCGTTTCATCTTAGTAGCCATTGATTACTTCACGAAGTGGGTTGAGGCAACTTCCTTTGCTACAGTAACCAAGAACGTCGTGGCGCAGTTTATCAGGCATAACTTGATCTGTCAGTATGGTGTGCTAGAGAGAATTATTACTGACAATGGTACGAATCTCAATAACACAATGATCACTGAGCTCTGTAAACAGTTCAAGATACAACATCATAATTCTTCCCCCTACTGGCCGAAGATGAATGGCGCTGTTGAAGTAGCTAACAAGAACATCAAGAAGATTGTACAAAAGATGACAGTGACATACAAAGACTGGCATGAGATGTTACCATTTTCTCTTAATGGGTACCGTACCTCAGCACGGACGTCGACAGGGGCAACCCCCTATTCTCTGGTATATGGCATGGAGGCAGTCCTACCCATCGAAGTCCAGATACCTTCTCTCAGGATTATGAAGGACGCGGGTTTGAAATATAGACGATTGGATCTGAACCCGACTTGATCAGTTAAATCTAATCGATGAAAAGAGACTTACTGCTATCTGCCATGGTCAAACGTACCAAAAGCGAATGATCAAGGCTTTTAACAAGAAAGTCAGGCGTAAAGAATATCAAGTCGGGGATCTAGTGATCAAACGCATCATACTGCCGCAAGGTGATCCCAGGGGAAAATGGACCCCCACGTACGAAGGGCCATTTGTGGTTAAGAACATTTTCTCGGGAGGAGCTATGATTCTAACCACCATGGATGGTGACGACCTTCCTCACCCCGTCAATGCATACATAGTGAAAAGATACTATGCCTAATCAAAGACCCGCTAGATTGACCGGCCTAGGCAAAAATAAGGGCTTCCCGGCGAACCAAAAGGGTTCGGGAAAAAGTAAGGGATGAAAATGAAAAAATCTGTACACCCGGCAAGTCAAAACCCCGAAAGGGAGTCTTGGTCAAAAAAAGGCATCCCGGCGGACTGAAAACCCGAAAGGGCAGTCCAGGAAAAAGTTAGGGATATAAAGCGTACCACTATGTCTCATTGGATCATCTTGCAACCAGACTTCCGCATCGACTATCAAGCTCGGACGACACCAACCAATCTGATCAACCTTCAGCCAAGTAGCAAAGTGATGAGACGCTTGAAGATATAAAGGAAATAACGGAGTTGGAACCCAATGGGGTTGTGTCACATAGCTGTTTTTTCTTGCTTTTACACAAATTGTATAATTTCTATTTTTTGGCGTCATTCTATTACTAGAGCGTCAGTCTCTTTGTACAAAAACGCCTATTACATGCCAACTTCAAAAATCAATACAAATCATTTTCACAAGAAACTTCAATCTGTTTTTTTTTCATTTTCTGTTTTTTTTTTGCAAGAACGTCCAATGATTTATTTTTGATATATGCATTTGAAAATGATTTCTGCTCATAAATATTTACATAAGAAACAAAAGAAAATTACTCGTAATTCCAGAAACAGGGGAAAAAACAAGAAGTGCCAAACCCTACAGTTACTCTGCCCAAGAGGTACCGGGATAAAGCCAGCTTGGGAACGTAATTATCGGTACATACACTCCCCACAAATTAAAAGTATCCAAAAGCATTGATGTCAGCTTTCCCGAAACAGGACGTAACCACCCCAACTGAGGTTCATAATCGCGGGCGAGTCAACAAATTTCATCCCCCAAGCAGAGTTTATTTCTCCAGATACAAAGGCTTAATCCCCGATAGAGTTCATCACTTCAGCTACAAAAATACATTTTCTAAGTTCGTTCCCCGCAGAGTTTATTCTCAAGCAGCATCTCTTCCCGACGAAATATTTACAAATCTCCAACAACCATCAGGGATTTATTTTCCCAGACGCGAGCATACCCCAATAACATTTCATGAACATACATCATGACATACACATACATATCATATACAACATAATCTCATTTATTTTGAGAACATCATCTCACCCTGCATTTCTTGCATCACATATAACTAACCTCGATATCTTTCCAGGAAAAGAGGATTAGCTTCAACAAATTCAACAGTTATGCAAGTCACATCTATAGACGACTAACGGAAACTCAGTTCCCGAAACCAAACGGGTAAACTAATCTACACTATCGCTTTGAAGTAACTCTACTATCCAGGTTTCTTCCCACAAGCCCTACTATCCAGGCTTTCATATCGAAGAAATCCTACTATCCAGGTTCCTTCTTATAGCCCTACTATCCAGGATTTCATTTCGAAGAAACCCTACGACCCAGGTTCCTTCCCACAGCCCTACTATCCAGGCTTTCATTTCGAAGAAACCCTACGACCCAGGTTCCTTCTCACAGCCCTACTATCCAGGCTTTCATTTTGAAGTAACCCTACTATCCAGGTTCCTTCCCACAAGCCCTACTATCCAGGCTTTCATATTGAAGAAACCCTACTATCCAGGTTCCTTCTCACATCCTTACTATCCAGGCTTTCATTTCGAAGAAACCCTACGACCCAGGTTCCTTCCCACAGCCCTACTATCCAGGCTCTCATATCGAAGTAACCTTACGACCTAAGTTCCTTCTTATAGCCCTTCTATCCAGGCTTTCATATCGAAGTAACCCTATGACCCAGGTTCCTTCTCATAGCCCTACTATCCAGGCTTTCATATCGAAGTAACCCTACGACCCAGATTCCTTCTCACAACCCTACTATCCAGGATTTCATTTCGAAGTAACCCTACTATCCAGGTTCCTTCTCATAACCTTACCATCTAGGTTTCTTTTGTCTTACCTCCAGATAGCAGTCCACAACACTAAGACCTGGACCTGATCAAATATGATTGGTTTCGCATTTCTCCATTAAGTCGCGGTGCAGCGTGTACCCTGACCAGATATGCAGTTCACTTCCGCTTCCTCAAGCAGGAGTTATTTCCCCAATAGAGTAACAGACAACTGAAGATCCTAAAATTGTATTTCTCCCAAGACAGATACCAACATTCATCAGCATATTCCTCCTCAACGACAAGAGCAGGGACTCTCATCAAAGGAATGTCTCAGGAAATCAACATCCTCTAGATGGCATCTTTAAACCCATCTCCGACGGTACTCCGTCACATCTTGGATGGCATCTTTAATCCCATCTCTGAAAATTCTCTAGCAACTTCCAAATGGCATCTCTAAGCCCATTCCCGATATCATCAAATGAAGTGTCAATTCATACAAGTGCAAATTTCTGGGCACTCTAGTGTTCAATCATCTTCCACCTTCAGATCACGAAAGGCAGACGAGCCAATCTACATCCTCAGGTTTAAGAAGATTGAACAGGGGCAGCTATTGTACCCCAAAATTTTCCCTCTCATTTTACTCAATACATACTCCTAGAGATCCTCAATTTGCTCAAGTTTGCCAAGAGTTGACCAGACAAACTCTCTCATAAGGTAGTGTGTCTCAAATTAGGGTTTCCATTTTCATCAAGATAGGTGGACTCCAAAGACCACATATGCTATCCATGGTCCTAATATGTTCTCAAGACCCTCCATGTCAAATTTCAAGCACTGCACAAGAAGCTTGCTCAGTCAACTGCTCAGATGCTTGAGAATCGACTATATTAGGTCAAAAGTCTATTGTGGCCCACATACAGTCAAACTTCAAGATTTTTGGTCAACATGAACATTTTGAAGTAATATCCATCATTTTATCAAGGGTTGATCATGATTCTTCAAGGAATGCCCTAAATTCATCAAAACCCAAAAGTTGCTAAATTAGGGTTTCTCAAGAAAAGTCAACCAAACTTTGACCAAGTATAACTTCCACATAATTTATCAGAAATTTTCCATCCAAGGATCATTTTGAATAGGATGCAATTCCCTACAATTCATCTTCATCCCACAAGTTCAAAATATGCACTCATCAAAAGATATGAATTTCTACATTACAGGTCTTTTTGAAAAGTCAACAAAAACACCTTTTGGGTCAAAGCTTCTTACATGAACATGCAAGACCCAATTGAAATGAGACCAAAAGGGTTGCTTAGGGGACATACTAAGCTTTCTAAAAAGTCCAAGAACACCTCTATAGGATTAAAATTGGAGGAGATATGCCTTGTCAAAGTTGACCTTTTTTGCAAAATTGCCAAGAGTCAAATGGGCTCAAAATTACATTTTTTGCCAAATGGACCTAACTTTTTATGCTTGCACCTCACTTATAATATGGTCCACAACCCAAATATTCACCCACACATTATTCGCTTCATTTTTCATTTTATTTTGATTTTTTATTAATTAAAATTTGAATTAAATCAAATAAATGACAAATAATAGCAAAGATGTGTTTTAATATGATTTTATGTCAGGATCTCAATCAAAATATGCTGAGATATCAAGACCAAAATGAATCAAGCATGATTGGTACAAAAATGGGATAATTTGGCTCAATTTGGAAAGTTTGCATATGGCTAAAGAATCAAATCAAATCTCATCAAAACTTCAAGATCCAATCTGTTTTGCAACCCTAATTCATTGAGGGATATATAATGAACAAGTACAAGGCAAAAGAAAGGGGCTAGCAGTCATGAAAGAGCAAGAATAAACTCAAAAATATTGACAAAAAGTGTGACTCGGTTTTCACTCCACATGACCTTTCAAAGCAATTTGAGGCCAGCAATCGCATCCTGGGCGTGCACTGAAGCTATCCCAATCATTTGCAAGGCTTGGAGCATCCAGAAAAACGAGCTATAACTCATACAGTTTGCCTACTTTTTCAAAATCGATTACTGTAATTCCTGCAATATTAGCACATTTGATTGACATATTTGTGATCTTTGACATGTTTGCAAGCTGACTGGATAGTTTAATTGAAGTTTTGACGTATATATGTGCAATTGCCATTGCTAGGGTTTTCATGTTCCTTTTAGGGTTTTTGTCGACAGGTGAAATTAGCATAAATAAAGGGTGCCATCGTGTTCGTGAGGTCAAAACGAATTGATCAATGTATTCATAAGTGATTTATCATGCTTGTATTATGTTTTGAGATATTCCAGGCATATAGCGACAAAAGGTGTCTATAGGTATAGATCTGATGTCTAACGCAACAGTTCCAGGAAGAAGAAGATATGTGGCAGCCAACCATTGGGTCATTTGAATCTCGCACGCTTTTTGATTCACTTACCTTGTTTTGCATATTATCTTTTGCTTTCACTGTTCTAACAACTAGTCACAGTAGCGCAGCTGGCAAGGGCATTCAGTGGTAAGCATAAGGACCTGGGTTCGATCCCAGGTCCAAGCCATTTTCATTATTTTCTCAATTTCTATCCACATATCTAGTACATCAATCCTTCAAGCGTCTTTCATACACTCCCAGTGTCCAGCCACTTGATGCATCACTCAGCCATATGTAGCGCTCAACAATGAAGGACCATGATGCACTCTCAAGTCAACGTCACACCTAATCCAGCGCTGACTGGGCTTCAGCACTAATGGGCCAGGATGTTTTCCAGCAATGCACCCCCCAGCCTTACTATTCAGCACAAGCCCAATTCTTTCTTTTTTTCATTTTTTTAAATTTCTTTATTTATTCCATTAATCAATTTCTTTTTTAATTAACACAAAATTATTTTTTTAAATTAAAAAACCACAAAAAAAACACAAAAATCATTTTTCTCATAAAATATTTATTTATTTAATTAATTTAATTTAATTAGAAAATTAGGTTAATTTAATTTTTTTTTAATTAAAACAATTAGAAATGAGGGTTTAATTAATTTTCAATTAAATTGTTTTCTCAATTAAAAATGCACAAAAATACTTTTTCTCTCAGTTAGGGTATTAAGTTATTAATTATCGTCCTCGCATTTAATTCGCCACGCGTTATAATTACTTTTCTATTTATAATTTTGTAACTGCCCTGGTTTGTAATAGCTTTAAATTAGGATTTTCATTTATCGCTTTTCCCCGGTTTTTGGTTATGTAATTAATCCCCCTCTCCGAAGCCTTGTAATAGCTAGGTTTATTTTCTCGCACTTTAAATTCCCGCAATCTTTAACTGTTAGATGCATGGCTAATAGGATTGTATGGAAAGATGCTTGAAAATTTAAACGGTAGATCACCTAATATGCAAAGACTAAAAATAACTGAAAAATTCACATGCACATATTCACTCCTAGGGTTTGCCTCACTTCGGTTACCTTCGGTAAATAGTCCTTAAGCATAGGAGATTTTAGTGGTTGCCCTCCTGTCTAAAAGATCAAATGTCCCATTCAAATGTTGCCTCGGAAATATTGCCTCGGAAAGATCTTAAGACTATAGGGTTACTATTAAGGTTTCCTACCCATTGCTCTGGTGACTGTACTTGTCCCTTTCGAACGTCCCTTACAAACTCCAACGACGGGGCTACCTACTCCTTAATAGTAAGATAGCACTGTCTAAAGGAAACGAGAACGAACATTCTTTTTTCGAGTAGGTAGAATCTTAAGTACTTGCTCAACAAAACTTTTCACACAAACACCTTTCAAACCAATTTTCAAAAACAACTTTGTCACACCCTTGAGAACTGATACAAGGGTTATCACGAAGCAAAACATTTTAAAAAACAAGCACACACACAAGAAAATTTTTTAAAAGATGAGCAAGTACCTAAGAGCCCATGGAAAACCATGGATAGAAATGGTGCTAACACCTTCCCTTTCTATAATCTACCCCCCGTACTCAGAATATCTCGAAAAAAAGGTTTTTTCTGTTCTTTTTCCTTTTCCATGATTGGATGAAATAAAAGTCGATGGAGACTCTTGCTTACCGCGACATTTTGCGAACAAAAAACGCAAAACGCAAACCAGTATAACAGTCGGTTCGTCCACCGTATCACAATCTTCATCCTTCACTTTAATCTGATGATAACCCGACCTCAAATCAAATTTACTAAACACTCGAGCACCCACTAATTGATCATCAAGTCGTCTATTCTCAGAAGCAGATACTTGTTCTTAATCGTCACTTTATTCAATTGTCTATAATCAACACAAAGCCTCATGCTTCCATCTTTCTTATTTACTAGCAACACTAGATCTCTCCACGGAGATACACTTGGTCTTATAATTTTCTTTTCAAGTAACTCTTCTAATTGCTTCTTTAATTCTGACAATTGCTTCCTTCATAATGAATGTCCCATACAAAGGCTCTACCTTTACAATTCAACTTAGTCAACGAAAGTGCCAACTTAGAAAAACCTTCAATAAACTGTCTATAATAACCAGCTAATCCTAAAAATCTTCTAATCTCGGTAGCCGACTTTGGAGTTTCCCATTGCAACACATCATCTACCTTAGATGAATCTACAACAATGCCGCTACCTGAAATAACATGACTGAGAAAACTAATCTCCTTTAACCAAAATTCACACTTAGACAGCTTTGCGTACAACTTCTTCTCTTTCAAAACTTTCAATACTATTCTTAAGTGTTTTGCATGCTCTTCTTCTAATTTAGAGTAAATCAAAATGTCATCAATGAACACCACTACAAACCGATCCAAATAAGTATGAAAGATACAGTTCATGTACTCCATGAATACTCCCGGCGCATTAGTAACACCAAAAGGAATCACTGAATACTCATAATGTCCATATCGAGTTCTAAAAACCGTCTTCTGAACATCATCATCCTTCACTTTAATCTGATGATAACCTGACCCCAAATCAATTTTACTAAACACTCGAGCACCCACCAATTGATCATCAAGTAGTCTATTCTCGGAAGCAGATACTTGTTCTTAATCGTCACTTTATTCAATTGTCTATAATCAACACAAAGCCTCATGCTTCCATCTTTATTCTTTACTAGCAACACTAGAGCTCCCCACGGCGATACACTTGGTCTTACAAATTTCTTTTCAAGTAACTCTTCCAATTGCTTCTTTAATTCTGACAATTGCTTCCTTCACAATGAATGTCCCATACAAATGCTCTACCTTTACAATTTAACTTAGTCAGCAGAAGTGCCAACTTAGAAAAACCTTCGATAAACCGTCTATAATAACCAGCTAATCCCAAAAATCTTCTAATCTCGGTAGCCGACTTTGGAGTTTCCCATTGCAACACATCATCTACCTTAGATGAATCTACAACAATGCCGCTACCTGAAATAACATGACTGAGAAAACTAATCTCCTTTAACCAAAATTCACACTTAGACAGTTTGCATACAACTTCTTCTCTTTCAAAACTTGCAATACTATTCTTAAGTGTTCTGCATGCTCTTCTTCCGGTTTATAGTAAATCAAAATGTCATCAATGAACACCACTACAAACCGATCCAAATAAGTATGAAAGATACGGTTCCTATACTCCATGAATACTCACGGCGCATTAGTAACACCAAAAGGAATCACTGAATACTCATAATGTCCATATCGAGTTCTGAAAGCCGTCTTCTGAACATCTTCATCCTTCACTTTAATCTGATGATAACCCGACCTCAAATCAATCTTACTAAACACTCGAGCACCCTCCAATTGATCATCAAGTCGTCTATTCTCGGAAGCAGATACTTGTTCTTAATCGTCACTTTATTCAATTTTCTATAATTAACACAAAGCCTCATGCTTCCATCTTTCTTCTTTACTAGCAACACTAGAGCTCCCCACAGCGATACACTTGGTCTTATAAATTTCTTTTCAAGTAACTCTTCCAATTGCTTCTTTAATTCTGACCATTAAGATGGAGACATCTTATATGGTGCCATAGAAATAGGTCTGGTACCAGGTACACGATCAATAACAAATTTGTTTCTCTCTATGGCAGTACATCAGGAATTTCATCAGGGAAAACTTCAGGAAATTCATGCACCACTTGCAATTCCTCAATTATAGCTTGATTCTAACAGATAGCGACGCCATCAACAAGAACATCTGATCCGCTTCTTGCATCAACTGTCTCAATTGTCTAGCAGATAACATACCTGCTTCCTCTTCTTCCAGAGTAGAAAACCTCACTGACTTGTTATAACAATTAATATGAACATAGTTATGCTCTAATGAGTTCATACCTAAGATCACATCTAACCCACTTAAAGGAAAACAAACTAAATCAACGACAAAGTCTCTGTCGAAGATCGACAATGGGCACTTTAAACACACAAAAGAAGTAGTCACTGATCCCTTAGCTTGAGTATCGATGACTATCTCTCCACTCATAGAATATAACATAAGACCCAATCTTTCAATGCAATCAGCAGCAATAAAGCAATGAGTAGCACTTGTATCAATAATAATAATTAAAGGAGTACTATTAATGAAACATGTACCTCTGATGAGTCTGTCCTCATTATCCATCTAATTCCCAGCCAAAGCGAACACCTTTCAACTAGTTTGAGCCTTCTTTGGTTTCTGACATTGACTACCAATGTGTCCTTCTTCACCATAATTGAAGCAAATCATCTCTTTATGCTTGCACTTAGATATAGCATGTCCAGTCTTACCACAACGAAAACACCTCTTCACCTCAGCAGTACAAACATTGCTCTTATGACCAAGTTTTCCACATTTGAAACAAATCACACCATCAGGAGCATCTCCCCCACTAGTTCTCTGACCCTGAGCAACTTTCTATTTACCTTTACCAGCTGGAGCATCATAAGGCTTACCACGGTTATGTTGGTATTTACCCCTCTTCTCATTGATAATCTTATAGTGAGCATTATTATCTTGTTCATAAATCCAACAACCATCAATCATATTGGAAAATACACAAATCTTCTGGTATCCAACCGCCTTCTTCATCTCTGGGTGTAACCCATTCTCAAACTTGATGCACTTTGAAAACTCACCATTTGCCTCGCTTTAGTGTGGGTAAAACTTAGCCAACTCAACAAACTTTACAGCATATTCAGTAACTGACATACTCCCTTGCTTCAGCTCAAGAAACTCAATTTCCTTCTTACCACGAACATCTTTAGGGAAATACTTCCTCAAAAATTCCCTACAAAACACAAACCAAGTTACATTTTCACCTGCAACTTCTAATTTATGACAAGTCTCTAGCCACCAGTCATCAGCCTCGACTGCTAGCATATGAGTACCATATTGAACCTTCTACGCTGGAGTGCAGTCCATCAAACTAAAGATTCTCTCAATCTATTTCCACAAATCCAACACTCTGTCAGGATCATACTTACCCTGAAGGTAGGCGGATTCTTCCTCTAGAAGGTCGCCAAGCTACGAGATCCAACATTCTCATCAGTATTTGGATGATTCTCCATAGCATGCGTCGTTGCTTCCAAAGCAGCAGCAAGTGCAGCATCATTCCTTCCAACCATCTCAACATATAACTACAACATAAATAATGGTTAAAGCTCAAGTTAACAATACTCGATTGTTAGACAAAACTACGACTCGACAACTTGGTCGGACGGGCCGACTTGCTCTGATACCACTTATGTAACACCCTATTTCTACCCAATGGATTATATAAAATCAGAGTTACAAAATTTCCAACAAACAAATGGAATGCTACACTTTCAACTTAGAGACAACGACATTCAATCACCTATAGTTCAGATACATAACACATAAAATTTGGGTGAACCGATAACAACCTGTTTAGTCTTTAAAAATAAAACAAATTTATAATTAAGCAGTGGAATCACAATGTTCAACTCAAATGACATAACATCTTTGTCCAACTGAAAACAACTTCAAATTAATAAGTACTTAACGAAAAAAACTTCAAATTCAGCAATAGAAGTAAAATCATCATTAAAGAAACAAGCGTTTATTCCCCCGAGTGTTACATATCAGAGTGATGACACAGACTTGAACCACTGAAGGTAAACAACCTTCACTTTAGATTACATACACGTTACCAACATGTGGTAACATTCAAACAAAAGGGGTGAGATATCAAACAATATAATAGAATGCATGATAAATAGTATATTAGAATCAGTTTACACAAAATCACCACTTCACAACTCTTTAACAACATTTAACTCAATTAATTCATCCATACAGCAACTCAGGATGCAACATGAAATGTGACTTATTTTTATGCACATGAAGGTGGTACCAACAGAGAAAAACTCCCAACTTAATAATCTGCCAATTAATAGAGGCATAAGCCTTCAACTTTATATTTTCCAATCCAGGCTAACTTACCGAGCATGAGCTCCCAACTTGATATGCTACGTATGCAACAACAACATGAATGTAGTAAAAATAACAATAATAATTCAACAAATACTTAACACAATTCAACATTGGCCATAAGCCTACAACTTAATATCTGCCAATAATTAGAGGCATCTCAATAAAATTCCATATTACCTGCAAATTCTCAAATTACAGAAAGTATACAATACACCGTATCAACCAAAATATACTATGATGTCCTGCGTAATTATTCGGGTAATTCGACTATATATTGCTAGTCACTTATTAACTATAGTATCTCTCCTGCTACTAACTTATTTCTACTAGAATTAATTAATCTTATAGGGATAAAATACCTTAAGAATTCTAATTATTATGCTGAGATTCTTAAACTAATTTAAATAACTAAAATAGCCTGCATGGGAATAACAGTAGGGACCTTAATAACTATGTGTATCCCTCGACACAGTGGTCGTACCGCTCGATACCTTCCCTTCATGCCTCTGTACTGGCTGACACACACCATACTTCCTGGCACGTCACACAACCTTGTGCTGCTCGACACAAGTACCTATTCTCCTCGGTGCACCTTGAAGCCTCATGCCGCTCGACACCTAGCACATGTGCTCCTCGGCACATCTTACAATCTTCTAACGCTCGATGCAATTACCTGTGCTCCTCGGCACAGTGCGTCTTCACATTTTTGCACAAATTTCTTCCAATATGTGACGAACATTATCCCAACCTTACAATATTCTCGTCGACCATTAATTTCCGACCAACCGCACAGAATAACAAACAACATGCAACTACATCTCCTATTACTAGATTCATTAATCGTACAATACAGTCATACTTAAGATTCCTAAATGATCACAACATGATAACATACAACTTTCAAGAACAGGTCCAGGACAATCAACGCACAACAACTATACCTACAACCAACCCCTAAACAATATTCATCAATAGTCCCATTATAAGGTCAGAACTTCACCCTTACCCTAGATTGAAGGTCGCTCGACAGCTCTCCGATCGGAACCTTGCTTCACTTCTTTTCCTTATTCCTTTGCACTGCACTTCTCACGACCAATTTCTAACAACTTCCTTATTCCAATTGGCCCGATTCTTCCTTTAAATAAGACCTCACATTATTATTCTTCTTAATGGGCTTAACGACACCCCCTGCATTACTACTTCCAACCATTAAAATAGGCCCTGTAATTGCAAGCTTCTCAAGTCATATTTAAAGCATGTGTTTTGATGAAGACAACATGGACATCAACTTTCAAAGGATGTGCAAAAAGCTTATCAACATCAAATAAAAGTCTTGAAGATTATTGAAGATTATTGAAGAATTATTGAAGAATCATCAAATGTCAAAAATGGTATAAATAATTCATAAAATCTTGAATATAAATGTTCACAATATGCATTCATCAACATATACATATTCCATAACTTTAACATTAAAAAAAAACTTTGTTTGAAATATCTTTCAAAAAGTATTTTTGAAAATAATCCTTTAGGAACCGGTTCCTCCCTAACAGGGAACCGGGTTCCAGCTTTTCTCAAAAAACATGTCCCTGGTTTTTGTACCAGGAACCGGGTTGTACCAATAGGGGAACCAGTTCCTGCATGATAATTTTGAATTCCAACTTATAACGTTCACTAAGAACCGGGTTCTGTCAGTGTCGGAACCGGTTCCTAGCGAACCAGTGCAGCTTTTACTTTGTTTTTTTGAACATTTTTCAAGTGGTATCTTTTCATGAATGCATTGCAACTTTTCATATGAATTGGCATGAATGAAGAGGTTCTTACAACTTTATAAAATGCAGATTTTCTTATTTCAAACAATGCTTCAATTTTCAAATTAAAATAAACTTCTTCATATTAACAATTTTCTCATTCATTCAAATTTGCTCATAAACTTTCATGTGTTCATAATTTTGTGAAACTTGCCATATACACTTTCATTATCATTACAAGTTTCATTCATACATTGTGAACATTTATAAACATTGTTGAGAATTGTTTTTATCTTGAAGAAGAAGATCAATTGAAGATTGATAAAGCTCTCCATATACTTCAAACTAAATCATTGTATTACTTAAAAGTTTTTCCCTTACTATCCAGGATTGTTGGAAGTAAGTGTTGTGATTTGAAGAGGATTGTTCTTCATTCACATTAGTGTTTGTTTGGTCTTAAAGGTGTTAAGAACCTTTGATCACTGTTGTACCCCAAAATTTGCCCTCGCAATTTTCTCAAGAAATGCAAATTAGGGTTTGAAATGGAATTTTTCATAACTTAGAATTTTTCTAAGTTATGGAAAACCCTAATTTTTTCCCAACTTTGCCCCACTTTTTCACCAAGATTCATTTGGATTCAAACAAAAGTCAAAACATGAAAGTTGTAGCTTGTTGCATAATCTACAACTTTGATTCACAAAGTTTTCCAATTTGAGGCTTGTATCTCAAGTTACAAATTTTTGAATAAGGGCACTAAACCATTCTTAACTTAGTGAATTTTTGACCTATTTTGACAAGGTTTTCTACCCCACTTCAAGGCCATTTTCCATACACTTCCACTTGGAATTTCAATTTTCATTTCAAAGATGGATTGTAGTACACATTCCAAGCTTTCCAAAATGTCCAATAACTTCTCAAACAACCTCATGGTTAGGGAGAATCGAATTTTGCAAAATGGGCAAAAGTCACTTTGATTCATGACCATGTACATGTTCATACACTTTGCAATTTTTCAAAACAGCATGGGCAAGCTAGTTACAGGCCTCTAATCTTTTTCTTACTCAATAATTAAATGCCAATCCATTGTGTTTTAGCTTTGTTTTGTTCATACAGTCATTACACAAGGAATTAAGCCTTAATTGGAAAAAGTGGTTTATCCATTTTTGAAAAGAAGAACTTTATGTCAAGTTTGCAAATCAAATGGTACAATGCATATCTTTGGATACAAGATTCATGGACATAACACTCTGATCAAGACAAAAAGATGTAGGTTTTCAGGCTTAGGCAGGCAGAGATAGAGAGAAAGATATACAAGAAGAACAACACAGTTCAGGGGGGGGACACAAAAAGAAAAACATACAAACTGATAAACCTGCTGAAGCAAACAAAAACCAGGCCAAACTCACAACCTGCATAAGCCCTGCCTCCAAAACACCAAAGAAATATACAACCTGCATATGCAAGAAAACCACATACTGAAGCAAACCTGTTAAACTCATAAACCAGCAAAGCCTGTACCTGTCTCAAAAACAGAAAGCCTCATCAAGCCACAAAAAACCAGTAAGACCTGCATCAAACCTCAAACCTACTGAACCAAAACATCAACCACCATAAAAAACCTGCTGAAGCAACCCCTGTCTAAACCTGAAACCTGCTGAAGCAAACCAAAACCTTAACCATTCAAAGCCAAGTATATCACAAACACTTCCAGCCAAACCTGTCCAGTTCAAACTTTACCAAAGGCCTAAAAGATACAAAACCTGCAAATGGCCTAAAAACTCATTACCAGCTATAACCATAAGCCAGCATTAACCTACCAAATGCCTTAAACCATTGTCAAAGCCATTAAGACCTGTCCAGTTCAAACCTGAACAACCATAACAACATAACCTGCTGAAACACATCAAACCAGACCAAACTCACCCTACTGTCAAACAAAAGCCTGGCTTAAACTCAAAAACACCATTTCCAAACCCAAATACCCCAGGCCTCAGAAGAAACTCTTCATCATAGGGTGGAAGAAGAAACGGCAAGCATACAGTGGTAAAGAAAAAGATAAAGAGTACCAGGAAGCTCAAAGGGTACATCATCACGTGTATCCTCCACCCACCGGCCATCCTCAGCGCCTCCGGTCCGCCTCATCTCCATCTCCCAAAAAGCCTAAGGTATAAACCCCTTCTCTTCCCTTTTTTTTGTCGCTCACAGAAATAATAATGACACAAAGCTAAGCATGCAAGACAAATTATTGAAAACCAGAAAAAACAGTTTTTCAATACAACTTCCACTGGTGGAAGTATAGTGTAAAAAGTGTCAAAAACCAGAAAAACCAGTTTTTCAACACAACTTCCACTGGTGGAAGTATAGTGTAAAAAGTGTCAAAAACCAGAAAAACCAGTTTTTCAACACAACTTCCACTGGTGGAAGTATAGTGTAAAAAGTGTCAAAAACCAGAAAAACCAGTTTTTCAACACAACTTCCACTGGTGGAAGTATAGTGTAAAAAGTGTCAAAAACCAGAAAAACCAGTTTTTCAACACAACTTCCACTGGTGGAAGTATAGTGTAAAAAGTGTCAAAAACCAGAAAAACCAGTTTTTCAACACAACTTCCACTGGTGGAAGTATAGTGTAAAAAGTGTCAAAAACCAGAAAAACCAGTTTTTCAACACAACTTCCACTGGTGGAAGTATAGTGTAAAAAGTGTCAAAAAACAGAAAAAACAGTTTTTCAATACAACTTCCACTGGTGGAAGTATAGTGTAAAAAGTGTCAAAAACCAGAAAACCAGTTTTTTTTTCAATACCAACTTCCATCTCACACTTACACAATACAAATACACAATATATTGCCCTTATACACATTTGTTTATCTTATACATTGATATTCGTTATTTACATTTGATCGCGAATTCGATTTGGTTGTAACTTATTGGATACTATAAGTCTCATCCCCATTCATACATTTGTACCCCCACTCCCGGATACTATTTTGTAATAGCGTAGATTTTACATTTCCGCAATTTACAGTTTTCCAATTATACCATGGTTAGACCTAGGGTTTGCATGTACATAAAATCAAACGCTAGCTAACCTAATACAAGACAAATACATGAAATCAATACACAATCACACTTGCACCCTCTAGGGTAATCCCACATGTTGCCTTCCAAAATGGGCCATGCTTGCACGTCGAGAATCTTTGGCAAAACAAAAATCAAATGATCATAAGTCTCTCAAAGTGTTGCCTAAACGGAATGATCATAGTCCCTTCAAAGCAAATTGCCAAAGACACTTGGCACCATTGCATTCATGGTCCATACGATGACCCGCGCCCGTCCCGAATAAACTTCCTAAACGCAAGATTGTCCACGAAATCCAATGGTGGAACAAAATTGTTAAAAGGGGTTAAAACATAACAAAAACCTTTGAGTACAATAGGGTAGACAAAACTCTTAGTTACTTGAGATCGACTTGCAAAAACACTTGCCTTCTTTTCAAAAAAACCACAATCCACAACACTTTCAAACAAACTCTCAAAACATTTTGAAACATCTTTTCGAAAAGATACACGCCTTTGTAAAATATTCGAGTAAAGAATTGTTACAAGGTTAGCCTAAGACAAGGCATCTTTTTCTAAAACATTTTCAAAAGCACTCACACACACACCATTTTCAAGCAATCAAAAATCAAGGCAAGTGATCTAAAAAACCAAGTAACTAAGAGCCCATGGATAACCATGGATGAAAAGGGTGCTAATACCTTCCCTTTTCATAATCTACCCCCCGAACCCACGAAATATCTCAAAAGGTTTTTGCTGTGCTTTTTTAACCTTTCCTTTAGGATAAAATAAAAATTCGGTGGCGACTCTTGCTCAACCGCACAAGTGCAAAAACAAACGCAAAACTCATAGTCAGTTCTCCCACCGTATCACAGAACTGGCGACTCTGCTGGGGATATACTTAAAAGTGGGGTTACCTTAGGGTTTAGATCACTTTTGCTTTCAATTGATTGCTTGGTTGGCTTTATATTTATGGGCTTTGTATCGGAGTTTCATAGATCCTAACCCGGATTTGGGGATACCTTCTTAGAAAGTAGCAACAAGGCTGTGAGGGAACTGTGCGGGGTATACCGACATGGTTGAAACAGTCTGCTACGTTGATGTGGCACTTTGGTGTGTACCGGTAACCCTTGAGTTCAGTCAAGGAGAGTACGGGGCCGCCGCGTGGTGTCGTGAAGCCTCAACTGACCTTAGGAACCTTAATTGAACCATCTTGGCCTTTTTAGGGTAGTGAGATAACTGACTTTGGTGCAGTCCGAGGTTGGTTGATACTCGATACCACACCCAATTGAGGGTTGCTTTCCTGGAATATTTCGGTCGCCAGTTCAGTGGCTAAATCGAAACGATGAACAATGAAAGCAATCCAGTGATATTGGGATCCTTAGAACCCGGTTACTTCTAATAGGACAGGTTGAGCCCACCAACTTCAAGAGGGTACTTACCTAAACCTCATGCAAGCCTAAACCTAAGGACTTGTTTGCTGTGTGTGAATATGTTTGCCTGTATATACGCTCACTTACTTTTTTCATACATGTACATAACATCATGACATCATACCACAGCATTTTCAATAACCATTTCAAGGATCTCGAGGGTTCTGTTGATGAAGGGTTACGTTGAACCAGACGTCTATCAAGGGGCAAGAGGGTTCTCCTCTAACCAATGCCAACCAAAGTTCAAGTACAACAACTTGAATCAGTGGCTATGACCCACTCGACATGGTGAGCTTGATTCTCGTGGAAAGACATCCACCGGTGCAAAGTTCTCCAATCAAAGATCGAAGTTCAACCTCTAACATTCTCTTGTGTTTACCCCAAGAGATCCTTGAAAACATTGCATATATATATCACACATGTCATTGCATAACAGGTTTCTCCCATACAGGTCTCCTTATTCTTCCTACTGTTTATTTCAGTAAGATGGATATGGAACAAACAGTGAAGGATCTCCAGGCTCAAAATGCTCAATTCCAACAAATGCTGCTGGCTATGGGTAAAGGGCAAGAAGATCTGAAAGCTCTCCTTCTCAAAGACAAGGGGGTCAGTCTTGAAGAAGACCACAGTTTGGGGATTGATGAAGCTGGTTACTTTGAAGAACAATATCCTTCCGCTGATGACAAGTACAAACAGTTGGAGGATCGCCTCGATGCTATGGAGGTTCAACAAATACCTGGCTTGGATCTAGGAGACTTAGGTTTGGTTCCTGGATTGGTCATTCCGCCAAAGTTCAAAGTCCCTACCTTTGCTCTGTACGATGGAGTCTCTTGCCCTCAGATGCATCTAAGATCTTATGTCCGCAAGATTCAACCATACACAGCTGATCCAAAGCTTTGGATCCATTTCTTCCAAGAAAGCCTGGTAGGGACTCAACTCGAATGGTTCTATCAATTGGAGAGTTCTCGCATCCGTACCTGGGGGGACTTGGCTACTTCTTTTTACAAACAATATCAGTATAATGCTGATCTTGCACCAACTCGTGTGCAATTGCAGAACATGACCATGAGTTCTGACGAGAGCTTCAAAGGGTATGCTCAGAGGTGGTGAGATCTGGCCGGCAGGGTGCAACCTCCTTTAACTGACAGAGAGCTGATTGACATCTTCATGGGGACGTTGAAGGGGCTTTTCTTTAATCACTTAATTGGAAGCTCCTCAGCCGGGTTCACCGAGCTAATACTGACTGGAGAAAGGGTCGAAGCTGGCATCAAAAGTGGTAAAATCCAAGGAGCTACAACCTCCAATATTCAGATATTTCCCTACAACGGAAAGCAAGAGTCAAGTGCAGTGACTAGTCAAAAGGGTCGTCATGATCAACACGCAGGGGCAATCCTAATCTCTGATCCCGCAACTGTGCAACAAAAACGGGGCAAGAGACGTAGGGTGAGATATCAAGAAAGGCAGTATACTAACATCAACATGCCTTTGTCGCAAGCATTTCAACAATTGCTGAAGTTGAAGTTAATTACGCCAAAGGACTCTCCTCAAAATCCTGATACTTCCTCTTCTAGGTTTGACCCAAGTGTGAGATGCGCCTACCATTCTGACAGTCCTGGGCACGACACTGACAGCTGTTGGACTTTGAAGAACCAGATTCAAGACTTGATTGATGCCGGGGAGATCATGTTTTGACCCTCCAAGTGTGATCACTGCTGATATGCCAAATCATTGAGATTGTTTTTCTTTCATCTGAATTCGCGAGATGTAATATCTTTGTCATTCGAACAATTATCTCTTAATGTCAAACGTTGTTTCATTAATGCATTGCATATGTTTGTCTTGAATTCATACATTCGTTTTCACTACTCTTATGCTTTCTTTATGATATTTGACTCTTGATAAAAAGCTGCAAGCCTTTAGAGGGAGGATGACGAAACAATACCATAATCTCATACAGTATGCTTTTGAACAGACCTTGCTGATGATGTACAGGCATTTCTTTCAATTCCCAAACACTGGAGTTATAAGGAAGTTAATCCCTAGTCAACCCCTTCGAGCCAAAGAAGTAGGAGTTTTCTGTTCTAAACAATCGAAACCTTTGATATAAACCCGGGGCAGGGTAGTATCTCAGTTAATTCAAAAGAAAATGTGCATTGAAGTCGCAAACTCTTAGTTCGTAATACAACGAACGACGTCAAAAAAGAGAAAGCATTCCTTTGGAATCAAAAGACAAGGGTGGTTCCCTATCACATAGACAGTCAATCTCTCAAAAGAGAAAAGCCCACGAAGCCAAAACCTATAAAGGAGGCTTAAGAAAGCTGGGGCATCCCGCTGACAGTAATCCCGGAAAACGGTAACAGTCAGGCAAAAGTTAGGGATAACAAATCAAAATCAAAATAGTGAGGTCATTACAAAATCCTCAACAACATGAAAAGTGTTGAAAAAGAAAAAGGAGATGATGACTGTCTCCCAAAAATTCAAACTGGTGAACCATCGCCCGAAAGTCGTTCGAAACTCAAAACGGAGTGTGACGCACAATTGACTGAGCTTAGGTTGAAGAACATCACGAAGAGTGGGTGGGTACAAGTATACTTCGAGCAATCAAAAATCAAGGCAAGTGATCTAAAAAACCAAGTAACTAAGAGCCCATGGATAACTATGGATGAAAAGGGTGCTAATACCTTCCCTTTTCATAATCTACCCCCCGAACCCACGAAATATCTCAAAAGGTTTTTGCTGTGCTTTTTTAACCTTTCCTTTAGGATAAAATAAAAAGTCGGTGGCGACTCTTGCTCAACCGCACAAGTGCGAAAACAAACGCAAAACTCATAGTCAGTTCTCCCACCGTATCACAATCACCCTATAGGTTAGATAGTAAGCATAGGCTGTACAATCATTCTAACTATAGTGAAATCTCTTTCGTGTTGGAAAGGGGACTGGAGTACTCTCGGATTGTGAGGGGAACCAGGATATATCACCGTGTTCTTTACTTTTCCGCATTTATCGCTTTCATCACCATAATCAGGAAAAGATAAAGATATAAACAAAACCTTCAAACACTTAACCAAAAATTACTACCAAGCATTCTCATAAAAAACGAATAAAATTTTATAAGACCTAATTCACCCCCCCTCTTAGGCACTCTGAGACTTACAATTGGCATCAGAGCAAGTTATAGGTAACTTGTTCCTAAAGATCCAGAATGGCTTCCGCAAATCATCAACCAGTTTTCAGAGATGGTGGTAGTAACAACAAGCCTCCTCTATTCTGTGGTGAATATTTTGACTTCTGGAAAATACGCATGAAGGCGCATTTAGAAGCACAAGGAGAGGAAGTATGGGATGCTGTTGAAAATGGTCCATTTATCCCGATATCAGCTATCAATGGCATTGGTTCTGTAAAGCCCAAAACTGCATGGGACGACGATGATAAAAAGAAATTTCTCTATGACAAAAAGGCAATAAACCTTCTTCAAGGTGCACTCAGTATGGACGAATTTTTCCGTGTCTCGAACTGCAAGACAGCAAAAGAAATATGGGATACCCTGGTTCAAACTCATGAAGGAACGACTGAAGTAAAAAGATCAAGGCTAAATACCTTGAGTCAAGAATATGAACTATTTTGAATGCAGCCCAGAGAATCCATTCTTGACTTACAAAAGAGATTTGTGCATTTGACAAATCATTTAAATGCTCTTGGTAAAACCTTGACAAATGATGAACTCAACTTGAAAATCCTTAGATCATTGACTAGGGAATGGCAACCAAAGGTAACGGCAATCTCGGAAAAGAAGAGTCTCTCCGCAATGACTTCCGCTACATTATTTGGCAAACTTCAAGAATATGAAACGGAACTCGGTAGACTTGAAAAACATGAAAATTTAGAGAAGAAATCCAAAGGCATTGCCTTGAAAGTTGATTCAAAGGAAAGTCAAGATAAAGATGCATCGGAGGAAGATGAAAACTTCTTGCTTCTTGTAAAAAGGTTAGGAAAATATTTTGGTCATAAAAATAATCTTCATAATGCTAACTTTGTCAAGAGGAAGAAATTTTATAATCATAAAGATAAAGAAGCCTCCACATCAACACAAGATGTCACATGTTATGATTGTGGAAAGCAAGGTCACATAAAGTCGGATTGTCCAAAACTCTCCAAGAAAAATGGACTCAAAGGCAAAAAGGAGTTCAAGAACAAAAAGGCTTATGTTGCATGGGAAGATAATGAGATAAGTTCTTCATCCGATTCGGAAAGCGAGGAATGTGCAAATCTAGCATTAATGGCTTCACATCACTCCGACAATGAAGAAGAGGTATGCTTGAAATCCACATCAAATGTTTGGTATCTTGATAGTGGATGTTCAAAGCATATGACAGGAGATGTACACCATATTTCATATCTAGTACATAAAGCCAAAGGGTATGTCACCTATGGAGACAACACCAAAGGAAAGATTCTTGGCGTTGGAATAGTTGGCACACCTCCATCCATTCAAATTGAGGATGTTCTCTATGTTGAAGGATTAAAGCACAATCTTCTTAGCATAAGTCAACTTTGCGATAGAGGGTTCAAGATCAAATTCAACAAAGATGAATGTCTCATTATGGATGAGGCAACCAATGAGGTAAAACTCAAAGGTATAAGAACTAACAATATTTTTATGATTACTTTAGATGATTTGTCTCTGAAGGTACAATGTCTTATGGTAAATAACAATGACGCTTGGTTATGGCACAAGAGGATCGCTCACATTCACATGGAGCACTTGAACAAATTGGTTAAGCATGACTTAGTTATTGGTCTACCAAAGATGAAGTTCATCAAAGACAAATTATGTAATGCATGCCAAAAGGGCAAACAGACCAAAACAACTTTCAAATCTAAGAATGTGGTGTCTACTACAAGACCACTACAATTGTTACACATGGATCTCTTTGGTCCATCAAGAACAAAAAGCTTCGGAGGTAATGTATACGCTTTAGTCATTATTGATGATTTTTCTAGATATTCTTGGACTTTGTTTCTTGTGCATAAAAGTGATGCTTTTAAAGTCTTTAAGAAGTATGCTAAGCAAATCCAAAATGAAAAATCACTAAAGATTGTATCCATAAGAAGTGATCATGGTGGAGAATTCCAAAATGCACAATTTGAAGAATTTTGTGAAGAACATGGTATCTCTCAAAAATTTTCAGCACCAAGAACTCCACAACAAAATGGAGTAGTTGAAAGAAAGAATAGGTTTCTAGTGGAACTTGCAAGAACAATGCTTAGTGATGCAAATCTTCCTAAATATTTTTGGGCGGATGCGGTTAGTACGACATGTTATGTTGGAAATCGAGTTATCATTAGACCTATAATAAAGAAGACTCCATATGAACTCTTCAAAGGAAGAAAGCCAAATATTGCTCACTTTCACATTTTTGGATGCAAGTGCTTTGTTCTTAATAATGACAAAGATAATCTTGGTAAGTTTGACGAGAAATCCGACGAAGGTATATTTCTTGGTTATTCGCTTTCTAGTAAAGCATATAGAATTTATAATAAAAGAACTTTAACTATTGAAGAATCTATGCATGTATCTTTTGATGAAACTAACCCCTCCAAGGAGGAAGTAGTTGTTTGTGATGATGATGATCCTATAGATTTACCCCCGGAAGATCTTTCAATTGATCAAATTAAGAAATCACCGAAAAATCAAGAAAACATTGTACAACAAGATTCAAACACCAATGATCTACCAAAAGAATGGAGAACTCATAGAGACCATCCTATTGACAAAATTATTGGTGACATTAGCCAAGGAGTATCAACAAGATTGAATCTAAAAGATGCTTGCTTAAACATGGCGTTTGTTTCTCAAATTGAACCTACCAAAATTGATGAAGCCTTAGGAGATGATCAATGGATTATTGCTATACAAGAAGAATTAAATCAATTCGAGAGAAATTCAGTTTGGAAACTTGTTCCTAGACCAAGTGGTAAACACATCATAGGTACCCGATGGGTGTTTAAGAACAAACTTGATGAGAATGGTCTAATTGTTCGAAACAAAGCAAGGTTGGTTGCCCAAGGTTACAATCAAGAGGAAGGAATCGACTTTGAAGAAACATTTGCTCCGGTTGCAAGGTTAGAAGCTATACGTCTTTTACTTACTTATGCTTGTTCATTAAATTTTCAGCTTTTTCAAATGGACGTCAAAAGCGCATTCTTGAATGGATACATCAATGAAGAAGTCTATGTCAAACAACCCCCGGGATTTGAAGACTTCAAACATCCTTCACATGTCTTTAAGTTGAGAAAGGCTCTTTATGGCTTAAAGCAAGCACCAAGAGCATGGTATGATAGACTTAGCAATTTTTTGTGTGAAAAAGGTTTCAAAAAGGGTAAGGTTGATAAAACCTTGTTCATTAAGAAAATCCAAAGTAACACTTTATTGGTTCAAGTCTATGTTGATGATATCATTTTTGGATCGACTAACAAAGAAATGTGTGAGGAATTCTCATTGATGATGCAAGGAGAATTCGAGATGTCTATGATGGGAAAGATGAACTACTTTCTTGGACTACAAATCAAGCAACTAGAAGATGGAATCTTCATCAACCAATCTAAGTATTGCAAAGAATTATTGAAAAAGTTTGATATGGGACAATTGTAAAGCCATGAATACTCCAATGGGCTCCGGTACATATGTTGATCAAGATGAATCTGGTACTTCAATTGATATTACAAAGTACAGAGGTATGATTGGTTCTTTATTGTACTTGACGGCAAGTCGTCCTGACATCATGTTTAGTGTTTGTCTTTGCGCTCGCTTTCAAGCAAATCCAAAGGAATCACACCTCATGGCAGTTAAAAGGATCATGAAGTATCTTAAAGGAACAATCAATGTCGGCCTATGGTATCCAAAAGGTAGTACTTGCACTTTAATTGGTTATTCTGACGCGGATTATGCAGGTTGTAAAACTGATCGTAAAAGCACAAGTGGTACTTGTCACATTATTGGAAATGCATTAGTATCATGGGCTTGTAAAAAGCAAGCATGTGTTGCTCTTAGCACGGCCGAAGCAGAATACATAGCAGCGGGTAGTTGTTGTGCACAAATTCTTTGGCTCAAGCAACAACTCCGTGATTACGGACTTGATCTCGGATGCATTCCTCTTCGATGCGACAATACAAGTGCTATCAATATTACAAAGAATCCGGTCATGCATTCAAGAACCAAACATATAGATATTCGACATCATTTTCTCCGTGATCATGTACTTAAAGGAGATGTCGAAGTCACTTTTATGGATACTCATAACCAACTCGCAGATATCTTCACTAAACCGCTTGCTCAAGAACCTTTCTTCAAAATCCGAAGAGAACTTGGTATTTTGGATGAAGGTGATATCTAATGATTCTCTTAAGATGCACGTATTAAATTTTATATGTATCTATTTCACTCTTTTTCCCCATCCTTTTTGATGTTAACAAAGGGGGAGAAGAATATGCATGTGTGTTGTTTTGTTTCAACGAAATTGCAGGCCCATAAAATATCAAACTCACTCCAAAATTCAAAGAATCATGGACTTAGGGGGAGCATACAATTTAGGGGGAGCCTTGCATTTGCTCAACAAGTTTGCTATACAAAACAACATAAACATTTCAAGAAATTGTTTTCAAGACTTGGTTGTCATCATCAAAAACGGGGATAATGTAATTGCAAGCTTCTCAAGTCATATTTAAAGCATGTGTTTTGATGAAGACAACATGGACATCAACTTTCAAAGGATGTGCAAAAAGCTTATCAACATCAAATAAAAGTCTTGAAGATTATTGAAGATTATTGAAGAATTATTGAAGAATCATCAAATGTCAAAAATGGTATAAATAATTCTTAAAATCTTGAATATAAATGTTCACAATATGAATTCATCAACATATACATATTCCATAACTTTAACATTAAAGAAAACTTTGTTTGAAATATCTTTCAAAAAGTATTTTTGAAAATAATCCTTTAGGAACCGGTTCCTCCCTAACAGGGAACCGGGTTCCAGCTTTTCTCAAAAAACATGTCCCTGGTTTTTGTACCAGGAACCGGGTTGTACCAATAGGGGAACAGGTTCCTGCGTGATAATTTTGAATTCCAACTTATAACGTTCACTAAGAACCGGGTTCTGTCAGTGTCGGAACCGGTTCCTAGCGAACCAGTGCAGCTTTTACTTTGTTTTTTGAACATTTTTCAAGTGGTATCTTTTCATGAATGCATTGCAACTTTTCATATGAATTGGCATGAATGAAGAGGTTCTTACAACTTTATAAAATGCAGATTTTCTTATTTCAAACAATGCTTCAATTTTCAAATTAAAATAAACTTCTTCATATTAACAATTTTCTCATTCATTCAAATTTGCTCATAAACTTTCATGTGTTCATAATTTTATGAAACTTGCCATATACACTTTCATTATCATTACAAGTTTCATTCATACATTGTGAACATTTATATACATTGTTGAGAATTGTTTTTATCTTGAAGAAGAAGATCAATTGAAGATTGATAAAGCTCTCCATATACTTCAAACTAAATCATTGTATTACTTAAAGGTTTTTCCCTTACTATCCAGGATTGTTGGAAGTAAGTGTTGTGATTTGAAGAGGATTGTTCTTCATTCACATTAGTGTTTGTTTGGTCTTAAAGGTGTTAAGAACCTTTGATCACCCTATAGGTTAGATAGTAAGCATAGGCTGTACAATCATTCTAACTATAGTGAAATCTCTTTCGTGTTGGAAAGGGGACTGGAGTACTCTCGGATTGTGAGGGGAACCAGGATATATCACCGTGTTCTTTACTTTTCCGTATTTATCGCTTTCATCACCATAATCAGGAAAAGATAAAGATATAAACAAAACCTTCAAACACTTAACCAAAAATTACTACCAAGCATTCTCATAAAAAACGAATAAAATTTTATAAGACCTAATTCACCCCCCCCCCCCCCCCTCTTAGGCACTCTGAGACTTATAGGCCCAACATAATTATTCTATTATTCCACTAATTCTAGCATTATTACTACTATTAATCAACTAGTTAATTAACTAGTAATAATCTAGCAACTTATACCAACAATTCCCAACATCTCATAACTTCAAAAAGTAATTCAAAAATTATTAATTAAATAATTGATTAAATAACGGGCGTTACACCTATAACAAAAGGGAGAATGCAAAGGCGTTCGTCTTTGGAGATATGGTCTATAAAGTGATCATGCCTATGGACATGAGGGATAAAGTCCTTGGAAAATGGTCACTAAACCGGGAAGAACCATTTTGAGTAGTGCAAGTTTTTTCCAACAATGCTTATGAATTTGAGGAGCTCACACCAGAAGGTCGAATATTACGAGTAAATGGAAAATACTTAAAGAGGTATAGGCCTGTGCTGCAAGAAATTATGATAAACAGAGGATAAAATTCATTGCATAATAAGGAGGCCACCAAGGGGCCTGAAATGTGAATTAAGCATTACAAAGAATTATGGAAAGAACAAATTCATATTACATATAAAATCGAAAGGCTAAAAAGGCACATTATTCTTGAGGGTTATATACAATTCTTGAGCAAGTGCTAGACGAGCATTGGTTAACGAGATAAAGGTGTCAAGGTCGGCTAGCTCAATATCCAACACACCAACACGCTCTAGATGAGCGACCCCAACCAGAGCTTCATTATTCAACCTGTTCATCTGCGTGAAACCCATCAGCTTACAAAGTATCTACCTAATCAATTTGTTTCTCTAGCCTTTTAATTTGTTTCTTCAACGCTATAATCTTCTGTTGCCATTGGGAAATATTTGTGGCCCTAGTGTTAAAGTCGGCTTTTTCTTTGTCAAGAGTTTCCTTCAGTTCTTCACTAGCAGCCTTTGAAGAATTCACGAAAGCATATTCAACAGTGCAGTCTTTCTCCTTGGGAAGGCGTCTTTCCTGGACCTCTTTCTTTTCATTCAAGTCAACCAAAAGCTGATCAAGGAAGGTAGATGCTTCAGCTACGAATTTTAGGACTAAAGGAGAAGCAGCTTGAACGTCGACTTTCTTCAGCATTTCTTTAATTTTAATACCATCAGAGGGATACGCCTCAGAATATGTGATCAAATCAACACGAAAAAGCATGGTTTTGAGACGGTTAAGAACTTTTTCTTGAGTCCCAAGAGAAGAGATGCCTCCAGATGAATTAGAAGTACTAGAGTCTCCGTCAGTCGAACGATTCCTAGCATTCACCAAAAATTTTAAATACTCAAAGGGGTTGGTTTGCCTCAGAGCAGCATCTTGTTGAGGCGACATGGTGTTGGTCACATGAATCACGTTAGGAGGGGTCGAGATGGTGCCAAAAAAGGCTGGTGCCTGAAGAGTCACTTCTTCCGTTTGGAAGGGATTGGTTGGCAATTATGGTGACATCAACAACAACAGCATGTTCAGGATCCTTTAAGCCATCATCTCCAATACCCTATCCTGGCTTTCATTATTGGCGTCGTTCTTCAATACCTCATTGATGGGAGAACAATCAGAAGTACCCTGGGTGATAGGAGAGTTGAGGTCGCTCCCTAAAGGCTCGCTATCAGTCAAGACCACAATTGGTTTCCTTTTGGTTTTGGGAGATTTCAAGACAATCTTAGTGGAGCATTTTTTAGGTTTAACTGCCATTCGCTGAAACAATAAAGGTAAGTGAGAAAAAAATCATCAAAAGGACAAACAATTTCTAAGATAAAGAGTCTTTCAAGAAGAAGGTACCTGATGGTCTCCTTCAGGACTAGAGTTAATGCTTTCTGGTCGAGTTGGCACAGGCTACAAAACTCATTCTCTTGCTACCACCGAAGCAGTCGCAATGGCGGAAGTGACCTTTTTTGAGGCAATCTCAGATTGAGTTGACTGGGACTTTTTGGATTTATGGGAGAAGACGTGTCGTCAACTTGTTTCTCTTGATTAGAAGAGTGTTTCCGCCTCTTTGGGTACGGTTCAGAAGGGATGGCAATGTTAGCTTCAGGGGCCTACAAATGTGTCAACATAATCAGTGGGTTAGAAAGAGAACGCAAACAACTAGTGATCTATTAAGTTAATAGATTATCTGAGAAGAAGTTCCAAAGGCCTCATTAGTTAAGGGAGAAATAGTCGCACCACTGATAGCTTCCCTGACACATTTCTTGTGCTCAACCGCTAAATAAGGAAATAACATAAGACGAAGCATTAGAAGTCAAAGCCTAAACAAGAAGGCGACTGACAGTTACAATAGTAAGCCATACCTTTCCTAAACTTTTGATGCATGGATTCATAAGCATGGTTCAGTCGAGCTTTGAAGGACTTGAGAGTCCCATTACTTTGCATAAAGTGCACCGTCCACCAATCATAGAACTCCTTAGTGGTGTATAAGAGGAGTTCGAAGGTGACAAGAGTTATCTTGGGGACATCAGCAGCAAAATGTTGAAGTCGTTGATCATATTCTCCCTCACTGTAGCTAGTAGATGAAAGACACATTTCATCTGATGGCTTATAAAAGCTGCGAGACAAAGGTTAGCACAAGCCAAACTGACTAGCCACCAGATTAGGTTGATAACATAGAAGTATCACGCCATCATTAGCTCCTACCCTAGATGCTATAAACCTAGGGGTTAAGAAAGCTTGCCAGATGGCTTTGGATTTAGGGTCCTGTGCAGGATCGGTAGGAGGAAATGGTCGAGTGAACCACTCAGGACCATATGGTCTAGAGGCAAAGAGTGCCATGCTTGGCTGAAAAGAAGTGCACCTAAAGAAAAACTTCAAGTATTTCTCAAGCGACTCCTCTCGATTCATGTCATTGTTAGAAGGCGTCATTGCAGCAGACGAAGGCTTTCGTTGGCACATTGGGCGATGCAGTCGCCTGTGCTTGAGAGAGGCGCAGTTTGAGTTGGCTCACAAAAGTGGCATTTAACCACAATTGAAGCAGCCAAAAAGATCCTGCAAGCATATATCTTGAAGTAGATGAAAGTGAGGTGATATGATCGACCCCCACACTGAGTGATTCATAGAGAGACCCTAAAATAAGTTCGCTCAAGAATATGTGTTGACCCAGATGGAGGTGATGAGCTAATGCAGATTTAGCTACCTTCAGAGATCGACTGCAGAAAACATACTTGGAAATCCACAAGGCCAAGAAGGCAATGTATTCTTCTTCAGACACAGTGCCGATACCTTTGGCGTGAAAATGCTCCATATATTTGGTGAATCCAACAATGTCTTTTTAAAAAGGAATAATGTTTTCATCTACTTCAGTGGGAAGAAACATTTCACCTGTAGGGCGGAGACTAGTGATGGCCGCAATGTCAAACAGGGTGGGAGTAAGCATCCCAACTGCAAAATAGAAGGTGTTTGCAGAGCCTTCCTAGAACTAGAGTGTGGAAATCAGCATGTGATTGCAATAACTAGGGCCAACCCTAGAAAGCTGAATCAAGTCAAAAAAGCCTTGAGCCTTCCAAACGTCACCCTTCACTTTCTCTACTTTATTCAACCATGTAATGTAATATTGGTTGACAGTAGGGGCACAATAGAAGACTTTAGACATATGGTAAATGTGTGAAAAATCTATAGGGTAATCTTTGTTGATAGGGGGTTTAATGGTTTCTTAAGTAGGGAATCAGCCTTCCAAGTGTGTAGGTACCCTAACCTCATCAAGAATAGGCCCTAATAGAGCGTAAGCAGTGTTGTTGCAGATGCAGGGAAGCAACAGCTGGGAGCGAAAAGTTTAGAGATTGCGTGTTGCCTTTGGTTCTAAGATAAAAGTGTTTTGATCATGAACGAAGAACTCACTCATGTTGGAAACCCGTTCAATTTCCTGGGGAGTTTGAATGTGTTCAGAGATTTGGCTTGAAGCGACCATGGAGATGATGGAAAGTTTCTCTGGGTAAAAATGAAAATGAAAGTTTATGTGGTGCACGAAGACAAAGAGCTTGAGTATGCAAAGAAACATAAAGAGGAAATTGGAGAGATGAAAGGGGTATTTATACCATCAAGGAGACCAAACGTTGGAGAGAAAGTGGGAAACAATTGTGGCTACACGACCGACACGTGTCAAATAGATGGCAACTGAGTTAAAGAATTTGGTGAGTTGGAGGCCACAATTATCCTAGTAAATTTAAAATAGAAAATAGGGAAGTCGCTGTGTGATCGATGATGTAACGTTTAAGGGAAAAAGTCATGATTACAATGACATCACTTCACACTAAGAGAAAAGGATTAAAATGTCCATTTCTGTTTTTTCAGTCGAAAATGACATTTTGGGGGGCAATTTGTTTGCTAGGATTTTCAGAAAGGGTTAAAATCCAACCAAAAGCAAAAACGGTTCTTTGAAGACTTTGAATTATAGGAAATCAACCACAGAAGAAATCGACCGAAAGAGGTTTCATAAAAGGGCAATTTGGGCTTGTGAACATAGTCGACCAGAAAAGAAGCCTCATGAGGAATGGATTGGGCCCGAGAGTGTTAATAAGCCCAAAAAAGGGCATAACTAGCAAAGCAAAGCGTTGTGAATGGAGAACGTGGATTCGATAGCAGGAATGGAGAACGTGGATTTGATAGCAGAGATGGAGAACGTAAGTTCATGTAGGGATGTTACAAGAGACACGTGGCTCATAAAGAAGCGAAACCCGCTGAAAAGTAGTTATTTTCATGTATTATAAATAAAGCACTTAGTGCATAGTGTAAAGGATTCAAACTTTCACATTCCTACACGCTAGTTACTTTGAGTACCCAAGCGAACGAGCAAAATGAGTCAAGCAAGGGCGATGTATGTTTAAATCGACCCATTTTCAACTATTTTGATGTTACGTCATCTATTTTTAGTTTAAAATGTCTTTGTTTTATTTTACAATTCCTGCTTTATTGCTTTTAAATTCGTTTCGCCTTAGTCGAACAAACCCTTTTGAACATACTTTGTGAAAACACTCCAAAACGGAAGCACTGTACTGGGATTTTCTGATCGATCTCGCCAGTAAACTTTCTGTTAGGAGACAAGCGTTGTTTACTAAAACCAGAGGTAAACAATCATAAATACTATATTTCGTATATAAAAATATTTAGATCAATAATAAATTTGTTCCCGTATGCAAATATTATGTTTGTTTATGTATCATTTTCAAAAATATATAGATCAATAATAAATTATCATATATATAAAAATATTTAAATCAATAATATATATTTTTTATGTGGATCAATAAATAATTTTTAAGCATTATGATTTTATTTAATTGTTAATCTTAATGCTAGTTTGATTTTGTTTTCCTTTAGAACTTTTATAAATTAAAAAATATTAGAATAAAACATATTTTAAATATCATTCTTTATTATTTTGTATCATTTATACTAATCATTTTCAGATGCATATAAAAATGGCATCCAATTAAGTTGTTGTTTTAATTATAACTATAGATAGTAAATATTATAAAATAGAAAAAGTCTATACAATGGAATATAAGAATGATGACAACTTTTTAGTAGACTGATGTGCAGTTATTTTGTTTTCAAGTCGTAATCTATTTAATAGAAACATATAATTTGGTAAATGTATCTATACTGTCAAACATGCTATGCAATAATAGCACAAAGATTTCAGTGCAACCAAACAACATAAATAGTCATTGTGTATTGTGTTTGAATTGAGTTGCTCACGGGCATTCTGGATATGCATTAGGAGTCTTCTAAAAACAATTGATGAAGAATAAATTGCTCATAAAAGGGAGACTATTAAATATGCTGCCACAAGTCATTCTAGACATGCATATGACCCTACTATAATGTAAATATGCTGTCACGAGTCAGAGTGAGCAAGTTGAAATGTATATATGGGTTTCTTGGTCTTTTTTGTGAATAAAAAGCTAATATGTTTCAATTGAGCAATTCATATTCACGTGTACATAAACTAATCATCCGGTGTAGAAAACAAGTTGGTTAGAAACTCTAATAGACTGATGATATTAATCTGCAAAGAAGATTATTTAGAAATCTGTTTCAATAAGCTATAGAAGATCTAGGAAAGATGATTATTGTCTAGCTTAACTAATCTCCTAGATTGCACAAACTATTCCTTGGATTTCAAAAACTAACAAACAATAGTTAGTTTGTGTTGTGAGTCTATAAATAGACTACATCCTTTGTAATTTATTCATTAGTTGAAATTCAAAACATTAAAAAGAAAATATTTAGTTGAGATCTCAACAATTATGAAATCCGTACAATTATAAAATTTAAGAGGAAATCAATCATATATATTATTTCTCTGAAATTATGATTGACATGAATTTTGGTAAAACTAACTTTGCAGTAACATGTTAAATAAGATGTTTCAACTTGCAGATTCAACACGTCGAATGTGATATCCTAACCATATGTATAGGATATCTGATCTGTTACAATTTTGCTGTTTGGAAAATATTTCAATTTGCAGTTTCAACATGTCGAATGTGATGACCAGAAGAGCGGGACATCTGGATTGTTACAGTTTTGCAGTTTAAAAGTTATTTCAACTTGTTTGAACATGTTGAATCGGATGACCTAACCAGAAGTATAGGACATCGGATATGTTACAACTGACAGTTTGGATTGAGTTGTTGTGAATTAATTACTGAATATTCGGGGAATATTTAGTAATCCCGTGTGGCGTTCAAGATTGATAAATCAGAGATTTTATGTTGCTATTCAAGATATTCAAAGTTTCTAAATATGGAGACATTTTAGGAAAGTTTTGATTGAAGACCATTTTTCTTGGAGAAGTTTTTGCAGACTTTGTGAAATCTCCTTGTTGTGTTTTGAGGCCCAAAGCCACTTGAGAAACTAGTTATAAATAGAAGTGTTTGTAACCTAGGAAAGGTACCAGCCGTGAAGGAAAAGATGTAGTTATTAGGGCTGAGTCTGTACCACTCTCTAGGAGAGTTGGTTGTGTGTTCCACTCGGTTGTAAGTTGGACTAATGCTATAGAGTTGTAGTCTCTATTATTGTTCTCACTCAGAAGCCTTTAGGTAAAAAGTTGAGTATTGTTCTTAGAGGAAGCTTGTAAGCAATTCTAAGTATTGTTCTTGATCATAACTTTTAAATAAGATCAAGCATGTTATTCTTAATCATGGGGTGTCTTGATTAATGTTTTTTTTGTATATGAAGTGTGATCTTCATTTAGGTGAAAGATCATTGATGCAATAACTGGGACTGAGACCATTAGACATCACTGCGTTGATTGGAGGTGAGATGAGATTTCTCATCTCTAGGGTGGATCTAGGTAGACGTTGTACAGGGTAGTGATTAAGTGATAAGTTATAAACGGGAGAATTTAGCTTTGAATTAATATTGTCTAGTGGATTTCCTTCCTGGCTTAGTATACTCCCAAAGTAGGTGTTGTTGTCACCGAACTGGGTTAATAATTATGTGTGTTGTTTACTTTTCAGTATTGTTATGTATGTTTATACCTTGCTTGTGTGTTTTATTCAGATCATATGTCTCGACATGTCATAGGAAATCTAAAGTCTGATATACTAAAATTTCAATTGGTATCAGAGCAGGCATCCTGTTATGTTTCTGGGTGAGATCCTGGAATGATACTTTCTGATTCATGGACAAGAAAAGAGGTATCTACTGAAAAATTGTTTGAACTTGGATAGTTCATATTTTTGAATGGTCCCTTGAAGTGGAGGATGAACTATTCGTGACAATATGTGTATTGGAACTACCTGTTTTTATCAAGCCTGTAGCTTTGATGGTGAGCTGCTGTGTTGGATTTGATTTATTTTCAAACCTAGGTTGTTTTATTTGCACCTGAATTGTGGTGGTTGTGTGCAAGAGTTTTATGTTAGATTGAGGAGCTTGTAGGTTTTGTGTTCCGTTGCATGGTATCTGATGTAATCCTAGTTGTTCCTTGTGTCTTTGGTGGTGATACTCTAGTAAGATTTTTCTTGGAAGAGCATTAGAGTTTGGTCTCCTCAGCAGGGTTATTCTATGGTATTATAATGCCAGGAGAGTAGCTTCAACCAACTTTTAAATTTGTCAAAGATACTTGAGGCTTCTCTCAAGCCACTCATAAAGGCACTTTTGAATGAGTTTATTGAAAAGAGATCTGAAGAAAAACATAAAAGATCTTTTGGTGTGTTCCATGTAATGATGTTCTACCAGATGTTAGAACATCACATCAGAATTGTGCAAAATTTTGTTGGTTAAACACTATGTCATAGAAGGGAATAGACAATACTTTAAAGCGCTGCATATTCCCGTGCTGCTATAAGTAAAGACAACACTTTTTGTCAATGTAAAAGCGCTGCTTAATGTCGCCTTTAGGCAGTGATTTATTCCATAAGTGCTCTCTAAAGGCCCCTATAGGCAGTGCTTTTTACTTCATAAGTGCTTTCTAATGCACCCCTTTAGACATCACTTTCACTTTAGACAATGCTTTTAAAAGCGATGTGTAATGTATATTTTAGTTCACTTTTTTCTGTTTTAGGAAACACTTTCTTTAAAAGCACTCTCTAAAGTCCCTTTTAAGCAGCACTTTTTACTTTAGAAGCGCTTTCTAATGCACCCCTTTAGACAATGCTTTCTTTAAAAGCGCTTTCTATTCCCCACTATAGGAAGCACTTTTTTGTTTAAAGTGTTGTCTAATGTTCACAATTTTTTTTTATTATATATAACTTATATTTTAAGCGCTCTCTACAAATAATCACTTAAATAAGCGTTCTCTTTCAAATTTGAATCAAATTTCATAAATTTGTAGCTTCAATCTAATAAATATGCACCAAGTTTACATATTTATATATACAACTTTAATCCAATAATTTATATATACATAAATTTGATATAACTTGAATATATATATATATATATATATATATATATATATATATATATATATATATATATATATATATATATATATATATATATATATATATATATATATATATATATATATATATATATATATATATATATATATATATATATATATATATACATATTAATATCTTCTAGAGCTGCTATCTTCTCTACTATCTTCTCTACAAACAACAAGAATGAAGAATCTTAAATGAACTTGTTATCTCTATATCTTCTACATTTCTACATATACACCTACCTGAAACAAAACCAACAAAGACATATCAGAATCAAACTTTATAACACTTAAATCTTATAACTATTATAATTTAACACAAACTAATGTAACAAAAACAAAACAAGAATCCAAGATTCTCAAATTCATACCCTGATACAAACAAAACTTTATTTGAATTTAACTCAAATACCATCATAACTAACTTTCCACATAACAACAACAACATTGCAACCCAATTTACCATACTAATGACGACATAGTATCTCATAAAAACTCAAACTTATATATACTTAAAATTTTCATCAATGAAAGTGTCACAATCCGTATAAAAATCTCATATCAATAATGTATTGACAACAATCCTCCTTAATTTCATCCAATTGATTATTCGAGTAAGTAGAAGACTTGAATTCATCAAAGTACTACATAATATAACATAATATGATTTAGTTAAAACTAATTAATTAGATAAAATGTGTTAAATATTAAAATAAATCATAAGTTAGAAACACATACCATGGTTGAAATCTCTCATTGATTCAAAAGAATTATTTATTTAATAAATCTCAATATGAAATAACCGCAATCAATACTGTTACGCTGACAAGGACCTTACACATGAAAAAAATATGAATATATATATATATATATATATATATATATATATATATATATATATATATATATATATATATATATATATATATATTAACTTGTTTTATCAAGTAGCATAACTAATATAATCAAAATTGTGATAATATACCTACACTCTGATCTATGTAATGTTGTTTGCTTTACTCTTTGGTATTTGAGTATCATTTTGTGATTGAAAAACTTGTATAACTCTAACAAAATATAAACGAATATTTAGAACAATCTCACATAAATAAATAAATATATAAATGAATACTTAGAACAATCTCACTTACATATCAACCATCTTCTTCATATCTGGGTATTTTTCCAATCACCTTCTAACAAATCCAGATAATATACAATTTCTCTTATAGATTAATCGCAACCAACAACCATTGCCCACTGTAAGATTAACAAAGGTTAGATAGAAACTTTCTACACAATGTCAAAAAACAAAAAAAATTATAATAGATGAATTTAGAATAAAAATCTAACCCATTGTCAATATTAAATGGTAAAAAAACAACTTTTATGTATCTTTGTTGGCCATAAAGGCATAGACAAAGTACTCTTTGACTCCATCTGGTCTTTGATCGATTAATCGTGTGTTAATATTGTTGGGAGATAAGAAACATAATCTTTGTTCCAATTGATGCGGGCGTATCAAGTTGTCATACATGAACCTTAAATAAAAACATCATTAACATTAAGACTATTCATTAAAATAAGTAAATAAATTATTCAATTAATTAAATAAAGTTGATCAGAGTATACCCGATGTATCTATCGATAACACCAAGGCCTAATTCCAAATGTCTAAAAACTTGATCCATATCCTCTTTACCAATTGTTTCGTAATATGAAAAACCAAAAATACCTTCCTCCATAGGTATATTACGAGTATCTCTGTCAGTCAAATCTGATATTCATAATAATGTCTAAAGGCACGACCTATACCGAGAAGTAATCTTTTTTTAGCCGTTGTCTTTGCAAAATCCTTTTTTTTATGGACATGTTGCTAATTTCAGGCTTCTTACTCCTACTAACTTGTTGTATCTCTTTAGCATGAATCTAAATATCATATAATTAGTTAGGTGTAGTATAAGATCATGAATTAACATTTTCTATGTATATATATATCAATGTACCTCTTTTTTTGTGCAACTGACTCGGTTTGTCGCGTAATCCCCTTATCTTTTGATTTGGATTTTGTAGGAGTCTAACATTACCATGAAAAAAATATATGTTAAATGTTCGTAAAAAATTTGAATACTCAAAGGTTCATAATGGTTTTCAACATACCTTATCACCTATGCAAATGAGGTTTGATGGCCATGCAACATACGATCCTATTGCCTCTCCCACCAATGTTGCATCTGAAATATCGTCAGGTAAAGGTAATGACTCATCCCTCTCTAAAGCAATATCAATAGATACTTTCAAAAACCCAGTAGGGAGCGGTTTATGGTGAAGTACTTCTTCCAAAGTGTTATGCAGTTTTCCCTTGCCAACCATGGGATAAGTTGTAACACCCCAATTCTACCCGGCAATTATATATGCAAATCAGAGTCATAAAATTCATGCAACTAAATCATGATGCCACAAATTCGACTATAAAAACACATTGCATTCAACGTGGATACATAACACTTTAAAACTTCAGATGAACTATCAGCATAATAACTTAATCTCTTAATTCAACAATTTAAACATCTACGCAGTGGAATTCATAATAACATCTTTGTCCAACAACAACTTCAAAATGATGCATACTTTGCAACAAACAAATAAGAGTTCAACAATTGAAATAATCAATAATTAAAAGAAACAAGCGTTCATCCCCCTGAGTGTTACGTATCAGAGTAATCACACCGACTCGAACTACTGAAGGTATACAGTCTTCACTCTCGATTACTTGCACGTTACCAACGTAAGGGTAACATTCAAACAGAAGGGGGGGAGATATCTAACAATATAATAAACGTATGATAATTAATATATTAAATTAGATCATGTTGTACCCCAAAATTTTCCCTCTCATTTCATCAATATTTTCTCATCATAAGACCCTTGGAGCTCAAGATCAAGTTAGGGTTTACTCTGCTCAAGGCCCCTCCTTGCACTGCTGACCCAAATTAGGGTTTGAGTTTGCACAAAGATGTTTTGACCTAAAGTGCCCAAAGTAACTTTCATGCTTCATGTTGGACTCACAAGTTTATCCATACAAAGTTTCAAGCCTTGATTCCAATCTTTGCCCAGTCAATTGGACAGTTGACCTAGAAATCAGCTGTATTGGGGAAAAAGTTAACTATGGCCAATTGACAGTCAAACCTCATGACTTTTGACCCACATAAACATTATGAACTCACATGAACCATTTGGTCAAGTTTGGATCACAATTCCATAAGAAATTTGATCAGATCACCAAAAGGGCAAAATGGTCATTTTTAGGGTTTTGACTGCACAAAGGCAATTTTTGACTGTTTGACCTAGCCAATGGCAAACCAAGCTCACATATGGACTCAAGGACTCAATGACATGGTCTTGACACATTCAAAAAGTTCAAAAGATCCCAAATGCACAAGATTGACAGATGATTTTTCCGATCAACTGATCAAATTTGACTGTATACTGAAAAGTCAAACTTTGACTTTTTGGTCAAAATCAAGTGCCAAGATCCATTTTTCATCAAGACATGTCAAATTATGAAACTTGTTCATCAAGAAACCAAAAATTACAAATTAGGGTTTGAAATGAAAAAATTTCATAACTTAGAAATTTTCTAAGTTATGAAATTTCCTAATTTTTTCCTAACTTTGTCCCATTTTTTCATCAAGATGTATTTGGATTCAAACAAAACTCAAAACATGAAAGTTATAGTCCATTGCAAAATCTACAACTTTGATTCACAAAGTTTCCTCAAAAGAAGCTTGTAGCTCAAGTTATGATTTTTGGAATAGGGGTGCAAAACATTCTTAACTTAGAAATTTCTTGACCTATTTTAGGCAGGATTTTTGCCCAACTTCATGGCCACTTTTCACATGCTTCCACTTGGAATTTCAACTTTCATTACAAAGATGGATTATATTACACATTCCAAGCTTTCCAAATTATCCAAGAACTTCTCAAACACCCTTGTGGTTAGGGAGAATCGAATTTGTGAAGATGGCCAAAAGTCACTTTGTTCATAGGCCAATTACATGTTCATAACATTGCCATTTTCAAGTTAGCTTGTCCAAGCTAGATTACAGGCCTCTAATCCTTCTCACACTCAATAATTCAATGCTAAACCATTGTGCCAAGATGTTATTTTGTACATTTGGTCATTACATGAAAGATTAACCTTTAAATGGATAAAGCATTTTTGCCATTTTGGAAAAGGTACACTTTATGTCAAATACAAATCCAAGAGGCATGGGCAAAATCTTTAGAGCTAGCATTTTGTACACAAATCACTCTGATCAAGAACAAGAGGTGCAGCATAGTTTAGGGCATTGGACAGGCTGGTTTAGAAACTTGTATTTTCTTACTTATCAAAGAAGCAACTTGGCATTCATGGTCCAACATTGAGTTCCTGTCAACACAAGCCTAAACAAACATCTTGAACATCCTCCAAACATAAAACCAGACCTAAGGCACGACCAAACCACCTTCAATACCTCCTCATTCACAGAAATACCTTCTTGTTGCAAAAACAGAGTCTCTTCTGCAACTTGAATCCCACAGTCCATTCCATTCGTGCGCCTTGGCTAAAACCACCTCAAACACCTTCCATAACATTCATACAAACTATCCCAAGCCTTGGAAACAGACTGTAACACCCCTAACCAAGTTTGCCATTTTCATTTTTTCAGTTGTGCAGGTTGAGTTACATAGCTCGACTCAGTTAGTTTCAAAGCAAGCTAGAGGTTGGAAGAGCATCCTTGGACCTCAAGCAAGCTGTACAAGTCCTCAAACTTCATTGAAAGTGCCTCCATTGTTGTACACAACTCAAGCTGAACAGGTAAAAGTTTGAACTTCCATCTCTCTATCCAAGCATATTTAGGCTTAAGTTTGTGAAGAAGGTATGTTCTATTCATGGCCCTGAAGCTACCCATATCCTTACTTTTCATTTATGTTGTGTGTGCTGCACGGATTTTGGACATGAACATTTGAAAAAAACTAGGTCAGGAATTGGGGGAGGAGAAATTCTCTCTCATTTCTGAGAGTTAGAACAACTTCTTTATATATTTGGAATCGTGACAAGTTGCTCTATAACATTGATGTTGTAAGTTTTTGTTGAAAATCAAGGAATCAGAAGTTAGCAGGTTGAGAAGGAAACGCGTGTTTTCTTTGTTTCAAAGTTGCTGGAGGTTGAAGACAACTCCTTTTGGGCTGGGCTTGGTTCATTTTTCTGTTTACACCTCATTCTTCCACTTACACCCCCTTGGCCTATTGTGTGATTTTTCAATCATTTTTGACTTTTTGTTTTTTCCCCTGACTTATTATTTTTTGTCAAAATATAAAAAATATTAAAAATATTTTTTCAACCATTTTTGCATTTATTTTGAATTTATTTGCTTTATTTAAACTTGTACATATAAATAAACATATTACTTTTTTATTTAAAATACTAAAAAATAATACAAAATACATTTTATTTTCTGATTTTATTTTATTTTATCTTTTGAAAACATTTTCTTAAAATACACTTTTTTTGATAAATAATAAATATTTTATTTTTTGTATATATTTAATATGTTTAATATATAATATAAATACTTATATATTTATTAGAATATTTAGGATAAAAATACAAAAATAATACATTTTTTCTTTTATTAATATTTGACCTCAAAATTACTTTTTTTACAAATATACTTCTCTTTTATTTATTTTTGTATATAATTAATAAATATTATATATAATATAATTAATAAATACTATTTATTTAGAAAATTAGGATTTTGCCCTAAACCATGAAAATATCCAAAAATTAACCTTTTTTATTATTTTTATTTCACTTGTAAATAAATCATACACTTACACAAATACATTGATACATTTACAATACACATTTTATTTTTCTTATACATTGATACATTTACATTTGCTTATCTTTGTACATTGATATATATTACATTTGCGATCGATTCGATTTGGTTGTAATTTATTTGGACACTACTCTCCTATTAAGTCTCATCCCCATTTGTAAATATTTGTACCCCCACTCCCGGATACTTATTTGTAATAGCGTAGATTTTAAATTTCCGCAATTTATCGCTTTCAAATATACCATGGTTAGACCTAGGGTTTGTATGTACATAAAATCAAACGCTAGATAACCTAATACAAAGACAAATACATGAAATCAACACACTATTCACACTTGCACCCCTAGGGTAATCCCGCTTGTTGCCTTCCAAAATGGGCCATGCTTGCACGTTGAGTTTCTTTGGCAAAACAAAACAATTCAAATGATCATAGTCCCTCGATGACGCTTTCGAAAGTCGCCTAATCAAAAATGATCATAGTCCCTTCAAGAAAATTGCCAAAGACACTTGGCACCATTGCATTCATGGTCCATACGATGACCCGCGCCTGTCCCGTTAACATCCTAACGCAAGATTGCCCACCAAATACAATGGTGGAACAAAATTGTTAAAAGGGTTAAAACATGTGAAAAACCTTTGAGTAAATTTAGGGGTAGACAACTCTTAGTTACTTGATCAAACTTGCAAACACACTTGCCTACTTTTCAAAACCCACTCCACAAACACTTTCAAAACAACTTTCAAAAACATTTGAAACATCTTTTCGAAAAGATACACACCTTTGTATATACTCAAACACGAGTCATTACAATGGTTTCCTAGACAAGGCGTCTTTTTTCAAAACATTTTCAAAACACACACACACACACACCCTAATTTCAAGCAATTGAAAATCAAAGGAAAGTGATCTAAAACAAGTAACTAAGAGCCCATGGATAACCATGGATGAAAAGGGTGCTAATACCTTCCCTTTTCATAATCTACCCCCCGAACCCACGAAACATCTCAAAAGGTTTTTCCTGTGCTTTTTAACCTTTCCTTTAGGATAAAATAAAAAGTCGGTGGCGACTCTTGCTCAACCGAAACATTTGCGAAAACAAACGCAAAACCCAAGTCAGTTCTCCCACCGTATCACTGAACTGGCGACTCTGCTGGGGAGAAATTCTAAAAGTGGGGTTACCTTAGGGTTTAGATCACCTTTACATACTTGCTTTGATTGCTTGATTGCTTTACTCTTTGGGTCCTTGTTTGGGTTTGTTGTAAATCCTACACCCGGATTTGGGGCACCTTCTTAGGTAAATAGCAATAAAACTGTGAGGGAACTGTGCGGGGTATACCGACATGGTTGAAGCAGTAAGCTATGTTAGTATGACATATTTGTGAGTACCGGTAATCCTTGAGTTCAATCAAGGAGAGTACGGGGCCGTTGAGTGATGTCATGAAGCACTAACGAACTCTTAGAACCTTAATTGACCATCCTAGCCTTTTTAGGGGTAGTGAGATGACCGACTTTGGTGCAGTCCGAAGTTGGTAGATACTCGATACTACACTCATTGAGGGTTATTTTCTTGGAATATTTTGGTCGCCGGTTAAGTGGCTAAACCAAAACGATGAACACAGAAAACAATCCAATGATATTGAGCTCCTTAGAACCCGGTTTCTATTTCTAGGACAGGATGAGCCAACTAACTTCAAGAGGGTACTTACCTACAAACCCCATGCAAGCCTAAACTCAAGACTTGTTTGCTTTGTGTGAATATGATTACCTGTATATACACTCACTTGCTTTTGCATGCATGTATATAACATCATAACATCATACCATAGCATTTTCAATAACCATTTCAAGGATCTCGAGGGTTCTTTTGATGCAGGGTTACGTTGAACCAGATGTCTACCAAGAGGCAAGAGGTTTTCTCCTCTAAGCAAATGTCGTCAAAGATCAAGTGCAACAACTCGAATCAGTGGCTATGACCCACTTGACATGGTGAGCTTGATTCTCGTGGAAAGACATCCACCGGTGCAAGGTTCTCCAATCAAAGATCGAAGTTCAACCTCTAACGTTCTCTTGTGTTTACCCCAAGAGATCCTTGAAAACATTGCATATATATCGCACATATCATTGCATAACAGGTTTCTCCCATACAGGTCTCCTTATCTTCCTACTGTTTATTTCAGTAAGATGGATATGGAACAAATGGTAAAGGATCTCCAGGCTCAAAATGCTCAATTCCAACAAATGCTGCTGGCTATGGGTAAAGGGCAAGAGGATCTGACACCTCTTCTTCTCAAAGACAAGAAGAAGAAGTCCAAGAAGGCAGCCTGCATCCTGAACTTGAGGAGAAGACCTAAGACCCTGGACCTTGCAACTCCATCCAACATAGGGGATAGTCTTGAAGAAGACCACAATGTGGAGATTGATGAAGAGGAAGCTGACTACTCTGAGGAACAATATCCTCTCGCTGGTGACAAGTACAAAGAGTTGGAGGATCGCCTCAATGCTATGGAGATCCAACAAATACCTGGCTTGGATCTAGGAGACATGGGTTTAGTTCCTGGATTGGTCATCCCGCCAAAGTTCAAGGTCCTTACCTTTGCCATGTACGACGGAGTTTCTTGCCCTAAGATGCACCTAACGTCTTATGTCCGCAGGATTCAACCATACGCAACTGATCCAAAGCTTTGGATCCATTTCTTCCAAGAAAGTCTGGTAGGGGCTCAACTTGAGTGGTTCTATCAATTGAAGGGTTCTCGCATCCACACCTGGAAGGACTTAGCTCTTGCTTTCTATGAGCAGTATTAGTACAATGCTGATCTTGCACCAACTCGTGTTCAATTGTAGAGCATGACCATGGGTTCCGACGAGAGCTTCAAGGGATATGCTCAAAAGTGGAGAGATCTGGCTGGTAGGGTGCAACCCTCTTTAACTGACAGAGAGCTGATTGACATCTTCATGGGAACTTTGACAGGGCCTTTCTTCAATCACCTGATTGGAAGCTCCTCAGTCGGGTTCACCGAGCTAATACTGACCGGCGAAAGGGTCGAAGCGGGCATCAAAAGTGGAAAGATCCAAGGAATTACATCCTCGGATACTCAGATAATTCCCTACAACGGAAAGAAAGAGTCCAATGCCGCGAACAGTCAAAAGGGTCGTCATGACCAACACGTAGGGTCAATCTTGATCTCTAATCCTACGCTTGCTCAACAAAGATAGGGGCATCAGCATAAGGAGGTCGCGCCTAAGAAACAGTTCACCAAGATCAACATGTCACTGTCTCAAGCACTGCAACACTTGTTGAAGAGGGATTTGATTACATTGAGGGCTCCTCTCCGGAACCCAAATACTTCTGCTCCTACCTATCATCCCAATGAAAGGTGTGCATACCACTCTGACAGTCCGGGGCATGACACCAACAACTGTTGGCCTCTGAAGAACAAGATCCAAGACATGATTGATGCCAAGGAGATTGAGTTTGACCCTCCAGAGACTCCAGCATGATCACTGCTCCTATGCCAGCTCATTGAGATTGTGTTTGTTTCATTTTGAATTTTCAAAATTGTAATCTTTTGTTATTCAAACATTTATCTTTTAATGTCAAACTCTGTTTCATTAATGCATTGCATATGTTTGTCTTGAATTCGTACATTCGTTTTCACTACTCTTATGCTTTCTTTATGATATTTGACTCTTGATAAAAAGCTGCAAGCCTTTAGAGGGAGGATGACGAAACAATACCACGATCTCATACAGTATGCTTTTAAACAGACCTTGCTGATGATGTACAGGCATTTCTTTCAATTCCCAAACACTGGAGTTATAAGGAAGATAATCCCTAGTCAACCCCTTCGAGCCAAAGAAGTAGGAGTTTTCTGTTCTAAACAAATCAAAACCTTTGATATAAACCTGGGGCCGGGTAGTCTCTCAGTTAATTCAAAAAGGTGCACATTAAAGTCGCAAACTCTCAGTTCGTAATACAACGAACGAGGTCAACCAGAAAAGCATTCCTATGGAATCAAAAGACAGCGATGGTTCCCTATCACATAGGCAGTTAATCTCTCCAAAAAAAAGAAAAGCCCACTAAGTCAAAACCTGTAAAGGAGGCTTAAGAAAGCTGGGGCATCCCGCTGACTGTGATCTCGAAAACAGAGACAGTCAGGCAAAAGTTAGGGATAACAAATCAAAAGAAAGAGATCATTACAAATCCTTAACAACATGAAAAATGTTGCAAAGAAAAAAGGAGATGATGACTGCCTCCCAAATTCAATTGGTGAACCACCACCCAAAAAGTCGTTCCAAACTCGAATAGAGTGCGACGCACAATTAACTGAGCTTAGGATTGAAGAACATCACGAAGAGCGGGTGGGTACAAATATGCTTTGAGCCTTTATCCTTTGTTTCTTAAACCGTGAACCAAGCCACGTTACAACCCTTCAAAAGTCCTAATTGAAGCATGGGTTAGTTCGAAAGCATACTGTTACAAAAGGTATCCTGACTCCTGTAAGGCTTTGCTCTAAAATCTCGTGTTGATTTTGTCTTATGAAAAGTTTTCTGCTAAAAACGCATTTTTTCAAAACTTCGAGACAGACATAAACTTTGCATTGCTTGAATATCACTATTTGCATTTGACTATTTGTTTGACAACGAAGAATTTCATACAGCGAATGTTCGGAGGAACGAAAGCTCTCTCAGTGAACAAAAATCACTTCAAAAGGATGACATTTCCAACGACAAGTCTCCTATCAACAAGGGGCATGACATGTCACTATCCAGTTAACCTGGGGCAATCCAGTCAAGGTTTCAATAGATCTTTCAAAGTTCAGTTAACCTGGGGCAGTCCAGTCAAGATTTCAAGAAATCTCTCAATTCGCAGAGTAATCTGATTCAAGACTCCTTCATCATCACTTGGGGCATTCGAATGTCAAAAGTGTTCAACAATTCCTTCATCACCTGCTGGAATTTGCAACCACCAATAGAATAATGGACAGTTGAAGCTCCTAAAAATCTGTTTCTCTCAAGAGTGAAGACTCTCATCCTTATCCCCTCAGAAGATTGGTATACTCCCAATTTCTGACCCTTAACAAAATCAAGATCTAGAAATAGTTCAAGATGTGACCCAAGATTTGGCGACATTCAGTAACTTATTCCAGATTTCGTTCCAGAAATAGTTCAAGATGTGACCCAAGATTTGGCGACATTCTGTAACTTATTCCAGATTTCCTTCCAGAAATAGTTCAAGATGTGACCCAAGATTTGGCGACATTCAGTAACTTATTCCAGATTTCCTTCCAGAAATAGTTCAAGATGTGACCCAAGATTTGGAGACATTCAGTAACTTATTCCAAATTTCCTTCCAGAAATAGTTCAAGATGTGACCCAAGATTTGGCGACATTCAGTAACTTATTCCAGATTTCCTTCCAGAAATAGTTCAAGATGTGACCCAAGATTTGGCGACATTCAGTAACTTATTCCAGATTTCCTTCCAGAAATAGTTCAAGATGTGACCCAAGATTTGGCGACATTCAGTAACTTATTCCAGATTTCCTTCCAGAAATAGTTCAAGATGTGACCCAAGATTTGGCGACATTCAGTAACTTATTCCAGATTTCCTTCCAGAAATAGTTCAAGATGTGACCCAAGATTTGGCGACATTCAGTAACTTATTCCAGATTTCCTTCCAGAAATAGTTCAAGATGTGACCCAAGATTTGGCGACATTCAGTAACTTATTCAAGACTTCCTTCCAGATATAGTTCAAGATGTGACCCAAGATTTGGCGACATTCTATAACTTATTCAGATTTGCTTCCAGATATAGTTCAGATGTGACCCAGATTTGGCGACATTCCGTAACTTATTCAAGACTTCCTTCCAGAAATAGTTCAAGATGTGACCCAAGATTTGGCGACATTCTATAACTTATTCAGATTTGCTTCCAGAAATAGTTCAAGATGTGACCCAAGATTTGGCGACATTCTATAACTTATTCAGATTTGCTTCCAGATATAGTTCAAGATGTGACCCAAGATTTGGCGACATTCTATAACTTATTCAGATTTGCTTCCAGATATAGTTCAAGATGTGACCCAAGATTTGGCGACATTCTATAACTTATTCAGATTTGTTTCCAGATATAGTTCAAGATGTGACCCAGAGATAGCGACATTCTATAACTTATTCAGATTTCCTTCCAGAAATAGTTTCAGATGTGACCCTGATTTGGCGATATTCCGATACTTATTCCAGACCTACTTCCAGAAATAGTTCAAGATGTGACCCAGAGATGGCGACATTCAGTAACTTATTCCAGATCAACACCTGCAGCAATCAGAAGATTCTTGGAATCCCCAGCCAGAGAACCTCACAGAATCTAACTCCCCTCAGAGACAAGTTCCAAGATCCCCAGCGGAGCTAAAACTTCCAGCTATTAATCCCCAAGCAGAGTGAAGACTCTCATTCTTAGTTCCTCACAGGATATTTGAATATTCCTCAGTGAAGATCGTCTCAAGACAGGAATCCCCAGTAGACTGGCATACAACCCAAGCTTCTGATTCCCCAACAGCGGTCCTAGGACTTCTCACTTTCAACGATCAAAAGATTCTTGCCCTCCCTCACAGCAGCCAAGGAATTATTTTCCCCGGCAGCAGTCAAGATTCTTTTATCTCCAGCCATCCAGGATTCATCTATCCTTAGCAAGACAGCTCATCAGCTTACATACACATTCATCACATTCATATCATAAACATTGATATAGCATACATTGCATCATGCATCATGACATTACATACAACTAACTCTTTACCTTTTCAGGAAAGATCAGTCAACAGACAAAAATCATCATCTTCCGAGATTCATCCAAAAATAGTTCAGATGTGACCCAGACACGGCGACATTTTGATACTTATTCCAGATTCATCCAGATGCAGTTTTTTCACGAACTCATCATCAGGAAACCCTACACCGGTTCCTCCTCCACTTAAAGACTTCTGAAAACAGTTCATGAGTTCTCCAGTAACGGATGTTAACCTATCGCTTATTCAGATTCTTCTCAACTTTTGAAAACAGTTTACGGACGCTTCCCAACGGATGCTGCTCTATTGCTTATTCAACTTCAAGACTTCTGAAAACAGTTCACGGGTTCTCCAGTAACGAATTTTAACCTATCGCTTGTTCAGATTCTTCTCAACTCCTGAAAACAGTTTACGGATTCTCCAAACATGGATGTCAATCTATTTCTTGTTCAGGCCCCCAGTTCAGAGATGTTCCAAAACATGGATACCTGCCTGATACTTACTCACCAAGGACATACAGTTCAACATTTCCAAATGGCATCTTTAAGCCCATTTCCATATGGCATCTCTAAGCCCATCCTCCTACCGGCAATTTCCAGATGGCATCTATAATCCCATTCCGGACATCACATTGTTGATACTCCACTATGTGAGTGCAAATTTCTGGGCACTTTAGTGTTCAATCATCTTCCACCTTCGGATCACGAAAGGCACGCAAGCCAATCTATATCCTCAAGTCTAAGAAGATTGAACAGGGGAAACTGTTGTACCCCAAAATTTTCCCTCTCATTTCATCAAAATTTTCCCATCACAAGACCCTTGGAGCTCAAGATCAAGTTAGGGTTTACTCTGCTCAAGGCCCCTCCTTGCACTGCTGACCCAAATTAGGGTTTGAGTTTGCACAGAGATGTTTTGACCTAAAGTGCCCAAAGTAACTTTCATGCTTCATGTTGTAGTCACAAGTTTATCCATACAAAGTTTCAAGCCTTGATTCCAATCTTTGCCCAGTCAATTGGACAGTTGACCTAGAAATCAGCTGTATTGGGGAAAAAGTCAACTATGGCCAATTGACAGTCAAACCTCATGACTTTTGACCCACATAAATATTATTAACTCACATGAACCATTTGGTCAAGTTTGGATCACAATTCCACAAGAAATTTGATCAGATCACCAAAAGGGCAAAATGGTCATTTTTAGGGTTTTGACTGCACAAAGGCAATTTTTGACTGTTTGACCTAGCCAATGGAAAACCAAGCTCACATATGGACTCAAGGACTCAATTACATGGTCTTGACACATTCAACAAGTTCAAAAGATCCCAAATGCACAAGATTGACAGATGAATTTTCCAATCAACTGATCAAATTTGACTGTATACTGAAAAGTCAAACTTTGACTTTTTGGTCAAAATCAAGTGCCAAGATCCATTTTTCATCAAGACATGTCAAATTATGAAACTTGTTCATCAAGAAACCAAAAATTACAAATTAGGGTTTGAAATGAAAATTTTTCATAACTTAGAAATTTTCTAAGTTATGAAATTTCCTAATTTTTTCCTAACTTTGTCCCATTTTTTCATCAAGATGTATTTGGATTCAAAAAAAACTCAAAACATGAAAGTTATAGTCCATTGCAAAATCTACAACTTTGATTCACAAAGTTTCCTCAAAAGAAGCTTGTAGCTCAAGTTATGATTTTTGGAATAGGGGTGCAAAACATTCTTAACTTAGAAATTTCTTGACCTATTTTAGGCAGGATTTTTGCCCAACTTCATGGCCACTTTTCACATGCTTCCACTTGGAATTTCAACTTTCATTACAAAGATTGATTGTAGTACACATTCCAAGCTTTCCAAATTATCCAAGAACTTCTCAAACACCCTTGTGGTTAGGGAGAATCGAATTTGTGAAGATGGGCAAAAGTCACTTTGTTCATAGGACAATTACATGTTCATAACATTTCCATTTTCAAGTCAGCTTGTCCAAGCTAGATTACAGGCCTCTAATCCTTCTCACACTCAATAATTCAATGCTAAACCATTGTGCCAAGATGTTATTTTGTGCATTTGGTTATTACATGAAAGATTAACCTTTAAATGGATAAAGCATTTTTGCCATTTTGGAAAAGGTACACTTTATGTCAAATACAAATCCAAGAGGCATGGGCAAAATCTTTAGAGCTAGCATTTTGTACACAAATCACTCTGATCAAGAATAAGAGGTGCGTCATAGTTTAGGGAATTGGACAGGCTGGTTTAGAAACTTGTATTTTCTTACTTATCAAAGAAGCAACTTGGCATTCATGGTCCAACATTGAGTTCCTGTCAACACAAGCCTAAACAAACATCTTGAACATCCTCCAAACATAAAACCAGACCTAAGGCACGACCAAACCACCTTCAATACCTCCTCATTCACAGAAATACCTTCTTGCTGCAAAAACAGAGTCTCTTCTGCAACTTGAATCCCACAGTCCATTCCATTCGTGCGCCTTGGCTAAAACCACCTCAAACACCTTCCATAACATTCATACAAACTATCCCAAGCCTTGGAAACAGACTGTAACACCCCTAACCAAGTTTTCCATTTTCATTTTTTCAGTTGTGCAGGTTGAGTTACATAGCTCGATTCAGTTAGTTTCAAAGCAAGCTAGAGGTTGGAAGAGCATCCTTGGACCTCAAGCAAGCTGTACAAGTCCTCAAACTTCATTGAAAGTGCCTCCATTGTTGTACACAACTCAAGCTGAACAGGTAAAAGTTTGAACTTCCATCTCTCTATCCAAGTATATTTAGGCTTAAGTTTGTGAAGAAGGTATGTTCTATTCATGGCCCTGAAGCTACCCATATCCTCACTTTTCATTTATGTTGTGTGTGCTGCACGGATTTTGGACATGAACATTTGAAAAAAGCTAGGTCAGGAATTGGGGGAGGAGAAATTCTCTCTCATTTCTGAGAGTTAGAACAACTTCTTTATATATTTGGAATCGTGACAAGTTGCTCTATAACATTGATGTTGTAAGTTTTTGTTGAAAATCAAGGAATCAGAAGTTAGCAGGTTGAGAAGGAAACGCGCGTTTTCTTTGTTTCAAAGTTGCTGGAGGTTGAAGACAACTCCTTTTGGGCTGGGCTTGGTTCATTTTTCTGTTTGCACCTCATTCTTCCACTTACACCCCCTTGGCCCATTGTGTGATTTTTCAATCATTTTTGACTTTTTGTTTTTTCCCCTGACTTATTATTTTTTGTCAAAATATAAAAAATATTAAAAATATTTTTTCAACCATTTTTGCATTTATTTTGAATTTATTTGCTTTATTTAAACTTTTACATATAAATAAACATATTACTTTTTTATTTAAAATAGTAAAAAATAATTGAAAATACATTTTATTTTCTGATTTTATTTTATTTTATCTTTTGAAGACATTTTCTTAAAATACACTTTTTTTGATAAATAATAAATATTTTATTTTTTGTATATATTTAATATGTTTAATATATAATATAAATACTTATATATTTATTAGAATATTTAGGATAAAAATACAAAAATAATACATTTTTTCTTTTATTAATATTTAACCTCAAAATTACTTTTTTTACAAATATACTTCTCTTTTATTTATTTTTGTATATAATTAATAAATATTATATATAATATAATTAATAAATACTATTTATTTAGAAAATTAGGGTTTTGCCCTAAACCATGAAAATATCCAAAAATTAACCTTTTTTATTATTTTTATTTCACTTGTAAATAAATCATACACTTACACAAATACATTGATACATTTACAATACACATTTTATTTTTCTTATACAATGATACATTTACATTTGCTTATCTTTGTACATTGATATATATTACATTTGCGATCGATTCGATTTGGTTGTAATTTATTTGGACACTACTCTCCTATTAAGTCTCATCCCCATTTGTAAATATTTGTACCCCCACTCCCGGATACTTATTTGTAATAGCGTAGACTTTAAATTCCCGCAATTTATCGCTTTCAAATATACCATGGTTAGACCTAGGGTTTGTATGTACATAAAATCAAACGCTAGATAACCTAATACAAAGACAAATACATGAAATCAACACACTATTCACACTTGCACCCCTAGGGTAATCCCGCTTGTTGCCTTCCAAAATGGGCCATGCTTGCACGTTGAGTTTCTTTGGCAAAACAAAACAATTCAAATGATCATAGTCCCTCGATGACGCTTTCGAAAGTCGCCTAATCAAAAATGATCATAGTCCCTTCAAGAAAATTGCCAAAGACACTTGGCACCATTGCATTCATGGTCCATACGATGACCCGCGCCTGTCCCGTTAACATCCTAACGCAAGATTGCCCACCAAATACAATGGTGGAACAAAATTGTTAAAAGGGTTAAAACATGTGAAAAACCTTTGAGTAAATTTAGGGGTAGACAACTCTTAGTTACTTGATCAAACTTGCAAACACACTTGCCTACTTTTCAAAACCCACTCCACAAACACTTTCAAAACAAATTTCAAAAACATTTGAAACATCTTTTCGAAAAGATACACACCTTTGTATATACTCAAACACGAGTCATTACAATGGTTGCCTAGACAAGGCGTCTTTTTTCAAAACATTTTCAAAACACACACACACACCACAATTTCAAGCAATTGAAAATCAAAGGCAAGTGATCTAAAACAAGTAACTAAGAGCCCATGGATAACCATGGATGAAAAGGGTGCTAATACCTTCCCTTTTCATAATCTACCCCCCGAACCCACGAAACATCTCAAAAGGTTTTTCCTGTGCTTTTTAAACTTTCCTTTAGGATAAAATAAAAAGTCGGTGGCGACTCTTGCACAACCTAAACATTTGCGAAAACAAACGCAAAACCCAAGTCAGTTCTCCCACCGTATCACAGATCACATAACATCACCACTTCTCATCTTATAAACAACAATAATCGCAACATAATTACCAACAATATACTCATTCACCACATTAATACACAACGTCTTTATGCAATCATATAATGTGACTCAATACTATGCAAATGCATGTGGTACCATTAGAGCAGAACTCCCATCTCAAATAATTTCCAATAAATAGAGGCATCAACAAGGCATAAGCATTCATCTTAATATTCGCCAATACAGGCCATCTTAACAAGCATAAGCTCCATCTTGAAATGCAATGTATGCGACACAATCATAAATGTAATGACAACACCATAATTAACAACATCTCAACACAACATCATCGTTGGCCAGAAGCCTACATCTTAATGGGTTCCCATTATTAGAGGCATCTCAACATCATTCATCAACATCATTCATCAACATAATTTACCAACATAATTCATCAATACCATTTATCAACATAATTCACAGCAACTCAGCCATACAACAATACAACAGTAAATCGTCAATCTTGCAACGTTGGCCATAGGTCCAGAACATGATATTGCCTATAATTAATTAATCATCTAAGGCTTACTTATAATTTACCAAAACTCTACATATTATTCATTCTGTAATACTATATTATTATCCTCATTAATCTTGTTGTTACGAACCGAACAGTAATCTATAATCATCTCATCCTCATCACTCTTCACAAAAATAAACATAGCGATTAATGCGGGAACTAACTCTAATCATAATTTGGATAATAGGATTATCCTTCCTATTCTTCGTTTTGATCCTTAAGAATGAAGTTCATCGCGTTAGCTATTCAACGCTTCGAACGGCACCTCAAATGGAGTCCGAAAACTCAAGTTACAGCCTTTTCAAAATGATTCTATCAAAAACCAGACTACATGGATCGACGCGTAATGTCTTGGATCGACGCGTACTGGACTTAACACACTGCATAAGTCGACACATACTCTCTTTGTATCGACTCATACTGAGTCTATAATACTGCATGTATCGATACATGCTCCTACATATGGACTCATCCTGAGTCTAAAAGCCTTCATGTATCGACGCATGACTCCTTCATATAGACTCATCATGAGTCTAAAAGCCTTCATGCATCGACGCATGGCTTTTGGGGTCGACACATACTGTTCTTTCACGGATATTTTCTGCGATTTCACTGTGTTTTCACTACGGTTTCCATACTTTATGCCCTAAAAACATCCTCTAATCATAGATAATAATCAATTATAATCATCCTATAATTCTACACCAAATATACAGCGTTAGGGCATCATTATTCATCTTTCAATCATCGATTCTCATCAAACAACAATGTATATAATTCAATCATAAACCAAACAATCTCTCACATCTAATCCCACATACCAATCATCATAAACCCTATTATAGAGTCAGAACCTCACTCTTACCTTGGATTGAAGGTTACTCTATAACTTTTCCGATTGATTTCTGTTCTGTCTCTTTTCCTCCTTTCCAACAACTTTCACGTTCTCTTCTTCCAACCCTTATTCTTTCTCTCTTACTGCTTCTTATTTTCTTATTATTTCTAACAATAATAAAATAACCCTATTATTCTCAAAATACTTTAATGGGCTTAAGACTACTACACCCCCTTTTTACTACTTCTATTTCTTTAAAACAAGCCCATATCAAATAATATTATCATTCTAATATTATCCCACAACTTAATAAAATAAATAAATCCAACTAATCACAACACATCAATTATCATCATAACACAACTTTCATAATTATTCCAAAAATAATTTAATTAAATAATTAATTAAATTATGGGCGTTACATAAGTCAGTGTCGATAAATATAGCTGACAAGGTGAAATGCCCTAAACCAATAATAAATATGAAATTGTTAATGTGTATATATGTAAATTAAAAAATTGTGCTAATTCATAATAGTATATATTACCTCAGGAATTTTCTGTTGGAAATCACAATTGATATTATCTTTGTCACTAGTATCCTTGAACCCTGAACCTTGCCTTTCTGACTGATGTCTTTCTTTATCCTTTTCCAACTCACGAACTTTAGCTTTTAATTTTTCAACCTCTTCCATCACTTCTTTATTGCTATGACCTTTACTCTTTTGATGGTTACCATAATATGTTTGAGTCACCCAAAATCCCTTACCCCTCACATGACCGGTATACTCAGGAACATTTAATACTCGACTAAGTATGCTTCTGCAATCATGGTCTTTAGCTAGAGTTAAAGATTGAGATATATTCTCCTGAAATTCATATGCATATCGAAATAAATTAGTGGTGGTTAAAACTCATAAATTATTTATGTTAATAAACTTTTGATTTAATTAAAGGAATAATGATATACTTACACATTGCTCATAAATTTGTTGAACATCGTCCTTAACAACTCCATCCTTACCCACACGAGAAGCCTTCCACAAAACATGTTCTGAAAGAGATGTTTCTTGACTTTTCTACTCTTCTAACTACACATTAAGAGAAATAATAAGATCAATTGTAACACATGATGAACAAGTATATCATATCATTTATATATATTTACCATTCTTTGTTGTAAGCGTGCATATCCCATACAACATTTTTTGTATGGATACAGGAGACTTGATGCTCGTTGGCGATTTACAACACTCACATTCTGAAATTTGATCTTCTTTGTTTGCCTTTAAAGGTTTCCCGTTCTTCAGGTGAAATCAAGTCTGCATACGTCTTTGAAAGTTCTGCATCGATAAAATTGTTATTGGCATCCCTAAGAATCTTGTTTGTTAAAAAAGATCGAAACCCTGAGTCTTTTTCCGACCAATTGAAGACAATAAGTTAAAAGAACTCTGTGAAAAAAATATGTTAAAAAAGATCGAAACCCTCTGAGTCTTTTTCAATCATCATCAATGTTAAAAGACCTCTAAGAAAAAACATACATATAGTGCGTTAGTAATTTAAAGACATAATCATCAACAAAAACAAATGACATCATATATGGTACCTATATATCACTCCATATTTTTTCTTTAGCGGGTTTCAACTCTCGATTTCTCCAATCATCACAAGTGATTGGAACTTCTCTCCTTACTAGGGAACCAATGTAACTTATCAACTTTGAATCGTTAGGCTCAATTAATTGTTTGTCAACTTTGACACCTTTATCTCTTGCACGAATGATTGACTTTATAATAGTTATTCCTCGTCTAATTTCATTCTCCATATCATGAACTGATTCATTTCCATCATTATTAGAAGCATCATGTGATTTTTTCTCGTTACTAGCCATTTGACCTGTAATAAAGAAAAACATAAACACAATATAAAATTCAAGTAGCATTGAATGAATAAACACAATATAAAAACATAAATACAATATAACAATTTTATTGAATGTCAAAACATATAACATTTTACTAGTACCTTTTTCACTAACATTTCTTAAAGGACTACCTTTTGTGAACCTAAGGCAACGCTTTTGCAGCTCTTTTTCTCAACTTTAGGCAGCACTTTTTATAAAGCATTGTATAATGTATGTGATACGGTGGGAGAACTGACTTGAAGTTTGCGTTTGTATTCGCACTTGTTCGGTTTAGCAAGAGTTGCCACCGACTTTTTATTTTATCCTAAAGGAAAGGTTAAAAAGCACAGGAAAAACCTTTTGAGATGTTTCGTGGGTTCGGGGGGTAGATTATGAAAAGGGAAGGTATTAGCACCCTTTTCATCCATGGTTATCCATGGGCTCTTAGTTACTTGGTTTTTAGATCACTTGCCTTGATTTTCGATTGCTTTGAAATTGTGGTGTGTGTGTGTTTTTAAAATGTTTTTGAAGAAGATGCCTTGTCTTAGGCAACCAATGTAATTGACTCGTGTTTGAGTGTTTTACAAAAGTGTGTATCTTTTCGAAAAGATGTTTCAAATGTTTTTCAGAGTTTGTTTTGAAAGTGTGTATGAAGTGTGGTTTTTGAAAAGAAGGCAAGTGTTTTTGCAAGTTGATCTCAAGTAACTAAGAGTTTTGTCTATCCCTATTGTACTCAAAGGTTTTCTCTATGTTTTCAACCCCTTTTAAAAATTTTGTTCCACCATTGAATTTGGTGGACAATCTTACGTTTAGGATGTTTAACGGGACGGGCGCGGGTCATCGTATAGACCATGAATGCAATGGTGCCAAGTATCTTTGGCAATTTGCTTTGAAGGGACTATGATCATTCCATTTAGGCAACTTTCGAAAGCGTCATCGAGGGACTTATGATCATTTTGAATTCGTTTTGCCAAAGATACTCAACGTGCAAGCATGGCCCATTTTGGAAGGCAACATGTGGGATTACCCTAGAGGGTGAAAGTGTGATTGTGTATTGATTTCATGTATTTGTCTTTGTATTAGGTTATCTAGCGTTTGGTTTTATGTACATGCAAACCCTAGGTCTAACCATGGTATAATTGGAAAGCGATAAATTGCAAGAATTTAAAGTCTACGCTATTACAAATAGTATCCGGGAGTGGGGGTACAAATTCACAAATGGGGATGAGACTTTAGGAATGTAGTGTCCAATAATTTACAACCAAATCGAATTGCGATCAAATGTAATCAATGTATAGCAAGATATAAGAATAGTAATTGTATGTGTATCAAGTGTATAATGTGAAATGTATTGTGTATTGTGTAAGTGTACATGTACATGTATTTTATTTACAAGTTAAGAAACATGTGAATTTTAAAGGTATTATTAAGCATTGTTTAACTTAAATGAAAAGAATTAAATGTTTATTTATTTAGTCTTTTGTAATTTTGTATTTTGTTAATATGTACAAATAATGTTTTAAGAAAAGAAAAGAATGTTTTAAGTTTGATTATATCATGTATATTAAAAAAATGTATTTTAATTGATTATGTACAAAGAAAGTATTCCTTAAAAGAAAAAATATTATCCTAAGAAAAATTAATGTCCCATGTATAAAAATTTAAAGAAAGTGTAAGTTTAGTTGTAAAGAAAAAGAAAATTATTTTTATTAGTTTCTATATAAAATTAATCATGATATATATATAAAAGAGTATTGTTAGTGTAAAAATAAAACAAAATTAGTATTAAGAAAGTTATAAAAAAATGTGGTTAATTAATGTAAAATATATTAGCGTATTTATTTAACAAAGCAAAAATTAATGTAAAGTTAATTTAAAGATCAATGGTTTTTTTTTTGTTAAAAAGAATGGGATGGGCCCAAAGGTGTAAGAGGGGAGGCAGGCCCAGGTATAAGAAAACAAGCAGAAAACAGAAAATGGGGGGGTGAGGCGCGCTTAATGGGCTTATGCTGAACGGGCAAGGCCCACTGATTTGAGACGAATTATTTTCTTAGGGTTCATCAGCTTTTGTTTCACTTGGGAAATCTTTAGGGTTACAGAAACGGCGCGCCGTTCGTTCACTTCACGTGTTCCTCTTCATCTTCATCTTCTCCTTGCCATGGATCTTTGAACAACATCCCCTTCGCCTAAGCCACCAGCGCCACCGTCTCCCCTTCTCCCTCAGTGCACTGTTTAGAAGACGCTTGCAAGGTTCGGTCGTATTAGGGCTTTCGTTATATCTTTGATTTTAAGCTTTGATTGGATTCTGATTTATATGTTTTTGATTTGTGTACTTGAGGTATGAAAGGGAAGGGCAGAAAATCATACTACCTTTATCTTCTGGAGATGGAGGAGAAAGGGATCTGGGAGGCGCGTAGGAGGCTGAGGAGAACGTGATAGTGAGCAAGCTTACTTTGAGACCCTGGTATTTTGTATTTTTGCCTCTTCTGAGTATTGATTCAGTGATGATGCTTGAGAACACCTCTTTATCCTCTTCTTCTGTTTGCCCTTCTTGTATGTTCGATGCCTTTGCCCAATGATGAATATTTCTGAGGGCTTGTGATGTTTGACTTTGAATGCTTCCACCCTGTGCCTTCTGCTGCTATGTCTTGATGCCTTGGTATGCTTGTTAGGGTTGCCTAGTTCATTGTTTCACTTTCTTCTGGTTGCCTTGTATGCTAACCCAGTGATGAGCTCCCTGAGTTCTGAGGGCCTTGAACGTTGATACGTTTGGTTGCCTTCTATGCTTAGTTCATGGTTTTGGATTTGTGTGATTGCCCAATGATGAAACTTTCTGAGGGCTATGGCTTGGTTACGATTCAGGTTTTAAAACAAGTTGATAGCTTTGTTTGGGGGGTTTATGTGAACTTACAGGTTATGGCCTTGGGGGTTCTGCTTCAGGTTAGGCCTTGACAGGTTTTTAGGTTGTGGCCTGGATCATTTGACAGGTTATCTTTGGTTTACTGGTTTTGGTTTATCAGTTTATGCAGGTTGATACCAGTTTAGGCTTGTGAGGCTTTTGGCTTCAGTTAAGGCTTGTGGTGTTTCAGGCCTATGCTGGTTAGGTTTATGCTGTTTCTGGTTCTTGCACAGGTTTGAGCTTTACTGGTTCTTTAGGTTTCAGGCAGGTTGGGTGAGTTTATGTTTGATGGCCTTACTGGTTTTTCTGGTTTAGATGTTATGCTTGGGGGCTTATGTTCTCAGTAGGCTGTTGGTTTGAAAACTGGTGGTACAGGCTTGATTGGTTAGGCTGGAGGTTTGAAAACTGGTGGTACAGGCTTATGTGTTTTGATGATAGGCAGGTCTTGTATATTTTGATACAGTTTTATGGTTTTCCTCCTTTTTGATATTTCTCTCCCCCTTGCTGTGTTATATCAGTTTTGTTTTTATATATCTTGTCTAAAGCCAAACCTGTAAGCCTATTTCTTCTTTCTCTCTTCTCTCTCCAGTACAACTTAAAAACATTAAAAACTGTTTATGTTTGTACTTCTAACTGAAAAAGCAATGGCCTAGGGAAATGATGCTTTGATGCTTGCTTGCAATACATGTTTCCTCTGCACTTTATGTCTTCTTTTCCATACTTTCTGCTTCTTGACAGCATTGATGGCCTTTTGTACTTGTTTGATATCTTGCCATATCCCTTTTGACAGCTTTTTGGCAGAAAGTTTGAATTTGGACTTTGTTTGGCAATTCAGTTTGTAACTTGGACTTTGGTTATTTGCATATGCTGTCTTGCTTTTGAACTATGCAGTTTTGACAATTTGAAATGTGCAATTTTAACTTTGTGCATTCATATTTAATTTGCAAACATTTTCACCCTTCTTTGTGAACCGGGAGAAATCCCGTGATTTGCAGAGAGGGCTAACTGATCCCGGCCGTTGCTTTTAATGATGAGTCCAAATTAATTGTCTGTCTCTTATTTATTTATCTGCTTCTGATTTTTCTTTTGTTCTTTGTTTTGCAGATAAAATTCCATGGAGCACTGGAGCAAGGGATAGAAGATGAAGAATTGAAGATTTAGAAAAATATTTAGGATAGTTTTTATTTAAATTTAAATAAATGTAATATTATCATTGTAAACATTTTGTAAACAAAAACAATTATACAAATAATTTAAAGATAAATAAAAAAAGTCCTTTCATTTAATTAATTCTTTTCTTCTCCAATTGTTTATTTATTATTTAAAATTCTTTAAATTATAATAATGGAAAATAAATTCCAATCATATAAATTCAGAATAGTAAATAATTAAATAAACATTGTTTCGGCATTGATCAATTAAACTTGGTGCTTCACACATCCAGAGCAAAACAACAGTCAATCACAACAATTGCCCAAACGCTTTTTTCCTTTACTGACTTTAATTAAACATTGCAAATTCAAACCCAATGCAACCTTTTACTGATTCAGTCAAACAAACGTGAATTCAATCCAAATGCATTCTTTTACTGATTAAGTCAAACAATGCGAATTCAATCCAAATCTCGGAATAACTTGCAAAGCATCGTAGAATTAAATCTTTCTGAGGAACCACGCACGAAAACCCTAATTCCTGATTAAATGCCAAAGAACGTTCGCCTGATCAAAGTTGAGCCAAAATCCACCAAAACCCTAAACCAACTGTTTGAAACATTCTAGAGCCCTGAAAATCAGTAAAACCCTAATTTTGTCTGACTGACGAGAAAAGTCTGTTTGACCGATCCTTGAGCCAATCTGAAAAATCAGGAAAAGCCTGAAGTTGTGATTTCTTGTGGAAAAATACGAGGGCAAATTTTGGGGTACAACAATGTATATGTTTTTAAAACTTAAAATTTTATCAGGACATACAGCAGCGCTTTGGTATAGAAGCATTGTCTAAGGTGTGCTACCTAAAAGCAGTTTTGGCATAGTGAAAGGGCTGGGATAACAGATGCTTTGGGTGTATGTTGATCACATATGTTTGGAACCTTCTCCTGATCTGGAAGAGAAGGCATATGGGCTATGTACTAAGATGTTTTATCCAAAAAACATGTCTTAGACTTGTGTGCTGATTAAGGAGTGCAGAGGCTGAGCTCTATTTTCGAGTGGAGATTTGTTAAAGGTATCTCAACCAGATTCTTTTTTTATGGATGTCAAGATCAGTATCAAGGTTGTGTTGTTATAAAGGGGGAGTCCCTAATCTAGAGTTGGAGTGATCTTGAAGAAATGTCAGACATAATGTCTTGACATATATGTATAGAGAATTTATGTTTCTGGATGGTATTTCTCTTAAATAAGATGGAGGTTGTTTACTCAAACTTAGTATTTTTATCAAGTCTATGAGAATATGTAACTCTTGTTCTGGTGTAGAGGAAGAGACAACTAAGAGATTATGAGCATTGGGGATGTATCAACCTGAGTCAAGTGGTTGATTGTTGTCTGCACTTTTGGAGTGTCATTCAAACCACCTAGGAGGAGAATTTCAAATTTGTGTCTGTAGTAATGAGGAGGTGCTATTTCTGGGACCAAAGGATTATGGTTCTCTGTTGTATGCATGAGAAGTTTCTCCTCAAGCATGGGTTCAGTTATGTGGTGTCCTCACATGATGGAACATTTGTTTTTGCAAGGATTGAAGGGCATCCTTGTATGTTGAAGAATTGGGAGAAACAAACTTTTTCTAAACATTCTATGTGGTATTATGATAAGTTAATACCCATCTCTTGTTGTGATATGCTCCATATACTTGTTAGAAGGAATCTCCTCTACAGGTGCATAAGGATGATGTTCAACTCTTTATTGTCATATAGGAGGTCAGGACATGATGCTTATGAGAATGAGCTTTTTGGAGTTGTGTAACATGTAGGCTACTGCATGTTTCTATGGTCTAATCTTGGAGGTTGATCAGCTGCTGGTGTGTTCTGGTGTGATTCTCTTGTGTCCCTTGCAAGAGTTGTATAAGGATTTCCATGGGTATTGTCTCCAAAGCCATGGTAAATGGTTAAATCCATATGTCTTAGGTTGATGTCTGAACTGATGTTGGAACATCATTTCAGTTCCTTGTTACTTCAGCCAAGGAAGTTTTTTTTATGGAGCCCATGGTGGAAGTGCAGAGTCAAATCACTAGCCTAATCTGGCATAATTTGTTGATTTATGGTGTGAATGGTTGCCAGTACTGGTTGTCATGAAGAAGATTTTGATGGTGTCAGATGTGTGTAAAAGAAAAATGTCAGACAAAATGATCTTCCATGTGTGAAGAGGGCAGCATTATCTGACGTTTATGTGTGAGGAAATGTTCCTCTAATGAATGTGCGCATGCAACTGATGAAAAATACTCTGACGGGAGCTGGGTATGTGTCTGATGTGTGTATGCAAGTATGTAATATGAACTCTTTGCTTCAAAGAGTGTGTGATAGTTTATTTCTCTCCATGGTATTAAGGTGTTTGTGATAACCTTAATGAGCTATATTGGTTGTATTCTAATTGGGAGCTTCTTGAAAGACTTCTATTCAAATGATAAGTCCTATGGATGGTAGATCAAGAACCAAAGTAATTGGGTTCTGTGATGGGAAGCTGATGTCCAAAATAATGTTGTAACATTAGGCTTGTTGATGGTTGTCTTTGGAAATTTTTTGGGATTTTGAATGAAGAATGTGTTGCTTAGCATGTTTGTCAGAAGAGGTACTCCTAACTGTGCAAATTAGGATGTGAAGATTCTGATCTTGTAAGGTGTGTGATGCATGACTACTGTCATGTTGAAGACATCATTAGTATCAAAATTGCTAGTGAATATAAGGGCAGAGGAATGGTATCAGATGGAGTGACCTGATCAGAATGTTTTGGTGGAGATGTTGTCTTCTGCTGCAAGTATCTCTAGAAGAGAATGGGTTAGTCAGGATCTTAGTAAAGCTTTTAAGCAAACTAATAATTTTTGGAACTTGTAAGATAAGACTCACCAAGTATGCATGACATCTTAGCCATCCAATTATTCATGCCAACATGTGTGGATCTGTAAGGGAATTGTTCAGATGTGCTCTTATTAAAGTAAAGAAGTCCGCAGGCATTGATGTTCTCTCAAGGAGCTAGAGTATCTGGATCAGGACTAAATTTTTAGTGTGTGAAGACATGAAGCTAGTGTGAGAAGCTGTAATTTTTCACTATAAACTTGTGAAAATATTCATGTGTTTACATACATCTGGTGCTCAAGTGTCTTTGATCAGAACAAGCACTGGTTATCCATGACATGGGGGTTATTTAGTTGTCTATGGATTATTTCCGAAATGGTGCAGATATTGTGAAGCTTGCGTGTGTTTCAAGCTTATGAAGATTGTTGTACCTCTTGCGAGGTTGTAATGTTAGAAAAGTTGTCGTGACATGTAGCTACTAGATGTAGTTATTTGTGTTCTTAACAGGGTATGTATGGTTCCAGCCATGTGAAGCTGTGTTGTACTGTCTACTCTAAGATACAACATATTTGTCAGGGGGAATTTATTTTTTCTCTGCAGAGTTAGATATGACTCAAATGAGGCTTTGGGTTATGTATGGGAATGTCATACATAATTCTGAGTGAAAGAGATCTCTTGAAGGTCAGTGAAGGATGTGTGGTTATACTTCAGAACATGTGGATAATCCTGTGGATTTTTTTTAAAATGTTCTAACCTAGTTTGAATATACAAGAGAAGGTAGACAATGTCTGACCAGATGCTAGGCCATTATTCAGGACATATTTTCCTTAAGGCCAACAAGGAAATATTATGAACGATGATATCAAGACGGAGTATGGCACGTGGTTCTCATTATGCATGAATGTTGCATTTGTGTTTTTTTTGTTTTGGTTTTGCATTAGCATTAATTTAATGTGCTAATGTGCTATTGTGGTTTGTTTTTGGTTAGTTGCCTCCTTTGTCATATTATGGCTAAAAAGGAGGAAAAGTAAGTGTGTATATACACTAACCACTAATTATTGGCTGCTATTGAATGGGAGAATTTATGATTCTTTGTTGTGATAGCAGGTTTTAAGGGCAGGTGTTTAGGGGTAGTCCCTGCTATTCTAGATTGGGTGCTCTAAAGAGATGCCAAACATGATGTTTGGTATTGAGAATTTAGTTTCTCTATTTGTTGCAGTTGTGTTTCATAGACTGGCTAATTATTAACTATTTCTCTAGTTTTGTTGTTGCTCATAACTCTGTTGTTATGTTATGTTTCTGCAGTTGTGCCTCTGTTGTGTGTGTTTTATTTATTTACAAACATGATTATGGTGTTTTCCTTTGCAAGGATTATTTGGTTGTTTTAGCCAAAATTTGCCAAAGGGGAGATTGTTATTTCTTTGAAATTATGATTGGCATGAATTTTGGTAAAACTAACTTTGGAGCAACAGGTTGAACAAGATGTTTCAACTTGCAGATTCAACATGTCGAATGTGATGTCCTAACTAGAAGTATAGGACACCTGGTTTGTTACAGTTTTCCAGTTCGGAAAATATTTCAACTTGCAATCTCGACATGTCGAATGTGAAGTCCTAACCAGAAAAGCAGGACATGTGGATTGTGTTGCACCCCAAAATTTTCCCTCTCTTTTCTCAAGATATTTCTCACAAGGATCTTCAAAAGTTCAAGCTTGCACAAGTATTGACTAGGTCAAGACATCTCTTCAACTCTAATGCCTCAAATTAGGGTTTGAGTTTTCACAAGGACAATTGGACTTTTAATGCCTCGTATGACTCTCATGGATCATTACGGACTTTCAAGATTTCTCATGTCAAGTTTCAAGTCTTGTAGTTCAAGTTTGCTCAGTCAATTGATCAAATGACTTAAAATCAACTGTATTGGGTAAAAAAAGTCAACTGTGGTCAACTGACAGTCAAAATTCAAGATTTCTGACCCATATCAATATTTTGAACTCATATGTATCATTTGATTAAGTTTGGATCACAATTCCCCAAGAAAATTACTCAGATCATCAAAAGGGCAAAATGGTCAAAATTAGGGTTTTGACCAAGAAGGCTTGATTTTTGACTTTTGACCTAATACATGACTTATTGCTTTGAAACATGATACCAAGGATTCAAATTCATCATCTTGACCTAATTGTATGGTTCAATTCATTTCCCAAGATCAATTAATTGATAGTTGAAATTCAGTCAACTGATACACTAAAAGTCAAACTTTGACTTTTTGATCAAATTTGAGTTCCAAATATCATATTTCATCAATATATTCAAAAATATGAAACTTGATCATCAAGAAATCAAGAAAGTCAAAATTCATCTTAAAAAGTCAAACTTTTCAAGACTTAAAATTTATCTAAGTGTTTTTAAGTCTTATTTTTTCATGACTTCATACCAATTTTTCACCAAGATGCAAGATGATTCAAAGGAAATTTTCAACATGAAAGTTTTAGATCTTGATGAGATCTATAACTTTTCTTTACTGATCAAGTTCTAGAAATTCTTTGATTTTGATTTATAAATTCACAAAGTCATGCACTTTTGATAAAAATACTTAGTGAAAATTTGACAAGTTTAGGTAGATTTTTTGACCTAACTTCATGGCAACTTTTCACATAGTTCCAATTGGATTCTTCAATAATGAAAAACATGAAAGTTGTAGATCATGTTCCAAGATTTTCAAAATGTTCAAGAATTCAATGAGATCATTTTTTAGCTAAGATAATCGAAGAGATGAAGTTAGGGTTTCAAACATGAATTATAGGTCATCTTTGTGATGAACAAGAATTCAAATCTCAAGCCTATGCTGCACAATCTTGTTCTTGCAGGCTTCTAACTTGTAAATCACTCCAGAATTAATTGTATACACAATTTATTGAGGTATGATCCAAGTGATTAAGCCATTATCTAAAGCAATTTGCCATATTTGGAAGAAAGGTACCATTCTATTCTCATAAAGCAAGCTTTATGCAAAGTCAACTTGTATTGAGCTTTGTACTTGTTCCTTCTGCACAAGCTTTCTCTATAAAGTCAGATAAGCATGTTTAAAGTTGGTAACCACTCTAGATAGCCTTGTACATTGCCTTGAAATCATACTTGTCAAACTTGCTTAAAAAACAAGTCAAAATCCCATAACTTGTGATCTTGTGATTCAGACTACCTCAAGTATCCAACCCTTTTCCTATATATCAAGATACTCTTATGCAACTTAGGACACGAGATTACAAGCCCTAAAAACACCCTCAAGCCAGAAAGTTCACAAAACCTCCATTCTTGTGTCATTTCTGATTTTGAACACCCAACTCACAATTCCCTCGTGCGTTTCTTGGCCAAATCATTTCTAAAGCTTCCTTACCTCAAATATAAACCATCTCAATACCTGTTTTCAAACTGTAACACCATTTACACCATCCTCCATTTTTAAAAACAGAGGTCTGCATCTTGACTTCTCCAGGCCAGTTCAAGCACTCTCAGCTCAAGGTAACTATTGGGATAGCTTCCTAGGGACTCAAGGAAGCTAACCTGATCATTACAACAACTTGAATCAAGCTCATTTGTAGAACATGATTTCCAGTTTTGAGGTATAACTTATGATTTTCAATCTCTTCATATTGGCATTATTAGGATTCCATTTTCAAAGATAAAATGTAGACATCATAGCCCTGAAGATGACCATGTCCTTAGATTTCATTAATATTGACTGAGTAGTGAGAATTTTAGAGTTGAACTTTCTGAAAAAGTTAGGTCAGATTTGGTACCATTCAAAATTCATGTTTATCTTTGACTTATAATTTTAGTAATTCACATTTCTGAAATCGTGAGGAAAAATGGAGCAACTTTTATGTTTACAGTTTTAATTTTTGTTGAGAAATGAGAAAGTTACAGATTTGAAAATGAAGCTTTGAATGTGGCGCGAGGAAGAAGATGAAGTGCAGGCCTATGAATGATTTTGTAATATAATGCAATGGTTTCATTTTTAATATCGAATGTATAGTCATCCCAATGGTAAGGAAGTGCGCGCGTAATGCTAAGGGTCTGGGTTCGAGCCCCAGCGCTGCCTTTTTCCAACTTTTTCATTATTTTCCTCTTTTTTGTCAAACAACAGCGCGCCTGGGCCTTATACACTGGTCCTTGCATCAGTTTGCTATAGCTGCCCCCCCCCCCCCCCCCCCCCCCCCATTTCTATTTGCAGTGCAGTCCATTTGTTCCTTTTTATTCTGATAACAAAAATGCTATTGGGCCCAAACTTGAAAACTGTTTTACTTTAAAACCACACTTCAACTCATTTTTACACCCCTTGACTTTACTTTTTTATATATTTTGTTTTATTTTTTTTTATTTTTATACTATTAATATTATTATCGTTATTATTTCTATTAATAAAAAAGCCAATTATTTATTTATTTATTATTTATACTTTGTATACTTGTATTTTATTTCTTTTAAAACAAAAGACAAAAATATTTTCTTATTTTAAATTAATTTATTTTCATAAATTAATTAGACTTAGGTTTATTTTCATTAAAATTAATATAAAATCTTTTCATAAAAACTCTAAAAAATGCTTTTTTGATTAATTTTATTTCTTTTCTATTTTAACTTAGGCTTAATTTCTTTAAAAATAATTTAGACTAGTTAATTATTTCCTTTTAGTTAATTAGATCAAAAAAATCTTTTCATAACAAAAAACTTAAACAAAAATATTTTATTTTCTTTCCATATCATTTTTATCCTTCACATTATTTTTACATTTCTTGTATATCATTATTCATTCAATATGGTTGTAATAATAATTAGATTTAATTATTTTCTCCCCATTTGTAAATTTGTATCCCCATCCCCAAATGATGTAATAGCGTAGAATTTTACATTTTTGTAATTTATCGCTTTCATATAAATGCTAGTAATTAGGATTTGTATGGCAAGACTAAAATCAACCAATAGAAAACCTTAATTCAAGACAAACAAAGCATGAAAAACAAACACTTTACACACTTGCACCTCTAGAGTTAATCTCACTTGTTGCCTAAGAATAAATAGTCATGTTACGCAAACGTGGGATACCTTAGCAAAAATAATCAAAACAAGATCATAGTCCCTCGATGACCCTTCAAATGTTGCATTCGGTAAATGATCTTAGACACTTACAAAATTGCTAAAGTATCTCACAACATTGCATTCTATGACTATACAATGACTCACGCCCGTTCATTCACATCCAATGATAGAGCTTCTTACCAATCAATGGTAAGATAGCAATATCTAAAGGAGGAGGAAATAAACAAAGACTTTTTGAGTAGGTAGAACGCTCGTAGTTTCTTGCTCACAACCATTTTCAAAACATCTTTCAAACACACCAACACTTTCAAATAAAATATTTTCAAGAGTCAACACTTTGTATTCATTCTTATAGAGACGAGAATCATTACAAAGTTCTCCTAAACGAAGAAACTTTTCAAAAATACTTTTAAAATCCATCACAAATACATTTCAAACAAAGCATTTCAAAGTGAGCTAGCAACTAAGAGCCTGTAGATAACTACGGATGAAAAGGGTGCTAACACCTTCCCTTTTCATAACCTACCCTCCGAACTCAAGAGAATTCTCAAAAGGTTTTTCCTGTTCTTTTCACCCTTTCCTCTATTAGATAAAAGAAAAGTCGGTGATGACTCTTTTTATCCGCAACAATTGCGATAAAACTCAAAACACCCAAGTCAGTTCTCCCACCGTATTACAGATTGTTACAGTTTTGCAGTTTGGAAGTTGTTTCAACTTCCTGTTTGAATATGTCGAATGAGATGTCTTAACCAGAAGTATAGGATATTAGGTTTGCTATAGCTGACAATTTGGATGCAGTTGTTGTGAATTAATTACTGAATATTATGAAAATATTTAGTAATCCTATGCAGCGTCAAAGATTGATAAATCAGAGATTTTATGTTGGTATTCAAGATATTCAAAGTTTCTAAATATGGATACATTTTAGGAAAGTTTTGATTGAAGACCTATTTTCTTAGAGAAATTTTTGCAGACTTTGTGTAGTCTCTTTGCTGTGTTTTTTAGGCCCAAATCCACTTGGGAAACTGGTTATAAATAGAAGTGTTTATCACCTAGGAAAGGTATCAGCCATGAATGAAAAGATGTAGTTATTAGGGCTGGGTATGTACCACTCTCTAGGAGAGTTAGTTATGTGTTCCACTTGGTTGTAAGTTGGACTTATGTTATAAAGCTGTAGTCTCTATTATTGTTCTCACTCATAAGCCTTTAGATAATGAGTTGAGCATTGTTCTTGGAGGAAGCTTGTAAGCAACTCTAAGTATTGTTCTTGATCATATCTTTTAAGTAAGATCAAGTATGTTGTTCTTAATCATGGGGTATCTTGATTAAGGTGTTTTTTTGTATTTGAAGTGTGATATTCATTTAGGTGAAAGACCATCAATGCAATAATTGGGACTGGAACCGTTAGACATCACTGCGGTGATTAGAGGTGAGATGAGATTTCTCATATCTAGGGAGGACCTAGGTAGAAGTTGCACATGGTAGTGATTAAGTGATAAATTGTAAACGGGGGAGTTTAGCTTTGAATTGATATTGTCTAGTAGATTTCCTTCCTGGCTTGGTATGCCCCCATAGTAGGTGTTGTTGTCTACAAACTAGGTTAACACTTCTGTGTGTTGTTCACTTTTCAGTACTATTATGTATGTTTATACCTTGCTTGTGTGTTTTTTTCAAATCAAATGTCTCGACATCTCATAGGACATTTGAAGTCTGATATACCAGAATTTCAATACAATTTAGTGATTTTCTATGATCAACTGAGTTCAATAACTAATATCACAATAAACATAAAATCGAGTATTAATAGTAGCTTACTCAACAAAACAGAAAATATTCAGTTGAGATCTCAACAATTATGAAATTCATACAATTATGAAATTCAAGAGAAAATCAATCACACAATTTGGTGGTTTTCTATGATCAACTGAGTTCTGTAACTAACATCACAATAAACATTCAATCGAGTAGTAATAATAGTTTACTTAACAAAACAGAATGTACTACATTATCAATCAATGTTGCAAACTGTGATATACAATGTTGAAACGGTGGCTTCAATGAGGTCATGTCTTGCGAACCCACCAACATGTATAGCTTGTCCTGCTTGTAAATTAAAACCAACATATATCTTTCAAATAACTTCTTCTTTTTTAAATATATATACCTGTGTTGTCAAACACGTAACAATATTGGTATATTCATATTCTACTACACTACAATGTTACAGCGCGGCTATTTGACAAACTTTGTACTAAAGGGCACATCACAGAACAATAGCAGTAGTTGATATTTGACAACGCTACATTTCTCCCAAATCAAATGCAACCGACTCAACTGTAAAATTTGTTGAGTGCACAAAAGGACTTTCAAGAATAGCAGAGACAATGCTGTAAAGTATTTAAAGAAAGTTCAAAAGCTAAAGCTACCCAAAAATGAGATAGGAAGACAAAAAAATGAAAAGCTTAGAGATACAATGATCAAATGAGACGAACTTTGTGGGTTCTTTGTGATGGGGGAAGTCGTTGATCTTCATTGATATCAAACCATTCAAAGTTTTTTGGGTTAAAAAAGACCCCTTTTATCATTAGACAATACACCTAACAGAGATGAAAAAAATACCAAATGGTTTCTCAATTCCTTTTAGCATGGTAAAAAATAGGACAAAGGAACTTGAGGAACTAACCAATCTAGGATAAAGTGCTAAAAAATATAACTGCTACATATCAGCCACGTCAACACAACATGTTTGAAAAGAGATCCAATACGATGAATACCGTAATGCTGGATGAAAATGTATATCAGTTGAAGGGTAATTGTAAAAACCAGATTCGAAAAAACCAGAAGCTTGAGAACATTAAACCATTTTAAACCTTTTAAAACCAGAAGCTAGATAATAATGCATCAGATTGTTTGCCAACACAAACCTTTCTAACTATGATCTTCCAAAGTTCTTTGGTATCATTGATGTCTTTTACCACTTCAAATGGTCTAGCCATATCCAAATGTAAATGCAAATATATTTACTAAGCCAGGGTAGGGTTTGTTTAAGGAAGATGAGATGAAAGAGAAGAGAACGATGATATGAAAGAGAAGAGAGATAGCTTTTTCTCAAAGCAGAGACATGACAATGCATTGGGAAGCATTATACTTTTCTAAATGTCCTGCGATGTGAACCGTCACCGTAGGTCTTTTCAATTCTTTCAAATTTTTATTTTGCATTCAACCATTAGTTACAGAAATAATAATATAATAATGGTTAATTTTGAATAAAAAAAGTGTTTGAGTTGTAACCGAACCTAACAATCGGTCAAGATTAGGTTAGCTTACACACAAATTGCCCTAAGAATTGTGATTTGTAAAAAATTTAAGCAAGGGTAAAATTGAGTTTTTCTAAAACTATTAATTTTCTTATTATAATTAAACGTGTTTTTTTTTCATTCAGTCGAAATTGAGACTAACCATTAACGATGATAAGAACCAAGTTAAACTTCTTTTTTTGACTTTTTTATTGGTTTTGAGGACAACCATCTCTAAACGTGATATATATATATATATATATATATATATATATATATATATATATATATATATATATATATATATATATATATATATATATATATATATATATATATATATATATATATATATATATATATATATATATATATATATATATATATATATATATATTCTGGACATGCCCAATGGTTGAGCAAAGTCCAATCACTTTTGCATGTAGGACGATCCAATAACTTTGATTCAATAAACCATGAAGGATAAAGAACACTTTATCCCTTCTGCCCCTCATTCAAGGAGTCATGGTCGGCTAACCACCAGAGTCTATGCAATCGCTTCTACCTGCTCAAACAGGTTGGTCCTCGACTTACCGGTCACACGAGAACAACCACCCAAGAATGGCCAGAATCATCTTTGCATGTGAGCACTGTGAATACAACTTCTTCATCAAAAGGTTTTGCGTGATGTCAAAACATGAAAAGCGAGCACTTTGGTATATGGGACAATATCCTTTTGTCTTATGGAACTCCTCTACATTAGAGGTCTTAGGAATCATTAAAAAGCATGTTGAAATTTATTCAAGTCATTAAAAATAGATTTCTGCATAAATTTCTACTATATGTGTCGACACATCCGTTTTCTAGGTCGACACATGTAACTCATTTTTAAAGCTTGTGGCTTCTGTAAGGTTCAGGTCAAAACATACACTGAATAGGTCGGCACATACTGAAGCTTTTCTAAAATTGCAGAAACTCTTATTTTATGTGTCGACACATCCATTTTTCAGGTCGACACATTTGCTAACGTTTTAAAGCCTATAGCTTCTATTTATGTTCGGTCGAAACATAAATCTATATAGGTCGACACATACAATTTAAAAAGCAAGTGCTTGTCGACACATACGATATATAGGTAGACACATACTGTTTGGTTGGTCAATTTTTTCAAATCTTTTTAATTCTGAATTTGTCCCTTTTGCTCTAAATGTCCCAAAACTATTAATACTCATTCATGCATCCTTCGTAACTTGGTGAAACCATAAAATTTAGCATATTTCTCTCATCATCTTCAACCTACAATCTATGCATATACACTACCATTACATTGTAGCGATGTTCCATTGGGGTGCCATCTAGACAAGGATTGTTAGGGTCCAATTGTGTATTGGGTTGAGCTTTGTATGAGTTTTCATATAGGAAAAACATCGGGTTTGTCATCCAAGATCATTGGTTGATTAGGGGGTTTTCGTGCAAGACGTTAGAGAGTTAATTACGACCAAGTGAAGTAATTTTGAGATAAAGAGTGTAAGAGATCCTTTGGAGATGATGAATGCAAAGGAAGTAGCGCGAGAACGACATATTACAATTGAAGTCTTGTGTTGCAATAGTTGAATTTGACAGTGCGCGAAAGATTTGGATATAAATAACACAAATGAGTAGCAAGATCCAATTATCAATTTGCATCTATTATGTCTTGGTCTTGCTTAATATCAAAAGACGAGAAGAGGTTCAATCAACAACAAGCTTATGGTTTGTGGAGTTTCTCTTAAACACTTCTCTTGTATAAATTTTTTTGCATAGTAAGAATAATCCTAATTCCATTAGAATTAGGCGCAGACGTACCCACACACGAGGACGACAATGGGGAACTGTGAAGACAAATTCTTTGTGTCTCTTTTATTTTTTTCTTTTACTTGCTTTGATACTCATAGATCAATTTGTCAAATAAAATTGAGTTATAAATTGAATTGTAAGAATTTTTCAAACTTTTTTTAATTATAAATCAAGTGTTGATATAACTTATAATCACTTTTGATTATAAGTGGTTTTGTGTATCAACACAACTAAAAGAAAAAAACTGAAAATTCACTTGCACGCCAAGTGTTTGATAAATCGATTCAACTAGTTCTTTAAATATCGCCTTTGGAAATAGCTTTACTAGTAACTTGTGATAAATATTAAATAAGTTATTAAGTGATTCAAGGTTATTAAATAAATACTATTGTTCTTATTCAATATTAAATTTGTTGTTACGATTTGCATATCCGAGTTTGTAATAACGTTTTTATAGATAAAACTTTGAAAAAGCTTATGCGTCACTCTTTGATAAAACAACTTTTTCAAAGCCAGTTTTTGCAGAATTTTTTAAAGGGTATCTATTCATCCCCCCTCTAGATACGTTGTCGTTGTCTAACAAGTGGTATCAAGAGCCCGGTTCATTCCGGATTTGACACATTTAAAAAATGGCTTACAAACCTAAAGGGATTATAAAAGAGCCACAATTTTTCACGGGAGAAAATTATAGTTATTGGAAAGCTTGTATGCAAGGTGTTTGGGAAGCCATTCAAAATGGTCCAACACAGGTGACATATGTTGTTGATGGTGCTACCGTACCTAAGCTGAAAAAATTATGGAATGAGGATGATAATAAGAAATGGTCATACTATTAGAAAGCAAAGAACATCATTGTATTTGAAACAACCGGCCAAACTGTCATCTGATATAAAATCAATGAAGTCACCACCAAACATCTTTTATCCCGCCGAAAAGGAAAGGTGAACATCGAGAAAAACTGAAGAGGATGAAATCACAGTCTTGCGATTGAGAGATCGAGTAAGGAAGTCTGTTATGCGAGGGGAATGTATTAGCACCCCACACGCCCGTAGTACTCTATGGTGTCCACTCTTGTTGTTCTAATTTATGGGTGTGTAAAATCTATATCCAAGGCTTAAAGTTGAAAAGGGAATGCATGCAAAGAAAAAGAAAAAGAAAGTGTGGGGAAAATAAAGGAATATTTACAAAGATATGCTCGATTAGGCCCAACAAAAGCTTCTTCCTACGTATCCCTTTTAAGAAATCAGAGCAGTCGTAGTTCGGCTCATATATTTTGGTTGGTTTGTGTTTTTTAGTTAAGAAGACAAAAGCAACAGTCAAGATGGAAAAACATCAAATAAAACGGAAAAACATCAACAACGATGATAAAATAACAAAATAGGATAACAAGACATCACATGGCAACACAAACTCAGATAAGATGATAAAATGTCAGCATGATAACAAAATATCAGACAAGACGATGAAACATTACACCTAACAATGATATCGAAAATCAAAGTCGGATGACAAACATACGCGATGGTGAAACATCGACAACAAACATATGCGACGGCGAAACATCAGCGAAAAGATAGTAAGATATCATGGCAAAGATGATGAGACATCAACAATCCAGATGATAAAACATCACACCTAACAATGATATTGAGAATCAAAGTAGGATAACAAACACATGCGATGGCGAAACATCGGTAATAAACATATGTGATGGCGAAACATCGGCTAAAAGATGGCAGGTGTTGTACCCCAAAATTTGCCCTCCCATATTCTTCAAGATTTGCCAAGTCAAGCTTCAAAACCTCCCAAAGGGTTGCACAGTCAAGGGCCTCATAAGCAGTCAAAATTAGGGTTTTTTGTTCTGATCAAGAAAATGAAGTTTCCAAGGATCCAATCAAGTCTCACATGCCTACAAATATGGTCAAGCATCCTCATACCAAGTTTCAAGACTTTCAGCACAAAATTGCACAGTCAAAAACCCTAATTGCACTACAGTCAACTGTAGGGGTAAAATGGTCATTTGGCAGTCAAAAGTTCAAATTTTTGGTCAACATCTCATTTTGAAGCCACAAACATCATTAGATCAATGCTTGATCATGATTCTCAAAGTATGGCTCAAAAATCATCAAGATGCAAAAGTTTCTATTTTTGGACAGCTGAAAAGTCAACTGTAACTTGACCAAGGCATAACTTTTTCATGGTTCATCAGAAAAATTCCATCCAAATCTCATTTTGAAGAGAAAGACATTTCCTACAACTCATCTTCATACTTCAAGTCCAAGAAATGCTCTCACAAAAAGTTATCAATTTCAACATTATAGGTCATTTTCAAAAGTCAACAAAAAGGGACTTTAAGTCAAAGGCCATAACTTGAGATTGGTAAATCAAAATGACATGGGACCAAGGACATTGGTTAGAGGACTTCAAGACCTTTCCTAAATGTCCAAGAACATGATCAAAGCTTAAAAATTGAGCAAGATATGCATTGGAGAAGTTGGGAAATTTTTGTGAAATGGCCAAAATCATTTATCCTTGAAATTTCATTTTTGACAAAAGGGCCCCACTTTTTCCACTTGAATTAACTTGGCCATGCTTCCCACGTGTCCCACCTTTTATTTCATATTTTTTAATTAATTTTTTCATTTTTAATTGATTTTATTGGATTTAATTAATTTTAAATCTTTTAAATCAAAAGAAAATCAAAAAGCTTAATTAAATGGAATATTTGGCCTTAACTAACTTTGATTTATCATTATGCAACCTACCAAATTCGTGCAAAGGGCCAAAAGAGCAAGAATTCAAAAATGAGTCAAAAAAGGAAATTTGGTTATGGAGGTTTATGGAGAATCATGAAATTGAATGTGTTGCATTAAGAGGCCATAATTCCTTTTGATTCACATTGCCTAATGCTTATACAAGTGAGAAAAAACAAAATTGGAGAGCTAGGCTGCACCAGAACACAAAGAATCCATAAACTCACACTTGAGTTTTTGTCAAAAAAATTGAAACTCCAAAATCTCATACAGCCATCTTCAAGGTCTCCTGACTATTCTTTCGTGTCTATAAGGTAGTATGTGACATGTTTGAACCAATTTCTATGGCCAATACATGCTAGAACACCATGCTCATGGACATCTGTGTGTTTATCTTTTTGGTTTTGATTCTTACATTGTCTTATGATTTACTCTATTTTATTAATGCTAACATGTTTATATGAGTACAGGGATTGATTCTGGTCCATCTTTTGAATGATTCTGTGTCTAGAATCAAAATCACCATGACCATGGCAAGCATGGTGAAGTTTCGGATTCTGGGTTATAGGTCGTTTCAAGTTCTAAAAACCATCTCATTGAACCCAGGAGGCTTTGATTAGTGAGGAAGGATCTTTTATTTTCTTCGATTGTACTTAATTTTCATGTTTGATTTTTCAAGACTTTCAGCCACGGAAGAAATCCGTAGGTAAAACCCTTCGACCTAAGGCGACGGGCCAAAGGTTAGGGATGATATGTGGCTCATAACCATTGGACCACTTAAATGTTTATCCCGCGCGTTTTCATTTTTGAGATTTCCAGAATCCAGGTTTTTTCATTCTTATATTTTTGTTTTCATTATAAATCGGATAAATGCGCTGGTACGGATGGTAAGTATGTAGAGTTGTGATCTTGAGGTCCCGGGTTCAACACCCCCCGGGACCAATTTTAATAACCAGCATTTTCTTTTCTATTTTTAACAAATTTTTACTTTTCTTTATTAAATAAAAATCAACTAAAAATATTTTAATTTTAAAACCAATCACTAGACTTTAGGTTATTTTTATATTTCATTTTTAACTTAACATATCTTTCTCAATAAATCCAAAAAAACAAAAAGGAGTTTTATTTACTTTTTATTTTGCAATTTTATTTTAATCTAAACAATTCTATTTTATAACTAAAATTACAAATAAATTTATTTCTTCTTAAAATCCAATTTCTTTATATAATTAAAATCACCAAAAATGTTTATTTCAATTTAAATGTAATTTCTGTTTATAACTTTTAAAAAAAAAATCATTAAAAAATATTTTATTTTTTCTTGTTTCTTTTAATATTAATTTAAAAAATGCAAAAAAATAAGTTCCTTTTTATTTAACTCAATTATTTTAATAATTTTATTTTAATTCCTTCAAAGGGTTCAACGCCCTCGCATTCGATTATATTCTCTTTTCGCGCGTTTTATTTATTTCTTTGATGTAAATATCATGTACTTGTTCCAAAGCCCTGTAATAGTTAGTTAGGCATTTATTTTCTGCACTTTATTTTAAATCGGGTCTGGATTAATTTGGCGTTGTAGACCCGCGCCTTTGTAATAGCGTAGGACCCTTTATCTTTTCCGCACTTTAAATTCCCGCACCTTTAACTGTTAAACAATAACATGAAAGAATGAATGCTCAAAAATAAAATCAAAACGTAGATCACCAATGCATGATAAGACAAATAATAAACTGAAAATGACACACAATTCACACACCACCCCTAGGGTACGCTTCACTGTTGCCTTGCCCCTCGAAAGGTGATCGTCGAGTAGAGGATGTCTTAGTAAGTCCTCATGATCCGGGAACCTGGCATGAGGGTAGCTTCTAAGGTGTCTTCCCATTGCTCTGGTGATCACCATGTCCCGAACCTCGAATTAACCCGAACACCTCCAACGGTGGTGCTACCTACCTCTCAATGGTGGGATGGCACTACTTTACTTTTTATTTTGCAATTTTATTTTAATCTAAACAATTCTATTTTATAACAAAAATTACAAATAAATTTATTTCTTCTTAAAATCCAATTTCTTTATATAATTAAAATCACCAAAAATGTTTATTTCAATTTAAATGTAATTTCTGTTTATAACTTTAAAAAAAAATCATTAAAAAAATATTTTATTTTTTCTTGTTTCTTTTTAATATTAATTTAAAAAATGCAAAAAAATAAGTTCCTTTTTATTTAACTCAATTATTTTAATAATTTTATTTTAATTCCTTCAAAGGGTTCAACGCCCTCGCATTCGATTACATTTTTGTTTCGCGCGTTTTATTTATTTCTTTTTGTGAATATAATGTACTTGCTCCGAAGCCCTGTAATAGTTAATTAGATATTTATTTTCTGCAATTTATTTTAAATCGGGTCTGGATTAATTTGGCGTTGTAGACCCGCGCCTTTGTAATAACGTAGGACCTTTTATCTTTTCCGCACTTTAAATTCCCGCACCTTTAACTGCTAAACAATAACATGAAAGAATGAATGCCCAAAAATAAAATCAAAGCATAGATCACCAATGCATGACAAGACAAACAATAAACTGAAAATGACACACAATTCACACACCACCCCTAGGGTACGCCTCACTGTTGCCTTACCTCGAAAGGTGATCGTCGAGTAGAGGATGTCTTAGTAAGTCCTCATGATCCGGGAACCTGGCATGAGGGTAGCTTCTAAGGTGTCTTCCTATTGCTCTGGTGATCACCATGTCCCGAACCTCGAATTGACCCGAACACCTCCAACGGTGGTGCTACCTACCCCTCAATGGTGGGATAGCACTACCTAAAGGACATTTACACAGACTAATTCCTTAGGGTAGGTAGATGACTCGTAGATACTTGCTCTAATTCAAAACAAAATCAAAAACTTCTTTTTACACCTCACACTTTCAAAAAGCTTTCAAAAACAATTTTCCAAACACTCTTGAGGACTGATACAAGAGTCGATCTGAAACTTTCAAAGAAACTTTTTCAAACCCACACACTTTTGAAAAGCAAACAAACATTTTGAAAACACAAATGAGCAAGTATCTAAGAGCCCATGGATAACCATGGATAGAAAGGGTGCTAACACCTTCCCTTTCTATAAATCTACCTCCCGAACCGAGAGCAATCTCTTTAAGGAATTTTTCTGTGCTTTTGTCCTTTCCATTTGGAGAAAATAAAAGACGGTGGCGACTCTTGCTTACCGCGACATTTCGCGAAACCAGCTAAAAAACAGTCAGTTCCAGATCCACCGATCACAGAACTGGCGACTCTGCTGGGGATATTTTTAAAGTGAGGTGTACCTTAGGGCTAGTTCATAACTGTGTTTTCAATTGTATTGACTTGTCTGCTTTAACTTTGTGGGTTGCATGGGAGTTACATAGATCCTAACCCGGATCTGGGGATACCCTGTTTAGGTAGCATAAGCTGTGAGGGACCTGTCCGGCGTAGACCGACACGGGTGAAACAGTGGCTATGTTGGTGTGGCACCTTGGTCTGTACCGATATCCCTTGTGTTGCAACGAGGAGAATATGGGTCTTCCAAGGAGTCATTAAGCACCAACAGACCTTAGAACCTTAAATGACCCAACTTGGCCATTAGAACAGTAGCAGTACGCTACGCCCATTGAGGCTAAACTCTCGTGATGGTTCTGGACGCAAGAAAAGATTGCGATGCTGGAGTTATGACCGATTGAGGGTAGTCAATGATATTGGGATCCTCTAAGAACCCAGTTACTTTTGATTAGGACAGGTATGAACCCACCAACTTCAAGAGGGTAATACCCAGACCTCATGCTGGCCTTAAACTTTAAGGGCTTCTCTTGTGTGACTTGTGTGCCTTCCAACTTGACTACTTGCATGCTTGTTATCTGACATTTGAGTTTCTTGCAGGTTTTGTTTATAGTCCTTAATTGGGACTCATAACAGGGTTTACTAAGTTTCTCGCAAGTTTTGTTTACAGTCCTTAAATGGGACTCATAACAGGGTTTACCTATATTACCCCACGCATAGCATAACATCATGACATCATGCCATTGCATGCATCCTACATAAGGACTAATCCATTTCAAGGATCTCAAGGGTCTGTGGTGCAGGTCATGATGGACCAAACTGCCTAGCCAGGGGCAAAGGGGATTTATTTTCCTCTAAGCCAAGGTTGTCAGAGGCTATGACCCACTGGATATGGTGAGCCTTTGACCCTTGAAGAAGGACTCTCAACAACATGCAGTTCCTTCAACCAAGCTACGAAATTCAACTCTAACAATTTTTCTTGTCTACCCCGCGAGATCCTAGAAAACATCGCATGCATATCATACATATCATTTCATTACAGGTACACTTGTTGCAGGTCACTTACCTTCTTCGCTGTTTATTACAGCCGTCATCATGAATCCTGAATCATCCGATGGACAAGCTATCAAGGCCCTCCAGGCCCAGAATACCCAGTTCCAGGAGTTGATTATGAGCCTAGCCCAGGGTCAAAAGGAATTGAAGACTCTGATTCAGAAGAAGAAGAGGACTGTTTTGTTCAACCCTAGACGCAGATCTGGGAACACACTGCAGAATGAAGTTGAGAGGACTACTCCATCTGTGGGGGAAGGCAGTCACCAAGGGAGAGAGGTTCCTAGCCCTATGGTCTCCGACACCGAGACAGACTTCAATGATGAACAATACCCCCTGCTGAGGACCGGTACAAGCAACTAGAGGATCGTCTGAATGCCATGGAAATTCAACAAGTGCCTGGGTTGGATTTCGGGGACCTGGGTCTATCTTCTGGTGTGGTGATCCCACACAAATTCAAGGTTCCTTCTTTTGCTAAGTATGATGGGGCATCCTGTCCCAGGCTGCATCTCAGATCTTATGTGCGGAAGATTCAACCATACACTGTGGACAAGAACTTGTGGATCCACTTCTTCCAGGAGAGTCTTTCAGGGACTCACCTCGAATGGTTCTATCAGCTGGATGGGACCAAGGTTCGTAACTGGGAGGAGTTGGCTACTGCTTTTTACAAGCAGTATCAGTATAATGCCGACCTCGCTCCTACACGTACCCAACTCCAGGGTATGTCGTTAGGATCGGGAGAAGGTTTCAAAGAATATGCGCAGAGATGGAGGGACCTTGCTGGGAGGGTACAACCACCTTTGACCGACCGGGAACTCGTTGATATGTTCTTAGGGACCCTATCCGGGCCGTTCTTCAATTATCTCATTGGTAATTCATCTGCAGGGTTTACCGACCTCATTCTGACTGGGGAAAGAATCGAAGCTGGTATCAAGAGTGGGAAGATTCAGGAGGCCACACCTTCGGATACTCACCAAAAGCCTTACATGGGCAAGAAAGAGTCTAATGCTGCATACGGTCAAAAGAGTCGTTGTGACCAACAGGCAGGGGCAGTCATGATCTCTGGTTCTGCACCACGCCACCAACCACAAAAGGGAAATCAGCGAAGGCCGGACGAGCCTAAAAGACAATTCACCAACATCAACATGCCATGGTCACAAGCATTACAGCACATGTTGAAAATGAACCTGATTGCGGTGATCAACCCTCCTGCAAATCCCAAGACCTCCTCTCCAAACTACAATCCAGAAGCGAGGTGTGCTTATCATTCTGATAGCCCGGGGCACGATACTGAGGACTGTTGGGCGCTGAAGTATAAGATCCAGAATATGATCGACGCTAAGGAGATCGAGTTCGAGCCTGCTGAGACTCCCGTTGTGACCACTGCTCCTTTGCCAAAACATGGCTAGGATTGAGAGATTTTTGTTCATTTGAATTCAAGTTGTATTTTTCTTTTCTTGTTCAAACAAATAATTATCATGTTAAACTCTTTTATTTCATGAATGCATTACACATGTCTGTCTTGAATTAATTATGTTTACTGTACTTAAAACTGCTTTCATATTTTGGTGATGATCAACTCTTGACTGAAAATTCTAAGCCTCTTGAGGGAGGATGACAAAAACGATACCACGATCTTTACAGTATGCTTTTGAACAGACCCCGCTGATGAGGTACAGGCATTGTTTCAATCCCTAAACACTGGAGTTATAAGGAAGATAATCCCTCGTCGACCCCTTTGAGCCAAAGAAGTAGGAGTTTTTCTTTTCGAAAATTAAAACCCTTAATCATAACCTGGGGCAGGGTAGTTCTCTCAGCTGATCCAAGTGCACAACGAATGGCATCAAAAGAAGTCCTTCTGAAACAAAAGACAGTGATGGTTCTAAATAACCATAAAGATAGGAAGTCATTATATCTCAAAAATAAAAAACCAATAAGTCAAAACCTATGAAGGAGACTTACAAAACTGGGGCATCCCGCTGACTGTAATCACAAAAGAAACGGTTCAGGCAAAATTTAGGGATAGCAAAATCAAAAAGAAAGAGGTCGCACAAACCCTCAACAAAAACAAAAAAAAAAGACTGCCTATTCAGAATGAATCATCAATATCCGAATCATCATTGGAACATCAAGGCAAAGACTCAAACAAAGTCTAGCGCACGATCGATTGAGTTTAGGATTGAAGAACATCACGAAGAGCGGGTGGGTACAAATAATTTGAGCCTTTATCCTTTGTTTCTTGAACCATGAACCAGGCCACGTTATGACCCTTAAAAGTCCTAGCTGAAGCATGGGTTAGTTCGAAAGCATACTGTTACGAAAAGTATCCTGACTCCTTAAGGCTTGCGGTAAAATAACGAGTTGACATCACATTTTACAAAATTTGTTGTTTTTACTGAAAAAATGCATTTTTCAAAAAAACTTCAAGACAGACATAAGCCTTTGCATTCTTAAAATAACCTTGTTTGCATATGACTATTTGTTTGAACAACATAGAAATTCGCACGACGAACATCTAATGAACAAAAGTCCTCTCAACAAAGAGATCACCTCAAGTGGAAGAAACACTTCCAATCAAGGGGCATGGCATGATCAGTGTCTATCATCTGGGGCAGTCCAGTCAAGATTCGAGGAATCTCTCAAGGCCAACTAGCTTGGGGCAAACCTCCGCCCGAGTCACTGGTGGCATTCCAGCAACGAATCTTGCACGATCGGACATCTTCTGGTAGCAGGGCGACACAACACTATCAACAGGGGCACCCCCTACACCCTGAGAGCGTGGACATAGTCGAAAAAGAATACTACGCGTAATCAAAGACCCGCTAGGTTAACACACCTAGGCAAAAATAAGGGCTTCCCGGCGAACCAAAAGGGTTCGGGCAAAATAAGGGATGAAAAAGAAAAATTTGTACACCCGGCAAGTCGAAAACCTGAAAAGGCGGCTTGGGCAAAAATGGGTATCCCGGTGGACTGAAAACCCGAAAGGGCGGTCCAGGCAAAAGTTAGGGATCAAAGCGTACGACTATGTCCCGGCATCTCGTCACTTGCCTACCAAAAGGAAGATTTGTCAATAGGCAGTCATCCAGCACCTCCACAAGATATCTTTTCCCCTCACCTCAGAAACAGGGGCAATAATGAGTCGTCCAGGCGATCCAGTTGCTCTGTCAACCAAAGTACCAAGGAAAGGTTAATACAAAGATGATTACCATCTACCTTTACAAATTCCAGATCAAGGGTTAACATCCGAAACCAAACAGGACAATCATCCACTTGATCATCATCGGGCAACCCTACACCGGTTCCTTCTCAACTTTCAGACAAAGTCTTACACGGACTCATCCACAAGTAACCCTACACCGGTTCCTTTTCTTTCAGAAAAAGTCTTACACGGACTTATCATCAAAGTAACCCTACACCGGTTCCTTCTCAACTTTCAGACAAAGTCTTACACGGACTCATCCACAAGTAACCCTACACCGGTTCCTTTTCTTTCAAAAAAGTCTTACACGGACTTATCATCAAAGTAACCCTACACCGGTTCCTTCTCAATTTTCAGACGAAGTCTCACACGGACTCATCTTAAGATAACCTTACCCCGGTTCATCACGAAGTCTTACACGGACTCACCCTCCACAAGTAACCTTACCCCGATTACCTCCAGAAGTCTTACACGGACTTACCGCAAAGATAACCTTACCCCGGTTCATCAATAAGTTTTATACGGACTTATCCTGAAATAACCTTACACAGGTTATCTCTTTCCAAACGTAGTTTTACACGGACTCGTCATCAGTAAACCCTACACAGGTTTCCTTCTCAAAACTCCAGATGTAGTTTTACACGGACTCGTCACCCAGAAACCCTACACAGGTTCTCTATTTTTAAGGATGCAGTTTTACACGGACTCGTCATCAGTAAACCCTACACAGGTTTCCTTCTCAGCTCTAGATATAGTCTTATACAGACTCATTGTCAGTAAACCCTACACAGGTTTCCTCCCTCCAAAGATGCAGTTTTACACGAACTCGCCATCAAGAAACCCTACACAGGTCCTCTCTTTCCAAAGATGAAGTTTTACACGAACTTGTCATCAAGAAACCCTACACAGGTTTCCTTCAACTCCAAATGCAGCTTCACGCGAGCCCAACCTCAAAGTAACCCTACATAGGTCCCCTCTTTCAACTTACAAAAAATACATCTCAAAAATTTCCCCAGTAGATTCTGGAAGCTTCTTCCCCGCAGAGCACGAACGCGTCTCCCGGCTTTCTTCAAAGGTTATTTCCCTACCAGGATATAACTGGGTTATCCTCAGCCAAAAGCCACAGAAAGATTGTCCTCGGCGAAGTCTCCCCATCCCAGTGGAGTTCATCACACTTCCAACATAACAATGGTATCCCCAGCGAAGTTACCATCAATATCCGAGCAAAGTACCTCTCTCCCCACAGAGTATTGTTCCCCAGCAAGATCGTCAGAGCGATTTTCTCCCCGCAGAGTAATCCATTCGCCAAGTTTATCCCCCAACGGAGTTATCTTCTCCTACCGGTATTCTTTCAACCATTATCCCCAGCGGAAACAAGAAGCTCTTTTCTTCCACATCAGCCCAGGATTCAACTTCCCGGCACCCGTCAAGGATTTATTTTCCTAAGACGAAAACATACATTCCTAAACATCACATACATCATCATAGCATGCATAGACGCATCATATCTTACAAATCTCATTTATGTTGAGAACATCATTGCTTGATCCATACCATGCATCGCGTATGACTGACCTTTACCTTTCAGGAAAGATTCAGTTAAATTCTCAATCTGATTTCAAGACCTAGACCGGTTCAGTTAATCGACTCCAAAGATTTCTTATCCAGTCCAAGGCCTTCTCTAGTCCAGCTAAATCGACCCCAAACAGAATTTTCTGATGAAGACTCAGTAGAAGTTATCAAAGGTTTTTCTCAAACGTCCGCTTTTGAGATTATAATTTCCTATGGTTCTCTCCCCGATTTTGCGGAAGTGATAATTCCAATCCAGGTTTTTCTCAAACGTCCGCTTTTGAGATTATAATTTACTATGGTTCTCTCCACAATCCTGCGGAGACGATAATTCCATTCCAGGTTTTTCTCAGACGTCCGCTTTTGAGATTATAATTTCCTATGGTTCTCTTCCCGATCCTGCGAAGATGGTAATTCCCACCAAGATTTTCTCAACGAGCGTTGTTGAAGTTAAAGTCACCCAAGGTTATCTCACTGCTCATGCTGAGGTAGCAACCACCCCTGTTTCATTCATCACCTTTTGAAGATCCAGACTCAGCTCCTGTAACCAGTTAGGACACATCTATACCAAGCATCTTAAAACCAGCTCCTACAACATGTCAGGTACTCATTTTTCTTTTGCAGGTATACAGGTTCTCGCTAAGGAATCTCTTATGCGATCAACGTCCAGATGGCATCTATAAGCCCATCATCCTACTCGTCAATCTCTAAATGGCACCTATAAGCCCATTCCCATCATCGCATTGCTACTATGTGAGCACAAATTTCTGGGCACTCTAGTGTTCAATCACCTTCTACCCTCGGATTACGAAAGGCACATCTGCCAATCTGCATCCTCGGGTCTAAGAAGATTGAACAGGGGCAACTGTTGTACCCCAAAATTTTCCCTCCCATATTCTTCAAGATTTGCCAAGTCAAGCTTCAAAACCTCCCAAAGGGTTGCACAGTCAAGGGCCTCCTAAGCAGTCAAAATTAGGGTTTTTTGTTCTGATCAAGAAAATGAAGTTTCCAAGGATCCAATCAAGTCTCACATGCCTACAAATATGGTCAAGCATCCTCATACCAAGTTTCAAGACTTTCAGCACAAAATTGCACAGTCAAAAACCCTAATTGCACTACAGTCAACTGTAGGGGCAAAATGGTCATTTGGCAGTCAAAAGTTCAAATTTTTGGTCAACATCTCATTTTGAAGCCACAAACATCATTAGATCAATGCTTGATCATGATTCTCAAAGTATGGCTCAAAAATCATCAAGATACAAAAGTTTCTATTTTTGGACAGCTGAAAAGTCAACTGTAACTTGACCAAGGCATAACTTTTTCATGGTTCATCAGAAAAATTCCATCCAAAGCTCATTTTGAATAGAAAGACATTTCCTACAACTCATCTTCATACTTCAAGTCCAAGAAATGCTCTCACAAAAATTTATCAATTTCAACATTATAGGTCATTTTCAAAAGTCAACAAAAAGGGACTTTAAGTCAAAGGCCATAACTTGAGATTGGTAAATCAAAATGACATGGGACCAAGGACATTGGTTAGAGGACTTCAAGACCTTTCCTAAATGTCCAAGAACATGATCAAAGCTTAAAAATTGAGCAAGATATGCATTGGAGAAGTTGGGAAATTTTTGTGAAATGGCCAAAATCATTTATCCTTGAAATTTCATTTTTGACAAAAGGGGCCCACTTTTTCCACTTGAATTAACTTGGCCATGCTTCCCACGTGTCCCACCTTTTATTTCATATTTTTTAATTAATTTTTTCATTTTTAATTGATTTTATTGGATTTAATTAATTTTAAATCTTTTAAATCAAAAGAAAATATAAAACCTTAATTAAATGGAATATTTGGCCTTAACTAACTTTGATTTATCATTATGCAACCTACCAAATTCGTGCAAAGGGCCAAAAGAGCAAGAATTCAAAAATGAGTCAAAAAAGGAAATTTGGTTATGGAGGTTTATGGAGAATCATGAAATTGAATGTGTTGCATTAAGAGGCCATAATTCCTTTTGATTCACATTGCCTAATGCTTATACAAGTGAGACAAAACGAAATTGGAGAGCTAGGCTGCACCAGAACACAAAGAATCCATAAACTCACACTTGAGTTTTTGTCAAAAAATTGAAACTCCAAAATCTCATACAGCCATCTTCAAGGTCTCCTGACTATTCTTTCGTGTCTATAAGGTAGTATGTGACATGTTTGAACCAATTTCTATGGCCAATACATGCTAGAACACCATGCTCATGGACATCCGTGTGTTTATCTTTTTGGTTTTGATTCTTACATTGTCTTATGATTTACTCTATTTTATTAATGCTAACATGTTTATATGAGTACAGGGATTGATTCTGGTCCATCTTTTGAATGATTCTGTGTCTAGAATCAAAATCACCATGACCATGGCAAGCATGGTGAAGTTTCGGATTCTGGGTTATAGGTCGTTTCAAGTTCTAAAAACCATCTCATTGAACCCAGGAGGCTTTGATTAGTGAGGAAGGATCTTTTATTTTCTTCGATTATACTTAATTTTCATGTTTGATTTTTCAGGACTTTCAGCCACGGAAGAAATCCGTAGGTAAAACCCTTCGACCTAAGGCGACGGGCCAAAGGTTAGGGATGATATGTGGCTCATAACCATTGGACCATTTAAATGTTTATCCCGCGCGTTTTCATTTTTGAGATTTCCAGAATCCACGTTTTTTCATTCTTATATTTTTGTTTTCATTATAAATCGGATAAATGCGCTGGTACGGATGGTAAGTCTGTAGAGTTGTGATCTTGAGGTCCCGGGTTCAACACCCCCGGGACCAATTTTAATAACCAGCATTTTCTTTTCTATTTTTAACAAATTTTTACTTTTCTTTATTAAATAAAAATCAACTAAAAATATTTTAATTTTAAAACCAATCACTAGACTTTAGGTTATTTTTATATTTCATTTTTAACTTGACATATCTTTCTCAATAAATCCAAAAAAAAACAAAAAGTAGTTTTATTTACTTTTTATTTTGGAATTTTATTTTAATCTAAACAATTCCATTTTATAACAAAAATTACAAATAAATTTATTTCTTCTTAAAATCCAATTTCTTTATATAATTAAAATCACCAAAAATGTTTATTTCAATTTAAATGTAATTTCTGTTTATAACTTTAAAAAAAAAATCATTAAAAAAATATTTTATTTTTTCTTGTTTCTTTTTAATATTAATTTAAAAAATGCAAAAAAATAAGTTCCTTTTTATTTAACTCAATTATTTTAATAATTTTATTTTAATTCCTTCAAAGGGTTCAACGCCCTCGCATTCGATTACATTTTTGTTTCGCGCGTTTTATTTATTTCTTTTTGTGAATATAATGTACTTGCTCCGAAGCCCTGTAATAGTTAATTAGATATTTATTTTCTGCAATTTATTTTAAATCGGGTCTGGATTAATTTGGCGTTGTAGACCCGCGCCTTTGTAATAGCGTAGGACCTTTTATCTTTTCCGCACTTTAAATTCCCGCACCTTTAACTGCTAAACAATAACATGAAAGAATGAATGCCCAAAAATAAAATCAAAGCGTAGATCACCAATGCATGACAAGACAAACAATAAACTGAAAATGACACACAATTCACACACCACCCCTAGGGTACGCCTCATTGTTGCCTTACCTCGAAAGGTGATCGTCGAGTAGAGGATGTCTTAGTAAGTCCTCATGATCCGGGAACCTGGCATGAGGGTAGCTTCTAAGGTGTCTTCCTATTGCTCCGGTGATCACCATGTCCCGAACCTCGAATTGACCCGAACACCTCCAACGGTGGTGCTACCTACCCCTCAATGGTGGGATAGCACTACCTAAAGGACATTTACACAGACTAATTCCTTAGGGTAGGTAGATGACTCGTAGATACTTGCTCTAATTCAAAACAAAATCAAAAACTTCTTTTCACACCTCACACTTTCAAAAAGCTTTCAAAAACAATTTTCCAAACACTCTTGAGGACTGATACAAGAGTCGATCTGAAACTTTCAAAGAAAATTTTTCAAACCCACACACTTTTGAAAAGCAAAAAAACATTTTGAAAACACAAATGAGCAAGTATCTAAGAGCCCATGGATAACCATGGATAGAAAGGGTGCTAACACCTTCCCTTTCTATAAATCTACCTCCCGAACCGAGAGCAATCTCTTTAAGGAATTTTTCTGTGCTTTTATCCTTTCCATTTGGAGAAAATAAAAGACGGTGGCGACTCTTGCTTACCGCGACATTTCGCGAAACCAGCTAAAAAACATTCAGTTCCAGATCCACCGATCACAGCAGGGTAACATGGAAAAGATGGTGAGACATCAACAATTCAGATGATAAAACATCACACATAATAATGATACTGAGAATCAAAGTAGGATAACAAACACATGCGATGGCAAAACATCGACAACAAACATATGCGATGGCGAAACATCGGCTAAGTGATAGCAAGGTAATATGGTAAAGATAGTGAAACATCAATTTGAAAAGGTTTTAAAAAATGCCAAAAGGCGCACAAGCAATTAAGATTGGTTTGTATTTTTTACTTTGAATAAGGATTTAAGTTCATTAGAGACATTTTTATGATTTTCCAAGAAGAAGTTTTAGTTTTAAGACGCAATATGCAAAGAAAGGAAAAATAACTAAGGGAGACTAGCCTAGCACTACCCCTAATGTTATCATACAATGATTGACCCTAAGGTTGAGGATGAAAGAGGGAAGTTTCTACCCTATGTTAGTATGCATGGGTAATATCCTAATGGCTAGCTCGAGGAGTAACCCTACACGAGCAATCCTTAGGAAGCATGGTAAATACCAAACAAATGAGAAAACAAGTGCTTTGGCAAAAGCCCACAATTTGGGTATACTGATTCAGGGGATGGGGGTATGAAGAGAAAGTGCTTTAGCTAAGGGGAGCGGATCACCCGAAGAAAACAAGCGGGAGACATATGAAATAAGAAAAATGTGACGCCCAGAGCGACTGGACACCTAACCAAGATATAGAAGATCGAGGTAGGCGACAGAAGACAATATGAACGACTCGAAGCGTCAGCATCGGCCAATGCAAACTCCTGACAAAGCGTGGGGGTTTGATTTCAAAATCTTTCCCCACTTGACAGACTCGATACATATGACCTGCACGACTCTGAAGCATCGACGTACCACGTAAGCTAAGGATGACACAGACTAGAATATGCAGGGTTCGATTACGGACTCTTCCCCACTCGCCTCTTTTAAGGACTTATCACCTATAATATAATGCGGGCTCAAATATAAACATACGTGCATAATACCTACTACGAAGGTAGGATTTTAAACAATCACAATTAGCACATTGACAGAATTTCCTTAAACAGGTCTTTAAATAAACCAGAGGGACTCTTGACATATATCAGCAACAGAGATCCCATCATGCAATAGAAAGCAATAAAGGGCGGAAACAATAAAAAGGAAGCAATGTAATACCAAACGGATAACTATCCATAGCAACTAAGCCAGAAAAAAGAAACCCAGAGAACTTCGAGTAAACTAGCATCAGTAAACAAATCAAGTCAGAAATCCCGTCATCAAATATAAGTATTGAGGCTTCCAACATGAACATGTCCCACATATGGTGTATAATCAGACACAATTATATATGTATGTCCTGCAAGGGAATAACAAATATACAAGGCACATGAATGGTGCAAGCATAATAAACCGTGTCCCACAAATAAAGTAGAACACGGAAGCATCAAGCCAAAATTGAATTTTTTTTCTCAATGCACCTCGCACATTTAACAGACAAATTAGTAATTTCAAGGAGGATTGATGAATAAATAAGGGATGAATGATGATATAACAAGTCAATGAAAAACATGATGGCAAGACATCAAGGCAACATATGTAATAACCCTTAAGAAAGCACATATAACAATTATGTCAAAATTAGCGAACTATTGCTCCTTTCTTTGTCACCATGTTGAATTAACAATATAATGTTAATCAAGGATCAAAGGAGCTTTACATGACATCAAATAATCTCTAAAAAGTCAGAATCATAAGCAATTCAATCTTTAAAAAAATGAACTCCAAATGAATTCAAAAGATAAAGCACAAAAGTATCTTTCTAAGCATATCACAAATGATTATCAAACCAAATTGATAAAATAGGCAAGTGATGAGAACTTGAATGGTTAAATGATGAACTCAAGTCTTCAAAACAGTGGAGAGGATGATAAAAAGAAAAGAGATTGATCTCTCATGGGTTGCACAAGTGCATTCCCTTTACCTATAGTTCAAAAGATCATATAAGCATGTATGAGTGATTAAAGGTCCAAACATAGAAACAAATTTTGCAAAATTTTTTTTTCCAAACTAAATCAAGTCCCATAAGACAATAGGAAGTCAGAAACAACAAGCTTAAGGCAATAATAAAGGAGTTTAAGTGGAAAATCAAATCAAACAATGTAGAAACCCTAAAAAGAGCCCAAAAGGGGAACCCTAGTTTGATCAAATGGGGAGAAATAGTTATAAGTACTAGAAGATCATGAAAAATCATATACAAGCTAAAGAGATCAGTAGGGTTAAGCTTTCAAAATAAGGTATCTCCAACACACACAAAAGTAACCAAGTGAGGTTCCAATTATTGAGGCAATTTTCAAAGATCTACTTACAAACCAAAATTAAGCAAAAATGGAAAGAAATTCTTATAAATCAAAATAAAAAACTTTAAAATTAGTCAAGACTTATAAAAGTCAGAATCAACCAATTTGGCTTCTTGAATGTCTAGGTACAATGTGAAACAAGAGTTAATTTTATCACTAGTTGAGGTAAAACTCAAAAATGGACACCCTTGACCAAATATTTTGGAGAAAATAGAGTTTTAAGGTATAAATTCAAACAAAATTAATTTCTAAAGACCTAACATGTTCAAGAACCCTAATCAAGCATCTTTTGACCTTTACAAGTCTTGAGGATTAGCAAACTAAATCAAAACTTGTGATGTAAGCAACAAACTATAAAAAAAAGATTTACAAACTTCACTAATTATAAAACCAGAGATTTGAGCATGATAAAATCCCAAAGAAAATTCCAAAATTAACATCAAGGCCTAAGGATTCCTGAAAATATTTTAAATATTTTTTATGTCCAAGAAAAAGTGGCAAATGGAGCAAAAATGTGAATATCATAAGAAAAAATAATATATTCTCATAAATTCAAAATGAAATAAAAAAAAGAAGTAAAAATTACAAAATAAAATCAAAAATGTGAAGATGTACTATTAACACAGTGACATATTTTTGTAGAATTTTCCTATATTAAGAGCACGGTTAAAATAATTGAAGAAAACAAAAGAATTAATTAAATCCTATTAATTAATAATCAACTAAAAGAAATAAAATTATAAAATAAAATTCATAATCCTAAAATGAACCAATCAAAGTGTTTAAAATATTTTTTTTTTAATTTTTGTGTAAAGGAGAAGTCAGAAATAAAAGAATATGCAAAAAAACAATTAAATAAAAATTAATTAATGCACGAATTTGTTTCACCAATCAAACCATTTTTAAAAATTCCAAAAATAATGTGACAAATACTAGAAATAAAGCTCATACTATGGTAATTGTTTTAGAATTTTTTTAAGATGTTTTAATCATAAAATAAAATCAGAGAAAATCAATTAAAATTGAATAAAATAAAAATGCATTAAGATTCAAATAAACCAATCAGGGCGCGCCACCTCACTTCGTCTTCAACCTCTAGCATATCAAAATGTTTTCAAAAACAGGTCACGATACCTCATTCAGATCCATTAAATGCGCTCGTTTCTCAACCAAAATCCATGAACCAAAGCGCAAATTAAAGCTGAAGTTACCATCTATCTCATGATTATCATAAAATTCTCAATGGATAAGGGATCTAAAAGAAATACGCGTGCAAAGTTACTGAAAACATGAAATGCATAAGTTGCGGAAAATGCATATTACAGGATTCAAGCCTTAATCAAGTGAACGAAGTACATCAGACCTATGGTCTGGCCAACTAATACATCATGAACATGGAATGATTCATCAAATCATGCTAAACAAAGCAAATCGAAGTTAAAAAATATCACCTCAATGCAAAACTGGAAACCTTGATTCCTTAATTACAGAAACAAACAAACTCCATAATCTTGATCTACACACTTCAAGGAAGGTGAATCCACATGAAATTTGATGAATGCGCGAAGGAGATGAGAGAGTCAAAGAAAACTTTAGCAAGAGCAGAAAAAGTTCAGATCTAGATTTTTGATAACTGGAACGTGTCTAGCATGAAATGAGGCTTGCAGTACATTATATAGAGTGAGTAGAGAAGTTTAGAAGAGGAAATTGGTCCTCAAAATTGTTGGAGGGCTCGATTGGAAAAAATGGCCAAAAAATGAGTGAATATGGGCTTCTGCGTTTTTGCTTGTGCATTGCTCCTTATTTATTGCGTTTTGTATGCCAAATACCATCAGGAAGAAAGCCTAAAAGCTATAAGTCCTTACTTGTTAAGGATAATGAGTATTGATCAATTGGTCCTTCTTGGTAACTTTGAGCATTTTGAATGCAAGCAAGTACCATGGCACATGGGGCATGAAATGGCTGGCATTATGGGCCTCATCAAGTCACAAATAGGTCATGAACTTGATTAGAAATAAAGAGAATGGTTGGAAATGAAGTTTGCAAGAAATTGCATTTTGCTTGCTTGGCCAAAATTTAATAAAATGGCATGAAATTCAAAAGACCGTAACTTGCTCATCCTTTGGAATTTAGACACAAATGAATACAATTTGGGAAGGTATTGAAGAGATCTATAACGTTTAAGTTTTCAGTTTTCTCAATTGGATCCATTAAAGCCTTTAAAAATTGGCATGAAAGTCACTAAAATTTGAAAATGACCTATAATTTTCACACATGACCATGAGTCCTAAACTCCATAACTCTCCACCCTTGCATGTTTTGATTTTGGTAAAAGAAGAAAAAGTTGTAGAGATATCTCTTATCTTTGCAAGCATATAAGATTTGCAATTTTTGGATCAAGCATGAATAAATTATGAGTGTTTGGAGTTAGGTGCAAAATTTCTATTTTTAGTAACTTTCCAAGTTTCTTCATGAACAAGTTACATCCCAAATTCTTTTCCTCTTGACCTTGTGATGCTAATGACTTTGAAAAATGAAAAGAAGATGTTTGAAACAGTGGTTGACCGAAATTTCAATTGGTCAACCATTGACTTTGACTAATTGTGGCCAAAATGACTATTTTGCCCCTTTTAAACAATTGAACCATTTCCAATCCAAATTGAGCCTCAAAATTTATGCCGAAGATGCTTAGTATCATGTAGTTAAACATGGAAACAAGTTTGAGTGAAAAAGTCATAGAAAACTTGATTAAATCCAAAACCCTAATTTTTACTTTGTGTTAGGAGACAACTGGTCAAGCCCCAAAACCCTAATTCCACTGGGCACCATGAGAGACTCCTTGAATAAATTTGATTCCAATGATGATAAGAAAGTGATGCTTCATAATTTAGCTCATCTAAACCCCAATTACTTCAACTTGGACAAAACCCTAATTTTGACTGATAAATCAAAAGAAAGTGATTCTCTTTCAAACCAACACAATCTTTAATCTTGATGAATTAATGAAATGGATAAAAGGGTCTTGAGACAAGAGGAAACATTGTGACTTGAGAAACCCAAAGTTTGAGAGAAAGATCTACCTTCTTACACCAATTGTCAACACTATCAACCAACACCACTTGTAGACAACTTGAGAACCAAAGTACCTTGATCCCATCATAAGAGAATGAATGCAATGTAGTATGATATTTATGATGAAACATAAGCCTGAATCAAGTGGGTAAATTTTGGAGTGTAACAATATCAACTCTTGGTGTTGATGATTTATATCACATTTTTCATTGTCAAACCGTTAAAGCTATGTGGGATGCTCTACAAGTTACCTATGAGGGAAATAATGAGGTCAAATAAGCTAGAATTAATAAACTTAATCAAGAGTTTGAACTCTTTTGCATGAAGCAAGGGGAAACCATTGCTCAAATGAAAAAGTGGTTCTCACATCTTATTAATCATTTAAATGTACTAGTTAATCCTATTTCCAATGCTATTGCTACTAACAAGGTGTTTAGATGTCTTACTAGAAATAGTTAAGCAAAGGTCACCGCGATCAAGGAAGCCAACAATCTTGCAACACTCGATCTCACCGTGTTGTTTGGAAAGTTACAAGAACACGAGCAAGAACTCAATTTCTTGGATAAACATGAAAAGAATCTTGAGAAAAAGAAAAAGGAAAAAATGATCGTTAAGGAGGAAATCTTGAAGTCTAAAGCTCTCAAGGATTCAAGCTCAAAGTCCTCAAGGGATGAGCTCATTAATGACAGTGACTCTAGCAATGAAGGGAATTCGGATGATGAAGTAATGAGATTATTTTTAAGGAAATATAATCGATACATTTGGAAGAATGGTGTCAAACTCTCCGATAATAATCTTGCAAAATTTAGAAGGAAATCTTCTTCCTCTAAAGATTAAGACAACAAAAAGGATAATGGAAAGGGTATTTATTGCGAATGTGGAAAACCAGGTCATTATAGACCGAATTATCCATTTCTTGCTAAGAAGAAAGGAAAGGGTCAACGAAACAACTCTAGAAATTTTAGACAAGCCTATGTTGCTTGGGATAGTGATAATGATATGTCTTGCAATGAAATCTCATGTGAGAGTGATGAAGAGGAAAACTATTGTTTCATGGAAAATCATCGTCAAAGCAAGAAAAATTATATAAGTAATTCTAAATACTCTAATGTTGCAAATGTGTCCTTTAATGAGTTGAAGAGTATAATCTAAAAAAATAGACTTTATATGCTAACAAAAAGTTGGCATCCCAAGAAAATATATTTACATATTTGGAGGCCAAGGTTGAAGAAACAAATGAAAAATTTGAGGTATTAAAGAAACTCATTGTAGATAGTTCAAATTGTGTAAAGGAGGATAAACAATCTTGTAAATTTGAATGTGAAACATGTCAAATTTGGCAAAAAGAAGTGAGTAATCTTGAAACTAAATTAGACAAAATACATCATCCCATTGACATTATTGATATTAGATGTTCAAAAGTTGAAAAGCCTCATAAAAACTATATCTTGATTAAGAAGGAGTATAATAGCATAAGTAATTCTCATCATAAGTTATTCTGTCACTATTGTTGCAAAAGGGACATACTATTGAAAAATGAAAATTTCGGTGCCTTTTGGTTCCATGCTTCAAACCATTAGGTCATGTACTTGGTCAAAAGTCAATGATCAGCCATTCTCAGTCAAAACCCTAATTTTGACCATTTTTCTCCTTTGATGATTTGAATGCTTTTCTTGATGAATTGTGATCAACTCTTGATCAATTGATGAATATGACCTCAAAATGTTGATGGGGAACAAAAATCATAAAGTTCGACTGTAGATTGACCATAATTGACTTTTTTCCCAATACAATTGGTTTTCAATCATCTGAGCTATTGGCTGAGCAATTTTGTGATGCAAGACTTGAAACTTGGTATGAGAAATATTTGAGACCTATAATGAAGCATGAAAGTCATTTTAGGCATCAAAAGTCCAATTGTCCTTGAGAAAATCAAAACCCTAATTTGTGGGCTCAGCGCTTAGGAGATGAACTTGTCTGATCAACACTTGAAACTTCTTGAGCATTTGAGATCTTTGGTGAGAAATGTCTTGAGAAAAGAGAGGGAAAATTTTGGAATACAATAGCTTCCACTGTTCAATCTTATTAAACCTGAAGAGTTAGATTGGCTTGTTTGCCATTCGTGACTTGAGGTTAGAATATGATTGAACACTTAAGTGCCCATAAATTTGTACTCGCTTATGCAAAAAGTAAAATTGTTTGTTGATTATGTTGGGAATGGGAATAAAGATGCCATTCAGAGGTAATTGTTGATAGAAGTATCAGAATGAGTCTACACTTGACTGTATCTGAAGAAATATCAGAATAAATCTTTAGTCGATTTAATCTAAACAAGAAAAGGTCTACCCAAAGAAGTATCAGAATAAATTTTCGGTTGATTTAATCTGAGCCAGCAGATGTCTTTAAATATTTAACTAAGAGAAGTATCAGAATAAATCTTTAGTCAATTTAATCTGAGCCAGAAAAAGGTCTATTGAGAGAAGTATCGGAATAAATCTTTAGTCGATTTAACCTGAGCCAGCAGATGTTTGAAAACCTTTAACTAAGAGAAGTATTAGAATAAATCTTTGGCCGATTTAATCTAGCCAGAAAAAGGTCTACTGAGAGAAGTTTCAGAATAAATATTTAGTCGATTTAACCTGAGCCAACAAATGTTTGAAAATATTTAACTGAGAGAAGTATCAGAATAAATCTTTGGTCAATTTAATCTAAGCCAGAGAAAGGTCTGATGAGAGAAGTATCAGAATAAATCTTTGGTCGATTTAATCTGAGCCAGAAAAAGGTCTACTGAGAGAAGTATTAGAATAAATCTTTAGTCGATTTAACCTGAGCCAACAGACGTTTGAAAATATTTAACTGAGAAAAGTATCATAATAAATCTTTGGTCGATTTAATCTAAGCCAGAAAAAGTTCTACTGAGAGAAGTATCAGAATAAATCTTTGGTCGATTTAATCTGAGCCAGAAAAAGGTCTACTGAGGGAAGTATCAGAATAAATCTTTGTTCGATTTAATATGAGCCAGCAGAGGTCTTTAAATCTTTAACTGAGAGAAGTATCAGAATAAATCTTTGGTTGATTTTCTCTAAGCCAGAAAAAGGTCTACTGAGAGAAGTATCACAATAAATATTTGGTCGATTAATATGAGCCAACAGAGGTCTTTAAATCCTTAACTGAGAGAAGTATCAGAATAAATCTTTGGTCGATTTAATTTGAGCCAGAAAAAGGTCTACTGAGAGAAGTATAAGAATAGATTTCTGGTCGATTTAATTTGATCCAACAGAGGTCTTTAAATCTTTAAATGAGAGAAGTATCAAAATAAATCTTTGGTCGATTTAATCTGAGCCAAAAAAGGTCTAACCTTGAGAGAAGTATAAGAATAAATATTTGGTCAATTTAATCTGAGCCAACAGAGGTCTTTAAATCTTTAACTGAGAGAAGTATCCGAATAAATATTTGGTCGATTTAATCTGAGCTAGAAAAAGGTCTACTGAGAGAAGTATCAGAATAAATCTTTGGTCTATTTAATCCGAGCCAGCAGATATTTGAAAACATTTAACTGAGTGAAGTATCAGAATAAATCTTTGGTCAATTTAATCTAAGCAGGAGAAAGGTCTACTGAGAGTAGTATCAGAATAAATCTTTGGTCGATTTAATCTGAGCCAGCAGATGTTTGAAAATCTTTAACTGAGAGAAGTATCAGAATAAATCTTTGGTCGATTTAATATAAGCTAGAAAAAGGTCTACAGAGAGAAGAATCAAAATAAATCTTTGGTCAATTTAAACTGAACCAACAAATGTTTGTATTTTCCTTTAACTGGATAAGAATCAAAATAAATCTTTGGTCGATTTAAACTGAACCAGAAAAAGTATCTACTGGAATAAAATCAAAAAAAATTTTTGGTCGACTTAAACTGAACCAGAAGATGTTTGTATTTGTCTTTAACTGGAAAAGAATCAGAATAAATCTTTAGTCGATTTAAACTAAACCAGAAAAAGTATCTACTGGAAAAGTATCAGAGTAAATCTTTGGTCGATTTAAGCTGAACCAGCAGATGTCTAAAGGAAGTGTTTGTCGTGTAGATAGTTGCCTCGTCATGTTTCAGGAATTGATCCACAATCAGTTTGTTCTTCATAGATAGTTGCTCTGTCTTGTTTCAGAAATTAATTTGTGGCTGGTTATCCGAATAGTTGGTCTGTCTTGTTTCAGGAATTAATCTGGAACCTGCTTTTTGTTGGCCGTAGAGATGGTTTCACTGTCTTGTTTCAGGAATTAATCTTTGACCTGGTCTCGTAGATAGTTTACCCATATTGTTTCAGGAATTAATCTAAAAATGGTTATTCATAGATGGTTGCCCTGTCTCGTTTCAGGAATTAATCTGGAACTGTTGAAAATTGTTGATGATATTCATCTATTGATTGATCTTTCCTGAAAAGGTAAAGAGTTAGCAGTATGCAATGTCATGATGTATGAAATGCATTGTGTAATGATGTTTTCAAAGTAAATGAGATTGTGCTATATGCGTTTCGTATGCATATGCTATGATGTATGAATGTGAAATGTTGTTGAAATGTTTGCACAATATCTTTGTTTGGGAAAATAAATCCCTGACTATTGCTAGGGATGAAGAATATATATATCCTCAATCTTGTATAGAATGCTTCTGTCGGGGATTCCTACTTACTTGTTTGAAGAAACTCTGTAAGGGATGTATTGATTTCTGTTTGGGAAGTAGAGTTTAGCGACATTTGTCGTCTGTTTCTCTACTGGGGAATTTATTTCTTATATACCATGACTGGGGGTAAAAGAGATGGTTAAACTTCTGACTCGTCTGGGGAAGATAATTCTTATATACCCTGAATGGGGATAAAAGAGATGAATAACCTTCTGATTTGTCTGGGGAAGATAAAGTTTAACTGGTATCTGGCCGGGTTCCAGGTTTTGCAGCAACTCTCTGGGGATAGTGATGACTTCACTAGAGAGAAGAAATTAGTCGGTGATTAGCTAGGGAATTTGTAGGGTGTTGGGGAATTTGTAGATTTTTGGGGAAATAAACCCTGTTGGGGAAATAAACCCTTGTTGATGGAGAAGTGCTTTGCTGAGGAAACCAACTATCTTGGGGGAATTGAATTTTGCTAGAGAGAAGAACTATGTAAGGTTTATTTTTTCAGTCTTGGGGGACTAAACTCAGTCGGAGAAGAGAATTTCCATGCATTGTACTGATTGGTACTCCGTGGGGGAGATTTTGGGGGATGTACCCTTATTTGTGAAGACTACTCCATAGGGGATAATTTCATAGAAGTGGCTCTGGCGACTTCACTAGGGATAATCTTATGAAAGGGACTCTGGGGATTTACAGACATCTTGAGTGTCATCCCAGTTCCTAGGATTTTGAGTAAAATGCTTATTCCTGTTCTTATTTATTCGTTAACAGTTAATCATGTTCATATGCATATGTTCATTCAATTTTAGTCATTGGACGTCTTTGCAAACAAAACAGGGAAAACAAAAAGTCTAGAGTTTAAAGTATATTTGTATTGATAATTTTCCTATAAACAGGTGATTTTGTACAAAGAGACATAAATTCTAGTAAGAGGAAGTCGTCATGAAATAAAAGAGTACAAAGTGAAAACAAGTGTATATAGCCATGTGGAAGTGATCTCATTTGACTCCAACTTTGCTATTTCCCTTATGTCTTCAAACATCTCGTCCTTTGCCATCGAAATAAGTTGATTGAACCTTTTGAAATTTTGACCTTGGTAATAAAGCTGGTTGTAGTGATCCAATGGGACATAGTTGTAAGCTTTAATCCCTAATTTTTGCCTGGACCGCCCTTCCAGGTTTTCAGTCCACCAGGATACCCTTTTTTGCCCAAGCCGCCCTTTCAGGTTTTGCACTTGCCGGGTGTACAATCTTTTGTATATATCCCTTATTTTTACCCGAACCCTTTTTGTTCGCCGGGGTGCCCTTATTTTTTCCTAGGTATCTCAACCTAGCGGGTCACTCTTATGCCTAATATTTTTTGACTATGTCCGCATTCACAGGGTGTGGGAAATCTTCGTCATCCATAGTGGTTAGCATCATAGCACCGCCCGAGAATACTTTCTAGACAATAAATGGACCTTCGTAAGTGGGAGTCCACTTGCCCCTGGGATCTCCTTGTGGCAGAATGATGCGCTTTATTACCAAGTCACCAGCCTGATATACCTGATGCTTGATCTTTTTGTTGAAAGCTTTGATCATGCGCTTCTGGTACATCTTACCATGATAGACAGCAGCCAGTCTCTTCTCGTCAATCAAATTCAACTGATCCAACCTAGTTTGAATCCATTCGTCTTCGTCTAAGTTTGCTTCTTTCATAATCCTTAGAAAAGGAATCTGAACTTCGACGGGCAGGACAACTTCCATGCCATAGACTAAAGAGAAAGGGGTTACCCCAGTTGATGTTCATGCAAAAGTACGGTAGCCATGAAGGGAAAATGGTAGCATCTCATGCCAGTCTTTATAGGTCACCACCATCTTTTGCACAATCTTCTTCATATTCTTGTTAGCAGCTTCCATTGCGCCATTCATCTTAGGTCTGTATGGAGAAGAGTTGCGGTGCTTAATCTTGAACTACATGCAGAGCTTAGTGATCATGGAATTGTTAAGGTTGGTGCCATTGCCAGTGATGATCCTCTCAGGGATACCATACCGGAATATGAGGTTGTGTTTGATGAACCGGGCCATGTCGTTCTTAGTAACTAAGGCAAATGAAGCTGCTTTGACCCACTTGGTAAAGTAGTCAATGGCGACAAGAATGAAACGGTGTCCATTAGAGGTAGTAGGCTTGATCTCTCCAATCATGTCAATGCCCCACATTTCAAATGGCCAAGGAGCAATCATGACATTCAAAGGAATTAGAGGCACATGGACCTTATCTGCATAAATTTGGCACTTATGGCAAGTTCTTGAGTGGTGATGACAATCGGTTTCCATGGTCGGCCAATAGTAACTAGCTCTCAGAATCTTCTTGCCAATGGTATGTCCGCTAGAATGAGTACCAAAGATACCTTCATTTATATCCTCCATGATCTTCTCTACTTCCTTCTTGTTCATATAATGGAGCATAATTGAATCATAGTTGTGCTTGTATAAGATCCCATTGCTCAGGAAGAATTTGGCTGAGAACCTCCGCAAGAATTTCTTGTCGTTGACTGACGCCCCTTCAGGATACTCTTGAGCTTCGAGATATCTTTTCACCTCATGAAACCGAGGCTTCCCCATTGTACCATCAGTGTCAATTTCATAGCAGTGCGCTGGTTCGTCAAATCTGACTGTAATTCGAGGAGCTTCATTGTCCCATCTGACCTTAAACATAGAAGACATGGTAGCTGTAACACCCCATTTCTACCCGGCAGATAATAATCAGAGTTCAACATAAATAGGATGTTACATTTTTAACTAAAAAATCATCTTCATTTAATCGCATACAAACAAATACATAACACTTAACTCAGATGAACTGATAACAATCTGATTTATTCTTCAAAATCAAACAACTTTTTATTAATAAGCAACTAAATATACATACTCAACTTCAATTCACTTAACATCTTTTATTCAAATAAAACAACCTCAAGACAACAATTATTTCATGTAATCAACTTAAAAACTCAGCAACTGAAATAATAATCAACAACTAAACATCAAGCGTTCATCCCCCCGAGTGCTATGTATCAGAGCGACAACACTGACTTGAACTAACGAGGTAATAACTATCCTTCTTGATTACCTGCACGTTACCAACATAGGGCAACATTCAAACAGAAGGGGTGAGATATCAAACTATATAATTAGTCATATGATAAAAAATATATTAAATCAGATCATATAAAATAACCACTTCACAACTTACAAACAACTTTAATCACAAAAAACATCAACACGACATAACTACTAAATTCACAACTTTTAGATAATACTTGTCACAATAAGTCAACAATATAAAGCAACAACGAATCTATCTTCACTACAACTTAAGATGCAATATCAAATGCAACTCAATCATAATGCACATGCATGTGGTACCATCGGAAGAGAACTCCCAACTTAAAAATTTCCAATTAATAGAGGCATCAACAAGGCATAAACCTTCTTCACAGTTTGCCAATACATGCCTTCACAAAATCCGCCGATACATGTCATCACAGAGTATGCAAATGTATGTGACTCAATGAATGCACCATCACATACTAACAACAATTATCATTCATCGTAAGGCATAAGCCCAAATCACCATTATTACCAGTAAATAAAGGTAATTCATCATCATCATCCAAAATCTCTGAAACTTCATATTATCAACAAGAATTCATAGAGACAATCACAACAACACAACATCTCAACATTGGCCATAGGTCTATAACATGATATTGCCCATAAATAGAGGCAATTCAACCAAATTCATCATCACCTGCAATTTCATATTTTTCAGTAAGGTATACAACACAATTCCATAAACCGGAACCATTCAATTTAATTCGACTTCACCTGCAAATCAACTTTATTCTACAGAATTCTAACAAAACAATCCAACTAAAAATACCCATATGTATATACGACTCACTCCGACAATTTCAACTAATTCCAGTTAACTACTTTTACCGCCTAAATCTACAAATTCGGTTAATTGATAATGTTTTATATATTGTTATTACTACTATTTATTTATACTGCTACTAATCAATTTATTCTACTAAATTATGCTACCTTTGTTATTTAGCTTACTTCTACTATTGGTCTCCGCCAAAACTACTTGTTTGTTATCTACAACTTCTATTACTACAACTTCCTGCCAGTGACAAATATTAGTTATAAACCAAAACCAATTTCAACTTATTCCTCCTGTTACTGAAATTCTCCGTTATACTTTCTATATGATAATTTGCAATTTCTACATCTATTGATACTTCCTAACAATGCTCAGCTGAATTAGTCCATACACTATTATTTCTGCTACTCTTACATATACATCCTGCTATTCATTTGACTAAAGCATTATAATTTATTCATGCAACTTCTTTAATCCAATCTGATACTAAATTATTTTACTAATTATATTAACTTATTAATAATATAAGATATGACATAGTCTTTCCACCATGCCTATATGTTTTTTCGAGTCTCATCTCAGGATAACAAATCAATAATAGCCATAACAACATCATAACCGAAATACGATTTACATAAATTGCAGAACAACTTCATCAACACATTATGAGCATTCACTGACAACTAAAATTGCAGGACTGATAATCTTCACAGAATCACAATATAACTGAATCGACAACAATTCATTGCATAAATTTATACAACCCAACCCCATATATGGTTTATCATATACACGGTTATAGAGATTGAACCCCACCCTTACCTGGTTTGGATTGAAGGTAACTCTAAGGGTCTCTGATTGAATCTCCTCTTGGTCGCTTGGTGTAACTTCCACGTATCCCTCTTCTTCTCCTCAAAACCCTTATTTTTCTCTTCTCTGCAACTTCTCTTGTACCAAAAACTTCCAATATTTTTTCTCTCTAGATCAGAATCAAAGTTGAAAATTTTCCCAAATATGCAGCTACAGTGCAATGATGATATCTCCTAACTCAGACCTTATTTTGAAGATCCCAACGGTCAAAAGTTAGATGTAGGAGTTTGTTGTACCCCAATTTTTGCCCCTAAGATCCCTTCATCATACGATTTTGATTCAATCACAACAATATCACATTAGGATTCTTGGTTCCCCTCCCTATACTTAGCTTTGCTCTTTGAGGAATCACCAAGCACCTTGACTTGTGTTCTTTTGTGATCATGAATATTTCTTGTCTTGATTTCTTATTTTAATTAATTAAATATTGGATTGTCTTGCTTGTTACTCATGTAGGTAGATGCAATAAGATTCAGCAAGTTGCTCCATGGGTTCATGAGTTTATTTCCATGAACTATTCAATGAAGCTTGAGAAGTTCAAACCTCACCATTAAAGTTGTTTTGGAAGGGATGGCATGTCAAGGTTATTTTAGTTCACTACATTTCCAAGTTATCAAGATTTGATCCAAAAAGTACAAGGGGTTGATTGAAAAATAGTCATGGTTGGACAAGGTCTTGTTCCCATTAGTCACAAGTGCATATTTCTCTAAATTATCAAGATATGGAAGTGGTTGTGGTTTCTATGAGTTCTCATTATCATCCCCAACAACTTATATTTGCAAAGCATTTGTTTTGGTACAAGGAGTTTGTTCAAAATTGTCAAAGTTCCTCAAGGCATGTTTCTTAATCTAGGAGCTAGGGTTTTGAACTTCAAAGGAGTATAGCTTGCCCATATTTTGGTATTTTTGAGTGATTCCAAAAAAATCCTTCTCTTCAAAGTTATATCAACAAGTCACTTCAAAAGTTCCAAGGAGTTTTCATGTGGAAGAAACTTGATGATGAAGAAATATTACAAGTCCTCCAGATGAACCCCCATTTTCTCAAGTTTGACTTCAAATGATCATAACTTGGTCAATTTTTTATCACCTTGAGCCCATTCTTTTTCCATAATGATCTTGAATATGTGAATTTTATGCCTTCTTTTATGTGCAAAGTGAGAAAATGGATGGAAGTTGCCTTAAGGATACTAAAGATTATAGGTCATTTTATGAAAATTTTCCAACTTCAACAAGTCATAACCTTCTCAATTTTTTGATATTGTGAATGGTTCAGGTTTCAAAATGTCATTCAAGAGATCTACTTCATGCCATCTTTTTTAGTCAAGAGCAAATTCCAAGTGGAAGGCTATGTTTGGATGCAAGACATTATAGGTCACTTTTGAAGAAAAATTTGAAATATTTCTAAGTATGGAAAGTCAACCTGTGATATGGTGGGAGAACTGACTTGAGGTGTTTGCTTTTTATTGCAAATGTTGCGGTTAGCAAGAGTCGCCGCCGACTTTTCTTTTATCCAAAAGGAAAGGTGAAAAAGCACAGGAAAGACCTTTGAGATTGTTTCTTGAGTTCGGGGGGTAGATTATGAAAAGGGAAGGTATTAGCACCCTTTTCATCCATGGTTTTCCATGGGCTCTTAGTTACTTGCTAGATCACTTGCTTTTTTGTTTCAAATCGTGCTTGATATGGTTTTTGAAAGTATTTTGTAAAGAGGCCATTGTTTAGGCAATCTTTGTAATGATTCTCGTTCGTAAGAATGTATACAAATATGTTGATCTTTTGAAAATGTTTTCAATTTTGTAAGATATTTGAAAGTGTATGTGATTGTTTTGAAAACAACAAGGATGTTTGTTTTGAAATGGAGCAAGTAATTAGGAGCAATCTACCTACTCAAATGTCTTTCTTGTTCATTTTCTTTTCCTTTGACATTGTTGTCTTACCATTGATTTGGTAAGCAACCCTATCTTTGGATGTTAACGGGACGGGTGTGGGTCATCGTATAACCATGATTAGAAATGTTGCAAGGCATATTAGCATTCTTTTTTAGGTACTAAGATCATTTTGTAAGGAAACTTTGAATAGCATCATCGAGGGACTATGATCTTGTATTTGCTTGTTTTTTTGCTAAGATACCTTACATGCGTAATATGACCATTTTGTAAGACAAACAAGTTGATTTTACCCTAGGGGTGCTTGTGTGCAAGTGTGTTATTTTCATGCTTAATTTTGTCTTGAATTAAGGTTTTCTATTTGATTGGTTTTATCTTGCCATACAAAACCTAATTACTAGCATGTTATGTAAAAGCGATAAATTGCGAAATTTAAAGTTACTACGCTATTACAACATTTATGGGAGGGGGGTATACAATTTATGAATGGGGATTGCAATAATATAAACCTAATTAATCTATTACAACCAAATTGAATATGTACAAGAATTGAAGAAATTTATAAAGTACAAATGCAAATTGAAAGAAATGATTTTTGTGTTTGGATTTTTGTATGAAAGAGGTTTTAACCTACACCTAATTAAAGAAAAGAGTAATTAAGTTAAATTAATTTAAGTTAATAAAAGAAATTATTTAAGAAAATATTTTGATTAAGAAGAGAATTTTTGAATAAAACCCTAAATCTATTTTAGTCGATTAAACGAAAATAAGTTTAAAGAAAAAAGGAATTTTTTGTATTTTTTATATTTTCTTGAAAATAATATATGGTGCTATGAAATATTTTTGGTCTTTTTTATATTAAAATAAATATATTTAGATAAATAATAACCTAGTTTATTTTAATATTTACAAGGAAATTAATAAAAGTAAATAAAGTATGATGAATAAAAATAATTTTTTATATGGAAAAACATTTAAATTATGCCAAAATATAAATCTATATTTTTTATACTTTTTATGATTTTTTGGTATTTTAGAAAATATATTTAAAAGAAAAAGAAATAAATAAATAAATAAAAATAAAATAGGCCACGGTGGTGTCACAAGTAAACAGGGCGTATGCTTAGTAAAAAAAAAAGAATGTCAGGCCCAAAGGGCCCAACGCATGCAAGCAAACATAAAAAAAAAGTCAAAAATTTGGAAACAAAGCAAAATGGTCTCGCTGGGGTTTGAACCCAGGACCATATGGTGAACAGGCGTGCGCTTTACCACTGGGGTGATTATATATCCGCTTATATAGGCAAAACCATAAATATATAAGGAAAATCCAATCCTGATGACTTCATCTTCAACCTCCAGCTGGTGTACCTGTAACTTCTTCATTTCTCAACAAAAATTGAAAGTGACAAAATGAAAGTTGTTGCATTCTTCCTCACGATTCTAACCATGTAAATAACTAAGGCTGAAAGTCAAAGATAAGTGAGAACTTCTCTGGCCCTAATTTAAACCCTAAAAATTTCAGAAACTTCAACTCTAAAATTCTCTAAGCTTAAGCCATATAAATGCAAACTATGGATATGTACAGCTTCGTGGCAATGAGGTCTACATTTTATCTTCACTAATGCAAGCCTAACAATGCCTAAGTAATGAGATAGAAGTTCAATAAAAATACCTCAAAACTGGAAATCGTGAAATGCAAATGAGCTTGTTTCATTCAGTGCTGAGGATCAGGTTAGCTTCCTTGGACCTCTAGGAAGCTAGTGCAATGGATGGCTTGAGCTGAGGATGTCTGGAATGGCCTGGAGAAGTCCAACTATGATGCCCTATTTTTGGTTATGGAAGATAGGGAAAATGGTGTTACAGAAATGAAACAGGTACAAGGATGAGTTAGTCTTGATGCAAGGAAGCTTTAGAAACTAAAAGGCCAAGAAACACACGAGGGAAATGTGAGTTTGGTATGAAAAGTCAGAACTTGCACAACAATGGTGTTTGGGGACAATTTATGGATAGAGGGAGTTTGAGTAAGTTTTAGGGGCTTCTTGCTCATGTGTCCACTTGCAAATAGTGTGTATGCTTATAAGCAAGAGGTTTTGAGGCTTGTAACAACTCAGAATTTGAATTTGCACATTAAGCCAAACATGTGATTTTTGAGAAAACAAGTTTCAATGCTTATGTACTTGCTAAGATAGAGTAGTTAATGCTTTAAACAAGTTTGTTTCTAACTTTGTGGATGGAGTGTGATCAGAGGGAACAAGTTAGAGGCTCAAGAATGACTTTATGCAAAAAGCTTGCTTTACAAGAATGGAAGTGTTCACTTTGTGCCATTAATGGAAATGCAACTTGGATAATAGCCCATTTGCTTGGATCAAAGCCTTAACAGCTATGTAAGCATTTAATTAAGGGGTGAAAAACAAGTTTGAGGCCTGAAAAACAAAGATTACGCAGCCTAGCATGGATTTGCATTTGTGTTCATCATGAAAATGACCTAAATTCAAGTGATAAAACCCTAATTTCATCTCTTCGATTATCCTTGCTCAAGAATGATATCAAGGAGTTCTTGGACATTTTGGAAATATTGCAATGTGATCTACAACTCATCTTTGAATTGCTTTTGAAGATTCCCCTTGGAACTATGTGAAAAATTGCCATGAAGTTAGGTTAAAAATCTGCCTAACCTGGGCAAAATTTCACTAAGTCATTTTTAGTTCATGAGCATGTATTCACAAAATTATAACTTGAGATACAAGAATTTTTAGGAGAAGTTGTGTGAATCAAAGTTGTAGATTTCATGGAGATCTACAACTTTCATGTTGGAGGTTTCTCTTGAATCATTTGGCATAATGGTGGAAATTTAGCTCAAAGTTGTGAAAAAAATAAGAAATTTTCTATACTTAGAGAAATTTCTAAGTTAAGAAATTTCATCTTTTTAAAATAAAATCTTGAATTATTGATTTCTTGATGAACAAGTTTCATATTTTGACATGTTTTGATGAATTATGACCTTCGGCACTTGAATTTGACCAAAAAGTCAAAGTTTGACTTTTTAGTATACAGTTGACTTTTGATCAGTTGATTGTAAAACTCATCTGTCAATCAAATGGATTTGCAATGTTTTGAATCATGTCACTAGGTCAAAATGATGCAATTGGACTCTTGAGACCATGCCTTAAACCAATTGATCATTTGCTAGGTTAAAAATCAGAAATTGCCCTTTCTCAGTCAAAACCCTAATTTTGATCATTTTGCCCTTTTGGAGATTTGATCAAATTTCTTAAGAAATTATGGTCCAAACTTGATCAAATGATACATATGGGTCTAAAATGTTGATGTGGATAAAAAATTATGAAGTTTAACTGTAAATTGGCTATGGTTGACTTTTCCCCCAATACAGCAGATTTTTTAGGTCAACTGTTCCATTGATTGATCAAAAGTGTTATCCAAGGCTTGAAACTTGACATGAGTAATCTTGGGGGTCCATAATGATCCATGAAAGTCATATGGGGAATTGGAAGTTCAAAAATCCTTGTGCAATCTCAAACCCTAATTTTCAGTCATCAGTGCTTGAGGAGGTGCCTTGAGCTGATCAATCCAAATGCAGTCTTGATCCAAAGGAGATCTTGTGAGAAAATTCTTGATAAGTAGGAGGGAAAATTTTGGGGTACAAAAGCTTCCCCTGTTCATTCTTCTTAAGCCTGAAGAGTTAGATTGGAATTTTTTGCCAGTCGTGTCTCGAAGGTGGAAGATGATTGGACACTAGAGTGCCTAGAAATTTGCACTTGGCGATGTGATGGTTGAGGGAATGGGCTTAAAGACACCATTTGGAAAGGTGATAGAAAGCTGTAGGAGATGGGATTACAGATGCCATCCAAGAGAGATTGTTGAATTGTAATTTGTGAGCTGAAAGTTGAATCAGAATGGCATCCGTGTCTGGAGCGTATCTGAATTGTAACAAAAGGTGATTTTGAATGAATATCAGAATGGATTCCATGTCTGGAGTGTATCTGAACTGTATCTGAGAGCTATCTATGAATGAGTGTTAGAATGGCATCCGTGTCTGGAGCGTATCTGTACTGTATCTGAAAGTTGAGTCTGAATGAGTATCAGAATGTCATATGTGTCTAGAACGTATCTGAACTGTATCTGAAGACTGAATCTGAATGAGTATCAGAATGGCATTCGTGTCTGGAGCGTATTTGTATTGTATCTAAAAGTTGAGTCTGAATGAGTATCAAAATGGCATCCATGTCTGGAACGTATCTGAACTTCATCTGAAGACTAAATCTGAATGAGTATCATAATGGCATCCGTTTCTGGAACGTATCTGTACTGTATATGAAAGTTGAGTCTGAATGAGTATCAGAATGGCATCCGTGTCTGAAGCATATATGTACTATATCAAAAGAAACTCTGAATATTGTTAATGGTAACTGTTTAACCTTATCTTGAAAAGGGTAAAATGTTAGCTAAAAGGTAGAGTCATGTTATATGAAATGCATAGTATAATGCCTTCGTGTTGTCAATGTTTCTGATATATGTATGCAATGTATGCGTATGTGAGCTAGTTTGTTGTACTGCTGTTGGATTGGGGCAAATAAATCCCTGATTGCTGCTGAGAATATGGAGTATAAGTCTTCATGTTGTGAAGTCTAAGTGTTGATGAATTTTTGTTTAGAGAAATAAACTCTGTTGTAAGGGAAATGTCGTATACTTCTTGTAAAATTCCATTGGGGGAATCCTGAGAAATTTGAAGACTTCTACTGGGGAGTGATAACTGGGAGTTTTGTTCCGCTGGGGATTAAACGACGTACTGTGGGGATTTCTTAGGTAATAGCCTAGAGGTATTTCCCTATCTATTCAACCCATTAGTAATTACCTTTTTTCATTTTGTTTATTTGTAAAGAGTAATTATATTCAAATGCATATGTTCAACAATGAATCATTGGACGTTTTTGTAGATAAAACACAAGCGTAGAGAAAAACAGATAGTTTTTGCACTTTCAAAGAGACATCTTTTGTATTGAATTTGAGTAAGTACTTTTGTACAAGGAGACAAACATTCTAGTAAGAAAATTATGTCGTAAAAAGAAAAATTTGATACAAAGAAAAGATAGATATGTGTAAAAAAAAATCCATGGGGTTTTCGTTATGCTATAGCCTTCGTATCTCTGAGCATCTTGTCTATTTGTTGCCTCATCCGAGGATAATTGAATTGATCAGAAATTCTGAGTTTATTAGTGGAATCCAAAGGTTGTCCATAAAGTGATCCAACGGGACATAGTCATACGCTTTAATTCCCTAACTTTTTCCTGGACCGCCCTTTCGGGTTTTCAGTCCACCGGGAAACCCTTTTTTGCCCAAGTCGCCCTTTCAGGTTTTCAACTTGCCAGGTGTACATATTTTTTAGTTTTATCCCTAATTATTTCCCGAACCTTTTTGGTTCACCGGGATGCCCTTGTTTTGCCTAGGTATGTCAACCTAGCGGGTCTCTTATGCGTAGTATCTTTTGACTATGTCCGTGTTTGCAGGATGCGGCAGGTCGTCACCATCCATGGTGGTTAATATCATTGCCCCGCCAGAGATAATATTTTTGATTACAAATGGTCCTTCATAGGTAGGAGTCCACTTTCCCCTAGGATCACCTTGTGGCAGTATGATGCATTTAATCACCAAATCTCCAACTTGATACACTTGGCGTCTGACCTTTTTGTTGAAAGCCTTGATCATCCGTTTTTGATACATTTGACCTTGGAAAACAACAGTAAGTCTCTTCTCATCAATCAAATTCAGTTGATCAAGTCGAGTCTGGATCCAATCGTCTTCATTCAACCCTGCATCCTTCATAATCCTCAGAGAGGGGATCTGGACCTCGATAGGCAAGACAACTTCCATGTCGTAAACCAGAGAATAGGGTGTTGCTCCGATTGATGTGCGAGCCATGGTACGATACCCGTGGAGAGAAAATGGTAACATCTCATGCCAGTCTTTGTATGTGACTGTCATTTTCTGTATGATCTTTTTAATGTTTTTATTTGCAGCTTCGACAATGTTGTACCCCAAAATTTGCCCTCCCATATTTCTCAAGATTTGTCAAGAATGACCTCCAAGTTGTTCAAAATGGCTCAAGAGTTGGACAGTCAAACCACATCCTAAGGCAGTCAACCTCAAATTAGGGTTTTGTGTTGCATCAAGGTCCTCACATCAAAATTACCTCAAGTTTTCCACAATGTCCTAATATGTTCTTAAGTTCATCCATGTCAAATTTCAAGCCTTGAAGAGGAAGTTTGGTCAGTCAATTGCTCAAGAGACCCAAAAGTCGACTGTGCTAGGGCAAAAGTCAACTGTGTCCCAAATACAGTCAAACCTCAATATTTTTGTCAACATTCTCATTTTGGAGGATAATTCATAATTTGATCAAGGGTTGATCATGATTCATCAAGGATTGCTCAAGATTCATCAAGATTCAAAAGTTGCCAAATTAGAGTTTTGTAGGAAACGTCAACTCAACTTTGACCAAGCATAACTTTCTCATACATTATGAGAAATGACCCATCCAAATCTCATTTTTAATAGGATGCAATTTCCTACAATCCATATTCACACCCCAAGATCAAGAAATGCTCTCACAAAAAGTTACAAATTTGGACATTATAGGTCATTTTTGAAAGTCAACAAAAACAACTTTTTTGCCAAAGCTTATAACTTGAGCATGGAACATCAAAATGAGATGAGACCAAAAGGGTTGATTATAGGACATCTCAAGGTTTCTAAAAAGTCCAAGAACACTTCCAAAATTCAAAATTGAGGAAGTTATGAATTGTTGAAGTTGGGCATTTTTCCAAATTTGCCAAAAGTCAACTATCCTCAAAACTCTAATTTTTGACAAAAGGGCCCACTCTTTTCCACTTGATATAATCTTGTCATGCCACACACGTGTTCCATCTTTAATTTCATGAACATTCATCTATTTTTCTATTTTATTTCATTTTTATTGATTTAATTCATTATTAATCAATATTAAATCAAATAAAATCTAAAAATTGATGTAATAAGATTCTTGTGGTCATTACAGCTTGCAAATATCATATAACACTCAGTCAAATTGGTGCCAAGTCAAAACATGCACAAAATCTCATATTTGATGCAATTATGGAAAGCTTATCAATGGTGGTCATATCAAATATTCCATCTTCAATGCACTTGGATTATGGCCCATGTTTTGACCTAAATACATTCCATTATATGCACACAAGTGAGGCAGACCTAGGACACGCACAAGGAACTGTTGAAACGGCCAGAACGAGTTTGGAAAAAACCTTGAAAAAGTGGAGATCGAATTCTGGTTTAGAGACATTTACAAAGCAAAAGCTGGACATAACTCCCTTGCCTGATATCCTGTGAAGCTGTAGCAATCAAAACCAGCCCTTGAGACCATCTGAAACTCACTGTAAGTCATCACGAAACTAGCTCTGGACATGGATTCCAAATCTCCAATTCTTGCATCTTTTCTTTAAAATCTTGGCATATTTATGTCTGTTGTTTGATTTTGAACGTTTTGGTATTATTCAATTGTATTTTTAGGACCTGTATCATGATGCCCGAACCTAGGGTTCTTGTTCTTGTTTTTTAGGCGTTTCTTATGCAGGATAAATTGAGACAAACAATGGTTATAGGAATGATCAGGAGGCAGAGACGAACACGTCTATGTTCTTGGATAGCATTTTCATGGCCTGGAGTGAGTTTTGGAGGCAAGCCACGGATCTTCCTGCGTATAAAAATCCGCAGGTAAATAACCAGGGTGTTTGAGGAAGACGATCACGTGTCTTGCTTCCATTGGCTTGTTTGAAATTGTTAGCGCGTTTTTTTATTTGTTCAACATATTAACTGATTCTTCCATATATTATTTGTTTTATATTCTTATAACGAATAAGCAAGCTAGTTGGAGTGGTTGGGCGCACAGGCATATGAGCAATGGGACCTGGGTTCGAATCCCAGGTCCCCCAAAACTTTATTCAATTTTGTCTTCAGGTATTCATACGCAGCATTCCAAGCGTGGACTACCATATGTCCTTAGATCTCAATGTGCCAAGTGGCTTCAGGCCAAGATCCAAAGGCCAGATTTGAGCATCCACCATACTCCCTGGTCAACAAGCACGCAGGGAATCACAAGGGTCAAACAGGCTGGTGTTAGTGGGCCAAGAATTGTTGATCATACTCCCTCTTCAGGCCCAAACCCCCATTTTGGTTTATTTCTTTTTCTCTCTATATTTATTTTATTTAATTATTATTATCAAAATTAACCAATTAATATTTTTTCTATAAAATCAGAAAACCCTAAAAAATAATATTTTTATTAATTTCACTATTTTATTATTTTTGTTAATAAACATTAATTAATTTACTTAATTTAATTAGGAACAACTTTAATATCTTTTGCATTAAATTAAAATTAACATAGAATTAGGGTTTTAATATCTTTTAACCATTCTTATTTTATTTCCTTAAATCATAAAAAACCAAAAATATTTTCATTTAATTAATTAATTCAATTATTAACTTAGATTTATTTTTAATTCAAAAAATAACAAAAATATGCTTTATTTAATAAAAAAGGGGTCAAAACCCTAAGACATTCCGATTTAATTTTCTCGCGCGCGAATAATTTTTTATCCATATTTCAATATTGTAACTGCTCCGGGACTGTAATAGTTTTTTAAATTAGGATTTATTTACCGCTTTTATTTACTTTTCGCAATTTAATTTTTAAGGGTTTGTTTTTGGCGATGTAAATACCCGACGCCTTGTAATAGCGTAGATTTATTTTCTGCAATTTAATTTCCGCAACCATCAACTGTTAGATGTTTGAATAATAGGAAATGCATGACAAGATCAATTTTAATTCAAAATCAGCAGTAGCTCACCATGACATGTACAAAGATAAATAACTGAAAAACAATACACTCGCACATGCGCACTCTTAGGGTACACCTCACTTGGTTGCCTCGAGCGTGGTCATTGAGTATAGGAAGTTTTAGAGGTCGCCCTCTTGTCCAAAGATCATAAGTTGCCTCGAAACGGTTGCCTCAGATAAAAATGATCTAAGACATTAGGGTTACCGCTAAGGCGTCCTAACATTGCTTTAGTGACCACACGTCCCTTAATCGAATTGACCCGAAAACTCCTACGATGATACTACCTACTCATCAATAGTGGGCTAGCATTGTCTAAAGGTCACTTGTAAAGTTTAATTCCTTTTTGAGTAGGTAGATGGTTCTTAAGTACTTGCTCCTTTTAAAAACAAAACAAGACTTTTCGCACTTACACCCCTTTCAAACAAAAAACTCTTTTCAAACCCACAAACACAAAGAAAAGCAAACTTTTGAAAACATAATGAGCAAGTACCTAAGAGCCCGTGGATAACCACGGATAGAAAGGGTGATAACACATTCCCTTTCTATAATCTACCTCCCGAACCCGAGAAATATCTCAGAAAGGAATTTTTCTGTGCTTTTGTCCTTTCCTTGTTGGATAAAATAAAAGACGGTGGCGACTCTTTCTTACCGCGACATTTTGAGAAAACAAACACAAACGCGAACCAGCATTCCAAAACAGTCAGTTCTCATTCCCACCGATCACAAAACTGGCGACTCTGCTGGGGATTATTATAAGTGAGGTGTACCTTAGGATTAGATCACTATGTTTTCAATTGTATGCTTTGTATGATTTATCTTTGTGGGCTTGTATCGGAGTTCTATAGATCCTAACCCGAATCTGGGGATACCCTTTAGGTAAGTAGCAATAAACTGTGAGGGATCTGTCCGGCATAGACCGACATGGATGAAGCAGTAGCTACGTTGGTGTGACACCTTGGTCTGTACCGATATCCCTTGTGTTTGAATGAGGAGAATATGGGTCTTCTAAGGAGTCATTAAGCACCAACTGACCTTAGAACCTTAAATTGACAAACTTGGCCATAGAACAGTAGCAGTATGCTACACTCATTGAGACTAAACTCTCGTGATGATTCCGGCCGCAAGAAAAGGTTGCTAAACTGGAATTATGACCGATTGAGGGTAGTCAGTGATATTGAGATCCTCTAGAACCCGATTACTATTTTTTAGGACAGGTTTAAACCAACTGAACTGAAAGAGGGTAGTACCTAAGCTCCATGCCAGCCTGAAATATAAGGGCTCTTTTGTGTGACTTGTGTGCCTTTACCATGTTTTCCTTTTGTGGATACTTGTGGTGTGCCTTTACCATGACATCATGACATCATAACATTGCACACATTTTGCATAAGGACTAACCTATTTCAAAGACAAGAGGGTTTCACCTTTGCTCTGTTTTGTAGGTCATCATAATGCCCATGCGTAGGAATACTATCCGGATCAACTTTGTCCAAGCACCTACCCTGCTTAAAGATTTGGTTGTCAGGATTCCAGACACTACTTCCTTCATCAGAAGGCATGGTTCTCTTCTCAGTTTGGTCACCTCAAAGTTGGACGAACAAATGATGAGTGTTCTGGTCCAATTCTATGATCAGTTGTACCATTGTTTTACTTTCCAGGACTTCCAGCTAGTTCCTACTCTAGAAGAGTTCTCTGAGCTGCTTGGTATCTCTATTTTGGAGCAGACTCCATTTACTGGTTGGGAAAAGACTCTTAAGCCCGAAGAAATTGCTGCAGCCCTTCACTTGACCAAAGATGAGGTAATGGCTAACTGGGAGACTAGAAGTGGAGCTAAGGGTTTTCTGGCTAAGTTTTTGGTTGACAAAGCTAATTACTTCTGGGACAGCTTAGACTTCAAGGCATACGAGAACATTCTGGCTCTCTTGATTTATGGTCTGGTATTGTTTCCGAATCCCGACACTTTTGTTGATATTAATGCCATAAAGATCTTCATCTCTCAGAATCCGGTACTTACTCTCTTGGGTGATATCCTTCATCAGCTCTATGCTCGTACTGCCCGAAAGAGGGGAACTTTGATGTGTTGTGCTCCTTTATTGTCGAGGTGGTTTATTTCGCACCTCCCTAAGTCCGTACTAAAGAACAAAGAAGGAATGGGCTGGGCTTATAGGGTGATGTCTCTTTCTAATAATGACATTATCTGGACTCTCAAAGGAATGGATGAGGTGACTATCATTGATCGATATGGAGAGTATCCTAATGTTCCATTGATCGGGACCCATGAAGGGATTTCTTACAACCTATGCTTAGCTCTCCGTCAGTTTGGAAGAGCCATAAGAGAAGGGCCTCATGAGATGCTGATGCCCCATATCATCTTTGATTTTCAGGGAGATAGCGACGAGCTGCGTCGTAGATTCATAAGGGCTTGGGATAGAGGTCACCAATCTGATCCACATGAGTTGGGACAAAAGACTTATCTGCCAATGGAGCCATACCTCAGATGGGTCCGCATCCGTGCCCAGAAGTTAGGTATGCCATATGAAGCTGTCAGGCCTGTTACTCTTGAAGTTACTTATAAGGAGGGGGTTGTTCCAACTATTCTCCACCCTTATATGCCCACTGATATTGGGACACTGAAGAGGTCTTGGATGTAGTTGCGGGAAGAAGGGGATTCTTATCGGGAGAGGTTCAATGAACAAGAGCAGAAGATCCAGAAGCTGACTAGGCAATTGGAGAACGAGCGGATCCTGAATGATTTTATCCGCACTGAGAAGAAGAGACCATGGGAGCATTGATGGACCTTTGATGATTTCTTTTACAGTTTTTATTTACTTTTCAGTATTTCCATTCTTGTAACGCCTAAGGGCAGTTTGTTGAACAATTTAAATTTTGAGGTTTAAATCTAATAAAGTGTGTTTCCTTTCTTGTTTACAAATTTGAATCCCGATTGTCTTTGAAATCATAAATCATACGCATTTCATCCCATGCACTTCATAAACAGGTACCCTTTTTACAGGTCTCTTATCTTCTTCGCTGTTTATTTTAGCAATCATCATGTCTGCTGAACCTTCAACTGAGCAAGCTATCAAGGCCCTCTAGGCCCAGAATGCCCAATTTCAAGAGTTGTTCATGAATCTAGCTAAGGGTCAGCAGGACCTGAAGACCTTGATTCTGAAGGAGAAAAAGAAGAAGAAGAAGAGGACCATCTTGTTCAACACTGGACGCAGGTTTGGAAACGGGCTGCAGAATGAAGTTGATTTGACCACCTCATCTGGAGGGAAAGATAGTCCACAAGAAAGGAGGGCTCCTAGCCCTATGGTCTCCGACAACGAGACGGAATATGATGAAGAACAGTATCCTCCTGCTGAGGATAAGTACAAACAGCTAGAAGACCGTTTGAGCGTTATGGAAATACAGAAGGTGCCCGGTCTGGACTTCGGAGATCTGGGTCTATCATCTGGGTGGTGATTCCCCATAAGTTCAAGGCACCTGCCTTTGCCAAGTATGACGGAGTTTACTGTCCGAAGCTGCACCTCTGGTCATATGTGAGGAAGATCCAGCCTTACACTGCTGATAAGAACTTTTGGATCCATTTCTTTCAAGACAGTCTCTCAGGGACTCAGCTTGAGTGGTTCTATCATTTGGATGGAGCCAGTATCCGCAGTTGGGAAGATTTGGCTACTGTATTTTACAGGCAGTATCAGTACAACTCTGACCTCGCTCCTACGCGTACCCAACTCCAGGGTATGTCAATAGGAACGGGTGAAGGATTTAAAGAGTATGCTCAGAAATGGAGAGACCTTGCCGGAAGGGTGCAACCACCTTTGGCTGATTGTGAACTTGTTGACATGTTTTTGGGGACCCTGTCTGGTCCATTCTTTAACCATCTAATTGGAAGCTCTTCAGCTGGGTTTACAGATCTTATTTTGACTGGTGAGAGGATTGAAGCTGGTATTAAGGCTAGAAAGATACAGAAGGGTGCCTCATCTAGCACCGAGAAGAAACTGTTTAAGAAAGAATCCAGTGTTGTCTACAGTTTGAGAAGACAGAATAGACCTGAACACCGCCAAGCTGTCAATGCGGTTATTATTTCAAAACCTGCTGGTGCTCCTCAGCATCACAATCAACAAAAGGACGAGAGACCTAGAAGGCAATTCACTCGTCTCAGCATGACTTTGTCTCAGATTCTGCCACAGGTGCTGAAGACCAATTTGGTGACTCTAAAAGAAGCTCCGAAGAATCCGAGTACCACATCACCAAAGTACAACCCTAATGCCCGTTGCGCTTTTCACTCTGATAGCCCGGGGCATAATACAGATGATTGTTGGGTTTTGAGGAACGGTGTGCAAGACCTAATTGATGCAAAGGAGATTGAGTTTGAGGCGCCCGAGAGGCCTAATGTTGTGACTGCTCCCATGCCCAAACATGGAGTAAATGCTGTAGAGGAAGACTTTTTGTAGTTTCCGTGGATGATATTGTTACCCCTCTGATGACTGTCAAGAAGAACCTGTTGCTAGCCGGTTTATTTCCGGGCTGTGGCGAAGGTTGCCATATGTGTTCTGTTTTACCTACTGATTGCCCATTTCTGAAGTCAGGTATCCAAAACCTGATGGATAGCAAAGAGATTCTGTTTGAAAATACTGTTGTTCCTTCTGTTCATTCTGAAGAAGTTGCCATTATTACCATTTTCGACAATTCTTCCAAGGCTCCCTCAAGGAAGCCTGTTAGAATTACATCTACTCCGAAGATCGCACCTGTGATTATCACTGTTCCGGAGCCCATTGTTGTACCCCAAAATTTTCCCTCCCATATTCTTCAAAAGTTTGGCAAGAATAATCTTCAAATGGTTCAAGACTTCTCAAAGGTTGCACAGTCAAACATCCTCCTAAGCCAATCAAAATTAGGGTTTTGTTTCCCTCAAGGAAGTTGAGGTTTTAAATGGCTAAATCAAGTCCCATATGCTCATATACATTGTCAAGCACCTACATGTCAAGTTTCAAGACTCACAGCATCAAGTTACACAGTCAAAAGCCCTAGTTGCTCCACAATATACTGCAGGGGCAAAATGGTCATTTTGAAGTCAAAAGTCAGAATTTTTGGTCAACATCTTGTTTTGAGCTCACAATCATCATTTTATCAAGTCTTGATCATGATTCCACAAGCATGACTCGAAAATCATCAAGATGCAAAAGTTGCTATTTTTGGACAGCTGAAAAGTCAACTGTAACTTGACCAAGGCATAACTTTTTCATGGTTCATCAGAAAAATTCCATCCAATGCTCATTTTGAAGGGGATGACATTTCCTACAACTCATATTCACATTCCAAGTCCAAGAAATACTCTCACAAAAAGTTATCAATTTCTACATTATAGGTAAATTTCAAAAGTCAACAAAAAGGCATTTTAAGTCAAAGACCATAACTTGAGATTTGTGAATCCAAATGACATGGGACCAAAGGAATTGGTTAGAGGACTTCAAGACCTTTCCAAAATGTCCAAGAACATGTTCATATGATCAAAATTGAGCAAGATATGCATTGGAGAAGTTGGGAAATTTTTGTGAAATGGCAAAAGTCAACTATCCTTAAAACTTCAATTTTTGACAAAAGGGCCCACTTTCTTCCACTTGATTCAGCCTTGTCATGCCACCCACGTGTCCCATGATTAATTTCAAGATCAAACATTTATTTTTCCATTTTATTTAATTTTTATTGATTTAATTCATTTTAAATCCATAATAATTTAAATAAAATCTAAAAATTAATGGAATGGCATCTTTTGGATTTGAACAACTTTCATATACCACATGCCAGCTACCAAATTTGTGCTAGGGCTATTTTGTGCATGAAATCTTGGTTTTGCTTCAAAGATGGAAAGTCCTTTAATGGTGGTCAACAAGAATCCCAAACTTAATTACACAAGGATACAGGCTCAGCTGCTGACCTAATTTCGTTCAAACATACATAAGCAAGAATTCCAGACCTAAGACACAACCTAAGCACTGCACAAACGGCCAAACCATAAACGAAAAAAGCTTGAAAAAAGGAGAATTCGAATTCTTAGTAAAAGCTTGTTTCAATCAAAAAGCTCAACGTATAGTGCTAGCCTACCATCCCGTGAAGCGATTGGCATAAGAACTAAGTCCTCTCATAGCCTGAAACGCTCTGTAAGTTGTCCTGAACTTAGCTCTGAACATGAGATCATAAATCCGTTTCCTTGCGTCTTTTTGCAAAAATATTGACATATTCTTGATCATGGCATGATTTCCAACCTTTCTCCAATATTTAATTTCATTCTTGTAGCCTGCATAGCCATGCCCGAAGCTAGGGTTTTGGCTCTTTGTTTTTAGGTATTTTTATTATAGGCAAAATCAGGACAAGCTATGGCTATGGATGGACTTAGGAGAACAAGGCGAGCAAGATGAGGGCTTTGGTTTGTGTTTTTCGTGACCTAGAAACCATTTTAGGACGAGGACGCGGATTTTGTTACGGACTAGAATCCGCAGGAAAATGTACAGGGTCTATTGGAGAAGATGAAGACGTGCTCGCGTCTGATTGGCCAGTTCAAATTAAAACGCACGTTTTTTTAATATCCAGGATGTTGCTTATTTATTTTATATAATATCATTTTCTTGTTATTATAACGAATGGAAGCAATTGGCGTAGTGGCAGGGCGGACAAGCATTGAGCGCTGGGACCTGGGTTCGATCCCCAGGTCCCCCCAAAATTCCATATTATTTTTCCTTACATGCTTGTGTGCAGGTTTCCAAAGAGCGTCCTATCATGCACCTCACAAATCCACGCGCCATGTGTCCACAATCACAGATCCAAAGGCCAGAGATGGAAGATCATGGTGTTCCTCAGTCAACATGCATGTAGACAAGTCAGGAAGTCAAACGCAGGCTTGGCAACCAATGGGCCTGGAAATTGCTAAGAGACCTTCAAATCTGGCCCAAACCCCCTGGGTTTGCATTTTATTTTTTGTCATTTTTATTATTCATTTGCCTTATTTTATTTTTATTATTTTTATTTTATTAATTATTAATTAACATAATTAATTTTTTCACCATAAAATTCAGAAAACCAAAAAAAAAACATTTTTATTAATTTCAATTACTTTTTTGTAAGTAAATGCAAATTAATTAATTTAGTCTTTTTATTAATTAGGTTTAATTTTAATCCTTATTTACAATAAATAAAAATGAATTAGACTTAGGTTTTTTTTGACACTTTTAATTTCTTTTTTTATTTTATTTCATTAAAAACGTAAAAAACACAAAAACTTTTTTTCTCTTAATAAATTAATTAATTAGAATTAGGTTTAATAATTTCATTAATTGCAAAAAAGGACAAATCTCATTCTTTTCCTCAAAAAATGGTCAAAACCCTAAGGACGCCCCGATTCAATCTTTCGCGCGCATTAATTATTTATTTGATTATATTTGATGTATCTGCTCCGGAAATGTAATAGTTAATTAGGCTTTTATCGTTTTATTTACTTTTTCGTATTTATTTTCCAAACGGGTTATGTTTTTGGCGATGTATAGACCCGCGCCTTGTAATAGCTAGATTTACCTTTTCCGCACTTTATTTTCCGCACTCTTAACTGTTAAAAATGCATGAAAGACTTGTATGACAAATAAAATCAATCCGTAGCTCACAAATGCATGTTCAAAGATAAACATAAACTGAAACAGCACACATGCACATGCCACTCCCAGGGTACGCCTCACTGGTTGCCTCAACGTGGTCATCAAGTATAGGGTGTCTTAGAGGTCGCCCTCCTGTCTAAAGATCCAGTTGCCTCGAAACAGTTGCCTCGGATAAAAAGGATCTAGGACGTTAGGGTTACCGCTAAGGTGTCCTACTATTGCTTCGGTGACCATATTGTCCCTATAATCGAATTGACCCGACAAACTCCAACGACGGTGCTACCTACTTCTCAATAGTGGGATAGTACTGTCTAAAGGACATTTACACAGCTTAATTTCTTTTGAGTAGGTAGAGGTTCTCAGGTACTTGCTCTTTCAAAAACAAAAATACTTTTCGCACCTACACTTTTCTGACAAAAGTTTTCAAACAACACTTCATACACTCTTGAGGACAGACACAAGAGTTAAATCGGAGTTTTCAAACAAACTTTTTTCAAAACCCACAAACACAAGAAAAGCAAAACCTTTTGAAAACATAGTGAGCAAGTACCTAAGAGCCCGTGGATAACCACGGATAGAAAGGGTGCTAACACCTTCCCTTTCTATAATCTACCTCCCGAACCCGAGAAACATTCTCAAAGAAGGAATTTTGCTGTGCTTTTGTCCTTTCCATGTTGGAGAACATAAAAGACGGTGGCGACTCTTGCTTACCGCGACATTTCGCGAACCAGCTTAAAAAACAGTCAGTTTTATTTCCACCGATCACAGAACTGGCGACTCTGCTGGGGACATTATAAGTGAGGTGTACCTTAGGATTAGACCACTCTTATGTTTTCAATTGCTTGCTTTGTTTGCTTTAATATTTTGGGACTTGTCTTGGAGTTTCATAGATCCTAACCCGGATCTGGGGGATACCTTTTAGGTAGCAACAAACTGTGAGGGAACTGTGCGGGGTATACCGACACGGTTGAAGCAGTTGCTACGTTGATGTGGCACTTTGGTGAGTACCGGTAACCCTTGAGTCAAGTCAAGGAGAGTACGGGGCTGCCGCGTGGTGTCGTGAAGCATCAACTGACCTTAGGAACCTTACTTGACCATCCTGGCCTCTTTAGGGGTAGTGAGATGACCGACTTTGGTGCAGTCCGAAGTTAGTAGATACTCGATACTACACTCATTGAGGGTTTCTTTCTTGGAATATTTTGATCGCCAGTTCAGTGGCTAAATCAAAACAATGAACACAGAAAACAACCCAATGATATTGAGCTCCTTAGAACCCGGTTACTTTTGATAGGACAGGTTTTGAGCCCACCAACTTCAAGAGGGTAGTACCCAAACTTCATGCTGGCCTAAACTCTAAGGGATGTCTTGTATGACTTGTGTGCCTTAAAACTTGACTACTTGCATGCTTGTTATCTGACACTTGAGTTCCTTGCAGGTTTTGTTTACAGTCCTTAGTCTGGACTCATAACAGGGTTCACTTACATCACTCCATGCATAGCATAACATCATAACATCATCCCATTGCATACATCCTGCATAAGGACTAATCCATTTCAAGGATCTCAAGGGTTTGTGATGCAGGTCATGATGAATCAGATGTCTAGCAAGGGGCAAAGGGGATTTATTTTCCTCTAGCCAAGGTTGATGACTTGAGTCAGGGGCTATGACCCACTCGATATGGTGAGCCTTGACTCTTGAAGAAGGACTCTCTACAAACATGAAGTTCCTTCAATCAAGCTACCAGATTCAAATTCTAACAAGTTTCTTTGTTTACCCCACGAGATCCTTGAAAACATTGCATGCATATCATACACATCATTGCACAACAGGTACCCTTGTTACAGGTCACTTACCTTCTTCGCTGTTTATTTCAGCAATGGCTTCCCAACAAGACAACCAGGATCTTCATGCTCAAGAGACTCGGTTCGGGGAGATCCTCCTAAATCTATCCAAGGGGCAGGAAAAGCTGAGAACACTCCTCATGGGGACTTTGGTCAGGAACAGTCCAGAAGACAGTAAGGATGAACGGCTGAAGCATCTGCAAGCTGAGGTGGATACAATGAGAACCCAGATGCTGGGAAAGATGGCTCTCATTCAAGACTTAGCTCAAAGACAAGAAGAGCTCAGGGTTCTCGTCAACCAACTGTTGCGGGATAACTAGCTGGGGCAAACATCTAAGGTTGAAGAGCCAGTCATCATTAAATTCCCTTTGAGACAAGAAGACAAGGGAAAAGCTCCTCAACTTGCTTCAGGGTCGCAAATTCAGCATCAACCTCACCAGCTTCAGCAAGACAGTATGAAGCAAGTAGTCAGGGTTGGGGACCAAACCGGTAATCAGCCCCCAAGAAGTCAAAGGTTTGGTTTGATGAATAGACCTCTCCAAGCTGCTACCACTTCACAGGTCCAACCACAACCTCGCCCAGAGCAACGGGTTGATCAGAGTAAGCCCCGAAGGAAATTTACCAAGCTCAACACGTCGCTGTCCCAAGCTTTGCAACACCTGTTAAAGTTGAATCTGGTGACGTTGATAGGACCTCACCCTAATCCTAAGACTTATTCACCCAACTATAATCCTGGGGCCAGGTGCGCATACCATTCTAACAGCCCGGGGCATGATACTGACAACTGTTGGAAGTTGAGGTACAAAATCCAAAACCTGATCGATGAAGGAGCAGTGGAATTCACCCAAGATGGTCAGGTCGAGTTCTTCTACTATCCCTGCGAGATTCACCATTTGAAGTGACAAGTCCTGAGACTAGAAGACTTTTGTTCATTCGAATGTTCAAGATGTATTTTCTTTGCTTATACAAACAATTATTGTCATAGCAAACTTTATTACTTTATCAATGCATCACATATGTCTGTTTTGAATCAATATATTCGCATTCGCTATATTCAAACTGCTTTCATTTTTGTGATGTTCAAACTCTCGATTAATAACTCTAAGCCTCTTGAGGGAGGATGACGAAAACGATACTACGATCTTTACAGTATGCTTTTGGACAGACCCCGCTGATGAGGTACAGGCATTGTTTCAATTCCTAAACACTGGAGTTATAAGGAAGATAATCCCTCGTCAACCCCTTTGAGCCAAAGAAGTAGGAGTTTTTCTTTTTCACAAAAAAAAAATTAAAACCCTTAATCATAACCTGGGGCAGGGTAGTCTTCTCAGTTGATCCAGGTGCACAACGAATGGCATCAAAAGAAGTCCTTCTGAAACAAAAGACAGTGATGGTTTCGAATAATCATAAAAGATAGGCAGTCATTATTTCCCAAAAATAAAAGCCCAATAAGTCAAAACCTATGAAGGAGACTTACAAAACTGGGGCATCCCGCTGACTGTAATCACAAAAGAAACAGTTCAGGCAAAAGACAGGGATAACAAAATAAAAAAAGAAAGAGGTCCTACAAACCCTCAACAAAAAAAGGGAATGACTGCCTATTCCAAATAAACTGTCAATATCCGAACCATCACTGGTATATCAAAGCAAAGACTCAAACAAGGTCTAATGCACGATTAGCTGAGGCTAGGATTGAAGAACATCACGAAGAGCGGGTGGGTACAAATAAAATTTGAGCCTTTATCCTTTGTTTCTTAAACCGTGAACGAGGCCACGTTATAACCCTCAAAAGTCCTAGCTGAAGCATGGGTTAGTTCGAAAGCATACTGTTACAAAGGTATCCTGACTCCTTAAGGCTTGCGGTAAAATAACGAGTTGACATCACATTTTACAAAATTTACTTGTTTTATTGAAAGCTTCATTTTTCAAAAATTCCAAGACAGACATAAGCTTTGCATTTTTTAAAAATAACATTGTTTGCATATGACTATTTGTTCGAACGGCAGAGAAATTCGCACGACGAATATCTAAGTGAACAAAAGTACTTCCAACCAAGGGGCAGACATGATCATGGTCTATCATCTAGGGCAGTCCAGTCAAGATTCAAGGAATCTCTCAAAGGCCAACCAGCCAGGGGAAAATCTACATCTGAGTCATTTGGGGCATTGGACATGAATTCCAGCTGCGAATCTTGCACGATCAAAACGAAGATCTTCTGGTAGTAGGGCAACGCAACACTACTGACCGTGACAACTCCCTGCATCCTGAGAGCGCGGACATAGTAGGAAAAAATACTACGCATAATCAAAGACCCGCTAGGTTGACACACCTAGGCAAAAATAAGGGCTTCCCGGCGAACCAAAAGGGTTCGGGCAAAAATAAGGGATGAAAATGAAAAAAAATCTGTACACCCGGCAAGTCGAAAACCTGAAAAGGCGGCTTGGGCAAAAATGGGTATCCCGATGGACTAAAAACCCGAAAGGGCGGTCCAGGCAAAAATTAGGGATCACAGCGTACGATTATGTCCCGACATCTCGTCACTTGCCTACCAGAAGAAGATTTGTCAAATCGGCAGTTATCAAGATCTCCACAGGTACCTTCTCCCGCAGAAACTGGGGCAATCATGAGTTGTCTAAGCGATCTAGTTGCTCTGTCCACCAAGGTACCAAGGTAAGTTCAGCTGAAGAACATGACCAAGTTACCTCCACTCCCCGCAGAGTAAGGACAGGTTTCAGCAGTACTCACCCCCGAGCAGAATTGGTCTCCAATCAGCCCCAAAAGGCACAATATCCCTAGCAAGTCAGCAACGCTCTCCCCAAGCAGAGTTAGTCTACTGTCAGCCTTAAGGAAGTTGGGTATTGTGATCGGTGGATCTGGAACTGACTGTTTTTAGCTGGTTTCGCGAAATGTCGCGGTAAGCAAGAGTCGCCACCGTCTTTTATTTTCTCCAAATGGAAAGGACAAAAGCACAGAAAAATTCCTTATAGAGATTGCTCTCGGTTCGGGAGGTAGATTATAGAAATGGAAGGTGTTAGCACCCTTTCTATCCATGGTTATCCATGGGCTCTTAGATACTTGCTCATTGTGTTTTCAAAATGTTTGTTTGCTTTTCAAGGTGAGTGGGTTTTGAAAAAAGTTTCGTTTGAAAAATCTCTAAGTAACTCTTGTATCTGTCCTCAAGAGTGTATGAAAAATCAGTTTGAAAACTTTTAGGAAGTGTAGGTGTGAAAAGTATTTTGTTTGTTTTTTTTTAAAAGAGCAAGTATCTATGAGAATCTACCTACCCTAAGGAATTCGTCTGTGTAAATGTCCTTTAAAGTAGTGTCATCCCACCATTGAGAGGTAGGTAGCACCACCGTTGGAGGTGTTCGGGTCAATTCGAGGTTCGGGACATGGTGATCACCAGAGCAATGGGAAGACACCTTAGAAGCTACCCTCATGCCAGGTTCCCGGATCATGAGGACTTACTAAGACATCCTCTACTCGGTGATCACCTTTCGAGGGGCAAGGCAACAGTGAGGCGTACCCTAGGGGTGGTGTGTGAATTGTGTGTCATTTTCAATTTATTGTTTGTCTTGTCATGCATGGGTGATCTACGCTTTGATTTTATTTTTGGGCATTCATTCTTTCATGTTATTGTTTAACAGTTAAAGGTGCGGGAACTTAAAGTGCGGAAAAGATAAAAGATCCTACGCTATTACAAAGGCGCGGGTCTACAACGCCAAATTAATCCAGACCCGATTTAAAATAAAGTGCATAAAATAAATGTCTAATAGCTATTACAGGGCTTTGGAACAAGTACATTATATTCATAAAAGAAATAAATAAAACGCGCGAACTAAAACGTAATCGAATGCGAGGGCGTTGAACCCTTTGAAGGAATTTAAAATAATTAAGTTAAAGTAACTAAGTTAAATAAAAAGAAAGAACTTATTTTTTATGTTTTTGTATTTGTGACATTTAAAGAAAATTAAATTAATTAAAAGTCAAATAATTAATTCTAATTCTAATTGTTTTTAATTTATTAAAGAAAATGCATTAAAGTTAAAACCTAGAATTAAAACTAAATTAATTATAAAATTTATTTACAAAATTAATGGTTGATGATGCTTATAATAAAATATTTAATTAATTAAAAAAAGGGTAAAAGGGGTTAAAGATCTATTTTTATTATTTTTGGTTTATTGTGAAAAAAAGAATTAAATTACAACCTAAAATTAAATCTAAATTAATTATGGGATTTATTTACAAAATTAATACTAAAATAAAATATTTATTATTTTTATCTTTTCTGATTTTTTTGTGTTTTTTATATTTATTATGAAAATATTGATTTGAAAAAAATTGAATGGAAATTAAGCAAACAAATAAAAATAAATAATAAAAAAGATAAGGAATAGCAAACCAAGGGGGTGCAGCCCAAGTAATTCTGGCCCATTTTTGGAGGCTTTGTTGACTTTTCCAGGATGCGTATGGGATCTTTGACTAGGGTTTACCACGCTCTTCAGATCTGGTCCCTTGGATGATCTTCAGTGGCCACGTGGTGTGTTGGATGGAGGGGCATATGGTGGACTTCAGTGCTGAACCTGTATGCAAGCATGAATAGCAAAATAACATGAAAGAGTGAGGGAGCTGGGATCGAACCCAGGTCCTCTTGGTTATCCACTTACACTCCTGCCAACTGTGCCACTTTGGTTCTTTGTAAGTTAAATAACAAACAAAATTTATAAAGCAAAATAATGCGTTAGTGGGAAATTCGCGCGAAATTCAAAATAGGCCAATCAGCTTGTGCCACCGGGGTCATCTTCTTCGTTGGTTTATTTTTCCTAAAACAACATAGAATGAGCAACGGTTTTTCGCCGTTCCAGAATACCCCCTATGGGAAAATAACGATTAGAGCCTTGTCGCTCATAAATTGAGCGCGAGGCATGGAAACAAATGGCCATGTGCTGCTGAACCTGATGATATGGGTCTTAGAGGTCAATTTTTCCAGGACAAAGAAACCCTCTTTTTGAACCTCTGAAAACCTAGAATGTGTCAATGGCAAATTCTTGTATGATGCACGAAAACAAAATTAAAACGTTTGGTTAGCATTAGAATTGAATAAGGAACACAAATCATATATCAAAAATGACTAAATGCACATGAATTGAGATGTAAGAGTTTCGAATTTTTCATGCACAGGGTGAGGTCGTTCTTACGTTTCAGGGGATGAAAGCTTGTGATTTTGATCCAAATGTGTTGCTGGATGTCCCAGGAATGTGATAGAACACGTCTCTTTGCTTGAATCAATCTCTACCCTCGTTTTCAGTTTTCAAAAATATGGCCAAAATATGAGTTTTTGTTTTCAGTCTTGGGGCACAGCTCTTGTGTCTTTTTTGTTGTGTATCAATTGTATAGGTCTTATGCAATGTGTAGGAAGAGAAATTATGGCTCCATAATGCATAGCCTTCAATTCCAAGATTCTCCATGAACCTCCATAACCAACTTTCCATTTTTGAGTCCATTTTTGAATTCTTGGTTCTTTGAGCTTTGGCACGAAAATGGGATGTGCTTAATGATGTTTCAAGGTTAATCAAAACCAAATATTCCCTTAAATTAATTTTTTTGAATTTCTTTTGATTTTAAAAGATTTAAAATTAATTAAATCCAATAAAATCAATAAAAATGAAAAAATTAATAAAAAAATCTGAAATAAAAGGTGGGACACGTGGGAATCATGGCCAAGTTAATTCAAGTGGAAAAAGTGGGCCCCTTTTGTCAAAAATGAGATTTCAAGGATAAATGATTTTGGCCATTTCACAAAAATTTCCCAACTTCTCCAATGCATAACTTGCTCAATTTTTAAGCTTTGCTCATGTTCTTGGACATTTTGGAAAGGTTTTTGAGTCCTCTAACCAATGTCCTTGGTCCCATGTCATTTTGATGTACCAATCTCAAGTTATGGCCTTTGACTTAAAGTCCCTTTTTGTTGACTTTTGAAAATGACCTATAATGTTGAAATTGATAACTTTTTGTAAGAGAATTTCTTGGACTTGAAGTATGAAGATGAATTGTAGGAAATGTCTTTCTCTTCAAAATGAGCTTTGGATGGAATTTTTCTGATAATCCATGTGAAAGTTATGCCCTGGTCAATTTCAGTTGACTTTTTCAGCTGTCCAAATAAGGAAACTTTTGCATCTTGATGATTTTTGAGCCAAGCTTTGAGAATCATGATCAAGCATTGATAAAATGATGTTTGTGGCTTAAAAATGATATGTTGACCAAAAATTTGAACTTTTGACTGTCAAATGACTATTTTGCCCCTACAGTTGACTGTAGGGCAATTAGGGTTTTTGACTGTGCAATTTTGTGCTGAAAGTCTTGAAACTTGATATGAGGATGCTTGACCATATTTGTAGGCATGTGGGACTTGATTGGGCCCTTGGAAACTTCATTTTCTTGATCAGAACAAAAAACCCTAATTTTGACTGCTTAGGAGGCCCTTGACTGTGCAACCCTTGGGGAGGTTTTAAAGCTTGACTTGGCAAATATTGAAGAATATGGGAGGGCAAATTTTGGGGTACAACAGGTATCATTCCCCAGCGGAGTATATAGATATTCCTCAGCAAGCATCCTCGGCAGTCTTAATATAAGATTGTTCCCCGTCGGAATACAGACACCCAGTGGAGCCACTTCCCCGGTACAGTCAAAGGTTTCCCCAAGAGAGTTGAATCGTCCTCCCCAGTAGATTCTGGAAGCTTATCCCCAGTAGATTCTGGAAGCTTGTCTCCCGCAGAGTACAACGTTTCTCCCCGACCATATTCAAAGGTTATTCCCCACCAGAGCTTATAACTGGGTTATCCTCAGCTAATTACCACAGAAAGATCGTCCTCGGTGAAGTTCTTCCTATCCCCCAGCGGAGTTCATCAAATCTCCCAACAAAATATATCAACGGTATCCCCAGCAGGAGTTATCGTCAAAACCTCAGCGAAGTATCTCTTCTCCACAAAGTAATTCCCTGTAGAGTAATCTCTCCAACAAGTTTATTCCTCAACGGAGTTATCTTCTCCTACCGGTTTATTCTTGCAACCATCATCCCCAACGGAAATGAAGAACTCTACTCTTCAAACATCAGCCCAGGATTCAACAAACTCCCGGCATTCGTCAAGGATTTATTCTCCCAGATGAAAATACATTCATAAACATTTCCCATTTTATACATCCTGCTTACATACATAATAAAGTGCATACTACACTATCCCATTTATTTTTGAACATCATGACATCATGCATTTCATACATCATGACATTTCATACAACTGATGTTTTGCCTTTTCAGGGAAAAGGTCAATCCAAAGATGATTACTATCAACTGTCGTAATTCCAGATTCGATTCCTGTATCTAGCCAGGGCATATCTGTGAGTAACTGATTGTAGATTCGATACTTGTATCTAGCCAGGGCATGTATGCATGAAGAGTTTAGAGATTTGATTCCTGTATCCAGCCAGGGCATATCTGTAGACGACCAATTCTAGATTCGATTCTTGTATCTAGCCAGGGCATGTCTGTGAGTAACTGATTGTAGTTTCGATACCTGTATCCAGCCAGGGCATGTCTGCATGAAGAGTTTAGAGATTCGATTCCTGTATCCATCCAGGGCATATCTGTAGACGACTAATTCCAGATTCGATTTCTGTATCTAGCTAGGGCATATCTGTGAGTAACTGATTGTAGATTCGACACATGTATCTAGCCAGGGCATGTCTGCATGAAGAGTTTAGAGATTCGATTCCTGTATCCAGCCAGGGCATATCTGTAGACGACCAATTCCAGATATGATTCCTGTATCTAGCCAGGGCATATCTGTGAGTAACTGATTGTAGATTCGATACCTGTATCTAGCCAGGGCATGTCTGCATGAAGAGTTTAGAGATTTGATTCCTGTATCCAGCCAGGGCATATCTGTAGACGACCAATTCCAGATTTGATTCCTGTATCTAGCCAGGGCATATCTGTGAGTAACTGATTGTAGTTTCGATACGTGTATCCAGCCAAGGCATGTCTGCATGAAGAGTTTAGAGATTCGATTCCTGTATCCAGCCAGGGCATATCTGTAGACGACCAATTCCAGATTCGATTCTTGTATCTAGCCAGGGCATATCTGTGAGTAACTGATTGTAGATTCGACACTTGTATCTAGCCAGGGCATGTCTGCATGAAGAGTTTAGAGATTCGATTCCTCTATCCAGCCATGGCATATCTGTAGACGACCAATTCCAGATTCGATTCCTGTATCTAGCCAGGGCATATCTGTGAGTAACTGATTGTAGATTCGATACCTGTATCCAGCCAGGGCATGTCTGCATGAAGAGTTTAGAGATTCTATTCCTGTATCCAGCCAGGGCATATCTGTAGACGACCAATTCCAGATTCGATTCCTGTATCTAGCCAGGGCATATTTGTGAGTAACTGATTGTAGATTCGACACTTGTATCTAGCCAGGGCATGTCTGCATGAAGAGTTTAGAGATTCGATTCCTGTATCCAGCCAGGGCATATCTGTAGACGACCAATTCCAGATTCGATTCCTGTATCTAGCCAGGGCATATCTGTGAGTAACTGATTGTAGATTCGACACCTGTATCTAGCCAGGGCATGTCTGCATGAAGAGTTTAGAGATTCGATTCCTGTATCCAGCCAGGGCATATCTGTAGATAACCAATTAGAGATTCGATTCCTGTATCTAGCCAGGGAATATCTGTGAGTAACTGATTGTAGATTCGACACCTGTATCTAGCCAGGGCATGTCTGCATGAAGAGTTTAGAGATTCGATTCCTGTATCCATCCAGGGCATATCTGTAGATGACCAATTCCAGATTCGATTCCTGTATCTAGCCAGGGCATATCTGTGAGTAACTGATTGTAGATTCGATACCTGTATCCAGCCAGGGCATGTCTGCATGAAGAGTTTAGAGGTTCGATTCCTGTATCCAGCCAGGGCATATCTGTAGATGACCAATTCCATATTCGATTCCTGTATCTAGCCAGGGCATATCTGTGAATGATTGATTGTAGATTCGATACCTGTATCCGGCCAGGGCATATCTGCATGAAGAGTTTAGAGATTCGATACCTGTATCCAGCCAGGGCATATCTGTAGACGACTAATTCCAGATTTGATACCTGTATCTAGCCAGGGCATATCTGTGAGTGATTTAATTGTGGATTCGACGCCTGTATCTAGCCAGGGCATATCTGCATGAAGAGATTGAAGATCAACACCTGTAACAGGCCAGGAAATTATCTTTCTTTCTCAAGTATGCAAGTTCTCGCTAAGTAATCTCTTACGCGATCGACACCCCTAGATGGCATCTTTAAGCCCATCTCCACAATTATCTATCACATTTCCAAATGGCATCTATAAGCCCATTCCCGACAAGGTTCCGTCACATCTCCAGATGGCATCTATAAGCCCATCCTCTTATCCACCATCTCTCCAAATGGCATTTATAAGCCCATTCTCGACATCACAGTGTTGATATTCTACTATGCGAGTGCAAATTTCTGGGCACTCCAGTGTTCAATCCTCTTCCACCTTCGGATCACGAAAGGCACGCAAGCCAATCTACATCCTCAGATCTAAGAAGATTGAACAGGGGCAACTGTTGTACCCCAAAATTTGCCCTCCCATATTCTTCAAAAGTTTGGCAAGAATCATCTTCAAATGGTTCAAGACTTCTCAAAGGTTGCACAGTCAAACATCCTCATAAGCCAGTCAAAATTAGGGTTTTGTTTCCCTCAAGGAAGTTGAGGTTTTCAATGGCTCAATCAAGTCCCATATTCTCATATACATTGTCAAGCACCTACATGTCAAGTTTCAAGACTCACAGCATCAAGTTGCACAGTCAAAAGCCCTAGTTTCTCCACAATCAACTGCAGGGGTAAAATGGTCATTTTGCAGTCAAAAGTCATAATTTTTGGTCAACATCTTGTTTTGAGCTCACAATCATCATTTGATCAAGTCTTGATCATGATTCCACAAGCATGACTCAAAAATCATCAAGATGCAAAAGTTGCTATTTTTGGACAGTTGAAAAGTCAACTGTAACTTGACCAAGGCATAACTTTTTCATGGTTCATCAGAAAAATCCCATCCAATGCTCATTTTGAAGGGGATGACATTTCCTACAACTCATATTCACATTCCAAGTCCAAGAAATGCTCTCACAAAAAGTTATCAATTTCTACATTATAGGTCAATTTCAAAAGTCAACAAAAAGGCATTTTAAGTCAAAGACCATAACTTGAGATTTGTGAATCCAAATGACATGGGACCAAAGGAATTGGTTAGAGGACTTCAAGACCTTTCCAAAATGTCCAAGAACATGTTCATAAGATCAAAATTGAGCAAGATATGCATTGGAGAAGTTGGGAAATTTTTGTGAAATGGCAAAAGTCAACTATCCTTAAAACTTCAATTTTTGACAAAAGGGCCCACTTTCTTCCACTTGATTCAGCCTTGTCATGCCACCCATGTGTCCCATGATTAATTTCAAGATCAAACATTTATTTTTCCATTTTATTTAATTTTTATTGATTTAATTCATTTTAAATCCATAATAATTTAAATAAAATCTAAAAATTAATGGAATGGCATCTTTTGGATTTGAACAACTTTCATATACCACATGCCAGCTACCAAATTCGTGCTAGGGCTATTTTGTGCATGAAATCTTGGTTTTGCTTCAAAGATGGAAAGTCCTTTAATGGTGGTCAACAAGAATCCCAAACTTAATTACACAAGGATACATGCTCAGCTGCTGACCTAATTTCGTTCAGACATACATAAGCAAGCATTCCAGACCTAAGACACAACCTAAGCACTGCACAAACGGCCAAACCATAAACGAAAAAAGCTTGAAAAAAGGAGAATTCGAATTCTTAGTAAAAGCTTATTTCAATCAAAAAGCTCAACGTAGAGTGCTAGCCTACCATCCCCTGAAGCGATTGGCATAAGAACCGAGTCCTCTCATTGCCTGAAACGCTCTGTAAGTTGTCCTGAACTTAGCTCTAAACATGAGATCATAAATTTGTTTCCTTGCGTCTTTTTGCAAAAATATTGACATATTCTTGATCATGGCATGATTTCCAACCTTTCTCCAATATTTAATTTCATTCTTGTAGCCTGCATAGCCATGCCCGAAGCTAGGGTTTTGGCTCTTTGTTTTTAGGTATTTTTATTATAGGCAAAATCAGGACAAGCTATGGCTATGGATGGACTTAGGAGAACAAGGCGAGCAAGATGAGGGCTTTGGTTTGTGTTTTTCGTGACCTAGAAACCATTTTAGGACGAGGACGCGGATTTTGTTACGGACTAGAATCCGCAGGAAAATGTACAGGGTCTATTGGAGAAGATGAAGACGTGCTCGCGTCTGATTGGCCAGTTCAAATTAAAACGCGCGTTTTTTTAATATCCAGGATGTTGCTTATTTATTTTATATAATATCATTTTCTTGTTATTATAACGAATGGAAGCAATTGGCGTAGTGGCAGGGCGGACAAGCATTGAGCGTTGGGACCTGGGTTCGATCCCCAGGTCCCCCCAAAATTCCATATTATTTTTCCTTACATGCTTGTGTGTAGGTTTCCAAATAGCGTCCTATCATGCACCTCACAAATCCACGCGCCATGTGTCCACAGTCACAGATCCAAAGGCCAGAGATGGAAGATCATGGTGTTCCTCAGTCAACATGCATGTAGACAAGTCATGAAGTCAAACGCAGGCTTGGCAACCAATGGGCCTGGAAATTGCTAAGAGACCTTCAAATCTGGCCCAAACCCCCCTGGGTTTGCATTTTATTTTTTGTCATTTTTATTATTCATTTGCCTTATTTTATTTTTATTATTTTTATTTTATTAATTATTAATTAACATAATTAATTTTTTCACCATAAAATTCAGAAAACCAAAAAAAAAACATTTTTATTAATTTCAATTACTTTTTTGTAAATAAATGCAAATTAATTAATTTAGTCTTTTTATTAATTAGGTTTAATTTTAATCCTTTTTTACAATAAATAAAAATGAATTAGACTTAGGTTTTTTTTGACACTTTTAATTTCTTTTTTTATTTTATTTCATTAAAAACGTAAAAAACACAAAAACTTTTTTTCTCTTAATAAATTAATTAATTAGAATTAGGTTTAATAATTTCATTAATTGCAAAAAAGGACAAATCTCATTCTTTTCCTCAAAAAAGGGTCAAAACCCTAAGGACGCCCCGATTCAATCTTTCGCGCGCATTAATTATTTATTTGATTATATTTGATGTATCTGCTCCGGAAATGTAATAGTTAATTAGGCTTTTATCGTTTTATTTACTTTTTCGTATTTATTTTCCAAACGGGTTATGTTTTTGGCGATGTATAGACCCGCGCCTTGTAATAGCTAGATTTACCTTTTCCGCACTTTATTTTCCGCACTCTTAATTGTTAAAAATGCATGAAAGACTTGTATGACAAATAAAATCAATCTGTAGCTCACAAATGCATGTTCAAAGATAAACATAAACTGAAACAGCACACATGCACATGCCACTCCCAGGGTACGCCTCACTGGTTTCCTCGACGTGGTCATCAAGTATAGGGTGTCTTAGAGGTCGCCCTCCTGTCTAAAGATCCAGTTGCCTCGAAACAGTTGCCTCGGATAAAAAGGATCTAGGACGTTAGGGTTACCGCTAAGGTGTCCTACTATTGCTTCGGTGACCACATTGTCCCTATAATCGAATTGACCCGACAAACTCCAACGACGGTGCTACCTACTTCTCAATAGTGGGATAGTACTGTCTAAAGGACATTTACACAGCTTAATTTCTTTTGAGTAGGTAGAGGTTCTCAGGTACTTGCTCTTTCAAAAACAAAAATACTTTTCGCACCTACACTTTTCTGACAAAAGTTTTCAAACAACACTTCATACACTCTTGAGGACAGACACAAGAGTTAAATCGAAGTTTTCAAACAAACTTTTTTCAAAACCCACAAACACAAGAAAAGCAAAACCTTTTGAAAACATAGTGAGCAAGTACCTAAGAGCCCGTGGATAACCACAGATAGAAAGGGTGCTAACACCTTCCCTTTCTATAATCTACCTCCCGAACCCGAGAAACATTCTCATAGAAGGAATTTTGCTGTACTTTTGTCCTTTCCATGTTGGAGAACATAAAAGACGGTGGCGACTCTTGCTTACCGCGACATTTCGCGAACCAGCTTAAAAAACAGTCAGTTCTATTTCCACCGATCACAGAACTGGCGACTCTGCTGGGGACATTATAAGTGAGGTGTACCTTAGGATTAGACCACTCTTATGTTTTCAATTGCTTGCTTTGTTTGCTTTAATATTTTGGGACTTGTCTTGGAGTTTCATAGATCCTAACCCGGATCTGGGGGATACCTTTTAGGTAGCAACAAACTGTGAGGGAACTGTGCGGGGTATACCGACACGGTTGAAGCAGTTGCTACGTTGATGTGGCACTTTGGTGAGTACCGGTAACCCTTGAGTCAAGTCAAGGAGAGTACGGGGCTGCCGCATGGTGTCGTGAAGCATCAACTGACCTTAGGAACCTTACTTGACCATCCTGGCCTCTTTAGGGGTAGTGAGATGACCGACTTTGGTGCAGTCCGAAGTTAGTAGATACTCGATACTACACTCATTGAGGGTTGCTTTCTTGGAATATTTTGATCGCCAGTTCAGTGGCTAAATCAAAACAATGAACACAGAAAACAACCCAATGATATTGAGCTCCTTAGAACCCGATTACTTTTGATAGGACAGGTTTTGAGCCCACCAACTTCAAGAGGGTAGTACCCAAACTTCATGCTGGCCTAAACTCTAAGGGATGTCTTGTGTGACTCGTGTGCCTTAAAACTTGACTACTTGCATGCTTGTTATCTGACACTTGAGTTCCTTGCAGGTTTTGTTTACAGTCCTTAGTCTGGACTCATAACAGGGTTCACTTACATCACTCCATGCATAGAATCACATCATAACATCATCCCATTGCATACATCCTGCATAAGGACTAATCCATTTCAAGGATCTCAAGGGTTTGTGATGCAGGTCATGATGAATCAGATGTCTAGCAAGGGGCAAAGGGGATTTATTTTCCTCTAGCCAAGGTTGATGACTTGAGTCAGGGGCTATGACCCACTCGATATGGTGAGCCTTGACTCTTGAAGAAGGACTCTCTACAAACATGAAGTTCCTTCAATCAAGCTACCAGATTCAAATTCTAACAAGTTTCTTTGTTTACCCCACGAGATCCTTGAAAACATTGCATGCATATCATACACATCATTGCACAACAGGTACCCTTGTTACAGGTCACTTACCTTCTTCGCTGTTTATTTCAGCAATGGCTTCCCAACAAGACAACCAGGATCTTCATGCTCAAGAGACTCGGTTCGGGGAGATCCTCCTAAATCTATCCAAGGGGCAGGAAAAGCTGAGAACACTCCTCATGGGGACTTTGGTCAGGAACAGTCCAGAAGACAGTAAGGATGAACGGCTGAAGCATCTGCAAGCTGAGGTGGATACAATGAGAACCCAGATGCTGGGAAAGATGGCTCTCATTCAAGACTTAGCTCAAAGACAAGAAGAGCTCAGGGTTCTCGTCAACCAACTGCTGCGGGATAACTAGCTGGGGAAAACATCTAAGGTTGAAGAGCCAGTCATCATTAAATTCCCTTTGAGACAAGAAGACAAGGGAAAAGCTCCTCAACTTGCTTCAGGGTCGCAAATTCAGCATCAACCTCACCAGCTTCAGCAAGACAGTATGAAGCAAGTAGTCAGGGTTGGGGACCAAACCGGTAATCAGCCCCCGAGAAGTCAAAGGTTTGGTTTGATGAATAGACCTCTCCAAGCTGCTACCACTTCACAGGTCCAACCACAACCTCGCCCAGAGCAACGGGTTGATCAGAGTAAGCCCCGAAGGAAATTTACCAAGCTCAACACGTCGCTGTCCCAAGCTTTGCAACACCTGTTAAAGTTGAATCTGGTGACGTTGATAGGACCTCACCCTAATCCTAAGACTTATTCACCCAACTATAATCCTGGGGCCAGGTGTGCATACCATTCTAACAGCCCGGGGCATGATACTGACAACTGTTGGAAGTTGAGGTACAAAATCCAAAACCTGATCGATGAAGGAGCAGTGGAATTCACCCAAGATGGTCAGGTCGAGTTCTTCTACTATCCCTGCGAGATTCACCATTTGAAGTGACAAGTCCTGAGACTAGAAGACTTTTGTTCATTCGAATGTTCAAGATGTATTTTCTTTGCTTATACAAACAATTATTGTCATAGCAAACTTTATTACTTTATCAATGCATCGCATATGTCTGTTTTGAATCAATATATTCGCATTCGCTATATTCAAACTGCTTTCATTTTTGTGATGTTCAAACTCTCTATTAATAACTCTAAGCCTCTTGAGGGAGGATGACGAAAACGATACTACGATCTTTACAGTATGCTTTTGGACAGACCCCGCTGATGAGGTACAGGCATTGTTTCAATTCCTAAACACTGGAGTTATAAGGAAGATAATCCCTCGTCAACCCCTTTGAGCCAAAGAAGTAGGAGTTTTTCTTTTTCACAAAAAAAAAATTAAAACCCTTAATCATAACCTGGGGCAGGGTAGTCTTCTCAGTTGATCCAGGTGCACAACGAAATGGCATCAAAAGAAGTCCTTCTGAAACAAAAGACAGTGATGGTTTCGAATAATCATAAAAGATAGGCAGTCATTATTTCCCAAAAATAAAAGCCCAATAAGTCAAAACCTATGAAGGAGACTTACAAAACTGGGGCATCCCGCTGACTGTAATCACAAAAGAAACAGTTCAGGCAAAAGACAGGGATAACAAAATAAAAAAAGAAAGAGGTCCTACAAACCCTCAACAAAAAAAGGGAATGACTGCCTATTCCAAATAAACTGTCAATATCCGAACCATCACTGGTATATCAAAGCAAAGACTCAAACAAGGTCTAATGCACGATTAGCTGAGGCTAGGATTGAAGAACATCACGAAGAGCGGGTGGGTACAAATAAAATTTGAGCCTTTATCCTTTGTTTCTTAAACCGTGAACCAGGCCACGTTATAACCCTCAAAAGTCCTAGCTGAAGCATGGGTTAGTTCGAAAGCATACTGTTACAAAGGTATCCTGACTCCTTAAGGCTTGCGGTAAAATAACGAGTTGACATCACATTTTACAAAATTTACTTGTTTTATTGAAAGCTTCATTTTTCAAAAATTCCAAGACAGACATAAGCTTTGCATTTTTAAAAAATAACATTGTTTGCATATGACTATTTGTTCGAACGGCAGAGAAATTCGCACGACGAATATCTAAGTGAACAAAAGTACTTCCAACCAAGGGGCAGACATGATCATGGTCTATCATCTAGGGCAGTCCAGTCAAGATTCAAGGAATCTCTCAAAGGCCAACCAGCCAGGGGAAAATCTACATCTGAGTCATTTGGGGCATTGGACATGAATTCCAGCTGCGAATCTTGCACGATCAAAATGAAGATCTTCTGGTAGTAGGGCAACGCAACACTACTGACCGTGACAACTCCCTGCATCCTGAGAGCGCGGACATAGTCGGAAAAAATACTACGCATAATCAAAGACCCGCTAGGTTGACACACCTAGGCAAAAATAAGGGCTTCCCGGCGAACCAAAAGGGTTCGGGCAAAAATAAGGGATGAAAATGAAAAAAAATCTGTACAGCCGGCAAGTCGAAAACCTGAAAAGGCGGCTTGGGCAAAAATGGGTATCCCGATGGACTAAAAACCCGAAAGGGCGGTCCAGGCAAAAATTAGGGATCACAGCGTACGACTATGTCCCGACATCTCGTCACTTGCCTACCAGAAGAAGATTTGTCAAATCGACAGTTATCAAGATCTCCACAGGTACCTTCTCCCGCAGAAACTGGGGCAATCATGAGTTGTCTAAGCGATCTAGTTGCTCTGTCCACCAAGGTACCAAGGTAAGTTGAGCTGAAGAACATGACCAAGTTACCTCCACTCCCCGCAGAGTAAGGACAGGTTTCAGCAGTACTCACCCCCGAGCAGAATTGGTCTCCAATCAGCCCCAAAAGGCACAATATCCCTAGCAAGTCAGCAACGCTCTCCCCAAGCAGAGTTAGTCTACTGTCAGCCTTAAGGAAGTTGGGTATCATTCCCCAGCGGAGTATACAGATATTCCTCAGCAAGCATCCCCAACAGTCTTAATATAAGATTGTTCCCCGTTGGAATACAGACACCCAGTGGAGCCACTTCCCCGGTACAGTCAAAGGTTTCCCCAAGAGAGTTGAATCGTCCTCCCCAGTAGATTCTGGAAGCTTATCCCCAGTAGATTCTGGAAGCTTGTCTCCCGCAGAGTACAACGTTTCTCCCCGACCATATTCAAAGGTTATTCCCCACCAGAGCTTATAACTGGGTTATCCTCAGCTAATTACCACAGAAAGATCGTCCTCGGTGAAGTTCTTCCTATCCCCCAGCGGAGTTCATTAAATCTCCAACAAAATATATCAACAGTATCCCCAGCAGGAGTTATCGTCAAAACCTCAGCGAAGTATCTCTTCTCCACAGAGTAATTCCCTGTAGAGTAATCTCTCCAACAAGTTTATTCCTCAACGGAGTCATCTTCTCCTACCGGTTTATTCTTGCAACCATCATCCCCAACGGAAATGAAGAACTCTACTCTTCAAACATCAGCCCAGGATTCAACAAACTCCCGGCATTCGTCAAGGATTTATTCTCCCAGATGAAAATACATTCATAAACATTTCCCATTTTATACATCCTGCTTACATACATAATAAAGTGCATACTACACCATCCCATTTATTTTTGAACATCATGACATCATGCATTTCATACATCATGACATTGCATACAACTAATGTTTTGCCTTTTCAGGGAAAAGGTCAATCCAAAGATGATTACTATCAACTGTCGTAATTCCATATTCGATTCTTGTATCTAGCCAGGGCATATCTGTGAGTAACTGATTGTAGATTCGATACTTGTATCTAGCCAGGGCATGTATGCATGAAGAGTTTAGAGATTTGATTCCTGTATCCAGCCAGGGCATATCTGTAGACGACCAATTCTAGATTCGATTCTTGTATCTAGCCAGGGCATATCTGTGAGTAACTGATTGTAGTTTCGATACCTGTATCCAGCCAGGGCATGTCTGCATGAAGAGTTTAGAGATTCGATTCCTGTATCCATCCAGGGCATATCTGTAGACGACTAATTCCAGATTCGATTCCTTTATCTAGCTAGGGCATATCTGTGAGTAACTGATTGTATATTCGACACCTGTATCTAGCCATGGCATGTCTTCATGAAGAGTTTAGAGATTCGATTCCTGTATCCAGCCAGGGCATATCTTTAGACGACCAATTCCAGATATGATTCCTGTATCTAGCCAGGGCATATCTATGAGTAACTGATTGTAGATTCGATACCTGTATCTAGCCAGGGCATGTCTGCATGAAGAGTTTAGAGATTTGATTCCTGTATCCAGCCAGGGCATATCTGTAGACGACCAATTCCAGATTTGATTCCTGTATCTAGCCAGGGCATATCTGTGAGTAACTGATTGTAGTTTCGATACGTGTATCCAGCCAAGGCATGTCTGCATGAAGAGTTTAGAGATTCGATTCCTGTATCCAGCCAAGGCATATCTGTAGACGACCAATTCCAGATTCGATTCCTGTATCTAGCCAGGGCATATCTGTGAGTAACTGATTGTAGATTCGACACTTGTATCTAGCCAGGGCATGTCTGCATGAAGAGTTTAGAGATTCGATTCATGTATCCAGCCATGGCATATCTGTAGACGACCAATTCCAGATTCAATTCCTGTATCTAGCCAGGTCATATCTGTGAGTAACTGATTGTAGATTCGATACCTGTATCCAGCCAGGGCATGTCTGCATGAAGAGTTTAGAGATTCGATTCCTGTATCCAGCCAGGGCATATCTGTAGACGACCAATTCCAGATTCGATTCCTGTATCTAGCCAGGGCATATCTGTGAGTAACTGATTGTAGATTCGACACTTGTATCTAGCCAGGGCATGTCTGCATGAAGAGTTTAGAGATTCGATTCTTGTATCCAGCCAGGGCATATCTGTAGACGACCAATTCCAGATTCGATTCCTGTATCTAGCCAGGGCATATCTGTGAGTAACTGATTGTAGATTCGACACTTGTATCTAGCCAGGGCATGTCTGCATGAAGAGTTTAGAGATTCGATTCCTGTATCCAGCCAGGGCATATCTGTAGATAACCAATTAGAGATTCGATTCCTGTATCTAGCCAGGGAATATCTGTGAGTAACTGATTGTAGATTCGACACCTGTATCCAGCCAGGGCATGTCTGCATGAAGAGTTTAGAGATTCGATTCCTGTATCCAGCCAGGGCATATCTGTAGACGACCAATTCCAGATTCGATTCCTGTATCTAGCCAGGGCATATCTGTGAGTAACTGATTGTAGATTCGATACCTCTATCCAGCCAGGGCATGTCTGCATGAAGAGTTTAGAGGTTCGATTCCTGTATCCAGCCAGGGCATATCTGTAGACGACCAATTCCATATTCGATTCCTGTATCTAGCCAGGGCATATCTGTGAATGATTGATTGTAGATTCGATACCTGTATCCGGCCAGGGCATATCTGCATGAAGAGTTTAGAGATTCGATACCTGTATCCAGCCAGGGCATATCTGTAGACGACTAATTCCATATTTGATACCTGTATCTAGCCAGGGTATATCTGTGAGTGATTTAATTATGGATTCGACGCTTGTATCTAGCCAGGGCATATCTGCATGAAGAGATTGAAGATCAACACCTGTAACAGGCCAGGAAATTATCTTTCTTTCTCAAGTACGCAAGTTCTCGCTAAGGAATCTCTTACGCGATCGACACCCCTAGATGGCATCTTTAAGCCCATCTCCACAATTATCCATCACATTTCCAAATGGCATCTATAAGCCCATTCCCGACAAGGTTCCGTCACATCTCCAGATGGCATCTATAAGCCCATCCTCCTATCCACCATCTCTCCAAATGGCATCTATAAGCCCATTCTCGACATCACAGTGTTGATATTCTACTATGCGAGTGCAAATTTCTGGGCACTCCAGTGTTCAATCCTCTTCCACCTTCGGATCACGAAAGGCACGCAAGCCAATCTACATCCTCAGGTCTAAGAAGATTGAATAGGGGCAACTGTTGTACCCCAAAATTTGCCCTCCCATATTCTTCAAAAGTTTGGCAAGAATCATCTTCAAATGGTTCAAGACTTCTCAAAGGTTGCACAGTCAAACATCCTCATAAGCCAGTCAAAATTAGGGTTTTGTTTCCCTCAAGGAAGTTGAGGTTTTCAATGGCTCAATCAAGTCCCATATTCTCATATACATTGTCAAGCACCTACATGTCAAGTTTCAAGACTCACAGCATCAAGTTGCACAGTCAAAAGCCCTAGTTTCTCCACAATCAACTGCAGGGGTAAAATGGTCATTTTGCAGTCAAAAGTCAGAATTTTTGGTCAACATCTTGTTTTAAGCTCACAATCATCATTTGATCAAGTCTTGATCATGATTCCACAAGCATGACTCAAAAATCATCAAGATGCAAAAGTTGCTATTTTTGGACAGTTGAAAAGTCAACTGTAACTTGACCAAGGCATAACTTTTTCATGGTTCATCAGAAAAATCCCATCCAATGCTCATTTTGAAGGGGATGACATTTCCTACAACTCATCTTCACATTCCAATTCCAAGAAATGCTCTCACAAAAAGTTATCAATTTCTACATTATAGGTCAATTTCAAAAGTCAACAAAAAGGCATTTTAAGTCAAAGACCATAACTTGAGATTTGTGAATCCAAATGACATGGGACCAAAGGAATTGGTTAGAGGACTTCAAGACCTTTCCAAAATGTCCAATAACATGTTCATAAGATCAAAATTGAGCAAGATATGCATTGGAGAAGTTGGGAAATTTTTGTGAAATGGCAAAAGTCAACTATCCTTAAAACTTCAATTTTTGACAAAAGGGCCCACTTTCTTCCACTTGATTCAGCCTTGTCATGCCACCCACGTGTCCCATGATTAATTTCAAGATCAAACATTTATTTTTCCATTTTATTTAATTTTTATTGATTTAATTAATTTTAAATCCATAATAATTTAAATAAAATCTAAAAATTAATGGAATGGCATCTTTTGGATTTGAACAACTTTCATATACCACATGCCAGCTACCAAATTCGTGCTAGGGCTATTTTGTGCATGAAATCTTGGTTTTGCTTCAAAGATGGAAAGTCCTTTAATGGTGGTCAACAAGAATCCCAAACTTAATTACACAAGGATACAGGCTCAGTTGCTGACCTAATTTCGTTCAGACATACATAAGCAAGCATTCCAGACCTAAGACACAACCTAAGCACTGCACAAACGGCCAAACCATAAACGAAAAAAGCTTGAAAAAAGGAGAATTCGAATTCTTAGTAAAAGCTTATTTCAATCAAAAAGCTCAACGTAGAGTGCTAGCCTACCATCCCCTGAAGCGATTGGCATAAGAACCGAGTCCTCTCATTGCCTGAAACGCTCTGTAAGTTGTCCTGAACTTAGCTATGAACATGAGATCATAAATTTGTTTCCTTGCGTCTTTTTGCAAAAATATTGACATATTCTTGATCATGGCATGATTTCCAACCTTTCTCCAATATTTAATTTCATTCTTGTAGCCTGCATAGCCATGCCCGAAGCTAGGGTTTTGGCTCTTTGTTTTTAGGTATTTTTATTATAGGCAAAATCAGGACAAGCTATGGCTATGGATGGACTTAGGAGAACAAGACGAGCAAGATGAGGGCTTTGGTTTGTGTTTTTCGTGACCTAGAAACCATTTTAGGACGAGGACGCGGATTTTGTTACGGACTAGAATCTGCAGGAAAATGTACAGGGTCTATTGGAGAAGATGAAGACGTGCTCGCGTCTGATTGGCCAGTTCAAATTAAAACGCGCGTTTTTTTAATATCCAGGATGTTGCTTATTTATTTTATATAATATCATTTTCTTGTTATTATAACGAATGGAAGCAATTGGCGTAGTGGCAGGGCGGACAAGCATTGAGCGCTGGGACCTGGGTTCGATCCCCAGGTCCCCCCAAAATTCCATATTATTTTTCCTTACATGCTTGTGTGCAGGTTTCCAAAGAGCGTCCTATCATGCACCTCACAAATCCACGCGCCATGTGTCCACAATCACAGATCCAAAGGCCAGAGATGGAAGATCATGGTGTTCCTCAGTCAACATGCATGTAGACAAGTCAGGAAGTCAAACGCAGGCTTGGCAACCAATGGGCCTGGAAATTGCTAAGAGACCTTCAAATCTGGCCCAAACCCCCCTGGGTTTGCATTTTATTTTTTGTCATTTTTATTATTCATTTGCCTTATTTTATTTTTATTATTTTTATTTTATTAATTATTAATTAACATAATTAATTTTTTCACCATAAAATTCAGAAAACAAAAAAAAAACATTTTTATTAATTTCAATTACTTTTTTGTAAATAAATGCAAATTAATTAATTTAGTCTTTTTATTAATTAGGTTTAATTTTAATCCTTTTTTACAATAAATAAAAATGAATTAGACTTAGGTTTTTTTTGACACTTTTAATTTCTTTTTTTATTTTATTTCATTAAAAACGTAAAAAACACAAAAACTTTTTTTCTCTTAATAAATTAATTAATTAGAATTAGGTTTAATAATTTCATTAATTGCAAAAAAGGACAAATCTCATTCTTTTCCTCAAAAAAGGGTCAAAACCCTAAGGACGCCCCGATTCAATCTTTCGCGCGCATTAATTATTTATTTGATTATATTTGACGTATCTGCTCCGGAAATGTAATAGTTAATTAGGCTTTTATCGTTTTATTTACTTTTTCGTATTTATTTTCCAAACGGGTTATGTTTTTGGCGATGTATAGACCCGCGCCTTGTAATAGCTAGATTTACCTTTTCCGCACTTTATTTTCCGCACTCTTAGCTGTTAAAAATGCATGAAAGACTTGTATGACAAATAAAATCAATCTGTAGCTCACAAATGCATGTTCAAAGATAAACATAAACTGAAACAGCACACATGCACATGCCACTCCCAGGGTACGCCTCACTGGTTGCCTCGACGTGGTCATCAAGTATAGGGTGTCTTAGAGGTCGCCCTCCTGTTTAAAGATCCAGTTGCCTCGAAACAGTTGCCTCGGATAAAAAGGATCTAGGACGTTAGGGTTACCGCTAAGGTGTCCTACTATTGCTTCGGTGACCATATTGTCCCTATAATCGAATTGACCCGACAAACTCCAACGACGGTGCTACCTACTTCTCAATAGTGGGATAGTACTGTCTAAAGGACATTTACACAGCTTAATTTCTTTTGAGTAGGTAGAGGTTCTCAGGTACTTGCTCTTTCAAAAACAAAAATACTTTTCGCACCTACACTTTTCTGACAAAAGTTTTCAAACAACACTTCATACACTCTTGAGGATAGACACAAGAGTTAAATCGAAGTTTTCAAACAAACTTTTTTCAAAACCCACAAACACAAGAAAAGCAAAACCTTTTGAAAACATAGTGAGCAAGTACCTAAGAGCCCGTGGATAACCACGGATAGAAAGGGTGCTAACACCTTCCCTTTCTATAATCTACCTCCCGAACCCGAGAAACATTCTCAAAGAAGGAATTTTGCTGTGCTTTTGTCCTTTCCATGTTGGAGAACATAAAAGACGATGGCGACTCTTGCTTACCGCGACATTTCACGAACCAGCTTAAAAAACAGTCAGTTCTATTTCCATCGATCACAACCATCCCCTACACCTCTGACAAAGCTGTCCCTTGGCACTATAGAGCAGATGTTTATGTTCTAGGAGTTAAGAAAGAGTTGGATGCTGATACCGGCGTCAGCAACATTACTTGGCCTGCTAAAGTCACCCGCAATGGTAGACTTTTCTCACCTGATATTGCTCTACCGATTGTCTGAATACCTGTTGTCATTACATCTGCAAGTGTACCTACTACTATTCCTGATCAAGTTCCTATCCTTACCCCTGTCACCGAGTCATCTAACGCTCGGGGCAAAGGGATCACCACTGATGTGCCTGCCCAGACGGAGGCACCGTAGACAGTTACTGTTGAAGCTTCCAAACAAGAGATGGAAGAGATTCTAAAGATTATTAAGAAGAGTGATTATACCGTAGTTGAGCAGCTGGGGTAAACCCCATCCAAGATTTCTATGTTGTCATTGTTGTTGTGTTCAGAGGCCCATGCCAAGGCTCTAATTACCTTCCTGAAGACTGCCCACGTGCCACAAGAGACATCAGCTGATCAGTTTACCAATTGTGTAGCCAATTTAACTGCTGATAATGGTTTGGGTTTCTCCGACGCTGATTTAACTGTTAAAGGGAAGAACCACAACGATGCCCTGCATGTCTCCATTGAATGCAGGGGCACTACTCTTGCACATGTATTGGTTGATACTGGTTCCTCACTGAACTTCTTGCCCAAGAAAGCTCTGGACCGGTTGGGTTGCAAAGGGTTGGAGCTAAAGCCAAGTAACATCATTGTCAGGGCCTTTGACGGGTCTAAAAGGATGGTGCATGGTGAAGTTGATATTCCAATTAAAGTTGGTTCTCAGGTCTTCAATTCTACATTTTACGTGATGGACATTCGGCCATCCTATTTGTGTTTGCTGGGTCGTCCATGGATCCACAAAGCTGGAGCTGTAACCTCGACGCTCCACCAGAAGCTGAAGTACCCGGTCAGAGGGAAGATTGTGACAGTTCAAGGGGAGGAAGAGTATATGGTTAGCCACCTCAACTCGTTCCGGTACGTAGAGATGGATGAGGAGTTCATTGAGACCCCATTTCAGCACTTTGAAGAGGTTCCTCAGACACTGGCATCAGCTGAGACTATGGTTGAAGATTCTCCTATGAAGATGGCTTCCTTAAAAGATGCACGGGCTGTTATTGAGAAGGGTGAGTGTGCAAATTGGGGTCGACTTCCTGATTTCACTCAGAAGACTAACAAGTTTGGTTTGGGTTTCACTGCAGAAGCTCAAAGGGTTGTTCATAATGCGAGGATTGGAAGACCTCCTGTGTTCATCCGCAACTCGGGAGTAAATGCCATTGAAGATGATGTGGAGGAGCCTGAATTTTACAGTTGGATCTATCCTACGACCAACGGTAGACCAAGCAACTAGACAGCAAAGGACTTCGTCCCTATTACTTTTGTTACCCAATAATGAACTCTTTGTTTTGAGCTTGTAACAAACAATGTTTTGAAACTTTATGGCCCGATGTCTTACCCGGGGCACCGTGGCTTCATTTGTGAAGGCTTTTGTGTGCCATTTTCATATATCATTAATAAAAGCATTGGACGTTTTTTTCATTTCAAATTTTGCGCTCCTTGTTTTTATTTATTTTATATTGCGAAACAGCTATTTTACACACACTCACATATACAGGTCTCAATCCACTCTGGATCTCACTGGTAACGACTCTGCTACTGCCAGTTATGACTCGAAAATCCGATCAACTTAGCTGAAGGCGGAGGTGAAGATGATTGCGAGGTACCGGGCGAACTTGCAAGACTGCTACTCCAGGAAGAGAGGGCCATTCAGCCACATGAAGAGCCGGTGGAAACGGTGAATCTGGGTATTGAAATAGACAAGAAGGAAGTCAAGATCGGTGCAAATCTGGAGCTTAGTGTGAAACAGCGGTTGATTCAGATGCTGCATGACTATATTGAGATCTTTGCCTGGTCTTACAAAGATATACTTGGGTTGGATACTGACATTGTGGTTCATCACCTGCCTACCAAGGAAGACTGCCCTCCGGTAAAACATAAGGTTCGTCGTATGCGCCCAGAGATGTCTGAGAAAATCAAGGCCGAAGTAATGAAACAGTTTGACGCCGGTTTTCTAGCAGTGACTTCTTACCCTCAGTGGGTTGCCAATGTGGTTCTGGTACCGAAGAAAGATGGTAAGGTCCGAATGTGTGTTGACTACAGGGATTTGAACAGGGCAAGCCCTAAGGATGACTTCCCTTTACCTCACATCGACGTTCTGGTTGACAATACTGCTCAGCACAAGGTATTCTCCTTTATGGATGGTTTCTCCGGATATAATCAAATCAAGATGGCTCCCGAGGATATGGAGAAGACCACCTTTGTCACTCAGTGGGGTACCTTTTGCTACAAGGTCATGCCTTTTAGGTTGAAGAATGCTGGGGCAACATATCAGCGTGCCATGGTTGCTTTGTTTCATGATATGATCCATCATGAGATTGAAGTATACATCGACGATATGATTACGAGGTCCCAGAATGAGGAGGAACACCTTGACCATCTACAGAAGTTGTTTGATAGGTTGAAGTTATACAAGCTGAGATTGAACCCGAACAAGTGCACCTTCAGGGTAAGGTCTGGCAAACTACTAGGTTTCGTTGTAAGTGACAAAGGTATTCAAGTGGACCCGGAAAAGGTGAAAGCCATACAAGAGATGCCAGCTCCCAAGATAGAGAAGGAGGTAAGAGGCTTTCTAGGACGACTGAATTACATTGCCCGATTCATCTCGCACCTAACTGGTACTTGTGAGCCAATCTTCAAGTTACTGAAGAAAGATCAGGTAGTACGTTGGAACGATGAATGTCAGGCCACTTTCGAAAGAATCAAAGAGTATCTCCAAGAGCCACCTATCCTGATGCCACCAGTTGAAGGGAGACCTTTGATCTTATATTTGATAATACTTGACAACTCAATGGTGTGTGTACTAGGGCAGCATGACGAGTCTGGCCGAAAAGAGCATGCTATTTATTACCTTAGCAAAAAGTTTATCGACTGTGAGACCCGATACTCAGTGCTTGAGAAAACTTGTTGCGCTTTGGCATGGGCTTCTCGCCGGCTGAGACAGTATATGTTGACTCACACTACTCTATTGATTTCAAATATGGATCCAATCAAGTATATCTTCGAAAAGTCATCCTTGTCCGGAAGAATAGCAAGATGGCAGATGATCTTGACTGAATATGACATCCAGTACACGACTCAAAAAGAAATCAAGGGAAGTGTATTGGCAGACCATTTGGCACATCAGGCAGTGGATGATTACCAGTCTATGAACTTTGAATTCTCGGACGAGAATATCATGTTGATAACTGATTGTGAGACACCTGGACCGGATGAAGGACCCGAGGAAGGATCCCGATGGTCTATGTACTTTGATAGAGCTTAGAACGCTTTGGGTAATGGCATTGGCGCCGTGATTATATCTCCTAAAGGCTCTCATACTCCGTTTACCGCTCGACTATGTTTCAACTGCACTAACAATATGGCGGAGTATGAAGCGTTCATAATGGGTCTTCGAGCTGCAATTGACCTAAGGATTAAGTTTCTAAGTGTCTTAGGAGATTCCGCTCTCGTGATCAGTCAGATCAAAGGCGAGTGGGATACGAAACACCTAAATCTTATTCCTTACAAGGAGTATGTATTGACATTGCTTCCCCATTTTGAGGAGATAACCTTTGAACACTTCCCTAGAGAGGAGAATCAGTTGGCGGACGCGCTAGCTACGATGTCTTCTATGTTCAAAGTTAATTGGGACAACGAAGCTCCCCGGATTATCATTGAAAGATTGGACGAACCTGCACATTGTTGTGATCTTGAGACTGAAGAGGTAACAGAAAAGCCCTGGTATCATGAGGTGAAGAGGTATCTTGAAGCTCAGGAGTATCCCGAGGATGCATCTGTTAATGATAAGAAGTTTCTGAGGAGGTTTGCGGCGAAATTCTTCATCAGCAATGGCATTCTTTACAAGCGTAACCATGATTCAACCTTACTGCGTTGTGTGGATAAGAATGAAGCAGAAAGGATCATGGCAGATCTACATGAAGGTACTTTCAGGACTCATTCCAGTGGACACACCATGGCAAAGAAAATCCTTAGGGCAGGATATTATTGGTCCACAATGGAAGCTGACTGTTATCAGCATTCTCGGACATGTCACAAATGCCAGGTCTATGTTGATAAGGTGCACGTACCTCCGGTCCCTCTGAATGTTTTGACAGCACCTTGGCCTTTTTCAATGTGGGGCATTGATATGATCGGCGAGATCAGACCTACGGCATCCAATGGGCATCATTTCATCCTGGTAGCGATTGATTACTTCACGAAGTGGGTTGAAGCAGCTTCCTTTGCTACAATAACCAAGAACGTCATGGCACGGTTCATTCGGCATAATCTAATTTGTCAATACGGTGTACCAGAGAGGATCATTACGGACAATGGTACCAATCTCAACAACAAGATGATCACTGAGCTCTACGAGCAATTCAAGATACATCATCACAACTCTTCTCCTTACCGACCGAAGATGAATGGGGCTGTCGAAGCGGCAAATAAGAACATTAAGAAGATTGTGCAGAAGATGACAGTGACCTACAAAGATTGGCACGAGATGTTACCATTTTCTCTTCACGGGTACCGTACCTCAGCACGGACGTCAAAAGGGGCCACACCCTATTCCTTGGTTTACGGCATGGAGGCAGTCTTGCCTATTGAAGTTCAGATACCCTCTCTCCGGATCATAAAGGATGCAGGTTTGAGTGAAGATGACTGGATCCAAACCAGGCTTGATCAGCTGAACCTAATCGACAAAAAGAGACTTACTGCTATTTGTCATGGCCAGACGTATCAAAAACGGATGATCAAGGCATTTAACAAGAAAGTTAGACGACAAGAGTATCAAGTTGGGGACCTGGTAATCAAGCGCATTATTCTACCTCAAGGTGATCCCAGGGGTAAATGGACCCCCGCTTACGAAGGGCCATTTGTGGTTAAGAACATCTTCTCAAGAGGAGCTATGATTTTAACCACCATGGATGGTGACGACCTTCCTCACCCCGTCAATGCAGACATAGTAAAAAGATACTACGCATAATCAAAGACCCGCTAGGTTGACTGGCCTAGGAAAAAATAAGGGCTTCCCGACGAACCAAAAGGGTTCAGGAAAAAATAAGGGATGAAAATAAAAAAAATCTGTACACCCGGCAAGTCGAAAACCTGAAAAGGCGGCTTGGGCAAAAATGGGTATCCCGGTGGACTGAAAACCCGAAAGGGCGGTCCAGGAAAAAGTTAGGGATCAAAGCATAATACTATGTCTCATTGGATCACCTTGTATCCAGACTTTGGTATCAACTATCAAGCTCGGACGACACTAATTAATCAGATTCATCTTCAACTAAGCAGCAAAGTGATGAGACGCTTGAAGATATAAAGGTGTGATCGGTGGATCTGGAACTGACTGTTTAACGCTGGTTCGCGAAATGTCGCGGAAGCAAGAGTCGCCACCGTCTTTTATTTTCTCCAAATGGAAAGGACAAAAGCACAGAAAAATTCCTTATAGAGATTGCTCTCGGTTCGGGAGGTAGATTATAGAAAGGGAAGGTGTTAGCACCCTTTCTATCCATGGTTATCCATGGGCTCTTAGATACTTGCTCATTGTGTTTTCAAAAATGGTTTGTTTTCTTTTCAACTGTGTGGGTTTGAAAAAGTTTCTTTGAAAGTTTCAGATCGACTCTTGTATCGGTCCTCAAGAGTGTTTGAAAAGTTGTTTTTGAAAGTTTTTTGCAAAGTGTCGGTGTGAAAAGAAGTTTTGATTTGTTTTGAATTAGAGCAAGCATCTACGAGTCGTCTACCTACCCTAAGGAATTAGTCTGTGTAAATGTCCTTAAGGTAGTGCCATCCCACCATTGAGAGGTAGGTAGCACCACCGTTAGAGATGTTCGGGTCAATTCGAGGTTCGGGACATGGTGATCACCAGAGCAATGGGAAGACACCTTAGAAGCTACCCTCATGCCAGGTTCCCGGATCATGAGGACTTACTAAGACATCCTCTACTCGACGATCACCTTTCGAGGCAAGGCAACAGTGAGGCGTACCCTAGGGGTGGTGTGAGAATTGTGTGTCATTTTCAGTTTATTGTATATCTTGTCATGTATTGGTGATCTACGCTTTGATTTTATTTTTGGGCATTCATTCTTTCATGTTATTGTTTAACAGTTAAAAGATGCGGGAATTTAAAGTGCGGAAAAGATAAAAGGTCCTACGCTATTACAAAGGCGCGGGTCTACAACGCCAAATTAATCCAGACCCGATTTAAAATAAAGTGCAGAAAATAAATGTCTAATTGACTATTACAGGGCTTTGGAGCAAATACATTATATTCACAAAAAGAAATAAATAAAACGCGCGAAACAAAATTGTAATCGAATGCGAGGGCGTTGGACCCTTTAAAGGAATTAAAATAAAATTAATAAATAATTAAATTAAATAAAAAGAAAGAACTTATTTTTTATGTTTTTGTATTTATGACATTAAAGAAAAAAAATTAAATTGGAATTAAAAGTCAAATAATTCTAGTTCTAACTATTTTTTAATTTATTAAAGAAAATGCATTAAAGTTAAAACCTAGAATTAAAACTAAATTAATTATAAAATTTATTTACAAAATTAATGGTTAATGATACTTATAATAAAAATATTTAATTAATTAAAAAAGATAAAAAGTGCTAAAGGTCTATTTTTATTATTTTTGGTTATTGAGAAAAAGAATTAAATTAAAAAAAAAAGACCTAAAATTAAAACTAAATTTATTATGAGATTTATTTACAAAAAAAAGTCATTGGTGAATTAAATTAAAATAAAACATGTTTTTTTGATTTTTTTTTATGATTTTCTGATTATTATTATTTTTTTTTTATTTATTATGAAAATATTGATTTGAAAAATTAAATGGAAATTAAACAAACAAATAAAAATAAATAATAAAAAAGAAAAAGGAATAGGAGAGAGCAAACCAAGGGGGTGCAGCCCAAGTAATTCTGGCCCATCAATGGAGGCCTTGTTGACTTTTTCAGGCAGCATGTGAGAGCATTGACTAGAGCTCACCATATTCCATAGATCCAGTCCCTTGATTGAGCGCAATTGGCCAAGTGGCATGCTGGATTGAGGAGCGTATGGTAGACCATGGAAGGACCAAAGTACCTGATCACATTTCAAAGAAAAAAAATAAGGGAATATGAGGGGGACCTGGGATCGAACCCAGGTCCTATTGATCACCAAATGCTTGCTCCACCGCTAGGCCATTCACACGCGTTTGTTCATAAAATAATCAACAATCAATATAAAAGAAAACAAGGGTTAGTGCTATTCTCGCGCGAAAAATTCAAACAGCCCAATCCTGGATGGCCACCTCATCTTCTTCTTCTACGTTCCCTGAAACACAGAATAATAAGCAACGGTTTTCAAACCGTTCCAAAAGACAGCATTCCAGAAAATAGCGATTAGGAATCCTGGCATTAGAAATTAGGCACGATGGTCATTTTGTGTTCGTCTAAGAGTGCTGAGTTGGATAGTCTAAGTCTCATGTGCCAATTGTTCAAGGTTTGGAAACCCCTAAATCAATTTTCACGAAACCCTAATATGCTCACATGGTGGATTCTTCGTTTTGGCATGAAACTTCAATCAAACTATGCTGTTAGCTTGCAAACATCATTCTAAACACAAAAACAACAATGAAACATGTTAAAAATGTATGAATGATGGAAAACGATTTTGGAATTTTCCTTACCAACTTCAATGGTGATTTCGTGATTTCTTGAGTATGGGACTTAGGGAATGATTGGAAAATGTTCTATGATCCTCAAGGAAGATGTTTGAACAACTCTTTTGCCTCGAATCAACCTCTAACCTTGTTTTCAGTTTTGAGATTTTTTGCCAAAAGTGTGAGTTTGCTTTTTGAGTTTATGCGCAGCTTATGTCTCAATTTGGTTCTGTCTCGCTTGTATAGGCATTAGGCAATGTGTATCAAGAAGAATTATGGCCTCTTAATGCAAAGCAATCAATTTCAAAATCTTCCATAAACCTCCATAACCAAACTTCCATTTTTGACTCATTTTTTGAATTCTTGCTTCTTTGAGCCTTGGCACGAAAATGGGATGTACATAATGGTGCTTCAAGGTTAATCAAAGCCAAATATTCCCTTAAATTAATTTTTTTTGAATTTCTCTTGATTTTAAAAGATTTAAAATTAATTAAATCCAATAAAATCAATAAAAAATGAAAAAATTAATTAAAAAATCTGAAATAAAAGGTGGGACACGTGGGAAGCATGGCTAGGCTAATTCAAGTGGAAAAAGTGGGCCCTTTTTGTCAAAAAATGAAATTTCAAAGATAAATGATTTTGGCCATTTCACAAAAATTTCCCAACTTCTCCAATGCATATCTTGCTCAATTTTTAAGCTTTGATCATGTTCTTGGACATTTTGGAAAGGTCTTTGAGTCCTCTAACCAATGTCCTTGGTCCCATGTCATTTTGATTTACCAATCTCAAGTTATGGCCTTTGACTTAAAGTCCCTTTTTGTTGACTTTTGAAAATGACCTATAATGTTGAAATTGATAACTTTTTGTGAGAGCATTTCTTGGACTTGAAGTATGAAGAGGAGTTGTAGGAAATGTCTTTATCTTCAAAATGAGCATTGGATGGGATTTTTCTGATGAACCATGAAAAAGTTATGCCTTGGTCAAGTTACAGTTGACTTTTCAACTGTCCAAAAATAGAAACTTTTGACACCTTGATGATTTTTGAGCCAAGCTTTGAGAATCATGATCAAGCATTGATCAAATGATGTTTGTGGCTTCAAAATGAGATGTTGACCAAAAATTTGAACTTTTGACTGTCAAATGACCATTTTTCCCCCACAGTTGACTATAGTGCAATTAGGGTTTTTGACTGTGTAATTTTGTGCTGAAAGTCTTGAAACTTGATATGAGGATGCTTGACCATGTTTATAGGCATGTGAGACTTGATTGGACCCTTGGAAACTTCATTTTCTTGATCAGAACCAAAACCCTAATTTTGACTGTTTAGGAGGCCCTTGAACTGTGCATCCTTTGGGGAATTTTGAGGCTTGACTTGGCAATTTCTTGGAGAATATGGGAGGGCAAATTTTGGGGTACAATAGTTGCCCCTGTTCAATCTTCTTAGACTTGAGGATGCAGATTGGCTGACGTGGCTTTCGTAATCCGAGGGTAGAAGATGATTGAACACTAGAGTGCCCAGAAATTTGCGCTCACATAGTAGCAATGTGATGATGGGAATGGGCTTATAGATGCCATTTGGAGATTGATGAATAGGATGATGGGCTTATAGATGCCATCTGTATGTTGATCGCATAAGAGATTCCTTAGCGAGAACTTGCGTACCTGCAAAAGAAAAATGAGTACCTGACATGTTGCAGGAGCTGGTCTTCAGATGCTTGGTATAGATGTGTCCTGACTGGTTACAGGAGCTAAATCTGGATCTTCAGAAGGTGATGAATGAACCAGGGATAGTTACTACCTCAGCGGGAACGGTGAGAGAACCTAGGATAACTTCAGCTTCAACAGCAATCGTTGAGAAAGTCTTGGGATTACCACCTCCGCAGGATCGGGAAGAGAACCATAGGCAATTATAATCTCAAAAGCAAACATTGAGAAAAACCTGGAACGGAATTATCGTCTCCGCAGCATTGGGGAGAGAACCATAGGAAATTATAATCTCAAAAGCGGGCGTTTGAGAAAAACCTGGGTTGGAATTATCGCCTCCGCAGGATTGGGGAGAGAACCATAGGAAATTATAATCTCAAAAGCGGACATTTGAGAAAAACCTGGGATGGAATTATCGTCTCCGCCACATTGGGGAGAGAACCATAGGAAATTATAATCTCAAAAGCGGACGTTTGAGAAAAACCTGGGATGGAATTATCGTCTCCGCAACATTGGGGAGAGAACCATAGGAAATTATAATCTCAAAAGCGGACGTTTGAGAAAAACCTGAAATGGAATTATCATCTCCACAGCATTGGGGAGAGAACCATAGGAAATTATAATCTCAAAAGCAAACATTGAGAAAAACCTTTGATAACTTCTACTGAGTCTTCATCAGAAAAATCTGTTTGGGGTCGATTTAGCTGGACTAAAGAAGGCCTTGGACTGGATAAGAGACAGAGAATCTTAGGGTCGATTAACTGAACCGGTCTAGGTCTTGAAATATGATTGAGAATTTAACCGAATCTTTCCTGAAAGGTAAAGGTCAGTCATATGCAATGCATGATATGGATCAAGCAATGATTCTCTCAACATAAATGAGATTTGTAAGATATGATGCGTCTATGCATGCTATAATGATGTATGGAAGTGCTATGTTTATGAATGCATTTTTCGTCTAGGAAAGTAAATCCTTGACGGGTGCCGGGAAGTCACTCCTGGGCTGATGTTGAAGAATAGATTTTTGCTTCCGCTGGAGATGATAGTTGCAAGTATACCGGTAGGAGAAGATGACTCTGTTGGGGAATAAACTTGGCGAATGGATTACTCTGCGGGGAGAAAAGTACTCTAGTGATCTTGCTGGGAAGAAATACTCTGTGGGGATAGAGATACTTTACTGAGTTGTTGATGACAACTTGCTGGGGATACCCTTGTCGTGTTGGAAGTGTTACATAGACTTCACTGGGGATAAGAAAGAACTGTGTTGACGACGACCTTTCCGTGGCTTTTGGCTGAGGATAACCCAGTTATATCCTGGTAAGGAAATAACTCTTTGAATAAAGTCGGACGACGCGTTCGTGCTTTGCGAGGGATAAGCTTCCAGGATCTACTGGGGATAAGCTTACCGCTTGGGGAGAAGTGGATTCCAACTTTCCTGGGGAACTAGATTGGACTCTTCTGGGGAAGTTTGAACTGTACTGGGGAGATGACTCCTATTGGATGTTTGTATGCCGCTGGGGAACAATCTTTAGACCAAGACTGCCGGGGATGCTTGTTAAGAATATATGCTGCTGGGGAATGTTGATATCTGCTGGAGGATACTCAACTTTCCTTAAGGTCTGATAACTTTGCTTGAAGAAGAGTGTACTGGCTGCTTACTCTCTGGGGAATTAGGATATCTGGTTATGTTCTTTAGCTGAACCTACCTTGGTGCCTTGGAGGATAGAACAATTAGATTGCTTAGACAACTCTTTATTGCCCCTGTTTCTAATGTTACCTGTAATTAATCCTTTGTTTCGTATGCAAATATTTATGAGTTAGCAAATTATTGTCAATGCATATATCACAAATTGAACCTTGGACGTTCTTCGCAAAACAAAACAGAAAAAGAAAAAACAATTGGCACTTTTAACTGAAAAGTATATTTGTATTGATTTTTGAATGGCCTGAAAATAGGCGTTTTGTGTACAAGAGGCTGACGTCCTAGTAAGAGAACGCCGCCGAACAAAAGAGTTTATACAAATTTTGTACAAAAGAAAATAAAACAGCTGTGTGAAATGAATGATCCCACTGGGTTTCAACTCTGCTATTGCCGTTATATCTCCGAGCGTCTCATCACTTGATGACCTAAACGAAGATGAAGCTGACTGATCGATGTCGTCTGAACTTGATGTAGATACCGGATTTTGGATGCAAAGTGATCAATGAGACATAGTATTACGCTTTTATCCCTAATTTTTGCCTGGACCGCCCTTTCGGGTTTTCAGTCCACCGGGATACCCATTTTTGCCCAAGCCGTCTTTTCAGGTTTTCGACTTGCCGGGTGTACAGATTTTTTCTATTTCATCCCTTCATTTTTCCCGAACCCTTTTGGTTCGCCGGGAAGCCCTAATTTTTGCCTAGGCATGTCAGCCTAGCGGGTCTTTTTTCATGCGTAGTATCTTTTTACTATGTCTGCATTGGCGGGGTGAGGAAGATCGTCACCATCCATGTTGGTTAGAATCATGGCTCCTCTTGAGAACACATGTTTAACCACAAATGGCCCTTCGTATGTAGGATTCCATTTGCCCCTTGGATCACTCTGAGGAAGGATGATTCGCTTGATTACCAGATCCCCGACTTGATATTCCTGTGGTCTGACCTTTTTGTTAAATACCCTGATCATCCGTTTTTGATACGTCTGACCATGGCAGATAGCAGCAAGTCTCTTTTCATCAATAAGGTTGAGCTGATCAAGTCGTGTCTGGATCCAATCATCTTCGTTCAGATTTGCATCCTTCATTATCCGGAGAGAGGGTATCTGCACTTCGATTGGTAAGACTGCCTCCATGCCGTAGACCAAGGAGAAAGGAGTTGCCCCGGTTGACGTCCTAGCTGAGGTACGGTACCCATGTAGAGCGAACGGTAACATCTCGTGCCAATCTTTATAAGTCACTGTCATCTTCTGCACGATTTTCTTGATGTTCTTATTTGCTGCTTCTACAGCCCCATTCATCTTCGGTCTGTAAGGAGAAGAATTGTGGTGCTGTATTTTAAACTGCTCGCAGAGCTCAGTGATCATCTTATTATTCAGATTGGTACCGTTGTCTGTAATAATTCTCTCAAGGACGCCGTATCGACAGATCAGATTATGCCGAATGAACCGTGCCACGACATTCTTGGTTACCGTAGCGTAGGAAGCTGCTTCGACCCACTTTGTAAAGTAATCAATTGCCACAAGGATGAAGCGATGCCCGTTAGATGCCGTAGGTCTGATCTCACCGATCATATCAATGCCCCACATTGCAAAAGGCCAAGGTGCGGTCAGGACATTCAGAGGAACTGGAGGAACATGCACCTTGTCTGCATAAACCTGGCACTTGTGACACGTCCGAGAATATTGGTAACAATCAGCTTCCATTGTGGACCAGTAATACCCTGCCCGAAGGATCTTCTTCGCCATTGTATGTCCACTGGAATGTGTACCAAAGGTCCCTTCATGTAGCTCTTCCATGATCCTTTCTGCTTCAGTCTTATCCACACAACGCAGTAAGGTTGAATCATGGTTTCGCTTATACAAGATGTCGTTGCTAAGGAAGAACTTTGCCGCGAACCTTCTCAGGAATTTCTTATCATTGATAGAGGCACCTTCAGGGTATTCCTGAGTTTCCAGATATCTCTTCACCTCATGGTACCAAGGCTTCTCAGTCACCAACTCAGTCTCGAGATCACAACAGTATGCCGGTTCGTCCAATTTCCAGATGATGACCCGGGGAGCCTCATTGTCCCACTTGACTTTGAACATAGAAGACATCATAGCTAACGCGTCCGCTAACTGATTCTCCTCTCTCGGGAAATGTTCAAAGGTTATCTCTGTGAAGTGGGGGATCATTGTCAACACATATTCTTTGTAAGGAATAAGATTCGGATGTTTCGTATCCCACTCTCCTTTGATCTGGTTGATCACGAGAGAGGAATCTCCGAAGACACTCAGAAACTTGATCCTTAAGTCAATTGCAGCTTTGAGTCCCATGATGCACGCCTCATACTCCGCCATGTTGTTGGTGCAGTTGAAACATAGCCGGGAAGTGAGTGGAGTATGAGTGCCTTGAGGGGATATGATCACAGCGCCGATACCATTACCCAAAGCATTGGAGGCTCCGTCAAAGTGCATAGACCATCGGGATCCTTCCTCAGGTCCTTCATCCGGTCCAGGTACTTCACTATCATGATGCTTTCATCCGAAAACTCGAAGTTCATTGACTGATAGTCATCTACGGCCTGATGTGCCAAGTGGTCTGCCAATACACTTCCCTTGATGGCTTTCTGGGTTGTGTACTGAATGTCGTATTCCGTCAAGATCATTTGCCATCTTGCAATTCTCCCAGACAGAGCAGGCTTTTCGAATATATACTTTATAGGATCCATCTTTGAGATCAACAAGGTAGTGTGAGTCAGCATATACTGTCTCAGCCGGCGAGCAGCCCATACCAAAGCGCAGCAAGTTTTCTCAAGCAGTGAGTATCGGGTCTCACAGTCGGTAAACTTTTTGCTAAGGTAATAAATGGCATGCTCTTTTCGGCCAGACTCGTCATGCTGCCCCAGCACACACCCCATTGAGTTGTCAAGTACTGTCAGGTAAAGTATCAGAGGTCTCCCTTCAACCGGTGGCATAAGGATAGGTGGTTCTTGGAGATATTCTTTGATCCTGTCGAAAGCAGCCTGACATTCATCGTTCCAACGTACTACCTGATCTTTCTTCAGCAGCTTGAAGATTGGCTCACAGGTAGCAGTCAGATGTGAGATGAACCGAGCAATGTAATTCAGGCGTCCTAGAAAGCCTCTGACCTCTTTCTCTGTCTTAGGAACCGGCATCTCTTGAATAGCTTTAACCTTGGCAGGGTCCACTTGAATGCCCTTGTCACTTACGACGAAGCCTAGCAACTTTCCAGATCTTACCCCGAAGGTGCACTTGTTCGGGTTCAACCTCAGCTTGTACAGTTTCAACCGGTCAAACAACTTCTGCAGATGATCTAGGTGCTCTTCCTCAGTCTGGGATCTTACGATCATGTCGTCAACATACACTTCTATCTCATGATGGATCATATCATGAAATAAAGCAACCATGGCACATTGGTAGGTTGCCCCAGCGTTCTTTAATCCGAATGGCATGACCTTGTAACAGAAGGTGCCCCACTGAGTAACAAATGTAGTCTTTTCCATGTCTTCAGGTGCCATCTTGATCTGATTGTAACCTGAAAAGCCATCCATGAAAGAGAACACCTTATGCTGAGCTGTATTATCAACAAGGACGTCAATGTGAGGTAGAGGGAAGTCATCTTTGGGGCTGGCCCTGTTCAGATCCCTGTAGTCGACACACATTCTGACTTTACCGTCTTTCTTAGGTACCGGCACCACATTAGCAACCCACTGAGGGTAAGAAGTCACTGCAAGGAACCCAGCATCAAACTGTTTCATAACCTCGGCTTTAATCTTCTCAGACATTTCTGGACGCATACGGCGGACCTTTTGCTTAACCGGAGGGCAGTCTTCCTTAGTAGGCAAGTGATGGACCACAATATCGGTATCCAACCCAGACATGTCTTCGTAGGACCAGGCAAAGATCTCCATATAATCATGCAGCATCCGAGTCAACCGTTGATTTACGTTGAGCTCTAGGTTGGCGCTAATCTTTACCTCTTTCCTGTCTTCTTCAGTACCCAAGTTTATTGTTTTTCACTGGCTCTTCATGGGGTTGAATTGCCCTTTCCTCTTGAAGTAACAGTCTTGCAAGCTCGCCAGGAACTTCGCAATCATCTTCACCTTCGTCTTCGGCTAAGTTGATCGGATTTTCGAAGTTATAACTGGCAGTAGCAGAGTCGTTACCAGCGAGATCCAGAGTGGATTGAAACCTGTATGAGTGAGTGTGTGTGTAAATACAACTGTTTTGAAAAATATGTAAAGGAAAGAAAGACAGAAAAGGAGCATAAGATTTGCAATGCGAGAAACGTCCAAGATTTTCATTTATGATATATGAAATGACAATTTATATGCCCTCAAAAATAGAACCACGGTGTCTCGGGTAAGACACCGGGCCATAGAGTTTATTATTGTTTATTACAGATACCAAAACATAGGAATTCATTACTTAGTAACAAGAGAAACAGGTAGGTTGTCCTTCGCACTCCAATTGCTAGGTCCACTGTCGGTTGCCGGGTAAATCCAGCTATCGAACTCAGCTTCATCCACTTCCTCTTCGTCCCCAATAGCATTCACTCCATGAGCAGGCAGGGGAGCTGTCACTACATTAGGTTTCTCAGATGCCTCAAACTGTACTTCCTTGGCGTCAATAAGGTCCTGCAGCTTGCTCCTTAATGCCCAACAGTCATCAGTGGAATGCCCCGGGCTATCAGAATGGTAAGCACAACGAGCATTTGGGTTGTACTTAGGAGAGGTAGTATTTGGAAACTTCGGAGCCTCTCTGACAGTCACTAAATTGGTGGATAGCAACTGTGGCAGGATCTGTGATAAAGTCATGCTCAAACGGGTAAACTCTCTCCGGGGTCTTTCAGCCCTTTGAGGATTGGTCGGCCGAGGAGCGGCAGCAGGCTTGGCAATCATTACCACACTGACAGATTGGCGGCGCTCAGATCTCTCCTGTCTCTTGGAACTATATACAGCACTAGCCTCCTTTTTGAAGGGTTTCTTTTCAGCATTGGAGGAGGCAACCTTCTGTATCTTCCCCGATTTTATACCGGCCTCGATCCTTTCACCAGTCAGGATCAGATCAGTAAACCCAGCAGAGGAATTACCAATGAGATGATTGAAAAATGGACCAGATAGGGTCCCCAAAAACATATCCACCAACTCCCGGTTCGTCAATGGTGGTTGCACCCTGCCAGCCAGATCTCTCCATTTCTGGGCGTACTCCTTAAAACCTTCGCCCGACCCTAGCGACATACCCTGGAGTTTGGTACACGTAGGAGTGAGGTCGGAATTATATTGATACTGCTTGTAAAAAGCAGTGGCCAGATCCTCCCAGTTACGAATGTTGGTTCTATCCAACTGATAGAACCATTCGAGGTGAGTCCCTGAAAGACTCTCCTGGAAGAAGTGGATCCATAAGTTCATGTCTGCTGTGTAAGGCTGGATCTTCCTTACATAAGAACGGAGGTGCATCTTGGGACAGGAAGCCCCGTCATACTTCACAAAGGCAGGTGCCTTGAACTTGTGTGGAATCACCACCCCAGTAGATAACCCCAAGTCTCCGAAATCCAGTCCAGGCACACGCTGAATTTCCATAGCTTTTAATCTGTCCTCCAGCTGCTTGTACCGGTCTTCAGTAGGAGGGTACTGTTCGTCGTTGAAGTCTGTTTCAGTATCAGAGACCACAGGAGTAGGGACCTCTCTTTCTTGGTGACTACCTTCCCCCACAGATGGAGTAGTCCTCTCAGCCTCATTTTGCAAGGTGTTCCCGAGTCTGCGCCCAGTGTTAAATAGCACAGTCCTCTTCTTCTTCTTATTCTTCTTCAGAAGCATAGCCTTCAGCTCTTTTTGACCTTGAGCCAAACCCATGATCAGCTCCTGAAATTGGGCGTTCTGCGCCTGAAGGGCCTTGATAGATGTCTCGGTTGATGATTCAGGGTTCATGATGCTGTAATAAACAGCGAAGAATAGTCAGCAACCTGAAAAGAGGAGTACCTGTGATGCATATGATGAATGGAATGCGTATGATTTATGTTTTCAAAGACAATTGGGAATCAACTTTGTAAACAAAAAAGGAACATACTTCATTAGATTCAACTTTGAAACTGAAATTATTCAATAAGTTGCCCTTAGGCGTTACATGAAAGGGAATACTGAAAAGGGAAGTAAAACTGTAAAAGAACATCCAGAGCTCCTTATTGATCCCATGGTCTCCTCTTCTCAGTACGGATGTAGGCATTCAGAGCTCGCTTATTCCCCAACTGCTTTGTCAGCTTCTGGATCTTCAATTCCTGCTCGTTGAACTTTTCCCGGTAAGAATTCCGTTCTTCTCGCAGTTGCGACCAAGACCTCTTTAATGTCTCATAATCAGTGGGTATCTGAGGAGGAAAGACAGTTGGAGGAACACCATCCTTGTCAGGACACTCAAGAATGATGGGTCTGACGGCTTCGTATGGCATACCTAACTTCTGAGCACGGATGCGAACCCATTTGTAGTAGGCTTCCATAGGTAAAGAAGTCTTTGGCCCCAACTCCTGTGGGTTAGCTTTATGAACTTTGTCCCAAGCTTTGATGAACCTACGACGCAGCTCGTCACTATCCACCTGAAACTCAAAACTGATGTGAGGCACCAACATTTCATGAGGGCCTGCTCTTCTTTCTCTTCCAAACTGACGGAGTGCTAGACATGGATTGTAAGAGATTCCTCCTTGGGTACCAATCAGAGGAACATTAGGGTATTCCCCGCATCGATCAATGACAGCTATCTCATCCAAACCTCTGCAAGTCCAAACGATGTCTTTATCGGTGAGAGACATTAACCTATGAGCCCAACCTCTTCCTTCTTGATTCTTCAGTACGAACTTGGGGAGGTGCGAAATAAACCACCTCACCAATAAAGGGATACAACACCATAGGGTTCCTCGTCTTCGGGTAGTACGAGCATGAAGTTGTTGCAAGATGTCACCCAAGAGAGTGGGTACGGGATTCTGAGACATAAAGATCCTTATGGCAGTGACATTGATGAAGTTATCAGGGTTAGGAAACAAGACTAGCCCATAGATTAAGAGAGCTAGGATGTCTTCATATGCCCTAAAGTCCAGGTCATTCCAGAAACTGTTAGCTTTACCAATCAGAAACTTGGCCAAGAAACCCTTAACTCCGCTTTTAGTTACCCAGTTGTCTGTTACCTCTTGATGGGTCAAAGGAAGAGCTGTAGCAACATCCTCCAGCTTGAGGGTCTTTTCCCAACCAGTAAAGGGAGTCTGATCCAAGATAGGGATACCAAGCAAATCAGAGAACTCTTCCAGGGTAGGGACCAGCTGGAAGTCTTGAAAGGTGAAGCACTGGTACAGAGGGTCATAGAACTGGGTCAGAACACTCATCAACTGTTGATCCCGCTTTGCAGTGACCAAACTGAGAAGAGAACCATGCCTCTGAATGAAGGAAGTGGTATTTGGAATCCTGCTAACCAACTCTTCAAGCAACTCAGGTGAGTGAACAAAGTTGAACCGGATAGTATTCCTTCGCACAGGCATCATGGTGTCCTATAAAACAGCGCAAAGGTGAAACCCTATTGTATTTGAAATGGTCAGTCCTTATGCAGGATGCATGCAATGCTCATGATGTTATGATGCTATGATAAAGCACACCACAAATAGATACAAAGGCAAACATGGTAAGGCACACAAGTCACACAAAGAAAGCCCTTAAAGTTTAGGCCAGCATGAGGTCCAGGTTCTACCCTCTTTCAGTTTGTTGGTTCATACCTGTCCTAATCAAAAGTAATCGGGTTCTTAGAGGATCCCAATATCATTGACTACCCTCAATCGGTCATAACTCCAGCATCGCAATCTTTTCTTGCGGCCAGAACCATCACGAGAGTTTAGCCTCAATGGGCGTAGCATACTGCTACTGTTCCAATGGCCAAGTTGTGTTAATTAAGGTTCTAAGGTTGTTGGTGCTTAACGACTCCTTAGAAGACCCATATTCTCCTTGTTGCAACACAAGGGATATCGGTACAGACCAAAGTGCCACACCAACGTAGCCACTGCTTCACCCGTGTCGGTCTACGCCGGACAGGTCCCTCACAGCTTATGCTACCTAAAAGGGTATCCCCAGATCCGGGTTAGGATATATGAAACTCCCATGCAACCCACAATAGTAAAGCAAGCAAATCAATACAATTGAAAACACAGTTATGAACTAGGCCCTAAGGTACACCTCACTTTAAGTTTGTATCCCCAGCAGAGTCGCCAGTTCTGTGATCGGTGGATCTGGAACTGACTGTTTAACGCTGGTTCGCGAAATGTCGCGGAAGCAAGAGTCGCCACCGCCTTTTATTTTCTCCAAATGGAAAGGACAAAAGCACAGAAATATTCCTTATAGAGATTGCTCTCGGTTCGGGAGGTAGATTATAGAAAGGGAAGGTGTTAGCACCCTTTCTATCCATGGTTATCCATGGGCTCTTAGATACTTGCTCATTGTGTTTTCAAAAATGGTTTGTTTGCTTTTCAACTGTGTGGGTTTGAAAAATTTTCTTTGAAAGTTTCAGATCGACTCTTGTATCAGTCCTCAAGAGTGTTTGAAAAGTTGTTTTTGAAAGTTTTTTGCAAAGTGTCGGTGTGAAAAGAAGTTTTGATTTGTTTTGAATTAGAGCAAGCATCTACGAGTCGTCTACCTACCCTAAGGAATTAGTCTGTGTAAATGTCCTTAAGGTAGTGCCATCCCACCATTGAGAGGTAGGTAGCACCACCGTTAGAGATGTTCGGGTCAATTCGAGGTTCGGGACATGGTGATCACCAGAGCAATGGGAAGACACCTTAGAAGCTACCCTCATGCCAGGTTCCCGGATCATGAGGACTTACTAAGACATCCTCTACTCGACGATCACCTTTCGAGGCAACACAATAGTGAGGCGTACCCTAGGGGTGGTGTGAGAATTGTGTGTCATTTTCAGTTTATTGTTTATCTTGTCATGTATTGGTGATCTACGCTTTGATTTTATTTTTGGGCATTCATTCATTCATGTTATTGTTTAACAGTTAAAAGATGCGGGAATTTAAAGTGCGGAAAAGATAAAAGGTCCTACGCTATTACAAAGGCGCGGGTCTACAACGCCAAATTAATCCAGACCCGATTTAAAATAAAGTGCAGAAAATAAATGTCTAATTGACTATTACAGGGCTTTGGAGCAAATACATTATATTCACAAAAAGAAAAAAATAAAACGCGCGAAACAAAAATGTAATCGAATGCGAGGGCGTTGGACCCTTTAAAGGAATTAAAATAAAATTAATAAAATAATTAAATTAAATAAAAAGAAAGAACTTATTTTTTATGTTTTTGTATTTATGACATTAAAGAAAAAAAAATTAAATTGGAATTAAAAGTCAAATAATTCTAGTTCTAACTATTTTTTAATTTATTAAAGAAAATGCATTAAAGTTAAAACCTAGAATTAAAACTAAATTAATTATAAAATTTATTTACAAAATTAATGGTTAATGATACTTATAATAAAAATATTTAATTAATTAAAAAAGATAAAAAGTGCTAAAGGTCTATTTTTATTATTTTTGGTTATTGAGAAAAAGAATTAAATTAAAAAAAAAAAGACCTAAAATTAAAACTAAATTTATTATGAGATTTATTTACAAAAAAAAGTCATTGGTGAATTAAATTAAAATAAAACATGTTTTTTTGATTTTTTTTTTATGATTTTCTGATTATTATTTTTTATTTATTTATTATGAAAATATTGATTTGAAAAATTAAATGGAAATTAAACAAACAAATAAAAATAAATAATAAAAAAGAAAAAGGAATAGGAGAGAGCAAACCAAGGGGGTGCAGCCCAAGTAATTCTGGCCCATCAATGGAGGCCTTGTTGACTTTTTCAGGCAGCATGTGAGAGCATTGACTAGAGCTCACCATATTCCATAGATCCAGTCCCTTGATTGAGCGCAATTGGCCAAGTGGCATGCTGGATTGAGGAGCGTATGGTAGACCATGGAAGGACCAAAGTACCTGATCACATTTCAAAGAAAAAAAAAGGGAATATGAGGGGGACCTGGGATCGAACCCAGGTCCTATTGATCACCAAATGCTTGCTCCACCGCTAGGCCATTCACACGCGTTTGTTCATAAAATAATCAACAATCAATATAAAAGAAAACAAGGGTTAGTGCTATTCTCGCGCAAAAAATTCAAACAGCCCAATCCTGGATGGCCACCTCATCTTCTTCTTCTACGTTCCCTGAAACACAGAACAATAAGCAACGGTTTTCAAACCGTTCCAAAAGACAGCATTCTAGAAAATAGCGATTAGGAATCCTGGCATTAGAAATTAGGCGCGATGGTCATTTTGTGTTCGTCTAAGAGTGCTGAGTTGGATAGTCTAAGTCTCATGTGCCAATTGTTCAAGGTTTGGAAACCCCTAAATCAATTTTCACGAAACCCTAATATGCTCACATGGTGGATTCTTCGTTTTGTCATGAAACTTCAATCAAACTATGCTGTTAGCTTGCAAACATCATTCTAAACACAAAAACAACAATGAAACATGTTAAAAATGTATGAATGATGGAAAACGATTTTGGAATTTTCCTTACCAACTTCAATGGTGATTTCGTGATTTCTTGAGTATGGGACTTAGGGAATGATTGGAAAATGTTCTATGATCCTCAAGGAAGATGTTTGAACAACTCTTTTGCCTCGAATCAACCTCTAACCTTGTTTTCAGTTTTGAGATTTTTTGCCAAAAGTGTGAGTTTGCTTTTTGAGTTTATGCGCAGCTTCTGTCTCAATTTGGTTCTGTCTCGCTTGTATAGGCATTAGGCAATGTGTATCAAGAAGAATTATGGCCTCTTAATGCAAAGCAATCAATTTCAAAATCTTCCATAAACCTCCATAACCAAACTTCCATTTTTGACTCATTTTTTGAATTCTTGCTTCTTTGAGCCTTGGCACGAAAATGGGATGTACATAATGGTGCTTCAAGGTTAATCAAAGCCAAATATTCCCTTAAATTAATTTTTTTTGAATTTCTCTTGATTTTAAAAGATTTAAAATTAATTAAATCCAATAAAATCAATAAAAAATGAAAAAATTAATTAAAAAATCTGAAATAAAAGGTGGGACACGTGGGAAGCATGGCTAGGCTAATTCAAGTGGAAAAAGTGGGTCCTTTTTGTCAAAAAATGAAATTTCAAAGATAAATGATTTTGGCCATTTCACAAAAATTTCCCAACTTCTCCAATGCATATCTTGCTCAATTTTTAAGCTTTGATCATGTTCTTGGACATTTTGGAAAGGTCTTTGAGTCCTCTAACCAATGTACTTGGTCCCATGTCATTTTGGTTTACCAATCTCAAGTTATGGCCTTTGACTTAAAGTCCCTTTTTGTTGACTTTTGAAAATGACCTATAATGTTGAAATTGATAACTTTTTGTGAGAGCATTTCTTGGACTTGAAGTATGAAGAGGAGTTGTAGGAAATGTCTTTTTCTTCAAAATGAGCATTGGATGGGATTTTTCTGATGAACCATGAAAAAGTTATGCCTTGGTCAAGTTACAGTTGACTTTTCAGCTGTCCAAAAATAGAAACTTTTGACACCTTGATGATTTTTGAGCCAAGCTTTGAGAATCATGATCAAGCATTGATCAAATGATGTTTGTGGCTTCAAAATGAGATGTTGACAAAAAATTTGAACTTTTGACTGTCAAATGACCATTTTGCCCCCACAGTTGACTGTAGTGCAATTAGGGTTTTTGACTCTGTAATTTTGTGCTGAAAGTCTTGAAACTTGATATGAGGATGCTTGACCATGTTTATAGGCATGTGAGACTTGATTGGACCCTTGGAAACTTCATTTTCTTGATCAGAACCAAAACCCTAATTTTGACTGTTTAGGAGGCCCTTGAACTGTGCATCCTTTGGGGAATTTTGAGGCTTGACTTGGCAATTTCTTGGAGAATATGGGAGGGAAAATTTTGGGGTACAACAAAAGGCAATATCAGAGTTGGAATCCAGTGGGATTATTCACATAGCTGTTTTGTTTTCTTTTCACAAATTGTATAAATTCTATTTGTTCGGCGGCGTTCTCTTACTAGGACATCAGCCTCTTGTACAAAAACGCCTATTTACAGGCAAAAATTCAAAATCAATACAGATTCATTTTCAGACAAATTCCAATTGTTTTTCCTTTATCTGTTTTATTTTGCAAAGAACGTCCAATGTTCATTTTTGATATATGCATTTTACATTAATTGCTGCTCATAAATATTTACATGCGAAACAAAGGACGAATTACTGGTAATATCAGAAACAGGGGCAATAAGAATTGTCCGAGCAGTGTAGTTGCTCTGTCCACCAAGGTACCAAGGTAGGTTCAGCTGAAGATACTTTCACTCCCCGCAGAGTAAAACAGTAAGGGTAGATTTCCCAGCTGAGACTTGCAACTATAAACAAATCAGTAATACTCTCCCCAAGAAGAGTTAATCTACCATCAGCCCTGAAAAGGTTGGGTATCCCCAGAAGATCTTAATCTTCCCCAGTGGAGTATAAAGATATTCCCCAGCAAGTATAAGAGCATCCCCGACAGTCTTAATATTCCTCAACAGAATATAAGAATGTTCCCCGGCGGAATACAAGATACCCCTAGTGGAGCCATTTCCCCAGCGCAGTCTAAAAAATAGCTTCTCCGCCAGAGTTGAATCATCTTACCCAGTAGATTTTGGAAGCTTATCCCCTGCAGAGCACAAATAAATCTCCCCAGCCAAATTCGGAAGGTTATCCTCACAAGAGTCTAACTGGGTTATCCTCAGCGAGTTGCAATTGAAAGATCATCCCCAGCGAAGTTCTTTCTATCCCCAACGGAGTTCATCATTAAAATCCCCAACAGAGCTTATCAACAGAATCCCCAATGGGAGTTTATCGTTAAAATCTTCAGTAGAGCATCTCTCTCCCACAGAGTAATTCCCCTCGGAGTAATCTCCTCATCAATTTATTCCCCAACGGAGTTATCCTCTCCTGCAAGTTTATCATCTGCGTTCGTCATCCCCAGCAGAAACGAAGAACTCAGCTCTATTCTCCAGCAGCTCCGGGATTTATTTTCCCCAGCTAAAACATTATATCCCCATACATCATGATACATGCATATACGCATCATATGAATACAATCTCATTTATTTTGAGAACATCATTGCCTTATCCATATCATGCATTGCATATGACTGACCTTTAGCTTTCAGGAAAGATACAGTTAAAGTTCTCAATTACGTCGAAGACCTGACCGGTTCTTAAATCTCAATTGAATTATCCTCGGTTGAATTTCAGATAAGGTTCTCAATCTCGACAGTTTCCCTACGTCATAGTGTGGACGAGTACTATAACCTCGACGGTATACTCCTTTGAGCACGAGTCAGTTCCTAGATCTTAATGTTTTCCTCCGTCATAGTGTGGACAAGTTCTATAACCTCAACCGTATACTCCATTGAGCACGAGACAATTCCTAGATCTTGATGAAGATGTTTCCCTATGTCATAGTGTGGACAAGTACTATAACCTCAACGATATACTCCATTGAGCACGAGTCAGTTCCTAGATCTTGATGTTTTCCTCTGTCATAGTGTGGACAAGTTCTATAACCTCAACGGTATACTCCATTGAGCACGAGACAGTTCCTAGATCTTGATGAAGATGTTTCCCTACGTCATAGTGTGGATGAGTACTATAACCTCAACGGTATACTCCATTGAGCACGAGTCAGTTCCTAAATCTTGATGTTTCCCTCCGTCATAGTGTGGACGAGTACTATAACCTAAACGGTATACTCCATTGAGCACGAGTCAGTTCCTAGATCTTGATGAAGATGTTTCCCTACATCATAGTGTGGACAAGTGCTATAACCTCGACGGTATACTACGTTGAGCACGAGACAATTCCTAGATCTTGATGAAGATGTTTCCCCCCAGTTGAATTATGGACAGGTTCTTAAGACTCAGCCGAGGCATTCTCTCAGTTGAAGTATAAGCAAGTTCCTAAATCTCAACAAAAGTTAGACTTCCCCAGCGGAATCTTTTACAACAACAGGTATGCAAGTTCTCGCTAAGGAATCTCTTATGCGATCGACACTCCTGCAGATGGCATCTGTAAGCCCATCCTCCTGCCAACAATCTCCAAATGGAATCTGTAAGCCCATTCCCGACATCACAATGCTGATGTTACACCATGCAAGTGCAAATTTTTGGGCACTCTAGTGTTCAATTATCTTCCACCTTCGGATCACGAAAGGCTCGAAAGCCAATCTATATCCTCAGGTTTAAGAAAATTGAACAGGGGCAACTGTTGTACCCTAAAATTTGCCCTCCCATATTTCTCAAGATTTGTCAAGAATGACCTCCAAGTTGTTCAAAATGGCTCAAGAGTTGGACAGTTAAACCACCTCATAAGGCAGTCAACCTCAAATTAGGGTTTTGTGTTGCATCAAGGTCCTCACATCCAAATGACCTCAAGTGTTCCCCAATGTCCTAATATGTTCTTAAGTTCATCCATGTCAAATTTCAAGCCTTGCAGAGGAAGTTTGGTCAGTCAATTGCTCAAGAGACCCAAAATTGAGGAAGTTATGCATTGTTGAAGTTGGGCATTTTTCCAAATTTGCCAAAAGTCAACTATCCTCAAAACTCCAATTTTTGACAAAAGGGCCCACTTTTTTCCACTTGATATAGTCTTGTCATGCCACACACGTGTTCCATATTTAATTTCATGAACATTCATCTATTTTTCTATTTTATTTCATTTTTATTGATTTAATTCATTATTAATCAATATTAAATCAAATAAAATCCAAAAATTGATGTAATAAGATTCTTGTGGTCATTACAGCTTGCAAATATCATATAACACTCAGTCAAATTGGTGCCAAGTCAAAACATGCACAAAATCTCAGATTTGATGCAATTATGGAAAGCTTATCAATGGTGATCATATAAAATATTCCATCTTCAATGCACTTGGATTATGGCCCATGTTTTGACCTAAATACATTCCATTATATGCACATAAGTGAGGCAGACCTAGGACACGCACAAGGAACTGTTGAAACGGCCAAAATGAGTTTGGAAAAAACCTTGAAAAAGTGGAGATCGAATTCTGGTTTAGAGACATTTACAAAGCAAAAGCTGGACATAGCTCCCTTACCTGATATCCTGTGAAGCTGTAGCAATCAAAACCAGCCCTTGAGACCATCTGAAACTCACTGTAAGTCATCACGAAACTAGCTCTGAACATGGATTCCAAATCTCCAATTCTTGCATCTTTTCTTTAAAATCTTGGCATATTTATGTTTGTTGTTTGATTTTGAACGTTTTGGTATTATTCAATTGTATTTTTAGGACTTGTATCATGATGCCCGAACCTAGGGTTCTTGTTCTTATTTTTTAGGCGTTTCTTATGCAGGATAAATTGAGACAAACAATGGTTATAGGAATGATCAGGAGGCAGAGACGAACACGTCTATGTTCTTGGATAGCATTTTCATGGCCTGGAGTGAGTTTTGGAGGCAAGCCACAGATCTTCCTGCGGATAAAAATCCGCAGGTAAATAACCAGGGTGTTTGAGGAAGACGATCACGTGTCTTGCTTCCATTGGCTTATTTGAAATTGTTAGCGCGTTTTTTTATTTGTTCAGCATATTAACTGATTTTTCTATATATTATTTGTTTTATATTCTTATGACGAATAAGCAAGCTAGTTGGAGTGGTTGGGCGCACAGGCATATGAGCAATGGGACCTGGGTTCGAATCCCAGGTCCCCCAAAACTTTATTCAATTTTGTCTTCAAGTATTCATACGCAGCATTCCAAGCGTGGACTACCATATGTCCTCAGATCTCAATGTGCCAAGTGGCTTCAGGACAAGATCCAAAGGCCAGATTTGAGCATCCACCATACTCCCTGGTCAACAAGCACGCAGGGAATCACAAGGGTCAAACAGGCTGGTGTTAGTGGGCCAAGAATTGCTGATCATACTCCCTCTTCAGGCCCAAACCCCCATTTTGGTTTATTTCTTTTTCTCTCTATATTTATTTTATTTAATTATTATTATCAAAATTAACCAATTAATATTTTTTCTATAAAATCAGAAAACCCTAAAAAATAATATTTTTATTAATTTCACTATTTTATTATTTTTGTAAATAAACATTAATTAATTTACTTAATTTAATTAGGAGCAACTTTAATATCTTTTGCATTAAATTAAAATTAACATAGAATTAGGGTTTTAATATCTTTTAACCATTCTTATTTTATTTCCTTAAATCATAAAAAACCAAAAATATTTTCATTTAATTAATTAATTCAATTATTAACTTATATTTATTTTTAATTCAAAAAATAACAAAAATATGCTTTATTTAATAAAAAAGGGGTCAAAACCCTAAGACATTCCGATTTAATTTTCTCGCGCGCGAATAATTTTTGATCCATATTTCAATATTGTAACTGCTCCGGGAATGTAATAGTTTTTTAAATTAGGATTTATTTACCACTTTTATTTACTTTTCGCAATTTAATTTTTAAGGGTTTGTTTTTGGCGATGTAAATACCCGACGCCTTGTAATAGTGTAGATTTATTTTACGCAATTTAATTTCCGCAACCATTAACTGTTAGATGTTTGAATAATAGGCAATGCATGACAAGATCAATTTTAATTTAAAATCAACAGTAGCTCACCATGACATGTACAAAGATAAATAACTGAAAAACAATACACTCGCACATGCGCACTCTTAGGGTACACCTCACTTGGTTGCCTCGAGCATGGTCATTGAGTATATGAAGTTTTAGAGGTCTCCCTCTTGTCCAAAGATCATAAGTTGCCTCGAAATGGTTGCCTCGAATAAAAATGATCTAAGACATTAGGGTTACCGCTAAGGCGTCCTAACGTTGCTTTAGTGACCACACGTCCCTTAATCGAATTGACCCGAAAACACCTACGATGATGCTACCTACTCATCAATAGTGGGCTAGCATTGTCTAAAGGACACTTGTACAGTTTAATTCCTTTTTGAGTAGGTAGATGGTTCTTAAGTACTTGCTCCTTTTAAAAACAAAACAAAACTTTTCGCACTTACACCCCTTTCAAACAAAAAACTCTTTTCAAACCCACAAACACAAAGAAAAGCAAACTTTTGAAAACATAATGAGCAAGTACCTAAGAGCCCGTGGATAACCACGGATAGAAAGGGTGCTAACACCTTCCATTTCTATAATCTACCTCCCGAACCCGAGAAATATCTTAGAAAGGAATTTTTATGTGCTTTTGTCCTTTCCTTGTTAGATAAAATAAAAGACGGTGGCGACTCTTGCTTACCGCGACATTTTGCAAAAACAAACGCAAACGTGAACCAGCATTCCAAAACAGTCAGTTCTCATTCCCACCGATCACAGACAACACCATTCATCTTCGGCCGGTAGGGAGAAGAATTGTGATACTGAATCTTGAATTGCTCGCACAATGTGGTGATTATAGTGTTGTTGAGATTTGTACCATTATCGGTGATGATCCTTTCTGGGATACCGTATCGGAAAATGAGATTTTGCTTGGTGAAACGGGCAACAACATTCTTAGTAACGGAAGCGAAAGAAGCTGCCTCCACCCATTTTGTAAAATAGTCAATGTCCACTAGGATGAAGCGGTGTCCATTGGAGGCCGTCGGCTTGATTTCCCCAATCATGTCAATCTCCCACATAGCAAAGGGCCAAGGAGCCGTCAAGACATTCAGAGGAACCAGAGGTACGTGAACCTTGTCGGTATAAATCCGACACTTATGGAAGGTTCGAGAGTGTTGATAGCAATCTGCTTCCATGGTAGACCAGTAATAGCCTGCCCGTAGGATTTTCTTTGCCATTGTATGCCCACTGGAATGGGTGCCAAAAGTGCCTTCATGTAATTCAGCCATGATTCTTTTTGCTTCGACCTTATCTACGCACCGAAGTTACAGAGTCATAATTGCGTTTGTACATAATGCCATTACTAAGGAAGAATCTAGCAGAGAATCTCCTTAAGAACTTCTTATCATTGATTGAAGCTCCTTCTGGATATTCTTGAGCCTCGAGATACTTCTTGACTTCGTGAAACCAAGGATGGTTCACTACTTCTTAAACATTAATCTCGTGACAGTGCGCTGGTTTCTCCATTCACTTGATGGTGATCTGGGGAGCCTCGTTATCCCAATTAAGTTTAAACATAGATGACATTGTTGCTAGAGCATCTGCTAGCTGATTTTCTTGTCGCGGGAAATGCTCGAAGGTAATCTTCTCAAAATGAGGTAACAATATCAAAACATGTTCTTCATAAGGGATAAGGTTAGGGTGTTTGGTGTCCCATTCCCCTTTGATCTGGCTGATAACCAAAGCTGAGTCTCCAAATACATCAAAGGATTTGATCCCCAAGTCTATGGCAGCTTTGAGACCGAAGATGCACGCTTCGTATTTCGCCATGTTGTTTGTACAATTGAAGCAAAGTCTGGCAGTAAAGGGAGTGTGACACCCTTCCGGAGATATGAGTACAACACCAATACCATTGCCAAGTGCATTGGATGCTCCATCAAAGAACAGGGTCCATCGAGATCCTTGTTCAGGTCTGTCATATGGCCTGAGTTCTTTACAGTTGTCTAATGTCATGATGTCCTCATCCGGAAATTCGAATTTCATGGATTGGTAGTCTTCTACAGATTGGTGAGCGAGGTGATGAGCTACTATACTGCCCTTTATAGATTTATGGGTAGTATACTGTATGTCATATTCTGTTAGGATCATCTGCCATTTCGCCATTCTCCCAAAAAGAGCAGGCTTCTCCAAGATGTATTTTATCGGATCCATTTTAGATATCAACAAGGTAGTATGAGTCAGCATATACTATCTTAGCTGGCGAGAAGCCCATGCCAGAGTGCAACAAGTTTTCTCGAGCAGTGAATATTTGGTTTCACAGTCGATAAACTTTTTGCTCAGGTAGTAAATAGCATGCTCTTTTCGGCCAGACTCGTCATGCTGCCCCAATACACACCCCCATTGAGTTTTCTAAAACAGTAAGATACATGATCAACGGTCTTCCCTCAACCGGTGGCATCAACACATGAGGCTCTTGTAAGTATTCTTTGATTTTGTCAAAAGCAACTTGGCATTCATCATTCCATTTGACTACTTGATCTTTCTTCAATAGTTTGAAGATTGGTTCACAAGTAGCTGTCAGGTGAGAGATGAATCTAGCAATGTAGTTCAAACGCCCCAAGAATCCTCTGACTTCCTTCTCAGTACGAGGAGCAGGCATCTCTTGTATTGCTTTAACTTTGGCAGGATCGACCTAGATACCTTTGTTGTTGACGATAAAGCCTAGGAGTTTACCAGACTATACCCCAAATGTGCATTTGTTTGAATTCAACCTCAGCTTGTACTTCTTCAGTCTCTCAAACAGTTTTTGTAAGTGATCAAGATGCTCTTCCTCTGTTTGAGATCTAGATATCATATTGTCCATATAGACCTCTATTTCGTGATGTATCATGTCGTGAAATAGAGCTACCATGGTGCGCTGATAGGTGTATACCTGCATTGTGAGTGTGGGTGTTTGTAAGGGTATAGCTATCTTTGAAAGAAAGTAAAATGTAAAAGAAAAAACAAAGAGCACAAAAGTTTGTATGCGAAAACGTCCATGATTCATTAATGTCATATGAAAATGAGATAATAACCCTTACAAATGGACCATTGTGCCTCGGGTAAGACACAAGGTTTTAAGAGTGCAAATTGTTTCAATATTACAGATCCAACAAAATGTAAAGACAAATTACTGTGGGATAAAAGTGATCGGGACAAAGTCTCTAGCCTCCCAATTGCTGAGCCCTCCATTGACAGTCAGGAAGATCCAATCCTCTAGGTTGCAGCCATCTTCACCATCTTCTACCGCATTGACTTTACGGTTGCTGATCTTCAGGGGAAGTACTCCAGCTCGAGCATGGCGTACAACCTTTTAAGCACTTGAAGTGAAACCTAGGCCAAACTTGTCAGACTTATATGGGATATCTGGGAGTTATCCCCAGATAGTGCACCCTCCTTCTTCTACCACTGCTTTGGCATCCTTCAAAGATGACATCCGGAGTGGAGGCCTTGTAATCTTGGGAACCTGAGACACAGCCTTGGTCACTGCCACATCTTGGGGGACCTCTTCAAAGTGTTGAAATGGAGTTTCAATGAATTCCCCATCTAATTCCACATATCTGAAGGAATTGAGATGGTTGATCATGTATTCTTCCTCTCCATGAACGGTAATAATCTTCCCTTGAACTGGATACTTCAGCATTTGGTGCAACGTAGAAGTAACAACGCCAACATTGTGGATCCATGGTCGGCCTAGCAAGCAGGAGCATGAAGGGCGGATGTCCATTACATAAAAAGAAGAATTAAAAGTTTGGGTTCCAACTTTTATGGGGATATTCACTTCCCCGTGCACCATCCTCTTCGAGCCGTCAAAATCCCTTACCACTATGTTGCTTGTCTTCAAAGTCAACCCCTCACAGTCAAGTCTATCAAGAGCTTTTTTGGGTAATACATTCAGAGATGAGCCAGTCTCCACAAAAACATGATCCAGAGTTGTGCCTCTACATTCCACTGAGACATGCAATGCCTCATTATGCTTCCTTCCCCTTGGCGTCAGATCAGCATCCGAGAAACCTAAACCATTGTCCGCAGTTAGGCTAGCTACGTAGTCTTGAAACTGATCGGCAGATGTCTCTTGAGGTACATGGGCGGTTTTTAGGAACTTCACCAAGGCTTTTGCATGTGCCTCAGAACATAGTAGTAATGCCAACATGGAGATTTTATAGGGAGTTTTCCCCAGTTGTTCAACTACACTGTAGTCGCTTCTCTTTATGATTTTTAGGATCTCTTCCATTTCTTTCTTGGAGGTCTCAGGAATAGTCAATGACTGAGCCTTTGTCCGGACAGGCTCAATCAGAACACCTTTTCCTCGAGTCTCGTTTAACTCGGCAGCAGGAGTGTCAGTATGAATGATTACAGGGGTTGTAACGGCTTTGTCAATTGGAGTATTGTTGGAGATAATTGTAGGACCGGGAACAACTTTTGGGGGAGCAACAGCAGGAATGATTACGGGTCCAAAAACTGCTTTCAGGGGAGCAATTTCTGGAGAAAAGATCCTACCACTTCTGGTAATTTTGCTAGTTCCTACAATATTACTGATGTCGGAGTTCATTCCCTCAGAACATGAATCTTCGGCGGATGGCCAGTCCTGCTTGATACCATGGTAGTAGACATCCCCTCCATAATTCCATGGTACGGTTTTGTCTAACGTGTATGGGACTGGTCCAGGAATTGTGATTATTAAAGGAGCTGCTTTCGGAACTGATGTAATTCTAATGGGTCTTTTGGTGGAGACCCTGGAGGAATTGGCGGAAATGGTAATGATTGAAACATCTTCAAAAGGGATAGGTGAAATAAGAGTCTTTTCGAACAAAATTTCTTTGTTATCTATTAGGCACTGAACGCCTATTTTCAACAAAGGACAGCGGTTTGGGGAGGACAAGCAGAGATGGCAAACTTCACCACAGCCCGAGAACACACCAGAATTCAACAAATTCATTTTAATAGTCAGAAGTGGGGTCATGAGTTCATCAATTAAAGTAACAAACAATCCTTCTTCAATGGCATTGGTAATGTGGCCATGTTTGGGCATAGGGGCAGAAATGACATTTGGCTTTTCAGGCGCATTGAACTCAATTTCTTTTGCTTCAATGAGGTCTTGTATTTTGTTCATTAGAGCCCAACAATTATTAGTATCGTGACCAGGACTTTCAGAGTGATATGCGCAACGGGCATTGGGATGATAATGAGGAGATGTTGTATTGGGGTTTTTCAGAGCTTCTTTCAAGGTTACCAAGTTGGATTTTAGTAGATTCGGTAATACTTGAGACGGGGTCATGTTGATTCTAGTGAACTGCCTGATTGGCCTTTCCATCCTTGGTTGATTATTTCTTTGCTGATGAGATGCAGGCTTAGGAATCATAATAGCCCCCACCATTGGTCGGTGTTCGGCCCGATCTTGGTTTCTTTGTGGATATACGACAACCACCTCTTTCTTTCTGATGAAGGGCTTCCTTACAACTATAGAAGAAGATGTATCTTTCTGAATCTTTCCATTCTTTATACCGGCTTCTATCCTCTCTCTGGTCAATATTAGTTCAGTAAAGCCTGCAGATGAACTTCCGATTAAATGATTGAAGAAGGGACCAGATAAGGTGCCTAAGAACATGTCTACCAATTCTCTCTCAGACAGAGGGGGTTGAACTCTTCCAGCCAAATCTCTCCATTTTTGTGCATAGTCTTTGAAACCCTCATTGGAAACCATGGCCATACTCTGGAGTTGAGTACGGGTAGGCGCCAGATCAACATTGTGCTGATATTGTTTGTAAAAGGCTGCAGCAAGATCCTCCCAATTGTGAATGTTAGCTCTTTCTAGTTGGTAAAACCAGTCAAGTTGAGTTCCATACAAACTATATTGGAAGAAATGCACCCATAAGTCTTTATCAGCGGTATGGGATTGAATTTTCCTCACATATGATCGGAGATGCATTTTAGGGCATGAAACTCCATCATATTTGGCAAATACTGGTGCTTTGAATTTCGGAGGAATCACAATCCCCGATACTAAACCCAATTCCTCAAAATCCAAGCCATGCACCTTTTGGATTTCCATCGCGCTCAATCACTCTTCAAGATGTTTATACTTGTCATCTACTAGATGGTATTATTCTTCAGAGTAGTCCTCTTCTTCCTCTTCCTCTTCTGACTCTGGCGAGACAACTGTTTCTTTGCCTTTCCCATCTTGGTTGTCTCTTTCACCGGATGTTATTGCAAAGTCCAAAGTCCTTCTTGTCTGTCCATGAAATCTTCTTCCCATGTTTAAGACTCTGGTTACCTTCTTGGTTTTCTTTTTCCTCTCTTCAGCCAACAATGTCTTCAATTCTTCTTGTCCCTTAGCTAGGGTCAAGAGCAACTGTTCAAACTGTGTATTCTGAGCTTGGAGATCCTTCACTGTTTGCTCGAGATCTATCTTACTGAAATAAACAATAGAGAGATGAGGAAGCTTGTTGCAAAAGACCTGCTTATGTTATGATGAATGGTATATGCATATGCAATGTTTTCAAGGATTTCAAAGATTCAAATTTGTTTTAGACAAAAAGGAAACACACGTTATATTAATAAGATAAAGTTTGAGTACATCAATGCCCCTTGGGCAAAATAATACAAAAACTCTAAGATAAAAAGGTTGTACGCATCCTCTTTGGTGCAATGTAGGCATTGAGAGTCTGCTCCTTATGAAGTAGCCTAGTGAGTTCGAAAACCTTTTTCTCGCTTGCGTAGAATTGGGCTTCGAAAGTATCTCGCTCTCCTTTGAGTTGTATCCAATCCCTTTGCAGGTATTCAAGAGATGTGGGCATGTCAGGATGTAGGATAGTGTATGGAACATCTACCTCCATGACAAGCTCAATGATTATCGGGAGAATGGAGGGGTAAGGCATCATAAGACTCTGAGCATGAGTTCGTACCCATTTTAGGTAAGGCTCAAGAGGGATGGAATTTTTATTCCCCAAAGTCTTACTATCCACCTTGTTTAACATCCTCCAAGCTCGGATAAATATCTGGCGAAGACCTTGATCGTCGTTGTCGTAGTCAAATACCAAACCTTGAATCAGAATCTCATGTGGGCCATCCCTTCGGGCATAACCAAACTTTCTTAAGGCCAAACAAGGGTTGTAGGTGATACCTCCCCTAATGCCCAGTAAAGGGACATTAGGAAATTCTCCACAATGGTCGACAATGATAACATTCTCTTTGGATCGGGAGCACCAATGAATGTCTGAATGTTTGAGCATCATCAACCTTTGTGACCACCTTAAACCTTGCTCATTTTTTAATACAGATTGGGGAAGATGAGAAATAAACAATCTTTCCAAGAGAGGAGTGCAACACATAAGAACACCTATTTTCCTCATTGTGCGAGTGTGAAAAGAGTGTAGGATGTCTCCTAGCAATGTAGGCACCGGGTTGCGAGATATGAAGATTTTAACGGCGTTGACATCTATGAGTTGGTCAGAATTTGGAAACAAAACCATCCCATAGATGAGGAGAGCCACAATTTCCTCAAAGGCTTGCAAGTCCAAGGAATTCCAACAGCTTTGGGCTTTCTCAAACAAGAACTTTTCTAAGAAACCTTTGACACCACTCCTTGTTTCCCAATAAGTTGTGATATCAGATGAGTGCAAGTGTAGAGCTTGAGCAATCTCTTCTGGCTTTGGGTCTCTTTCTGTATCGTTGAAAGGTAGTTGATTGAGAATGGTAATCTTTAAGAGTTGGGAGAATTCTTCCAAAGTAGGCACAAGTTGATAGTCAGGAAATATGAAGCGATGGTGTAAATGATCAAAGAACTGAAAAAGCACTTTCATCATGTCCTCATTTGTGTTAGAGGTGATCAAGTTAAGCAGGCGACCATGTCTCTCGGTAAATGGAGAGTCTTCAGGAATCTTTGAAGCTAGCTCCTTAAGTTGTGAAGGGGTCCTTACAAGGTTGACTTGAATAGTTTTCCTGCAAAGTGAATCCATATCCTAAAAAACAAGAACAAAGATGAATCCCAAAATCCTTGAAATGGTTAGTGGATGTATATGATGTTCATGATGTTCATGATGTTATGTATAAGTATGCATATACAAACAAAGCAAACAAGTCCTTAGGTTTAGGCTTGCATGGAGTTTTATAGGTAAGTACCCTCTTGAAGTTTAGTTGGCTCAAACCTGTCCTAGTAATAGTAACCAAGTTCTAAGGAGCTCAATATCACTGGTTTGTTTCCTTGGTCATTGTTTCAGATCAAGCCTCTTTAATGGTGACTGAAATATCCCAAGAAACCAAATCTCAATGAGTGTAGTATCGAGTATCTACCAACTTCGGACTGCACCAAAGCCGGTCATCTCACTACATCCTAAAGGCCAAGTTGGTCAAGTAAAGGTTCTAGAAGTTCATTAGTGCTTCATGACATCACTCAGCGGCCCCGTATTCTCTTTGATTAACTCAAAGGCTACCGGTACCCACAAAAATGTCACACTAACCTAGCTATTTCTTAGACCATGTCGGTATATCCTGCATAGTTTCCACAATGTATTGCTACTTACCTATAATGTATCCCAAATCCGGGTAGAGGATTCAAACCCAAACAAAGAACCATAATGTAAAGCAAACAAGTCAAACAATATAAGCAAATAAATGTTATCTATCCCTAAGGTAACCCCACTTTTAAAAATGTCCCCAGCAGAGTCACCAGTTCTGTGATGCGGTGGGAGAACTGACTTGAGGTGTTTCCGTTTTATTGCAAATATTGCGGTTAGCAAGAGTCGCCACCGATTTTTCTTTTATCCAAAAGGAAAGGTGAAAAAGCACAAGAAAGACCTTTGAGATTGTTTATTGAGTTCGGGGGTATATTATGAAAAGGGAAGGTATTAGCACCCTTTTCATCCATGGTTTTCCATGGGCTCTTAGTTACTAGCTAGATCACTTGATTTTTTGTTTGAAATCGTGCTTGATGTGGTTTTTGAAAGTATTTTGTAAAGAGGCCATTGTTTAGGAAATCTTTGTAATGATTCTCATTTGTAAGAATGTATACAAAGATGTTGATATTTTGAAAATGTTTTCAATTTTGTAAGATATTTGAAAGTGTATGTGATTGTTTTGAAAATAGCAAGGATGTTTGTTTTGAAATGGAGCAAGTAATTAGGAGCAATCTACCTACTCAAATATCTTCCTTGTTCATTTTCTTTTCCTTTGATATTGTTGTCTTACCATTGATTTGGTAAGCAACCCTATCTTTGGATGTTAATGGGAAGGGCGTGGGTCATTGTATAACCATGATTAGCAATGTTACAAGGCATCTTAGCACTCTTTTTAGGGACTAAGATCATTTTGTAAGGCAACTTTGAATAGCGTCATCGAGGGACTATGATCTTGTATTTGCTTGTTTTTTTGCTAAGATACCTTACATGCGTAATATGGCCATTTTGTAAGGCAACCAAGTGGATTTTACCCTAGGGGGGCTTGTGTGCAAGTGTGTTAGTTTCATGCTTGATTTTGTCTTGAATAAAGGTTTTCTATTTGATTGGTTTTATCTTGCCATACAAACCCAAATTACTAGCATGTTATGTAAAAGCGATAAATTGCAAAATTTAAAGTTACTACGCTATTACAACATTTATGAGAGGAGGGTATACAATTTATGAATGGGGATTGCAATAATATAAACCTAATTAATCTATTACAACCAAATTGAATATGTACAAGAATTGAAGAATTTATAAAGTACAAATGCAAATTGAAAGAAATGATTTTTGTGTTTGGATTTTTGTATGAAAGAGGTTTTAACCTACACCTAATTAAAGAAAAGAGTAATTAAGTTAAATTAATTTAAGTTAATAAAATAAATTATTTAAGAAAATATTTTGATTAAGAAGAGAATTTTTGAATAAAACCCTAAATCTATTTTAATTGATTAAAAGAAAATAAGTTTAAAGAAAAAAAATATTTTTTGTATTTTTTATATTTTCTTGAAAATAATATATGGTGCTATGAAATATTTTTGATCTTTTTTATATTAAAATAAATATATTTAGATAAATAATAACCTAGTTTTATTTTAATATTTACACGGAAATTAATAAAAGTAAATAAAGTATGATGAATAAAAATAATTTTTTATATGGAAAAACATTTAAATTATGCCAAAATATAAATCTATATTTTTTATACTTTTTATGATTTTTTGGTATTTTAGAAAATATATTTAAAATAAAAATAAATAAATAAATAAATAAAAATAAAATGGGCCAGGGTGGTGTCACAAGTAAACAGGACATATGCTTAGTAAAAAAAAGAGGAATGCCAGGCCCAACGCCTGCAAGCAAACATAAAAATAAATATAAAAAATTTGGAGAAAAAAAGCAAAATAGTCTCACTGGGGCTTGAATCCAGGACCATAGGGTGAACATGCGCGCGCTTTACCACTGGGGTGGCAATATATCCGTTTATATAGGCAAAACCATAAATATATAAGGCAAATCCATTCCTGATGAATTCATCTTCAACCTCCAGCCGGTGTACCTGTAACTTCTTCATTTCTCAACAAAAATGGAAAGTGACAAAATGAAAGTTGTTGCATTCTTCCTCACGATTCTAACTATGTAAATAACTAAGGCTGAAAGTCAAAGATAAGTGAGAATTTCTCTGGCCCTAATTTAAACCCTAAAAATTTCATAAACTTCAACTCTAAAATTCTCTAAGCTTAAGCCATATAAATGCAAACTATGGATATGTACAGCTTCGTGGCAATGAGGTCTGCATTTTATCTTCATAAATGCAAGCCTAACAATGCCTAAGTAATGAGATAGAAGTTCAAGAAAAATACCTCAAAACTGGAAATCAGTGAAATGCAAATGAGCTTGTTTCAGTCAATGTTGAGGATCGGGTTAACTTCCTTGGACCTCTAGGAAGCTAGTGCAATGGCTGGCTTGAGCCGAAGATGGCTGGAATGGCCTGGAGAAGTCCAACTATGGTGCTCTATTTTTGGTTATGGAAGATAGGGAAAATGGTGTTACAGAAATGAAACAAGTAAAAGGATGAGTTAGTTGATGCAAGGAATCTTTAGAAACTAAAAGACCAAGAAACGCACGAGGGAAATGTGAGTTTGGTATGAAAAGTCAGAACTTGCACAACAATGGTGTTTTGGGACAATTTCTGGCTAGAGGGAGTTTGAGTGAGTTTTAGGGGCTTCTTGCTCGTGTGTCCACTTGCAAATAGTGTGTATACTTATAAGCAAGAGTTTTTTAGGCTTGTAACAACTCAGAATTTTAATTTGCATCATTAAGCCAAACATGTGATTTTTGAGAAAACAAGTTTCAATGCTTGTGTACTTGCTAAGATAGAGTAGTTCATGCTTTAAACAAGTTTGTTTCTGACTTTGTGGATGGAGTGTGATCATAGGGAACAAGTTATAGGCTCAAGAATGACTTTATGCAAAAAGCTTGCTTTACAAGAATGGAAGTGTTCACTTTGTGCCATTAATGGAAATGCAACTTGGATAATAGCTCATTTGATTGGATCAAAGCCTTAAAAGTTGTGTAAGCATTTAATTAAAGAGTGACAAACAAGTTTGAGGCCTGCAAACCAAATATTATGCAGCCTAGCATGGATTTGCATTTGTGTTCATAATGAGAATGACCTAAATTCAAGTGATAAAACCCTAATTTCATCTCTTCGATTATCCTTGCTCAAGAATGATCTCAAGGAGTTCTTGTACATTTTGGAAAGCTTTAAATGTGATCTACAACTCATCTTTGAATATCTTTTGAAGATTACCCTTGGAACTATATGAAAAATTTCCATGAAGTTAGGTAAAAAATCTGCCTAACTAGGGCAAAATTTCACTAAGTCATTTTTAGTTCATGAGCATGTATTCAAAAAATTATAACTTGAGATCCAAGCATTTTTAGGAGAAGTTATGTGAAGGAAAGTTGTAGATTTCATGGATATCTACAACTTTCATGTTGGAAGTTTCTCTTGAATCATTTTGCATCATGGTGGAAATTTAGCTCAAAGTTGTGAAAAAAATAAGAAATTTTTTATACTTAGAGAAATTTCGAAGTTAAGAAATTTCATCTTTTCAAAATAAAATCTTGAATTATTGATTTCTTGATGAAAAAGTTTCATATTTTGACATGTTTTGATAAATTATGACCTTTGGCACTTGAATTTGACCAAAAAGTCAAAGTTTGACTTTTCAGTATACAGTTGACTTTTGATTAGTTGATTGCAAAATTCATCTGTTAATCAAATGGATTTGCAATGTTTTGAATCATGTCACTAGGTCAAAATGATGCAATTGGACTCTTTATACCATGCCTTAAACCAATTGATCATTTGCTAGGTCAAAAATCAGAAATTGCCCTTTCTCAGTCAAAACCTTAATTTTGTCAATTTTGCCCTTTTGGAGATTTGATCAAATTTCTTGAGGAATTATGGTCCAAACTTGATCAAATGATACATATGGGTCTAAAATGTTAATGTGGATAAAAAATTATGAATTTTAAATGTAAATTGGCTATGGTTGACTTTTCCCCCAATACATCTGATTTTTTAGGTCAATTGTTCCATTGACTGATCAAAAGTGTGATCCAAGGCTTGAAACTTGACATGAGCAATCTTGGGGGTCCATAATGATCCATGAAATTAATATGGGGCATTGGAAGTTCAAAAATCCTTGTGCAATTTCAAACTCTAATTTTCAGTCATCAGTGCTTGAGGAGGTGCCTTGAGCTGATTAATCCAAATGCAGTCTTGATCCAAAGGAGATCTTGTGAGAAAATTCTTGATAAGTAGGAGGGCAAATTTTGGGGTACAACAGCTTCCCCTATTCAATCTTCTTAAGCCTGAAGAGTTAGATTGGCATTTTTTGCCAGTCGTGTCTCGAAGGTGGAAGATGATTGGACACTAGAGTGCCCAGAAATTTGCACTGGGTGATGTGATGGTTGAGGAAATGGGATTAAAGACGCCATTTGGAGAGGTGATAGAAAGCTGTAGGAGATGGGCTTGAAGATGCCATCCAAGAGAGATTGTTGAATTGTAATTTGTGAGCTGAAAGTTGAATCAGAATGGCATCCGTGTCTGGAGCGTATCTGAACTGTAACTAAAGGTGATTTTGAATGAATATCAGAATGGCGTCCGTGTCTGGAGCGTATCTGAACTATATCTAAGAGCTAGCTATGAATGAGTGTTAGAAGGGCATCCGTTTCTGGAGCATATCTGTATTGTATCTAAAAGTTGAGTCTGAATGAGTATCAGAATGGCATCCGTGTCTAGAACGTATCTGAACTGTATTTGAAGACTGAATCTGAATGAGTATCAGAATGGCATCCGTGTCTAGAGCGTATTTGTGTTGTATCTGAAAGTTGAGTCTGAATGAGTATCAGAATGGCATCCGTGTTTGGAACGTGTCTGAACTACATCTGAAGACTGAATCTGAATGAGTATCAGAATGGCATCCATGTCTGGAACGTATTTGTACTGTATATGAAAGTTGAGTATGAATGAGTATCAGAATGACATCCGTGTCTGAAGCATATATGTATTGTATCAAAAGAAACTCTGAATATTGTTAATGGTAATTGTTTAACCTTATCCTGAAAAGGGTAAAATGTTAGCTAAAATGTATAGTCATGTCATATGAAATGCATAGTATAATGCCTTTGTGTTGTCAATGTTTATGATATATGGATGCAATGTATACGTATGTGAGCTAGTTTTCTGTACTGCTGTTGGATTAGGGCAAATAAATCCCTGATTGCTGCTGAGGATATGGGGTATAAGTCTTCATGTTGTGAAGTCTAAGTGTTGATGAATTTCTGTTTAGAGAAATAAACTCTGTTGTAAGGGAAATGCCGTATACTGCTTGTAAAATTCCATTGGGGGAATCCTGAGAAATTTGAAGACTTCTACTGGGGAGTGATAACTGGGAGTTTTGTTCCGCTGGGGATTAAACGATGTACTGTGGGGATTTCTTAGGTTATAGCCTAAAGGTATTTCCCTATCCATTCAACCCATCATTAATTGCCTTTTTTCATTTTGTTTATTTGTAAACAATAATTATATTCAAATGCATATGTTCAACAATGAATCATTGGACGTTTTTGTAGACAAAACACAAGCGTAAAGAAAAACAGATAGTTTTTGCACTTTCAAAGAGACATCTTTTGTATTGACTTTGAGTAAGTATTTTTGTATAAGGAGACAAACATTCTAGTAAGAAAATGTTGTCGTAAAAAGAAAATTTTGATACAAAGAAAAGATAGCTATGTGCAAAAAAAAATCCATGGGGTTTCCGCTCTGCTATAGCCTTCGTATCTCTGTGTAAGTACGAAGTGTGCCTAAGAGGGGGGGGGGGGGGTGAATTAGGTACTTTAAAAAATTCCGGTTTTAGTGATGATGGTTCTTATTTTTCTGGTTAAAAGTGAGTTTAGGAAAGCTTAAAAAATACAGAAAAATAAAGAGACACGGGCGATATATCCTGGTTCCCCTCACAGTCCGAGAGTACTCTAGTCCCCTTTCAACATGAAAGATATTTCCTTATTGTGGCAAACTTAAACAAGAACTACCAAACAACCAAGAACAATCCTCTTGGACCAAGAACAATCCTCTTGGATTTTCACTATGTCAACTATAAGAACAATCCTCTTAAAGTGACTACACTTGTATCCAACAAACCTGGAAATACAAGATTTCAAAAACACTTAAACTTATTTCCAACAATCCTGGAAAATAAGTAAGTAACTATCAATATTTGAGTTTGAGTGAGTTGAGTAGTATTGATCACTTAGAGTGATTTAACAATGTATGATCTTCTCTTCTAATAATATTATTGTACAATGACTCAAGATATAATTGCTCAAAGTTTTCTGTTTAAAGATATATGAAAATATGCAGAAAACTTATGCATGAAAGTGAAGGAATGCTTGAGTTTGTATTTTGAAAATGCAGAAAATATTTATGGAAGAGGTGTTGAAAACAGATTTTGAAAATGAATATTTATATGTTCGTAACACCCTTTTGAAACATCATGAAGTTCTGAAAATGTATCATGAATAAATGCCAAGTTTGAGTGAAAGGTTTCAATGAAAAGGTATGATGAACAGGCATGTGAAAAGCTGCTATTTTTCAAAATCGTGCAACATGCAATCGATTGCACCCTTTGTGTAAATCGATTGCACAATGTTTCAACCGCTATATTTTCAAAAGTTTTAAGTGTGTAATCGATTGCACAAGCAATATAAATCGATTGCATGTAAAGTCAGTAGCAAAAAGTAAGTGAGTGCAATCGATTGCACAAGCAATGTAAATCGATTGCACTGAGAAACATAAGCAAACGTTTTGAAAATTTTAAGTATGCAATCGATTGCACAAGCAATGTAAATCGATTGCACAGAGAAACAGAAGTAAAAGATCTGGAAAATTGGATCATGCAATCGATTGCACTAAAATGCAAATCGATTGCACTTAAGTGAAAAGTGAAATTTTAACTTTGAAAAACTTGAGTAATGATTTTTAAACATTTCTTTTTTATTTTTGAGCATCTATATCTTAAGATCAAAGTAAGTAATATTATTATACCTTGAAAGTTGTTGAGAGCTTTGAATTGAAGATATTGTCCTTAGATGCTTTGAGCTTGATCATAAATATTTGCCTTCTTTATTAATCATGGTTTGTCTTCATCAAAACAAAATCTTTATTTGAGAAGCTTGATTTTACATTCTCCCCCTTTTTGATGATGACAAACAATCTTGCTTTATATGATGTACTTTCTGGAAGAGCTTCTCCCCCTAATATGCAAAACCCCCCTATGTAGGAGAGGGTTGGAATCCTTTGCATTTCTTCATCTTGGTTGGAGAGTACCTTAAAAATTAAGACAAGGAAAATACAAGCATAAAGTACCACATCTTTCTCCCCCTTTGACATTATCAAAAAGAAGGGAAAGATGCACAAAACAAACAATAATAGAGCAATATATCGAGAAAAAACTTAAGTTTAAACAAGTAACACAAAATGTTTAAGGTTTACACAGAAAATTGAACAAACAAAATATTGAATAACAAGACAATGACATAAAAAAATGTTAGCCAGAACTTCAAGGTGATGCATGTTCGGGTGGTTATAGGACCAAGAGCCTTGATTCAGGAATTGTTGTTGAAGTGGGGGTTCTGTGTAGTGTTGAGGAGGTGAAGCTGGATTATTTGGATCATATGATGGAATATGAAGATGAGAGTAAAGGTATGAAAATTGTTGGTTCACATCCGTGCGGAAGTCATTTATCCGGGTTGTAGTGGAATCATTGATCGCACTCCATTGATTGTTGATGTTGGTGTTCATGGAAGCAAACTGTTGAGACATGTAATCCATAAGCTCTTGATTTCTTGGACCAGAGGGAGCAGTAGGAGGAGGAGGCATAACTTCACCGTATTCGACTTCTTGGTCATTTCCTTCATCGCCAACAACATCTTCACCAATGTAAGTGATGGTTTTTATTTCCGGATTGTAATGCACACCCATTCTGGATACAACATTCTTAATGGAAATCTTGTTTAAATTAGGATCCATGTTCACCTTTTCAAACCCAGCAAAATCCACACCAAATTCCTCCATAATTATAGTAACAAAATAAGCATATGGAAGAAATTTAGATTTTGCATCGACTCTCAGCATGTGCACCATGATAAGCCTTGCCCAGTTTACACTTATCCCTTTCTTTCTTGCATAAATTAGCTGCATTTCCAAGTCGGTAACAGTGCAGTGGTTTCCAACTCTTGGAAACATAATATAGAACAAAAAATAATGATGTAGGCGATCGTCTATATAGAGGTTACCTGCACTCCAGGAGTCTCTGGATGGAATTACTCCGCCAAGACCACGAATCCGTTTGGCGCGAAATTCAGCTTCACTTAACCGCCCAATGCTGTAAAAGAAATCCTTTTTCCGGTAGTCATTCCATATCTCGTTTTCAGGATCATATAGGGAACTTCCAGTGTAAGGAATATGAAGGATCTCACCAACAACCTGAGGAGTTAGAGAGATACGAGTACCCAGCACATATGTGACCATTTTTCCTTTTTAGGGTGTTAGATTGCTGAAAAACATTCTTACCAAATCCGGGTAATATGGACCGAATGAAGAAATTAATGGTTCGAGACCATAAGCAGCTAGATCATTTTGAAAGGAAAAGCATTATTGAGGAAAGGAGGATAGTATACCATATTTGGGGATGGATACTATTTTCCTTTGAAAGTCTTTGATAAATCTGGTTTCTTGCTCTTCGGTGAGAGATGAAAGCAACGGATTGGATGTTGAATCAACCTTTTTCTTGCCTTTTTATGAAGCTGGAACCTTTCTCTTTTGTCTTGAAGCCATGGGTATAGAGTTTTAGAGTTTTGGGGTTGTTAGGTTTTGTGAGAGAGAAAGGTGTTTGTGAGCTGAGATTTGGAAATGATTTGGGTAGATAGGGAATGAGTGTTTTGTATTAAAGTGTATTTGGCTTGGGAATATGAGAGAGACGAATTCTGACCAACATAATTTTTCTGTCATAAAAGTAAGTTGCAGTACGTGCAATCGATTTGCATTTCAGGTGCAATCGATTTGCACACAAATAGAATCAAAATAAAACAGAAACGCAGAGTGTAATCGATTTGCATTGAAGGTGCAATCGATTTGCACTGGAAGCAGAATGGACAAAATTGAAAATACTCAGTGAGCAATCGATTGACACTCTTTGTGCAATTAATTTGCATCAACAAAAAAAATGTCCAAAACCAAATTTTTCTTAAAAATTTAAATACCACATAACATATATTCACATATAGCATGTATAAAACATATATAAAAATATATCAAGGGTAGAATGCACCTTATAAGTCGTGTTCGTCAAGTATGTCAAGCTCTCGTCGAATTTTGTAGAAGGGTTCTCTTGCCAAAGGTTTGGTGAAGATATCGGCAAGATAATTATGAGTATCTACAAAGGTTACCTCGACATCTCCTTGAAGAACATGATCACGGAGGAAATGATGTCGAATGTCTATGTGTTTAGTTCTTGAATGCATGACAGGATTCTTTGTAATGTTAATTGCACTTGTGTCGTCGCACCTTAGAGGAATGCACCCTAGATCGAGTCCGTAGTCACGAAGTTGTTGTTTTAGCCAAAAAAATTGAACGCAACTACTACCCGCTGCAATATATTCAGCTTCGGCTGTGCTAAGAGCAACACATGCTTGTTTCTTGCAGGTCCATGATACTAATGCATTACCAAGAATGTGACAAGTACCACTTGTGTTTTTTCTATCCGTTTTACAACCTCGATACTTAGTGATGCCGATGGAAATACCTAATTCATCTTGATCAACATATGAACCAGAACCCATTGGTGTAGACATTGCCTTACAGTTATCCATGTCAAACCTTTTCAAGTGTTCCTTGCAATATTTGGATTGGTTGATGAAGATGCCATCTTTTAGTTGTTTGATTTGATGTCCAAGAAAATAGTTCATTTTACCCATCATGGACATTTCAAATTCTCCTTGCATCATTGATGAGAATTCTTCACACATTTCTTGATTTGAAGAACCGAAAATGATTTCATCAACATAGACTTGTGCTAGCAAAGTGTCGTCTTTTATTTTCTTGATAAATAGAGTCTTGTCAACTTTGCCCTTTTCGAAACCTTTTTCGCATAAGAAGTTGCTTAAACGATCATACCATGCCCTTGGTGCTTGTTTCAATCCATAGAGATATTTTCTTAATTTAAATACATGAGATGGATCCTTGAAGTTTTCGAACCCCAGGGGTTGCTTAACGTAGACTTCTTCAGTGATATATCCATTCAAGAATGCGCTTTTGACGTCCATTTGGAAAAGCTGAAAATTTAATGAACAAGCATAGGCAAGTAAGAGACAAATAGTTTCTAACCTTGCAACTGGAGCGAAAGTTTCTTCAAAGTCTATTCCTTCTTCCTGATTGTAGCCTTGTGCTACCAATCTTGCTTTGTTGCGAACAATTATTCCATTCTCGTCATGTTTGTTTTTGAAAACCCATCTTGTTCCAATAATGTGTTTGTTGTTTGGCCTAGGGACAAGTTCCCAAACTTGATTCCTTTCAAATTAATTCAATTCTTCTTGCATAGCAATAATCCATTGGTCATCGCCTATGGCTTCATCAACTTTGGAAGGTTCAATTTGAGAGACAAACGCCATGTTTAGGCAAGCATCTTTGAGATTTAATCTTGTAGACACACCTTGACTTATATCACCAATTACTTTATCAATAGGATGATCTCAATGAGTTCTCCATTCTTTTGGTAGATTATTGAGATTTGATTCTTGTTGAGGTGATTCTTCATGTTGAATGGGTTGATCTTTGGAAGAATTTTCTTGAGAACCTTCTAGTATTTCATCATCATCATTATCACAAACAATATTATCCTCCTTGGAGGGGTTAGTTTCATCAAAAGAAACATGCATAGATTCTTCAATTGTCAATGTTCTTTTGTTGTATATTCTATATGCTTTACTAGAAAGAGAGTAACCAAGGAAAATACCTTCATCGAATTTCTCATCAAACTTACCAAGGTTATCTTTGTCATTGTTTAAGACAAAGCATTTGTATCCGAAGATGTGAAAGAAAGAAATGTTTGGTTTCCTCCCTTTGAAGAGTTCATATGGAGTTTTCTTTAAGATCGGTCTAATGTTAACTCTATTGCTAACAAAACATGTCGTGCTCACTGTATCCGCCCAAAAGTATTTTGGAAGGTTTGAATCTCTAAGCATAGTTCTAGCAAGTTCCACAAGAGACCTATTCTTTCTTTCTACCACTCCATTTTGTTGATGAGTCCTTGGTGCCGATAAGTTGTGAGATATTCCATGTTCTCCACAAAATTCTTCAAATAGAGCATTTTAGAATTCTCCGCCATGGTCACTCCTTATTGAGGCAATTGTTAGAGACTTCTCATTCTGAATTTGTTTAGCATACTTCTTGAACGCCTTGAATGCAACACTTTTCTGCACTAAAAATAATGTCCAAGTATATCTAGAGAAATCGTCAACAATAACCAAAGCATATACATTACCTCCGAAACTACTTGTTCTCGATGGACCAAATAAGTCCATATGTAACAATTGTAGTGGCCTTGTAGTGGAGACCACATTATTAGATTTTAAAGTTGATCTAGTTTGTTTCCCTTTTTGACAAGCATCACATAGTCTATCTTTGAAGAAATTTCTCTTAGGCAATCCAATGACAAGATCATGCTTGATTAATTTATTCAGGTGTTCCATGTGAATATGAGCAATTCTTTTATGCCACAGCCATGAATCACCGTTGTTCGCCATGAGACATTTAACCTTCAAAGATGGATCGTCAAGGGAAATAATGAATATATTATTGATTATTTTACCTTTAAGTATAACCTCATGAGTGACTTCGTCTTCTATCAAGCATTCATCCTTGGTGAACTTGATTTTGAAGCCTTTGTCACAAAGTTGGCTAATACTAAGAAGATTGTGCTTTAGTCCTTCAACATAAAGAACATATTCAATGGATATGAAAGGTTGAGCACCAACTTTGCCTTTGCCTAGGATTCTTCCCTTATTATTGTCTCCATAAGTGACAAAACCCTTGGCCTTTAGTCAAAAACCCTAATTTTGACCATTTTGCCCTTTTGATGATTTGATCAAATTTCTTGAGGAATTGTGATCCAAACTTGACCAAGTGATACATGTGAATCTAAAATGTTGATGTGAATCAAAAATTATGAAGTTTGACTGTAAATTGGCCATGGTTGACTTTCCCCCTAATACATCTGATTTTTAAGTCAACTGTCCAATTGACTGATCAAAAATGTGGTTCAAGGCTTGAAACTTATCATGAGCAATCTTAGGGGTCCAAAATGATGTATGAAAGTAACATGAAGCATTGATGGTCCAAAAATCCTTGTGCAAACTCAAACCCTAATTTTGGGTTATCAGTGTCAGATCAGATGTCTTGAGCTGACCAAACCCTAATCTTGTCTTGAGTCAAAGAAGTCTTGTGAGAAAAGTCTTGATAAATGAGAGGGAAAATTTTGGGGTGCAACACATAGCCATGGAGGTAGGTTATAAATCATAAGAATCACAGTCCATGTGGTATGTGAGATACTTTGAAGACCATGTGGGTTCATTCCATCAGTAGATAAAGCCAACCGAAGGTTTCTTGCTTCTTCTCCAAAATCAGGATAATCATTATCAATTTTTTACCATTGTGGTGAATCTGCCGGATGTCAATACTTTTCATCAATAATTCTTTCATCTGCATACCAAGTAAGGTGTCTTGCATCGGTTTCACTACGAAACATTCGCCTAAATCTCAGAATTATAGGAAAATATCATAAAACTTTTGTTGGAGACAATTTTTTCTTATATCCAGACAAACCGCATTTAGGGCACTCATTTAACGAAGCATATTCGTTTCGAAACAAAACGCAATCATTTGGACAAGCATGTATCTTATCATAGCTCATGCCAATAGAGAACAACAATTTTTTGGCCTCATAGGTTCGATTAGGAAGAACATTATCCTCCGGAAGCATATCTCTCATAAGGGCTAATAACTCTGAAACTTTTATCTGACCATCCATTGCCCATCTTTAAGTTGTACAACTTTAATACCGCAGACAATCTTGTGAATTTAGTGCACCCTTTATACAACGGTTTCTCTGCATCGCTTACCAATCTCTCAAACATTTTGGGACAATCCTGAAGATCTTCTTCAAGTGCATCTGCAATCTCTTCGACTCGATCAAAATCGTATATATCTATGTCCTTGTCGTCTGAAGCATAGCCCGTACTACTTTTCTCCCCCGGTTCAACGTTGTCGTTACTTTTTTCACCGTGAAATATCCAACACGTATAACTTCTATCAATTCCACGCATTAGTAAATGCGATTTCAATCCATCTGCGTTAACCCGACCCACATAACAACAACCCAAGCAAGGACACTTCATTCGATTGGGGTCTTTGGCGTGTTAAACAGCAAACTTAACGAATTCCAATACCCCATTCTCGTACTCTTGTGACAATCGATTGGAAAACATCCATTTTTTATCCATTTTTTCTACTTATTCAAGTAAACAAAAACACTATAAACGGATTATTCTCTTTTTGTTTGAATTAAACGAATTATTTCTAGAAATTTATTTCTAGAGTTAATAACATGGACTAAAAATAAATATATCTATATAAAAATAATTGTGTTTTTTAATTGATCGATACAGATAGAATTTGAACTTGACTTACCAAAGAAAGAAAATGGACTATTGGTGTCGACGATGAATGATGCGGCTTTGATGTTCTTCGAATCAGTGATGGTCTTCACCTAACTACACCAATACAAAAGGATTGTCAAAAACAAGTTGTGTATATATATATATATATATATATATATATATATATATATATATATATATATATATATATATATATATATATATATATATATATATATATATATATATATATATATATATATATATATATATATATATATATATAGGTTCAAAATACTAGTAACAAAATACTAGTTTATGGAAAATATAAACATGATAAACAATTCAGAAACCAATTAAAATAACAAAAAAATCCATCATATATATCATCTTTTATATTCCAAAACATAGAACCAAGAATCCAAAAAATGCTAAAAATGCTAAATGCTGAAAATGTTGTTGTTATATATCAAGCCCTACCAAGAATCTAAAAATTAAAATGCATACATATAACTCAGTTTAGACATCAATAGGAGATAAACACATTTGGACATCAATGGATATTAACACATTTTCAAGGATGATAACTCAGTTTAGACATCAATGGAGTTAAACACATTTTTAATAAAGAACATACCTTGAGAACTGGCCGGTGTGGGTGGAGGAAAACGGAGTGAGACGGTGGAGGACGGTACGACGGCGAACGATGGAGGATGATTTGAGACAGAGAAGGAAATGGGTTTCGCGAGGGAAAGGGTTTCTGTTTTCGTGATACTGTGAATACAAAGGTTCTATTTTTTTTTAATTCAGACTTATAAGGATTTAGACAACGCTTTCTAAAAGCGCTGGCTAATATGGACCTTAGACAACGCTTTTGAAAAGCGCTGTCTAAAGTGGCCCTTTACCAGCGCTTATGATAAAGCGCTTTCTAAAGCAATCCTTTAACGACGCTTTTTAAAAGCGTTGTCTAAGGTCATATGTTTAGCAGCGCTTTTACTAATTATTTTATACGTTTTTCGTGTTTTTTTTAATTCACTTATAGTAGCGCTTTTGTACAAAAGCGCTGTCTAATGTGCGCTGTTAAAACTCACTTTTGGCGTAGTGCCAATTGAAATCATGTCACTTTACAAAATAAGTGTCAAATACCATGTTAAGACATCACATACCAGTAAGTTAAAACAAGAAATAATGCAGGAAGTAAATAACACAGTTCAATTGTTAACCCAATTCGGTGCAACTTCACCTACATATGGGGACATCCAAGCAAGGAAGAAAATCCATTATAGTATTATTAGTTTGAAGTTCTTAACAGCCCATGTTTTACTAACTTCTCACCTAATCACTACACATGCAATTTCTACCTATGAACTCCTAGATATGAGACCCCTCTCACTTCCCCTTAGTCACAAGCCAATGACAATTACAACCAAGTCAATCAAAATAGAAGATACACTTCCAATCAAACAGAACATACTACTGCTTCATAACTTATGAGTGATTTACAAATTACAACTCAACTAAAGAGTTCAACTCATGTATCAACAAGATACAAGAATGACTCACAATGAACAATGAATAACAAAAAGACGAAACCTTAAAGTATATACTCTCATGTGCAGCTTCTTATCTTCTTTAGGTTTAAAATGTTTCTATTTATAGCCACAAAAGCGCATGGGCTTGGATATTAATCTGACCAAACAAATATTCTGCAAATCAAATAAAATAAAATCTTTTGGTGCAGAAAGATATTTTTTCAATAATGTTTTAACATTCTATTTTGAGAACTAAATCTTTAATTATTTATGGCTTGAAACAAATCTTCAATAAATCAAATATCTAAATGCGCAGTTTGATCCACAAGGAACAACAATCAAATCTTCTAAACCACAAAACAAGTCTTCCAAAACTGGAAACGTCACAACTGCAATGTCGTACTAACATATCACACTATCTTGTCTAATATTTTACTGAACTAATTTTTTTAACAAAATACAGTCAACAAACCAAAACCTAACAACGACGGTGACTTATCAAATTTAGATTTTCTCTACTATTTACGAGGATAATAAATCTATCCTCTTTCTTGGCGGTCGTGACGCCCACGTCCGATTAAGTGTCTCTGTCTTTTATTTTAAAGTATGTTTTATTGATCTTGTTCGTGGACAACTTTCTTCATATCATGGTCCAACAATCTCACCATTATTTGTTTAGTGATTTTATTGACTTAAAACATTAGCGTAATACTCAATTGTTCCCGTCTATTACATTTTGATTAAGACCAAAATTTTAACTATTATGATTGACTAATAAATTTAAATTAAAAAAATAGTTTGACTCAGCGAACAAATGTGTTTATGTCTGATTTGTTATCAAATAAGTAAAATATGTTTATTTATTAATAGTTTATATTATTAATTTCACTAAAGTATCTTTTTAATATAAATACATTTAAAAAGTATCACACAAAAATGTGGAAGAAAAAAAATAATTGACATAAGACGGCTCAATATGTGAAAACAAAAGAGGCAGGAGTTAGGTAAATTCCTGGATGCTTCCTTGAATGGATCCATATGCACCGCCTAGCCATGTTCTAACACTGTTCTGCTCATAACAAAAAGCACTTTCTTGAAATTCCAGCATTCTTCTGAATGAGTAGGTCTCATTCATCCATCTATATGTAGTGAAAGTATTAGTTTTAAACAACAAGGAGAAGATTCGTGTGTCTCTCCTCGTAAATTTATTTTTATTTTAAATCATTTGATAAATTTTGATTGTTATTGATATATAATTATTATTATAAAATTATATTAATTAAATATTTTAAAATAAATATATAATAAATTATCAATATAATAGATTCAAAATATTGAATAACTATAAATATCACTAATAATTATTAATATTTATAAATATTTTATTGATTAAAATAAAAAAAATATTATAATAATAGCGAGCCGTAAAAATTGTAAATTTCACTACTAAAATTCATAGAAGTTGACAAAAAAAAAACAAAACAAAAATTAATAAACTAAATTTTTAATTTTACTAAAAACTAAACTAATTAATAATTTTAATGATAATAAATAAATAAAATTAATTAAATATATTATTAAAAAAATTTAAAAGGTAATCAAACAAAGTAATCCTCTCAAATAAATTTGTAAGAGGTATATTTCTATCTCAAAATATATTTTTTTAATTTGATAATTATTGTCTCACAAATAAATATAAAAAAATAGAAAAAGTTACCATATATAACAGAAAACATATAATATCATCATAAAAAAATTTGTATAAGTTATTTCTTAATTGTTAGATTAAAACTGGATTTGAATTCTCTCCTAAAAGTCATGTAAAATTTATCCTCACAATTAATTTTTGTGCAGCCTTGTCTACCACAAATTTCTTATTTATTGGATCAATCTAAAAGTAAATATATAGGTTAAAAAAAACTTATAGACTAATCTTTTGTGACACTTCTTTATTTTAATTTTTTGAAATTGCACTACCGTCAAACTATTATTTTCATCTTAATATTAAGGTCAATTATATTTTATTAAATTTTATCTACTCAATTTTATTTCTAACAACTTTATACACTTCATTCTACATAGTTGGATTTTCATAAGAAATTAAAGCATTACGCATTTGATTCCCTATACTTAAATGCTTGCAAGTGTATACAAAATATATATCATTATGCTAGAGTAGTAACTGCATATTTTTCAATGCAAGGTCTGAATAATCCTAAACCAAATATGATATGCAAGCTATTAAAATCTATGTGTGGTCCATCTATTAAACTTCACCAAGACACATATGTTGCTTTTGAAGACAATGCAGGATACAAAAGACAATTTTGTAAACTCTACCAATCTTGATATAGAAGCTACCATATATTAATTATTTTTTATGTTTAAGAATAAGACGCTATAGATACAATTTAGAAAGCAAACTTTTTTATTCAAATATATCATATAAGGTACATCCTATATACCTTTTAATTTGCTTAAGTCTTATTATAAATATCACCATGTCAAAAGATAAAATAATAAACCGTGTGCTACAAACACATATCACAACTTGTAATTCTAGTTATTATCAAACCAAAACTGTTTCTAAAGATTTGGAAAGACAATGACAATTATCAAAACTGTTTCTATTTCTGGTAGGCATGATAACAAAATAATATTACTTAAAGAGATAATTAAAATTGTTTTAAAAACAAATGGGTTTTAATGCATTTTTTATCTCTTTAGTTTGAAGTTTTTAAAGAATTAGTCTCTCTATTAAAAAATCAGTCAATTTTGTTTTTTTATTTAGTATGTCTTGGCATCTACTTGATCTCCCATCTATTTTAAATGATGTGTCATATATTTTAATGAAGTGACGTTATAACACTCAATTCATGTCATAATTACTGTATATTTTATGAATTAATCCAATAGTTTAATTAAAATTATATTATTAATTGAAAACAACATTATTCTAATTGAAGTTTCCTTTGCGAACCCTAATCCCATTTCATTTGCCTATGTGTCTTAATCTTCGTTTCCACTCACATTCACCCTCAAGTTCAAAAGTTTTTTTTTGCAAACTGAAACGTGATCCAACGAAGATGATGACCGATAATGTTAAGTATTGTGTGAGGTATATTTTTTTGTCTCCTTTGCTATTATCAGTGGTCTCCTTTTGTGTTTGGTGTGTTTATTTGTTTGTGTTCCCGACTGATAGAGTATTGTTTATGCATTGATGTGGTCCCGTGTGTTTGTTTGTGTTTGTTTATGTTTCTTTTTCTTGTTTACGTTAATTTGAATTTCTTTTTGTTGAATATTTATCAGGCCTTCTAAGACAACTAAAGTTAGGTTGAGGATACACCATAGAGGAAAACTAATTCATCAACCTCTAAAGTGGTATATCAATGGACAAGCTACTGAGATGGAATGGGCTTGGGATGTAGACTACATGTCATACATGGAAATTGAATAAATGATTAAGAGTGAGGGTTATGCAAAAATTAAGTGCATGTGGTATTAGAACCCTGCATATAGTTTCGCCTGTGGTCTTACACCATTGAACAATGATTCTGATGTTCTGCAATTCTCAAAAGATGTGGTAGGATATGATGTAGTTGACATATATGTGGAGCATCAAGTGGAAATTCCTGAAATTGTTGATGAGAGTGAGTTAGATGCTATCATTGAGGATGATGATGATGTGCAATGCACTGGTTTCAAAAATGCAAATAGTGATGATGCTAACATTGAGGCTGGAGTAGGTAATGATGTCGAAGAAGATAACATTGATGATGCTAACATTGCTAAGAATATTCAGGCTGGATTAGGTAATGATGTTGAAGAAGATAACATTGATGAGGATTATGTTGCAAATAAGAGTAGTTTTGAGGATAGTGAGTTCCAATTTAGTGAAGAATATGATGTGAGTGAGATGAACTGGACAAAGGTTCTTCCCCAAGAGACATTAGGTAAAGTTTCTAGCTCCCAAAATCTGAAAGTTCGGTCTGAGATGGTACAAGAGGAAAGTGAGGACTTGGACCATTTATACACACTCCCTGGGAGTGATGATGAGGATGAGGAGGGGATGAAGTATTCTACTTATAAATCAGGTGAGGGGATGAAATTTCAAATAGGTAATGATATTTATTAACAAAGACGTGATTAAGGATGCAGTGAAAGACTATGGTATGGAAAATCAAAAGAATGTATACATTCTGAAAAATGATTTCAAAAGGGTTGTGGTGAAATGCACTGATGATTGTAAGTTCTACATGAGGTCCAGTAATGTAAGTATAAGGTTTTCCTAAGGGAGGGGGGGGGGGGGGGGGGGGGGGGGGAATTAGGACTTTTAAAAATATTTTCGATTTTATGAATCTTTGATCTTTCTTTTCTGATTTTTGATGAAGTGATGAAAGCGATAAAATGCGGAAAGTAAATGACACAAGAATATATTTTGGTTCCCCTCACGGTCCGAGAGTACTCCAGTCCCCTTTCAACATGAAAGAGATTTCATTATTGTTAGATCTCTAGACAAGACACCCTAGTCCTTCTTCACAAGACTCTAACCAATAAAATCACCAAGAACAATCTTCTTGGATTTTCATTAAATATACTAAGAAAACAATCTTCTCTTAATGACTCTCTTGCTTCCAACAATCCTGGACAGCAATATACAACCAAACAAGTAGAACAAGAAAACAATTCTATTCTTTCTACTCTCTTGTTTCCAACAATTTTGGACAACAAGAAATTTACAACTAAATATGGAAAATATTAAGTAAAAAATTGATGAATATATATCAATAACAATGATTTATCTTCTCTTCCAAATAAGCAATATATAAAGATATATTAATGCTCAAGTGTTTATGAATAATGAAGGAATTTTTCTAAAATGATATGAAGAACACATGTAGAAAAATTCTCAATAAAAGTTGAAATATCAAAACACTTGTTTTTGAAAATGAATGAGTATAATGATGTTAATTGCAATGGAATAGGTTAATTGTAATTAGAAATTTCATGTATTTATATAAGCATAACACCTCTATGAAATATGGTAAAGTTATGCAAAAAAATCATGAACAATTGTCAAGTTAAAATGAAATGGTTTCATGAAAAGATGCATGAAAAGGTGTTAAATAAAATATTGTTTTTTCAAATATATACATGACTTATTAAGTCAGTTTTAATGGATAACTGACTTAACAAATGTAGAACATTATTTTTGAATTTCAAAAAATAAAATACTGCTTCAGAATGTTGTAAATTAGGGCGGTTTATGTGCTTTTAGGGCGGTTTATGTGTAGGGCGGTTGAAAACGCCTTAATGTACCAAAAACTGAATATTTGAAAAAAATTAAAATTGAAAATTGTCTAAATTTTTGAAACAACCTTATGCAACATCTATTGATTTATGAAAATCAATATATTATATTTGAAAGTGATTTAATATGGTTCAAATATGAAAAATAAATTTTCAAATGTATGATAAAAATATTTTGTTTTAAAGCTAGAAATAGTGAGATATTTTCAACCAAATGAACCATGCATGCAAGTAAATTTTGGAGATTATTTTGAGCACTATTTTATCAATATATATTGCATGCTTATACCTCAATAAATTAAGATCAATGCAAGTCTTCATAATATTGAAATCTTGATCCATAGCTATATTGCTTCATGATGCTTTTTCTCATCCTTTGATAAATGCACATAGTAGTTGTCTTTATCAAAACATAATGTTGAAGAAGCTTGACTTCACAAGTAAGAGAATTGGTCACCAGTTTTGACAAGTTGTGAGTTTGATTGATGAACATTCATGCCATAGGACTGCTGCCAACAGGAGTGCAAAGACAAAGTAGCTTGCCAAAAGATTTGCCACAACTCTTAGACATAGTCTCCAGATGAAACCTGCAGGCCTTATAGCTGAAGTTATTGAGAGGTGGGGAGTTAAACTATCTCGTGACCAAGCATATAGAGCCAAGAGGAAAGCAATAGAGTTGGTTCAAGGGGATGGTATTGAGCAATTCACTCATTTGAGATCTTATGGACAAGAGGTATTGAAATCCAATCTCAATAGTATTGTTGTAATACAATGTGCTGATAATAATGGGTTGCATGTGTTTGAAAGAATTTATATTTGTTTAGAGGCTTGAAAGACAGCTTTTGCACAAACATGTAGGCCACTTATTGGTTTAGATGCATGCTTCCTAAAAGGAGATTACTGGTGTTATTATATTGGTTATAATATTCTGTTATGAGGCTGAATATTGGTGTTATTATATTGATTACAATCTTCTGTTATAAGACACATCGCTGACAAAATGGAGTCAGTTACAGATACATAAATTGTGTCAAATAAGAGTCAAATTACAAGGCACATTACTGTTAAAATACCTAATCATTACACCATGACACAACAACAGAAATAACCATTACACCATTACACCATTACACAACAACAGACCTAACCATTACACCATTACACAACAACAGACTTAACCATTACACCATTACACAAAATAAAACCCACTGAAATATACCCTATTTCATCAATATTATTCCAACAAATGCAAACAACATGACAAAAAAATATCCAATTAATCTTCAATTGCTTCTTCATGATCTTAACCTTCATCTTCAATTTGTCCTCCTTTGCTTTGCAGGTGTTGACCATCTCCTTCTCCTCATTCAAGTTCTTTAATAGTGCAAATATTAACTCTTTTGCCCTAGGATTCATCTCCTCATCCAACCAAGCAAAATGTGTGCATTTTTTGTATCCTTGTATCTGTTCAGACCAACGAAGACAAAGACGAATGAATACCCAGACCAATTACAAGGAAAGAATAACAAAATGATTCATACCTTATACACGTCACATCCATAAAAACGGTGACCTGGATTCGCATTCGTCCATGTTGTCATCGACGGAGCATCGAGACCACACTTGCAGACATACCGCGAATGACTTGAAGATCTGCCGCCATTACTGAAGTCAGACTAATGCGACATATGAGGATGTAGGATTCGTGAGGAAGACGGTGAACAGTGGCTTCGATTGAGAGAAAGACGGTGAACAAGATTATTTGTTTCTCTCTGATACTTATATTAATTTTAATTAAATTAAAATAATACTATTTTCAATTAGAATAATGTTGTTTTCAATTAATAACATGATTTTAATTAAACTATTGGATTAATTTATAAAATATGCAATAATGGTGACATGGATTGAGTGTTATAATATCACCTCATTAAAATATATGACACATTATCTAAAATGGGTGGGGGATCAAGTAGATGTCAAGACATGCTAAATAAAAGAATAAAATTCGTTCTTTTTAATAGAGAGACTACTTTAAAAATTTCAAACTAAAAGGATCAAAAATATATTTAAGCCAAACAAATATTTTTCACTCGTTTTTATATTTATATAAATGTAAACTCAACTATATAAAATTAAAAATAATTTTTACATTATAGAATTGAGACATTGAAAAAAATTATCATAGATATTAAATGACTAAAATATTAACATTTTTGCCTTTTTGAACTAAATGACCAATATGCTCTTTTCAAATATTATTCCCTCCATTTTTTTAATTGTTATTTTTTAATTTTTTATCTATAACAAGACAATTAATGATTATTATTACTTTTTAAATAATAATAATTATTTTTTCTATAACTTTTAATAGTTTATTTAATTTTATTAAGGATAATTTTAATAAAACCCATAACTAATACTATTTTAAACTTTGAAATATGACACTTAAAAAAAATAATTTAAAAAAAAAAAAATACTTAGAAAAGAACAGAGAGAACTAACATTGAGTGTCGGTGACCCGAAAATAATTATATTCTTTCATTCATACCATATAACGACAATTGCTTGCCTAACCATTTTATGATAAGAAGACAAGTTACATAATTTCAACATGAACATGAGTACACAGACGCACAAATTCATTAAGTAAGTTACATTAAGACATTAAGCATATTATTAAAAGTGGTCAATGAACTTAAGAAAATGCAGACCTACTTTTCATAGGCCCGGTTGGAATTGGTACAGCAGTCTTGGGATAGTGAAAAACCTGCTATGAACCTGTAAAGTAGCTGCTGCTGAATAGTAATTTATTTTATTAGACCCATATACGCATCTTGGAAAATGATTTACTAATATCTTGTTTAGTTAGTGTAGTTACTGTAGTGTAGGACTTATATTATTGAAATTTTGGGTATAAGCATTTAGTACATAGTCTTCATGTCAAAGTGTAAAATAAAACTATAAATTAGTTGAACACGTTAGGAGTGTGTGCAGTCGAAGTAGCATAAAAATAGTTTCGACAAAGACGCAGGTAGTAGGTCAAAGGCTATTCTTGAAGTCATATATTTTGATATATGTGGATCAATTTAAGTGGATTCGATGAGAGGTAACAAATATTTTGTTATATTCATAGATGATTTCAGTCGAAAACTATGAACTTACCTGATCAAGAAGAAAAGTGAAGTGATCGAGGTATTTGTCAAGTTTAAGTCTATGGTCGAAAGACAAAGTGGTCGAAAGTTCAAAGTTTTGAGAACTGATGGTGGTGGAGAGTATGTGTCAAAAGACTTCGATAGGTTATGTGAAAAAGAAGGACTTGTGCATGAGGTGGTGCCACCCTATACTCCACAACATAATGGAACCGCGGAAAGGAAGAATCGAACCATCATGATTATGGTGAGAAGTATGTTGAAAAGCAAGAATTTACCTAAAGAATTTTGGGTGAAGCTGTGTCGACTGCAACATACATTTTGAAAAGATGTCATACGAAGAAGCTATAAGGAATTACTCCAGAAGAATGTTGGTCTGGTGTGAAGCCTAGCTTGAGTCATCTGAAGGTATTTGGATCTATTGCACATAGACATGTGCCAGATTAGTTGAGAAAAGAAAACTTGATGACAAGTCGAGTCAAATAATTGTAGTTGGATATCATTCGACAGGAGGTTACAAGTTGTTCGACCCAGAGAACAAGCAGATTTTCATCAACAGGGACATGATCATAGATGAGCTTAAGGAATGGGATTAGACTGAAAATATCAAGAAAGATTCAGTGAAATCTTGCTTGAAGAACCAGAAACTCAAGTCGAAAGAGAAGTTTGACAAGAGGAATCAACAGTTATAGATCAACCAAGTACAAGCAGACCTCAAAGAACAAGACGCGTGCCTACAAGGTTGCAAGAATGTGTAATTTTATCAGATGATGTGGTTGATAACGAAGTTGAACTGGTACATTATGCTTTCTATGCAGATGTTGAATCAGTCAATGCAGCTGAAGCATTGAAGGATTCAAAGTGGGTGAAAGCAATGAACGAAGAAGTGAAGTCTATCAAAGACAACAACACTTGGTCACTTATCAAATTGCCTTAAGGCAAGAAAGCAATTGATGTCAAGTGGGTATACAAAGTGAAGATTGTTGTACTCCAATTTTTCCCCTAAGATCCCTTCATCATACCATGTTGGTTTATTCACAATAAGATCACACTAGGATTCTTGGTTCCCCTCCCTATATGTAGCTTTGCCCTTTTGAGGAATCACCAAGCACTTTGACTTATGTTCTTTTGTGATCATGAATATTGTTTTGTCTTGATTTCTTCTTTCAACTAAATAAAATGCAATGTTGACTTGTCTTGCTTGTTATCCATGTAGGTAAGGGCAATGAGATTTAATAAGTTACTCCATGGGTTCATGGGTTTATTTCCATGCCCTAGTCAATAAAGCTTGAGAAGTTCAAACCTCACCATTAGCTTGGTTTTGGAAGAATTGTCATTGCAAGGTTGTTTTGGTTCATCACATTTCAAGGTTATCAAATTTGGTTGAAAAGCACAAGGGATTGATTGGAGAAGTTATCATGGTTGGACAAGATTTTGTTCCATTTGGTCACAAGTGCATATTTCTCTCAAATTTCAAGATATGGAAGTGGTTTTGGTGGATATGAGTTCTCATTATCATCCTCAACAACTTCTATTTAAAAATCATGTGTGTTGGTACAAGAAGTTTGTTCAAGCTTGTCAAAGTTCTTCAAAGCATTTTCTTGATCTAGGAGCTAGGGTTTTGAACTTCAAAGGAGCATATCTTGCTCACCTTTTGGTATTTCTGAATGATTCCAAAGACATCCTTCTCTTCAAAAGGTTATCAACAAATTACTTCAAAAGTTCCAAAGAGTTTTCATGTGGAAGAAACTTGGAGAAGAAGAAAGATTAAAGTCCTCTAGATGAATCCCTAATTTTCCATGTGCGACTTCAAATGATCATAACTTGGTCAATTTTTATCACCTTGAGCCCATTATTTTTCCAAAATGATCTTGAGGATGTGAACTTTATGCCTTATTTTATGTGCAAAGTGGGAAAATGGATGTAAGTTTCCTTAAGGATGTAAAAGATTATAGGTCATTTAATAATTTTTTGCCAACTTCAACAATTCATAACTCTCTCAATTTTTGGAGATTTTTAATGGTTCAAGTTTCAAAATGTCATTCAAGATATCTACTTCATGCCATATTTTTTGATCAAGAGCAAATTTCAAGTGGAAGGCCATGTTTGGATGAAAGACATTATAGGTCATTTTTGAAGAAGAACTTGAAATATTTCTAAGTATGAAAAGTCAACTCTTTTTCTCCAACTTTGAATCAACACAAATTTCATCTCAAGCATCCATTTGATTCCATTCTTTTTCCATTGCAAAGCTTGTAACCCCATATTTCTAAATCATCAAGAATCATGCCTTAAGACCCCCTGTGCTGAGAATGCCATAGTTTCAAAAATGGTAACTTGGAATTGAAGTTTCCTTGCAAGTCAGAATTTGAATTTCATGTTACAACCTCTAAACCTCAAATTAGCACGCGTTTTGGGTCTAAACATGATTATCCAACTTTCCCAGATGGATTGGTGCATCAAAATGTACGTTTTGGATGAGTTTTGACAAAAGAGAAGTCATATTTTCTTCATGATGCAGACCCACACGAATTCCCTTCAAATTGCATCATCCACCATCCCTTTTGATCCCATTTGCTTCTCCTATAAATACATGAGTAATCCCATTCATTTTCTCAAGCTTGGATAGCCAGAATCACCCTGCCAAACTTGCTCCATAACTCAATTTTCTGTAACTTCAAAATTTATTCTCGAGCCTCTTTTAAACCAATTTTTCCATCAATTCACCTTCCTTGATCTTCCCTGGAGCTAACCACATAATTACATTTAAGAATCGTGCCCTATACTGCTCCATAGAAGTCCAGTTTCAGAGCTCTGTAACTCAACTTCAATAGGTAGATTCCTTCATCAATTCTTCAAAACTCTGATATCATTGTGTTGCTCTCATTGCCTTGGTTCTAGTCGCAACACTTACCTTTTACTGGAAACACGTTTTGACCATGAAATTTCAAATCCCTTTTCAAAACTTTCCTTCCAAATTGCTTGAGCTACAATTTATATAAATTTGGTGCGATGGTGTGGTTGTCTTTGTCTTGAAGAGACGAAGTGAATGACATAGGTCTGAGCTTCTGATTTTACAGTTTGAGAGACCTGTAATTCGTGATGGCTGGAGGTTGAAGATGACCAATGTGTCATCTTCCAACCAATGAAGGCACGCCATCTGTATTTTTCAAATCCTGATTTAATTAATGATTTTGTACAATATTCACTAATGACCATGATATGCACAGCGCGCCAGATCCCTTGGATTTGATTACTAGCGCATTTTGACTCTCATCCAATGGTCCACATATTTTACTTTTATTTTCTTCTTCTGATTTTTATATTTTAATTGTTTTAAATTTCAAAAAATCATAGAAATATCATTTTTAGTCCAAAAAATCTAGAAAAAATAATGAAAAATATTTTTGATTATTCTATTTCTGATTTTTATTTTTCCATAATTTAATTTTGTGTTTTGGTATTTTTTATAAATTTTACACTTATTTGATTTGTTTTAAATGTTTAAAAATATTTTTATACATTTTAAAATTCTGAAAAAATTATGGAATGATCCAATGATATTGTGACAAACATTGATGACCTTATTTTATTTTTATTTCTGACTTTACTATTTTTTACAATTTTTTGTTTATTTTACCCATTTATTTTAATTTTAAAAATAGTTTCTGACTTTAAAAAATTACCAAAATAAATGGTGCATAGATTGCTATTGACCGGCCTCAAAATAGGTGCGACTTCTATATAAGTCCACTTACGATTGCTTAACATAGCGCTAAATTTTGTCCCGATTCGAATAAATGATCATTCATGGCCCAAACTTATGATTGCAAGCCCAAGTATGTTAATTTGATCTCTTTAATCCAATAACATTGAGATTCATTGCGTGGAGGCTTTGGTTCTATCAATCCTCTAATGGATCTACAACACTTTTGGTCAATGCAAGATCACTTAAACATCGTTGATCATGAAATGGTACTTATGAGAATTCCAAATGGATGATATACTTGACAAAAAGCAAATGCACTTGTTGTGTGGAGGCTTTGGTTCTACCAATCCTCTAATGAGTTCCAAATACAAGCTTCAAGATGGTCATCCAACTAACCACTAATTATTGACTTGTTTTACCTTATGATTTCATTCTTTTTTATGCTTTATGTACCATTTACTTTTAGCATTTACATTTCATGCCATTTTCATCTTTGCTCATTTGAGCATTTACTTTCTTATCATTTTTACTTTGCTCACTTGAGCTTTTATTTTCCTTTCTTAAGATACTTAATAATCAACATAAACCCTAAAATCTTTAATGGTACTTGGACTATTTGGTTATTATCCTTGGAATTATGAAGTATGGGACTTTTCTTGGACTTGGAATTAGAAACCTTGGCCTATCTTGGAGACTTTGTGACCTTATATGATTATTTTGTCTGGAGTTCTTGAGGTTCACCTTAAGACATTGGGTTGCTTGTTTGTTTTTGTGTGCAGGTTTTTGTGATTACACCCTCTGTTTGTAATCTGGAATTCACTCGTATACTGCCGTTACTCTGCCCAATTTTTGTGAAGACTTAATACACTTGAAGTTTGGTTCTCTCAAGAGGTCTAGTATTTTTTGCTTGCTTGGTTTCAATCCAAGGAATGGGAATTCTATCTTGGCTCATAATGTCAAGTATTGGCTTCTTGTTGGTTAAATGGTTCTTATCCGTAGCTTTTATTTTATGCTTTAGGATAGTCCCTTCTTCTCCTTCCATCTTCTTCAATTTCAAAAATCTTCTTCCTCCCTTTTTTTTGAAAGAAAAAAAAACTCTTCTTGTTTTTGAACTTGAACCACTTTTATAATAAACTTGGACTTATGTCCATGTATTTTCAAAACATTTTCATAAATAAACCCCAATCAACTTAATGATACCTTGACATTTTTTGTGAGAAGACTAAAAGTCAATCAATCTCATTTCAAACCATCTTGTCATTTTGGATTTTTATCTTTAAAATTTTCTCAAAAGATTAGACTCTTGTCAATCCTTGTAGTGATGCAAACAACTATACTTCTACAATATGCAGTGAAGAGAGACATTTTCCACTTGGGTGTTGAGTGAGGCATTGTTGATTTTAAAATCCAAGCCATATCCTCCACTTTGAGATGATGCAAATTCTCCTTCCTCATGGTTGTGGGTAGTAGGTATGTTTTCCACACGGACAATGACGATGATGTTTCATCTCATAAAATTAACCAACGCATTTGTGTTTCAAATTTTTAAAAGAGGAGCTACGTGTACCCTGATCGCCTATTGCACGAAAGGTGGTACGTAGGCACTAAAGGTTCGCAACCGCGGTGGGTGAAAAAAAATTATAAAATAAATACGCTTCTTTCCTCACCTCCACCATCCACTTTTTATATACAATAGTTTTTATAGCCAAAATATACAGATTTTACAAAGAGGCTCCTGCGGAGTACCGTAGATGTTTAGGGTGCTAATACCTTCCCTTTGCATAACCAACCCCCTTACCTTGAATCTTTCCCCCTCTTTTTGGGTTATTCGCTCTTTTCCCATTCCTTTGGAAACAATAAAGAGCGGTGGTGATTTTTATTTTGATTTGTATAAAGTCTAGTCAATCAAATGGCTTAGTCTTAAACATTTCTACCGCTACAAAGATGAATCTCAAAGGGAAAGTAACTCGACACAAAGCGAGGCTCATGGCGAAAGGATTTCTCCAGAAATAAGGACTAGACTTCGATGAAGTTTTTGAACCTTTTGCTAGGATCAAAACAATTAGGTTGGTTGTTGGTTTAGAAGAAATAAACAGTTGGCACATATGTCAGATGGACGTGAAGTGTGCATTCCTGAATGGACCCTTAGACGAAGAAGTTTATGTTAAACAACCAGTTGAGTTTGTGAAACATGACAAAGAGAGAAAGGTGTACAGATTGCATAAAGCCCTGTATGGATTGAAACAAGCTCCAAGAGCTTGAAATAAGAAGATTGATAGTTTCCTAAGGGAGAAGTAATTTGTGAAGTGCACAACTGAACATGGAGTATATGTAAGAAGAAGCAATAATAAATTGCTTATACCATGTCTCTATGTCGATGACTTGTTAATAACTAGTAGCTGCAAGAAGGAGATCGAAGGCTTCAAAGGTGATCTCTGCAAGGAATTTGAAATGTCTGATCTGGGTGAAATTTGATATTTCCTTGGCATCAAATTTTATAAGAGAAGTAGAGGTTTAATGATGCATCAAAGAAGATATGTAGGAGAAATTCTCAAGAGATTTGAGATAGAAGAATGCAACTCGACTTCGACACCTGCTGAACCAAGATTGCAACTGTAGAAAGATGCAGATGAATATGATGTCTATCTGTTGTACCCCAAAATTTGCCCTCTCACTTATCAAAGATTTCCTCACAAGATCTCTTGAACTCAAGACTGCATTAGGGTTTGATCAGCTCAAGACACTTCTTCATGCACTGATGACCAAAATTAGGGTTTGAGTTTGCACAAGGGTTTTTGGACCATCAATGCTTCATATAACTTTCAAGGATCATTATGGACCCCCAAGATTATTCATGTCAAGTTTCAAGCCTTGAATCACACTTTTGATCAGTCAATTGGGCAGTTGACCTAAAAATCAGCTGTATTGGGGGAAAAGTCAACCATGGCCAATTTACAGTCAAAATTCATAATTTTTTATCCACATAAACATCTTAGACTCATATGTATCATTTGATCAAGTTTGGACCATAATTCCTCAAGAAATTTGATCAAATCATCAAAAGGGAAAAATGGTCAACATTAGGGTTTTGACTAAGAAAGGGCAATTTCTGATTTTTGACCTAGAAAATGGTTAATTTAAATCATGATCTCAAGAGTTCAATTGCATAATCTTGACCTAATTACATGGTTCAAAACATTACAAATCCATTGGATTGACAGATGAATTTTTCAGTCAATTGATCAAAAGTCAATTGTATACTGAAAAGTCAAACTTTGACTTTTTGGTCAAAATCAAGTGCCAAAGATCATAATTCATCAAAACATGTCAAAATATGAAACTTGTTCATCAAGGAATCAAGGATTGAAGATTTTGTTTTGAAATTTGAAATTTCTTAACTTAGAAATTTTTTTAAGTATAAAAAAATTCTTATTTTTTTTCAAATTTTAAGCCAAATTTTCACCATGATACAAGATGATTCAAAGGAAGTTCCCAACATGAAAGTTGTAGATCTCCATGAAATCTACAACTTTGCTTCACACAATTTCATGCCAATTTTTCACATAGTTCAAAGAGGAATCTTTGAAAGTAATTCAAAGATGAGTTGTAGAGCACATTGCAAGCTTTCCAAAATGTCCAAGAACTCCTTGAGATCATTCTTGAGTAGGGAGAATCGAAGAGATGAAGTTGGCAATTTCTCACTTTGATTTCAAGCCATTTCATGATGAACCAAAATTCAAATTCAAGCCTAGGCTGCATAATCTTTGCTTTGTAGGCCTCAAACTTGTTTCTCACTCCATAATTAAATGTTTACACAGCTGATAGAGCTTTAATCCAAGCCATTTCCATTTTGATAAAGCACAACTTTTGCAATTGTCAACTCCTTGAGCTTTGCACTTGTTCTTTCTGCACACATAAACCCTATAAACCAAAAGCAATGTGTCTAGAACCTCTACCAACTCAGATCAGGCTTGTACAAACACATAGAGATTTGTCTCTTCACTTTTCTTCAAAAGCAAGCAATAGAGCCAAAAGGCTATAACTCAGAAATCTTGAGGAAGCTTGATGTCTAACCTTTTCCATACTAATACACAAATGTATTACAATCTAACACACGATTGCTAAAGCTCAGAAACTCTCCCAGACAGTCTATCACTAAAAATCTGCCATAACTTACAGTTTTGCACCTTACATAGCAATCTCAAAAACCACTCGTGTGTTTTGAGTTCTAACCATCTAAACACTTAACATACATAATATCTAAGTGTTCCAGACCCCTGTTCCCTCATTGTAACTCCTCCTTCTCCATCTGCCATTTTTACATTTCAAGCTTGCAGGTTGACTTGAGTAGGGGGATTCAGGAACTTTCAAGGCAAGGTAAGGATTGAAACACACTCAGGGAGGTTCAGGCAAGTTAAACAGATCCTCAGGCCTTCTCAAAACTTTCCCAAACTCCATTCACGATCTCAACTGAAAGAGGTAAGAACTCAAACTTCTATCTCTTCATACAAGCATCCTTTGGTCCTGATTTATGAAAGAAAAATGTAGATATCCTTGCATTAAAGTTAACCATGTTCATAGTTTTCATTTATATTCGTTGTGTATAGAGAATTTTGGATTTGAATTTTCTATAAAAATTAGGTTTTAAATTAGGGCAAGCAAAATTAACTATGATCTTTGATTGTTAGTTTACAAAAATTATATCGTTGAACTCGTGGGAAGAAACACCATGATTTACATGTTTGGACTTTCCATTTTCATGGAGAAATGAGAGAGATACAGGTGGTCCGGCTATGGCTCAAGGTTGAAGATGAAGTTGCCTTTAGGGGGAGTTTTATAATATATATTTATGCCTTTGTTTATATGAACGGATGTACAACCACCCTAGTGGTAAGGCAGCACGCAAAAATGACATAGGTCATGGGTTCGAGCCTTGGCGCTGCCCTTTGCAATTTTTCATATTTTTTCCAGTTTTTTTTGTTTGTTTGGCAGCGTGGGCTTCTGGAACTTTGGGCTTTGTTTTTTTTCTAACTTCCTACCCCTGTTTGCTTGTAGCACCCCTGACCCATTTATTTTTATTATTCACTTTATTTTTATTTCTATTTTATTAAATATATTTTCCTTAATATTAAAAATCATAAAAAAAAAATATAAAAATGCTAGATTTATATTTTGGTTTATTTTATTTTATTTTTCTCATAGAAAATATTTTATTTTTAGTTACATATCATATTTTTTTTTATATAATAAACTTGTAAATTAAATTTAATATTTATTTTTTCTTCACACTCATTAAGCATATTATTTTTAATACAAAAGACCAAAATACCTCATAAATATCATATATTATTTTTCAAGACAAAAATGCAAAAATACTTACTTTTTTTTCAAAGAAATTTATTCCCTTTTAATTAAATAAAATTAGGGTTTATAAGAATCTTTTCTAAAAATAATTTATTTTCCTAATTAATTTGAGATAATCTTGATTTATTTATTAGGTTTAGTTTAAAACTTTTCTCACATAAAAAAACAAACAAAATCTTCTTTTCATTCATACATCTTTGCATATTTAATTTATCTTGTATATTATTTATTCCAATATTTGTACATATTCAATTTGGTTGTAATAGCTTAATTAGGTTTATATTATTGCAAATCCCCATTCATAAATTGTATTCCTCTCTCCCACAAATGTTGTAATAGCGTAGAACATTTAAATTTCGCAATTTATCACCTTTTATATAACATGCTAGTAATTAGGGTTTATATGGCAAGATAAAACCAATCAAATAGAAAACCATAATCTAAGACAAAATCAAGCATGAAAATAACACACTTGCACACAAAACACCCATAGGGTTACCCCACTTGGTTACCTTACAAAAATGGTCATATTACGCATGTAAAGTGTCTTAGCAAAAACAAACAAATACAAGATCATAGTCCCTCGACGACGCTATTCAAAGTTGCCTTACAAAAATGATCTTAATCCCTCATAAATGCTAAGATACCTTGCAATATTGCTAATCATGGCTATACGGTGACCCACGTCCGTCCCGTTAAACATCCAAAGATAGGGTTGCTTGCCAAATCAATGGTAAGACAACAATATCAAAGGAAAATAAAATGAACAAGAAAGACATTTGAGTAGGTAGACTACTTTTAGTTACTTGCTCCATTTCAAAACAAATATCCTTGCAATTTTCAAAACAAACATACACATTTCCAAACATCTTACAAAATTTAAAACATTTTCAAAAAAGACAAATATCTTTATATACATTCTTACGAACGCGAATCATTACAAAGATTGCCTAAACAATGTCCTCTTTTACAAAATACTTTCAAAACCACACAAAGCACAATTTCAAACAAAAGCAAGTGATCTAGCAAGTAACTAAGAGCCCATGGAAAACCATGGATGAAAAGGGTGCTAATACCTTCCATTTTCATAATCTACTCCCCGAACTCAAAATCTTAAAGGTCTTTCCTGTGCTTTTTCACCTTTCCTTTTGGATAAAAGAAAAGTCAGTGGCGACTCTTGCTAACCGCAACATTTACGATAAAACGCAAAACAATCAAGTCAGTTCTCCCACTGCATCACACCATCCAACCCAATACAGAAGACTTATTGGGTCATTAAGATACCTTTGTTGTACGAGGCCTGACTTAGCATATAGCGTAGGTATGGTAAGTAGATTCATGCAGAAGCCAAAGGTATCACATATAGCAGCAATGAAGAGGATACTAAGGCATCTCAAAGGAACTCTCAACCATGATATTTTGTTTCATGTTGTTAATAAAGGAAAATAATGCAAGTTATGTTGAGGATCGAAAATCCACAGCAGGGTATGTGTTTAGTTAGGTGGTGCACCAGTTGCTTGGAGTTCGAGAAAGGAACTAGTAATGGAATTATCATCATGCAAAGCAGAACACATAGTTGCTTCTCTTTGTGCATGTCAAGCAACTTGGATGGTGAACTTGGTCGAAGAGATAACAAGGAAATATCATGGAGCAATTACCACGAGGATCGACATCATGTCAGCTATCAATCTGGCAAAGAACCTGATATCTCACGGTCGAAGCAAGCACATCGAAATGAGGTTCCACTATCTTTGAGAGCATGTAGTAGATGAGAAGATGAACTTGAAACACTGCAAAACTGAGAATCAAATTGCAGACATCATGACAAAGGGTGTGTAGGTCAAAGTATTTCGAACACTAAGAGCTATGATGAATGTAGATAGCTTAGACACAATGAATTAGGTGGTATGTTGAAAGTAATTCCTTGTGTCAAAGCATATTTCTCAACAGAGACAATGGAGTGTCGAAGCAGATTGCTAACCTAAATCTATAAATAGGGAGAAACCCCTATTTTTTGAAATCAACTCATTGTATTCACAGAATTTCCAGTTGCAAGTGAATAATAAAGTTTCTACAGTTTATGGGCAGAGAGAAACTCTGCAGAAAAATACTTTCTTTTTTTCTTCATCTTTTATTTTTCATTGTCATTGTGTGGTGGTATCAATCTTGTTCATCAAGATTGATAGAAATTCATCATGAGTTTTGGTGGATTTGTAACACATGTATCAACTTGAAGATAATCATTCCCCACCCCTGAATAAAAAACAGGTAATACGATAATGGAGTTGTCGTCGTTGACAACCTCATCAACGACAAGTCGTTAGGAGATTTCTTGCATTCCAAAATCAAGTCGTTAGGAGATTTCTTACATTCCAAAATCACGGTGGACTAGTCCTTTTTCACCAATTTCCTACAATTTAAAGCAATTATTATTATAAAAAAATCCCACTGACAAAGAAATGATCATCACTATAGTGATGAAAAGAAAAAAAATGAAATTTGTGAAAGGAAAATCAGAAACAATTAAACTCACGAGAATGTTCCTGAAAATCTTGAAGAGAGATTCACCATCAAATTTGGTGTCACTATACACATGGGTTGAGTTCATTAATGGCAGAATCAAGAGAAAATTGATCTTCCTTCTTAGCCAACAACTTCTCCTCCTAACAACATGAATACTCCAACCAATTCTCAGATTCAGAGAAATAAATAAAATGGTTTTCGAACAACAATGGAGATGATTTTAAAGACTGAAATGGAGATGTCAACATACTCATGAACATTGAACAAACAATTCATAAGACAACTCTCTAAACAACCATGGTTTCCAAAAAAAAAAATCAAAACTTGATGTTCATAAAAATGAAAACTTTATCTCATATAAACGAAACCAGATTTAGTCATAGGAAAAAATGTAAACGCATTGAAAAGAAACCATAAAAAGACAAACTTTTTCTTATTAAACGCTGGAACAAACACAACCACCATAACTGAGACACATTCACAACATCGGCTAAACAGTAAAACTGGAAAATGGAGCGAAAGATATGGTGTTCACCTGGATGCAGCAGAGGAAGAAGTATGAGACGATAGGGAAGTTGATATGGTATACAAAAAAAAAAGAAATGAGAAAGATGAGTTTGAGCCTAAAGTTTTGAAATGGTAGAGAGAATTTCCACCCAGGTAAAAGCATTGACCACTATGTTTTCTTGTGTTTTGAATAAGAATGAGAAAAGCATAGTCAATTATAAGTTTCATTACTTTTCGGATTTGAAAGGGTGGAGGAAAATATCCACGGTTTAATGCATGTATTAACAAACATCCAATAGAGAAAATGTAAAATGGGTGTCACTTGGAATGGTAAAAGATGATCGGTGGAAATTAAATTTGAATTAGCAAATTACTATTAAGCGTATTTATTAGTGCAAATAATTTATGAGAGATGGGTAATTTAAGCTGTTTAATGATATGTTATATTCTTAGTTATGTAGTTGACTTTTTCATTATTAATGTGTGTCTGCCCATAAATCATTCAGAATCTTGAGAGTAATGAGAGGACAATCTTTAATTAATTAGTTTAATTAGTTGGACAAAAAAAGTTTGATTTTGATTTATGTTTATGTACTTTTATTATTTGTTAATTAGTTACTCTCTTGTAACGAATTATTCACAAAATTGAGTTTTTAGTACATTTGACAATTAGTGTATGCAATTTATATATAGATTATATATATTAATTATCAAATATATATAAAAAAATCAATTTTACTTATAATTCTTTACGGAGACAATATATTATATTATATGTAACAACTACCACACTTTTAAATACATTTTTTTATTTATTTATAACACTTTTAGATACATCTTTGTGTAAAGAGAATTATTACATTTATCGTAGTTTATTCTTTACTTTTTGACAACATGTATGCTCTTTTATAAACAACACTAACTCATAAGTAATAAAATAAAAATGATGATAATTCAATAACTAAAAAACTAAAAAATAAAGAGAAAGAAAAAATAATGGGTCATATGAAAATCCAATGATTCAGGTATTATAATTGGTTATTATAAGGACGTAATTGATTATAGAATGTAGTATTTTTTTTATTATTATGATTGGTGTAATCGGTTACATATTCGTAATAACCGGTTATCATTGTTATGTATTTTAAATTTGCAAACAGTCGGTTACAGATTTGGCTTAATCGGTTACAGGTTGTTAATTTTAGTTTTTAGGCTTTATTAGTTCTATCACAATCCATTGTGTTTTGTATAAATATCCAAAGGGTATCACAATCAATTTTCATGAAAATTTTCACTCTCAATTAAACTCTCTAATTCTCCCTCTCCCTCTCAGCACTCAATTACTCTATTTTTACCAACCTAGGGATTTCCAATTCTAACATTTGACATCAAGAACCTGGTTTGATCCCCTAAATATTTAGTGTGCAACATGTATTCAGTCTCCAATGAAAGAATCACTGCAACCCTACTCATCCTTGATGCAAAGAATTACGACAAATGATACAAGCAAATAAAGGTGTTGTTTGGCTATCAAGATATTTTTAAAGTGATCAAGAACAGTGTGAATCCTCTTGTAGAAGGTACAGCAGATGCACAACGAGCTACACATATGGAAGAAAACAAGAAAGATTTCAAGGCGTTGTTTTAGCCCATCAATGTGTTGATACAGATAATTTCGAGAAAGTTTGTGATTGTGAATCATCAAACAAGCGTGCTAAATCTTAGAGAAGGCATACGTAGGGGAGGACAGGGTGAATGTTGTGAGGTTATAAACTCACAAATGTCAACTTGAGTTGATTTAAATTGAGGAGAATGAGGCAATCAACAATTTCACGAAGATAATTACTTGGTTGGTAAACCAAGTAAAAGCATGTGTAGAAATGATCACATAGTAGTATGTTGTCCCAAAAATATTGGGTTCCTTGACAGTTAGATTCGATAACATAGTCGTAGGGATTGAGGAATCGAAGGATCTTACGACGATGAGGCAAGAGGAGCTACAAATCTCTCTTGAGACTAATAAGAAAAGGATGGAGGAGAGAAATAGTGATAAGGAAAAGGCGGAGATCTCTTTGTAAGTTCTTTTCATTGAGAAAGATAAGAAGTCGAATGGAAAATGGCCCATGTATAGTAAAAGGAATTTTCAGAGTTTTGATGGAAGAGAATCCCAAAATTCGAAAAATTTGGCTTGTCAAGGTGAGAGCAGCTGCTACAAAAATGGTGGTAAAGAAAACTTTAGAGATGAAAGGAGAAGGATTAAAAAGAGAAAATATAATGCTTTATTTGTCAAATGTTCGATCGTTTTTCAAGAGAGTGCAATACAAACAAGAAGGAACCTCAAGTGGATGAAGCTAATGTTACAAGACAAGAGTTTGATGAGGAATACACACTCTTAGTCATGATCATAGATGGGAAATGCATCAACAACATGTTTCATGACAGTAACAACAATAGTTTTGGAAACACTCTAGAATCATGTTGTAACCAGTTACGTATACACTGTAACCAATTATAGGAAGAGGAATCTACCATGGTGACTACGAAAGAGGAAATTCAGTGCATTGAGGAATGATATTTGGACTCCAGATGTTCTAGTCATATGATGGGGGAGGAAGGATTGGTTTGTTATAAGCAATCGTTCCATGAAGAACAAAGTGAAATTCATGGATAACACCACTCTAGCGGCGGAAGAGTTCAATGATGTATCAATAGGGAGAAGGGATGATATACATTATTTGATAAATAATATGTTGTATATTCTCAAAATCAAGTGTAACCTTCTAAGTATTGGCCAATTACTTGAGAAGAGTTAAAAGATTCGTATGGAGAACAAGGCGGTACACGTCATGGATGTAAACAGGGTTTTGATCCTAAAAGCTCCTATGGATGCCAATAGAACTTTAAAGGTTGAGTTGAAGGTTATGGAGCATAAGTGCCTTGCTATATCGGTTATTCGAGAAGTGTGTATATGGAACTATAGTTTTGGGCATCTCAATTTCTGAGATCTCAATGCTTTGCAAAAGAACAAAATGGTAACGGGGCTATCATTGATCAACATACCGATTGAAATTTGGGAAGAATGTGTGCAAGTGAAGCAACATAAAGTTAAATTCAAAAAGGATGCAGGTTGTAGAACCAAGCATCACCTCGAGGTGGTATATTCTGATGTGTGTGGACCAATGCAATTTGATTTGATTGGTGGCAATAAATACTTTGTCACATTCATCCATGATCATAGTAGAAATCTATGGCCATATCTAATAAAGAGAAAGGATGAGGTATTCAAACTGATTAAGAAGTTCAAGTCCATGGTTGAGAGGCAAAGAGATAACAAGTTCAAAGTTCTCAAAACAGATGGTAGAGGTGAATACGTCTCAAATGACTCTGGGAGGTTTAATGATCAAAAAGAGATAGTACATGAGGTAGTACCATCATATACACTGCAAAAAAATATAGTGTTTCCTAAAAGAAGAATCAATCGATTATGAACATGGAGAGAAGCATGTTAAAAGGGAAGAACTTGTCAAAAGATTTATGGAAAGAAGAGGTGTCCACGACTGCATATTTGTTGAATATGTGTCCAACAAAGAAACTTGCATAGATAACACTAGAGGAAGCATGGTCCATATTCAAACCGAATATGAATCACTTGATATTTTTCGGTTCCATAGCATATCTACATGTGTCGCGTAGCTTAGAAAGAAGCTTGATGACAAAAGAGTATTGATGATACTTGTATGGTATCACTCCACTGGAGGTTACAAGTTGTATGATGTAGCAAACAGAAGGATTGTGATCAGCTGAGACATCATTTTTCGACGAAATCAAGGAGATGTAACAACATGTAACCGATTACTAGAAAGTTATAACTGGTTACAACAATGTAAAAACAGTTTTTGTAGAGTTGGAAGTTGCAGAATCAGCCCTCGTCAAAGCCCGAATTGAAAGAATGTAAGAAGATCAACAAGGAAAAGAGATTTTCCTCCATGACTCTAAGAGTGTGAGTTGTTCTGAGACAAAAAAGTCAATGATGATGGTGATTTCATCCATTTTATACTTATGGTCGAATCTGAATCCGTTAAAACAGAAGAGGCCTTGGTGATCTGAAATGGATTTGTGCTATGAAGGTGAAGCTAGAATCCATTGAGAAGAACAAGACTTAGGAGTTAGCTGATCTACCAGAAGGAAATAAGCCAATTGGTGTAAGATATGTGTTCAAAGTGAAGGAAAATCCCAAGGGTGAAATAATCAAGCACAATGCTCGATTAATTGCAAAGGGATTTTTATAAAGAGATGGCATTGACTTTAAAGTGGTATTTTCACCGATGGATAGAATTGAAATCATCATACTAGTTATGTGTTTTGCAAATAACAAAAATTGGTCCATCTACCAAATGGATGTGAAATCTTTGTATTTGAACGATCCACTTGAAAAGGAAGTTTATGTAGAACAACCCTCTTGTTTTGTGCGAAAAACCAAAAGTCAAAGTTCTACAAGTTGAGAAAAGCATTGTAAGATTTGAAACAAGCTCGAAGAGCTTAGAACAAGATAATAAATGGTTTCTTAAAGGAGATTGGATTCAAGAAGTGTGTATTTGGACATGGTGTGTATGTGAAGAAGGATACAAGTGAAAGGGTGATAATCCTTTGTCTATATGATTTGTTGATTATGGGCAGTGACAAAAAGTACATTTCTAAGTTAAGGGTGAGATTATGAAGAAGTTTGAGATGAACGACCTTGGCCTCATTACATAATTTCTTGGTATTGAGTTTCACAATTCCAAGAAGGGACTGCTCATGCACCAAAGAAGGGATGTGCTTGAGATTTTAAAGAAGTTTGAAATGGAGTATTATAATACTGCCATTACTTTGTATGAACCGAGGCTATATGAAATTGTCGAAGAATGAGGATGAGAAAGATGTTAATCCAACTAGTATAGGAGATTGATTGGATCATTGTGTTACTTGTACAATATGCAGCCAATTTTAGCGTTTAGTGATGATATTTTATTGCTCAAATGTATATTACACAAGTTTAGTATACTATGAATGGCTCTAGGATTTGTAATACCTAACCCAGAGTTCCAAATGGAAACATTATTGGTAAATGAACTTGCATTATGCGACCAAAGAATAAAAGTAGGGGTATATACAACATGACACAAGTTTTGAGACTGATTACTTATGAGATTGCTTTAGGGATCTAAAGATAAATTATTGAAGCATTACAATCCACTACCATCAATAAATCCTTCAAGAGACACTAAGAAAGATGCATGTGATTTGACATAGCACTTGTTAGAATGAAACTCAATGTAAAAATTGCTATATTGAAAAATTTAGACACCCAAAGTAGATTTCTTGTGAGACTAGGAACATGAAGCAAGCTATTTAACTTCAACATAGAATTTGACTCAAGTTTGGATCTGAGTTTTGAGGAACCAACTGACTTGACTGCCAAGTTATGATCATTACTAACTAGAATTTTATTTAGACCTGCACAAAATTGTTTGTTTTATAAATTTGAAGTGTTATAAGTAATATGATGAGAAGCATTTGAGTCTACAATAAGCTTGAGACCCCAGACTTAGAGGAACTTTAAGATTGTCGCGATAAGTTAAAAGAGAAGTTTCTTGTGCAAAAGTGGAGGCTTAATTCTTCTGAATTTCATGAGCATTAATGGAACTGTTTGGAGAAGAGAAATGTGATTGACACTTCAGTGGTGGAGGATCAAAGTGCTCATCATATTTATACCATCAATTAACTAATGAGGGACTATATTTGTTGTAGAGTTGGAAAGCTGGTTAACTATATGTGCTATAAACATGTCTACCATGTTTTCTTCCTCAAATTGAGCATGCTTTATCACAATAGTATTGATAAGATTCTGATGTACCACCAATCATCCTAGAGAAAGTACTTGTTATTGCTTGAGCAACAATAATAGTTGCACTAGAAGTTAAAAGTTTTTGGCGAAAATTTCATATTGTACTTCTTGTACATATAAAAGATTATCATGATGAAAAGGTTATATATTCTTCAGAAAAACCTTGAAGAATTGCATCTATTTGATCCATTTTAGATAATCAGTTACCAACAACCAATAGAGACTTTGTTATTGTTCGAATTCGAAGGTCATACTCAGAGATTGAACGATTATATTTCTTGTTAGTTTTTAATTTCGACCTTAATTGGTGAACTCAAGCTTTCATTTGTGAACGAAAATGTTCACCTTGTCCTAAACTCCATAAGCATGTTTACATGAGAGAACATGAGATAGAACAACTTCAAAGATTGGAGACAAAATCCAAGTTAACAATGTTTGATCTTGAATTATTTAAGATTCATAATTTTCATATACAATACTAGTCATCCTATCATTGTTAGTTTTGAATGTAGGAGGGATATGAGGATTTACCGCACTCTGTGGAGTTTGTGATATAAGAATAAAACATTCTACTTGCTAATTCCACATTAGAAATTTGTTTTCTTGAAGTTTGTCTGATATCTTCGGTTTAAACTTGTTTGTTGAGCTTGAAATTTGCAAATTGTGACGAGGTAGCTTGTGAAGAACAAACCACATGTTGTAAGTTCTGAGGATAGTTTTCTTGATCTGCCATTGGAGCTCCTATAAAGCTTTAATGCAAAGCTCAATTTGTAGATACCATGAACAGAATAATGAAACTTCTATGAAGCCATGATCTTTAGTCAAAAACTAAGATGCTGAAGATGAAGAAGAAGCTGAAGAAAACCCTTATAAACATGTGATTTCATATTGAGTGAACCTAGTTGCATTGGAAAGAAAGCTAGTGCGAGATTTTCTTGTATTGGTTGAATTAATTCATTACAAAATATGAGAATGGTTAAAGTCTATAATAGAATACAAAGTTAATTACTCTAACTAACTTTTTTAACTACTTTTCAACAACTCTAACTAACTTTTCTAACTACTTTTCAACAACTCTAACTAACTTTTCAAAAATAGTTACATTTCTTTTAGTTATCTCTAATATCTACCAATTCAAATTATCTAACACAAAACTCAATTGATAAGTTATTCAATGATTACGAGAATTAATCATAGAATCTATAAATTGAGAATAAAAAATCAAACAAAGGTGAAGAGACTAAAAACTTTTATAACTATTTAATTTTGCATATCTATTAAAATTACAATAAACAACAAAGTTCTAAAACACATATACAAGTAATCTTCCCTTCCTTTTTCAAAAATCAAATTTTCAAACAGAAATATCATAAATAAAACGTGTGAGAGGAAGAGCAAAAAGAAATCACAGAACTAATTTTCTCATTTCATCAAAGAAACCATTTATAACAACAAGAACCAATCTCCATCATTTTCACACAAACCTATTTCATCCAAATACACAAACCATAACAACATATGCTATATTACAATCTTGTAACATTGACTGATTATTATTTTCTAACGCTAATTCAAACTCTCCAAGAGATCCCATAACTCCTCTATTTGTCATTTGTAAAAGATAAACAGATATATAAACATGTGTCTAAAAATATACACAAGAATTGAACGATTTTAACAAAAGAATTTTATACTAAAGTTAAACTGGAATTTAAACAAAAAAAAAAAGAAGTGAAATCTTACTTAAAACTATAATGCATATGTACGAGTATGATATTCGGTGCATATATATGTATAATATCAACATGTCATATGTATTTTTTTAAACATTAACCATTAAGGTGCGTTAACAAATTTTTTATTTTTTTTATAAAATATATGAGTAAAGTAAGTTCACTAACAAAACATCACTATAAAAAAAAAAATTAAGATAAAATATTGAAAGAAATTAAAATATATAAATATATTATATTAATATAAGATAACGAGAGATATTAAAATCAATCGTGTGAGATAACACTACATACACTTATATATATATATATATATATATATATATATATATATATATATATATATATATATATATATATATATATATATATATATATATATATATATTTCATTATATGTTATAATCGATGTGAGATTTATATACAAATATAAATATATATTCTATTACACTCCGCAGTTGAAACAATAGGTTTAAGGACGCTTAGACTTATCCGAAAGTCATGAAGGAGAACTGTAAGAAGGTCTTTGGTGAATATATCAACAATCTGATACCGAGAAAGAACATGAAGAACGCGAAAAAGAAATATATGGTGATTGATTGAGAGAGTCGCAACGCGATGCTGAACACGCAGGGAGTGGCGCGGCGGAAGCAGAAGGGGCTGCGGCGGCAGTGCTGGAAAATGTGATACGGCGACGACGGTGGTGCCGGAGGAGGAGCTACAGTGACAGTGACAATGCTGGAGGAAGAGCTACGACGACGACGATGCTGTTGGAAGAGCTATGATAACGGCGACAGTGTTGTTGGAGGAGCTACGACAATGGCGGCGATGCTGGATGAGAAGCTACGACGACGATTGCGGCGCGAGAGGAAGAACTACGGCGACAGAGACGGTGCTGGAGGAAGAGCTATTGTGGTGGCAATAGTGCTGGAGGAAGAGCTATTGTGGCGGTGGCGTATTACATCAGATTTAAATCTTTACCTCAACTCATATCATGTAAGTTATTTAGAACAACCGTGTGAGAATAACACTATTTACGGTTCATTATATGTTATAGTCGATGTGATACTTTTACACATATATAAATATATATTCTATTAAATAATATTTAAGAAAAACCCAAATTTCATTCAAAATTACATAGTAAAAAAAATGAAGTACCACAAGTCCGGAGCCACATGGGGACTGAGGGCGGCCATGGCCACCCCAAAAGTTTTTTATTTTTGTAAAATAATTGGTATTTTATGCAATTTTAACTATTTAGTGATAGTTATATAGAACTATTGTGCATTATTTTATAAATAAATGAACTTGGCCGAGCGAAAAAGTCTGTTTTTGGCATTCTCGAGCAAGAATCGAACCATGTAAGACTATATAGATTGAGAGTGTTGAAAAAATTATTCAATAGTTGAACATGGAGTATTGAATGAATGAGGCAAGAATGGAGGCCACATATAATATTTTACAAAATCTTATTGGTTGTTGTGATTATTTAGATTTTATTTCACCTTAACTATTTGAAATTAATTATTTTATAGTAAATCAATTTTTTACTTATTTTTATTTTTCCTAAAATTCATTTTTTTCTTCCTATAAATAGAAGTTTGATTCATTAAATTTAGACACATAAAAAAATCTATTTTTTTCTCTTTAATTTATCTATTTAGCCTCCCATAAATTCATCTTTATTACTTGCAAGAAAAAATTAATTAAAAATATAAAATTATAAAAAAATTTAAATAAATTATTAAATTAAAAAAATTAAAAAAATAATTTAACTCTTAATTATTTTAATTTAATTTCAATTGATAATTAATATTAATATATAATCATAAAAATAAAAATATAAAAAAAATAAGAATATGAAATAAAAATGATAGAGTAAAGTGTTGAATTTTATTAAACAAAATTATTATAATGAATAAAAGTTAAATAAATATTAAATTATTATGTGAAAGAAAGAAAAGATAATATGAAATATAAAAAAGAAGAAAAAAAAAAGGTATTAAATATATAAACGATTATACATAATATAAATAAAAAGCTTAAAATCAAAATCTTTGTCACTACAGCAAACTATATGTTATAATAAAATTGACAATAAATTATATATAGATATCATTCTTTTTCATATCGAAACAATTAGCATTATTCAGTGAACGGACGGTGGTGTTTAGGAAAGTTAATAACCGCCGTGATTTGTTGCCAAAAAACATGTCTGAAAAGGAAGAAGGAACATAGAATGTGCAATGGTCAATATCATACTCCACACCATTCGTGTTTTGCATGCATTGTTTTTTTTGTCTAAATAAATACAGTACTAATGAATAATGTCTCCTTTTTTTCTCTTTTCTTTGCCTATAAATAATATTTCTAATCTTCCATGATCCAACACACAAAAACAGAAACATATATGGGTACTTGTGCATCAAGTATTAAGGCAACCAAAAGTGGAAACAAATCCACTATTGTTGTTAACATAGTTCACTCAAATGGAAAGCTACGACAATTGAAATATCCAATAAAAGCATGGCATGTTCTGTCTCGGAATCCAAACCACTTTCTTTGTTCCTCAGAAACCATGTATGTTGGATCATATTTACCTTCTGTGCCTCCAAATCAAGAGCTTCAATTGGAGCATATTTACTTCCTTCTTCCACTCTCCAAATCCAACGTTCCACTATCTCTGCAAGATCTTTGTTCTCTAGCTATCAAAGCTAACACAGCTCTTGGAAAAAATATGAACTTAATGCTAAAATCATATTCTGTTTTACAAACTACAAATTTCACATCACATCCTACTCTTTCAAATGTGTCTCTTGCATATTCCCATTAGACTAGTTTTACTGTGCCTACATTCCATGTTGCACAAGTATATGAGCAAACTCAAACACGTAGACTAAGCTTAATAAACAATTATTCCAAATAGTTTCAAACCATTTGGTTTTATAGTTTTGATTTTCTAGTATATTAAAAGTCGTTGATCTTTTAAAGAGAATCTAAATATTTATAAATAGAAATGTTGTATCTTTTAAATTTATAGATATAATTTTTAAGAGAATTAAATTTAGTAGTGCTGCGGGTTTGTCTTCTATATCTGTACAAACTTTATTATATTGCTCAAACCAAATTAGAAATTAAAAAGTTAAATGACCTTTTGTTTATAGTCAACCAAATTAGAAATTAAAAAGTTAAATGACCTTTTGTTTATAGTCTGCTTTGATTGGGTTGTATAGGAACTTCTATGCATGTATGAATGTTGAGTTGTGTGTACACTTCTAGTTGTGTTACTCTTTTTGTCATGTTTGGATCAAGGTTTTAAATCAGATTTGCGGTCGCAATTTCAATCCATATAACTGTTGTGATATTAATTGCAGTCGTTACTGTTGTAAATCCACTAAATATCTATGATGAATTTCTCCTCAATGACAATGAATTATGAGAACGAAAAGAAAAGAAAGAAGACAAGACAAATAATTTATGCAGAGTTTCTCTCTGCTCACAAACTGTGAAAAAACTTCTTATTCACTTTGCAACTACAAAATACCGTGAATGACTTGCTTGACTTGCTTACAAAAAATAAAGGTTACTCCCTCTATTTATAACCGAGCTTGCACCCTAACCCCAAAGCCCAAAATATCTATTTTGTTACTAAATCAAATCTAATTTATTTTAGACTTAAATCAAATCTATTTAAATTTAAACAAATCCAATTTTTCGACACTATGAATTACAATTTAACACACCATCTAATTCATTGTGTCTAAATTATCTATATTCACATGACTCTTAGCCTTCTGAATACTCTGACTTGCACTCCCTTCGCCATAATGTCTGCAATCTGATTCTCAGTTCTACAGTGTTCCAAATTCATCTTCTCATCTGCTACCTGCTCTCGAAGATAATGGAACCTCATTTCGATGTGCTTACTTCGACCATGTGCTATTGGGTTCTTCGCCAGATTGATAGCTGACATGTTGTCGATCTTCATGGTAATTACTCCATGATCTTTCCCTGTTATCTCTTCGACCAAGTTCACCATCCAAATTGCTTGACATGCACAAAGAGAAGCAGCTATGTATTCTGCTTCGCATGATGATAATGCCGCTACTGGTTCCTTTCTTGAATTCCAAGCAACTGGTGCACCACCTAGCATAAACACATATCCTGTTGTTGACTTTCGATCTTCAGCATCACTACACCAACTCGAATCAGTATATCCTACTAACTTGCATTCTTTTCTTTTATCAGCTGCAGGAAACAAAATGCCATAATCGAAAGTTCCTTTGAGATGCCTTAGTATCCTCTTTACTGCTGCTAAATGTTATACCTTTGGCTTCTTCATGAATCTACTTACCATACCTACACTATATGCTAAGTCAGACCTTGTATGATAAAGGTATCTCAATGATTCAATAAGTCTTATGTATTGGGTTGGATCAATATCATCTTCCTCTGCATCTTTCGACAGTTGCAGTCTTGGTTCTGCAGGTGTCGAAGTTGAGTTGCATTCTTCCATCTCAAACCTCTTGAGAATTTCTCTTGCATATCTTCTTTGATGCATCATCAAACCTCTACCGCTCTTATAGAATTCGATACCAAGGAAATATGAAATCTCACCCAAATCAGACATTTCGAATTCCTTGTTGAGATCACCTTTGAAGTATTCAATCTCACTTTTACAGCTACCTGTTATCAACAAATCGTCTACATAGAGACATAGTATAAGCAATTTACTCTTGCTTCTTCTTACATATACTCCATGTTCAGTTGTGCACTTCACAAATTCCTTCTCCCTTAGGAAACTATCAATTTTCTTATTCCAAGCCCTTGGAGCTTGTTTCAATCCATACAGGGATTTATGCATCCTGACACCTTTCTTTCTTCGTCATGTTTCACAAACCCAACTGGTTGTTTAACATAGACTTCTTCGTCTAAGGGTCCATTTAGGAATGCACACTTCACGTCCATCTGACATATGTGCCAACTGTTTATTTCTGCTAGACCAACAACCAACCTGATTGTTTCGATCCTAGCAACAGGTGCAAAAACTTCATCGAAGTCTATTCCTTCTTTCTGTAGAAATCCTTTCGCCATAAGCCTTGCTTTATGTCGAGTTACTTCCCCTTTCGAATTCGTTTTCACTTTGTATAACCACTTGACATCAATTTCCTTCTTGTCTTGAGGCAATTCGACAAGTGACCAAGTATTGTTGTCTTCGATATACTTCACTTCTTCGTTCATTGCTTTCACCCACTTTGAATCCTTCAATGCTTTAGCTATATTAACAGGTTCGACATCTGCATAGAAAGCATAATGTACCAGCTCACCTTCATCATCTATCACATCATCTGATGTAATCACACAATCTTGCAATCTTGCAGGCATGCGTCTTGTTCTTTGAGGTCTGCTTATACTTGGTATATTTGTTGGTTCCTCTTGTCGAACTTCTCTTTCGACTTGAGTTTCTGGTTCTTCGAATAGGATTCCCAATGAATCTTTCTTGACATTTTCAGTCCAATCCCATTCTTTAAACTCATCTATGATCACGTCCCTACTGATTACAATCTGCTTTTTCACTGGATCGAACAACTTGTAGTCTCCTATCGAATGATATCCAACCAAAATCATTTGACTTGACTTGTCATCAAGTTTTCTTCTCAACTGATCTGGCACATGTCTATGTGCAATAGATCCAAATACCTTCAGATGACTCAATCTAGGCTTCACAGCAGACTAACATTCTTCTGGAGTAATTCCTTCTAGCTTCTTTGTAGGACATATGTTCAAAATGTATGTTGTAGTCGAAACAACTTCACCCAAAAACTCCTTAGGTAAATTCTTGCCTTTCAGCATACTTCTCACCATATTCATGATAGTTCGATTTTTCCTTTCTGCAATTCCATTTTGTTGTGGAGTATAGGGTGGCACTACCTCATGCATAATCCCTTTCTTTTCACATAGCATGTCGAAGTCTTTCGACACATATTCTCCACCACCATCAGTTCTCAAAACTTTGAGCTTTCGACCACTTTGTCTTTCGACCGTAGACTTAAACTTGATAAATACTTCGATCGCTTCACTTTTCTTCTTAATCAGGTAAGTCCACAGCTTTCCACTGAAGTCATCTATGAATGTAACAAAGTATTTGTTACATCCCATCGAATCCACCTGGATTGGTCCACATACATCAGAGTATATGACTTGAAGACTAGCCTTCGACCTGCTTCCTGCATCCTTGTTGAAGCTATTCTTGTGTTGCCTCTCCTGCACACATTCCTCACATACCTCGTTTGGAATGTCGATTTCTGGAAATCCAAAACCATATTTCTTCTCTTCAAATCTCTGATGTCTCTGAAGTTGAGATGACCTAGTCTATAATGTCATATTCATTCATCTCTGCTAGCTGCAGTCGAAAGACACTTGCACTCCATCACATTTAGTTCAATCTTGAAAGTTCGATTATGAGACATAGGAACCTTCAAGATTAATCTCCCATTTGCATCAACGACTCTCATTATCTATCTTCGATTAACACTTTATAATTCTTTTCGACCAACTGCCCTATACTGAGCAAATTGCTCTTCATGCCTGGTATGTACAATACATTGGAAATTACTGACCTATTGCCATCTTTCCTCATAATCATAACATCACCAATACCTTCAGCTGCTAGGGTATTGTCATTTGCAAATTTTACCATATTTTTCGTTAAGGGCTTTATGTTGACAAACCAGTCTTTCCTTCCAGACATATATGATGAACATCCCGAATTCAAGTATCATTGGTCCTTGAATCTATCTTCATCTTTTGTTGTGACCATCATCATCATCATCTCTTCTTCTTCATGTTTTGCAAGCTTTGCATCACTTTCTTGATTCTTTCGTTTTTCTGGACAATCACTCGAATAGTGACCATACTTATGACGATTGTAACATTGAATGTGACCCTTATCAGGTTTTCGACCACCACCTCTTCCTCTATTTGCAACACCACTTGTTTGGTTGCCTTGGTATGGTCTTCTTTGATTCGAAAAGTTTTCTTCGTTCTGGTTTCCTCTACCATTCGATTTATTGTATCTGTCTCTACCTCTATCGAAACATTTTCCTTTGCCTTTGGTTTCTTTTGCTGAATGTGCCTGCAAAGCCACACCACTCTTCGATTTGTCTGTAGCTATTTCGTTCATTCTTTGTTCATGAGATTCAAGCGTCCCTTGAAGCTCTTTCTTTGTCAATTTCGACAAGTTTTCCCCTCTTCTATCGCCACCATTATGTGGTCAAACTTAGGAGCTAAAGATCTCAAAATCTTCGAAACAACAGCTCTTGTTATTAATGTTTCTCCACATGCCATGATTTGATTCACTAGTTTTGTAACTCTAGTGAAGAAATCAGATATGCTCTCACTATCTTCCATCTGAAGCAATTTATAGGTTCTCTTGTGAGTTTGTAACCTCACTTCTTTTACCTTTTCTGCACCACCAAAATACTTCTCAAGAATATCTCAAACTTCTTTTGCAGATTCTGAATCACTTACTTTTTCAAAGTTTTCTGGACTCACACATTGATGAATTATAAATTGTGCTTTATAACTCAACTTCTTAATTTCTGTGTGTTTCTTCTTTTCTTCTTCTGAAGCGTTTTCTCCAAACGCTTTGACTCCATATTTTACAAGGTCCCAAAGCCCTTGACACCTGAACAACACTTTCATCTGTTTGCACCAATTCTCATAGTTGTCTATTTTTAGAATTGGTAGAGTTGTTGGATAATTTGCATTCCCATAATTCGCCATCGTGAATACTTCAATCGTTCTTGATTGATACTTCCCTTGAATCGAAACAAAGCTCTTGATACCAAATGTTGGAAATCCACCAAATATCTATGATGAATTTCTCCTCAATGACAATGAATTATGAGAACGAAAAGAAAGGAAAGAAGACAAGACAAATAATTTCTGCAGAGTTTCTCTCTGCTCACAAATTGTAAAAAAACTTCTTATTCACTTTGCAACTGCAAAATACTGTGAATGACTTGCTTACAAAAAATAGAGGTTACTCCCTCTATTTATAGCTGAGCTTGCACCCTAAGCCCAAAGCCCAAAATATCTATTTTGTTATTAAATCAAATATAATATATTTTAAACTTAAATTAAATCTATTTAAATCTAAACAAATCTAATTTTTTCGAAATTATAAATTACAATTTAACAATTACTATATAAATTAATTAGAGTTCTTTTTCATCATCAATATAGTTAAATCAGTATCCAGTATATACTGGTCATTTTATCCCTGACAAACCACTTTTTAAAACTTTGGCTTGTTTAGGATAAACAAACTACTAAAGTTTAAATAATGATTAAAATTAGAGACCAAATAAAAAATAGGTTACCAAATGATTATTTTTTAGCCAAATTGCTAGTCACAAGATAAGTTTCAATTACAAAATATAAAATACAAACACTTTACTTGTCAACACCAATAGTTACATTGTTATATTCATATAAAAGAAAAATACACAAACCCAAAAACTCATTTTATTTAATACTACAATCCTTTTTATAGAAGACATATGAGTCAAACAAAGGTTAATATATCAATTTTTGTCAGATTCATATGTCTCTTATGATAAAAATGAAGTGTCTTTCTATGAATCTTATTCAATTTGAAAAAGAAAGGATTTTAAGAGGAAGCTTTCATCTCAGATTTGATTGCATCAACCAACTGATCATAAGCTTCTCCCCATGCATTCTTCATAGCTGGTGACCAAATTTCAGGTACTGCTTCTTTTATTGTCTCCAATAGTGCAAACTTTGTCACCTTCACAAAATCAAAAACTACTATTTATACTTTGTCTTCTAACAAACAAGATCAAATATCATTTACACTTGCAAAAAATACACTCATTAAAAATATATATACCTCAAAATGCTCATCTACTACACCATTTTTAAAATGTGTAGCACCTATTTTTTTCAAGCTAGATTCTCTTACTGTGACTTTCCCAGCTTTTCTTAGTTGAACTGCTGATTCACATGTCTGCAGTAACAATAAAACAAGAATATTATCAACCAGTTTTTTCTTATTAATCCAAAAGTCCTCACCTTAGTAACTTACCATGAGAAAGACAGACATGGCATGAGGCTTGAGCTTGGTGTTTTGCTCCAAAGGAACATTTGAGTCTTTCAAGAAAGAGAACAGTTTTTGAGCTGATGGAGCAATCTCAAATATTCTACAAAATTACAAGTTTATTTTTCAGTTCAATAGTTAAACATGGTTAAAATATATAACCAAAAAAGACTGAAGAGAAAAAAGGGTTGTTAATTACTTCAAGAAAAACTTGAGAGCTAGTTCTGCAGAATTCTTCTTCATTACACTCCATGACTTGACAACAAGAGCTTCTTGCTCTTCCGTGAAACATTTTGTATCCAAAGTGCTCATATTTTGTGAATTGTGATGGGAGTGAGAAAATGGTTGATGTTTACATTTTTGTTGGGATAAAGGTTTTATAGTGAGATTTGATTGAGGAAGAAGTTGGCCCTTCATGCCAATGGAAGGTCATTCTTGATACTTTGGCTGACATGTTGGTCAAAAAGGGAAGGACCATATTGAAACCGGGTGCCTAAAAAACTAGGTGCTATATTTTTGTTGCGATAACAAAATTGGTTTTCTACCATTCAACGTAACCAGATTTGGTTTATCTTTTTCCAACTAGTTTACCATTCCATGCGTAATCCATGACCATATCATGTTGATTATTCATGGTTTATTAATTTAATCAATCTTGTTTCCACACCCCCCACCCCCTTTTAGACCCACATAAATTATAATCCCTAATTCCATTTATAAAAAAATTAATTTTTTAAATACATGAAATAAGTAATATATTTAGATAATATATTGTTTAAATATATTAGTTATTCAATGTATTTAAAAAATTAATTTTTTTATTTATAAACAAGATTAGAAATAGTAATATTTGTAAGAGTGAGGATTTATTTTGATCTCTCATAATTTATAGAACTCAAATTAATTTCAAATAAAAAAATTCAATTTAATTCTTTACGAAATTTAACCGAATCATGTTAGTTCTTATGCTAATATTTTTTTAAAATTTTTTTTTCAAACCGTGATTAGACTACCACATTGAATTTTATTTTTCTATCTTTTATTTTTTAAATATTAAATTTATTTTTATTTTTAATTTCAATATTATTTTTAAACAATTCGGATATGAAAATCTAAAAAAGAAATTATTGCTAGTAGTAATTGAACCTAGGAAGCTTTAAGACACATTATATGTTTTTTTTTTCTTTCACTAGGGCCATATACACTGATAACAAACACTTCTCATAATTTATAATAGTTTTAAACAATTTAAAATTTAAAATAAAAAATATATCAATATACATTAATGACAGATAACTCTTGATAGTTAGTCATTTTATAACTAAATCAATTATTATTAATATTTCTAATAATAAATATTTAACTTAATAATTTAAAATCAATATTTACTTATTTACTTATTACAAATAACATAAATAAATATTTATGACACACAAATTTAAAAATAAAAATTAAATAACACACAAATAATTAATCAAATATAAAGAAATTAATAATAGTTAATTAAAATTAAATAACACACAAATAAATATTTATTTATTTTAAATAAAATAATATTTAATTAATTTATTACTTCAAATAATTATTAAAATATTTAATTAATTCAAAATAAATAATCAATTAGTTTTTAAAAGTATTTAATTAACTAAAATATATTAATAATATATTGATTTAATAGTAATTAAATTAAAAAAATATTAATTTATTTTTATTTGATTAATTTTATTTATGATTTACATTTTACTAACTTTATTTTTAAATTTGTGTATTATTTGAAATAAATAAATAACTAAATATTTATTTTGAATTATTAAATTAAGTATTTATCATTAAAAATATTATAAATAAAAATAGATTAATGTAGTTGTAAAAAGCGACTATCATTTAACTTTAAGAAATTTAGATTCGTATTTTTTATTTTGAATTCAGAATTATTTAATATTATTATAAATCATAAAAGTTATATATCATTAATGCACATTTGCCTAGTGGTAAAATATAGGTTGTGACTCAAAGGTCCCTAGATTATGCATTCCCTTTGTGATCATAAGAAGAAAAAAAAGTGAATTTATTCATTCTTATTAAAAATACAGTACATTCTGATGCAAAGTATGCTTTATGTATACAACAAAAACAAACTTAACTTAGTTATGATGTTGTTACTTATCGGTCTTTAGGTGTGTTAGCATTGTGCGGTACATTCGATTTCTCCCTTTATTTAGAGCGATCCCATGCGATGCACCTATCAAATTAGAAGTATGCATGCCACACTTTTTGGCGACGTCGATCTATTCTTTTAGAGGTTTGATTGTTATGTGTTTTATTTTCTTAGTGAGGGAGGTAACATTGATTTTCATTGCACTCTTTATCTTTCCCCTTTTGGTCGCATTACAAGACCTTATGTATCCTTCACGCTCCAGAAAGGTCAGCATATATTGTCATAATTTTGTCGTGGACATTGTGATACTTTATTTTAAAGTGGATCGAAGAAGTCAACACGTCCAATGTTGTTGTGAAGGGTATGCTCAAGATGTTGTTGTAGACGCTTTTGCATGGTACTACTAAGAGTTCCAAGTCAACTATCCTAGTGTATCTTCCTTCCCCTGGTTGACCATTAACTCAATGTGCCCCCATGGACAAGTGACTGTGTGGTTGAAAGGTTGTAGGTCAGATCCTCTTTATGCCCACAACTTCTCCCATTTTCAATGCAAGTTTTTCAAAGAGATCTGCATACATATCACAAGAGCTTCACTCGTCTACGGGGATTATATACACGTCCAAGTTGGCTATGATTGTTGTTATTACCAAAGGAATATTTTCATTTAGAATTTCGCCAACTATTTCACTATCCCGGAGTCTGCGAATATGTCTCCCTGATTTTCCTTCAAAATCTTTTCCCTCCTCCTTAATAACTGCCATTAGCTCAATGATTCTTCTTTTTACTTCCCATAGAGAGGTTCATTGTTTGAGGAAGGACTTCAGTGATAGATGCAATATATGTTGGTGTAAGCCCTATAAGCCAATAGTTTTATTAGAAATCGGTACTTGTATGAAATTATTTATTAATAATTAAAAATACAGTTTAATGAAATATTAAGTGTGACTTAATCATGAGATCTCATTAAACATAAGGATATTATTCTTAAAATATCTATAGTCGAGCTTTATTGTGTGGGATAATATTAATGCATTGAGATTATTATGTAGGTAGATAGATGATCATATCTCATGAATCCTGGATGAAGAGTTATCAAGTCTTAACATATGTATGAATATTAGGAGTAATATTTATGTAAGAATAAAGTTGGTTCTACATATGGCCTTATGTTTTGATGATAATTTTGCATGTTATCTTTAAGAACAATTATGTACAACTAACAATTTATGTCTAGTGTGTGGCTTTTGTTATACATGTTTTGACTCTGGTAAGAAGGCGTGTGACGTCATCAGGTTCTGAACTCAATACTCTGGAAAAGGAACGTTGGTAAAATATCTTCTAATCGTGACTTATTCAAGGAAGCTTTGGAGGCCGCCTAAAGCTTTAATTTTGTTATTCCAAGTTCTGAAGATGATGAAGATAAAGTTTTGCTGAACGATTTCTGAAGATTTGAAGACATTCTTCTAAAGACCAAGTGTTGAACACTGAGAAGGCAAGAGTTCTCTGAACAAGCCCTATAAGGTTCTAATGACTTAGGTTCTGAAGATACATAGTTCTGATCCTTCTACAACATGCTTCATCAACAAACATATCAGAAGCCTCGAAAGATATAGAAGACGAAGATCAAGACTAAGTGATTACGTGAGATGGTGAATATAAAAGTACAAAAGTACATTATGACCTCTACTCTCTAGAGTGGCGCAAGGACATACCTTTTTGTACTATTGTCTACTTGTCTCACCATGACCATGGGGAACAATACAAATGTATTTGTGTTTCCTATTTTAACCTCTAACAAATCTCTTCTTTTCATCTATAAAAGAAGTACTTGGAAGAATTTGAAATCAACGAATCAGTTCTACTAAACTACACTAAACCACTGCACAAAAACTCTATAGAGAAATCTTTTGTATAGTTTTGTAAATAAGCAAGAAGTTATTGTTCGTATCTTTCTATCAACTATTTTGTGTTGCTGCACTTAAACATTGTGTAATTTGCTTGTGTAGAAGCATCTTTGTATACACATCTTTATAATCAATTGTTGTTGATAGGTTCCTTGAGAGACTCTGTGTAGTCTGGATTCTCAAGAAGACTTTGGTTGCGGTCATGGTGGTTTGCAATAAGGATCGACGAACTTATTGGGGGTTCCAATAGGGTTGATCAGACTTATTATGGTTGTCTGTAATCTGGTTGATTATTTTAGATTAAGTCATTGAGTATAAGGCAAATCACCTTGCAGGGTGAACTGGAGTAACTTAGTTAACAGTGAACCAAGATAAAAATAATTATGTTCATCTATTTTTATTCACTTGTTATATTTATGTTTTGGGTTGCAAAAAGATTATATTTGGTGCAAATCAATTCAAACCCCCTCTTTCTTGTGTTTCCCGCACCTTAAATTGGCATCAGAGCTCCGGTTCTGATATTGATTTCTATCAAACACTTAATAATTTCAGATAAAGATCCAGACGAGTTTTAGAAACACTACACCACCACCTACTTCAATTTGTGATAAAGATAACTACAATGCTAAACGTGCCATTTTTTATGGTGAAAAATTTGAGTATTGGAAATACATACTAGAAAGCCTTTTTCTAGGTCATGATGTTGATCTTTATAATATGTTAGTTGAGGGCTACAAACATCCAACAAATGAAAATGGAAAGAAGATTGAAAGGAAATCTATGAGTGATCAACAAAAGAAGAATCATAAAAATCATCATAAAGCAAGAACTATCTTGTTGAGTGTTATTTCTTACACTGAGTAAGAGAAGATCACAAATAGAGACTCATCTAAGTCTATATTTGACTCTCACGGAATGACTTGTGAAGGAAATGATCAAGTCAAGGAAACCAATGCTCTATCCTTGATTCATAAGTATTAAGCCTTCAAGATGGAGGCTGATGAAATAGTTGAGATGATGTTCTCAAGGTTTCAAACCTTAGTTGCAGGACTGAGAGTTCTAAACAAAGGTTATTCAACAACAAATCATGTGAAGAAGATTATCATAAGATTTCCATCCAAATTGAGGCCTATGGTAACAACGCTTAAGCTTGCAAAGGATTTGAACAACACTTCTCTAGAAGAACTGGTGAGTTCTCTAAGAAGTCATGAGATTGAGCTTGACCATGATGAACCTTAAAAAAGAGGAAAATCTATTGCACTCAAATCTGTCAGAAGATCTGAGAAGTCCAAAGCTCTTCAAGCTGAAGAGATTGAGGATTCAGAAGAAGATTCTAATGAAGAAGTAGATGAGTTGTATCTATTATCCAGAAGGGTTAACCATCTCTAGAAGAGAAATCAAGGGAACAATTTTAGAATTACTAGAAGGAATGGTGGTCGCTTCGAGTCTACTTCTGGTCAATGGAAGTCCAGTGGCAAAGAAGTCACTTGTTATGAGTGCGATAAGCCAAGACACTACCATAATGATTGTCCTGAGCTTAAGAAGGACAAGCCCAAGAAGAAAGCCCTCAAGAGCAAGAAGAAATAATGCGCTAACTTGGTGTTGACGACTCAAGTTGAAATGTTTGTTGAAAGGATCTCTCCAAAAGATGAAGCATAATTAGAATCAGACACAGAAAAGCTATTCTCCAAAGAGTTATTTTTTTATCTTACTCATTATGAATTAACTTTCTCTTTACTTGAAATTCTGGAAAAAATGAGTTACTCAAGATGGAATTCAAGGAACTTAAAAGGACCTATGAATCCACATCTTCTGAAAACAACAAGCTTAAGAAGGATCTCTCCATTTTAAATGAAGAAATTTTCTTTCTCAAAGACGAGAACTCAACTCTAAAAGGCACGAGAACTCTTCCAGAAGCTTCTGAGAGTACAGATGATGTCATTATGAAATTTGACAAAGTCTTCCAGAAATTCTTAGCCATAAGCATACGAAGAAGCGTATTGGCTTCTATGATCTATGGCGTGAGCAAAAATGGAACCAACGATATTACTTATAACTCTTATAAAGAATCTAATCATGATAAGGAAGTAAGACCTAATACTTTTCACTCACATTTTGTCTCTGTTGGGTCTGTGCCAAAAGATAAGGGAAAAGAAAAAGAGAAATCTGCTTCTGAACCTAAGGCAAAACCTTTGGCAAAAAGCATCTAGGTTTAATTCTTGAAAATATGATTATTCTGTTGTTAAACACAAAGTTGTCAAAAACTATGAGGGAACTAACAAGAGAGGACCCAAGAAATTATGGGTACTCAAGAATCAAATAATATATGTCATAGATATTCTTAGCAGCGAAATTGAGACACTTGTTATGGTACCTGGACTCTGTATGCTTTTAACACATGGAGAAAAGAAGGCATATGTTCCTAAGCCTAGAACTTAAGCCTGAAGGCATCATGGATCTCAGAGGTGATCAGAAAAGATCATGGGCTCTGAAATAGTTGGTAATGATTTTCTTCTCTTTATCCAATGTTGTAATAAGTTGTTGAAGTAATACATAATGTGTTGTTTATATCAATTAAGTGATTATTGTTATGATGATTACTTTTATTAAAGAATAATATATTGTTATTTTTTTGAAAATTATGAATATTCCATTCAATGGTATAAAGGAAAAACAACTCTCCAAGATCATACTTCCCACTTTTTTTTTGTTGCTAATTACGAGTATTAGTATTGGCTTTGATGTTTGGGCAATGACGGTTTGAGAAAATTATCTCAGCTAAACATGCTTGAATTACTCTAAATCCTTCCTAATTTGAAGTTATCTTCAGAAGCTCTTATGAAACTTGTTAGAAGGAAAAGTTTTTCTTGTGTAAAGAAGTGTTGCTTTTACCTCCAGACTAGAGGGACTTCTTCATTGATTTGCTTGGACCAGTGAGAATTGCGTCAATAAATGAAAAGAAGTATGGATTAGTCATGACTGATAACCATAAGAATATGGATTTGTGTAAATTCTCTTAGACACAAGGGTTGATCACATTATATGTTCACCACCTTATGCAAATCAAGTGCAGTTTGAGATTAGTCTCAGATCTGTCAAGGTTAAAAGTGATCATGAGAACAAACTCCTTGAGAAGCGGTGTGAAGAAAATTCCCTGTGGCAAAGCTCTTCTAGGGAGAGGCTATAAACACCACATGTTACATTCATAACGGTGTCTCTCTAAAGACCATTTCTGAATAAGACTCACGATGAATTGTGAAAGAACAAGAAGCCCAACATTTCTTATTCTCATCGTTTTAGATGTTTTTATCTTATAATGATTTTTAAATAAAATATTAACTTAGTTATTTCTGAAATCCATGGATGTATCAATTTAGGACATTCTGAATGCTCAAAAGGTTACAGAGTATACAACAATGATACACTCAGTGTTGAAGAACTAGTTTATGGTAGTCTTAACAATAAGATTGACCTTAAAAAGTCAAAGCTAGTTGAATATGGTGTAGGTCTGAATACTACCTTCTCAGGTGCAGAAGATAATGAAACTGCTGCATAAGGACGAGAAGTCAAAATCTTGAAAAGTTGCTCATTCAGAAGCTGAGGAAGCTTAGACAAAGTTCATCACATACTGGAGGATTTATTCTTGTAGTAGGGTATACATCTACTGATCAAGTATGCCTAAGCAAAGGTTGGTGTTTAGAAACTCCAAATGAAATATATTGCTTCTCAAAAAATGATGTCCTGTGTGAAAAAGAGTTCACTCTCCACATAAATTCCTCCAAATGAATGGAACTCTAAGGTACATATCATTCTAATTGTTGGTTTATGGGTTATGGTACCTTAGTCTAATATAGTTCTCATATATCTGAAATACTCCTGTTTAAAATATTCTCTTAAATGAATGGAACTCTAAGGTACATATCATTCTAATTTTTTAGCTCACTTGAGCGTTTATCTTTATGTCATTTTTATTTTGCTCACTTGAGATTTTCTTTTCTTTTTGAAGACACTTAATAACCAACTTGAACATTAAAAGCCTTAAGGTTAGTTGGACTATTTGGTTACTATCCTTGGCATAATGGAGTTGTGGACCTCTTGGACTTAGGATTAGAAGCCTTGATTACCCTTGGGACCTTTTGACTCTGTTGTTATTTTGTATGGAGTTCTTGGGGTTTACCGCAATACATTGGGTTGATTTTCTTTCTATTCAAGTTATTTTGATTATGTGCTTTGTCTGTGATTAAGAATTCCTCTGTATACAGATGTTACTTTGCCCAATTTTTGTGAAGACTTAATTCATCTAAAGCTTGGTATTTCTCAAAGGTTTAGTATTTTTTATTTCTTGGTTTCAATCCAAATGATGAGAATTATATATTGACTTCATATGTCAAGTGTTAGTTTCTTGTTGGTTAGATCGTTCTTTTCCTTAGCTTTTACCTTATGCTTTAGGATAATCCCTTCATCTCCTCTTATCTTCTTTAATTTCAAAAAATCTTCTCTCTCCTTTTCAAAACTCTTCTTGGTTTTCTAACTTGAACCACTTTCATAATAAACTTGGACTTATATCCATATATTTTAAAAATCTTTTCTTAATCAAACTTTAATCAATTTAATCATACTTTGACATTTTTTGTGAGAAGACTAAAAGTCAATAACCTCATTCAAACCATTTTTCCACTTAGGCTTTTTACTTTAAAACTTTTCTCAAAAGATTAGACTCTTGTTGATTCTTGTAGTGATGCGAGCTACTATACTTCTACGATATATAGTGAAGTTAGACATTTCCACTTGGGTTTTGAGTGAGGCTTTGTTGATTTTAAAATCCAAGCTATATCCTCCACTTTGAGATGATGCAAATTCTCCGTTCTTATAATCAAGGGTAGTAAGTATATTTTTCACTCAGATATGAGGATGGCGTCTCGTCTCTTAAAATTAACCAACACAATTGTGTTTTTTCAAAAAATTTAAGGTGAACTATGAGTACCCTGATCCCCTATTGCACGAAATGTGTTACATAGGCACTAAAGGTTCGCAACCACGGCGGATGCAAAAATTGTAAAAAAAATACTTCTTTTTTCATCTCCACCCTCTATTTTTGTATACACCATTTATAGCCAAAATACACAAATTTTCAAAGAGGTTCCTGCAGAGTACGGTAGATATTTAGGGTGCTTATACCTTCCATTTTCATAACCTACCCCTGTACCTAGATTCTCTTCCCCATCTTTTTGGGTTTATTCGCTTTTTTCCCATTTCCTTTGGAAACAATAAACCGTGATGACAATTTTTATTTGATCTATGTGAGTCAGGTCAACTCAATGGCTTAGTCTCAATATTTCTACCGCCACAAGCCCAATATTGAACAGGACAAAGGTGACAAGGTCTATGCCTTGTGTTCAATATATATATATATATAAGGGTAAAAGGGTAATTTACATACAAACATTAATATAGAAAGGTTTTGTCAAATCACATGATATTTTCATGACTTGGATAGCAGTGATGTATTGCTAGATATCACTCACTATTTATTATATCAAATGTGTGATTTAATATAATTGTCAATGTCACGAGAAACTATAGGGTCACACACATAAGGATAGATTGATGAGCGATAGAATAAACATACCACTATTTCAGATTGATTGTAGTTTGATGTATGATATGGTTTGTACAAGAGATGATATTGCTCATGACGAGGGAATAATGAGTCAGTACCTCTCAAATCTGGGAAAAGATCATTGGGAGGCCGTGAATTGGGTGATGAGATGTTTATGTGGATCGTTGAATTTGAAGCTAAAATTAGGATGCAAGAAGTCTATGTTGGTTAGATATACGAATTTAGATATAGCCGGAAGATTGGATGATTGAAAATCTACTTCGGGGTATATAGTGAATTTTGTCGGAGGAGTTGTGGCTTGACAACAAAGTTGCAAAAGTGTGTTTCACTCTCTATTACTGAAATCAAGTTTATAGTCATCATGGAAGCGTCAAAATAGTTGCTATAGATAAGGAAATTTACAATGGAATTTGGTGTGAAATAAGAAAAGTATGTCTTGTTTTATGATCATCAAAGTGTCATGCACTTATTGAAGGATTCATCCTTTCACTCGAGGTCGAAGCATATTGATGTTTGTTATCATTAGATATGTGATGCATTAGATTCCAAGTTGACGGATCTTGAGAATATTCACATTGATGACAATGGTTCTGATATATTGATAAAGGTGTTGCCTACTGGAAAGTTTGAGTTTTTTCGCTGGGTGTCTGGATTGGTGTTTCCCTCTAACTAGTCGGTTGGGGGGAGTTTGTTGGGCTATCCCTCCTATTTAGAATGGTTTAAATGAATGTGGGTTAGTAGCCCATGTGTGTGAAAGCCTTTGTTATAATCCAACAAAGAGAATTATGTCATTAATTCATTGTGTGAGAAACAACAAAAGAAAAGAAGAGAGAAAAGTGAAATTCCTACAACCCTAATTCAACACAGACCAGTCCCACGAGATCAAAGTTTTCTCACAATCCAATCGTAGGGTCGTTCTGATTTTTGTGATAGTGTTCAACACTCATAGAGGTACATTCTAAATGGTGGAGATATGCTTTTGAGTTTTTTAGACATGTTTGTCGAGTGATTTTCTTATGTGTTGTTTTTGTGGTTGTTTTGGTTGATTGTATATCTTGTTTCTTGTTGTATTTGGAGATTGATTGTAAGTCCTGAGTATGTTTATGTATGCCTCTAACTAGTGTTAGAGAGAATATTACTTGTATACTTTGTTGATTATAGTGGAGATATTAAGAGGCATATGAGTCTTGTTGTTTTTTACTCCTAGTTAACAAATGTTTCACTACAAGAAAAAACAATTTTAGTCAGGGGTATTTGTGAGATGTTATACACCTCACTAAAATCAAACATTGCTTGAGGATATACCCTTCACAAATAACAAATCAGAAAACAAAATAAAAAAAATTATTGGTGTGGGGATACCCGTCGCTATCCATGAAGAGGGAATTTTGAATTTTAAAAATTTTACCCGCTTTACATTTAGCAAGGGATAACACATCACAAAATTACATAGTAGTAATTGCTTGGGGTAACCCCTCACAAATTCCAACTAGTGGCCAGGCTGTCAAAATTTCTTTTGTAATTTACGAGGGGTAATCCCTAGCAAAATCAGAACAGTACATTTCCGTGGAGCATCCCCACTCAAATGACACTGTTGTATAGTCAAATTAACCCATCATGTGCAGGCGTGCAGGCTTTGGGAATATAATTTACATTTTGCAAGGGGCAAACCATGACAATTTCTAACAGTTGGATTTTCCACGAGCACCCCCATGCCATTTTATTTATATATCTCCATCTCTCCTTCTATTTCTTTCATATAATATGTTTCCTCTATCTCTCCATTTCTTCATCTTCAACCCAACATAACAACATTCTTCTCTCTATTTCTTCATCTTCAAATCCTTCATCTTCAAATCTTTCATCTTCATATATTTAAGGTAATTTTTTTATATGATTTTATATTTAATTTATATTATTTTATTTATATAACATATTTATTAATAATTTTAATTTCTGATTTTTAATTTCAGGTTTTATTTTTATCATATAATAAAGCTACTACAAGGAATTCAAATTTAGAGTGTTCATCTTCAAGGTAAAAAAAAATTATGTTTTGTTTATTTATTAAAATAAATTATTGTGATATAATTAATGTGAAATATTTCTGCGAAATATTATTTATTTACAAAAAAACAGAATAATTAATTATTGTGATATAACTGCTTAAATATAATTAGAAAATAATATGAAATTTTTTATAATTTATTTTAAAAAAAACAGAATAAATAACATATAAATACTGTGTTTAAAATTTTTTTTTGTGAAGTATTATAATTTTTAGAAATAGTAATATAAAATAGTTAAAAAATAATAGTTAAAAAACAACTTAAATATATAGTTTAAAAATAGTATATTTTTTAATACGATTTTTTGTTAAATATTTATTTTAAAAAAAGTTTTAGAATTCTATGAAAAATACATTAAAATATATATTTAAAGAACAAACAAAATTAAAATATCAAATATTTTTATAGAAAAAACAGAATTAAAAATATTATAAAACAGTTTTATAAATCTATGATATATACATTAAAATATATATATTTAAAGAAAAACAGAATTAAAATAGGTAGAACATTAAAATATTAAAATAATATATATTTAAAAACAAAATTGTTAAAACATTATTATTTTAAAAAAAAACAATATAAGAAAGATTAATAAAACAATTTTTTTTAAAATTAAGTTTATTAATATATTGTATTGTTATTTTGAAAAAGTATTAATTTGGGAGAAGGAAATTAATTTTTAAAGTTATAATATGGTAAATATATTTATATACTGTTTTAGTATAATATATTTAGTATTAAAAATAAGTTACTTATTATGAATAATATAATTTATGTTTAGTATTGATAATAAGTTTATGTTTTAATATATTTTTATGTGTGTCAGTAAACATCATAATATTTATTTAGAAAATAATAAGTAAATATAGCTTTTAAGAAGAATGAAAGTATTCTTTAAAAGATATAATATGATAAATATATTTATATATTTTTTAATAAAAAAATAACTCCAAAAGTATGGTTAAATAATTTTTAAGACAATAAGTAAATATATATAATTTAGAGAAAAAAACTATTTTTTAGAAGGTATAATATGGTCAATATATTTATATACTCATTTAAAAAAGATATCTCTAAAAAGTATATTTTCAAGATTAAAAATATGTTTAAAAAGTATTTTAATTAGAATAAATAGGTAGATATATTATTTGGTGGAATATATATTTAAAAAGTATGGTTAAATAATTTTAAAAAATATTATTAAAATTAGATAGATATGTTGTATGAATAAATGTTTAATTAGAGTAGATATATTGTATTGAATATTATGAAATCTATAACTAATTTTATGATTTTTTCGACAAAAAATTAAAAATTTGTGATTAGATCAATCCCCATTTCATTCAATAAAATTAAACAAGATTTATGTTGTACATGTGCAGTATGAAATATTATCAATTTTATCGTAGTTGGATGTATGATAGAATATTTCTTGGAAGACGTGGGCTTAAACCATATTTTAAGGAAGGAGTTGTCGGGTTTCTCTCGTATGTGTTTGGTCAAGAATATTGTCGAAGTGAATGAGGGGTAAGGTGTCCGTGTTTAAAGTGTGGTTGCAGAAATATTATTAGTGACCCTAGTGAAGTGAAACGTCACTTGGAGAAAGTGAGTTTTAGGCCAAATTATTGGGTTTGGACATCTATTGGGAAAAAATGCCAGAGATGAATAGAGAAGCTTCTAGAACTCAAACACGTATTTGACCAAATATAAATAGATACGATCCAGGGAGTCCATCATATATGTAATGCCAAGAACAATTTAATATAGTCGAGGATATGGTCAGTGACGCATTAGGGGTGAATGTGGCTTATGATGAACTTCAAGACTTTGACGCATAAGAGATCCCGTATGAGAAAGCGCAAAAGTTTTATCATTTGTTGAAAAAAATAAATATACCATTGTTTGAGGGGTCTTCTGACTCTAGGCTATCAATGTGTGTGAGGCTTTTGGTTGCGAAGTCAAATGGAATGTTCCTGATCAATGTTTGGAATTCTTTGCGAGAATGATGTTGGACGCAATTCCTGTGAAGGAAACATGCCTACAAGCTATTATGATGCAAAGAGGATAGTGTCAAAGTTAGGACTAGAAGTAAAAAAAGATTGATTGTTGCATCAGAGGTTGCATGTTGTTTTATGACAACCAGTTTGGTACAAATGACGGGGAATTAGAGGTATGTAAGTTATCCAATAGTCCAAGGTATTTAGTTCGCAGTAAAGGAGCTGATCGAAAGTAAAAGCGAGTTGTAGTAAAGTCCATGTTCTATCTGCCAATAATAACTAGGTTGCAAAGAATGTTTGCACCAATGCATAACACAATCCAAATGATATGGAACCATACAAACATAATTAGTTCAGGCATGATGCGACATCCATCTGATGGCGAGGCATGGTAACACTTTGATAGAGTTCATCCTGAATTTGCAGCAGAACCAAGGAATGTTAGACGTGGATTATGCTCTGATGGTTTCACTCCTTATAATTTGTCTGCAAATACATATTCTTGTTGGACAGTTATTGTTACCCCGTACGATCTCCCTCCTGAGATGTGTATGACAAAACCTTACATGTTTTTGACATGCATCATTTCAGGACCTTCGAGTCCAAAGGCAGGAATAGATGTTTATCTGCAACCTTTAATTGATGATCTCAAGAGGTTGCGGTGGGAGATTGGAATTATGATGTGTCTCATAAACAAAACTTTAATATGTAAGCTGCTTTGATGTGGACAATTAACGACTTTCCTGCATATGGCATGTTGTCTGGATGGGGTACGCATGGAAAAATGGGATGTCCGCATTGCATGGATCACACAAAAGCGTTTACTTTGGATAAGGATGGGAAAAGTTCGTGGTTTGACTATCATCCTAGGTTCTTACCTGAAAACCATGAATTTAGAAGAAATAAGAATGCTTTTATAAAAGGAAAAAACTAACAGATCTACCTCCCCCTCGATTGTTATCGACTGAAGTATGGAATAGTGTTTGTTACCTACCAAAATTCATAGATAATGGTGAAGCACGCAGAATTCAAGGATATGGGGATTCTCACAATTTGACAAAAAGAAGTATTTTTTGGGACCTCTCATATTGGAAGGATAATTTGTTGCGGCATAATCTTGATGTTATGCATATCGAGAAATTTTTTTTTGATAATATACTTAACACTGTGATGGATAATGAGAAGACGAAAGATAATGATAAGCCTAGAAAAGGCATGGAAATTTTGTGTAATCGGAGAGAATTGGAGTTGAAACCTAGACCAAATGGAAAGTTATTAAAACCCAAGGCTTGTTACACTTTTACTCCCAAAGAAGCAAAATCAATCTGTTAGTGGTTAAATGATTTGAGGATGCCTAGTGGTTATTCTTATAACTTGACAAGATGTGCTGACGCCTCAACAGGGAAGATGCATGAAATGAAAAGTCATGATTGTCATGTTTTCATAGAACGACTACAATTGCATTTAGTTCACTTCCCAAGAATATGCTTAATCCACTAACTGAGATTAGTTAACTTTTTAGAGACATTTGTGTGTTAACTTTAAGAGTAGACGACATCATTAAACTGAATCGAAATATTTCTGTCATTCTCTTCAAGTTGGAAAAAATATTTTCGACAAGTTTCTTTGATTCTATGGAGCATCTCCCTGTGCATCTTGCTTATGAAGCTTTCCTAGGTGGACCTGTTCAATATAGATGGATGTACCCATTTGAACAATTCATGGGTGATTCAAAGCGATCAGTGAAAAATAAGGCAAGAGTTGAAGGATCAATTTGTGCACATTATTTACATCGCGAAACATCACATTTTTGCTCTAATCATTTCAATCACATGATGTTGACTCCAAGAATCACAAGGAACGAAGTTCACGTCTGTGAAAGAAGTAAATTCACCTTATCCGTTTTTGGTCGTCCAGGCCGGACCTCAGGGAAGACGAGTGATCATTGACTTTCTCAAAAAGAAATGCAATCTGCCCATGCCCCGAACCATGCCTTCTGAGGACGATCATGGAGATACCAGTGCTCCCGGAGATTCCAGTGCTCCTGGAGATACCAGTAGTGCTCTTGGAGAAACCAGTGCCCAAGAAGATACAAGTGCTATTGAGGAGGAAACAAGGAGGGAGCACATCTTGAGGAGAAATGATCCGCAAAAAGTTTGATATTATCGTGGAAGACTTATCATTTGGCCCGACTCTGGATCGTAAGTGTTTATATATGTTTTATATTATTTTAAATTTGAGTTTTATTTAATCAATTCTAACTCAAGATTTTGGCTTTTAGGATCTTGCCCCATCAGGAAATATCGATCATAACAGGCATTATTAAAGAGAAGTATACAAAATTTAGGCCGAGTTATGGAGTTGTATTTGAAGATGACAAAAGATTAGTTTAATGCATTTAAGGTATATTTTTCCTTTATATTTTTTGAGATATCTTTCCTTTATGTTTTTGAGATATTCATGATTCTTTATATCTTAAATTTGAATTCATACAACAATGTAGGAGAAGTGTTGTTGGGATGATAGAGATGAAGTCCAAATTGAAGAAAATTTTCACTCAAAATGTAGTGCCCGATTTTCTGACACCATGAGGAATGTTAGAATTAAATGGGGAAAAAAGCAACGTCCATGTTGGATAGGAGTAGAAATATTTCAATATCTTATTGTTCATTGGAATTCTGAAAAATTTAAGGAAATATCTGAAAAGGCAAAGAAATATAGAGCATCTGAAGCCGGTGGCTGCAACTACGCGGCGAGTAGTATTGTGTTGCTAAAGTTAATTGAAGGATGGTACGTAAACTTATTTATTTTTTAGTTAATTGATCATTTAGATTTTTGATTACATGTAAATAATTATTTTTTACTTATTTAATTAGCGTGAAGAGTTGGGTAGAACTCCATTTCTTAATGAGCTTCATCTAAAGACTCATCTCAAGAGAAATGGAGAGTTTGTTGACGAGCGGTCAAGAAACACTCAAGTAAGTTTTTCTTATATTTAAAACATTTTATTTTTTTCTTTTATATGGACCTTGCTTATTTAAATTATTATAACATTTAATTTTATTTGTAGGAGGAGTTTGATAAACAACTTGCCCTACAATTGTCAGAGCATCCTGAACTTGAACCACCGCCGGGATATCCTGTTGATCCTGTGTTGGATTTTTGGACATGGTATGATGTTTCAGGTGGAAAGAAGAAAAATGAGAGAGTGTATGATGTTGGAGGATACGCTAAAACTATCAAGCGACGTGATAAGAGTTTTAGAAAGAGACTCGCTGATGGAGAAGGAACATCAACTCCACCTATATTAACCGCCGAAATACTTGAAACTTGGCGAATACTGAGGCAGCACTGCACGTAGCAGCAAAAAATGCAGAAATTGAAGAGATGAAGAAAAAAAATTAGAGATGCAACAAGAAATACAGAGAAGAGAAACATAGTTGCATGAAGAAATGAGGAGGCAAACACAAGAGTATCAAGAAGCAATGCGGATTGCAAATGAACGGGTTCAAAGATTTGATCAATTTTTTGCTTCGCAAAATTCCGGTGGTGGATTTGGAGGAACTAGTCGATATGGAGTAATTGTTGAAGAAGAAGAGCAAGGAGAAGAACAAGATGAACAAGAATAGAATCATTAAATTTGAAAATTTAATATTTATTTTAATTTGTATGAAAAAATTTATGTTAACTATTTTGAACTTAATAACTTTATTTTAATTTGCATGAAGTTTTATTTTAATTTTTATTATATTTGATTGAATTTTAATTATTATATTTATTATGTTTAATTATATTTATTATATTAATTTTATTTTAATAATATAATTAATAGAATTATTATTACTAGTTTTTATCTTATGAATATTAATTTTTTTAAAAAAATATTTTTACAATTTGTCAGGGGATAAACTTCTGGAAAAACGTCAATGTCTGCATTTTGTCAGAGGCTTAACCCGTCGCAAATGCAAAAGTATTTACATTTTGTCAGGAGTTAAACCCCAAACAAAAATTTTGACGCACTGTCACCTACCTTGTGCGCCTACATCTGAATGCTGCAGACTATAAAATCTATATTGCATTTAGAGAGGGATACAACCCCTTGCAAATAAAATCCATGTTACATTTAGCGAGGGGTTAAACCCCTAACAAATAACTTTTTTTTTGTAATATTTTTCCACACTAAAATTATGTTAGACTATTTAATGTGTTTTATTGATTATCGTTGTATTTGATATTTAAGAGAGATTTTATTAAATTATTTCTTTCCATTTATGGTTTCTTTCCAACAATTACAAATACTAAACAATTTCAAACTTAGTAAACCTCAATAATAACCTATCTTAAATATATTTTATTCATACAAAACAAAACATAAACTCAATCACTCACATTCAAACAAACTTAGTGCATGTTTGGACTTTCAAAGAGTTTTATAAAATCAAAGTAAACAATCTTAATTTTGGAACATAAACGAAATCACGGTAGCACCGTAATTTTGTTAAACTTAACGTGATTCAGCACTTATTGAACTTGAGAGGAAATTAGGAAATATAATAATAACTAGATAGAAACAAAGTCTAACAGGATGGTTTGGATTTGTCTTCAATATTAATGCCATTCTGATCTTGTCCAGCTTTTTTCATTTCAGCTTTGATTGCAATGGCCAACTGATCATGAGCTTCTCCCCATGCATTTTTCATAGCTTCTGACCACATTTCAGGCACTGCTTCTTCTATTGTCTCCAAAAGTGCTTGCTTTGTTACATCAAAATGTTCATCTTGTACACCAGATTTGAAATGAATGGCACCTAACTTCTTCAAATTTGATTCTCTCACTGTCACTTTACCAGCTTTCCGGAGTTGAACTGCTGATTCACATGTCTACAACATAGAAATAATTAAGAAAATTAATTAATGGTAATTAATTATATTTAATTAGTTAACTAATTAATTGAGAGATGTTAAGTAAAGTTACCATGAGAAAGACAGACATGGCATGAGGTTTGAGCTTAGGATTTTGGTCTAAAGGAACATTTGAATCTTTTAAGAAGGAGAACAATTGCTTAGCTGGTGGAGCAATCTCTAGTATTCTAATAAATAGTTCAAAAATAATATTGTGTTAATAATGTTATATATAATGATCTAGGAATTGAAAAATGAAATTAATGACTTACTTGGTGAAAAATTTGAGACTGAGATCTCCTGAGTCTTTCTTGATTGCATTCCATGACTTCACCACAAGAGCTTCTTGTTCTTCTGTGAAAGAATTGATTGTGTTCTCTTCCATGTTAACTGCTAATAATGGAGGGTAATAGTAGCCATGGAAGATAGAGTGGCCCTTCGTGTCAATGGAGAGTTATTTCACATTTTGTCAGGTTCTGCTCTTTCCAACAAAACAAACAAAATTGGAATATTATATATTTTTTTTCATATTTTAAGACAATTATGTTTTTAAATAGCTTTGTTTTCAAAAAGTTTTTGTGGTTTAGAGAGCTATTCCTTTGACATATACTCCTCCACAGGAATAAAATATTAAGAAAAATAATTCGAAAAATTGATGCATTTTGTTTTAATTTTTTTATATGTTTCATTTTAGAAAGCATTAGATTCAATTATGTTTAAAATTACTTATCAAATTGGCATTAGCAGTTTTTTATTTATTGGAGAGGGTCTAGGCCCAAAGAGAAAATTAGAAGCAAACCATCTCATGGAAAAATTTTAGCCTGTATTTAATTAATTATTCATCTACCCCTACAATACAAATTATGTATTTGAACAAAAATACCCATGCATAAATACTTATACTTTTAAAAATTATTATTTTTTCAATTTTACTTGTTACACTTCGGATAATGCAAAAATAAGTTTTTCAATTTTTATAGAAAAAATATACCAAATCAGATTACTTGGATATGAGTTTTCCGATTTTGATAAGTATTAATCGGATAACTTTCTGCCATGTTATCTGGTTCTTGTTGAGTTACTTCGGATAACTCTTGATGAGGTTAACATGTTCTTGTTTTTTTTTATATTTATTTTTGGTGGTTCAATGATGAGGAGGTCCGGGCGACACCAATATGCAATGAAGAGTTGAAGGACAACAATGTCGACAGGTGGTGGATGATAGAGAGGGACATCCAATGGTTGCACCTAAGGCTGGTCCGCAGAAGTTGATAAGTGCAAATTATAGCTATTTTTATATATTTTTTTTTTGCACTTATCGACTCTTTATTGTTAATATCGGTTGAATAAACCTGACTTTGTTTGTAAATACGTTTAGTTTGTGTGTATTTGTGTTTTTATATACATAATGTATCATTTGATAGTTTTTCATTCATTTTGTAGGTATTTGATCATTATTGAAGCATTGAGTAATAAAAGCCCCAAGATGCATTTTTGTAGCGGTGTCAGGGCGCAGTGAGCGTCGGGCGAAGCATGAGCGATGCAGAAATGAGAAAATCCAATAGCTTCTATTTTGTGATCGCATCTTGGTTGTCGGACGAGACTTTAGGCCGCCTTCTGGCGGTGAGTTTGAGCGTCGGGCGACGTTGGATATTTTTGCCAGCTTGCTCACGTGGCGCAAGCTGAGTGGCCAGAAAAAAAGCCATCGACGGGTGGTGCTTTCCAATGTCGGGCGACGATGTCTGGACATATTTTTATTTATATTTTCATTTCATTTGTTAGAGTTATGGTTTTGGGAGTGGTTTTTATTCTCTCAACTCCATCAACCTCATTTTTCATTAGGAGTAGCTTAGAAAACAACTACAAAGCTTGCATACGGATGATCCGGAATGGATTGCTCATCGATCAACATTGACAAACCAGGAGATTTATGGTTCATTTCTCTTCTTCTTTGTGTATTCTTCATTTGTTGGGTTTTGTAATGTATTTACTTTGAACACATGTATATGTATTGATCATGGTGTTGTATAATATATGTTTTATAAATCATTGTTATTGCCTTCCTTGATCTTTTTGCCATTATGTTTGGATTTGTGTTGTTATAGATATATTCCTCACAAATCTTGATTAGGGAGGGAGATATATTAGGTTCTAAACTCTAGAGATGGATTTAGGCTTAACAATCACTTGGGTGTCGAAGCTTAATGCTTCTGTGTTGTTGTTTCGTGTGAGACATCATCGACGCAAGAATATGGTTGTTCTCGCAGTTTGAGTTAGACATAATTTGATTTATGATACGTCTCGTTGGTGTTGCAAATATGGACATTGATGTGAGAGATATGTGATGATTTTGATGAGTATTACATGTTGAGTACAATTGATCGATATGTTTAAGTTTGTGATGAGTAGTTTACTTTCATGCCTGATAAGTTTATTCTCTCCAAAGAATGCATTTTATTTTCTGTTGATAACTTTTACCCTTTCATACAAGTCAACCCATTAAAACTCAAACTCATTAACGTGAGACTTGTCGAATGACAATTCAGTAGAACTGATCTCTGTGGAGACGATAAATTTCCCGGAAGAATATTTCCAAAACTTTTGCTTATGGCTTTACCGCTTAAGCAAAATGGCGCCGTTGCCGGGGATTGGTGTTTTTATTGGATCTCATTGCGATAATTTCTTTATTTTTGAGTTTTATAGATATCGTATATTGTCTATTTTCACTTGTTTATATTGATACTTGCATATGTTTACCATATTTGTGAATGTTACATATTTGCATACTTGTAAATTTTGTATATAGTATACTTATTTTGTTTCACGTTTTCTAAAATATGGTTAGATGTGTAGTTTTGGTTAGAGCTTGAAGATATGAGATCAAAGGCGGGAGTGAAGCATTTGGCTCATCCAAAGCAATGCGTCGGTTTTTAAATATCAGGTGTCGAGCTTACGACGTAAAACAAATATGTTTTATTATTTTTCTTTGTTTAGTTTAGGTAGTGTTGTACCCTAAAATTTTCCCTTTCATTTATCAAGTATTTTCTCACAAGATCTCCTTTGGTTCAAGATTGCACAAGGGTTGATCAGCTCAAGACACCTCCTTAAGCACTGATGACTGAAATTAGGGTTTGAGATTGCACAAGGATAATTGAACTTTTAATGCCTCATATGACTTTCATGGATCATTATAGACCCTCAAGATTGCTCATGTCAAGTTTCAAGTCTTGGATCACATTTTTGCTAAGTCAATTGATCAGTTGACCTAAAAAATCAATTGTATTGGGGAAAAAGTCAATTGTGGTTAATTTACAGTCAAACTTCATAATTTTTTATCCATGTCAACATTGTGAACTCCTATATGTCATTTGATCAAGTTTGGACCATAATTCCTCAAGAAATTTGATCAGATCATCAAAAGGGCAAAATGGTCAAAATTAGGGTTTTGACTGAGAAAAGGCAATTTCTGATTTTTGACCTAGAAAATGGTTGATTGGTTGGAAACATGATATCAAGGATCCAATTGCATCATTTTGACCTAATGGAATGACTCAAAACTTCCCTCAAGATCAATTGATTGATAGTTGATTTTCAGTTAACTGATCAAAAGTCAACTGTACACTGAAATGTCAAACTTTGACTTTTTGGTCAAAATCAAGTGTCAAAGATCACAATTCATCAAAACATGTCAAAATATGAAACTTGTTCATCAAGATATCAAAAAGTCAAAATTTCATTTTGAAAAGTCAAAGTTTCCAACTTAGAAATTTTTCTAAGTGTTGAAAACTTCATATTTTTTTCACAACTTTGAGTCAATTTTTCACTATGATGCAAGATGATTCAAAGGAAACTTTAAACATGAAAGTTGTAGATATCAATGATATATAAAACATTGCTTTACACAACTTCTCCTAGAAATGCATGGATTTCGAGTTATGATTTTTTGAATACATGTTCATGAAACTTGGAAACTTAGTGAAATTTTGCCCTAGTTTAGGCAGGATTTTGACCTAACTTCATGGAAATTTTTCACATAGTTCCAAGGGAAATTTTCAACATTGATTCAAATAGGGATTGTATAGCACATTATAAGCTTTCTAAAATGTCCAAGAACTCCTTGAGATCATGTTTGAGCAAGGAGAATCGAAGGCATGAAGTTGGCATTTCATTCTTGAATTATAGGTCATTTCCATGTTGAACAAGAATTCAAATCCATCCTAGGTTGCACAATCTTTGCTTTGCAGGCTTCAAACTTGCTTGGCACTCCATAATTAATGTTTTGCACAACTGTTAGAGGCTTTAATCTAAGCATTCAATGCATTGCCCATGCTTAATGCCATTTTGGGAAGAAAGTGCACATTGCTATTTTGGAAAAGTAGCTTTTATGCACAAAATCAGTTCTTGAGCTTTGCACTTGTTTGCTTCTGACCTATAACCCAAAAGAAACTTGTCTAAAGCCTCTAACAATTCAGCCCATGCTTGTACTTTGCCTTGAAACTATATTTCCACTTTTCTTCAAAGTCAAGTAAGATAGCCATAAATATATATCTTGCACTTCTGACCCTCTCAAGTGCTAGAACCTTTTCCTTACTTATGCACAAGTTATTTGCAAGCTAACAGACGAATACACAAGCTCCAAAACTCATCAAAACTCAGAACTTCATCTCAGACTTCCATTGTTGCATATTCTGGCCAAAAATCCCAAAATCAAAAACTACTCGTGCGTTTCTTGGCCTTTTGCTTCCAAAAGCTTCCAAACATCATACATAAGCCATCCCTGTCCCTGTTACACGACTTTAACACCATTTTCACCCATTTCCAAAGTTCAAAAATAGAGCATCACATTTGGGCTTCTCCAGACCATTCCAGCCACCTTCAGCTCAAGCCAGCCATTGCATTAGCTTCCTAGAGGTCCAAGGAAGCTAACCTGATCATCACCATCACTTGAAACAAGCTGAAACTCATTTTACGATTTCCAGTTTTGAGGTATTTTTCTTGAACTTCTATCTCATTATTTAGGCATTGTTAGGCTTGCATTTGTGAAAATAGAATATATATATATATATATATATATATATATATCATTGCCTTGAATCTATACATGTCCATAGATTTCATTTATGTTGCTTAAGCATGGAAAATTTTGAGTTTGAACTTGCTGAAACGTTTAGGTTAGAATTTGGTACTTTCATAAATTCATCATTATCTTTGAATGTTAGCTTAAATTAGTTACATGGTTGAATTCGTATTGGAAAAATGCACAAGTTTCATGTTTACATTTTTGAAAATGGTTGAGGAATGAGCAAGTTTGAAATCCTTTGGCTGGAGGTTGAAGATGAAGTACAGTCAGGGAAAAATATGTGTTATGTATTTATTGTTGTGCCAATGTTAATAGATGTATCACCACCCCAGTGGTAAAAACGCGCGTGTGTCACCCCTTAGACCTGGGTTCGAGCCCCAGCGTCCGTTTTACCTTTTTTTTGTCATATTTTCTGTTTTTCTCTTTTTTTTTGTAGAGGTGTTGGGCCTCCTCCTCCTTGGGCCTTTATTTCTGCTGACCCCCCTGATTATGTTTCATACCCTTTGGCCCAATTTTCATTATTATTTTCTTTTTCTTATTTTATTTTATTTTTTTCCTTGATTATTATTATTATTATTATTATTATTATTATTATTTTTATTTTTATTAATAAAAATCCAAAAATATTTTATTTATTATTTTTACACTTATTTAGTTTATTTGTTTTATAAAGCTAAAAGAATAAAAACAATTTTCTTAACAAATTAATTTCTTTTTTAATTAATATTTAGATAATTAGGTATAATTATTATATTATATTATTTTCTTGTAAATTAAAATTAATTTAGAATTTAGGTTTATTTTAATTAATTAGTTTTTATATTTTTTTTATATTATTCTTAAAACCCTTTTTCATAAAAAACCCTAAAAAAATCCTTTTTAGTTAATTTCTTTTTTTTTTTTTAGTTTAAGTTAATTTTATTTGATTTTCATTAATTATTTTCTTAATTAGGTTAAGATTAAAACCTTTCATAAAACCAAATAAAAGTCATTTCTTTTTCCATTTTGCATTCTTGTATTTTATCTTCAATTTTATACAATATTCAATATGGTTGTAATAGTTAATTAGATTTAATTTTTTTACAAAAATCCCCATTTGTAAATTTGTACACCCCCCTACCCTATTGATGTAATAGCTTAGTGTTTTTATTTTCTGCAATTTAATGTTTTATATATAAATGCTAGTAAATTAGGGTTTGTATGGAAAGATAAAATCAACAAGTTAGCAAACCCTAATACAAGACAAAATAATGCATGTAAATCAATACACTTGCACACTTACACCCTTAGGGTAAACCCACTTTGTTGCCTTACAAAAAAGGCCATGTTAGGCATGTGGAATATCTTAGCAAAAGCAATAAAAATACAAGATCATAGTCCCTCGATGACGCTATCAAAGTTGCCTTTCAAAAAATGATCTTACTCCCTTAAAGAAAATACTAATATATCTTACAACATTGTTATTCATGACTATACAATGGCCCTTTCCCGTCCCTTTTACATTCAAAGATAGGGTTACTTACCAATCCATGGTAAAATAACAATGTCAAAGGAAAGAGGAAATAAACAAGAAAGACTTTTGAGTAGGTAGAATGTTCCTAATTGCTTGCTCATTTTCAAACCAAAAATCCTTGCTATTTCCAAAACAAACACCAACACTTTAAAAACATCTTTCAAACTTGAGACATTTTCAAAAGATCAACACTTTGTATACATTCTTACAAACGAGAATTATTACAAAATTTGCCTAAACAATGATGCCTTTTCAAAATACTTTCAAAAACCACACAAAGCACATTTTCAAACAAAAGTAAGTGATCTAGCAAGCAACTAAGAGCCCGTAGATAACTACGGATAAAAAGGGTGCTAATACCTTCCCTTTTCATAATCTACCCCCCCCCCCCCCCCCCCCCCCCAAACTCAAGAAAATAATCTCAAAGGTCTTTCCTGTTCTTTTCAACCTTTCCTTTTGGATAAAAGAAAAGTCGGTGACAACTCTTGCTAACCGCAACATTGCAATCAAACGCAAAACATTCCAAGTAAGTTCTCCTACCGCGTTACAGAACTGGCGACTCTGCTGGGGAAAATTTTAAAAGTGGGGTTACCTTAGGGCTAGATCACATTTACTTGTTTTCATTGTTTGATTTATTTTCTTCATATTTTGGTTCTTTGTTTGGGTTTAAATCCTCTACCCGGATTTGGGATACCTTATATGTAAGTAGAAATACATTGTGGAAACTGTGTGGGGTATACCGACATGGTCTAAGCAATAGCTACGTTAGTGTGACATATTTGTGGGTACCGATAGCCTTTGAGTTAATCAAAGAGAATACGGGGCCGCTGAGTGATGTCATGAAGCACTAACTAACTTCTAGAACCTTTACTTGACCAACTTGGCCATTAGGACGTAGTGAGATGACCGACTTTGGTGCAGTCCGAACTTGGTAGATACTCGATACTAAACTCATTGAGGTTTAGTTTTTTGGGATATTTTGGTCGCCATTAAAGAGGCTTGCGCTGAAACAATGCCCGAGAAGATAAACCAGTGATATTGAGCTCCCTAAGAACCCGATTACTATTTCTAGGACAGGTTTGAGCCAACTAAACTTCAAGAGGGTACTTACCTACAAACTCCATGCAAGCCTAAGTCTAAGGACTTGTTTTGCCTTGTGTGTATATGCTTACTTGTACATAACATCATAAACATCATAACATCATACCATAGCATTTTCAATAACCGTTTCAAGGATCTCAAGGGCCTATGATGCAGGGTCGCGTTGAACCAGACGTCTATCAAGGGACAAAAGGACTTATTTTCCTTTAACCAAATGCCGTAAAAGATCAAGTACAACAACTTGAGTCAAAGGCTATGACCCACTCGACATGATGAACTTAATTCTCGTGGAAGGACATCCACTGATACAAAGTTCTCCAACCAAAGCTATTGGTCAAATTTCAACTTCTGACATTTTCTTGTTTACCCCGCGAGATCCTTGAAAACATTGCATACATATATCATACATATCATTGCATAAACAGGTTTCATAGCAGGTTTCTCATCTTCTCCGCTGTTTATTTCAGCAATGGCTCTTGAACAAACAATCAAATACCTTCAGGCTCAAAACACTCAATTCCAACAAATGTTTCTGGCTTTGGCTAAGGGGCAAGAGGACCTGAAGACTCTTCTTCTCAAAGACAAGAAGAAAAAGTCCAAGAAGTCAGGAGGCGTCCTGAACTTGGGAAGAAGACTTAAAGGACCGGTCAAGGGGGCTCTAGATTTTCCAACTCCATCCAAAATGGGGGATAGTCATAAAGAAGACAATAGTCTAGAGATTGATAAAGTCGAAGCTGACTACTCTGAGGAACAATATCCTCCCGCTGATGACAAGTACAAACAGTTAAAGGATCGCCTTATTTCTATGGAGATTCACCAGATACCTGACTTGGATTTAGGAGACATGGGTTTAGTTTCTGGAGTGGTCATCCCGCCAAAGTTCAAAATCCCTACCTTTGCCCTGTACGATGGAGTCTCTTGCCCTAAGATGCACTTAAAGTCTTATGTCCGCAAGATTCAACCATACACAACAGATCCGAAGCTGTGGATCCATTTCTTCCAAGAGATCCTAGTAGGGACTCAACTTGAATGGTTCTATCAATTGGAGAGTTCTCGCATCCACGCCTGGGAGGATTTAGCTGCTGCTTTCTACAAGCAGTACCAGTATAACGCTGATCTTACACCAACTCGTGTGCAATTACAGAACATGACCATGGGTTCCAACGAGAGCTTCAAAGGATATGCCCAAAGATGGAGAGATCTAGCTGGTAGGGTGCAGCCCTCTTTATCTAATAGGGAGATGATTTACATCTTCATGGGAACTTTGATAGGACCTTTCTTCAAACACCTAATCGGAAGCTCCTCGGCCGGGTTCATCGAGCTAATACTGACTGGCAAAAGAGTCGAAGCTGGCATCAAAAGTGAAAAGATCCAAGGAGCTACACCCTCTGATGCTTATAAAAAGCCATACAATGGGAAGAAAGAGTCCAATGTTGTGTATGGTCAAAAGAGTCGTCATGAGCAACACGTGGGGGAAGTCCTGATCTCTGGTTCTGCGTCTCACCGGCAACAACAAAGGGGAAATCAATGAAGGCCAGACGAGCCTAAAAGACAGTTTACCAACATCAACATGCCTTTGTATCAAGCGCTACAACACTTGTTGAGGATGAATCTTATTACGTTGATAGGACCTCATCCAAACCCCAAAACTTCTTCTCCTAATGCAATGTGTGCTTATCATTCCGGTAATCCCGGGCATGATACTAACGATTGTTGGGCATTGAAGTACAAGATTCAGAATTTGATTGACACCAAGGAGATCGAGTTTGACCCTTCGGAGACTCCAAACGTGATCACTGCTCCTATGCTGAATCATTGAAAGCTTTCGTTCATTTGAATTTTCAAGTTGTAACCTCTTTTTTTGTTCAAACACTTATCTAGTAATGTCAAACTTTGTTTCATTAATGCATTGCATATGTTTGTCTTAAATTCATCCATTTGTTTTCACTATATTTAAACTATGCTTTTTCTCTCTTTATAACATTCAACTCTTGCTAAAAGTTATAAGCCTTTAGAGGGAGGATGACGAAAACAATGCCATAATCTCATACAGTATGCTTTTGAACAGACCTCGCTGACGATGTACCGGCGTTTCTTTCAAATTCTAAACACTGGAGTTATAAGGAAGATAATCCCTAGTCAACCCCTTCGAGCCAAAGAAGTAGAAGTTTTCTTTTTACACAAATTGAAACCTTTAATCAAAACCTGGGGCAGGGTAGTCTCTCAGTTAGTTCAAACGCTCGTTCAGTACACAACGAATGACATCAAAAACATTCCTTCTGAACCAAAAGATGGTGATTGGTTCCCTATCAAATAGGCAATCATTATCTCTCAAAAGAAAATCCCACTAAGTCAAAACCTACGAAGGAGACTTAAAGAAAACTGGAGCGTCCCGCTGACTGTAATATCAAAAACAAGAACAGTCAGACAAAAACCAGGGATAATAAATCAAAAGAAAGAGGTCACTACAAATTCTCAACAACATGAAAAATGTTGAAAAAATGACTGCCTTCCGACAAACTTAACTTGTCTAAACCATCACCAAAACGTTATTCCAGACTCAATTGGAGATCAAACGCACAATTAACTAAGTTTAGGATTGAAGAACATCACGAAGAGTGGGTGGGTACAAACACACTTTGAGCCTTTATCCTTTGTTTCTTAAACTGTGAACCAAGCCACACTACAACCCTTCAAAAGTCCTAATTGAAGCATGGTTTAGTTCGAAAGGATACTGTTACAAAAGGTATCATAACTCCTGTAAGGCTTTACCTTAAATCCTGAGTTTGAATTTTCTTATAAAACTTCTTTACTTGCTAAAACGCATTTTCAAAATTTCAAGACAAGCATAAACTTTGTATTATTGAATATCACTGTTTGCATATGGCTATTTGTTTGACAGTAGAGAAATTCACACAACGAATATCCAATGAACGAAAGCTCTCTCAGGGAACAAAATCACTTTGATCGGAAAGACACTTCCAATGACAAATCTCTCATGATCAAAGGGGCACGGCATGACCTTTATCCAACACATCTGGGGCAGTCAAGTCAAGATTCAAATAATCTCTCAAAGAATTATTGAATAACCAAGGGCAAATCTCCATATGTATCATTCCAGGGGCAATGTTACGTTGGTCATGGGTTTGAACAAAATCCACTTTGAAGACTTCCGGTACCATCAAATTGCTTATCTGTACCAATGGTATCAAATGGTGTCAGTATTAGATAGCGTCAGTATCATGTCTTCGAACCCTCCCATGACAGTTCTTAGAAAATTCTGAGACTTGACCAAAGATCTTGGGTACCACCAACTTGTTCGTCTGTACCAATAGTATCAGATGGTGTCAGTATCAAATGGCGTCAGTATCATGTCTTCAGATCCTCCCATGAAAGTTCTTAGAAAATTCTGAGACTTGACCAAAGATCTTGGGCACCACCAATTTGTTCGTCTGTGCCAGTAGTATCAGATGGTGTCAGTATCAGGTATTCGGTTTCTTCCATAACAGTCTTAGAAAATATCTCTAGGAAGTTCAGGGCTACCGGAAATGTGATTAAAATCTCAAGCGTCAAGGTGCACCGGATTAACTCTGGGGGCAAACAGGCTCCCACATAAAGGGTCATGTGCGACCAAGCAAACATTTTCTGGCATTACTACAACACTTACTACTAGAGGGAATGACAAATCTTCCCAAGATCCTTCTCATAGGATGACTCCCAGCCAGAGTTTCAATCTCTGAAAACTTCTCACCAGCTGAGTTGACCTCAAGAACCCTCAAGGATTTTCCCCAGTGAAGAAGACACCTCTCCAACAGACCGGCAACAGGGTTTATTTCCCCAATAAACTACAAATTCTCCAGTTTGAGTTTGCCTCTCTGACTATTACAAATCAAAGGATCACAACTCCTCTTCCCCAATAGACTACTCTACAATCCCCAGCAAGTTACTGTGAAGCCTGGACCCGACCAAATATCAATTCAACTTCGACTCCCCAGTAGAGCAACGAACAACTGAGACTCCTGAACTCCTTTTCCCCACGCAAGGATAAACACTCTCCATAGAGTTTTCAACATTCCTTAGCAGAGCTCTCCTCAAACAACAAAACAGGAATCCTTGGTGGAAGTATTCCAAGCAAAGTTTGAAGAGTCGCCTACTCTTCAACAGCAGTCTGGGATTTAATAACTCCCCAGCATTTGTCAAGGATTTATTTTCCCAGACAAAGATACATTCAAATAACATTTCACCCTTCATGCATCATATTACGTACATGACAAATGCATACGACACAATCTCATTTATTTTGAGAACATCATTGCACCGTGCATTTCATACATCAAGGATGCCATCGAGATCTCATTAAAGCTGGGAGACTTGGGAAGTACAGACGCAACGATGCCCCTTGCCGAAATACCCGTGAGGAAAAAAATGTCGAGGAAGAAACCCGATCGTCTGATGAATCGGGCCCCATCCAGGTGGCTTTCTCTATGACAATACTAGAAGACTTCCACGTCCCCGACAGCCTAGTCTTACGAAGAAATCAGAAAGACTCCCGTGAAGGGAAACTGGCCGCAAACTGGGAAGGACCGTACCGCGTCTTCAATGTAAAATTATAACAAATGAAGAGATCAATAATATTATGAGATGCATGTATTTATTTACAAATAAAAATATGTTCTACAAGAAAGAAAGATTAAAAATCATATTATTATTTGTATGTGTCTTATTAATTAATAAAAAGAGTTTAAAGAAAACAAAATTAATTAACTCAAATTAAAAGCCTTTTTTTGATATTTTTATTATGTGATAATAAAAAAGAAAATGATTCAAAACAATTAAGAAAAATCAAATTATTTTAAATATTATTTAAGTATTATTAATGTTAATAAAAGAAAATAAAGCAAATTACTTTTAAATGAATCAATAAAAATAAAAAATAAAACATTTGTTTAAAAAAAGAATGGGCTTAGGTTGTTTGTGGTTGCTAGGCTCAAAAAAATAAAGAAAAGAAAAAGGCAGAAAGGGGGTTAGAATAGACAGGGGGGGGGGGGGCGCTAGCAATCAGATGGGCTTAAGGCATTTGTATTGTGACAGGCCCAAAGTACAGTCTACACAATTTTGTTAGGGTTTGTAAACTTTAGGGTTAGTGTGCGTAATTGAGGTTACAGCGGCGCCGCTTTGTTCTTCTTCTTCATCCTCTTTTCATCTTTCTCAAGCAGCGATACTCTGATACTCTTCCTAACCCTAGCTACCAGAGCTCCGCCTCTCACCTCTCATTCTCTTTGCAATGATCTCGCGTTTGATTGAACGGTACGATTTTCTTTTTTGTTCGCGCTTTACAACTTGCTTTCGTTTGTTTGATTTTTGCTTGCATGTTCAGTTTTTTAATCCTTTAATGTTTACATGCTTGACGTAGCGAAGGTTTGAGAGAAAAAAAGCTTAGCTTGAGTTTTTCTGGAAAGTGGAGGGAGAGAGGTGTCGGACCGGCGACGCTTCTGTGACGGCTAGAGGCGGGGGAAGATGAGATGATGGCCACACGTTTGCTTTGTTGGTAACCTTTGTCTTTGTCCCTTTCTGAATGTTGATGATGAGTATGTTCTGAGACTCTTTTGATCTTTTCCTCTATCTTTGAATCTGAATGTTTGATGAAACTTGGCTTATTGATTTGGGTTGTTTATGATGATATATTTCTGAAACTAATTTTGTTGATGCTTTTCGTTGATGATGAATATGATTCTGAAACTTTGCTTGTTTTGCTTCTGAAACTCTCTCTTTCCCTCTCCTTGGATGTTGATGATGAAGGTTTCTGAAACTGATATGTTCTTTGTTGTTTTTCGAAATTCTTTTCTTCTTTTCTCTTGGATGTTGAAGGTTAATGATGAAGCTTGTTATAAGCTTCTGAAACCTTGTTGTTGATGGTTTGGAAACTTGGGAAGTTTGGTTATGTAGTTTGGTTGTACAGTTTTTTTTTGTGAAGGCTTGAAACTGTTTGGCAGGCTTAGGGTATTTTGTAGTTTGGCAAGTTTTCCTTGGCTATGCAGGTCTGTTTGTCTGGATGTTTCTTGCTAGCAGGTTTTGTTAGTTTTCTGCAGCTTATGCAGTTTGTACTGTTTGTGTTTAGTTTTCAGTTTGGCAAGGTTTGATGCAGCTTGTGCAGGTTTTGGAGTTTGTTTGGCAAGCTTGGCTTGTTTGTAGGTTTGGCCAGTTTATTTTGGCTATTTCTTGCTAGCAGGTTTTGTTAGTTTTCTGCAGCCTACGCAGTTTGTACTATCTTGTGTAGCTTGACTGGCTTGGAGCTTGTTTGTGGTTTAGCTATGCTGCTTGGTTATGGTAGTTTGCAATTATTCTGCAGGTTGGATTGTTGTTGCAGTTTATGGGTTTGAGCAAACTTGCAGTTTGTTTGTTTGAGCAAGCTTGCAGTTTGGAGATTTTTTTGAGATTTTTGGCTGGGCTCTAATGTTCTCCCCCCTTAGACTGTTATGCAGTCTTGAGTTTTATATCTTTTTGTTTTTTACCTTTGTTAACTTGTGATAGCCTGTCTTTTGCCAAACTGCAAACTTTCACCAAAGGTGATATCTTTTCCTCTTTCTCTCTCCATGAAAAAACATTTTTTGCTTATTATATTCTGAAAAGTTTGCCCCTGGAAAATGATGATAGCTTCTGAAAAGTCTTTTGCTTGTCAATAGGTTTTCCTCCTACTGTATTTGCCTGCTGCATTTGCTGTAATTTTTGCCTTTGTAGTTGACTTACTTGACAGTTTGCATCTGGTTTGGTTTGCCATGCTTAGTTTGCTTAGTTTGACATGCTTATGTTTGCCTTGCAACTTGCTGCAATGTTTGCAATGTTTAGTTGTTATGCTTAACAGTTTTGGCGCCTTGTTGCATTTAGTTTGGTCACTGCAGTTTTGTATAGTTTTGCTGCAAGTTTGCTTTGTATGCAGCATGTCTTTGTATGCTTGCCTTGTACCTTGCCTTGTACAGCATGGCCCATGTTTTGCATTTGAGCCAATTTCTTTTTGTATGCTTGCATTTTTTATCTTTTACTTTTCTCTTTGTGAACCAAGAAGAGCAATCTTCTTGTGATTTGCAAAGAGAAAAATAAAAACATGATGAACAAATAGCATTCTGATTCCGGACGGCAAACTTTAATGATGACCTTCTCCTTTCTTTTTCTGTTTGAAATGTTAACTGTATTAATCTCTTTTCTTTCTTCTTTTTCAGGTGAATACAACTTGGACGATAGAGGAAGCAGAGGAAGCAAGAGACCTTGGGCATGGGAGCAATGGAGTTTTAGGAGGCTTAGGCTTAGAATTTTTTATTCATTGTAATAATTTATTCTTCAAATATTATAAGTTGTAAAACGTATAATATTCAAACAATAAACTATTTTTATAACAATCATTTGCAATGAATGAAAAAAAACTTTTATGAGATCATCTGATAAATATCTTTCAATTCTTCCTTTACATCTTTGCCTTTTTATTTAAGATTCCTGATCCAAAATAACTGAAATTGCATTCCAATATTTTTAATACAGATAACTCAAATTCCAAGTAATCCCAAGAACTTTGCAATCTCATAACTTTGCAACAGCATTCTAATCATAATACGCATTGTATTCCAAACAAGCAAGCATTCCATTAACTGGCCAACATTTTATTCCATTAACAAGAAGATGTCTTAACAGACGCATATTATCTGGTTAATCTGGATTATACAATTTCAGCTCCTATCTCTTATCCCAGATAAACAAAACTTGAGGACAAACAACAATCTTTCAGTAAGCTTAAAAAGCGTGAAAACAATGTAACATGAAACTGAATTTCTATGGATTCAATTTCTTCTGAGAAATGCGAGAGAAACCCTGATTCTTGATTTACTGCTAAAGAAAAGTTTGTTTGATCGATTCCTGAGCCAATCTTAAAAAATCAGAGAAAAACCCTAGGGTTGTGATTTCTTGTGAAAAAGGGAGAGCAAATTTTGGGGTACAACAGTTGCCCCTGTTCAATCTTCTTGAACCTGAAGAGTTAGATTGGCAAGTTTGCCTTTCGTGACTCGAAGGTAAAAGAGGATTGGACACTAGAGTGCCCATAAATTTGCACTCGTCAAAGCATAGTTGAGGGAATGGGCTTAAAGATGCCATTTGGAGATGTGACAGAATCTTGTCGTAGATGGGCTTAAAGATGCCATGCAAAAATGTTTATTGAACTGTATGTTGTAGGTGAAAGAATGAGTATCAGAACGGTATCCATGTTTGGAACTTCTCTAAGCTGCAGGTTTGAATAAGCAATAGATTAGCATTCGTGTTTGGAGAATCGGTAAGCTATTTTCATGAGTTGAGTCTGAACAAGTGATAGACTAGCATCCATGTTTGGAAGCGTCTGTAAACTGTCTTCAATGAGCTGAATCTGAACAAGCGATAGATTAACATCCATGTTGGGAAGCATCCGTAAACTGTTTTCATGAGTTGAATCTGAATAAGCGATAGATTAACATCCATGTTGGGAAGAATCCGTAAACTATTTTCATGATTCTGGGGTTGAACAAGCAATAGATTGACATCCATGTTGGGAAGCATCCGTAAACTATTTTCAAAAGTTGAATCTGAACAAGCGATAGATTAACATCCATGTTGGGAAGCATCTGTAAACTATTTTCATGATTCTGGGGTTGAACAAGCAATAGATTGACATCCATGTTGGGAAGCATCCGTAAACTATTTTCAAAAGTTGAATCTGAACAAGCGATAGATTAACATCCATGTTGGGAAGCATCCGTAAACTATTTTCATGATTCTTGAATTCGACGCTTGCTAATCTTATCCTGAAAAGGGTAAAATATGAGCTGAAACACAAAGTTATGTTGCATGAAATGTATGATGCAATATATGCGTTATATCAATATGAATGCAATGAATGTGCATGTAAGCTGATTAGCCGTCTTGCCGAGGAAGATAAATCCTGGATAGCTGGAGATAATAAAATCTTTGACTGTTGTTGGGGAAGATAAATCCTGGACCACTGTTGAAGAGTATGTGTGTCTTCCAGCTTTTTGACAACCTCTGTCGGGAGAAGTTATACTGCTTGGGGAAAATCAGGAGTTTGGGTTGTATGTCAATCTACTAGGGATTCCTGTTTTGAGGAGAACTCTGCTAGGGGATATTTGAAAACTCTGAGGAATTGAGAATGAGAATCTTCATTCTGCTAGGGGAATTTGTGCTGAGGAGTTAAGAACGAGAATCTTCGATCTGCAGGGGATTAAAAACTCTGACAAATTATGCTGAGAGTAAAGAAGGCTCTGGAAACTTTACTGGAGAATCAAGGATGAGAATCTTGATTTTGTTGGGGAGTAAAAACTCTGTGGGGATTAGTTGTGCTGTTGAAGAGTAGCTATCCTGTTGGAGAGTAAAACTCAAGGCTCTGGGAAAAGTTTATTCCCGTTTAAAAGAAGTTCAGGAGCTAAAGTTGTATGCCACTTCGATAATGAGAATCTTCATTCTGTCGGGAATATCAGGAATTCAGATTGTATGCCACTTTGAGAATGAGAATCTTCATTCTGTCGGGAATATCAGGAACTTAGGTGTGTGCCACTTTGAGAATGAGAATCTTCATTCTGTCGGGAGTATCAGGAATTCAGGTTATATGTCACTTTGAGAATGAGAATCTTCATTCTGTCGGGAATATTAGGAATTCAGGTTATATACCACTTTGAGAATAAGAATCTTCATTCTGTTGGGAATATCAGGAATTCAAGTTATATACCACTTTGAGAATGAGAATCTTCATTCTGTCGGGAATATCAGGAATTCAGGTTGTACGCCACTTTGAGAATGAGAATCTTCATTCAGGTGTTTGGGTCAGGAGGTTGGGAGTATGCCAATTTGAGAATAAGAATCTTCATTCTGTCGGGAGTATCAGGAATTCAGGTTATATGTCACTTTGAGAATGAGAATCTTCATTCTGTCGGGAATATCAGGAATTTAGGTTATATACCACTTTGAGAATGAGAATCTTCATTCTGTCGGGAATATCAGGAATTCAGGTTATATACCACTTTGAGAATGAGAATCTTCATTCTGTCGGGAATATCAGGAATTCAGGTTGTACGCCACTTTGAGAATGAGAATCTTCATTCAGGCGTTTGGGTCAGGAGGTTGGGAGTATGCCAATTTGAGAATGAGAATCTTTATTCTGTCGGGAGTATCATGAATTCAGGTTATACGCCACTTTGAGAATGAGAATCTTCATTATGTCAGGAATATCAGGAATTCAGGTTATATACCACTTTGAGAATAAGAATCTTCATTCTATTAGAGAAACAAAATTTTAGGAGTTTCAGTTGTCCATTATTCTGCCGGGGCAACATCTCTATTGAATTTTGGGAACCTTGATCGTCCGTTATTCTGTTGAGAAATCATCTTTGTTTGAAGATGAAAGTTGGATGCATTACTATCTGGTTGTGGTCTAGGCTTCACGATGTATCATGCCATTATTTGGTTGAATCTAGGCTTTACGGCGTTTGGAGATGTCAATATATTATCCGGTCGAATATGAGCTTCATAACATGTATTAAAGATATACCATTATCTGGTCGACTCCAGGCTTCGTAGTATTCTTGGCTGCTATCTGGTCGTAATCCAAGCTTCACAGAAACTTGCATTGCTATCTGGTCGTAATCCAGGCTTCACAATAACTTGCTGAGGGTTAAACTATTATCCGGTCGAACCCTGGGCTTCATAGCTTACTTTTGATTGTATCTTTTCTGAAAGGTAAAGGTCAATGGTATATATCAAACAATGACTGTGATACGCTGGGAGAACTGACTTGAGTTTTGCGTTTGTATTCGCACTTGTTCGGTTTAGCAAGAGTCGCCACCGACTTTTTATTTTATCCTAAAGGAAAGGTTAAAAAGCAGAGGAAAAACCTTTTGAGATGTTTCGTGGGTTCGGGGGGTAGATTATGAAAAGGGAAGGTATTAGCACCCTTTTCATCCATGGTTATCCATGGGCTTACTTGTTTAGATCACTTGCCTTGATTTTCAATTGCTGGAAATTGTGATGTGTGTGTGTGTTTTGAAAATGTTTTGAAAAAGATGCCTTGTCTAGGAAACCATTGAAATGACTCTTGTTTGAGTATATGCAACAGTGTTTGTCTTTTCGAAAAGATGTTTCAAATATTTTTGAAAGTTTGTTTTGAAAGTGTTTGTGGAGTGGATTTTGAAAAGTAGGCAAGTGTGTTTGCAAGTTTGATCAAGTAACTAAGAGTTGTCTACCCCTAAATTTACTCAAAGGTTTTTCTCATGTTTTAACCCTTTTAACAATTTTGTTCCACCATTGTATTTGGTGGACAATCTTGCGTTAGGATGTTAACGGGACAGGCGCGGGTCATCGTATGGACCATGAATGCAATGGTGCCAAGTATCTTTGGCAATTTGCTTGAAGGGGCTATGATCATTTTCATTAGGCAACTTTCGAAAGCGTCATCGAGAGACTATGATCATTTGGATTTGTTTTGTTTTGCCAAAGAACTTAACGTGCAAGCATGGCCCATTTTGGAAGGCAACAAGCGGGATTACCCTAGGGGTGCAAGTGTGAATTGTGTGTATTGATTTCATGCATTTGTCTTGTATTAGGTTATCTAGCGTTTGATTTTATGTACATACAAACCCTAGGTCTAACCATGGTATATTTGAAAGTGATAAATTGCGAGAATTTAAAGTCTACGCTATTACAAATAAGTATCCGGGAGTGGGGGTACAAATATTTACAAATGGGGATGAGACTTTAATAGGAGAGTAGTGTCCAAATAATTTACAACCAAATCGAATCGATCACAATGTAAAATATAATGTATAGGAATAAAGCAATGTAAATGTAACAATGTATTTGTGTAAGTATAGGTGATTTATTTACAAGTGAGAAATGTTAACTTAATGCAATAATTAAGTATTTTATTTATTCTTTTTGTCTTTGTATTTTTGTTAATATGTACAACACAAAGGTTTTAAGAAAATAAAAAGAAATGTTTTAAGTTTAATTATATGTGTTGTACCCCAAAATTTACCCTCCCATTTCTCAATGATTTCTCATCACAAGACCCTTGGAGCTCAAGATCCAGTTAGGGTTTCCTCTGCTCAAGACTTCTCCTTGCACTGTTGACCCAAATTAGGGTTTGTGTTTGCACAAAGATGTTTTGACCTAAATTGTCTAAGATGACTTTCATGCTTTATATTGGACTCCCAAGTTTATCCATACCAAGTTTCAAGTCTTGATTCCAAGTTTTGCCCAGTCAATTGGACAGTTGACCTAGAAATCAGCTGTATTGGGGAAAAAGTCAACTGTGGCCAATTGACAGTCAAATCTCATGAAAATTGACCCACATCAACATTATGAACTCACATGGACCATTTGATCAAGTTTGGATCACAATTCCACAAGAAATTTGATCAGATCACCAAAAGGGCAAAATAGTCATTTTTAGGGTTTTGACTGCACAAAGGCAATTTTTGACTGTTTGACCTAGCCAATGGCAAACCAAGCTCACATATGGACTCAAGGACCCCATGGAATTGTCTTGACATGCTCAACAAGTTCAAAAGATCCCAAATGCACAAGATTGACAGTTGAATTTCCCAGTCAATTGATCAATTTTGACTGTATATTGAAAAGTCAAACTTTGACTTTTTGGTCAAAATCAAGTGTCAAGATTCATTTTTCATCAAAACATGCCAAATCATGAAACTTGTTCATCAAGAAATCAAGAATTGCAAATTAGGGTTTGAAATGAAGATTTTTCATAACTTAGAATTTTTCTAAGTTATGAAAAACCCTAATTTTTTTCTAACGTTGCCCCACTTTCTCACCAAGATTCATTTGGATTCAAGCAAAAGTCAAAACATGAAAGTTGTAGCCTATTGCAAAATCTATAACTTTGATTCACAAAGTTTTCCCAAAAGAGGCTTGTATCTCAAGTTACAATTTTTGGAACAAGGGTACCAAACCATTCTTAACTTAGAGAAAATTTGACCTATTTTAGGCAGGATTTTTACCTAACTTCAAGACCATTTTTCACATACTTCCACTTGGAATTTCAATTTGCATTTCAAAGATGGATTGAAGTACACATTCCAATATTTCCAAAATGTCCAAGAACTCATCAAACAACCTCATGGTTAGAGAGAATCGAATTTGGCAATATGGGAAAAACTCACTTTTGTTATGGCCAATTTCCATGTTCATACACTTAGGCAATTTTCAAATCAGCATGCATTTCTTGATTACAGGCCCTAAATCTCTTTTACACTCATAAATTTAATGCAAACTCATTGTGCCAAGACCATATTTTTTGTGTTCAAGCATTGCATAATGGTTTAGTCCCAAAATAGATAAAGCATTTTAACCATTTTTGCAAAAGTGAACTTTATGTCAAAATGCAAATCCAAGCAAGTACAGTTAAGATCTCTTTGGCACAAGTTATTAGACTAATTACACTGATCAAGGCCAAGGTTTGCAGCATATTAGGGGGGCCTCTATCAGTCTAGAACTCCACTTGACCTTTTCTTGCTTAAGTGTGAAGAAACATAGCATTTTGGACAACAACTCTCATTTCCTGTAAACCAAGCTTAAGAAAACTTGTCAAACACTTTCTAATCATCAAACCCAAGCTGAAACACGAGCTATCCACCTCCATTGCCCTCTCAAACACAAAATCACTCTCAAACTGTCCAAACAGAGCACCTGCTGCAGATTGAATCCCACAACTCATTTCCATCGTGAATTCTTGCTAAAACCAGTTCAAACACTTTCCTTACCATCAATCCAAACTATCCAAAGCATTAGAAGTGGACTGTAACTCCTCTAACCAGTTTGGCCATTTTCATTTCTTCCTCTTGCAGGTGGACTTCTGCAGCTTGGTATAGAAGGTTTCAAAGCATACCAAGTATTGGAATAGCATTCTCACACTCCAAGGAAGCTGTACAAATCATCATCTTGCCCTGAAAGCTCCCTCATTGCCAGACACGATTCCAGCTGAACAGGTATATTCTTGAACTTCTATCTCCCAATGTAGGCATCATTAGCTCTAAGTTTGTGAATAAGAAGTGTTCTACTCATGCCCCTGAAACTGTGCATACCTTTACTTTCCATTTATTTTGCATATGTTGTGAGAATTTAAGGTCAGAACATTGATAAAAAGTTAGGTTAAGATTTGGGAATGATGAAATTCTCTCTCATTTCTGAGAGTTAAGATGAGTTCTTTACATGTCCAGAATTGTGGCTTGATGATTAACATTTCTTACGTTGTAAGTTTGTGCTAAAAGTCAAAAAATCCAGGTGTTTGAATCAGTGTACAAGCGCGCGTTTTTTGTCAAAGTTCTGGCCAGAGGTTGAAGAAGGTCCTATTGGGCTGGGCTTGTTCTGTTTTTCTTATTTGCACCCCATTTTTGCTTTTACACCCCCTGAGCCCATTTTGCTTATTTTAATGATTTTTTGACTTTTCTTTTTTTATTCTGACTTATTTATTTTTTCTAATAATATTAAAAATATAAAAAATATTTTTCACACCATTTTTATATTTTTTAGGCATTTATTTGTTTATATTGATATTTGTATGTAAATAAATACATAATACTTTTTTAGAATATTAGGAATAAATACCAAATACATTCATTTATTTTATTTTATTTTATTTTATCTTCTGAAAATATTTGATATAAAATATACTTTTTTTCATAAATATTAAATATTATTATTTTTGTGCATATAATATATATTTAGTAAATAATAATAATACATCTATATTTATTAGAATATTTAGGTTAAAAATGAAATATATACATTTTATTTTTATTAATATTTGACATTAAAAATACCTTTTTTTACAAATGTACTTCATTTTTATTTTATTTTTTTTATATAATAAATAAACATTGTACATATTAAATAAATAATACCTTTTACCTAATAAAATTAGGGTTTTACCCTAAACATAAAAATACCCAAAAATTAATACTTTTTATTTTGTTTACTTGACATATAAAAATACTCTTTTCCATACACATAAAAACATTTTTTTTGCATCTTGCATATTTATTTTATTTCCATTTAATTTGTGCAATTAAATATCTTGTAAATAATTCCAAATTGATGTAATAGCTAGGTTTAAATTCCTTGTCAAATACCCCCCATTTGAACATTTGTACCCCCCTTCCCATATTGTGTTGTAATAGCTTAGGAACTTTAATTTTCGCACTTTAATGCTTTCTAAATATACCATGTTAGAATTAGGGTTTGTATGCAAATAAAAACAACAAAATAGTTTGACCTAATTTCAAGATAATCAAGCATGAAAATGGACAACACCAATCACACTTGCACCCCTAGGGTATTCCACTTGTTGCCTTCAATAAATGGGCCATATTGCATGTTAGGTCTCTTTGGGCAAAACAAAAACAATCAAATGATCATAGTCCCTCGACGACGCTTTCGAAAGTTGCCTAAAAATGATCAAGTCCCTTAAAGGAAAATTGCCCAAAGATACTTGGCACCATTGCAATTATGGTCTAAACGATGACCCGCGCCCGTCCCTTTCACATCCTAACACAAGATTGTCCACCAAATGCAATGATGGAACAAAATTGTTAAAAGGGTTAAAACATAACAAAAATCTTTGATAACTTTAGGGTAGATAGCTCTTAAGTACTTGTCAACTTGCAAAATAAAAACACTTGCCTATTTTTCAAACCACACTTCACAAACACTTTCAAAACAAACTTTCAAAAACCTTGAAACATCTTTTCAAAAAGACAAACACCTTTTGTAAAACATTCGAGTAAAGAATTATTACAAGGGTAGCCTAGACAAGGCATCTTTTTCAAAACCTTTTCAAAGCCACACACAAAGCACCATTTCAAATAATTGAAAACCAAGGCAAGTTGATCTAAGCAAGTACCTAAGAGCCCATGGATAACCATGGATAGAAAGGGTGCTAATACCTTCCCTTTCTATAATCTACTCCCCGAACCCAAGAAAACATCTCAAAGGTTTTTGCTGTGCTTTTTAAACCTTTCCTTAGGATAAAATAAAAAGTCGGTGGCGACTCTTGCTCAACCGAAACATTTGCGAAACGAACGCAAAACACATAGTCAGTTCTCCCACCGTATCACAGAACTGACGACTCTGCTGGGGATAATTTTAAAAGTGGAGTAACCTTAGGGCTTAGATCACCCTCTTGCATGATTAAATTGTTTGTTTTGATTGCTTTACATCTTGGCTCTATTGTTTGGGTTTGCAATCCTACACCTGGATTTTGGGAAACATTCATAGATAGCAATACATTGTGGAAACTGTGCGGGGTATACCGACACGGACGAAGCAATAGCTATATTAGTGCGACATATTTGTGAGTACCAGTAACCCTTGAGTTCAATCAAGGAGAGTACGGGGCCGCTGAGTGATGTCACTAAGCACTAATGACCTAGAACCTTACTTGACCATATTGGCCTTTTATTAGGGGTAGTGAGATGACCGGCTTTGGTGCAGTCCGAAGTTGGTAGATACTCGATACTACACTCATTGAGGGTTGTTTTCTTGGAATATTTTGGTCGCTAGTTAAGTGGCTAAACCAAAACAATGAACAATGAAAACAATCCAGTGATATTGAGCTCCTTAGAACCCGGTTACTATTTATAGGACAGGTTTTTAAGCCAACTACACTCAAGAGGGTACTTACCTATGAAACCCCATGCAAGCCTGAAACTAGGGTTTGGTGTGATTTGCTTGTACATATGTTTGTGCATACATCATAAACATCATAAAGCATCATATGCATTCACTAACCACTTCAAGGGTTTAGATCTTCATCTTTGTTCTTGTTTTGTAGGTCATGGAAATTCCTCGCAGAAAAACCATCCAAGTCAACCTTGTGAGAATCTCTCCTCAACTCAAGGAGCTCACCTCAAGAATTTCGGAAAGCTCATCCTTCAGTGAAAGACATGGTAGACTGCTCAGCTTAGTCAACACCAACATTGAAGAAGACATGATGAAAGTGCTATTCCATTTCTTTGACCCTCTTCACCATAGTTTCACTTTCCCCGATTACCAGTTGGTGCCCACTTTGGAGGAGTTTTCTCAACTCCTAAGAATCCCTATCCTTAATCAACTACCCTTCAACGGTACGGAAAAGGAACCAAAGCCGGAAGATGTTGCTCGAGCATTACATCTACAACCATCCGACATCAAGGGGCATTGGGAAACCAGAAGCGGCGTCAAAGGATTCTTAGCAAAATTCTTGTTTGAGAAGGCACAAGAATGTTGGAATTCATTGGACCTACAAGCCTTTGAAGAAATTGTGGCACTCCTTATCTATGGGTTGGTCCTGTTCCCAAATTCTGACCAATTGGTAGATGTCAACGCCGTCAAAATATTCTTGTCCAGAAATCCAATACCAACATTGCTTGGGGACATCCTTCACTCATTTTACACACGGACAATGAGAAAGAGGGGTGTTCTCATGTGTTGTACTCCTCTCCTTGTAAGGTGGTTTATTTCGCACCTTCCACAATCTGTCTTGAAGAATGACCAAGGCTCAAGGTGGTCCCAACGATTGATGACTCTTACTCACTCTGATGTACATTGGTGTTCTCGGTCCAGAGAAAATGTCATCATCGTCGATCGTTGCGGAGAGTTTCCTAATGTTCCTTTACTTGGAATCAGAGGAGGTATCACCTACAACCCTTGCCTAGCTTTGAGGCAATTTGGATATGCACGGAGGGATGGCCCTCATGACATGTTGATTCCTGACCTAGTTTTTGACTTCGACAACGATGCGCAAGGACTTCGCCAAAGATTCATCAGAGCTTGGAGGATGCCCAACAAGGTTGATAGCAAGACACTGGGACACAAGAACTCCATCCCTCTTGAGCCTTATCTCAAGTGGGTACGAGCCCGAGCCCAGAGTCTAATGATGCCTTATCCTCATGTTCTCCCTGTGATTAAAGAGCCCGTCAAGGAAGGAGAGGTTCCCTACACCATCCTATATCCTGACATGCCTACATCGTGGGAGGAAATACAGAAGAGCTGGATTCAGCTCAAGAAGGAACGAAACACTTTTGAAGCCAGCTTCTACGCTAGTGAGAAGAAGGTTCTAGAGCTTACCCGCCGAATCCATGAGCAAGAGGCCCTCAACACCTACATCGCACCAAAGAGAATGCGCAATGTCTTTTTACCTTGAGAAGTTGTTTTTGTAATATTTGGCCCATGGGGCATTTATGTACTAACAAATTTCTTCTTATTAATATGACGTGCGTTCTTCTTTGTCTGCAACAATTTTGAATGTTCTAAATCCTTGAATGCATTGCATACATAAGCATATCATTCATCATGTGCATAAGCAGGTCTCACTCCAGGTTTCCTTATCTGTCTGCTGTTTATTTCAGTAGGATGGATCTCGAGCAAATAGTCAAAGACCTACAAGCTCAAAATGCACATTTCCAGCAACTCCTGATGACCTTGGCTAAGGGTCAGGAGGATCTCAAGACCTTGCTGGGGAATAAAGACCCAGTGAAAAAGAAGAAAAAGAGACTCGGGGTGGCTACTCTAGGGAGAAGATTTGACGGAGAGGCCAGGAGAGTGCTTGAATTTCCTCCTACTTCTGATGAAGGGACCAGTAAAGGAGGTGGGGCTGCGGTACCTTCCGAGTCCGATGTGGAAGAAGAGGAGGTCGAAGAGGATGAAGACTACTCTGATCAACAATACCCTCCAGCTGATGATAAATACAAAGGTTTAGAAGACAGGTTGGCCGCCATGGAGCTACAAAGGGTGCCGGGTTTGGATTTCGAAGACTTGGGTTTGGTTGCCGGGATTGTGATTCCCCCAAAGTTCAAAGTGCCAGTTTTTGTGAGGTATGATGGGTTGTCCTGTCCAAAAATGCATCTCAGGTCCTACGTAAGAAAGATCCAACCCTATACGACAGATAAAAACCTTTGGATCCATTTCTTTCAAGACAACCTTTCTGAGGCTCAATTGGAGTGGTTCTATCAGCTAGAGGGAACCAGCGTCCGAAACTGGGAAGACTTGGCCACCGCCTTTTACAAACAATATCAGTACAATTCTGACCTTGCTCCTACGCGTACCCAACTTCAGGGTATGTCACTGGGAACAGGCGAAGGATTCAAAGAATATGCACAAAAATGGAGGGATTTGGCTAGAAGGGTGCAGCCTCCTTTAACCGACCGTGAACTTGTTGATATGTTTCTAGGGACCCTATCTGGGCCATTTTTCAATCATCTGATTGGTAACTCTTCCGCGGGGTTTACCGATTTGATCTTAACAGGCGAAAGAATAGTAGCAGGCATCAAGTCAGGAAAGATTCAGAAGGGTGCCGCTGCAAGTGTTAAGAAGAAGCCTTTCAAGAAGGAAACGGATGTTGTATACTCCCAAAGAAGAGCAGGGAAGACTGAGCGCCGGCCAACTGTGGGGGCTGTAATGATTCAAAATCCTTCAAGTGAGCAGCCTCGCTATAACCAGTCCAGACCAAATCAACAACGAGTGGAACGTCCACAACGGCAGTTCACCCGCATTAATATGACTCCAACGCAAGTGCTTCCCCATCTGTTAAAGTTGAATCTCACCACTATCAAAGAGGCACCTAAAAATGTGAATACGTCCTCTCCGCATTATCATCCTAATGCTAAATGCGCCTACCATTCTGACAGTATCGGGCACGACACCAATGATTGTTGGGCACTCAAGCATAAAATCCAAGACCTGATAGAGGCGAAGGAGGTGGAGTTCGACGCTCCGGAGAAGCCGAACGTGATATCTGCTCCAATGCCGAAGCACGGCCGAAATGTCAATGCCATTGAAGAAGATTTGTATGTTGCTGATGTCAATGATCTGATAACTCCATTGTTAACCATCAAGTTGAATCTGTTAAGGGCCGGGATCTTCCCGGGATGTAAAGAAGACTGCTATTGTTGTTACTCTCTGCCGTTTGATTGTCCGTTATTGAAGAAAGGCATCCAAGGCCTAATGGACAGTCGACAAATTTTGTTTGAAAAAGTTTCTGCTATTCCAACCCATACTGAAGATGTCTCAATCATAACCATTCACGCCAATCTTTCCAAGGCCGTCAAAAAGCCTGTTAAGATTACACCAGTTACGAAATCTGTTCCTTTGAAGATAACAATGCCAGGGCCTGTCCCCTATGTTTCTGAGAAGTCAATACCATGGAACTATGGCGGTGACGTCTACTACTATGGTATTAAACAAATCGAAATAACTGAAGAAAGTTCAGATGATGAAGAAGCCAGCATTGGAAACATTGCGGGCACGAGCAAAATCACCCGGAGTGGGAGAATTTTTTCTCCAGAGATTGCCCCTCCAAGAGCAATCTTTGGACCCTCATCTGCTGACAAGGTTATTCCTGCACCAATAAAACTCTCTGCTAGAACCCATTTGATTGAAGATGTTGTTGTTCCTAGTACTGTCCCTCCTACCGCTGCTGATAAAGGTAAGGGAATCCAAGATGAGCTCGTCAGGACGAGGGCTCAACCCTTGGTCATCCCGGAAACCTCCAAGAAGGAAATGGATGAGATCTTGAAGATAATCAAAAGGAGTGATTACGATGTGGTAGAACAACTGGGGCAAACCCCCTCAAAGATCTCCATGCTGGCACTACTACTTTGCTCGGAAGCGCACGCTAAGGCTTTGATAAAATTCCTGAAGGCAGCCCATGTGCCCCAGGAAACCTCTGCAGATCAATTTCAAAATTGCGTGGCCAGCCTTGCTGCGGACAATGGATTAGGTTTCTCTGATGCCGACCTAACTCCTAAAGGTAGAAACCACAATGATGCTTTGCACATTTCAGTCGAGTGCCGAGGAACTACTCTCGCACATGTCTTGGTCGACACTGGTTCGTCGCTGAATGTGCTGCCTAAGAAGGCCTTGGACCGACTAGATTGTGAAGGGTTGGAGTTGAAGCCGAGTGATATTGTTGTCAGAGCTTTCGATGGTTCGAAGAGGATGGTCCATGGGGAGGTTGATATTCCCATCAAGGTGGGCACTGAGGTGTTTAAATCTACTTTCTATGTGATGGACATCCGTCCGTCATACTCTTTCTTGTTGGGTAGGCCTTGGATACACCATGCCGGGGCAGTCACCTCCTCCTTACATCAGATGTTGAAGTATCCTGTCAAGGGAAAGATCATTACTGTCCATGGTGAAGAAGAGTACATGATCAGTCACTTGAACTCCTTCCGGTATGTGGAGGTAGAGGGTGAGTTCATTGAGACGCCTTTCCAGCATTTCGAAGAAGTCCTTCCTGAAATAACAGTGGCAAAGTTGGCAGCTGAGGCACCGAGGCATATGGCCAGGATGGCATCTCTGGAGGACGCAAGGGCCGCAATAAAGGAGGGGAAGAATTCAGCATGGGGGCAGTTGCCTGATATTCCACATAAAATAGACAAATTTGGATTAGGATTCACTACCGCGGGCCAGAAAGCTATGCGCCGTTCGAAGATTGAAAGAGCGCCAGTCAAAATTTCTCCCTACGGAATCAACGCTTTGGAGGATGAAGACAAAGAGAGCAACATCGAAGAGTGGATTTACCCAACTGTCAAAGGAGGATTGTGCAACTGGGAGACAAAAGACTTTGTCCCCATCACTTTTATTCATCAGTAATTTATCTGTCAAACATTTCCTTTTGGTCTGTAATATTTATTTTCGAACAATCCGCACACTATCTTTTTACCTCATGCCTTGCCCGGGGCATGTAGGTCCATTTGTAAGGGTTTTGATTATTTTTCATATCCATATGCCATGTTTAATGATTCATTGGATGTTTTTCATTTGATAAACTGCTGTGTTCATTTTCTTTCCTTTTGCATTTTTGTTTAAGGATGGCTATCCCTTACACACACCCACACTCACAAATGCAGGTACCCATCCACTCCGGATTCCATGGGTGACTATTCTGCTATATCCTTCAATAACTCTGAAGATCTGGTCAATCAAGCCGAGTATGAAGATGACGAAGGTTGTGAAGTACCAGAGGAACTAGCCAGACTTCTCCAGCAAGAGGAAAGGGCCATCTTACTGCACGAAGAGTCATTGGAAACTGTCAACTTAGGGACCGAGGAAGACCGGAAGGAGGTGCAAGTGGGTGCCAATCTGGAACCAAGTGTCAAGGAACGCCTGATACAGTTGTTGAATGAGTATGTTGAAATCTTAGCTTGGTATTATGAAGACATGCCGAGTTTAGACACAGACATCGTGGTTCACCGTCTCCCCACAAGAGAGGATTGTCCACCGATCAAGCAAAAAGTCCGCCGAATGAGGCCTGACATGTCTGAAAAGATCGAAACAGAAGTGATGAAGCAATTCGACGCTGGATTTCTGGCTGTTACGTCCTATCCTCAATGGGTCGCTAACATCGTGCCAGTACCTAAAAAAGATGGCAAAGTCAGGATATGTGTGGACTACCGGGATTTGAATAGGGCCAGCCCCAAAGATGATTTTCCACTTCCACACATTGACATTTTGATCGACAACACAGCTCAGCACAAAGTGTTTTCCTTCATGGATGGATTCTCGGGATACAATCAAATCAAAATGGCCCCCGAGGATATGGAGAAAACAACTTTTGTCACACAATGGGGCACTTTCTATTACAAGGTGATGTCGTTCGGGCTGAAGAACGCAGGGGCAACTTATCAACGCGCCATGGTAGCTTTGTTTCATGATATGATACATCATGAGATTGAAGTTTACGTAGACGATATGATAGCTCGGTCACAAACAGAGGAGGAGCACCTTGAACATCTAGAAAAGCTGTTTTCCAGGTTGAAAGAATACAAACTCAGGCTGAATCCAAGTAAGTGCACTTTTGGAGTTAGGTCTGGTAAACTTCTAGGATTCATTGTAAGCAACAAAGGCATTGAAGTCGATCCAGCAAAAGTGAAAGCAATACAAGAGATGCCTGCTCCCCGTACTGAAAAGGAGGTTAGAGGGTTCTTGGGGCGCTTGAACTATATTGCCAGATTCATCTCTCATCTGACTTCTACATGTGAGCCAATTTTCAAACTCTTGAAGAAAGATCAGGTAGTCGAATGGAACGACGATTGCCAAGTTGCTTTTGATAAAATCAAGGAGTATTTGCTTGAACCTCCTATTCTGATGCCACCCGTCGAAGGAAGACCATTGATCCTGACGGTCTTGGATAACTCAATGGGGTGTGTTTTGGGCCAGCATGACGAGTCTGGTCGAAAAGAGCATGCTATTTATTACCTTAGCAAAAAGTTTACCGACTGTGAGACTCGCTACTCACTGCTCGAGAAAACTTGCTGCGCTTTGGTATGGGCTGCTCCCCGACTAAGACAGTATATGTTGACTCATACTACCTTGTTGATTTCCAAAATGGATCCTATCAAGTATATCTTCGAAAAGCCCGCTTTATCGGGAAGGATAGCTAGATGGAAAATGATCCTAACTAAGTATGACATCCAGTACACCACCCAAAAAGCTATAAAAGGGAGTGTACTAGCTGACCATCTGGCTCATCAAGCTATCGAAGATTATCAACCCATGAGATTTGACTTCCCAGACGAGGACATCATGAATTTGGACAACATTGAAGGTAACGGACCGTATGACGGACCCGAAAAGGGATCCCGATGGACCCTGTACTTTGATGGTGCTTCAAATGCACTTGGAAACGGTATCAGCGCGATACTCATTTCTCCGGAGGGTTGTCACACACCTTTCACGGCCCGACTTTGCTTCAGCTGCACGAACAACATGGCTGAGTATGAAACTTGCATCTTTGGTCTCAAGGCTGCTATAGACTTGGGGATCAAATCTTTGATCGTATTCGGGGACTCGGCTTTGGTTATCTGCCAAATCAAAGGAGAGTGGGATACCAAGCATCCTAATCTTATCCCATACAAAGAACATGTCTTGACATTGTTGCCTCATTTCGAGCAAATTACCTTCGAGCATTTCCCGCGAGAAGAGAATCAGCTAGCAGATGCTCTAGCTACAATGTCCTCCATGTTTAAACTCAACTGGGATAACGAGGCTCCCCAAATCACCATCGAGCGAATGGATGAACCTGCACATTGTCACGAGATTAATACCGAAGAAGTAGTGGAACAACCCTGGTTCCATGAAATCAAAAGGTATATCCAGACTAGAGATTATCCCGAAGGAGCTTCCGTAAATGACAAGAAGTTCTTAAGGAAATTTGCTGCCAAATTCTTCTTGAGCAACGACATCCTTTACAAACGAAGCCATGATTGTGTATTACTCCGATGTGTAGACAAAGCTGAAGCAGAGTTGATCATGACTGAGATACACAGCGGCACATTTGGCACTCACTTGAGCGGGCATACAATGGCTAAGAAGATCCTAAGGGCAGGCTATTACTGGTCTACCATGGAAGCTGACTGCCATCAACATTCCCGTACTTGCCACAAATGTCAGGTCTACGCTGACAAAGTTCATATCCCTCCTGTTCCTCTCAACGTCCTGACTGCTCCCTGGCCATTTGCAATGTGGGGCATTGACATGATTGGAGAGATCAAGCCCACGGCTTCCAACGGACATCGTTTCATCCTGGTCGCCATTGACTATTTCACCAAGTGGGTCGAAGCAACTTCCTTCGCCTCTGTTACTAAAAATGTGGTTTCCCGCTTCATCAAGCAAAATCTCATATGCCGGTATGGTGTTCCATACAGGATCATCACAGACAACGATACAAATCTGAATAACACAATGATCACCGCTTTGTGCGAACAATTCAAGATTTATAATCACAATTCATCTCCCTATCGGCTGAAGATGAACGGTGCTGTTGAAGCTGCGAATAAAAACATTAAGAAAATCATTCATAAAATGACAGTCACTTACAAATACTGGCATGAGATGTTACCGTTTGCCCTACATGGATACCGTACGACGGCACGTACTTCAACTGGGGCAACCCCATTTTCTTTGGTATATGGCATGGAAGTTGTCCTGCCTATGGAGGTTCATATTCCTTCTCTAAGGATTATGAAGGACACAGGTTTGAATGAAGATGATTGGATGCAGACCCGACTTGATCAACTCAATTTGATCGACGAGAAGCGACTCGCTGCTATATGCCATGGTCAGACGTATCAAAAACGGATGATCAAGGCCTTCAATAAGAAAGTCAGACGTCAAGTGTATCAAGACGGAGATCTCGTAATCAAGCAGATTATCTTGCCGCAAAGTAATCCCAGGGGCAAATGGACTCCTACATATGAAGGACCTTTTGTGATCAAGAGCATATTTTCTGGTGGTGCGATGATTCTAACCACCATGGACGGCGACGATTTGCCGCACCCTGCGAACGCAGACATAGTCAAAAGATACTACGCATAAAATAACCCGACAAGTCGAAAACCCGAAAGGGCGGCTTGGGCAAAAATGGGCATCCCGGTGAACCGAAAACCCGAAAGGGCGGTTCAGGCAAAAATTAGGGATAAAAAAAAAAAATTTGTACACCCGGCAAGTTGAAAACCCGAAAGGGCGGCTTGGGCAAAAAGGGGTTTCCCGGTGGATCGAAAACCCGAAAGGGCGATTCAGGCAAAAGTTAGGGAATTAAAGCGTATGACTATGTCTCGTCAGATCACTTCAAAGACAATCTCTTCATCAACCAGTTCCAGGCTTCTGATCAATCCAGTTATCGGCAAACGAAGCATTGGATGGACAGATATTCAGAGTTGTGAAGGCTATAGCGGAATGGAATCCCATGGAATTATTTCACATAGTCATCTTTATTTTGTATAAATCTTTCAATATTTACGACAAAATCCTCTTACTAGGATGATTGTCTCCTTTGTACAAATATACTCAGAGAAAGTTAATACAAATACTCTTCCCAGAAATTTGTGTCATTTCCTTTTTCTTTTTCTCTTGCACTAATTGTTTTATTTTGAGAAACGTCCAATGTTTTGTTAAATAGGCATATGCATTTGAACATAATCATTTCCTTATGAATCAAGAAAGAGGATTACTGATAGGTTGAAGGTGCAGTTGGATATCTTGATACCCTTTTCAAAGGAAATCCCCAGGAGATTTGGAATCCATATCCCCAGCAAGTCTTGAAGCTTATCCCCAGTAGATTTTGGAAGCTTATCCCCTGCAGAATACGGACGTCTCTCCCGAGCTTTATTCAAAGTTATTCCTCACAAGGGCTTATAACTGGGTTATCCTCAGCTAATTGCCACGGAAGATCGCACTCGGCAAAATTCTTCCTATCCCCAGCGGAGTTCATCAAAGTTCCCCAGCATAACTTATCAATACAATCCCCAGAGGAGTTTATCTTTGTTATCCCCAGCCAGAGAATCCTCCAGAACTCAATTCCCCTCAGAGTTTAAGTTTCAGTATCCCTAGCAGAGCTAAAACTTCAAATTATCAATCCCCAACGGAGCCAGACTAGTGAACCCTCTCCCCACAGAAATGCTTCTCACTAGACTAGAGATTCTCAGTCTTATCTCCCCAGCTTAAGTCTACCAGGTTCTAAAATCCCCAGTAGAAATCATCAGAAATTCTTTTACCCTGCAAGTCACCAAGGAAATTCCAAGTCCCCGCAAGTGGTTCTAAGGCCCCTCGACGTTTGAAGGACTGGTATTCCCCAAGCAAATTTGAAGACTCAGTTCTCAGTTCCTCATTGTATATTCAAGATTCTCCAATGAAGATCTCCTCAAGACAGGGATTCCCCAGAAGATTGGTATACAACCCAAGCTCCTTATTCCCCAGCAACAACCAGGAATTATTCTTTCCGGCAGCAGTCAGGATGCTTTTATCTTCAGCCATCTCGGATTCATCTATCCTTTGCAAGACAGCTCTCCAGCTTACATGCGCATTTACATTCATATCATATAACATACATTGCATCATGCATCATGACATTGCATATAACTAACTCTTTACCTTTTCAGGTAAGATCAGTCGACAGACAAAAATCATTATCTTCCGAGATTCTTTCCAGGAATAGTTCAGATGTGACCCAGACATGGCAACATTCTGATGCTTATTCCAGATTCATCCAGATGCAGTTGTACACGAGCTCATCATCAGGAAACCCTACACCGGTTCCTCCTCAACTCCAAGATTTCTGAAAACAGTTCACAGGTTCTCCAAGTAACGGATGTTAACCTATCACTTGTTCAGTTTCTTCTCAAGACTTCTGAAAAACAGTTTATGGATTCTTCCCAATAACAGATGTTAATCTATCGCTTGTTCAGATGCAACTTTTGAAAATAGTTTACGGACGCTTCCCAACAACGGATGCGGCTCTATTGCTTATTCAACTTCAAGATTTCTGAAAACAGTTCACGGGTTCTCCAAGTAACGGATGTTAACCTATCGCTTGTTCAGTTTCTTCTCAAGATTTCTGAAAACAGTTTATGGATTCTTCCCCACAACGGATGTTAATCTATCGCTTGTTCAGACTCTTCTTAACTTTTGAAAATAGTTTACGGACGCTTCCCAACAACGGATGTTGCTCTATTGCTTATTCAACTTCAAGATTTCTGAAAACAGTTCACGGGTTCTCCAGTAACGGATGTTAACCTATCGCTTGTTCAGATTCTTCTCAAGACTTCTGAAAGCAGTTTATGGATTCTTCCCCACAACGGATGTTAATCTATCGCTTGTTCAGACTCTTCTCAAACTTCTGAAAACAGTTTACGGATGCCTCCAGATACGGATATCAATCTATTGCTTATTCAGACCCCCAATTCAGATGTGGTTCAAAACATGGACACCTTTCTGATACTCATTCCAGATGGCATCTTTAAGCCCATCCCCGACAAGTTTCTGTCACTCTTCCAGATGGCATCGTTAAGCCCATCTCCAAATGGCATCTCTAAGGCCATTCTCGCATCCATTGCTTTGACGAGTGCAAATTTAAGGGCACTCTAGTGTCCAATCTCCTTTTACCCTCGAGTCGCGAAAGGCAAACTTGCCAATCTAACTCTTCAGGTTCAAGAAGATTGAACAGGGGCAACTGTTGTACCCCAAAATTTTCCCTCCCATTTCTCAATGATTTCTCATCACAAGACCCTTGGAGCTCAAGATCCAGTTAGGGTTTCCTCTGCTCAAGACTTCTCCTTGCATTGTTGACCCAAATTAGGGTTTGTGTTTGCACAAAGATGTTTTGACCTAAATTGCCTAATATGACTTTCATGTTCATATTGGACTCCCAAGTTTATCCATACCAAGTTTCAAGTCTTGATTCCAAGTTTTGCCCAGTCAATTGGACAGTTGACCTAGAAATCAGCTGTATTGGGGAAAAAGTCAACTGTGGCCAATTGACAGTCAAATCTCATGAAAATTGACCCACATCAACATTATGAACTCACATGGACCATTTGATCAAGTTTGGATCACAATTCCACAAGAAATTTGATCAGATCACCAAAAGGGCAAAATGGTCATTTTTAGGGTTTTGACTGCATAAAGGCAATTTTTGACTGTTTGACCTAGCCAATGGCAAACCAAGCTCACATATGGACTCAAGGACCCCATGGAATTGTCTTGACATGCTCAACAAGTTCAAAAGATCCCAAATGCACAAGATTGACAGTTGAATTTCCCAGTCAATTGATCAATTTTGACTGTATACTGAAACGTCAAACTTTGACTTTTTGGTCAAAATCAAGTGTCAAGATTCATTTTTCATCAAAACATGCCAAATCATGAAACTTGTTCATCAAGAAATCAAGAATTGCAAATTAGGGTTTGAAATGAAGATTTTTCATAACTTAGAATTTTTCTAAGTTATGAAAAACCCTAATTTTTTTCCTAACGTTGCCCCACTTTCTCACCAAGATTCATTTGGATTCAAGCAAAAGTCAAAACATGAAAGTTGTAGCCTATTGCAAATTCTACAACTTTTATTCACAAAGTTTTCCCAAAAGAGGCTTGTATCTCAAGTTACAATTTTTGGAACAAGGGTACCAAACCATTCTTAACTTAGAGAAAATTTGACCTATTTTAGGCAGGATTTTTACCTAACTTCAAGACCATTTTTCATATACTTCCACTTGGAATTTAAATTTCAATTTCAAATATGGATTGAAGTACACATTCCAAGATTTCCAAAATGTCCAAGAACTCATCAAACAACCTCATGTTTAGAGAGAATTGAATTTGGCAATATGGGAAAAACTCACTTTTGTTATGGCCAATTTCCATGTTCATACACTTAGGCAATTTTCAAATCAGCATGCATTTCTTGATTACAGGCCCTAAATCTCTTTTACACTCATAAATTTAATGCAAACTCATTGTGCCAAGACCATATTTTTTGTGTTCAAGCATTGCATAATGGTTTAGTCCCAAAATAGATAAAGCATTTTAACCATTTTTGCAAAAGTGAACTTTATGTCAAAATGCAAATCCAAGAAAGTACAGTTAAGATCTCTTTGGCACAAGTTATTAGACTAATTACACTGATCAAGGCCAAGGTTTGCAGCACATTAGGGGGGCCTCTATCAGTCTAGAACTCCACTTGACCTTTTCTTGCTTAAGTGTGAAGAAACATAGCATTTTGGACAACAACTCTCATTTCCTGTAAACCAAGCTTAAGAAAACTTGTCAAACACTTTCTAATCATCAAATCCAAGCTGAAACACGAGCTATCCACCTCCATTGCCCTCTCAAACACAGAATCACTCTCAAACTGTCCAAACAGAGCACCTGCTGCAGATTGAATCCCATAACTCATTTCCATCGTGCATTCTTGCTAAAACCAGTTCAAACACTTTCCTTACCATCAATCCAAACTATCCAAAGCATTAGAAGTGGACTGTAACTCCTCTAACCAGTTTGGCCATTTTCATTTCTTCCTCTTGCAGGTGGACTTCTGCAGCTTGGTATAGAAGGTTTCAAAGCATACCAAGTATTGGAATAACATCCTCACACTCCAAGGAAGCTGTACAAATCATCATCTTGCCCTGAAAGCTCCCCCATTGCCAGACACGATTCCAGCTGAACAGGTATATTCTTGAACTTCTATCTCCCAATGTAGGCATCATTAGCTCTAAGTTTGTGAATAAGAAGTGTTCTACTCATGCCCCTGAAACTGTGTATACCTTTACTTTCCATTTATTTTGCATATGTTGTGAGAATTTAAGGTCAGAACATTGATAAAAAGTTAGGTTAAGATTTGGGAATGATGAAATTCTCTCTCATTTCTGAGAGTTAGGATGAGTTCTTTACATGTCCAGAATCGTGGCTTGATGATTAACATTTCTTATGTTGTAAGTTTGTGCTAAAAGTCAAAGAATCCAGGTGTTTGAATCAGTGTACAAGCGCGTGTTTTTTGTCAAAGTTCTGGCCAGAGGTTGAAGAAGGTCCTATTGGGCTGGGCTTGTTCTGTTTTTCTTATTTGCACCCCATTTTTGCTTTTACACCCCCTGAGCCCACTTTGCTTATTTTAATGATTTTTTGACTTTTCTTTTTTTATTCTGACTTATTTATTTTTTCTAATAATATTAAAAATATAAAAAATATTTTTCACACCATTTTTATATTTTTTAGGCATTTATTTGTTTATATTGATATTTGTATGTAAATAAATACATAATACTTTTTTAGAATATTAGGAATAAATACCAAATACATTCATTTATTTTATTTTATTTTATTTTATCTTCTGAAAATATTTGATATAAAATATACTTTTTTTCATAAATATTAAATATTATTATTTTTGTGCATATAATATATATTTAGTAAATAATAATAATACATCTATATTTATTAGAATATTTAGGTTAAAAATGAAATATATACATTTTATTTTTATTAATATTTGACATTAAAAATACCTTTTTTTACAAATGTACTTCATTTTTATTTTATTTTTTTTATATAATAAATAAACATTGTACATATTAAATAAATAATACCTTTTACCTAATAAAATTAGGGTTTTACCCTAAACATAAAAATACCCAAAAATTAATACTTTTTATTTTGTTTACTTGACATATAAAAATACTCTTTTCCATACACATAAAAACATTTTTTTTGCATCTTGCATATTTATTTTATTTCCATTTAATTTGTTCAATTAAATATCTTGTAAATAATTCCAAATTGATGTAATAGCTAGGTTTAAATTCCTTGTCAAATACCCCCCATTTGAACATTTGTACCCCCCTTCCCATATTGTGTTGTAATAGCTTAGGAACTTTAATTTTCGCACTTTAATGCTTTCTAAATATACCATGTTAGAATTAGGGTTTGTATGCAAATAAAAACAACAAAATAGTTTGACCTAATTTCAAGATAATCAAGCATGAAAATGGACAACACCAATCACACTTGCACCCCTAGGGTATTCCACTTGTTGCCTTCAATAAATGGGCCATATTGCATGTTAGGTCTCTTTGGGCAAAACAAAAACAATCAAATGATCATAGTCCCTCGACGACGCTTTCGAAAGTTGCCTAAAAAATGATCAAGTCCCTTAAAGGAAAATTGCCCAAAGATACTTGGCACCATTGCAATTATGGTCTAAACGATGACCCGCGCCCGTCCCTTTCACATCCTAACACAAGATTGTCCACCAAATGCAATGGTGGAACAAAATTGTTAAAAGGGTTAAAACATAACAAAAATCTTTGAGAACTTTAGGGTAGATAGCTCTTAAGTACTTGTCAACTTGCAAAACAAAAACACTTGCCTATTTTTCAAACCACACTTCACAAACACTTTCAAAACAAACTTTCAAAAACCTTGAAACATCTTTTCAAAAAGACAAACACCTTTTGTAAAACATTCGAGTAAAGAATTGTTACAAGGGTAGCCTAGACAAGGCATCTTTTTCAAAACCTTTTCAAAGCCACACACAAAGCACCATTTCAAACAATTGAAAACCAAGGCAAGTTGATCTAAGCAAGTACCTAAGAGCCCATGGATAACCATGGATAGAAAGGGTGCTAATACCTTCCCTTTCTATAATCTACTCCCCGAACCCAAGAAAACATCTCAAAGGTTTTTGCTGTGCTTTTTAAACCTTTCCTTAGGATAAAATAAAAAGTCGGTGGTGACTCTTGCTCAACCGAAACATTTGCGAAACGAACGCAAAACACATAATCAGTTCTCCCGCCGTATCACAATATGTATTAATATTTTATGTTAGTATTAATATTTTATGTTAGTATCACAATATCTATTTTTTTATGTATTTCCTATAAATGTTTTATACAAGATTTACATTTAAATAAAAAGGGTTTTAATAAAAAGAAAGAAAAAGTTTAAACTTAATAATATCTAATATTCATGTATTTTAGCATAAAAAAGTATGGTTAATATAATTTAATGTAAAAATAAAATTAGTGTATTTATTTAACAAAGTAAGTTATAAAAAAGGATATTTAATGATAAAAGAGTAATAATTTTTGTTAAAAAAAGAAAAAAGGAAAGGAATGGGCTCAATGGAAATTTATGGCCCAAATGATACATGCTGATTGAAACAAAAGAGGGGGGTGCATCCAGATTCGTTGGGCTTAGGCTGATTAGGATGGGTCAAGGCCCAAGGGTTTTGGACAGCGATTTTGTTTAGGGTTTTTTCAGAGTTTGTTCAATTGGGATTTAGGGTTAGGCAAAGAATACATAGGCGCCGTTCACCTTCTCCTTCGTTCTTCTTCATCTCCTTCGCCATAGCCACTGAACGAAGCCTCTTCTTCGCCTAAAGCCAACCAGCGCCACCGTCACCTCCTTCTCCATCCATGGATCGCTCAAGCGATGGTTTATACAAGGTAACAACTTTATCTCAGCGCATTTTTGAGGGTGTCATGTTCATACACGTTTTGATTTTTATGTTCTGATTTTTAAGTGCTGTTGTTTGTTTTTTGTTTGAGGAGCGTTAAAGGAAGGAGAAGAAGAGATACTACCTTCGTTGGAGACAGAGGAGGAGGCGGATTTGGAGGCGCTCAGGGTGTCTAGACGGAGGGATACGCGATGATGAGGCTAGCTTGCTCTTGCTAATCTGGTACCTTGTATTTGTCTTTTATGGTTTGATGATGATACTTGAAAACCTAGCTTTAATCACTTCTTTCCTCTTCTGGTTGCCTATTTCTGTTTCCTTTGATTGCTTGCTTCGCTTATGTATGCTTGCTTTGATGATTTTAATATCTGAGTATGTTGTTTTCGATTCTGAGTTGTTTTGCTTATTGATTGCTCAATGATGAACCTAGGTTCTGAGGGCTCTTGGGGGATTCTGTATGTGTTTGAATGTTTCAAGGCTTGTATGCTTGGCTTGATAGGCTTGACACAGGTTTATGAGCTTGAAGCTTTGAGGCTTGGCTTGTTGGTTTTAGTGTTAAGGCAGGTTGATATGCTGGTTTTTGAAAAGGCTTGAAACAGGTTTGGCTTTAAGGCATCAAGTAAGTTTGAGGCTTATGTTTAGTAGGTGAAGTTACAGGCTTCAGGTTGGAAGGCTTGAAGCTTTAGGCTTCAGACTGGATGTTTAGACTTTCTCTGGTTTGAATGAGGGTTTAGGCTTGATGTGTTTCAGACTGATGAAACATGTTATGGCTTTGAAGCTTTTAATGCAGGTTTCAAGCTTGGCTTCTGTTTGAAACAAGTCTGGTGTTTCTGGTTTTGACTGTTTGTTGATGGTTAATGCTTGGTATTTACTAAGTTTGTGTTTGACAGTTTTTGCTTGTAAGTTTGCTTCAGAAGTTTATTTGAAGCAGGTTAGCAAGTGAAGGCTTTGTGTGGTTTTGAGGCAGCTCTGTATCTTGATACAATTTTTTTGGTATTTTGCTTTGTGATATTTTTCTGCCTCTCTCTATATGCTGGTATATCTTTATCTTATATCTTTTTCTTTCCAAGCCTCAAGCCTGCTGTACTGCCTGTACTTCTTTTTCTCTTTTCTCTCTCTCTTGACAGATTAAAAAAAGCATTTTATTGCTTAAGTTGTACTATTTTCTGAAAAGGTAGCTAGCTGAAAATGATGTAACTTGGATGTTTCTTGCAATATTTGTTTAGCTCTGCATACTTTTATCTCCTTTTCCAGATTTTTTGCATCTTGTTTACAACATTTTGTACTTGTTTGATAGCTTGAATAGCCTTTTGGATAGCTTTGGACAATTTGAAATTGTAACTTTCAGCTTGTCTTTTTGATTTGGTTAGGCCTAGTTCAGTTTGCCTTTTATCCTTGGTTTGGAATTTTGGATTTATGCAGTATGTTTGACAAACTTGAATCATGAACTATGCAGTTTGTTTGACCATTTTGAATTTGTGCAATTTGTATACTTCTGCATTTCATACTTTAATTGCAAGCAAACTTCCATCCCTCTTTGTGAACCAAGAGAAATCTTGTGATTTGCAGAGAGGGCAAACTGATTCCGGCCAGTTGCTTTTAATGATGAATCCAATTTTTATCTGTCTGTTCTTTAATTATTTTATCTGCATTTGACTTTTTCTTTTCTTTGTTTTTGCAGGTAAAGATAATTGAGCAAAGGAGCATTGGATAGAAGATGGAGACTTAGGAAATTTTAGGATAGTTTCAATTCATTCTTCAATTATTTGTAACATTATCATTGGAAACAAAATGTAAATAAATTTACAGTTGTTTAAATAATAATTTGTAACAAACAATTAAATATGAATAAAAATCCCTTTTTGTCAGTTAATTCCTTCTTTCAAATCCCTGTTTATTTAATCATTTGAATTTCTTAAATTGAAACAACTGGAAGTAAATCCAATTATTTTGACTTAGAAAAAGAAATAATTAATAAACGTCTGGCATTCCGAATAATCCAAAACATTGCACAGTTAATCAAACAAAACGTCCATATTCCTTTGCCTTTACTGATTAAGTCCAAACACAGCAAATTCTCAATCAACGGCCTCAGTCCATATCTCAGAGTAATTTGAAAAGCACTGTAGAATTAGTTCTTTCTGCGCGCACAAACCCTAGTTCTTGGTTAAATGTCAAAGAAGCGTCCGTCTGATTAAACCTGAGCCAACTCAACCAAACCCTAAGCAATCTGTTTGAACTGCTTCAAAAAATTAATGGAAACCCTAATTTTGTCTGACTGACGAGAAAAGTCTGTTTGACCGATTCTTGAGCCAGTCTGAAAAATCAGGAAAAGCTCGAAGCTGTGATTTCTTGTGGAAAAAAGGGAGGGCAAATTTTGGGGTACAACAGTTGCCCCTGTTCAATCTTCTTGAACCTGAAGAGTTAGATTGGCAAGTTTGCCTTTTGCGACTCGAGGGTAAAAGGAGATTGGATACTAGAGTGCCCAAATATTTGCACTCGGTGATGTGATGGTAGAGGGAATGGGCTTAAAGATGCCATTTGGTGATGGGCTTAAAGATTCCATCTGGAAATGTGACAGAATCTTGTCGGGGGATGGGCTTAGAGATGCCATCTAGAAATGGGCTTAAAGATGCCATTTGGAAGTTGCTGGTAGGAGGATGGGCTTATAGATGCCATCTGAAGGTGATTGTTGAACTGTACGTCACTGGTGAGTGAGTATCAGAAAGGTATCCATGCTTTGGAACGTCTCTGAACTGTTGGTCTGAACAAGCAATAAATTGACATCCATGTTTGGAGAATCCGTAAACTGTTTTCAAAAGTCTGGAAAGAATCTGAATAAGCGATAGGTTGACATCCGTTACTAGAGAAACCGTAAACTGTTTTCAGAGGTCTTGGAAGTTGAATAAGCAATAGAGCAGCATCCATGTTGGGAAGCGTCTGTAAACCGTTTTCAAAAGTTGAGAAGAATCTGAATAAGCGATAGGTTAACATCCGTTACTGGAGAACCCGTGAACCGTTTTCATAAGTCTTGAGGTGGAGGAGGAACCGGTGTAGGGTTTCCTGATGATGAGTCCGTGAAAAACTGCATCTGGATGAATCTGGAATAAGTATCAAAATGTCGCCATGTCTGGGTCACATCTGAACTATCTCTGGATGAATCTCGAAAGATGATCATCTTTGTCTGTCGACTGATCTTACCTGAAAAGGTAAAGAGTTAGTTGTATGCAATGTCATGATGCGTGATGTAATGTATGTTATATCAATGTCTATGATATGAATGTGATGAATGCGCATGTAAGCTGATGAGCTGTCTTGCTGGGGATAGATGAATCCTGGATGGCTGGAGACAAAAGAATCTTGACTGCTGCCGGGGAAAATAATTCCTTGACTGCTGCTGGGGAGGGCAAGAATCTTTTGATTGCTGCAGATGAGAAGTCCTGGGATCACTGTTGGGGGATCAGGAGCTTGGGTTGTATGCCAATCTACTGGAGGATTCCTGTCTTGAGGAGATCTTTACTGGAGAATATTCGAATACTCTTGTGAGGAACTGAGAATGAGAGTCTTCACTCTGCTTCGGAATTGATAGTTGGAAGTTTTAGCTCCGCTGGGGATTTTGAAACTTGACTCTGAGGGGAGTTAGATTCTGTAAGGCTCTCTGGCTGGGGAAATCAGCTTTGAGAAAGCTCTTGTGGTTCTGCAGGGGATCCTGAAGTTAAACTCCATTTGGGGAATTGAGAACTCAGGTTATATGCCACTTTGAGAATGAGAATCATCATTCTGTTGGGGGTCAGAAATTGGGAGCGTACCAATCTTCTGAGGTGATGAGAATCTTCATGCTGTTAACGGTCAGAAACTGGGAGTATACCAATCTTTTGAGGTCTTAAGGATGAGAGTCTTCATTCTTGAGAGAAACAGATTTTTCAGTTGTCTGTTATCTTGTTGGTGGTTGTAATTTTCAGCAGGTGATGAAGAATTTTTTTGATGATTACTGCTCCAAAAGATGAAGGAACCTTGATTACTACTTCAAAAGATGAAGGAACCTTGATGATTACTACTTCAAGATGAAGGAACCTTGATGATTACTACTTCAAGATGAAGGAACCTTGATGATTACTACTTCAAGATGAAGGAACCTGGATGATTACTACTTCAAGATGAAGGAACCTGGATGATTACTACTTCAAGATGAAGGAACATGGATGATTACTACTTCAAGATGAAGGAACCTTAATGATTACTACTTCAAGATGAAGGAACCTTGATGATTACTACTTCAAGATGAAGGAACCTTGATGATTACTACTTCAAGATAAAGGAACCTTGATGATTACTACTTCAAGATGAAGGAACCTTGATGATTACTACTTCAAGATGAAGGAACCTGGATGATTACTACTTCAAGATGAAGGAACCTTGATGATTACTACTTCAAGATGAAGGAACCTTGATGATTACTACTTCAAGATGAAGGAACCTGGATGATTACTACTTCAAGATGAAGGAACCTGGATGATTACTACTTCAAGATTAAGGAACCTTGATGATTACTACTTCAAGATGAAGGAACCTTGATGATTAGACTGCATATGTTAAGAATGCTGTTGAAAGGTAATTTGTGCTGGAGAATAAATCCTTGACAAATGTTGGGGAAATAAACCCATGATTGCTGGTCTGCTAGAGAGGTTTCATCATTGCCCCCAGTATCAGATGCATGTGATATTGCCAGGAGACTTGGTCTATTCGTAACCCTTGAGATTGACATTCGAATGCCCCAAGTGATGGTGACGGAGACTTGCCCCAGGTTAATCTACAATTGAGAGATTTTGTTGAAATCTTGACTGGACTGCCCCAGGTTAACTGAACTTTGAACGATCTGTTGAAACCTTGACTGTACTGCCCCAGGTTAACTGAACTTTGAAAGATCTGTTGAAACCGTGACTGGACTGCCCCAGGTTAACTGAACATTGAAAGATCTGTTGAAACCTTGACTGGACTGCCCCAGGTTAACTGAACTTTGAAAGATCTGTTGAAACCTTGACTGGACTGCCCCAGGCGTGCTGGATGGTGACATGTCATGTCCCCTTGTTGATAGGAGATTTGTTAATAGAAGTGTCATCCTTTTGAAGTGATTTTTGTTCACTGAGAGAGTTTTCGTTCCTCCGAACATTCATTGTGTGAATTTCTTCGCTGTTAAACAAATAGTCAAATGCAAACAGTGATATTCAAGCAATGCAAAGTTTATGTTTGTCTCGAAGTTTTGAAAAATGCGTTTTTTAGCAGAAAACTTTTTATAAGACAAATCAACACAAGATTTAGAGCAAAGCCTTACAGGAGTCAGGACACCTTTTGTAATAGTATGCTTTCGAACTAACCCATGCTTCAATTAGGACTTTTGAAGGGTTGTATCGTGGCCTGGTTCACGGTTTAAGAAACAAAGGATAAAGGCTCAAAGTATATTTGTACCCACCCGCTCTTCGTGATGTTCTTCAACCCTAAGCTCAGTTAATTGTGCGTCGCACTCTATCCGAGTTTAGAACGACTTTTCGGGTGATGGTTCACCAGTTGAATTTTGGGAGACAGTCATCATCTCCTTTTTCTTTTGCAACATTTTTCATGTTGTTGAGGATTTGTAATGACCTCTTTATTTTGATTTTGATTTGTTATCCCTAACTTTTGCCTGACCGTTCCTGTTTTCGAGATTACAGTCAGCGGGATTCCCCAGCTTTCTTAAGCCTCCTTTACAGGTTTTGACTTGGTGGGCTTTTATTTTTTTGAAAGATTGACTGCCTATGTGATAGGGAACCATCACTGTCTTTTGATTCCAGAGGAATGCTTTTTGTCTTTTTGATGTCGTTCGTTGTATTACGAACTGAGAGTTTGCGACTTCAATGCACATTTTCTTTTGAATTAACTGAGATACTACCCTGCCCCAGGTTTATATCAAAGGTTTTGATTGTTTAGAACAGAAAACTCCTACTTCTTTGGCTCGAAGGGGTTGACTAGGGATTATCTTCCTTATAACTCCAGTGTTTGGGAATTGAAAGAAATGCATGTACATCATCAACTAGGTTTGCTCAAAATCATACTGTATGAGATTCTGGTATGGTTTCGTCATCCTCCCTCTAAAGGCTTGCAGCTTTTTATCAAGAGTGAAATATCATAAAGAAAGCATAAGAGTAGTGAAAACGAATGGATGAGTTCAAGACAAACATATGCAATGCATTAATGAAACAGAGTTTGATATTAACAGATAATTATTTGAATGACAAAGAGATTACAACTTGAAAATTCAAAGCAACAAAGATGCTCTTAATGATTTGGCATATCAGCAGTGATCACATTTGGAGTCTCCGGAGGGTCAAAACTTGATCTCCTCGACATCAATCAAGTCTTGAATCTGATTCTTCAAGGTCCAATAGTTGTCAGTGTCATGCCCAGGGCTGTCAGAATGGTAGGCACATCTCTCACTCGAGTTGTACTTGGAAGAGGAAGTATCAGGATTTTGAGGAGGATCCTTCAGCGTGATCAGCTTCAACTCCAGCAAATGTTGTAATGCTTGAGACAAAGGCATGTTGATGTCTGTATACTGCCTTTCTTGATATCTCACCCTACGCCTCTTGCCCCGCTTTTGTTGAACAAGCGTGGGATCAGAGATCAGGATTGCCCCAGCATGTTGATCAAGACGACTCTTTTGACCAGTCACTGCATTGGACTCTTTCTTCCCATTGTAGGGGATTTTCTGAACATCAGAGGGAGTAACTCCTTGGATCTTCCCACTTTTGATGCCAGCTTCGACCCTTTCGCCGGTTAGTATTAGCTCGGTGAACCCAGTTGAAGAGCTTCCAATTAAGTGATTGAAGAAAGGCCCTGTCAAAGTTCCCATGAAGATGTCAATCATCTCTCTGTCAGTTAAAGGAGGTTGCACCCTACCAGCCAAATCTCTCCACTTTTGGGCATACCCTTTGAAGTTCTCGTCAGAACCCATGGTCATGTTCTACAGTTGCACACGAGTTGGTGCAAGATCAGCATTGTACTGATATTGTTTGTAGAAAGCAGTAGCTAAGTCCCCCCATGTGTGGATGCGAGAACTCTCCAATTGATAGAACCACTCGAGTTAAGTCCCTACCAGGATTTCTTGGAAGAAATGGATCCAAAGCTTTGGATCAGCTGTGTATGGTTGAATCTTGCGGACATAAGATCTTAGATGCATCTGAGGGCAAGAGACTCCAACGTACAGAACAAAGGTAGGGACTTTGAACTTTGGCGGAATGACCAATCCAGGAACCAAACCCAAGTCTCCTAGATCCAAGCCAGGTATTTGTTGAACCTCCATAGCATCAAGGCGATCCTCTAACTGTTTGTACTTGTCATCAGCGGAAGGATATTGTTCTTCGGAGTAACCAGCTTCATCAATCCCCAAACTGTCGTCTTCTTCAAGACTGATCCCCTTGTCTTTAAGAAGGAGAGCTTTCAGATCCTCTTGCCCTTTACCCATAGCCAGCAACATTTGTTGGAATTGAGCATTTTGAGCCTGGAGATCTTTCACCGTTTGTTCCATATCCATCTTACTGAAATAAACAGTAGGAAGAATAAGGAAACCTGAAAAGAAGAAACCCGCTATGCAATGATATGTGTGATATATATGCAATGTTTTCAAGGATCTCTTGGGGTAAACATAAGAGAATGTTAGAGGTTGAACTTCGATCTTTGATTGGAGAAATTTGCACCGGTGGATGTCTTTCCACGAGAATCAAGCTCACCATGTCAAGTGGTTCATAGCCCCTGATTCAAGTTGTTGCACTTGATCTTTGATTGGAGAACTTTGCACATGTGGATGTCTTTCCACAAGAATCAAGATCACCATGTCAAGTGGGTCATAGCCCCTGATTCAAGTTTGTTGCACTTGATCTTTGATGGCATTTGTTTAGAGGAGAAACCTCTGGCCCTTTGGTAGACGTCTGGTCTAACGTAACCCTGCATCAAAAGAACCTTGAGATCCTTTAAATGGTTATTGAAAAATGCTATGGTATGATGTCATGATGTTATGTACATGCATGCAAAAGCAAATGAGTGTATATACAGGTAATAATATTCACACAAAACAAACAAGTCCTTAGGTTTGGGCTTGCATGGGGTCTATAGGCAAGTACCCTCTTGAAGTTAGTTGGCTCATCCTGTCCTAAAATAGAAACCGGGTTCTAAGGAGCTCAATATCATTGGATTATTTTCTATGTTCATTGTTTTGGTTTAGCCACTTAACTGGCGACCAAAATATTCCAAGAAAACAACCCTCAATGAGTGTAGTATCGAGTATCTACCAACTTCGGACTGCACCAAAGTCGGTCATCTCACTACCCCTAAAAAGGCTAAGATGGTCAATTAAGGTTCTAAGATTTCGTTAGTGCTTCACGACATCACTCAACGGCCCCGTACTCTCCTTGATTGAACTCAAGGGTTACCGGTACTCACAAATATGTCACACTAACATAGCTTACTGCTTCAACCGTGTCGGTATACCCCGCACAGTTCCCTCACAGTTTTATTGCTATTTACCTAAAAAGGTGCCCCAAATCCGGGTGTAGGATTTACAACAAACCAAAACAAGGAACCCAAAAAGTAAAGCAATCAAGGCAATCAAAGCAAGAATGTAAAGGTGATCTAAACCCTAAGGTAACCCCACTTTTAGATTAATTCCCCAGCAGAGTCGCCATTTCTGTGATACGGTGGGAGAACTGACTTGAGTTTTGCGTTTGTATTCGCACTTGTTCGGTTTAGTAAGAGTCGCCACCGACTTTTTATTTTATCCTAAAGGAAAGGTTAAAAAGCACAGGAAAAACCTTTTGAGATGTTTCGTGGGTTCGGGGGGTAGATTATGAAAAGGGAAGGTATTAGCACCCTTTTCATCCATGGTTATCCATGGGCTCTTAGTTACTTGTTTAGATCACTTGCCTTGATTTTCAATTGCTGGAAATTGTGATGTGTGTGTGTGTTTTGAAAATGTTTTGAAAAAGATGCCTTGTCTAGGCAACCATTGAAATGACTCTTGTTTGAGTATATGCAACGGTGTTTGTCTTTTCGAAAAGATGTTTCAAATGTTTTTGAAAGTTTTTTTTGAAAGTGTTTGTGGAGTGGATTTTGAAAAGTAGGCAAGTGTGTTTGCAAGTTTGATCAAGTAACTAAGAGTTGTCTACCCCTAAATTTACTCAAAGGTTTTTCTCATGTTTTAACCCTTTTAACAATTTTGTTCCACCATTGTATTTGGTGGACAATCTTGCGTTAGGATGTTAACGGGACAGGCGCGGGTCATCGTATGAACCATGAATGCAATGGTGCCAAGTATCTTTGGCAATTTGCTTGAAGGGGCTATGATCATTTTGATTAGGCAACTTTCGAAAGCGTCATCGAGGGACTATGATCATTTGGATTTGTTTTGTTTTGCCAAAGAACTTAACGTGCAAGCATGGCCCATTTTGGAAGGCAACAAGCGGGATTATCCTAGGGGTGCAAGTGTGAATTGTGTGTATTGATTTCATGCATTTGTCTTGTATTAGGTTATCTAGCGTTTGATTTTATGTACATACAAACCCTAAGTCTAACCATGGTATATTTGAAAGCGATAAATTGCGAGAATTTAAAGTCTACGCTATTACAAATAAGTATCTGGGAGTGGGGGTACAAATATTTACAAATGGGGATGAGACTTTAATAGGAGAGTAGTGTCCAAATAATTTACAACCAAATCGAATCGATCATAATGTAAAATATAATGTATAGGAATAAAGCAATGTAAATGTATCAATGTATTTGTATAAGTATAGGTGATTTATTTACAAGTGAGAAATGTTAACTTAATGCAATAATTAAGTATTTTATTTATTCTTTTTGTCTTTGTATTTTTGTTAATATGTACAACACAAAGGTTTTAAGAAAATAAAAAGAAATGTTTTAAGTTTAATTATATGTATTAATATTTTATGTTAGTATAATTAGTATTTTTATGTACAAAATGTTTTAGCTAAAAAAAAGAATATTCAACCTAAAAATCTATTTTTTTTATGTATTTCCTATAAATGTTTTATACAAGATTTACATTTAAATAAAAAGGGTTTTAATAAAAAGAAAGAAAAAGTTTAAACTTAATAATATCTAATATTCATGTATTTTAGCATAAAAAAGTATGGTTAATATAATTTAATGTAAAAATAAAATTAGTGTATTTATTTAACAAAGTAAGTTATAAAAAAGGATATTTAATGATAAAAGAGTAATAATTTTTGTTAAAAAAAGAAAAAAGGAAAGGAATGGGCTCAATGGAAATTTATGGCCCAAATGATACATGCTGATTGAAACAAAAGAGGGGGGTGCATCCAGATTCGTTGGGCTTAGGCTGATTAGGATGGGTCAAGGCCCAAGGGTTTTGGACAGCGATTTTGTTTAGGGTTTTTTCAGAGTTTGTTCAATTGGGATTTAGGGTTAGGCAAAGAATACATAGGCGCCGTTCACCTTCTCCTTCGTTCTTCTTCATCTCCTTCGCCATAGCCACTGAACGAAGCCTCTTCTTCGCCTAAAGCCAACCAGCGCCACCGTCGCCTCCTTCTCCATCCATGGATCGCTCAAGCGATGGTTTATACAAGGTAACAACTTTATCTCAGCGCATTTTTGAGGGTGTCATGTTCATGCACGTTTTGATTTTTATGTTCTGATTTTTAAGTGGTGTTGTTTGTTTTCTGTTTGAGGAGCGTTAAAGGAAGGAGAAGAAGAGATACTACCTTCGTTGGAGACGGAGGAGGAGGCGGATTTGGAGGCGCTCAGGGTGGCTAGACGGAGGGATACGCGATGATGAGGCTAGCTTGCTCTTGCTAATCTGGTACCTTGTATTTGTCTTTTATGGTTTGATGATGATACTTGAAAACCTAGCTTTAATCACTTCTTTCCTCTTCTGGTTGCCTATTTCTGTTGCCTTTGATTGCTTGCTTCGCTTATGTATGCTTGCTTTGATGATTTTAATATCTGAGTATGTTGTTTTCGATTCTGAGTTGTTTTGCTTATTGATTGCTCAATGATGAACCTAGGTTCTGAGGGCTCTTGGGGGATTCTGTATGTGTTTGAATGTTTCAAGGCTTGTATGCTTGGCTTGATAGGCTTGACACAGGTTTATGAGCTTGAAGCTTTGAGGCTTGGCTTGTTGGTTTTAGTGTTAAGGCAGGTTGATATGCTGGTTTTTGAAAAGGCTTGAAACAGGTTTGGCTTTAAGGCATCAAGTAAGTTTGAGGCTTATGTTTAGTAGGTGAAGTTACAGGCTTCAGGTTGGAAGGCTTGAAGCTTTAGGCTTCAGACTGGATGTTTAGACTTTCTCTGGTTTGAATGAGGGTTTAGGCTTGATGTGTTTCAGACTGATGAAACAGGTTATGGCTTTGAAGCTTTTAATGCAGGTTTCAAGCTTGGCTTCTGTTTGAAACAGGTCTGGTGTTTCTGGTTTTGACTGTTTGTTGATGGTTAAGGCTTAGTATTTACTGAGTTTGTGTTTGACAGTTTTTGCTTGTAAGTTTGCTTCATAAGTTTATTTGAAGCAGGTTAGGAAGTGAAGGCTTTGTGAGGTTTTGAGGCAGCTCTGTATCTTGATACAGTTTTTTTTTGGTATTTTGCTTTGTGATATTTTTCTGCCTCTCTCTATATGCTGGTATATCTTTATCTTATATCTTTTTCTTTCCAAGCCTCAAGCCTGCTGTACTGCCTGTACTTCTTTTTCTCTTTTCTCTCTCTCTTGACAGATTAAAAAAAGCATTTTATTGCTTAAGTTGTACTATTTTCTGAAAAGGTAGCTGGCTGAAAATGATGTAACTTGGATGTTGCTTGCAATATTTGTTTAGCTCTGCATACTTTTATCTCCTTTTCCAGATTTTCTGCATCTTGTTGACAACATTTTGTACTTGTTTGATAGCTTGAATAGCCTTTTGGACAGCTTTGGACAATTTGAAATTGTAACTTTCAGCTTGCCTTTTTGATTTGGTTAGGCCTAGTTCAGTTTGCCTTTTATCCTTGGTTTGGAATTTTGGATTTATGCAGTATGTTTGACAAACTTGAATCATGAACTATGCAGTTTGTTTGACCATTTTGAATTTGTGCAATTTGTATACTTGTGCATTTCATACTTTAATTGCAAGCAAACTTCCATCCCTCTTTGTGAACCAAGAGAAATCTTGTGATTTGCAGAGAGGGCAAACTGATTCCGGCCAGTTGCTTTTAATGATGAATCCAATTTTTATCTGTCTGCTCTTTAATTATTTTATCTACATTTGACTTTTTCTTTTCTTTGTTTTTGCAGGTAAAGATAATTGAGCAAATGAGCATTGGATAGAAGATGGAGACTTAGGAAATTTTAGGATAGTTTCAATTCATTCTTCAATTATTTGTAACATTATCATTGGAAACAAAATGTAAATAAATTTACAGTTGTTTAAATAATAATTTGTAACAAACAATTAAATATGAATAAAAATCCCTTTTTGTCAGTTAATTCCTTCTTTCAAATCCCTGTTTATTTAATCATTTGAATTTCTTAAATTGAAACAACTGGAAGTAAATCCAATTATTTTGACTTAGAAAAAGAAATAATTAATAAACGTCCGGCGTTCCGATTAATCCAAAACATTGCACAGTTAATCAAACAAAACGTCCATATTCCTTTGCCTTTACTGATTAAGTCCAAACACAGCAAATTCTCAACCAACAGCATCAGTCCGTATCTCAGAGTAATTTGAAAAGCACTGTAGAATTAGTTCTTTCTGCGCGCACAAACCCTAGTTCTTGGTTAAATGTCAAAGAAGCGACCGTCTGATTAAACCTGAGCCAACTCAACCAAACCCTAAGCAATCTGTTTGAACTTCTTCAAAAAATTAATGGAAACCCTAATTTTGTCTGACTGACGAGAAAAGTCTGTTTGACCGATTCTTGAGCCAGTCTGAAAAATCAGGAAAAGCTCGAAGCTGTGATTTCTTGTGGAAAAAAGGGAGGGAAAATTTTGGGGTACAACAATGACGTTCTCAAAAAAAATGAGATTGCGTTGTATGATGTCCTGATGTACGGATGTGTAATGTTTTTCAATACCACATCTCACTGGGGAAAATAAATCCCAAACTGATGATGGAGAAAAGAATTGGATTCTTTGTCTCTGATAGTGAAAAATCTGGAAGTGGATCAGAATAAATTGTTTAGAGATTTATCTGAAACACCAAAAACCCAGAATATCTTCCACTGGAATAAGAATCAGGGAGACCTTAGTGTCGACCTGACTGAACCAAATAAGGTCTTGGATTAACTTTGACGCAATCGGATGATGGAGGAATCTTTGACGACTGTTACCCAAAAAGTGAGGAAGGAATCTTGGATGATTACTACTCCAAAAGGTAATGATACCCTTTACCTGCCGATCAAACTGCATATGTTATGAATGTTGTTGAAATGTAATTCGTTTTGGAGAATAAATCCTTGAAAAGTGTTTGGGAAATAAACCCATGACTGCTGGTCTGCTAGAGAGGTGATGAACTTCTCGAGGATGTTTGAATTTCTTTTCAGAAAGATTTTGGAGAGATTCGTCACTGCCCCTAGTATCAAATGTTTGTGGCACCGCCAGGAAACTTGGACTGTACGTAACCCTTTGATGAGATTGACGTTTTAATTCCCCAAGTGATGGTGATTGAGACTTTCCCCAGGTTAATCTGAGATTGAGAGATTTCTTGAAATCTTGACTGGACTGCCCCAGGTTTACTGGACTTTGAGAGATTTGTTGAAATCTTGACTGGACTGCCCCAAGTTTACTGGACTATGCCATACCAAGTCCCCTTTTGTTGATAGGAAATTTTTGCAACGGGAGTGTCATCCCACTTAAAGTGATTTTGTTCACTAAGAGAGATTTCGTTCCTCCGAACATTCACTGTGTGAATTTCTTTGTTGTCAAACAAATAGCCGTGTGCAAACAACGATATTCAGATAATGCAAAGTTTATGCTTGTCTTGAAATTTTTTTTTTAAAAATGCGTTTGTTGTACCCCAAAATTTGCCCTCCCATATTCTTCAAGATTTGCAAAGAGCATGCTTCAAAATCTCCCCAAGGGTTGCACAGTTCAAGGGCCTCCTAACAGTCAAAAACTAGGGTTTTGGTTCTGACAAAGAAAATGAAGTTTCCAAGGGTCCAAACAAGTCCCACATGCCTATAAACATGGTCAAGCATCCTCATGTCAAGTTTCAAGACTCACAGCACAAAATTGCACAGTCAAAAACCCTAATTGCTAAGCAGTCAACTGCAGGGGCAAAATGGTCATTTGACAGTCAAAAGTTCAAATTTTTGGTCAACATCTTATTTTGAAGCCACAAACATCATTTGATCAATTCTTGATTATGATTTTCAAAGCATGGCTCAAAAAGTCTCAAGATGCAAAAGTTTCCATATTTGGACAGTTGAAAAAGTCAATTGTAACTTGACCAAGGCATAACTTCCACATGGTTTATCAGAAAAATTCCATCCAAAGCTCATTTTGAAGAGAAAGACATTTCCTACAACTCATCTTCACACTTCAAGTCCAAGAAATTCTCTCACAAAAAGTTATCAATTTCAACATTATAGGTCATTTTCAAAAGTCAACAAAAAGGGACTTTAAGTCAAAGGCCATAACTTGATATTGGTAAATCAAAATGACATGGGACCAAAGGCATTGGTTAGAGGACTTCAAGACCTTTCCAAAATGTCCAAGAACATGATCAAAGCTTAAAAATTGAGCAAGATATGCCTTGTGGAACTTGGGAAAGTTTTGGGAATTTTGAAAAGTCAACTTTACTTCAAATGCCTCAAAATTGCTAATGGGCCACATTTTCTTCCAAGATTCATCATCCAAAGGCTATGCACGACCATTTGGCCCAAAGGGGATTTATTTCATCATTTTTATTATTTATTTGAATTTTTAATCACCATTAATTCATTTAATAAAATAAAATATGAAAAAAATACTAAAACAAATGTATGTGAATCTTTTTATGCAGCATTTGCTCTCATTGGTTGTTGAAGATTTGTGCACATCAAAAAAGGAAGGATTTGGTCATGATTGGCATCAAAACACATGGAAAAGATTTGAAGAAATATGCCATTAAAATCAAATATTTGATTCATGATTACAAGGGTTTTTGGACTCAAAATTCAACCCTAATCCATCCCATACATAAGTCAGATGCAAAACCTAATGAAAAGGACCTGAATGCTGCGCTAGAACTCAAGGACCAAAACTCACTTTTTGCTAAAAAACTTCAAATCTGTTTTCATAGTTTCAGGATATTTCAAGGCGTGGAAAGTATCTCAAGAGCTTGCCAAGGCCTCAAGGAACATTCCTGGATCAAAACCACTGCTTCTAACGCAAAGAAACGGTAGAACGAAACTGTCCTGTCCTTAACTTTTCTCATATTCGTGTTTTGAATTTTACGCATGATTCATGACTTTTTCTTGTTGCTTTGCACTAACATAAGCATTCTAAAACTTTTGGCATCATTTAATTGTATTTTTACGCCCTGTGCAAGAATCTACCATTGACATATTCTAGGTTTTCAGAGGTTTAAATTTGGGGTTTCCTTGTTCTGGAAAAATTGAGACATGAGACTTGTACCATCAGAACCAGAAGCTTCACACGAATCCAGTCATCCTATCGCGCCTAATTTATGAACCACGATGGCCTATTCGCTATTTTTATGTTCACCATTTAGTGGGGGTTTAAAATCCCCGCTATTTAGTTTGTTTTTTTCAGGGCAAAACGAATCAACGAAGAAGAAGGCATGTTGTCAACCGGTGATTGGACAATTCAAGTTTAGCGCATTTTTTTGAATTAACATCATTAGCGTGTTTTGTTTTATATATTGTTTATTTTCTATCATAATAACAAAGAAAGCAAATGGCACAAGTGGTAGATGCGCTGTCCTCTGAACATTGGGACCTGGGTTCGATTCCCAGGTCCCCTCACTTTCTTAATATATTTTGTTTTCACTTGATCTCATGCAGGGTACTCCCAGGGGTTCATCATACACCCACCATCCAGGCTTGCCACATGGCCAATAATCTCAATCCAATGGCCATGACCTAAGGAGCACCCTAAGCATTGGTCAATGAAGCCATACGTGATTACCAGAAGTCAAACAGGCCTCCAGTGATTGGGCCTAATTGCTGGCCAAATACCTCCAAATTGGGGTCAACACCCCCCAAATGTTTGTATTTCTTTTCTTTTTCTACTTTTTTTTATTATTTGTTTTAATTTGATTATTTCCTTTTAATTCATAAATTAATATTTTCCCAACGTAAAAAATAATAAAAAAATCAGAAAGTCACAAAATAAAAATATATTTTATTTAAATGTTATTTTGTAAATAAATTTTATTAATTAATTTAGTTTTAATTCTAGGTTTAAATTTTAATATTTTTTGTAATAAACTAAAAAATGTAGAATTAGGGTTTTATACTTTTGTTCTTTTTTTTTTCTTTTCTTTTACCATATTTAATTATTAATTATTTTGTAAATAAATTTCCATGTAAATAATTAATATAAATTAGGTCAAACTTGAATATTTTCTTAATAAATTAAAAAATAGTTAGAATTAGGGTTAATTAACTTTTCTTTTTAATTCCAATTTAATTTTCTTACTAAAAATCCATAAATACAAAAAACTCAAAAATAATTTCTTTTTTTTCTCATTTAACTTAATTAATTTATTCATTGCAATTTAATTTCCTTAAAAGGGTCCAACGCCCTCGCATTCCCGACTTTAATTCTCTTCGCATTTTTATTTCTTTTTTTGTAAATTTCATGTAATTCTCCCAAAGCTATGTAATAGATCAATTAGGGTATTTATTTTCTGCTTTATTTTATTTCAAATCGGGTCTTGGACTAATTTGGCGATGTAGACCCGCGCCTTTGTAATAGCGTAGGACTTTTAATTCCGCATCTTTTTTTAACTGTTAATAATTCGCATGAAAGAATGAATGCCTAAATAAAAACAACGCGTAGATCACCAATGCATGACAAGATAAACATAAATGAACATGACACACAAATCACACACCACCCCTAGGGTACGCCTCACTGTTGCCTTGCCCCTCGAAAGGTGATCGTCGAGTAGAGGATGTTTTAGTAAGTCCTCATGTCCATGAACATGGCGTGAGGGTAGCTTCTAAGGTGTCTTCCATTGCTCCGGTGATCACCATGTCCCGAACCCTCAAATTGACCCGAACACCTCCAACGGTGGTGCTACCTACCTCTCAATGGTGGGATGGCACTACTTTAAGGACATTTACACAGACGAATTCCTTAGGGTAGGTAGACGACTCTAGATACTTGCTCTAATTTCAAAAACAAATCAAAAAATACTTTTCACACCGACACCTTTTCAAAAAGCTTTCGAAAGCAATTTTTCAAACACTCTTGAGGACTGATACAAGAGTCGAACTGAAATTTTCAAAGAAACTTTTTTAAAACCCACAGTTGAAAAGCAAACAAAACATTTTGAAAACACAATGAGCAAGTATCTAAGAGCCCATGGATAACCATGGATAGAAAGGGTGCTAACACCTTCCCTTTCTATAAATCTACCTCCCGAACCAAGAGCAATCTCTATAAGGAATTTTTCTGTGCTTTTGTCCTTTCCATTTGGAGAAAATAAAAGACGGTGGCGACTCTTGCTTCCGCGACATTTCGCGAACCAGCGTTAAACAGTCAGTTCCAGATCCACCGATCACAGAACTGGCGACTCTGCTGGGGATATTTCCTTAAAGTGAGGTGTACCTTAGGACTAAGATCACTGTGTTTTCAATTGCTTTGACTTGTTTGCTTTAAATTGTGGGTACTGTCTTGGGAGTTCTATAGATCCTAACCCGGATCTGGGGGATACCTTCTTAGAAAGTAGCAACAAGACTGTGAGGGAACTGTGCGGGGTATACCGACATGGTTGAAGCAGTCTGCTACGTTGATGTGGCACTTTGGTGTGTACCGGTAACCCTTGAGTTCAGTCAAGGAGAGTACGGGGCCTCCGCGTGGTGTCGTGAAGCATCAACTGACCTTAGGAACCTTAATTGAACTATCTTGGCCTCTTTAGGGTAGTGAGATAACTGACTTTGGTGCAATCCGAGGTTGGTTGATACTCGATACTACACTCAATTGAGGGTTGCTTTCCTGGAATATTTCGGTCGCCAGTTCAGTGGCTAAATCGAAACGATGAACAATGAAAGCAATCCAGTGACATTGGGACCCTTAGAACCCGGTTACTTCTAATAGGACAGGTTGAGCCCACCAACTTCAAGAGGGTAATACCCAGACCCTATGCTGGCCTAAACTCTAAGGGCTTCTCTTGTGTGACTTGCGTGCCTTCGTACTTGACTATTTGCATGCTTGTTATCTGACACCTGAACTACTTGCAGGTTTTGTTTATAGTCCTTAATTGGGACTCATAACAGGGTTTACTAAGTTTCTTGCAGGTTTTGTTTATAGTCCTTAATTGGGCTCATAACAGGTTTTACTTGAGTTTCTTGCAGGTTTTGGTTTGCAGTCCTTAATTGGGACTCATAACAGGGTTACTTACATTACCCCATGCATAGCATAACATCATACCATTGCATACATCCTAACCCATTTCAAGGATCTCAAGGGCTTGTGATGCAGGTCATGATGAATCAAACATCTAGCAAGGGGCAAAGAGGATTTATTTTCCTCTAGCCAAGGTTGTCAGAGGCTATGACCCACTGGATATGGTGAGCCTTTGACCCTTTAAGAAGAATTCTCAACAACATGGGTTTCCTTCAATCAAGCTATAAATTCCAATGCTAACAATTTTCTTGTTTACCCTGCGAGGTCCTTGAAAACATTGCATGCATACATATACATCATTGCATTACAGGTACCATCTGTACATGTCACTTACCTCCTCCGTTGTTTATTTCAGCAATGGCTTCTCAACAATACAACCAGGACTTCCATGCTCAAGAGACTCGGTTCGGGGAAATCCTCCTGAATCTATCCAAGGGACAGGAAGAGCTGAGAACACTTCTCATGGGGACTTTGGTCAGGAACAATGCTGAGGATGAACGGCTGAAACATCTGCAAGCTGAAGTGGATGCATTGAAAGCCCAAATGCTGGGGCAGGCGACTGCCATTCAAGGTTTAGCTCAAAGACAAGAAGAGCTCGGAGTTCTCATCAACCAACTGCTTCAGGATAACCAATTGGGGCAAACGTCTAAGGGTAAAGAGCCAGACATCATTCAATCATCTTTGAGACAAGGAGATAAGGGGAGAGCTCCTCAAATGGCTCCAGTGTCACAAATTCAGCATCAACCTCACCAGCTTCAGCCAGACAAGCCCAGGAGGCAATTCACCCAGCTCAACATGTCGCTGTTTCAAGCTTTACAATGCCTGTTGAGATTGAATCTGATCACATTAAGGGCTCATCCCCGGAACCCCAACACAACATCTCCTACCTATCATCCCAATAAAAGGTGTGCCTACCACTCTGCCAGTCCAGGACATGATACTAATGAGTGTTGGGCTCTGAAGAACAAGATCCAGGACCTGATTGATGAAGGAGCATTGGAGTTCACACAAGATGGTCAGGCTGAGTTTTTCCACCATCCCTCCAAGGCTCACCATTTGAAGTAACAAGCCCTGAGATGAAAAGACTTTTGTTCATTAGGATTTTCAAGTTGTAATTTTCTTTTGTTCAAACATTTACTCATGTTAAACGTTGTTATTTCATTAATGCATCGCATATGTCTGTTTTGAAGCAATATATTCGTATTCACTATATGCAAATTATTTTCATATTTTTTCTGATGATCAACGCTCGGTTAACAATTCTAAGCCTCTTGAGGGAGGATGACGAAAACGATACCACAATCTACAGTATGCTTTTGAATAGACCCCGCTGATGAGGTACAGGCATTGTTTCAATCCCTAAACACTGGAGTTATAAGGAAGATAATCCCTCGTCAACCCCTCTGAGCCAAAGAAGTAGGAGTTTTTCTTTTCGAAAATTAAAATCCTTTATCATAACCTGGGGCAGGGTAGTTCTCTCAGTTGATCCAAGTGCACAACAAATGGCACCAAAGAGGTCCTTACAAAAAAAAGAAGACCGTGATGATTCCGAATAATCATTAGGATAGGCAGTCATTATATCTCAAAAATAAAAACCCATTAAGTCAAAACCCATGAAGGAGACTTACAAAACTGGGGCATCCCGCTGACTGTAATCACAAAAGAAACAGTTCAGGCAAAAAAAAAATAGGGATAATAAAAAAAAAAGAGGTCCTACAAACCCTCAACACAAAAAAATGGCTGCCTATCCAAAATAAACGTCCAGTATCCGAACCATCACCGGAAAATCAGAGCAAAGATTCAAACAAGGTCTAACGTATGATCAACTGAGTTTAGGTTGGAGAACATCACGAAGAGCGGGTGGGTACAAATAAAATTTGAGCCTTTATCCTTTGTTTCTTAAACCGTGAACCAGGCCACGTTATAACCCTTAAAAGTCCTAGCTGAAGCATGGGTTAGTTCGAAAGCATACTGTTACGAAAGGTATCCTGACTCCTTAAGGCCTACGGTAAATACAGAGTTGACATCACGTTTTACAAACATTCACTTGTTTTATGAAAAAGAATGCATTTTCGAAATCTTCAAGACAGACATAGGCTTTGCATTTTTAACATAACTTTGTTTGCATATGACTTTTTGTTTGAACAACATAGAAATTCGCACGACGAATGCCTAATGAACAGAAGCACTTCTAATCAAGGGGCATGATATGATCATGGTCTATTATCTGGGGCAGTCCAATCAAGATTCGGAGAATCTCTCAAAGGCCAAATAGCCTGGGGCAAATCTCCGCCTGAGTCACTCGGGGCATTCCAACAACGAATCTTGCCTGATCAAACACCTTCTGGTGGCATGACAAAACACTTCTAAAAGGGGCAACTCCCTACATTCTGAAAGCACGGACATAGTCGAAAAAAATATGCATAATCAAAGACCCGCTAGGTTGACGTATCTAGGCAAAAATAAGGGCTTCACGGCGAACCAAAAGGGTTCGGGCAAAAATAAGGGATGAAATGAAAAAAATCTGTACACCCGGCAAGTCGAAAACCTGAAAAGGCGGCTTGGGCAAAAATGGGTATCCCGGTGGACTGAAAACCCGAAAGGGTGGTCCAGACAAAAGTTAGGGATTAAAGCGTACGACTATGTCCTGTCATCCTGTCACCTACCTACCAGAAGAAGGTTGGTCCATCAACAACTATTAGCACCTCACAGGTCTTCCTCTCCCACCTCAGAAACAGGGGCAGTAATGAGTCGTCCAAACGATCTAATGGTTCTGCCCATCAAGGTACCAAGGTAAGTTCGGCTGAAGAACATAACCAATACACCTTAACTCCCCAAAGAGTGAGCCAACAGGTCAATGCACTCTCCCCAAGCAAAGTGATACAATCAGCCTCAAGGAAGTTGGGTACCCCCCGCAGATCTCAACATTCCTCAGCACATCATACAGATATTTTAACAAGCATCCCCGGCAGTCTTGACCTAAAGATTGTTCCCCGGCGGCATATCAAACATTCAATGGAGTCACTTCCCCGATACAGTTCAAAACTTCCCCAGGAGAGTCCAATCCAGTTTCCTCAGGAAAGTTGGAATCCATCTCCCCAAGCAGTAAGCTTATCCCCAGTAGATTCTGGAAGCTTCTCCCCTGCAGAGCACGAACGCGTCTCCCGGCTGTATTCAAAGGTTATTTCCCTACCAGGATATAACTGGGTTATCCTTAGCCAAAATTCACGGAAAGACCGTCCCCGACGAAGTCTTCATATCCCCAACGAAGTCTATTAATACTTCCAACATAACAACGGTATCCCCAGCGAAGTTACCATCAACATTTCAGCAAAGTATCTCTCTCCCCACAGAGTATTGTTTCCCAGCAAGATCGTTAGAGTACTTTCTCCCCGCAGAGTAATCCATTCGCCAAGTTTATTCCCCAACGGAGTTATCTTCTCCTACCGGTATTCTTGCAACTATCATCCCCAGCGGAAGCAAAGATCTATTCTTCAACATCAGCCCAGGAGTGACTTCCCGACACCCGTCAAGGATTTATTTTCCCAAGACGAAAACATACATTCATAAACATCGCATTTCCATACATTATAGCATGCATATAAGCATCATAAACATATAATCTCATTTACGTTGAGAACATCATTGCTTGATTCATATCATGCCTTGCATATGACTGACCTTTACCTTTCAGGAAAGATCCAGTTAAGTTCTCAGCTATATTCCAAGACCTAGTCTGGTTCAGTTAAATCGACCCTAAGATTTTCTTGATTCTTATCCAGTCAAAGGCCTTCTCTGGTTCAGTCAGATCGACCCTAAGATCTCCCTGTTTCTTATCCAGTTGAAGATTTCAAGACCTAGTCTGGTTCAGTTAAATCGACCCTAAGATTTTCCTGTTTCTTATCCAGTCAAAGGCCTTCTCTGGTTCAGTCAGATCGACCCTAAGATCTCCCTGTTTCTTATCCAGTTGAAGATTTCAAGACCTAGTCTGGTTCAGTTAAATTGACCCTAAGATTTTCCTGATTCTTATCCAGTCAAAGGCCTTCTCTGGTTCAGTCAGATCGACCCTAAGATCTCCCTGTTTCTTATCCAGTTGAAGATTTCAAGACCTTGTCCGGTTCAGTTAAATCGACCCTAAGATTTTCCTGATTCTTATCCAGTCAAAGGCCTTCTCTAGTCCAGTTAAATCGACCCCTAAAAGATTTTCCTGGTGAAGACTCAGTAGAAGACATCCAAGATTCTCTCAACGTTACTGCGGAGATAGTAATCGCCCAAGATTCTCTCAGCGTTACTGTTGAGGTTGAAGTCGCCCCAAGGTTCTCTCAGCGTTCCTGTTGAGGTAGTAATCGTCCAAGGTTCTCTCACCGTCCCGTTGAGGTAGTAACCATCCCTGGTTCATTCATAACCTTTTGAAGCTCCAGATCCAGCTCCTGTAACCAGTCAGGACACATCTACATAAAGAATTTGAAGACCAGCTCCTGTAACAGGCCAGGTAATCATTTTCTTTTTTTCCAGGTACGCAAGTTCTCGCTAAGGAAACTATTACGCGATCGACGCCCAGATGGCATCTATAAGCCCATCCATATATCCATCATCTCTTAGCATGGCATCTATAAGCCCATCATCCTGTCCATTAATCTCCAAATGGCATCTGTAAGCCCATTCCCCCCATCACACTACTATGTGAGCGCAAATTTCTGGGCACTCTAGTGTTCAATCATCTTCCACCTTCGGATTACGAAAGGCACGTCAGCCAATCTGCATCCTCAGGTCTAAGAAGATTGAACAGGGGCAACTGTTGTACCCCAAAATTTGCCCTCCCATATTCTTCAAGATTTGCAAAGAGCATGCTTCAAAATCTCCCCAAGGGTTGCACAGTTCAAGGGCCTCCTAACAGTCAAAAACTAGGGTTTTGGTTCTGACAAAGAAAATGAAGTTTCCAAGGGTCTAAACAAGTCCCACATGCCTATAAACATGGTCAAGCATCCTCATGTCAAGTTTCAAGACTCACAGCACAAAATTGCACAGTCAAAAACCCTAATTGCTCAACAGTCAACTGTAGGGGCAAAATGGTCATTTGACAGTCAAAAGTTCAAATTTTTGGTCACCATCTTATTTTGAAGCCACAAACATCATTTGATAAATTCTTGATTATGATTTTCAAAGCATGACTCAAAAAGTCTCAAGATGCAAAAGTTTCCATATTTGGACAGTTGAAAAAGTCAACTGTAACTTGACCAAGGCATAACTTTCACATGGTTTATCAGAAAAATTCCATCCAAAGCTCATTCTGAAGAGAAAGACATTTACTACAACTCCTCTTCACACTTAAAGTCCAAGAAATTCTCTCATAAAAAGTTATCAATTTCAACATTATAGGTCATTTTCAAAAGTCAACAAAAAGGGACTTTAAGTCAAAGGCCATAACTTGAGATTGGTAAATCCAAATGACTTGGGACCAAAGGAATTGGTTAGAGGACTTCAAGACCTTTCCAAAATGTCCAAGAACATGATCAAAGCTTAATAATTGAGCAAGATATGCCTTGTGGAAGTTGGGAAAGTTTTGGGAATTTTGAAAAGTCAACTTTACTTCAAATGCCTCAAAATTGCTAATGGGCCACATTTTCTTCCAAGATTCATCATCCAAAGGCTATGCACGACCATTTAGCCCAAAGGGGATTTATTTCATCATTTTTATTATTTATTTGAATTTTTAATCACCATTAATTCATTTAATAAAATAAAATATGAAAAAATACTAAAACAAATGCATGTGAATCTTTTTATGCAGCATTTGCTCTCATTGGTTGTTGAAGATTCGTGCACATCAAAAAAGGAAGTATTTGGTCATGATTGGCATCAAAACACATGGAAAAGATTTGAAGAAATATGCCATTAAAATCAAATATTTGATTCATGATTACAAGGGTTTTTGGACTCAAAATTCAACCTTAATCCATCCCATACATAAGTCAGATGCAAAACCTAATGAAAAGGACCTGAATGCTGCGCTAGAACTCAAGGACCAAAACTCACTTTTTGCTAAAAAACTTCAAATCTGTTTTCATAGTTTCAGGATATTTCAAGGCGTGGAAAGTATCTCAAGAGCTTGCCAAGGCCTCAAGGAACATTCCTGGATCAAAACCACTGCTTCTAACGCAAAGAAACGGTAGAACGAAACTGTCCTGTCCTTCACTTTTCTCATATTCGTGTTTTGAATTTTACGCATGATTCATGACTTTTTCTTGTTGCTTTGCACTAACATAAGCATTCTAAAACTTTTGGCATCATTTAATTGTATTTTTACGCCTTGTGCAAGAATCTACCATTGACATATTCTAGGTTTTCAGAGGTTTAAATTTGGGGTTTCCTTGTTCTGGAAAAATTGAGACATGAGACTTGTACCATCAGAACCAGAAGCTTCACACGAATCCAGTCATCCTATCGCGCCTAATTTATGAACCACGATGACCTATTCGCTATTTTTATGTTCACCATTTAGTGGGGGTTTAAAACCTCCGCTATTTAGTTTGTTTTTTTCAGGGCAAAACGAATCAACGAAGAAGAAGGCATGTTGTCAACCGGTGATTGGACAATTCAAGTTTAGCGTGTTTTTTTGAATTAACATCATTAGCATGTTTTGTTTTATATATTGTTTATTTTCTATCATAATAACAAAGAAAGCAAATGGCACAAGTGGTAGATACGCTGTCCTCTGAACATTGGGACCTGGGTTCGATTCCCAGGTCCCCTCACTTTCTTAATATATTTTGTTTTCACTTGATCTCATGCAGGGTACTCCCAGGGGTTCATCATACACCCACCATCCAGGCTTGCCACATGGCCAATAATCTCAATCCAATGGCCATGACCTAAGGAGCACCCTATGCATTGGTCAATGAAGCCATACGTGATTACCAGAAGTCAAACAGGCCTCCAGTGATTGGGCCTAATTGCTGGCCAAATACCTCCAAATTGGGGTCAACACCCCCCAAATGTTTGTATTTCTTTTCTTTTTCTACTTTTTTTTATTATTTGTTTTAATTTGATTATTTCCTTTTAATTCATAAATTAATATTTTCCCAATGTAAAAAATAATTAAAAAAATCAGAAAGTCACAAAATAAAAATATATTTTATTTAAATGTTATTTTGTAAATAAATTTTATTAATTAATTTAGTTTTAATTCTAGGTTTAAATTTTAATATTTTTTATAATAAACTAAAAAATGTAGAATTAGGGTTTTATACTTTTGTTCTTTTTTTTCTTTTCTTTTACCATATTTAATTATTAATTATTTTGTAAATAAATTGCCATGTAAATAATTAATATAAATTAGGTCAAACTTGAATATTTTCTTAATAAATTAAAAAATAGTTAGAATTAGGGTTAATTAACTTTTCTTTTTAATTCCAATTTAATTTTCTTACTAAAAATCCATAAATACAAAAAACTCAAAAATAATTTCTTTTTTTTCTCATTTAACTTAACTAATTTATTCATTGCAATTTAATTTCCTTAAAAGGGTCCAACGCCCTCGCATTCCCGACTTTAATTTTCTTCGCATTTTTATTTCATTTTTTGTAAATTTCATGTAATTCTCCCAAAGCTATGTAATAGATCAATTAGGGTATTTATTTTATGCTTTATTTTATTTCAAATCGGGTCTTGGACTAATTTGGCGATGTAGACCCGCGCCTTTGTAATAGCGTAGGACTTTTAATTCCGCGTCTTTTTTTAACTGTTAATAATTCGCATGAAAGAATGAATGGCTAAATAAAAACAACACGTAGATCACCAATGCATGACAAGATAAACATAAATGAACATGACACACAAATCACACACCACCCCTAGGGTACGCCTCACTGTTGCCTTGCCCCTCGAAAGGTGATCGTCGAGTAGAGGATGTTTTAGTAAGTCCTCATGTCCATGAACATGGCGTGAGGGTAGCTTCTAAGGTGTCTTCCATTGCTCCGGTGATCACCATGTCCCGAACCCTCGAATTGACCCGAACACCTCCAACGGTGGTGCTACCTACCTCTCAATGGTGGGATGGCACTACTTTAAGGACATTTACACAGATGAATTCCTTAGGGTAGGTAGACGAATCTAGATACTTGCTCTAATTTCAAAAACAAATCAAAAAATACTTTTCACACCGACACCTTTTCAAAAAGCTTTCGAAAGCAATTTTTCAAACACTCTTGAGGACTGATACAAGAGTCGAACTGAAATTTTCAAAGAAACTTTTTTAAAACCCACAGTTGAAAAGCAAACAAAACATTTTGAAAACACAATGAGCAAGTATCTAAGAGCCCATGGATAACCATGGATAGAAAGGGTGCTAACACCTTCCCTTTCTATAAATCTACCTCCCGAACCGAGAGCAATCTCTATAAGGAATTTTTCTGTGCTTTTGTCCTTTCCATTTGGAGAAAATAAAAGACGGTGGCGACTCTTGCTTCCGCGATATTTCGCGAACCAGCGTTAAACAGTCAGTTCCAGATCCACCGATCACAGCGTTTTTTAGCATAAAGCTTTTATAAGACAAATTCAACACAAGATTTAGAGCAAAGCCTTACAGGAGTCAGGATACCTTTTGTGACAGTATGCTTTCGAACTAACCCATGCTTCAATTAGGACTTTTGAAGGGTTGTAACGTGGCTTGGTTCACGATTTAAGAAACAAAGGATGAAGGCTCAAAGTATATTTGTACCCACCCGCTCTTCGTGATGTTCTTCAATCCTAAACTCAGTTAATTGTACATTTTGAACTCCAAATGGGTCTGCAACGACGTTTTGGTGATGGTTCACACAAGTTGGATTTTGTGGGAAGGCAGTCATTTTTGCAACATTTTTCATATTGTTGAGGATTTGTAATGACCTCTTTCTTTTTTTCGTTATCCCTAATCTTTGCCTGACTGTTCTTATTTTTGAGTTTTACAGTCAGCGGAATGCCCCAGCTTTCTTAAACCTCCTTCGTAGGTTTTGGCTTAGTGGGCTTTTTTTTGAGGGGTAATGACTGCGTATGAGATAAGGAACCATCACTGTCCTTTGGTCCCAAAGGAAAGTTTTTGATGTCGTTCACCGTATTACAGGATGAGGGTTTGCGGCTAGACGCACATTTTGAATTAACTGAGAGACTACCCTGCCCCAGGTTTGATTAAAAGGTTTCAATTTGTGTTTAAAACAGAAAACTTCTACTTCTTTGGCTCGAAGGGGTTGACTAGGGATTATCTTCCTTATAACTCCGGTGTTTAGGATTTGAAAGAAACGCCTGTACATTATCAGCAAGGTCTGTCTAAAAGCATACTGTATGAGATTATGGCATTGTTTACGTCATCCTCCCTCTAAAGGGTTGTAACTTTTAGCAAGAGTTAAATATCATAAAGAAAGTAGGAAACATAGTTCAAGAATAGTGAAAATGAATGGATGAATTCAAGACAAACATATGCAATGCATTAATGAAACGGAGTTTGACATCAACAGATAATTGTTTGAATAACAAAAGAAATTACAACTTGAAAATTCAAATGAAACAAAAGTCTCTTAGTTCGAACTTGTCATTTCAGGTGGAGAAACCTCAGCGGAAGATTTTCATCTGGCCATCCTGTGTGAATTCTAGCACTCCTCTGTCAATCAAGTCTTGGGTCTTGTTTTTAAGGGCCCAACAGCCGTCGGTGTCATGTCCAGGACTATAAGAGTGATATACACAAAACTCATTGGGATGATAATATGGAGAAGTGGTATTTGTATTCCGAAGAGGATCCTTTAATACAGTCAGATTGACCTCCAATAAACGTTCCAGTACTTGAGATAATGGTATGTTAATCTCAGTGAAGCGCCTTCCAGATGTATTTTTCTTACGCCGATTACCTCGTTGATGTTGGTGAGGTTGTTGTTGGGCTTGTAACCCTGAAGCAAGTTGGGGAGACATTCCCTTGGCTTCTTGTCTCAAAGGAGGCTGAATGGTGACTTGATCTTAAACCCTAGTTGTTTGCCCCACTTGGTTATCTTGAAGCATTTTGTTGATGAGGACCCTTAGCTCTTCTTGTCCTTGAGCCAGGTTTTGAATGAGAGCCATCTGGCCCACCAGTTGTCCCATCATCTAGATTTTCATTGTTGCCAATTCAATCTGTAGTCCTTCCAACTGATCATTTCCGACGCCCCCTGGATTCCCTAGGACCATGCCCCTTGTGAGGAGAGCTTTCACTTCTTCTTGCCCCTTAGACAGGTTCAAGAACATTTCTTGAAGTTGAGCATTTTGAGCCTGGATATCTTTGACAGTCCTCTCTAGAGCCATCTCTACTGAAATAAACAGTAGGAAGGTAAGGAGACTTGAAAGGGGAAACCTGTCATGATACAATGCATGATATGTAGATGCATGTTTTCAAGGACCTTGCGGGGTAAACACAAGAAAATGTTAGAGGTTGAACTTCGATCAACAATCTTTGATTGGAGAACTTTGTATTGGTGGATGTCTTTCCACGAGAATCAAGCTCACCATGTTAAGTGGGTCATAGCCCTCGATTCAAGTTGTTGTACTTGATCTTTGACGGTGTTTGTTTAGAGGAAAATGAATCCTCTTGCCCCTTGATAGACGTTTGGTTCGACGTGACCCTGCATCAAAGACCCTCGAGATCCTTGAAATGGTTATTGAAAATGCTATGGTATGATGTTATGATGTTATGTACAGGTATGCAAAAGTAAGCAAGTGTATATACAGATAATCACATTCACACAAAGCAGATAAGTCCTTAGGTTTAGGCTTGCATGGAGTTCGTAGGTAAGTACCCTCTTGAAGTTAGTTGGCTCAACATGTCCTATAAATAGCAACCGGGTTCTAAGGAGCTCAATATCACTGGATTATTTTCTGTGTTCATTGTTTCAGTTTAGCCACTTTACTGGCGACCGAAATATTCCAAGAAAATAATCCTCAATGAGTGTAGTATCGAGTATCTACCAACTTCGGACTGCACCAAAGTCGGCCATCTCACTACCCCTAATAAGGCCAAGATGGTCAAGTAAGGTTCTAAGAGTTCGTTAGTGCTTTATGACATCACTCAGCGGCCCCGTATTCTCTTTGATTGACTCAAAGGACACCGGTACCCACAAATATGTCGCACTAATGTAGCCACTTTGTGATCGGTGGATCTGGAACTGACTGTTTTAAAGCTGGTTCGCGAAATGTCGCGGAAGCAAGAGTCGCCACCGTCTTTTATTTTCTCCAAATGGAAAGGACAAAAGCACAGAAAAATTCCTTAAAGAGATTGCTCTCGGTTCGGGAGGTAGGTTATAGAAAGGGAAGGTGTTAGCACCCTTTCTATCCATGGTTATCCATGGGCTCTTAGATACTTGCTCATTGTGTTTTCAAAAATGTTTGTCTGCTTTTCAATGTGGGTTTAAAAAGTTTCTTTGAAAAATTTCAGTTCGACTCGTACGCCAGAGTGTTTAAAAAATTTGCTTTTGAAAGCTTTTGAAAATGTGTTGGTGAAAAGATGTTTTGATTTGTTTGAAATTAGAGCAAGTATCCTTGAGAACCTACCTACCCTAAGGAATTCGTCTGCGTAAATGTCCTTTAAAGTAGTGCCATCCTACCATTGAGAGGTAGGTAGCACCACCGTCGGAGGTATTCGGGTCAATTCGAGTTTATAGGGACATGGTGATCACCAGAGCAATGGGAAGACACCTTAGAAGCTACCCTCATGCCAGGTTCCTGGATCATGAGGACTTACTAAGACATCCTCTACTCGACGATCACCTTTCGAGGCAAGGCAACAGTGAGGCGTACCCTAGGGGTGGTGTGTGCGAATTGTGTGTCATTTTCATTGATATTTCTGTCTTGTCATGTTTATTGGTGTTCTACGCTTGATTTTATTTTTAAGGCCATTCATTCTTGCATGCTTATTCAACAGTTAATATTTGCGGGAAAATAAATCTAAACTATTACAAATGGCGCGGGTCCACATCGCCAAAATTAAACCGGACCCGATTTGACGGAAAATAAATAAAGCGAATAAAAGTGCGAAAAGTATAAATTGTTACAAGGCTTTGGGACATGTACATAATTATTTAAACGATATAAAATAAATACGCGACATTGAATAAATTAGGAATATGGGCGTTGGACCCTCTTGCAAAAAATTAAAGTTAATGAATTAATTAAAATTAAATGAAAATGTTTTTGGTATTTTTGTGTTTTTTAAGATTTAAAAGAAAAAAGAATTGATTGAAATTAAAATAAAATGTCAAACCCTAATTCTAATGTTTTTTAAGTTTATTATGAAAGTATTAAAAGTTAACCTAAATGCAACCCTAATTAGTTTACAAGTTTAATTATGAAAATAAATAAATCACTAATATTATGGCAAAAAACAAGGAAAATTAAAAGGAATAAAAAGTCATTAAACCTAATGCTATATTTTTGGATTTTTAGTTATTAAGAAAGTATTAAAATCTAACCTAAATTAATACTAAGTTAATTTACATACAAAAATCAATTTATGAAAATAAATAAAATAATAATATTATGATAAAAAAGGAAATCAAAAGAATTAACAATTAAACCTAAATTCTACATTTTTTATATTTTTTATGAAAAGAATTAAAATTGCAAAAAAAACCTAATTATACTAAATTTATTTACATGCAATTTATTCATAAAAATAATTAAATATTATATTTTTTGGCCTTTTCTGATTTTATGATGTTTTTGTATTTTGTTAAAAAATAATTAATTAAATAAACAATAATTAAATAAAAGTAATTAAAACAAGAATAAAAATAAATAAAAAGATTAGGGAAGGCAAACCAGGGGGGGGGGGGGGGTAGCCCCAAAATTGGAGGTATAGGCCTAGCATTCTGGCCCATCAACACTTTGGTCCATTGACTTTTTGCGTAGCATGTAGCAAGGTTGACCAACGTTTACCATATGCCTTGAATTTGAGCCCTCTGATTGATCTCCAGGACGCGTGGCTGGTTGATCCTTGAACGTGCATGGTGAGTCTTAACGTTATGCCTGCATGTAATTACTAATGGAAAAATAATATGGAAATTACTCAGACCTGGGACTCGAACCCAGGTCTTGGAGGTTGAAACAATAAGCGCTCGCCATCTGTGCCACTTAACCTGTTTGATATATTAAGAACAAATAAAGATTTTGAAAAGAAAATGGAGAATTAGTGGATCCAACGCGCGAAAGTTTGAACCAACGAATCAGAACTTGCCACGATATCTTCGTCTTCACGTCCCCTGTAAACAAAAGCGTATGGCCACGGTTTTCATGGCGTTGCAGAAAGTGGGCTATGGAAAAATAGCGATTAGCGCTATAAGCTTCATAAATTGTTCGCGAAGGTTGGTTTATGTCCGTCTCAATGCACTGAATTCAATGGCCATGGTTTTGAGGCTTAATTTTGCCTATTTTTAAAAGCCCCAATTTTGAGCTTCGTAACCCTAGAAAAACAACAATGGCGAAATTGCATACACAGCATAATAATCAAATTAATGGCATGGGTTAGCTTCAGAACATCATGAGGAGTAAGAATCTATGCATAAATTTCACAAAGAATGCTTATAACATGATATTCGATTATGAAATTTTTCCTGTACAGTTTGAATCCAATATACCAGTTCTTTGCGTTTGGGTTGTTGTTTGTGATTGGAATGTGATCAGAAGTTGGCAAGCAAGCTTTTTGGAATCAGTCTTAGGGCTTAAAACCACCTCTAGAGTGCTTTTCAGTTTTGACTTTTATGGCAAAAATTTCAAATTGGTATTAGCCTTTTCTGCGCAGCTGAGAGTGTGTTATGATTAGGGTTTGACTCAGTGCTTATGAGGGAAGAGAATTAGCTTGCTAGCTGGCCTTGATTCATGCTCATGAGAGAACTAGTCCTAGGGTTTTTACCATTAACCAATTTTCCCCTTTTTTAAGCAAACTAAGACTTGGTGTGCAATTTAACCCTAGCATGAGTTTGTGAGCTGGCCCATGATATATGGAAGTTGTCCAAATTCAAATGACACTATTCCATTGGTTTTTGAATTTTATTTGAATTTTTAAAGATTTAAAATGAATTAAATTATCAAAAATTAAATAAAATAGAAAAATCAATATTTGGTCTTGAAATTAATCATGGGACACGTGTGTGGCATGACAAGGCTGAATCAAGTGGAAGAAAGTGGGCCCTTTTGTCAAAAATTGAAGTTTCAAGGATAGTTGACTTTTGCCATTTCACAAAAATTTCCCAACTTCTACAAGGCATAACTTGCTCAATTTTTAAGCTTTTCACATGTTCTTGGACATTTTGGAAAGGTCTTTGAGTCCTCTAACCAATGCCTTTGGTCCCATGTCATTTTGATTTTCCAATCTCAAGTTATGGCCTTTGACTTAAAGTCCCTTTTTGTTGACTTTTGAAAATGACCTGTAATATTGAAATTGATAACTTTTTGTGAGAGCATTTCTTGGACTTTAAGTATGAAGATGAGTTGTAGGAAATGTCTTTCTCTTCAAAATGAGCTTTGGATGGAATTTTTCTGATAATCCATGTGAAAGTTATGCCCTGGTCAATTTCAGTTGACTTTTTCAGCTGTCCAAATATAGCAACCTTTGCATCTTTGATGATTTCTGAGCCAAATTTTGAGAATCATGATCAAGCATTGATCAAATGATGTTTGTGGCTTCAAAATGATATGTTGACCAAAAATTTGAACTTTTGACTGCCAAATGACCATTTTGCCCCTACAGTTGACTGTAGTGCAATTTAGGGTTTTGACTGTGCAATCTTGAGCTGAATGCCTTGAAACTTGATATGAGGATGCTTGACCATGTTTGTAAGCATATGAGACTTGATTGGACCTTTGAACACTTCCTTTTCTTGATCAGAACACAAACCCTAGTTTTGACTGTATAGGAGACAGTTGGACTGTGCAACCCTTGGGGGAGTTTTATGACTTGGCTTGGCAATTTCTTGAGGAATATGGGAGGGAAAATTTTGGGGTATAACAGTTGCCCCTGTTCAATCTTCTTAGACCTGAGGATGCAGATTGGCTGACGTGCCTTTCGTAATCCGAGGGTAAAAGATGATTGGACACTAGAGTGCCCAGAAATTTGCGCTCACATGTTAGCAATGATGGGGGAATGGGATTATAGATGCCATCTGGATGTCTGATTGCGTAAGAGATTCCTTGGCGAGAACCTACATACCTGCAAAACAGAAAATGAGTACCTGACACGTTGCAGGAGCTGATGTTTAGATGCCTGGTATAGATGTGTCCTGACTGGTTACAGGAGCTGAGTCTGGAGCTTCAAACGGCGATGAAAGAACCAGGGATGGTTACTACCTTAGCATGAATGGTAAGAGAACCTTGGGCGACTTTAACTTCAACAACGCTCGTTGAGAAAAAAACCTTGGATGTCTTCTACTGGGATAAGAATCAGGGAGATCTTAGGGTCGATCTGACTGAACCAGAGAGGGCCTTTGACTGGATAAGCATCAGGAAAATCTTAGGGTCGATTTAACTGAACCGGTCTAGGTCTTGAAATGTCTTCAACTGGATAAGCATCAGGGAGATCTTAGGGTCGATCTGACCGAACCAGAGAAGGCCTTTGACTGGATAAGCATCAGGAAAATCTTAGGGTCGATTAAACTGAACCGGTCTAGGTCTTGAAATGTCTTCAACTGGATAAGCATCAGGGAGATCTTAGGGTCGATCTGACTGAACCAGAGAAAGCCTTTGACTGGATAAGCATCAGAAAAATCTTAGGGTCGATTTAACTGAACCGGTCTAGGTCTTGAAATGTCTTCAACTGGATAAGCATCAGGGAGATCTTAGGGTCGATCTGACTGAACCAGAGAAGGCCTTTGACTGGATAAGCATCAGAAAAATCTTAGGGTCGATTTAACTGAACCGGTCTAGGTCTTGAAATGTCTTCAACTGGATAAGCATCAGGGAGATCTTAGGGTCGATCTGACTGAACCAGAGAAGGCCTTTGACTGGATAAGCATCAGAAAAATCTTAGGGTCGATTTAACTGAACCGGTCTAGGTCTTGAAATGTCTTCAACTGGATAAGCATCAGGGAGATCTTAGGGTCGATCTGACTGAACCAGAGAAGGCCTTTGACTGGATAAGCATCAGAAAAATCTTAGGGTCGATTTAACTGAACCGGTCTAGGTCTTGAAATGTCTTCAACTGGATAAGCATCAGGGAGATCTTAGGGTCGATCTGACTGAACCAGAGAAGGCCTTTGACTGGATAAGCATCAGGAAAATCTTAGGGTCGATTTAACTGAACCGGTCTAGGTCTTGAAATGTCTTCAACTGGATAAGCATCAGGGAGATCTTAGGGTCGATCTGACTGAACCAGAGAAAGCCTTTGACTGGATAAGCATCAGAAAAATCTTAGGGTCGATTTAACTGAACCGGTCTAGGTCTTGAAATGTCTTCAACTGGATAAGCATCAGGGAGATCTTAGGGTCGATCTGACTGAACCAGAGAAGGCCTTTGACTGGATAAGCATCAGGAAAATCTTAGGGTCGATTTAACTGAACCGGACAAGGTCTTGGAATATCTTGAGAACTTAACTGGATCTTTCCTGAAAGTTAAAGGTCAGTTATATGCAATGCATGATATGGATCAAGCAATGATGTTCTCAACATAAAGGAGACTTGTATGATGCAGTGCGTTATGCATGCTATGATGATGTATGTGAAGTTTTATGTATGTTTTCGTCTAAGAAAGTGAATCCTTGACGGGTGCCGGGAAGTTGTATCCTGGGCTGACGTTGAAGAATAGATTTTGCTTCCGCTGGGGATGATAACTGCAAGAATACCGGTAGGAGAAGATAACTCCGTTGAGGAATAAACTTGGCAAATGAAGAGTCTGCGGGGAGAAAAGACGCTCTAGCGACTATGCTGGGAAGCGGTACTCTGTGGGGATAGAGATGCTTTTGCTTGAATTATTTGAGAATGACTTACTGAGGATACCGTTGTTGTATGAAGTGTTGACGGACTTTGCTGGGGTAAGAAGACTTTGTCGACGACGTTCTTTCCATGGCTTTTGGCTGAGGATAACCCAGTTATATCCTGTTAAGGAAATAACTCTTTGAATAAAGCCGGTTGACGCGTCCGTGCTCTGCGAGGATAAGCTTCCAGAATTTACTGGGGATAAGCTTTTTGTTTGGGGAGATGGATTCCAACTTTCCTGGGGAAACTGGGTTGGACTCTCCTGGAGAAGTTTTGATATGCTGTAATTTTGTAAGTTGCAAGAGGGAACCTATGTAGGGTCGCCTGCTGATGAGCTCGTGTAAAACTGTATCTGAAATGGAGAAGGAACCTGGGTAGGGTTACTTGGCGAGGTAAGTTCATGTAAAACTTCTTGATGAACCGGGGTGAGGTTATCTTGAGCTAAATCCATGTAAGACTTCTGGGGGGAACCGAGGTTAGGTTACTGCAGGATAAGTTCGTGTAAAAACTTCTTGATGGACCGGGGTTAGGTCACTTGGATAAGTTTGTGTAAAAACTTCTGGAGGAACCGGGGTAAGGTTACTTGGATAAGTTTGTGTAAAAACCTCTGGAGGAACCGGGGTAAGGTTATTTGGATAAGTTTGTGTAAAAACTTCTGGAGGAACCGGGGTAAGGTTACCTGGATAAGTTTGTGTAAAAACTTCTTGATGAACCGGGGTTAGGTCATCTTGAGATAGGTCCATGTAAGACTTCAGGAGGAACCGGGGTTAGGTTACTTGGGTAAGTTTGTGTAAAAACTTCTTGATGAACCGGGGTTAGGTCATCTTGAGATAGGTCCATGTAAGACTTCTGGTGAAACCGGGGTTAGGTTACTTCGGGATAAGTTTGTGTACAAACTTCTTGATGAACTTGTGGAGGAGGAGTCTGTGTATGACTTTGTCTGAAGTTTGAGAAGAAACCGGTGTTGGGTCGCATGACTTTGATTAAGTGGATGATTGTCCTGTTTGGTCTCGGACGTTAGCCCACGATCTGGAATTCGTAAAGGTAGATGGTAATCATTCTTATGCTGATCTGTCCTTTGTACTTTGGTTGACAGAGCAATTGGATCGCCTGGATAACTCATTATTGCCCCTGCTTCGGAGGTGAGGGAAGAGGATACCTGTGTGGGTGGTTGACAAATCTTCGGGTAGACAAGTGACGAGATACCGGAACATAGTCGTACGCTTTGATCCCTAACTTTTGCCTGAACCGCCCTTTCGGGTTTTCAGTCCACCGGGATACCCATTTTTGCCCAAGCCGCCTTTTCAGGTTTTCGACTTGCCGGGTGTACATGTTTTTTTTTTCTTTTTCATTTCATCCCTTCATTTTGCCCGAACCCTTTTGGTTCGCCGGGAAGCCCTTATTTTTGCCTAGGTGTGTCAACCTAGCGGGTCTTTGATTGTGCGTAGTATTTTTTTCGACTATGTCCACGCTCTCAGAATGTAGGGAGTTGCCCCTGTTGGAAGTATTTTGCCATGCCCCCAGGTAATGGGCAATGCTCCTACTGTGCCCCTTGATTGGAGGTACTTCTGTTCACAAGGTGTTCATCGTGCGAATTTCCCTGCTGTTCAAACAAATAGTCATATGCAAACAAGGTTATTTTAAGAATGCAAAAGCCTATGTCTGTCTTGAATTTTGAAAATGCATTTTTGATAAAGGTGAGTTTTTCTTTGTAAACTGTGATGTCAACTCGTTACTTTACAGCAAACCTTCAGGAGTCAGGATACCTTCGTAACAGTATGCTTTCGAACTAACCCATGCTTCGGCTAGGACTTTTAAGGGTTATATCGTGGCCTGGTTCACGGTTTAAGAAACAAAGGATAAAGGCTCAAGTTATTTGTACCCACCCGCTCCTCGGGATGTTTTCCAAATCTAAACTCAGTTGATCATGCGTTAGACCTTGTTCGAGTCTTTGTTTTGATTTTCCGGTGATGATTCGGATGTTGATGATTTCTTTTGAACAGGCAGTCATTTTTTGCTTTGGTTGAGGGTTTGTGAGACCTCTTTCTTGATTTTTGTTATCCCTTTCTTTTTTTGCCTGAACTGTTTCCTTTTTGGAATTACAGTCAGCGGGATGCCCCATTTTGGTAAGTCTTCTTTATTGGTTTTGACTTTTTGGGCTTTTCATTTATGATTTTTTTTTGATAATGACTGCCTGTCCTTATGATTGTTCAGAACCATCACTGTCTTTTGTTTTTGAAAAACCCATTTAGTGCCATTCATTGTGCACTTGGATCAACTGAGAGAACTACCCTGCCCCAGGTTATGATTAAGGGTTTTGATTTTCGAAAATAAAAACTCCTACTTCTTTGGCTCTGATGGGTTGACGAGGGATTATCATCCTTATAACTCCAGTGTTTAGGAATTGAAACAATGCCTGTACCTCATCAGCGGGGTCTGTTCAAAAGCATACTGTAAATTGTGGTATCGTTTTCGTCATCCTCCCTCAAGAGGTTTAGAATTTTCAATTAAGAATTGACCATCGCAAAAAATATGAAAGCAGTTTTAAGCATAGTAAACATAATTAATTCAAGACAGACATGTGTAATGCATTCATGAAATAAAAGAGTTTAACACAATAATTGTTTATCTGAACAAGAAAAGGAAAAATACAACTTGAAATCAAATGAACAAAAATCTAGCCATGCTTTGGCAATGGAGCGGTGATCACGTTGGGAGTCTCCGCAGGCTCGAACTCGATCTCTTTGGCATCGATCATGTTCTGAATTTTGTACTTCAGTGCCCAACAGTCCTCAGTATCGTGCCCCGGGCTATTAGAATGATAAGCACACCTTGCTTCTGGATTGTAGCTAGGAGAGGAGGTCTTAGGATTGGCAGGAGGGTTGATTACTGCAATCAGGTTCATCTTCACCATATGCTGCAATGCTTGTGACCAAGGCATGTTAATGTTGGTGAATTGCCTTTTAGGCCCTTCCGGCCTTTGCTGGTTTCCCCTTTGTGGTTGACGGCGTGGTGCAGAACCAGAGATCATGACTGCCCCTGCATGTTGATCACGGCGACTCTTTTGACTGTATACAACATTGGATTCCTTCTTTCCCGTGTAAGGCTTTTTATGAATATCAGAAGGTATGGCCTCTTGAATCTTCCCCGACTTGATACCAGCTTCAATTCTTTCGCCAGTCAGGATGAGGTCGGTAAATCCAGCAGATGAGTTACCAATGAGGTGATTGAAGAATGGCCCGGATAGGGTCCCCAAGAACATATCAACGAGTTCCCGGTCAGTTAACGGAGGTTGCACCCTTCCAGCAAGGTCTCTCCATCTTTGTGCGTACTCCTTGAAACCTTCACTTGACCCCAACGACATACCCTGGAGTTGGGTACGTGTGGGAGCAAGGTCGGCATTGTACTGGTACTGCTTATAGAAAGCAGTCGCCAACTCCTCCCAGTTACGAACTTTGGTCCCATCCAGTTGATAGAACCATTCGAGGTGAGTCCCTGAAAGACTTTCCTGGAAGAAGTGGATCCACAAGTTCTTGTCTGCTGAGTATGGTTGGATTTTCCGAACATAAGACCTGAGATGCAGCTTGGGACAAGACGCCCCGTCATACTTGGTAAAGGATGGTGCCTTGAACTTCCGAGGAATAATCACACCAGTTGACAAACCCAGATCTCCAAAATCCAGCCCAGGTACCTGTTGGATCTCCATAGCATTCAGCCTATCCTCCAACTGTTTGTACTTGTCCTCAGCCGGAGGGTACTGTTCGTCGTTGAAATCTGTCTCGCTGTCGGAGACCACTGGACTAGGCACCTCTCTCTCATGGTGACTGCTTTCCCTCACAGATGGGGTTGTCCTCTCAGTTTCCTCCTGCGGTGTATTCCCAGATCTGCGTCTAGGGCTGAACAGAACAGTCCTCTTCTTCTTCTTGTCCTTCTTCAAAAGCAAAGCCTTCAGATCTTGTTGACCCTGAGCCAAGCCTTTGATCAGCTCATGAAATTGGGCGTTCTGCGCCTGAAATTGGGCGTTCTGCGCCTGAAGAGTCTTGATAGATGCCTCGGTTGATGATTCAGGATTCATGACGAGACTGCTGAAATAAACAGCGAAGAAGGTAAGCAACCTGCAGAGAAAGGGTACCTGTTATGCAATGATGTGTATGACATGCATGTAATGTTTTCAAGGACCTCGAGGGATAAACAAGACAATATTGTTAGAACTTGGTAGCTTGATTGAAGGAACTTCATATTATTGAGAGTCCTTCTTCAAAGGGTCAAAGGCTCACCATATCCAGTGGGTCATAGCCCCTGACAACCTTGGCTAGAGGAAAATAAATCCTCCTTGCCCCTTGCTGGGATAGTTGGTTCATCATGACCTGCATCACAAGCCCTTGAGATCCTTGAAATGGGTTATGATGTATGCAATGGTATGATGTCATGCTATGCATGGGGTGATGTAGGTAAACCATGTTATGAGTCCCAATTAAGGACTATAAACAAAACCTGCAAGAACTCAAGGGTTAGATAACGAGCATGCAATAGTCAAGTACGAAGGCACACAAGTCACACAAAAGAGCCCTTAGAGTTTAGGCCAGCATGGGGTCTGGGTAGTACCCTCTTGAAGTTGGTGGGTTCAACCTGTCCTAATCAAAGTAACCGGGTTCTAAGGTTCCCAATATCACGGGATTGCTTTCATTGTTCATCGTTTCGATTTAGCCACTGAACTGGCGATCGAAATATTCCAGGAAAGCAACCCTCAATTGAGTGTAGTATCGAGTATCAACCAACCTCGGACTGCACCAAAGTCAGTTATCTCACTACCCTAAAGAGGCCAAGATGGTTCAATTAAGGTTCCTAAGGTCTGTTGATGCTTCATGACACCACATGGAGGCCCCGTACTCTCCTTGACTGAACTCAAGGGTTACCGGTACACACCAAAGTGCCACATCAACGTAGCAGACTGTTTCAACCATGTCGGTATACCCCACACAGTTCCCTCACAGCCTTGTTGCTACTTTCTAAGAAGGTATCCCCCAGATCCGGGTTAGGATCTATAGAACTCCCAAGACAGTCCTACAATAATAAAGCAAACAAGGAAAGCAATTGAAAACACAGTTATGAACTAACCCTAAGGTACACCTCACTTTAAGTTAAGTCCCCAGCAGAGTCGCCAGTTCTGTGATCGGTGGATCTGGAACTGACTGTTTTAAAGCTGGTTCGCGAAATGTCGCGGAAGCAAGAGTCGCCACCGTCTTTTATTTTCTCCAAATGGAAAGGACAAAAGCACAGAAAAATTCCTTAAAGAGATTGCTCTCGGTTCGGGAGGTAGGTTATAGAAAGGGAAGGTGTTAGCACCCTTTCTATCCATGGTTATCCATGGGCTCTTAGATACTTGCTCATTGTGTTTTCAAAAATGTTTGTCTGCTTTTCAATGTGGGTTTAAAAAGTTTCTTTGAAAAATTTCAGTTCGACTCGTACGCCAGAGTGTTTAAAAAATTTGCTTTTGAAAGCTTTTGAAAATGTGTTGGTGAAAAGATGTTTTGATTTGTTTGAAATTAGAGCAAGTATCCTTGAGAACCTACCTACCCTAAGGAATTCGTCTGCGTAAATGTCCTTTAAAGTAGTGCCATCCTACCATTGAGAGGTAGGTAGCACCACCGTCGGAGGTATTCGGGTCAATTCGAGTTTATAGGGACATGGTGATCACCAGAGCAATGGGAAGACACCTTAGAAGCTACCCTCATGCCAGGTTCCTGGATCATGAGGACTTACTAAGACATCCTCTACTCGACGATCACCTTTCGAGGCAAGGCAACAGTGAGGCGTACCCTAGGGGTGGTGTGTGCGAATTGTGTGTCATTTTCATTGATATTTCTGTCTTGTCATGTTTATTGGTGTTCTACGCTTGATTTTATTTTTAAGGCCATTCATTCTTGCATGCTTATTCAACAGTTAATATTTGCGGGAAAATAAATCTAAACTATTACAAATGGCGCGGGTCCACATCGCCAAAATTAAACCGGACCCGATTTGACGGAAAATAAATAAAGCGAATAAAAGTGCGAAAAGTATAAATTGTTACAAGGCTTTGGGACATGTACATAATTATTTAAACGATATAAAATAAATACGCGACATTGAATAAATTAGGAATATGGGCGTTGGACCCTCTTGCAAAAAATTAAAGTTAATGAATTAATTAAAATTAAATGAAAATGTTTTTGGTATTTTTGTGTTTTTTAAGATTTAAAAGAAAAAAGAATTGATTGAAATTAAAATAAAATGTCAAACCCTAATTCTAATGTTTTTTAAGTTTATTATGAAAGTATTAAAAGTTAACCTAAATGCAACCCTAATTAGTTTACAAGTTTAATTATGAAAATAAATAAATCACTAATATTATGGCAAAAAACAAGGAAAATTAAAAGGAATAAAAAGTCATTAAACCTAATGCTATATTTTTGGATTTTTAGTTATTAAGAAAGTATTAAAATCTAACCTAAATTAATACTAAGTTAATTTACATACAAAAATCAATTTATGAAAATAAATAAAATAATAATATTATGATAAAAAAGGAAATCAAAAGAATTAACAATTAAACCTAAATTCTACATTTTTTATATTTTTTATGAAAAGAATTAAAATTGCAAAAAAAACCTAATTATACTAAATTTATTTACATGCAATTTATTCATAAAAATAATTAAATATTATATTTTTTGGCCTTTTCTGATTTTATGATGTTTTTGTATTTTGTTAAAAAATAATTAATTAAATAAACAATAATTAAATAAAAGTAATTAAAACAAGAATAAAAATAAATAAAAAGATTAGGGAAGGCAAACCAGGGGGGGGGGGGGGTAGCCCCAAAATTGGAGGTATAGGCCTAGCATTCTGGCCCATCAACACTTTGGTCCATTGACTTTTTGCGTAGCATGTAGCAAGGTTGACCAACGTTTACCATATGCCTTGAATTTGAGCCCTCTGATTGATCTCCAGGACGCGTGGCTGGTTGATCCTTGAACGTGCATGGTGAGTCTTAACGTTATGCCTGCATGTAATTACTAATGGAAAAATAATATGGAAATTACTCAGACCTGGGACTCGAACCCAGGTCTTGGAGGTTGAAACAATAAGCGCTCGCCATCTGTGCCACTTAACCTGTTTGATATATTAAGAACAAATAAAGATTTTGAAAAGAAAATGGAGAATTAGTGGATCCAACGCGCGAAAGTTTGAACCAACGAATCAGAACTTGCCACGATATCTTCGTCTTCACGTCCCCTGTAAACAAAAGCGTATGGCCACGGTTTTCATGGCGTTGCAGAAAGTGGGCTATGGAAAAATAGCGATTAGCGCTATAAGCTTCATAAATTGTTCGCGAAGGTTGGTTTATGTCCGTCTCAATGCACTGAATTCAATGGCCATGGTTTTGAGGCTTAATTTTGCCTATTTTTAAAAGCCCCAATTTTGAGCTTCGTAACCCTAGAAAAACAACAATGGCGAAATTGCATACACAGCATAATAATCAAATTAATGGCATGGGTTAGCTTCAGAACATCATGAGGAGTAAGAATCTATGCATAAATTTCACAAAGAATGCTTATAACATGATATTCGATTATGAAATTTTTCCTGTACAGTTTGAATCCAATATACCAGTTCTTTGCGTTTGGGTTGTTGTTTGTGATTGGAATGTGATCAGAAGTTGGCAAGCAAGCTTTTTGGAATCAGTCTTAGGGCTTAAAACCACCTCTAGAGTGCTTTTCAGTTTTGACTTTTATGGCAAAAATTTCAAATTGGTATTAGCCTTTTCTGCGCAGCTGAGAGTGTGTTATGATTAGGGTTTGACTCAGTGCTTATGAGGGAAGAGAATTAGCTTGCTAGCTGGCCTTGATTCATGCTCATGAGAGAACTAGTCCTAGGGTTTTTACCATTAACCAATTTTCCCCTTTTTTAAGCAAACTAAGACTTGGTGTGCAATTTAACCCTAGCATGAGTTTGTGAGCTGGCCCATGATATATGGAAGTTGTCCAAATTCAAATGACACTATTCCATTGGTTTTTGAATTTTATTTGAATTTTTAAAGATTTAAAATGAATTAAATTATCAAAAATTAAATAAAATAGAAAAATCAATATTTGGTCTTGAAATTAATCATGGGACACGTGTGTGGCATGACAAGGCTGAATCAAGTGGAAGAAAGTGGGCCCTTTTGTCAAAAATTGAAGTTTCAAGGATAGTTGACTTTTGCCATTTCACAAAAATTTCCCAACTTCTACAAGGCATAACTTGCTCAATTTTTAAGCTTTTCACATGTTCTTGGACATTTTGGAAAGGTCTTTGAGTCCTCTAACCAATGCCTTTGGTCCCATGTCATTTTGATTTTCCAATCTCAAGTTATGGCCTTTGACTTAAAGTCCCTTTTTGTTGACTTTTGAAAATGACCTGTAATATTGAAATTGATAACTTTTTGTGAGAGCATTTCTTGGACTTTAAGTATGAAGATGAGTTGTAGGAAATGTCTTTCTCTTCAAAATGAGCTTTGGATGGAATTTTTCTGATAATCCATGTGAAAGTTATGCCCTGGTCAATTTCAGTTGACTTTTTCAGCTGTCCAAATATAGCAACCTTTGCATCTTTGATGATTTCTGAGCCAAATTTTGAGAATCATGATCAAGCATTGATCAAATGATGTTTGTGGCTTCAAAATGATATGTTGACCAAAAATTTGAACTTTTGACTGCCAAATGACCATTTTGCCCCTACAGTTGACTGTAGTGCAATTTAGGGTTTTGACTGTGCAATCTTGAGCTGAATGCCTTGAAACTTGATATGAGGATGCTTGACCATGTTTGTAAGCATATGAGACTTGATTGGACCTTTGAACACTTCCTTTTCTTGATCAGAACACAAACCCTAGTTTTGACTGTATAGGAGACAGTTGGACTGTGCAACCCTTGGGGGAGTTTTATGACTTGGCTTGGCAATTTCTTGAGGAATATGGGAGGGCAAATTTTGGGGTATAACACACTTCTTCAACAATGTCGGTATACCCCGCACAGTTCCCTCGCAGTTTATTGCTACTTACCTAAAAGGTGCCCCAAAATCCGGGTGTAGGATTTGAAACAAACCCAAACAAGGAACCCAACATGTAAAGCAATCAAGGCAAACAAGATAAGCATGAAAAGGTGATATAAAACCCTAAGGTAACCCCACTTTTAGAATAATTCCCCAGCAGAGTCGCCAGTTCTGTGATACGGTGGGAGAACTGACTTGAGGTTTTGCGTTTGTGTTCGCAATTGTGCGGTTTAGCAAGAGTAGCCACCGACTTTTTATTTTATCCAAAGGAAAGGTCAAAAAGCACAGGAAAGACCTTTGAGATGGTTTCTTGGGTTCGGGGGGGTAGATTATGAAAAGGGAAGGTGCAAGCACCCTTTTCATCCATGGTTTTCCATGGGCTCTTAGATACTTGTTTTAGATCACTTGCTTTTGCTTTTCAATTGTTTGAAATGGTGCTTTGTGTGTGTGGTTTTTGAAAATGCTTTGAAAAAAGAGGCCTTGTCTAGGCAACCTTTGTAATGATTCTTGTTTGAATATATACAAAGGTGTTTGCCTTTTGAAAAGATATTTCAATGTTTGAAAGTTTGTTTTGAAATTGTGTTGTGAGGTGTGTTTGAAAATAGCAAGGATGTTTTTGCAAGCTTTTGATCAAGTAACTAAGAGTTGTCTATTTCACCATTTACATTTGGTGAACAACCTTGTGTTAGGATGTTAAACGGGACAGACGTGGGTCATCGCATACAATCATTGAAAGCAACTTGTGAGACGCTCTAGCAATTTTGTAAGGGACGAGATCGTTTTATCGAAGGCAACATCGAGGGTCATCGAGGGACTACGATCTTTGTTTATCGAATGGGCATTTGCTAGAGTGTCTCATATTCGAGGGACATGATTGCATTTTCCGAAGCAACAAACGAGGTTACCCTAGAGGTGCAAGTGTGCATTGTGTTTGTCATTTTCATGCATTTGGATCTTGTATTAGGTCATCTAGCGATTGATTTTAGATTTTCGCATACAAACCCTAATCTCTAGTCATGGCATATTTTAAAAGCATAAAGTGCGAGAATTAAAATTCTAAGCTATTACAAAAGTATCCGGGGATGGGGGTACAATTATTTACAAATGGGGATGAATCTCACAAGGATAATAAAGTCCAAATATCAAGTGTTACAACCAAATCGAATTGTCGCAATTCAATGTAAAATTATAACAAATGAAGAGATCAATAATATTATGAGATGCATGTATTTATTTACAAATAAAAATCTGTTCTACAAGAAAGAAAGATTAAAAATTATATTATTATTTGTATGTGTATTATTAATTAATAAAAAGAGTTTAAAGAAAACAAAATTAATTAACTCAAATTAAAAGCCTTTTTTTGATATTTTTATCATGTGATAATAAAAAAGAAAATGATTCAAAACAATTAAGAAAAATCAAATTATTTTAAATATTATTTTAAGTATTATTAATGTTAATAAAAGAAAAGAAAGCAAATTACTTTTAAATGAATCAATAAAAATAATAAAAAAACATTTGTTTAAAAAAAGAATGGGCTTAGGTTGTTTGTGGTTGCTAGGCCCAAAAAAATAAAAGAAAAAGGCATAAAGGGGGTTAGAATAGACAAGGGGGGGGGGGCTAGCAATCAGATGGGCTTAAGGCATTTGTATTGTGACAGGCCCAAAGTACAGTCTACACAATTTTATTAGGGTTTGTAAACTTTAGGATTAGTGTCCATAATTGGGGTTACAGCGGCGCCGCTTCGTTCTTCTTCCTCATCCTCTTTTCATCTTTCTCAAGCAGCGATAATCTGATACTCTTCCTAACCCTAGCTACCAGAGCGCCGCCTCTCACCTCTCATTCTCTTTGCAACGTATGATACGGTGGGAAGAGAACTGACTGTTTTTTGGAATGCTTGTTTGCGTTTTGCGTTTGTTTTCGCAAAATGTCGCGGTAAGCAAGAGTAGCCACCGTCTTTTATTTTATCCAACAAGGAAAGGAAAAAAGCACAGAAAAATTCCTTTTTCGAGATGTTTCTCGGGTTCTGGAGGTAGATTATAGAAAGGGAAGGTGTTAGCACCCTTTCTATTCGTGGTTATCCACGGGCTCTTAGGTACTTGCTCATTGTGTTTTCAAAATTTGCTTTTCTTTGTGTTTGTGGGTTTGAAAGAAGTTCTTTGTTTGAAAGGAGTGTAAGTGTGAAAAGTTTTGTTTTGTTTTAAAAGGAGCAAGTACTTAAGAACCATCTACCTACTCGAAAAAAATGAATTAAACTGTGCTAATGTCCTTTAGACAATGCTAGCCCACTATTGATGAGTAGGTAGCATCGTCGTTGGAGTTTTAAGGGTCAATTCGATTAAGGGACATGTGGTCACTAAAGCAATGTTAGGACGCCTTAGCGGTAACCCTAATGTCTTAATTAAAATATTTTTGGGTTTTTGAATATTTAAGGAAACAAAATAAAAATGATTAAAAGTTAGTAAAACCTAGTTATTCTAAATTGATTTTAATTATTTGTAAAAAAGATATTGAAATTAACCTAATTAAAACTAAGTTAACTAATTAATACTTATTTATAAAAATAAAGTCAAATTTAATTTTAATAAATAAAAATAATATTTTTTGTGTTTTGATTTTATTAAGAAAAATGTTAATTGGTTAATTTAAATAATAATAATAATAATTAAACAAAACAAAATAATAAAATGAAATTAAAAAAAGAAAGAAATAACCAAATAGGGGGGTTTTGGCCCCAAATCAGGAGGTGAGATAGCAAGTCAGAGGCCCATTTTGTGAGCAAGCCTTGTTGACTTTTGCAATCCTCCATGGCACGCTGACTGATGAACATGATGCACGCTCAATCTTGGCCCTTGGATTTGGCCTGAAGGCCATTTGGCAGGCATTGGAAGGGTGGTATATGGTAGACCACAACATTAGTTTTGCATTGGATTGCCTGCAAACAAAATTCAACAAATATATGGGGGACCTGGGATTCGAACCCAGGTCCCATTGGACAATCCACTAGCGCCTTCACCAACTGAGCCATTGCACGCTTTTGTTATAAGATTAGGAATAAAATATAATATATAAAAAAACAAACAAATGCCAGCAAACAAAAAAAAATAAGGCGCGAGATTTGAACGGGCCAATGGGAAGGAGACACGCCTTCGTCTTCCCCACAGATCTTTGGTTTTCTTACCTGCGGATTTTTATCCGCAGCAAGATTCGTGGCTTGCTTCTAAAACTCATTCTAAGCCATAAAAATTAAATCCAAGAACATGGACGTGATCGTCTCTTCCTCCTGAGCATGTATATACCCATTATTTGTCCCAATTTTACCTGCAAAGCAAATGCCCAAAAATGAACCTCCAAAACCCTAGATTCAGGTATGGTGTTATAGCTCACGAAAACAAAATCAAATGATGCAGAAAGCTAAGGAATTTAATGATAAACATGATTATACCAACGTTTTGTCAAAAAGATGCAAGAATAGGAGGTTGTAATTTCGTGTACAGGGCTATGTCCAGGACGACTTACAGTGTGTTTCAGGTGGTTTCAGAGCTTGTGAATGGTTGCAACCGCTTCAGTGGATATCAGGCAAGAAGGCTACGTTGAGCTTTTTCCTTGAATTGGACTCCAAGCAAGATTTCGATCCCACACTTTTTAAGCTTTTTTCAAGTTTTGGTATCTGTGATTTTTGCAGCCTTCAGGTCGTGTCCTTGTATGCCCTATGTTGTATATGTAACAAGGATTTTATTAGGTTAAATCTTGGGCTTGGAATCCTTGTGTATTGATGATTCAAGATTTGATTTGATCCTCCATTAACAAAGCTTCCAAAAATGTCCAAATCCAATATTTTGTGCATGATATGCCTTGGTACGAATTTGATTGTGTTCATGATATCAATTAAGACCTGTAATGATAAAAAAGATATCAAGTTATTAAGATTTGGATTTTATTTGGATTTAAATTGATTAAAAATGAATTAAATCAATAAAAATCAAATAAAATAGAAAAAATAATAATTGGACATAAAACTGAAGATAGGAAACGTGTGTGGTGTGACAAGATCAAATCAAGTGGAAAAAAGTGGGCCCATTTGACAAAATTTGAAGTTTTGGGGATAGTTGACTTTTGGCAATTTTGGAAAAATTCCCAACTTCAACAATGCATAACTTCTTCAATTTTGAACTTTTGGAGGTGTTCTTGGACTTTTTAGAAACCTTGAGATGTCCTATAACCAACCCTTTTGGTCTCATCTCATTTTTATATTCCATGCTAAAGTTATAAGCTTTGACAAAAAAGGTGTTTTTGTTGACTTTCAAAAATGACCTATAATGTCCAAATTAGTAACTTTTTGTGAGTGCATTTATTGATCTTGGGGTGTGAATATGGATTGTAGGAAATTGAATCCTCTTCAAAATGAGCTTTGGATGGGTCATTTATCATAAAGTATGAGAAAGTTATGCTTGGTCAAAGTTGAGTTGACTTTTCCTACAAAACTCTAATTTAGCAACTTTTGAATCTTGATGAGTCTTGAGTAATCATTGATGAATCATGATCAAACATTGATAAAATGATGAATTATCCTTCAAAATGAGAATGTTGACAAAAAATCTTGAGGTTTGACTATTTGTAGGTCACAGTTGACTTTTGCCCTATCACAGTCGATTTTTGGGCCTCTTGAGCAATTGACTGACCAAACTTCCTCTGCAAGGCTTGAAATTTGAAATGGATGAACTTGAGAACATATTAGGACATTGGGGAGAACTTGGGGTCATTTGGATGTAAAGACCTTGATGCAACACAAAACCCTAATTTTGAATTGACTGCCTTAGGAGATGATTTGACTGTCCAACTCTTGAGCAATCTTGAGCCACTTGGAGATTATTCTTGAAAGGTCTTGAGAAATATGGGAGGGCAAATTTTGGGGTACAACAGTTGCCCCTGTTCAATCTTCTTAAACCTGAGGATGTAGATTGGCTTTCGGGCCTTTCGTGATCCGAAGGTGGAAGATGATTGAACACTAGAGTGCCCAGAAATTTGCACTCGCATGAAGTGGTATCAGCATTGTGATATTGGGAATGGGCTTACAGATGCCATTTGGAGATTGTTGGTAGGTGGTTTTGTCTTCTTTGACTGGTTGAAAACATCAAGATCTAGGAACTGACTAGTATTCAACGTAGTATACCGTTGAGATTATAGCACTCGTCCACACTTTGACGTAGGGAAACATCTTCATCAAGATCTAGGAACTGTCTGGTCTTCAACGTAGTATACCGTTGAGATTGTAGAACTTGTCCACACTTTGACGGAGGAAAACATCAAGATCTAGGAACTGTTCAACATAGTATACCGTTGAGGTTATAGCACTCGTCCACAATTTGACGTAGGGAAACATCTTCATCAAGATCTAGGAACTGTCTAGTCTTCAACGTAGTATACCGTTGAGATTGTAGAACTCGTCCACGTTTTGACGGATGAAAACATCAAGATCTAGGAACTGACTAGTATTCAACGTAGTATACCGTTGAGATTATAGCACTCGTCCACACTTTGACGTAGGGAAACATCTTCATCAAGATCTAGGAACTGTCTGGTCTTCAACGTAGTATACCGTTGAAATTAGAGAACTCGTCCACACTATGATGTAGGGAAACATCTTCATCAAGATCTAGGAACTGTCTGGTCTTCAATGGAGCATACCGTTGAAATTACAGAACTCGTCCACACTATGACGGAGGAAAACATCAAGATCTAGGAACTGACTAGTATTCAACGTAGTATACCGTTGAGGTTATATCACTCGTCCACACTATGATGTAGGGAAACATCTTCATTAAGATCTAGGAACTGTCTGGTCTTCAACGTAGTATACCGTTGAGATTGTAGAACTCGTCCAAACTTTGACGGAGGAAAACATCAAGATCTAGGAACTGACTAGTATTCAACGTAGTATACCGTTGAGGTTATAGCACTCGTCCACACTATGACGTAGGGAAACATCTTCATCAAGATCTAGGAACTGTCTAGTATTCAACGTAGTATACCATTGAGATTGTAGAAATCGTCCACACTTTGACGGAGGAAAACATCAAGATCTAGGAACTGAATAGTATTCAGCGTAGTATACCATTGAGGTTATAGCACTCGTCCACACTATGACATAGGGAAACTGTCGAGATTGAGAACCTTATCTGAAATTCAACCGAGGATAATTCAATTGAGATTTAAGAACCGGTCAGGTCTTCGACGTAACTGAGAACTTTAATTGTATCTTTCCTGAAAGGTAAAGGTCAGTCATATGCAATACATGATATGGATCAGGCAATGATGTTCTCAAAATAAATGAGATTGTATTCGTATGATGCGTATATGCATGTATCATGATGTTTGGGAATATAATGTTTTAGATGGGGAAAATAAATCCCAGAGCTGCTGGAGAATAAAGTTGAGTTCTTTGTTTCCGCTGGGGATGATGAAAGAAGATGATTATGAGAATAAACCTGCAGGAGAAAAGAACTCTGTTGGGGAATAAACTGATGAAGAGATTACTCTGTGGGGAATTACTCTGTGGGGAGAGATATTCTGCTGAAGATTTTAACGATAAACTCCGCTGGGGATTCCGCTGATAAGCTCCGCTGGGGATTTCAATGATAAACTCCGCTGGGGATGGATTACCGTTTCTGGTGATATTGAATCTATTGAGGATTGAAGTCCTGCTTGTAAAAGGAAAGAACTTCATTGGGGATGATCTTTCGGTTGTAACTTGCTGGGGATAACCCTGTTAAACTTTTGTGGGGATAATCCTCTGAATTTGGCTGGGGAGATTTATTGTACTCCGCTGGGGATAAACTTCCAGAGTTTACTGGGGATGATGCTTCGACTCTATTGGGGAAGCTTTTTCCAGACCGTGCGGGGGAAATATTGACTTCACTGGGGGTATCTTGTATGCTGCCGGGGAACATTCTTATACTCCGTGGAGGAATTTTAAGACTGTCGGGGATACTCTTATACTTGCTGGAGAATATTCTTATAATCCACTGGGGAATATTAAGACCTTCTGGGGATACCAAGCCTTTTTAGGGCTGATGGTAGACTAACTCTGCTTGGGGAGAGTATTGCTGATTCGTTCATAGTTGCAAGTCTTAGCTGGGAGAGCTACCATTACTGTCTTATTCTGCGGGGAGTGAAAGTATCTTAGCCATATTCTTCAGTTGAATCTACCTTGGTACCTGGTGGACAGGGAAACTGTACAACTTGGACACTTCTTATGCCCCTGCTTCTGATATTACCAGTAATTCATCTTTTGTTTCGCATGTAAGTATTTATGAGCAGCAATTAATGTCAAATGCATATATAAAAAATGAACCTTGGACGTTCTTTGCAAAACAAAACAGATAAAGGAAAAACAGTTTGAAATTTCTGAAAATGAATTTGTATTTATTTTGAAGTTTGGCCTGTAGATAGGCATTTTTGTACAAGAGGCTGACGTCCTAGTAAGAGAACACCGCCGAACAAATAGGATTTATACAATTTGTAAAAAGAAAACAAAACAGCTATGTGAATAATCCCCCTGGGTTCCAACTCTGCTATTGACTTTATGTCCTCAAGCATCTTATCACTTTGCTATTTGGTTGAAGATGAATCAGATTGATTAGTGCCGTCTGAGCTTGATAGTCGATACCGAAGTCTGGATGCAAGGTGATCCAATGAGACATAGTGTTACGCTTTGATCCCTAATTTTTGCCTGGACTGCCCTTTCGGGTTTTCAGTCCACCGGGATACCCATTTTTGCCCAAGCCGCCTTTTCAGGTTTTCAACTTGCCGGGTGTACAGATTTTTTTTCATTTTCATCCCTTATTTTTGCCCGAACCCTTTTGGTTCGCCGGGAAGCCCTTATTTTTGCCTAGGCCAGTCAACCTAGCGGGTCTTTGATTATGCGTAGTATCTTTTCACTATGTCTGCATTGACGGGGTGAGGAAGGTCGTCACCATCTATGGTGGTTAGAATCATTGCTCCTCTTGAGAAAGTGTTCTTAACCACGAATGGCCCTTCATAAGTAGAGGTCCATTTGCCCCTGGGATCACCTTGAGGTAAGATAATGCGCTTGATTACCAGGTCCCCAACTTGATACTCTTTTCGTCTAACTTTCTTGTTAAATGCCTTGATCATCCGTTTTTGATACGTCTTACCATGACAAATAACAGTAAGTCTCTTTTCATCGATTAGGTTCAACTGGTCAAGTTAGGTCTGAATCCAGTCATCTTCGCTTAAACCTGCATCCTTCATGATCCGAAGAGAGGGTATCTGAATTTCAATGGGAAAGACTGCCTCCATACCATATACCAAGGAATAGGGTGTTGTCCATGTTGACGTTCGCACTGAGGTACGGTACCCATGAAGAGCAAATGGTAACATCTCGTGCCAATCTTTGTATGTCACTGTCATTTTCTGCACAATCTTCTTATTGTTCTTATTAGTCGCTTCTACAGCCCCATTCATCTTCGGCCGGTAGGGAGAAGAGTTATGATGTTGTATCTTGAATTGCTCGCAGAGCTCGGTGATCATCTTGTTATTAAGATTGGTATCGTTGTCTGTAATGATCCTCTCTGGTACACCATATCGACAGATCAGATTGTGCCGAATGAACCGTGCTATGATGTTCTTGGTTACAGTAGTAAAGGAAGCTGCTTCAACCCATTTCGTAAAGTAATCAATTGCTACCAGGATGAAACGATGCTCGTTAGATGCCGTAGGTCTGATCTCCCTGATCATATCAATGCCCTACATTGTAAAAGGGCAAGGTGCCGTTAAGACGTTCAGATCTTTTGCTATCAAAAGAGTAGTATGAGCCAACATGTACTGTCTCAATCGGCGAGCAGCCCATGCCAAAGCGTAGCAAGTTCTCTCGAGCAGTGAGTATTGGGTCTCACAGTCGATGAACTTTTTGCTAAGGCAGTAAATAGCATGCTCTTTTCGGCCAGACTCGTCATGCTGCCCCAACACGTACCTCTTTGTATTATCCAACACTTATAAGGTCAACGGTCTTCCTGTAATTGGAGGTATCAGGATTGATGGCTTGGAGGTAGTATGACCCTCTCTTTTGAAGCAGTAGTCTAACAAACTCAACAGACACTTCGCAATCATCTTTACCTTCGTCTTCGGCTAAGTTGATCGGACTTTCGAAGTCATAACCGGCAGTAGCAGAGCCGTTATCAGTGGGATCCAGAGTGGATGTAGATCATGATACATGAGTGTGTGTAAAACAGCTGTTTTGCAATATATAATAAAGAAAAATAAGGAGCGCAAAATTTGAAATGCAAGAACGTCCAATGCTTTTATTAATGATATATGAAAATGACTCACAAAAACCCTCACAAATGAAGCCACAGTGCCCCGGGTAAGACACTGGGCAATAAAGTTTAAAACATTGTCTGTTACATATTCAAAACAAAAGTTTCATTACTGGGTAACAAAAGTAATAGGGATGAAATCCTTTGCTGTCCAGTTGCATTGTCCACCGTCGGTCGTAGGATAGATCCAACTGTCGAATTCAGGCTCTTCCATATCATCTTCAATGGCATTCACTCCCGAGTTGCTGATAAATACGGGAGGTCTTCCGATTCGTGCATTCCGAACAGCCCTTTGAGCTTCTGCAGTGAAACCCAAACCAAACTTGTTAGTCTTCTGTGTAAAATCAGGGAGTCATCCCCAATTTGCACATCCACCGTTCTCGACAACAGCCCGGGAATCCTTAAAGGATGCCATCTTCATAGGAGAGTCTTCAACAACAGTCTCAGCTGACACCAGTTGTTGTACCCCAAAATTTGCCCTCCCATATTTCTCAAAACATTTCAAGAAAAATTCACAAGTCCAACCCGGCGCGTCATATTCAGGTGTTCTTTCGCCAAGATATCTCTGATAACGTATTCTCAAATTCAGGTTCGGCTCAAGAGTCAATTCTTTAAAGAAGGTATCCGAATGTGTGAGTTTTCTCGAAGAAATATGGTGAAAAAGTGTGCTGAAAGTGCAGTTTTTACGCGCTAAAAAATTCATAACTTGAAGATCGTGGCTCATTTTGAACCCGTTCCGGTGGCCAAAATTCCGTCTTGACATTATCTACGTTTTCATCTCTCACGGCTGGAAGCCAATTTTGATCAGAAGGTCTTCAAAAATGTGGATTTATCAAGTATTTTCGTACAGAAAATTTGTGACAAGTTTATTTGCGTCATGTTCAAAAAATCATAACTTGGTCGATTTTCATCGTATCGAGCTGGTTCCGGCGCCAAAATTTCACAAATTGAGTTGGCTACATTTTCACAGAAGGTATTGAGTTCAAAAGGTATTCAAAAGGCCTTCGTTTTTTACTCAGAGTGCATGATGCGCCGAAAATCCTGAATGCTGAATATTATTTCATCTGGGCCGAAACTTCGAAAATTCATAACTCAGTCAATTTTTATCGGATTGGGCTCATATTTTTACACAAGGTCACTGACTCATAGATCTACAACTTTGATTCAAAAGTCAAGACCGAATTATGCTCCGATCAATACCAGTTTTTTATTGAAGAACATGTCAGAGTCAACACTGGAGCCCAAAATAAGTTTGTCTGAGCTGAAACTTCAAAAATTCATAACTAATTCACCATTTATCCGATTGAGCCGATTTTCGGACAGGAGTTAGTTCTCGGTGTCGGCTACATTTTGTTTTCACATTTCAACTTAAAAATTTGCACTTAAGTCCCTGCGATTTAGCCTGGAAAGTGACGAACTCAAGTGAATATTGGAGGCCCAATTGCACATTCAAAGCCCATTTTCTTTACCCTAATTTCCATTATATAATCACCTTCTTTTCACACAAACCAGGGAGAAGAAAAGAGAGAAAAAAAACCTGGCCACAACACTGTCAGAATATCAAATTCTTTCAAGAACCCTAAAACCTTGAAATCCTTATTACAAATCTCTCTCTCACTACAAACAAGTCATTCAGTTACAAACCAACATCTCACTACTTCTTCAGTAAGAGTAAGGCTGGCTTGATCTCCATGATCAAAAGGGCATAAAAGCATTCATGTCACTACTTTTCCAGTAAGGGTAAGGTTGATTTGATCTCCATGATCAAAAGGGTATAATCATTCATACATGTCATATTGGCCTAAACATTAAATTTCTTCATATATTGGTTTTATTTGTATTTTATGATATATAGTAATTTATTTAATGTGTTCATGAGATTCAACACTGCAGATTTAGACAGGATCCCTTGCAGGTTCATTAAGGAACGTTGAGGCCAAAATACAAATGGCCAAAAGCCAAAAGCCAAATGGCTAAAACAGAACAGTTTACAGAACAGTTTACACATGACACCAATAAATGGCGAGACAGACATCCTGAGAAGGTTAAGGACGTTGAGGCCAGAACACAAATGGCCAAAAGCCAAAACACAAATGGCCAAAACAAAACAGTTTACACATGACGCCAATAGCTGTTTCACCCCTCCAATCAGGCTCGTATACTCCTAAACTCTCTCTCTATTTGTATTATGTTCCTTTAATTAATTAATCGTTATTATTTTTATTAATCACTAACCAATTAACATTTTTTCCTAATAAAATCAAAAACACAAAAAATATTTTATTTATTAAAATTAACTTCATCACTTTTATTTTTGTAAATAAATTAATTTAATCAATTTAGCTTTAATTAGATTTAACTTTTAATATTTTTTGCAATATTTAAAATCAATTTAGAATATTAGGTTTTTATTAGCATTAATTCAATTTATTTTATTTCTTTAAAAACTCAAGAATCCAAAAATATTTTCATTATTTAATTTAATTTAATTGTTCATTTAATTTAATTCCATTTAATTCAAAAATAACCAAAAAAATCACTTTCTTTCAAAAAAGGGTCAAAACCCCAAAAAAACTCGCATCCGATTTAATTTCCCGCACGCGATCCATTTTTCCATATTATTGTACTTGCTTCCGGAATGTAATAACTTTAATTAGGACTTTATTTATTTATTGCTTTATTTTACTTTCCGCAATTTAAATTAAAGGGTTTGTTTTTGGCGATGTAAATACCCGACGCCTTGTAATAGTTTAGATTTAATTTCCCGCAATTTAATTTCCGCCCAATATTAACGGTTAGATGTTTGATAATAGGGAATGCATGACAAGATCCAATGTATGAACTTAAAATAACCATTAGATAACCCATGACATGTACAAAGATAAAATTAACTGAAAAACAATACACTTGCACATGCCACTCCTAGGGTACGCCTCACTGGTTGCCTCGAGGTGGTCGTCAAGTATATGGTGTTTTAGAGGTCGCCCTCCTGTCTAAAGATCCAGTTGCCTCGAAACGGTTGCCTCGGATAAAAAGGATCTAGGACATTAGGGTTACCGCTAAGGTGTCCTACTATTGCTTCGGTGACCACACCTGTCCCTAATAATCGAATTGACCCGAATACCTCCAACGACGGTGCTACCTACTTCTCAATAGTGGGATAGTACTGTCTAAATGACTCTTACACAGCCTAATTCCTTAGAGTAGGTAGATTTATCCTGGGTACTTGCTCTTTCAAAAACAAAAACATCTTTTCGCACCTACACTTTCAAAAAGTTTTTTTCAAACAAATACTGCATACACTCTTGAGGACTGATACAAGAGTTACCTAGAAGTTTTCAAACTAAACTTTTTTCAAAACCCACAAACACTTGAAAAGCAAACAATTTTTGAAAACATAGTGAGCAAGTACCTAAGATCCCATGGATAACCACGGATAGAAAGGGTGCTAACACCTTCCCTTTCTATAATCTACCTCTCGAACCGAGAAACATCTCGAAAAGGAATTTTGCTGTGCTTTTGTCCTTTCCTTGTTGGAGAAAATAAAAGACGGTGGCGACTCTTTCTTACCGCGACATTTCGCGAACCAGCATTCAAAAACAGTCAGTTCTATTTCCATCGATCACAGAACTGGCGACTCTGCTGGGGAGTATTTTTTAATAAGTGAGGTGTACCTTAGGATTAGACCACTCTTATTTTCAATTTCTTGCTTTGTTTGCTTTATACTTGTGGGCTTGCATCGAAGTTTCATAGATCCTAACCCGGATCTGGGGAATACCCTTTTAGGTAGCATAAGCTGTGAGGGACCTGTCCGGCGTAGACCGACACGGGTGAAGCAGTGGCTACGTTGGTGTGACACCTTGGTCTGTACCGATATCCCTTGTGTTGCAACGAGGAGAATATGGGTCTTCTGAGGAGTCATTAAGCACCAACCGACCTTAGAACCCTAAATTGACCCAACTTGGCCATAGAACAGTAGCAGTATGCTACACTCATTGAGGCTAAACTCTCGCGATGGTTCTGGGCGCAAGGAAAGATTGCGACGCTGGAGTTATGACCGATTGAGGGTAGTCAGTGATATTGAGATCCTCTAGAACCCGGTTACTATATTCTATGACAGGTCTAAACCAACGAAACTGAAAGAGGGTAGTACCTAAACTTCATGCTGGCCTAAAATCTAAGGGCTCTTTTGTGTGACTTGTGTGCCTTCATACCTGAACTACTTGCATGCTTGTTATCTGACACATGAGTTTCTTGCAGAGTTTGTTTACAGTCCTTAATCTGGGCTCATAACAGGGTTTACTTACATCACTCCATGCATAGCATAACATCACACCATCATACCATTGCATGCATCCTGCATAAGGACTAATCCATTTCAAGGATCTCGAGGGTCTGTGATGCGGGTCATGATGAATCAAATGTCTAGAAAGGGGCAAAGGGGATTTATTTTCCTCTAGCCAAGGTTGATAACTTGAGTCAGGGGCTATGACCCACTCGATATGGTGAGCCTTGTCTCTTGAAGAAGGACTCTCATCAACATGAAGTTCCTTCCATCAAGCTATAAAATTCAAATTCTAACAATTTTCTTGTTTACCCCGCGAGATCCTTGAAAACATCGCATGCATACATACATATCATTGCATTACAGGTACCCTTTTACAGGTCTCTTACCTTCTTCGTTGTTTATTTCAGCAATGGATTCCCAACAAGACAACTAGGACCTTCATGCTCAAGAGACTCAGTTCGGGGAAATCCTCCTGAATCTATCCAAGGGGCGGGAAGAGCTGAGAACACTCCTCATGGGGACTTTGGTCAAGAACAGTCCGGAAGACAGTAAGGATGAACGGCTGAAACATCTGCAAGCTGAGGTGGATGCAATGAGAACCCAGATGCTGGGGCAAATGGCTCTTATCCAAGGCTTGGCTCGGGAGCAAGAAGAGTTGAGAACCATGGTCAACCAGCTTCACCAAGAGAGATACAACATGAAGCAGACAGTCCCAGTCAGGGACCAGGTCATTGATCAGCTTCCAAGAGGACAAGAGTCTGGTATGGTGAAGAATAGACCTCTCCAAATTGCTACCACTTCACAGGTCCAACCACAACCTCGCCCAGAGCAACGGGTTGATCAGAGTAAGCCCTGAAGGCAATTTACCAAGCTCAACACGTCGCTGTCTCAAGCTTTACAACACCTGTTGAGGTTGAATTTGGTAACTCTAAGGGCTCCTCCCCAGAATCCCAACATCTTTGCTCCTACTTATCATCCCAATAGAAGATGTGCATACCACTCTGATGGTCCGGGACATGACACAAACGACTGCTGGTCTCTGAAGAACAAGATCCAGAACCTGATTGATGAAGGAGCAGTGGAATTCACCCAAGATGGCCAGGATGAGTTCTTCTACTATCCCTGCAAGATTCACCATTTGAAGTGACAAGCCCTGAGACGAGAAAACTTTTGTTCATTCGAATGTTCAAGTTGTATTTTTCTTTGATTGTTCAAACAATTATTGTCATAGCAAACTTTATTACTTTATCAATGCATCGCATATGTCTATTTTGAATCAATATATTCGCATTCGCTATATTCAAACTGCTTTCATTTTTGTGATGTTCAAACTCCCAATTAATAATTCTAAGCCTCTTGAGGGAGGATGACGAAAACGATACCATAATCTACAGTATGCTTTTGAATAGACCCCGCTGATGAGGTACAGGCATTGTTTCAATTCCTAAACACTGGAGTTATAAGGAAGATAATCCCTCGTCAACCCCTTCGATCCAAAGAAGTAGGAGTTTTCTTTTTCTTTTTCACAAAAAAATAAAACCCTTAATTATAACCTGGGGCAGGGTAGTTCTCCCAGTTGATCCAGGTGCACAATGAATGACATCAAAGGAGTCCTTCCGAGACAAAAGACAGTGATGGTTCCGAATAATCATAAAGACAGGCAGTCATTATCTCTCAAAATAAAAGCCCAATAAGTCAAAACCTATGAAGGAGACTTACAAAAAACTGGGACATCTCGCTGACTGTAATTACAAAAGAAATAGTTCAGGCAAAAGTCAGGGATAACACAATCAAAAAGAAAGAGGTCCTACAAACCCTCAACAAAAAAGAAATAACTGCCTATTCAAAATGAATTGTCAACATCCGAACCACCACCGGAATATCAGAGCAAAGACTCAAACACGATCTAATGCACGATTAACTGAGTTTAGGATTGAAGAACATCACGAAGAGCGGGTGGGTACAAATAAATTTTGAGCCTTTATCCTTTGCTTCTTAAACCGTGAACCAGGCCACGTTATAACCCTTAAAAAGTCCTAGCTGAAGCATGGGTTAGTTCGAAAGCATATCGTTACAAAAGGTATCCTGACTCCTTAAGGCTTGCTGTAAAATACTGAGTTGACATCACATTTTACAAAAATTCACTTGTTTTATTGAAAACTGCATTTTAAAAAATTTCAAGACAGACATAAGCTTTGCATTCTTGAAATAACATTGTTTGCATATGACTATTTGTTCAACAACAGAGAAATTCGCACGACGAATATCTAGTGAACAAAAATCTTCTCAAGGGTCACATCAAATGGAAAAACACTTCCAATCAAGGGGCACGGCATGATCATGGTCTATCATTTGGGGAAGTCCAGTCAAGATTCAAGGAATCTCTCAAGGATGCTAAATAGCCAGGGGCAAATCTACATTTGAGTCACTTGGGGCATTGGACATGAATTCCAGCAGCGAATCGATCAAACATCTTCTGGTAATATGACAACACAACACTATTGACAGTGACACCTCTCTACATCCTGAGGGAATGGACATAGTCGAAAAAATACTACGCATAATCAAAGACCCGCTAGGTCGACTGGCCTAGGAAAAAATAAGGGCTTCCCGGCGAACCAAAAGGGTTCGGGCAAAAATCAGGGATGAAAATGAAAAAATCTGTACACCCGGCAAGTCGAAAACCTGAAAAGGCGGCTTGGGCAAAAAAGGGGTATCCCGATGGACTGAAAACCCGAAAGGGCGGTCCAGGCAAAAGTTAGGGATCAAAGCGTACGACTGTGTCCCGTCATCTCGTCACTTGTCTACCAGAAGAAGATTTGTCAATCGGCTGTTATCAAGCTCCTCATAGGCCTTCTTCTCCCACAGAAGCTGGGGCAATAAGAATTGTCTGAACTGTACAAGCTGCACTGCCCTCCAGGCACCAGGATAGGTTCAGCTGAAGAATATGACCAAGATATCTTCACTCCCCGTAGAGTAAGCCAAGAATCAACAATACTCTCCCCCAAGCGGAGTTGGTCTCCCATCAGCCCTAAAAAGGCACAGTATCCCTAGCAAGTCAGCAACACTCTCCCCAAGCAGAGTTAGGCTACTGACAGCCCTAAGGAAGTTGGGTATCCCCAGAAGATCTCAATATTCTCCAGCCGAGTATACAGATATTTCTCAACAAGCATCCCCGACGGTCTTAATATTCCTCGACAGAAATATAAGATTGTTCCCCGGCGGAATACAAGATACACCCCAGTGGAGCCACTTCCCTAATACAGTCCAAAGTTTCCCTAGGAGGGTTGAATCAGTCCTCCCCAGTAGATTCTGGAAGCTTATCCCCAGTAGATTCTGGAAGCTTGTCCCCTACAGAGTACACACGTCTCCCCGACCATATTCAAAGGTTATTCCTCACCAGAGCTTATAACTGGGTTATCCTCAGCTAATTACCACGGAAAGATCGTCCTCGGCGAAGTTCTTCCTATCCCTAGTGGAGTTCATCAAAATCTCTAAAGCTTATTGTGATCGGTGGATCTGGAACTGACTGTTTAACGCTGGTTCGCGAAATGTCGCGGAAGCAAGAGTCGCCATCGTCTTTTATTTTCTCCAACATGGACAGGACAAAAGCACAGCAAAATTCCTTATGAGATAGTTTCTCGGTTCGGGAGGTAGATTTATAGAAAGGGAAGGTGTTAGCACCCTTTCTATCCATGGTTATCCATGGGCTCTTAGATACTTTCTTATTGTGTTTTCAAAAGTGTTTGCTTTTCAAAGTGTGAGTGAGTTTGAAAAAGTTTCGTTTAAAGATTTCAGATCGACTCTTGTATCAGTCCTCAAGAGTGTTTGAAAAATTGTTTTGAAAGCTTTTTGAAAGTGTCGGTGTGAAAAGAGTTTTGATTGTTTTCGAAGAGAGCAAGTATCCACGAGTCATCTACCTACCCTAAGGAATTAGGCTGTGTAAGAGTCCTTTAGACAGTATTATCCCACTATTGAGAAGTAGGTAGCACCATCGTTGGAGGTATTCGGGTCAATTCGTTTGTAGGGACGGTGTGGTCACCAGAGCAACAGTAGGACACCTTAGAAGCTACCCTTATGCCATTGATCCTTTTTTTTAATCGAGCCAACTTTTCCGAGGCAACTTGTTTTGAGGCATATGGATCAACGGACATAAGGACTTACTAAAACGTCCTATACTCGACGACCACGTTTCGAGGGCAAGGCAACAATGAGGCGTATCCTAAGAGTGGTGTGTGAATTCGTGTGTTATTTTCATGTTTAGCATTTATCTTTTGATCATGGCATGGTGAGCTACGCATTGCTTTTAATTTAGTCATTCATTCTTTCATGCAAGTTAGCAGTTTTAAAAGTGCGGAAATTTAAATGCGGAAAGTAAAATCCTACGCTATTACAAGGCGCGGGTCTATACATCGCCAAATTAACAAAGACCCGTTTGATAAAAAAAATGCGGAAAATAAATAAATTCCTAATTACTATTACATGGCTTGAACAGTTACATAATATTCACAAAGGAAAATAAGAATAAGTGCGCGAAAGAATTAAAGTTTAACGTTCGAGGGCGTTGGACCCTTTCGAAATTAAATTGAAATAAGAAAGTTAATTATTTATTTTATTAAAGAAAAGAAATGTTTTTTAGGTTTTTTGTATTTATGAAATAAAGAAATTAAAATTGAAGAGAAACCCTAATTCTAAGTTGTTTTTAATTATTAATGAAAAATATTAAAGTTTAACCTAATTTACTAAATAATTAATGTACATATTTATTTACAAAGATATTTAATAATTAATAATAATAATAATAAGAAAAAAATTATTTATTAAAAAGGATGAAAAAGTTAAAAACCCTAATTTCTACATATTTTATTTATTAAGAAAAATATTAAAGTTTTAAAACCTAATTTACTAAAATAATGGTTAAAATTTATTTACAAAAAATAATAATGAATTAAATATTAATTAAACATATTTTTAGTTTTTCTGTATTTTTATATTGTGAAAATTAATTTATGGTAAAAAGAAATAATTAAAACATTAAAAAAGAATTAGAAAACAAAATCAAATAACGATTAAGAATGTGCAAACCATGGGGGTATTCAGACCCATTTAGGAGGTTTTTTTTGAAGTATTCTGGCCCATTAGACAAAAAGCCTTGTTGGACTTTCTGGCATCACGTGCGTGTTCATTGACTCCTGAGTACCGTGATCTGCATTCTTTGGCCATTGGATTGGGTTTCATGGCCATTTGTGTTCTGGCTGTTGGCCATTTGTGTTCTAGCTGTTGGCCATTTGTGTTCTGGCCTCAACGTTCCTTAATCTTCTCAGGATGTCTGTCTCGCCATGTATTGGTGTCATGCATAAGTTGTTCTTTTGGCCATTTGGCTTTTGGCTTTTGGCTTTTGGCCATTTGGCTTTTGGCTTTTGGCCATTTGGCTTTTGGCCTCAATGTTCCTTAATGAACCTGCATGGGATCCTGTCTAAATCTGCAGTGTTGAATCTCATGAACACATTAAATAAAATCATAAAATGCAAATAAAACCAATATATGAAGAAATTTAATGTTCAGGCACAATATGGCATGTATGAATGATTATACCCTTTTGATCATGGAAATCAAATCAATCTTACCCTTACTGGAAAAGTAGTGACATGAATGCTTTTATGCCCTTTTGATCATGGAGATCAAGCCAGCCTTACTCTTACTAAAGAAGTAGTGAGGTGTTGGTTTGTAACTGTGATGGCTTGTTTGTAGTGAGAGAGGGATTTGTAATAAGGATTTCAAGGATTTAGGGTTCTTGAAAGAATTTGATATTCTAACAGTGTTGTGGCAAAGGTTTTTTTCTCTCTTTTTCTCCTCCCTGGTTTGTGTGAAAAGAAGGTGATTATATAATGGAAATTAGGGTAAAGAAAATGGGCTTTGAATGTGCAATTGGGCCTCCAATGTTCACTTGAGTTCGTCACTTTCCAGGCTAAATCGCAGGGACTTAAGTGCAATTTTTGAAGTTGAAATGTGAAAACAAAATGTAGCTGATATCGAGAACTAACTCCTGTCCGAAAATCGGCTCAATCGGATAAACGGTGAATTAGTTATGAATTTTTGAAGTTTCAGCTCAGACAAACTTATTTTGGGCTCCAGTGTCGACTCTGACACATTCTTCAATAAAAAACTGGTATTGATCGGAGCATAATCCGGTCTCGACTTTTGAAGAAAAGTTGTAGATCTATGAGTCAGTGACCTTGTGTAAAAATATGAGCCCAATCCGATAAAAATTGACCGAGTTATGAATTTTCGAAGTTTCGGCCCAGATGAAATAATATTCAGCATTCAGGATTTTCGGCGCGTCATGCACCCTGAGTAAAAAAAGAAGGCCTTTTGAATACCGTTTGAACTCAATACCTTCTGTGATAATGTAGCCAACTCAATTTGTGAAATTTTGGCGCCGGAACCAGCTTGATACGATGAAAATCGACCAAGTTATGATTTTCTGATCATGACGCAAATAAACTTCTGTCACAAATTTTCTGTATGAAAATACTTGATAAATCCACATTTTTGAAGACCTTCTGATTGGAATTGGCTTCTAGCTGTGAGAGATGAAAACGTAGATAATATCAAGACGGAATTTTGGCCACCGGAACGGGTTCAAAACGAGTCACGATCTTCAAGTTATGAAATTTTTAGCGCGTAAAAACTGCACTTTCAGCACACTTTTTTCACCATATTTCTTCGAGAAAACTCACACATTCGGATACCTTCTTTAAAGAATTGACTCTTGAGCCAAACCTGAATTTGAGAATATATTATCAGAGATATCTTGGCGAAAGAACACCTGAATATGATGCGCCGGGTTGGACTTGTGAATTTTTCTTGAAATATTTTGAGAAATATGGGAGGGCAAATTTTGGGGTACAACACTTATCAACGGAATCCCCAACGGAGTTCTCATTAAAACCTCAGCGAAGTATCTCTTCCCACAGAGTAATTCCCCGCAGAGTAATCTCTTCATCAAGTTTATTCCCCAACGGAGTCATCTTCTCCTACCGGTTTATTCTTGCAACCATCATCCCCAGCGGAAACGAAGAACTCTATTCTTCAACATCAGCCCAGGATTCAACGAACTTCCCGGCATTCGTCAAGGATTTATTTTCCAAGACGAAAATACATTCATAAACATTTCACATTTTATACATCCTGCTTACATACATGATAAAGTGCATACGACACTATCTCATTTTTGAACACCATGACATCATGCATTTCATACATCATGACATTGCATACAACTGATGTTTTGCCTTTTCAGGAAAAGGTCAATCTAAAGATGATTACTATCAACTGTCGCAGTTCCATATTCGATACCTGCATCCAGCCAGGGCATATCTGTAGACGACCTAGTTCCAGATTCGATACCTGTATTTAGCCAGGGCATATCTGTGAGCGATTGATTGTGGATTCGATACCTGTATCTAGCCAGGGCATATCTACATTAAAGAGATTTCAGAGATAGCTTAGAAATGCTCCTGATAGGGATTCTATTCTTTTGCTTATTCAAGAGTTTCCTTTCAGATATAGCTTAGAGATGCTCCAGATATGGATGCCATTCTTTTGCTTATTCAGATTTTCTCTTCAGAGATAACTTAGAGATGCTCCAGGCATGGATGCTATTCTTCTGCTTATTCAAGAGTTTCTTTTCGGAGATAGCTTGGAAATGCTCTAGATATGGATGCTATTTTTTTGCTTATTCAAAGTTTCTTCTCAGAGATAGTTCAGATATGCTCCAGAACCGGATGCTATTCTATTGCTTATTCAGAGTTACTTATTCAGAGATAGCTGGGAAATGCTCCAGATATGGATGTTATTCTTTTGCTTATTCAAAGTTTCTTCTCAGAGATAGTTCATATATGCTCCAGAACCGGATGCTATTCTGTTGCTTATTCAGAGTTGCTTATTCAGAAATAGCTTGGAAATGCTCCAGACATGGATGCTATTCTTTTGCTTATTCAAAGTTTCTTCCAGAAATGGCTTAGAGATGCTCCTGACCTGGATGCTATTCTATCGCTTATTCAGAGTTTCTTCCCAGAAATGGCTTGGAAATGCTCCAGACATGGACGCTATTCTTTTGCTTATTCAGAGTTTCCTTTCAGAGATAGCTTGGAAATGCTCCAGACATGGACGCTATTCTTTTGCTTATTCAGAGTTTCCTGTCAGAGATGGCTTAGAGATACTCCAGATCCGGATGTTATTCTTTTGCCTATTCAGATTTCTCTCCAGAGATGGCCTAGAGATGCTCCAGATCTCGACGCTATTCTACTGCTTATTCAGATTCAAACTTCTAAAGACAACTTAGAGATGCTCCAGACCCGGATGTTATTCTATTGTTTAGTCCAGATTCATTCAAAAGATATTCCAGATACGATCCGGATTCGGATAATACTCTGTCACTCACTCAGATAAAATATGGATATACCCCAGACGCGTCGGTCATTCTACTATTTATTCAGACGTCAGCAATTAGATATAGAATAGATATGCTCCAAACACGGAAGCTATTCTATTTCTTATTCAGATTTAACTATCCATTACATTTCCAAATGGCATCTATAAGCCCATTCCCGACAAGGTTCTGTCACATCTTCAGATGGCATCTATAAGCCCATCCTCCTATCCACTACACTTCCAAATGGCATCTATAAGCCCATTCCCGACATCACATTGTTAATATTCTACTATGAGAGTGCAAATTTCTAGGCACTTTAGTGTTCAATCATCTTCCACCTTCGTATCACGAAAGGCACGCAAGCCAATCTACATCCTTAGATCTAAGAAGATTGAACAGGGGCAACTGTTGTACCCCAAAATTTGTCCTCCCATATTTCTCAAAACATTTCAAGAAAAATTCACAAGTCCAACCCGGCGCGTCATATTCAGGTGTTCTTTCGCCAAGATATCTCTGATAACGTATTCTCAAATTCAGGTTCGGCTCAAGATTCAATTCTTTAAAGAAGATATCCGAATGTGTGAGTTTTCTCGAAGAAATATGGTGAAAAAGTGTGCTGAAAGTGCAGTTTTTACGCGCTAAAAAATTCATAACTTGAAGATAGTGGCTCGTTTTGAACCCCTTCCGGTGGCCAAAATTTCGTCTTGACATTATCTACGTTTTCATCTCTCACAGCTGGAAGCCAATTTCGATCAGAAGGTCTTCAAAAATGTGGATTTATCAAGTATTTTCGTACAGAAAATTTGTGACAGAAGTTTATTTGCGTCATGTTCAGAAAATCATAACTTGGTCGATTTTCATCGTATCGAGCTGGTTCCGGCGCCAAAACTTCAAAAATTGAGTTGCCTACATTTTGACAGAAGGTATTGAGTTCAAACGATATTCAAAAGGCCTTCGTTTTTTACTCAGAGTGCATGACGCGCCGAAAATCCTGAATGCTGAATATTATTTCATCTGGGCCGAAACTTCGAAAATTCATAACTCGGTCAATTTTTATCGGATTGGGCTCATATTTTTACACAAGGTCACTGACTCATAGATCTACAACTTTGATTCAAAAGTCGAGACCGGATTATGCTCCGATCAATACCATTTTTTTATTGAAGAACGTGTCAGAGTCGACACTGGAGCCCAAAATAAGTTTGTCTGAACTGAAACTTCAAAAATTCATAACTAATTCATCTGTTATCCGATTGAGCCAATTTTCAGACAGGAGTTAGTTATCGGTGTCGGCTACATTTTGTTTTCACATTTCAACTTCAAAAATTTCACTTAAGTCCCTGCGATTTAGCCTGGAAAGTGACGAACTCAAGTGAACATTGGAGGCCCAATTGCACATTCAAAGTCTATTTTCTTTACCCTAATTTCCATTATATAATCACCTTCTTTTCACACAAACCAGGGAGGAGAAAAGAGAGGAAAAAAACCTTGCCACAACACTGTCAGAATATCAAATTCTTTCAAGAACCCTAAAACCTTGAAATCCTTATTACAAATCCCTCTCTCACTACAAACAAGTCATTCAGTTACAAACCAACATCTCACTACTTCTTCAGTAAGAGTAAGGCTGGCTTGATCTCCATGATCAAAAGGGCATAAAAGCATTCATGTCACTACTTTTCCAGTAAGGGTAAGGTTGATTTGATCTCCATGATCAAAAGGGTATAATCATTCATACATGTCATATTGGCCTAAACATTAAATTTCTTCATATATTGGCTTTATTTGTATTTTATGATATATAGTAATTTATTTAATGTGTTCATGAGATTCAACACTGCAGATTTAGACAGGATCCCTTGCAGGTTCATTAAGGAACGTTGAGGCCAAAATACAAATGGCCAAAAGCCAAAAGCCACATGGCCAAAACAGAACAATTTACACATGACACCAATACATGGCGAGACATACATCCTGAGAAGGTTAAGGACGTTGAGGCCAGAACACAAATGGCCAAAAGGCAAAACACAAATGGCCAAAACAAAACAGTTTACACATGACGCCAATAGCTGTTTCACCCCTCCAATCAGGTTCGTATACTCCTAAACTCTCTCTATTTGTATTATGTTCCTTTAATTAATTAATCGTTATTATTTTTATTAATCACTAACCAATTAACATTTTTTCCTAATAAAATCAAAAACACAAAAAATATTTTATTTATTAAAATTAACTTCATCACTTTTATTTTTGTAAATAAATTAATTTAATCAATTTAGCTTTAATTAGATTTAACTATTAATATTTTTTGCAATATTTAAAATCAATTTAGAATATTAGGTTTTTATTAGCATTAATTCAATTTATTTTATTTCTTTAAAAACTCAAGAATCCAAAAATATTTTCATTATTTAATTTAATTAAATTGTTCATTTAATTTAATTCCATTTAATTCAAAAATAACCAAAAAAATCACTTTCTTTCAAAAAATGGTCAAAACCCCAAAAAAACTCGCATCCGATTTAATTTCCCGCACGCGATCCATTTTTCTATATTATTGTACTTGCTTCCGGAATGTAATAACTTTAATTAGGACTTTATTTATTTATTGCTTTATTTTACTTTCCGCAATATAAATTAAAGGGTTTGTTTTTGGCGATGTAAATACCCGACGCCTTGTAATAGTTTAGATTTAATTTCCCGCAATTTACTTTCCGCCCAATATTAACGGTTAGATGTTTGATAATAGGGAATGCATGACAAGATCCAATGTATGAACTTAAAATCAACATAGATAACCCATGACATGTACAAAGATAAAATTAACTGAAAAACAATACACTTGCACATGCCACTCCTAGGGTACGCCTCACTGGTTGCCTCGAGGTGGTCGTCAAGTATAGGGTGTTTTAGAGGTCGCCCTCCTGTCTAAAGATCTAGTTGCCTCGAAACGGTTGCCTCAGATAAAAAGGATCTAGGATATTAGGGTTACCGCTAAGGTGTCCTACTATTGCTTCGGTGACCACACCTGTCCCTAATAATCGAATTGACCCGAATACCTCCAACGATGGTGCTACCTACTTCTCAATAGTGGGATAGTACTGTCTAAAGGACTCTTACACAGCCTAATTCCTTAGAGTAGGTAGATTTATCCTGGGTACTTGCTCTTTCAAAAACAAAAACAACTTTTCGCACCTACACTTTCAAAAAGTTTTTTTCAAACAAATACTGCATACACTCTTGAGGACTGATACAAGAGTTACCTAGAAGTTTTCAAACTAAACTTTTTTCAAAACCCACAAACACTTGAAAAGCAAACAATTTTTGAAAACATAGTGAGCAAGTACCTAAGAGCCCGTGGATAACCACAGATAGAAAGGGTGCTAACACCTTCCCTTTCTATAATCTACCTCCCGAACCGAGAAACATCTCGAAAAGGAATTTTGTTGTGCTTTTGTCCTTTCCTTGTTGGAGAAAATAAAAGACGGTGGCGACTCTTGCTTACCGCGACATTTCACGAACCAGCATTCAAAAACAGTCAGTTCTATTTCCACCGATCACACCAGTGTCTGGGGAACCTCTTCAAAATGCTGGAATGGGGTCTCAATGAACTCACCATCCATCTCTATATATCACAAAGAGTAGAGGTGGCTAACCATGTACTCTTCCTCTCCTTGCACTGTCACAATCTTCCCTTTGACCGGGTATTTCAGCTTCTGGTGGAGCGTTGAGGTTACGGCCCCAGCTTTGTGGATCCATGGACGACCCAGCAAACAAGAATAAGATGGCCGAATGTCCATCACATAGAATGTAGAATTGAAAACCTGATAACCAACCTTGATCGAGATATCAACCTCTCCGTGCACCATTCTTTTAGACCCATCAAAGGCCCTGACAACAATGTTGCTTGGCTTCAGCTCCAACCCTTCGCAATCCAACCGGTCCAGAGCTTTCTTAGGCAAGACGTTCAATGAGGAACCAGTATCCACCAATACATGTGCAAGAGTAGTGCCCCTGCATTCAATGGAGACATGCAGGGCATCGTTGTGATTCTTCCCCTTAGCAGTTAAGTCGGCGTCCGAGAAACCCAACCTATTATCAGCAGTCAAATTGGCCACACAATCTGTAAACTGATCAGCTGATGTCTCTTGTGGCATGTGGGCAGTTTTCAAAAAGGTAATCAGAGCCTTGGCATGGGCCTCTGAGCACAGCAATAGTGACAACATAGAAATCTTAGACGAGGTTTTCCCCAGTTGTTCAACTACATTGGAGTCACTCTTCTTGATGATTTTCAGAATCTCTTCCATCTCTTGTTTAGAAGCTTCAACAGTAATCGTCTTCGGTGCCTCCGTCTAGGCAGGCATATCAATGGTGATCCCTTTTCCCCGAGTGTTAGATGACTCGGCGACATGGGTAAGAATAGGAACTTGAACAGGAATGGCAGCAGGTACACTGGCATGTGTAATAACAACAGGTCTTCGGGCAGTTGGTGGAGCAATATCAGGTGAGAAAAGTCTTCCGCTTCGGGTGACTTTAGCAGGTCCAACAATGTTGCTGATGTCAGTATCAGCATCCAACTCTTTCTTAACTCCATGAAAATAAACATCAGCCCCATAGTGCCAAGGGACAACTTTATCAGAAGTATAGGGGATGGGCTCCGGAACAGTGATGATTACAGGTGCGATTCTCGAAACAGATGTAATTCTAACAGGCTTCCTCGAGGGAGCCTTGGAAGAATTGTCGAAAATGGTAATGATGGCAACTTCTTCAGTATGAACCAGAGGAACAAAAGTCTTCTCGAACAAAATTTCTTTACTATCCATCAGGCGTTGGACACCTGATTTCAAAAGCGGACAACCATTAGGTAGAGCAGAACACATACGACAACCTTCGTCATAGCCTGGAAATAAACTGGCTAGCGAAAGGTTCTTCTTTACAGTCAACAGAGGGGTAACATTATCATTCACAGAAACCACGAACAAATCTTCTTCTATAGCATTTACTCCATGCTTGGGCATAGGAGCAGTCACAACATTAGGCATCTCGGGCGCCTCAAAGTCAATCTCCTTCGCATCAATTAAGTCTTGTACCTTGTTATTCAAAACCCAACAATCATTTGTATTATGCCCCGGGCTATCAGAGTGAAAAACACAACGGGCATTAGGGTTATACCTCAGTGATGTGGTATTTGGATTCTTCGGGGCTTCCTTTAGAACCACCAGATTAGTCTTCAGCAACTGTGGCAGAATCTGAGATAAGGTCATGCTGAGACGGGTGAATTGCCTTTGAGGTCTCTCATCCTTTTGTTGGTTGCTGTGATGAGGAGCACCAGCAGGTTTTGAAATAACAACCGCATTCACAGCTTGACGACGTTCAGGTCTATTCTAGTTTCTTGAACTGTAGACAACACTGGACTCTTTCTTGAATGGCTTCTTCTTGGTGCTTGACGAGGCACCCTTTTGTATCTTACCAGCCTTAATACCAGCTTCTATCCTTTCACCGGTCAAAATAAGCTCTATAAACCCAGACGAAGAGCTTCCAATTAGATGGTTGAAAAATGGACCAGACAGGGTCCCCAGAAACATGTCCACAAGCTCCCGATCAGCCAAGGGTGGTTGCACTCTACCAGAGATGTCCCTCCACTTCTGAGCATAATCTTTGAATCCTTCACCCGTTCCCATTGACATACCCTAGAGTTGGGTACACGTAGGAGCGAGGTCGGAGTTGTACTGATACTGCCTGTAGAATGCAGTAGCTAAGTCTTCCCAACTGCGGATACTGGCTCCGTCCAACTGATAGAACCACTCAAGCTGAGTCCCTGAGAGACTATCTTGAAAGAAATGGATCCATAGGTTTTTATCAGCGGTGTACGGCTGAATCTTCCTCACATATGACCGGAGGTGCAGCTTCGGACAAGAAACTCTGTCATACTTAGCGAAGGATGGTGCCTTGAATTTGTGGGGAATCATTACCCCAGATGATAGACCTAGATCTTTAAAGTCCAGACCAGGCACCTTCTGAACTTCCATAGCACTCAACCAGTCTTCCAGTTGCTTATATCTATCCTCGGCAGGAGGATACTGTTCTTCATCGTAGTCCGTCTCATTGTCGGAGACCACAGGGCTAGGAGCCCTCCTTTCCTCTTGACTGTCTTTCCCTCCAGATGAGGTAGTCAAATCAACTTCATTCTGTAGCTTATTCCCAAACCTGTGGCCAGTGTTAAACAGGATGGTCTTCTTCTTCTTCTTCTTCTTCTTCTTCTCTTTCAGAGTCAAGGTCTTCAGGTCTTGCTGACCCTTAGCTAGATTCATGAACAGCTCTTGAAATTGGGCATTCTGGGCATGGAGGGCCTTGATAGCTTGCTCAGTTGAAAGTTCAGCAGACATGATGAGCGCTGAAATAAACAGTGAAGAAGATAAGAGACATGTAATGGGTACCTGTTATGGAGTGCATGGGATGAAATGCGTATGATTATGATTTCAAAGACAATCGGGAGATTCAAATTTGTAAACCAGAAAGGAAACACGCTTTATTAGATAAGCTTTGTAATTCAAATTGTTCAACTGATGCCCTTAAGGCATTACATGAATGGAAATACTGAAAAATAAATAAGACTGAAATGGAAATAAACAAAAGCCCATCAATGCTCCCATGGTCTCTTCTTCTCAGTGCGGACATAGTCGTTGAGAATTCACTTGTTCTCCAACTACCTAGTCAGCTTCTGGATCTTCTGCTCTTGTTCGTTGAACTTCTCTCGGTAAGAATCACGTTCTTCCCTCAGCTGCATCCAAGACCTTTTCAGTGCCCCAATGTCAGTGGGCATATAAGGATGGAGGATGGTTGGAAGAACCCCTTCTTCATTAGCAACTTCAAGAGTGACAGGTCGGATGACTTCATATGGCATACCCAGCTTTTGGGCGCGGATACCGACCCATCTGAGATATGGCTCCATTGGCAGAGAAGTCTTTGGGCCCAACTCATGTGGATTAGATTGGTGAACTCTATCCCAAGCCCTTATGAATCTGCGACGCTACTCGTCGCTATCCCCTTGAAAATCAAAGATGATATTAGGCATTAGCAGCTCGTGAGGTCCTTCTCTTCTGGCTCTTCCAAACTGACAGAGAGCTAAGCATGGGTTGTAAGAAATTCCTCCATGGGTTCCTATCAGTGGAACATTGGGGTACTCCCCACATCGATCAATAATAGTCACCTCATCCATACCCCTGAGAGTCCAGATAATGTCATTATACGAGAGAGACATCACCCTATAGGCCCAGCCCATGCCTTCTTTATTCTTCAGTACTGACTTAGGGAGGTGCGAAATAAACCACCTCGACAACAAAGGAGCACAGCACATCAAGGTTCCTCGCTTTCGTGCAGTACGAGCATAAAGCTGATGAAGGATGTCACCCAAGAGAGTGGGTACAGGGTTCTTAGAGATGAAGATCTTTACCGCATTAACATCAACAAAAGTGTCAGGATTCGGAAACAATACCAAGCCATATATCAAAAGAGCCAGAATATCCTCAAAGGCCTTGAAGTCTAGATTATCCTAGAAATAGTTAACCTTACCAACGAAGAACTTAGTCAGAAAACCCTTTGCTCCACTTCTAGTCTCCCAATTAGCCATTACCTCTTCTTTTGTCAAATGAAGGGCTACAACAATCTCTTCAGGTCTAAGAGTCTTCTCCCAACCAGTAAACGGGGTCTGCTCCAGAACAGAGATACTGAGCAGCTCAGAGAACTCTTCTAGGGTGGGAACCAGCTGATAGTCTTGAAAAGTAAAACAATGGTACAGCGGATCATAGAACTGGACTAGGACACTCATCATCTGCTCGTCCAATTTGGAGTTGACCAAACTGAGAAGAGAACCATGCCTCCTGATGAAGGAAGTAGTGTCAGGCATCTTGGCAACCAACTCTTAAAGCAAGGTAGGAACTTGGACAAAGTTGATCCGGATGGTATTCTTACGCATGGGCATCATGATGACCTACAAAACAGAACAAAGATGAATCCCTCCTGTCTTTTAAATAGGTTAGTCCAATGCAAGATGTATGCAATGTTATGATGTCATGATGTCATGATAGTAGGCACACCACAAGTATCCATAAAAAGAAAATATGTTAAAGGCATACAAGTCACACAGAGAGCCCTTAGATTTCAGGCTGGCAAGGAGCTTAGGTACTACCCTCTTTCAGTTCAGTTGGTTTAAACCTGTCCTTAAAATAGTAACCGGGTTCTAGAGGATCTCAATATCACTGACTACCCTCAATCGGTCATAATTCCAGTTTAGCAACCTTTTCTTGCGGCCAGAATCATCGCGAGAGTTTAGTCTCAATGAGTGTAGCATACTGCTACTATTCTATGGCCAAGTTGGTCAATTTAAGGTTCTAAGGTCAGTTGGTGCTTAATGACCCCTTAGAAGACCCATATTATCCTCGTTCCAACACAAGGGATATCGGTACAGACTAAAGTGCCACACCAACGTAGCTACTGCTTCAACCGTGTCGGTCTACGCCGGACAGTTCCCTCACATTTTATTGCTACTTACCTAAAGGGTATCCCCAGATCCGGGTTAGGATCTATAGAACTACGATACAAGCCTACAAATATAAATCATACAAAGCATACAATTGAAAACACAATGATCTAATCCTAAGGTACACCTCACTTATAGCATCCTCAGCAGAGTCGCCAGTTCTGTGATACGGTGGGAAGAGAACTGACTATTTTTTGGAATGCTGGTTCGCGTTTTGCGTTTGTTTTCACAAAATGTCGCGGTAAGTAAGAGTCGCCACCGTCTTTTATTTTATCCAACAAGGAAAGGAAAAAAGCACATAAAAATTCCTTTTTCGAGATGTTTCTCGGGTTCGAGAGGTAGATTATAGAAAGGGAAGGTGTTAGCACCCTTTCTATCCGTGGTTATCCACAGGCTCTTAGGTACTTGCTCATTGTGTTTTCAAAATTTGCTTTTCTTTGTGTTTGTGGGTTTGAAAGAAGTTCTTTGTTTGAAAGGAGTGTAAGTGTGAAAAGTTTTCTTTTGTTTTAAAAGGAGCAAGTACTTAAGAACCATCTACCTACTCGAAAAAAAGGAATTAAACTATGCTAATGTCCTTTAGACAATGCTATCCCACTATTGATGAGTAGGTAGCATCGTCGTTGGAGTTTTAAGGGTCAATTCGATTAAGGGACGTGTGGTCACTAAAGCAATGTTAAGACGCCTTAGCGGTAACCCTAATGTCTTAGATCATTTTATCGAGGCAACCATTTCGAGGCAACTATGATCTTTGGACAAGAGGGCGACCTTAAAACTTCCTATACTCAATGACCACGTTCGAAGGCAACCAAGTGAGGTGTACCCTAAGGGTGGCATGTGCAAGTGTGTTGTTTTCGGTTTATTTTATCTTTGTACATGTTATGGGTGAGCTATGTTGATTTTAAGTTCATACGTTTGATCTTGTCATGCATTCCCTATTATCAAACATCTAACAATGTATAGTTTGCGGAATTTAAATTGCGGAAATTAAACCTAAACTATTACAAGGCGTCGGGTATTTACATCGCCAAAAACAAACCCTTTAATTTAAATTGCGGAAAGTAAAATAAATCGATAAATAATTAAAGTCCTAATTAAAAGTTATTACATACCGGAAGCAATTACAATATTAGAATCAAATGGATCGCGTGCAAGAAATTAAGACGACGCATTTTTTAGGGTTTTGACCCATTTTTTTGAAAAGAAAGCATTTTTTTATTATTTTTTTGAATTAAATGGAAATTAAATTAGGTCAAAATTAATTAATTAATTAATTAAAATATTTTTGGGTTTTTGAATATTTAAGGAAATAAAATAAAAATGATTAAAAGTTAGTAAAACCTAGTTATTCTAAATTGATTTTAATTATTTGCAAAAAAGATATTGAAATTAACCTAATTAAAACTAAGTTAACTAATTAATACTTATTTTAAAAAATAAAGTCAAATTTAATTTTAATAAATAAAAATAATATTTTTTGTGTTTTGATTTTATTAAGAAAATGTTAATTGGTTAATTTAAATAATAATAATAATTAAACAAAACAAAATAATAAAATGAAACTAAAAAAAGAAAGAAATAACCAAATAGGGGGGTTTGGGCCCTGTGATACGGTGGGAGAACTGACTTGGGATTTTGCATTTGTGTTCGCAAATGTTTCGGTTTAGCAAGAGTCGCCACCGACTTTTTATTTTATCCTAAGGAAAGGTCAAAAAGTACAGGAAAGACCTTTGAGATGTTTTCTTGGGTTTGGGGAGTAGATTATAGAAAGGGAAGGTATTAGCACCCTTTCTATCCATGGTTATCCATGGGATCTTAGTTACTTGCTTAGATCACTTGCTTTGCTTTTCAATTGTTTGAAATGGTACTTTGTGTGTGATTTTGAAAGATGTTTTGAAAAGAGGCCATCGTTGTGGCAACCTTTGTAATGATTCTTGTTTGAATGTATACAAAGGTGTTTTTGTCTTTTGAAAAGTTTTCAATGTTTGAAAGTAGGGTTTTGAAATTGTGTTGTGAAGTGTATTTTGAAGATAACAAGGATGTTTTTGCAAGCTGTGATCAAGTAACTAATAGTTGTATACCCTATTTTACTCAAAGATATTTCTTATGTTTTTAACCCTTTTAACATTGTTGTTTCACCATTGTATTTGGTGAACAACCTTGTGTTAGGATGTTAAGCGGGACAGGCGCAGGTCATCGTATTAGACCATGATATCAATAGTGTCAAGTATTTTTGGCAATTTTCTTGAGGGACTTGATCATTTTGTTTAGACAACTTCAGATAGCGTCATCGAGGGACTATGATCTTTTGTTTTGTTTTTGTTTTTCCAAAGTAACTTGACATGCATATCATGGCCCATTTTTGAAGGCAACAAGTGGATTGAAACCCTAGGGGTACAAGTGTGCATTGTGTTTATTTTCATGCATTGTTATCTTGGATTAGGTCAAACTAGTTGTTGATTTTATTTTGCATACAAACCCTAGGTCTAATCATGGCATAATTGAAAGCATTTAAAGGTACGAGAATTTAAATTCTACACTATTACAACATGATGTAGGGAGGGGGGTACAAGTTTGAATTGGGGATTATTTTGCAAGAAATTAAATCCTAAATTATTACAACCATATTGAATGGGTAAGGCATAATATTAAATATACAATATTTAAATAAATACAATAAATAAAATGTATTATGCAAAAAAGTTTTTTATGTATGTAAAAAGTATTTTTGATGTGAAATGCAAATAAATAAAAAAAGTCAATTTCAATTATTTTGTTTTTTAGAGCAAAAACCCTAATTTCTTAAATAAGTAGTATTTATTTATTATTTGTATATAATAATGTATTTATTTGTACAAAAATAAAAGTATATTGAAAAAAAGGTATTTTTAGTATAAAATATTAATAAAAATAAAAATGTATTATTTTTGTGTTTTTTGGTTCTTATTATTTAATAAAATATATTATATATGTACATATATGTATTAAATATATTAAGTGCGTATAAAAATAAAATAAATTATTTACAAAATGTATATATTTCAAGAAAATATTTTCAAATATGTATATAAAAATAAAATAAATTATTTAAGTATTATTTGTATTATTTTTAAGTTTTAACAAAAGAAAATAAGATATTTAATATGTTTACATTAGGAAAAATTAGAATAAAATATCTAATAAATGAAAAAAAATATGAAAATATTTTTGGGATATTTTTTATGTTTGCAAATAAAATATCAAAGTTAGAGAAAAAATAAAAATGTAAAAATAAAGAAAATACAAAGCAATGGGCCAAGGGGTGTTGAAAGTGAACTGGGGGATGTCAAAAGCAAAGAAGTCCAGGCCCAGCCCAGAATCAACTTCATCTTCTTCCTCAGTTCAAAACACGCGCGTTCTGTACATCAAATGCTATCTCTTGATTCCTTACTTTTTTGACAAAACTCATAACATGAAACTTGTAGAGCATCAAACAACGAATCTAACCATATAAAAAACTCAAGCTAACTCTCAAAGACCAGAGAGAATTTCTCTGGCCCTAATTCTTAACCTAGTTTTTTCAGAAAGTTCATGGACAAAATTCTCCTAACACGATTAATATAAATGAAAACTAAGCACATGCATGGTTTCAGGGCTATGAATACAACATCTTTCATTCACAAACCTAAGTCTAACTATTCCTAAATAGAGAGATAGAAGTTCATGAAATACCTGTTTCAGTTGACTTCGAGCTGGACAATGCAGCAACTTCTAAGGGTGCTTGAGGTTCTTTTGAGCATGCCTGAGGTCCACTGAAGCTTTCTCAATGCTTGGCTTATTTTGAAGTAGCCTGAATTGTGCTACAGAACTCAACCTGCAAAGCTTTCAAACAAAAATGGCAATGTGTGTTAATGGTGTTACAGCTAGCAATGGAGGTCTGGGATAGTTCAGGTGAGTTGAATGGAAGATATTGGAACAAGTTTGAGGCAAAACGCACGAGGGAAGGTGGAGATAGAGGTGGTTCTACAGGGCTTGCCCTGTTTTGCAGAAAAATGGTGTTTTGGAGTATAAGGGTGCTTTAGGGGTGAAAGGCTCGTGCTTATGGCTTGTAAGGATATGCAAAACTTGTTTGACCACTTTGTTCTTGTTGGTTTTATCAGATATGAGAGATCCAAGCTTTTGGCCATTTGACTTGTTTTTGAAGCAAATATGTAAACTGTCCAAGCTAGGGCCTGTACAGGCTAGTTACAAGCATGCTCAACTTGGTGTACTATGCCTGAGATTGTGGAGCTTGTTTGCTGCAAATGAAGAAAGTCCAAGGCTCAAGAAAAAGCAATTTAACATAAAGGGCCCTTTATGAAAATGGAAGTGTGATCTTTATGCTTAAAATGGAAATGTTCAATGTACAAAGCTCTCTTGATCAGAACAATGCCAATATCCAATGTGTTTGCATTCAATTTTGGAGTGTAAATTGGTTTAGAGGCCTGTAATCATGTACTAAGCTAGTTTGGTCAGATTTGCAACTTGGTATGAACATGTATTGGCCATGGTTTCAAAGTGAGTTTTTGCCAACTTCAAGCATTCGATTCTCCCTAACCACAAAGGTGTTTTAGGAGTTCTTGGACAACTTGGAAAGCTTGCAACATGTACTATAATCCATCTTTGAAATTCAACTTGAAACTACAAGTGGAACTATGTGAAAAATGGCCAAGAAGATGGGTCAAAATCCTGCCTAAACTAGGGTAAAATTTCTCTAAGTTAAAAGTTTTAGGTACCCTTGTTCCAAAAATCATAACTTGAGATACAAGCTTCTTTTGAGAAAACTTTGTGAATCAAAGTTGTAGACTTTGTGATGGACTACAACTTTCATGTTTAAAGTTTTGTTTGAATCCATTTTCATCTTTGTGAAAAAATGGGACAAAGTTAGGAAAAAATAAGAAAATTTTATAACTTAGAAAATTTCTAAGTTATGAAATTTTTTCATTTTAAACCCTAATTTGCATTTTTGGGTTTCTTGATGAACAAGTTTCATAATTTGACATGTCTTGATGAAAAATGACCCTTGGCACTTGATTTTGACCAAAAAGTCAAAGTTTGACTTTTCAGTATATAGTTAAATTTTGATCAGTTGACTGAAAAATTTATCTGTCAATCCTATGCATTTGAGATCTTTTGAACTTGTTTAATGGGTCAAGACAATTTCATTGAGTCCTTGAGTCCATGGTTGAGCTTGATTTGCCATTGGCTAGGTCAAACAGTCAAAAATTGCCTTTGTACAATCAAAACCCTAAAAATGACCATTTTGCCCTTTTGGTGATCTGATCAAATTTCTTGTGGAATTGTGATCCAAACTTGATCAAATAGTTCATATAATTTCATAATGTTGATTTAGATCAAAATTCATGAGGTTTGACTGTCAATTGGCCACAATTGACTTTTTCCCCAATACAGTTGATTTCTAGGTCAACTGTCCAATTGGCTGGGAAAAAAATTTGAATCAAGGCTTGAAACTTGGTATGGACAAACTTGTGAGTCCAACATGAAGTATGAAAGTCACTTTGGGCATTGTAGGTCAAAACATCACTGTGCAAACCCAAACCCTAATTTAGTTCAACAGTGCAAGGAGGTGTCTTGAGCAGAGCAAACCCTAGCTCGATCTTGAGTTCCAAGAGTCTTGTGATGAAAAATGTTGATGAAATGAGAGGGCAAATTTTGGGGTACAACAGTTGCCCCTGTTCAATCTTCTTGAACCTGAAGAGTTAGATTGGCAAGTTTGCCTTTCGCGACTCGAAGGTAAAAGAGGATTGGACACTAGAGTGCCCGTAAATTTGCACCTGTCAGAATATAGCTGAGGAAATGGGCTTAAAGATGCCATTTAGAGATGGTAGAATCTTGATGGAGATGGGCTTAAAGATGCCATCCAAGAATGTTTGTTGAATTGCAATGTGGTAGGTCAGAAGAATGAGCATCAAAATGGTATCCGTGTCTGGAATGCACTTGAACTGTATCTGGAGACTGAGTCTGTATGAGCAAAGGAATGGCGTCCGTGTCTGGAGCGTATCTGAACTGTAACTGTATTTGAACTTTGAATGAATATCAGAATGACTGTCGTGTCTGGAGTGTATCTGTATTGTATCTGAATTTGAGATCTGTATGAGTAGCAGAATGACTTCCGTGTCTGGAGTATATCTGAGACTGTAACTGGGATCTGAATAAGTGACAGAATGACTTCTGTGGAGATTGCACTAGGGAGAATCAAGGTGCTGGTGTAAGGGCCAGAATGGCATCCGTGTGTGGAGCATATCTGAACTTGAAGTTGATAGTTGAATCTGAATGAGAGATAGAATGGCCGCCGTGTCTGGAGCGTATCTAGTCCGTATCGGATCACTGAAGTCTGAATGAGTAGTAGAATGACTGTCGTGTATGGGGTGTATCTGTACCGTATTTGACTTGAAATTCTGAATGAGTAATAGATTGACCGCCATGTCTGGGGTGTATCCATACTGTATCTGAATAATTGTTAACGATAGCCTTTTAATCTTATCCTGAAAATGGTAAAATGTTAGCTAAAACACAAAGTTATGTTGCATGATATGTATGATGCAATGAACTGTATTTCATCAATTTTTATGATATATGAATGTAATGGATGTGCATGTAAGTTGAGTAGCTGTCTTGCTGAGGAAAATAAATCCTTGATAACTGGAGATAATGAAATCTTTGATTGCTGTCGGGGAAAGTAAATCCTTGACCAATGCTGGGAATTCCAAAAATCTTTGAATACTGAAGATGAGAAATCCTTGCTGACTGCTTGGGGATTAAAGATCTCTGATTGTTGAGAATGAGAAATTCTGGGGCCACTGCTGGAGATTGAAAATCCTCGGCGATTCGTGGGGATTAACAAGGCCTTTGACAACTTCTGCAGGGAATGAGAATCTTTCATGACTTTCCTGGGATATAGGGAAGACTCTGAAAATCTCTACTGGGGAATTGAAACCTTAGAGGCTTCTGCTTGGAGAAATGAGACCGGGAATCTTCAACCTTTTGGAAGATAACTCTGTGGGGAGAATGTTCACTATTCTGGCTCCGCTGGGGATAGGAATTTTCAGGGTTTTCGGGCTCCACTGGGGATCTTGAAGCTTAACTCTGATGGGAATTCCGAAACCTAACTCAAATAGGGAATCAAGTTTTAGAATGCACTGGCTCCGCTGAGGATCTTGAGGCTTAACTCCGCTGGGGAAATATACTCCAAATTTTAGCTTTGTTGAGGATCTGGATGATGTATCGTAGGGGATTTCTTCTGAAATGGCACAAAGATATCTTCCTACACCTTCAACCTATCAGTAATTATCCTATTTCAATTTCGTTCCATTTGTAAGCCGTGATTATATTCAAATGCATATGCCTATTTAACAAAACATTGGACGTTTTTTCAAATAAAACACAAGTGTAAAAAGAAAAGAAAGGTAAGCAAATTTCTGCACTTTGAAGTATATTTGTATTTAACTTTCGTGAGTATCTTTGTACAAAGGAGACAAACATCCTAGTAAGAGAACTTTGTCGTAAAAATTGAGAAATTTTATACAAAAGAAAGATGGCTATGTGTAACAATTCCATGGGATTCCCATTCTGCTATAGCCTTCACAACTATGAATATCTTGTCCATTTGCTGCTTCGTCCGCCGATGACTGGATTGATCAGAAGCTTGGAGCTTGTTGGTGAAGAGATTGTTCTTAAAGTGATCCGACGAGACATAGCCATACGCTTTAATTCCCTAACTTTTGCCTGGACCGCCCTTTCGGGTTTTCGATCCACCGGGAAACCCTTTTTTGCCCAAGTCGCCCTTTCGGGTTTTCAACTTGCCGGGTGTACAGATTTTTTTTGTTTTATCCCTAATTTTTGCCTGAACCGCCCTTTCGGGTTTTTGATTCACCGGGATGCCCTTTTTTGCCCAAGTCGCCCTTTCGGGTTTTCAACTTGCCGGGTCTTTTTATGCGTAGTATCTTTTGACTATGTCTGCGTTCGCAGGGTGCGGCAAGTCGTCACCGTCCATGGTGGTCAGAATCATTGCCCCACTAGAAAAGATACTCTTAATCACAAATGGTCCTTCATAAGTAGGAGTCCACTTGCCCCTGGGATCACTTTGCGGCAAGATGATCTGATTACAAGATCTCCGACTTGATATACCTGACGCCTGACTTTCTTGTTGAAAGCCTTGATCATCCATTTTTGATACGTCTGACCATGACAAATAGCAGTAAGTCGCTTTTCATCGATCAAATTAAGTTGATCAAGCCGGGTCTGAATCCAATCGTCTTCACTCAAACCAGCGTCCTTCATAATCCTTAAGGAAGGAATCTGAACTTCCATGGGTAGAACAGCTTCCATGCCATACACCAAAGAAAATGGGGTTGCCCCTGTTGAAGTACGTGTCGTGGTAAGATATCCATGCAGAGCAAACGACAACATCTCATGCCAGTCCTTGTAGGTGACTGTCATCTTTTGAATGATCTTCTTGATATTTTTGTTCCCGACTTCAACAGAACCGTTCATCTTCGGCCGATAGGGAGATGAATTGTGATGATAAATCTTGAACTGTTCGCATAGAGCGGTGATCATAGTGTTGTTCAAATTTGTACCGTTGTTTGTGATAATCCTGTCGGGGACACCATACCGGCATATGAGGTTCTGCTTGATGAAGCGGGCAACCACATTCTTTGTAACTGAGGCGTAGGAAGCTGCCTCGACCCACTTGGTGAAGTAGTCAAAAGCGACCAAGATGAAGCGATGTCCATTGGATGTCGTGGGCTTGATCTCTCTAATCATGTCAATGCCCCATGTGATATGGTGGGAGAACTGACTTGGGATTTTGCGTTTGTGTTCGCAAATGTTTCGGTTTAGCAAGAGTCGCCGCCGACTTTTTATTTTATCCTAAAGAAAGGTCAAAAAGCACAGGAAAGACCTTTGAGATGTTTTCTTGGGTTCGAGGAGTAGATTATAGAAAGGGAAGGTATTAGCACCCTTTCTATCCATGGTTATCCATGGGCTCTTAGTTACTTGCTTAGATCACTTGCTTTGCATTTCTATTGTTTGAAATGGTGCTTTTCAATTGTTTGAAATGGTGCTTTGTGTGTGATTTTGGAAAATGTTTTGAAGAGAGGCCATTATTGTGGCAACCTTTGTAATGATTCTTGTTTGAATGTATACAAAGGTGTTTTTGTCTTTTGAAAAGTTTTCAATGTCTGAAAGTAGGGTTTTGAAATTGTGTTGTGAAGTGTGTTTTGAAATTAGCAAGGATGTTTTTGCAAGCTTGATCAAGTAACTAGGAGCTATCTACCCTATTCTACTCAAAGATCTTTCTTATGTTTTTTAACCCTTTTAACAGTGTTGTTTCACCATTGTATTTGGTGAACAAACTTGTATTAGGATATTAACAGGACAGGCGCGGGTCATCGTATAGACCATGATAGCAATAGTGTCAAGTATCTTTGGCAATTTTCTTGAGGGACTTGATCATTTTTGTTTAGGCAACTCAGATAGCGTCATCGAGGGACTATGATCTTTTTGATTGTTTTTGTTTTGCCAAAGTACTCAACATGCAACCATGGCCCATTTTTGAAGGCAACAAGTGGATTGTAACCCTAGGGGTGCAAGTGTGCATTGTGTTTGTTTTTCATGCATGTTTATCTTGGATTAGGTCAAACTAATTGTTGATTTTATTTGCATACAAACCCTAGGTCTAAGCATGGCATAATTGAAAGCTTTTAAATGTGCGAGAATTTAAATGCTATACTATTACAACATGATATAGGGAGGGGGTACAAATTTGAATTAGGGATATTTGACAAGAAATTAAACCCTAGATTACTATTACAACCAAATTGAATGTACAAGATACAATATTTAAATGTACAATAATTGAAATAAATACAATAAATAAATGTAAATAACATGTATTATGCCAAAATGTTTTTTAGTATGTAAAAAGTATTTTTCAATGTGAAAAGTAAAATAAAAAGGTCAATTTTAATTATTTTTCCTATTTAGGGCAAGAAACCCTAATTCCTAATAAATAATATTATTTATTAATTTTATACAAATATATATTAACAAAATAAAAGTATATTGTAAAAAAATGTTTTTTAGTGTAAAATATTAATAAAAATGAAAATGTGATATTTTTGTATTTTTTAACCTAATTATTTAATAACAAGTATATAAGCATATATATATATATATATATATATATATATATATATATATATATATATATATATATATATATATATATATATATATATATATATATATATATATATATATATATATATATATATATATATATATATATATATATATATATATATATATATATATATATATATATATATATATATATATATATATATATATATATATATATATATATATATATATATATATATATATATATATATATATATATATATATATTAAACATATTAAATGTACAAAGATAAAAATTAATTATTTACAAAAATGGATATTTTCAAGAAAATGTTTTTTAAATGTGAATAAAAATAATAAATGAAAATAAATATATTTTTACATTATTTTAGGTTTTAATAAAAAGGAATATAAAGCCTTTAAATATTTTTTATACTAGTAATAATTAGAATAAATTCCAAATAAATATAAAAATTTATGAAAATAATTTTTAGGTATTTTTTATGTTAGAAGATAAAATATTAAAATCAAAAATGAAATAAAATGCAAAAAATGATAAATATGCAAGCAAATGGGCCAGGGGGGGTGCAAACTGAATATGCATGTGTGAAAAGCAAAAGCAACTCAGGCCCAGCCCAAGCAACTTCATCTTCTTCCTCAGTTTCAAACAACACACGCGTTCTGTACTTCCAATGCTATCTCCTGATTCTTTGATTTTTTGACAAAACTCATAACATGAACATTGTAGAGAATTAAACAACGAATTCAACCATATAAAAAACTTGGATTAACTCTCAAAGACCAGAGAGAATTTCTCTGGCCCTAATTTCTAACCTAGTTTTTTCAGAAAGTTCATGAGTGAAATTCTCTCAGCACGATTAATGTAAATGAAAAGTAAGCATATGTATGGCTTCAGGGCTATGAGTACAACATATTTCATTCACAAACCTAAGCTAACCATTCCTAAATAGAGAGATAGAAGTCCATGAAATACCTGTTTCAGTTGACTTCGAGCTGGACAATGTAGCAACCTTCAATGGTGTTTGAGCTTCTGTTGAGCTTGCCTGAGGTCCAAGGAAGCTTCTCCAATGCTTGGCTTGCTTTGAAACAACTTGAATCGTGCTGTAGAACTCAACCTTCTGAGCTTTGAAATGAAAATGGCAAAGTGTGTTAGAGGTGTTACAGCTTGCAATGGGGGCCTGGGATAGTTTAGGTGAGTTGATTGGAAGGTGTTGGAATTATCTTGGGACAAAACGCATGATGGAATTTTGTTGTTGCTTGCAAAACGAAGAACCTGCCCTATTTTGCAGAAAAACAGTGGTTCTGAGTATGAGGAGGTTTGAGTGATGAAAGGGTCGTGTTTTAGGCTTGTTGGGAGGTATGGAACTTGTCTACAAAGTTCTTGTAAGCTTGTGTTAACAGATATGAGAGGTTGCTTGTGTTTTGCAAGTTTTCTTCTACTTGAAGCAAGAGAATGGAAATGATGTTATAGCCCTGTACCAGCCCTCCTATCATGCTGCATTTTTTGCTCTTGGTTCCTGGAATTGATAGCTTCAATCTTGCTTCAGAGATATGGCCCCATACCTCAAGGATTTTGGTTTGACATAAAGTGCACTTTTACAAAAATGGTATTTTACGTTTTTCCAAATAAGGGTTAATCTTATATGTAATGTCCAAATGGCCAAGATAACACCTTAATTTAATGGTTAAGCATTAAATTATGAAGTGCAAGTTGGTTTTGAGTCCTGCAATCTAGCACCAAACATGTTGATTTGAAAATGCAAGTTTGTATGAACATGTATTGGTCATGGACAAAAGTGAGTTTTTGCCAACTTCCAACATTCGATTCTCTCTAACCACAAGGGTGTTTGAGAAGTTCTTGGACAATTTGGAAAGCTTGGAACATTTACTATAATCCATCTTTGCAATGCAACTTGAAATTCCAAGTGGAACTATGTGAAAAGTGGCCAAGAAGATGGGTCCAAATCCTGCCTAGATTAGGTCAAATTTTCTTTAAGTTAAAAGTTTTAGATACCCTTGTTCCAAAAATCATAACTTGAGATACAAGCTTCTTTTGAGAAAACTTTGTGAATCAAAGTTGTATACTTTGTGATGGACTACAAATTTCATGTTTCAAGTTTTGTTTGAATCCATTTGCATCTTGGTGAAAAAATGGGGCAAATTTAAGAAAAAATAAGAAAATTTTATAACTTAAAAAAAATTCTAAGTTATGAAATTTTTCCATTTTAAACCCTAATTTGCATTTTTGGGTTTCTTGATGAAAAATTTTCATAGTTTGACATGTCTTGATGAAAAATAACTCTTGGCACTTGATTTTGACCAAAAAGTCAAAGTTTGACTTTTCAGTGTACAGTCAAATTTTGATCAGTTGACTGAAAAAAATTCATCTGTCAACCCTATGCATTTGAGATCTTTTGAACTTGTTGAATGGGTCAAGACAATGTCATTGAGTCCTTGAGTCCTGTTGGCTGAAGATTTTTATGATACAGTTCGAAATGAAGCAATATGGATGTTTCGTTGGAATAAAGAAAAATGTTACAGTTCGGAATGGTAGAAGCGGTTCTTCGAACGGACATGTTAAAGCTCGGAGCTTCGAGTGACAGTTGTGAAGATATATTTAAAAGAAGCCTTGAAGTGGTAACGAGACTGTGTCTGTGAAATGAGTTCGAAGCGAAGATTGCCAAGGAATTTGAAATTCAAACGCGAGCGGGATGTTGGAATTCAAATATATATGCGCTGGAGCGTTCGAAGACGTGTGGAAGCTAGAGAGGAACAGTGCTCTGCATGTTCCGAACGTGGTAGAATCTTATAAGCAAGACCGTTATGGTCGAAGTAGTATAAATAGAAGTCTTAGTATTAGGATTTCGTGTGTCATATCTATTGTACAAAATTCAGTAAACATTCAAAATACCACATGGATAGGGAAACGAATGCTCGAACAATGTACGTATGATAACACCAAACATTTATAATTCAGTAAAACTCTTTATCTTTTCCAGTTTATCTTCCATTTTCATGTCAATGTCATTCAAATACCTTTACATTCAAAGTCATTTACTTATTTCTTGCATTTAAACGCTTTTCTTCTATTCGAATCCTTTACATTTCAGAAACTCTTTTACATTTCATGCTTTTATATTCATGCTTTTTACATTAAAGTCTTTACATTCAAAGTCATTTACTTATTTCTGCATTTAAACATTTCTTTGCAATCTAATCTTTATTCATTCATTTCAGTTTCGTATTTCTTTACTTGATCATGTCATTAGATTCTTTTAACATGGTAATCGAAGTGAATTGAACGTATATAAAACATTATAAATACAAATCCTAACTATGAATATCAGTTTTGCAATTAGATTTATCCAAACGACCAATACCCCATAGGATCAATCTAGTCGATCCTGCAAGTTACCAGAGAGATTAAATAACAGTCATTAAGATTATTTGATAGTTTGGAGGACTAGCGGTTGTTTACCAGAAATCACTGTAAACAAATTGGCACGCCCAGTGGGACAGTCATTGGTCGTTACGAAATTTAAAACAAAGTAAAGATTGTTAGGATATAATCTTTGTAGAAGTTCTTTCTGAGTGATAAGTTCGTTGTTATATGAACCTTAGAAGTGGTAGAATAACCAATAGCAACCAACCCTTACCCAGAAGAAAACGTAATAACAAGATGTATAATCCAAACAATCAACAAGGGGAACAAAATGCCCCACATGGAACAGGCACTAATATGTCTGCTTCGACGGGAACGTCTAATGCGATCCCTTCGAGCGCACAGTCTGTTGCATCTTCTGCCAGTAGTGTGGCCACAAATGGAGCAAGTGGCATGAAGACCAACGGTTCGACCCTAGGAAATGCAGGGACCACTGGTTGTCTTGTGGCATTTGTCCCACCATCAGGGACACAAGCCCATTTCGCCACCCCACTAACTAGACCACCCGGTTTCGATGGTAACAGACACAGAAATCCCTCTTTTGGGATGCCAACATCTTTTATGGCGGGTCTGCACACTTCGACATCGAGTACGTCACCACAATTAGGGTCTGGATCTGGGGCTAATCAATTTATGACAAATAACCAAGGATCAGTACGTTATAGTGCATTGCCTATCTTAACCACAGAAAATCAGATGGCTTTTAGGCAATTAATGGATGATAGTAACCATAATATGATAGGAGTGTTAGCACAAACTATGCAAGAGATCTTTGCCCCAATAGTACAAAATGTAACTGTGACAAACAGAGAAAACGCGGATAACATGAGTCGAATAGCATATTTTTTCACTCCGCCAAAAAGGCGTAGGCAGAATCAGGTGGGGGTTCGAGCGAACATACCCATTATAGAGCAAATTGCTGATGACCCACCCTATAGACCAGCCAGAGAGGGGGTTAACTTGGGGGCAAGGGCACAAAGGTTAGAAGCCCCAGTGATTCGAGACCCACAAAGGGGAATTATAGAACCAGGGGCAAGGGTCGAAAGGTTAGAAGTCCCAGAGTTTCGAGAAGAACAACCTAGAGGAGTTGTCATGGTGGGACGACACCAAGATGCTGATGAAGTCGTTCATAGAATTCGAAATGACAACATCTTGGCAGAAAATAATTTAACCACCATGATAGAAAGTATTATGGCTCAAAACGGTCTCAATACAGGTATTAGAAGGCCAAACTATTCCTCTCCCATAATAGATTATGTGATGCACACTGATTTACCAAGGGGATATAAAGTCCCTAAATTTACAAAGTTCGCTGGAGACACCAATGAATCAACAGTCGAACACATATCCAGGTATCTAACCGAAGCAGGAGATATAACAAATAATGAAGACCTTAGGATTAAATATTTCCCAATTTCCCTAACTAAGAACGCTTTCACATGGTTCACCACTTTGCCTCCTGGGTCCATAGATACTTGGGCTCTGTTGGAGAGGTTATTTCATGAACAATTCTACATGGGACAATCTAAAATAAGCCTGAAAGAGTTAGCCAGTGTCAAGAGGAAGTTTACTGGACCCATAGATGATTATCTGAATAGGTTCAGACTCTTGAAGTCTAGATGTTTCACAGTAGTCCCCGAACATGAGTTAGTCGAAATGGCTGCTGGTGGCCTAGACTACTCCATTCGAAAGAAATTAGATACGCAACACTTGAGGGATATGGCCCAACTAGCAGACAGGGTTCGACAAGTCGAAAGACTAAAAGCCGAGAAGGCCAGAGTTTTTAAAAATAACAAGAAAGAAAGGGTCTCCTATGTTGGAACTAAGGAAGCAGAAGATTACCCTGAATTCTAAGAGGTCGAAATTGATCTTGCTGAATTGAAACAGGCTCCCCCTTATTCCTGTAAATTACTAGTTCCCACAAAAGGGAAAGAAATTATTGAAAATGAGAAAAGTGACAAATTCCCAAAGAAGGTGTATACTTTCGATGTAACAAAGTGTGACGAGATTTTTGATTTGCTTGTCAAAGATGGCCAACTAATTGTGCCATCGAATGTCAAAATACCTCCTTTAGATCAAAGAAAGAAAAGAGGATTTTGTAAGTATCACAGTTTCCTAGGCCACAAAACCTCACAGTGTTTTCTTTTTAGGGATCTGATTCAAAATGCAATTAAGGATGGCAGATTGAAATTCGCTGACAAACCAAAAATGAAAGTAGATGAAGACCCTTTGGATGTTGCAGACACCAATTACTCCGAGCCTGCATGCATTGGAGAAATAAATATGGTGGAAGCAGATCAAGATGACACTCCATTAAGAGAAAAAAGCACTGAGAATAAAAACTGTGTGTTATTCGAAGTCAACAAGGGGGTCACTGAGGACGTCCACAAGCAACTAGAGGCTTCAATCGAAGCAGTACCTTTGGCTGTTTCGAAAGAGATCCAGGCTACTGAAGGCCAGGAGAACCAAAAGCAAGAGTTGACACAGGTTACTGAAGGCCTGAGGCTAAAATTGGAGAAAGTCCAGATCACAAAGCCAGCCTCCCCTCAGAAAGAAATATGGGATACTTTGGGAGAGCCCAGTGGAAAGTTTGACTACTTGGTGAAGTATTCCGCCCCAGAAAGTTCAAAAATCCAAATCGAAGATGTCAAACCTACAGGATGGGGAGATGATTACATAAAGGGGGAGGATGTAGATGTAAACATGGTGGATATGGAGAGACATCGTTCTGAAATGGAGGAGATGGAAAGATACTTAGAAAAAGAAAAATACAAAATGGAGGATAATTATGCTAGGGATGCCAGTCTTAAAGGCTACCTCATGTTGTACCACAAAGGAGATGCCGAAATGATACTATGCCCTAGATGCAGCATCATCTGCAACCAGAGAATTGCTGCAGACTTCGAGAGGAAACAAAGGGCACGAACTGGCATCAACTGGCGCCAGGATAACCAGTTATTCAGATGTTACCCTAAAGCTGGAGAAAGTTTGTTGGAGTTTTTGGTTCGCTGTCACAAAGGGGCAACCAAATGCCTAGTATGCCCAAGGTGTTCTGCAGTGTACGATCAAAATATGGCCGGAGCCTTCGAAACAATCCCTTTCGCCCCATGTTGGAACCACAAAGAGACTGGTCAGATGAGCCAACGTTTCGAGAGCAACTACACTCAAAGAAGGCCTGATAGTCCTCATCCCAAAGGCGCTCGAAGGGTAACGTTCAAAATTCCTGCTGAAATACCAACAGACAAATGGCTGCAAGTCAGAACTGACAAGGGCAAAGACAAATGGAGAAACAATGAACGAAACGCACACCACACCATGACATATAGAAGGCAGTTCAATATGGCGAAGAGGGAAGAAGTGAGGTTAGAAAACTACAAAGTAAGAAACCCTATGTCAAGATCACAATGGCGAAGGCAACAGAGAATTCGAAAGGCTGAAAGGGAAGCTATGGCAGATAAAGGAGCAACTTCGATCAAAAACCAAGGAGAATCAAGCACCAATAAACCTACACCAAATAATCAACCTGAGGACAAACCCCCAATTAGTAGGAGACTCTTCTCTGAAACACAACCAAATGAATCGAAGGAGTACACACCAAGTCCAGAAGAAGACGAGGATATGCTAACGGACAACTTCGAATCAGAGGGGGAGTCTTCACTCAATATCAATTGCAACGTGGTATCTGTACTACCTTGTGAGTTTGGATAGGAAACTGAAATCGAAGAGCATGAGGAGGATGATACAATAGATCTGATGAAGCATAGGCCAGTGTGTTACTACGTAATGGATAACGGAGTTGTCGAAGAGCAGAATGCTTTCTTCGAGCACCCAGAGCCAGCTATGAAAAATCATCTGAAGCCATTATTCATTCGAGCAAAGGTTGGTACCCAAGGCGTAAATAAGGTCTTAGTGGATGGAGGCGCTGCAGTTAACTTAATACCCCATTTCATGCTGAAAAAGTTAGGAATACACGAGGGTGACATCAAACCACACAACATGGTCCTATCCAACTATGAAGGGAAAGTAGGTCAAACATTGGGGGTAGTTCAACTGGACTTGACGGTAGGATCGAGCTGCAGGCCCACCATGTTCATGGTGATCGAAGCCAAAGCCAACTACAACTTGTTGTTGGGAAGAGAGTGGATCCATGGCGTAGGAGCAGTTCCTTCATCAATGCATCAGAGGTTAGTATTATGGAGAGAAGATGGCATTGTTGAGAACATAGAAGCTGACCAAAGCTACTTCATGACAGCAGTCAACTTAGTTGATAAGAGAAATTATGATAAACACTTGGCCAAGATTGCTCCTTGTGCCCCTAACGACGAAATCAATGAAACCAGGAACGCACACTATTATATGACCCTTCGCCATGATGCATGTATTGGGATAGAAGAATAGTCAGTGAAGATAAAGTAGTCGAAGGTACTACGCAAAGACGGCCAGCAGGCTGGGAGTTTGACAACCTTGCTCATGATTGAGTCCTCCTTCTTCGAAAGGATTTCGGCCTATATGGCTGAGAACGAATGGAAAGTGGCCTTAGAGGTTGAAATAGATAAATTGGCTGTAGAAGTGAACGAAATAAATGGGGATGGTTCGAAAGGCTCACCCTTTTAAGAACACGAAATAGATCAAAGGCTAGATGCCATCTATGATAAAGAACCCTTAGGCTTCGAGAAGGACCCCACAGACTCAGGTGCCAAAATGTTGGCGCAGGATCCGCTCGAAGAAGTGAATTTGGGGGATGAGAACACGAAAAGAATAACCTACATAAGCGCAAAACTTAATCCAGGCCTCAAGCAGGAAGTGATCGAAGTCCTCAAGAGAAACAAAGATTGCTTTGCGTGGGACTATGATGAAATGCCTGGTTTAAAGAGGAAGTTAGTAGAGCACAGACTTCCAATCAAGGATGGCAAGAAGCCCATCAAGCAAACTCCTAGAAGATTCGTACCAGCGGTTCTCACAAAGATCAAAGCTGAGATTGAAAGGTTGTTGCGCTGCAGATTCATCAGAACCACAAGGTATGTCGAATGGTTAGCAAATATAGTGCCTGTTATTAAGAAAAATGGCTCTCTGAGAATTTGCATAGATTTTAGGGATTTAAATACTGCAACCCCTAAAGATGAGTACTCCATGCCTGTGGCAGAAATGTTAATAGACTCTGCTGCAGGATTCGAATATTTAAGTATGTTAGATGGATACTCTGGGTACAATCAGATTTTTATTGCTGAAGAAGATGTTGCCAAGACAGCATTTCGTTGCCCAGGAGCCTTAGGCACCTACGAATGGGTAGTGATGCCTTTTGGTTTAAAAAATGTTGGGGCAACTTATCAAAGGGAAATGAATTCGATTTTCCATGATTTCATTGAAACCTTTATGCACGTGTATATTGATGATATAGTCATCAAATCTATATCTGCAGAAATCCATTTGCATCATTTGAGCCAATCATTCGAACGAATGAGAAAACATGGCTTAAAAATGAACCCCCTTAAGTGTGCATTTTTTGTGCAGGCTGGAGATTTCCTTGGCTTTGTGGTTCATAAAAAAGGAATCGAGATCAACCAAAATAAGACCAAAGCCATAATGGAGACAAAAGCACCTACATCAAAAAGGGAGCTGCAATCTTTGCTAGGGAAGATTAACTTTCTCAGAAGGTTCATTTCGAATCTAAGTGGAAGAACCCAAGCTTTCTCTCCGTTGCTTTGTTTGAAGCAAGGCCAAGCCTTCAAGTGGAACGAAGCCCATCAGGAGGCATTTGACAAGATAAAAAGATATCTCTCTCAGCCTCATATCTTGTCTCCACCTTCATGGGGAAAGCCCATGAGATTGTACATATCCGCCTCTGAAGTTAGTATAGGTAGTATGTTAGCATAAGAAGATAGCAATGGTATCGAAAGAGCCATATACTATTTAAGTAGGGTATTGAATGATGCAGAGACTAGATATAGAAATATAGAAAAGCTATGTCTCTGTTTGTACTTTTCTTGTATGAAACTGAAGTATTATATAAAGCCTGTTAATGTTTATGTTTCATCTCATTTCAATGTTATCAAACACATGCTTTCGAAACCAATAATGCATAGCAGAGTTGGTAAATGGGCTTTAGCCTTAACAGAATATTCTTTGACTTTCATGCCTTTAAGAGCTGTGAAAGGTCAAGTAATTTCTGATTTCATTGTAGACCATTCACTGGTCGAAAAGACTGTCATGGGTTACGTTGAAATGCAACCTTGGAAATTATACTTTGATGGTTCGACCCATAGGGATGGTAGTGGTGTTGGAGTTCTTATAATTTCTCCTGAAGGAATTCCAACAAAATTCAAGTTTAAGTTAGATGGTCCTCGTTGCTCGAACAACGAAGTTGAGTACGAAGCGCTTATTGTTGGACTTGAAGCTTTGTTGGAATTGGGGGCAACTAGAATCGAAATTAAAGGAGACTCAGAGTTAGTGGTCAAGCAAATAACAAAGGAGTACAAATGCATAAAGGAAAATCTGATGACATACTTCGTCATAGTTAACAGGCTACTTAGAAAATTCGAATACATGGATATTCAACATATACCAAGAATAGAAAACCAAGAAGAAAATGATTTAGCACAGTTGGCTTCAGGTTATAAAGTTTCTACCAAAAACTTTGAGGATTTGGTCGAATTAAGAGATAGGGTTATGGCTACTAGACTCATACCATCAGATCTAGAGAATATAAAATTAGGTTGTGCTGATAAATAGGGATTCAAAGTACTAGCCATAGACACCTTATCAGATGCGGATTAGCGAAGTCCACTTGTGAGCTATTTAACAAATCCAACATTGAATGTTGATAGGAAGATAAAATATAGAGCATTGTCATATGTCCTCATGGGAAATGAATTGTTCAAAAAGACCCAGGAAGGCGTATTACTGAAATGCCTAGGAGAAAGTGAGGCATACTTAGCATTGTCAGAAGTCCACAATGGGGCATGTGGGGCACATCAAGCAGGTCATAAAATGAAATGGTTGTTATTTCGATATGGCATGTATTGGCCCAGCATGCTCAAAGATTGTATATACTTTGCTAAAGGGTGTGAAGAATGCCAGAAACATGCAGGGATTCAACATGCTCCTGCAAGTGAGTTACATTCAATCATTAAACCATGGCCCTTTAGAGGATGGGCATTAGATTTAATATGAGAAATTAATCCTGCTTCGTCTAAAGGACAGAAATATATCTTGGTAGGAATAGATTATTTTACCAAGTGGATCGAAGCAATACCATTAATAGCTTCTGATCAAGAGTCTATTATTGAGTTCATACAGAAACAAATTATCTATAGGTTCGGATTGCCAGAGAGCATAACCACAGACCAAGGTTCTGTGTTTACTGGTAGGAAGATGCAAGAATTTGCTCAAGAGATGGGGTTTAGATTACTAACATCAACACCATATTATGCTCAAGCAAATGGTCAGGTCGAAGCAGCCAATAAAGTGATAATAGGGTTAATTAAGAAACATGTTGGTAAAAAGCCAAGGAACTGGCACACGACTTTGGACCAAATACTATGGGCCTGTAGAACATCTCCTAAAGAAGCTACTAACACCACGCCTTTCCAACTAACATTTGGTCATGATGCAGTTCTACCATTAGAAATTCATCTACAATCAGTTCGAATTCAAAGACAAAACGAGATCCCATCTGCATTATATTGGGAGATGATGATGAATGAGTTAGTTGAGTTAGATGAAGTTAGATTGCATGCATTAGAAATCCTAATGAGACAAAAGGAAAGGGTAGCCAGGGCATATAACAAAAGGGTGAAAGGAAAAGCATTCACTATTAATGACTTAGTCTGGAAAGTCATATTGCCCATGGACAAGAAAAATAAAACATTAGGTAAATGGTCACCTCATTGGGAAGGACCTTTTCGAATAGTAAAGATATTTTCAAACAATGCATATGAAATCGAAGAGTTGGCTGATGATAAGCGAATCTTAAAGGTTAATGGGAAATATTTAAAGAAATATAAGCCACGCCTGCAGAAGATTTGAATAATAACAACATAATCGAAACATCATAAAGGAATGCCAAAATGGTAATATAGATTGCCAAAATGGCATTGTTTGGATATTACAGACCAAAATTCAACCAAGATTCAAAACTAATTAAATAAACAGAGATTTAAAAATAGGCATTGTTCCTCAATCTATCAAAAGTACTCCGAAAGGACTCAAGCCTTTGTTGAGTGAAGCGCCTTTCTCCTTCCAGGGTGGCTACTTCTCCCTTAAGTTGCTCTGCTGCTTCCATTTCTGCAAGTCCTTTGTTGAGGAGCTCTTCGAACTGATTGCCAGCAGTATTGGTTTCTGTGATACGGTGGGAGAACTGACTATGGTTTTGTGTTTGTTTTCGCAAATGTTTCGGTTGAGCAAGAGTCGCCACCGACTTTTTATTTTATCCTAAGGAAAGGGTTAAAAAGCACAGCAAAAACCTTTGAGATATTTTCTTGGGTTCGGGGAGTAGATTATAGAAAGGGAAGGTATTAGCACCCTTTCTATCCATGGTTATCCATGGGCTCTTAGGTACTTGCTTAGATCAACTTGCCTTGGTTTTCAATTGTTTGAAATGGTGCTTTGTGCGTGGTTTTGAAAATATTTTGAAAAAGATGCCTTGTCTAGGCTACCCTTGTAACAATTCTTTACTCGAATGTTTTACAAAAGTGTTTGTCTTTTTGAAAAGATGTTTCAAGGTTTTTTGAAAGTTTGTTTTGAAAGTGTTTGTGAAGTGTGGTTTGAAAAATAGGCAAGTGTTTTTTTGTTTTGCAAGTTGACAAGTACTTAAGAGCTATCTACCCTAAAGTTCTCAAAGATTTTTACTATGTTTTAACCCTTTTAACAATTTTGTTCCACCATTGCATTTGGTGGACAATCTTGTGTTAGGATGTGAAAGGGACGGGCGCGGGTCATCGTTGAGACCATAATTGCAATGGTGCCAAGTATCTTTGGGCAATGTTTTCTTTAAGGGACTTGATCATTTTTAGGCAACTTTCGAAAGCGTCGTCGAGGGACTATGATCAATTGAATTGTTTCTTTTGTTTTTTGCCCAAAGAGACCTAACATGCAATATGGCCCATTTATTGAAGGCAACAAGTGGAATACCCTAGGGGTGCAAGTGTGATATGTGTTGTCCATTTTCATGCTTGATTATCTTGAAATTAGGTCAAACTATTTTTGTCGTTTTTGATTCGCATACAAACCCTAATTCTAACATGGTATATTTAGAAAGCATTAAAGTGCGAAAAATAAAGTTCCTAAGCTATTACAACACAATATGGGAAGGGGGGTACAAATGTTCAAATGGGGGGTATTTGACAAGGAATTTAAACCTAGCTATTACATCAATTTGGAATTATTTACAAGATATTTAATTGCACAAATTAAATGGAAATAAAATAAATATGCAAGATGCAAAAAGGTTTTTTATATGTATGAAAAAGGGTTTTTTATATGTCAAATAAACAAAATAAAAAGTATTATTTTTTGGAGTTTTTTATGTTTAGGGTAAAACCCTAATTTTATTAGGTAAACGGTATTATTTATTTAATGTGTACAATGTTTATTTATTATATACAAAAATAAAATAAAAATGAAGTATATTTATCAAAAAAAGTATTTTTTTTAATGTTAAATATTAATAAAAATAAAAATGTATATATTTTGTATTATTTACTAAATATTCTCATAAGTATATATATTTGTATTATTTTCTAAATATGTATTATATATACAAAAATAATAATATTTAATATTTATAAAAAAAAAGTATATTTTATATAAAATATTTTTAGAAGATAAAAAATGGAAAATAAAATGTGTTTACATTATTTTTGGTATTTTTTAAATAAAAGTGTTTATTTATTTATTTATGTACAAATATTCATTCAAACAAATAAATGCCTAATAAATTAAAAAATGGTTTAAAAAATTATTTTTATATTTTTAATATTATAAGAAAAAATAAATAAGTCAGAATAAAAAAAGAAAAGTCAAAAAATCATTAAAATAAGCAAAATGGGCTTAGGGGGTGCAGAAGTAAAAACATGGTGTGAAAAGAAATAACAAATCAGGCCCAGCCCAGAAGATTGTTGTCTTCAACCTTCAGACCAACAAAATTCAAAAACACGCGCCTTTCTTCTCAAATCTCTAACTCCTGATTCTTTGATCTTTTGCCAAATCTTCCAACATGAAACCTGTAGAGCTTGAAGCCACGATTCTAGACATATAAAGAAGTCAATCTAACTCTCAGAAATGAGAGAGAATTTCTTCTCCCCCAATTCCTGACCTAGTTTTTGTTCCATGTTCAGACTTAAAATTCTCTAAGCATACATAATATAAATGAAATCTAATCACATGGGCATGTTCAGGGCTATGAATGTGACATGTTTTCTTCACAAACCTAAAGCTAACAATGCCTGGATAGAGAGATACGTGTTCAAGAACTTACCTGTTCAGTTGAAGTTGTATCTGGTGATTGAGGTACTTTCAGTGCAAGATGATGATTGGTACAGCTTCCTTGATGTCCAGGGATGCTATTCCAAGCTTTACTTTGTCTTGAAACCTTTTGAATCGTGCTATGGAACTTCAGCTGCAAAACAAGAAAATGAAAATGGTGATCTTGCCTGGGAGTGTTACAGGTCGTGTTTGAGGTTTTGATTAGCTTCAAGGGATGTTATGGGATGTGTTTGACAAGTTTTTAGCAAGAATGCATGGAAGGTTTGAGCTATGGAACTCAAACTGCAGGGATGCCCTGTTTTGAGCAGTTCAATGGTGATTCTGTGAATGGGAAGGCAATGGAGGTGGTTGACTCGTGTTCTAGCTCAGTTAGGATGTTTAGGATATGTTTGACAAGTTTGCTTAAGGGTTTTTTAGCTGAGATGAAAGTTGTTGGAAGATATGCTATGTTTCTTACACTTTAAGCAACAAATGTCCAAGTTGGTTTTTAGACAGGTAGAGGCCCCCCTAATGTGCTGCAAACCTTGGCATTGATCAGTGTAATTAGTTCCTAAACTTGTGCCAAGTGGATTTGAACTGTACTTCTTGGATTTGCATTTTGACATAAAGTTCACTTTTGCAAAAATGGTTAAAGTGCTTTATCTATTTTGGGACTAAACCATTATGCAATGCTTGAACACATAGAATATGGTCTTGGCACAAAGAGTTTGCATTAAATTTATGAGTGCAAAAGGGTTTTAGGGCCTGTAATCAAGAAATGCATGCTGATTTGAAAATTGCCTAAGTGTATGAACATGGAAATTGGCCATAACAAAAGTGAGTTTTTCCCATATTGCAAAATTCGATTCTCCCTAACCATGAGGTTGCTTGATGAGTTCTTGGACATTTTGGAAATCTTGGAATGTGTAATACAATCCATCTTTGAAATGCAAATTGAAATTCCAAGTGGAAGTATGTGAAAAATGGTCTTGAAGTTAGGAAAAAATCCTGCCTAAAATAGGTCAAATTTTCTCTAAGTTAAGAATGGTTTGGTACCCTTGTTCCAAAAATTGTAACTTGAGATACAAGCTTCTTTTGGGAAAACTTTGTGAATCAAAGTTGTAGATTATGCAATAGGCTACAACGTTCATGTTTTGACTTTTTCTTGAATCCAAATGAATCTTGGTGAGAAAGTGGGGCAAAGTTAGGAAAAAATTAGGGTTTTTCATAACTTCGAAAAATTCTAAGTTATGAAAAATCTTCATTTCAAACCCTAACTTGCAAATCTTGATTTCTTGATGAACAAGTTTCATGATTTGTCATGTTTTGATGAAAAATGAATCTTGACATTTGATTTTGACCAAAAAGTCAAAGTTTGACTTTTCAGTATACAGTCAAAATTGATCAATTGACTGGGAAATTCAACTGTCAATCTTGTGCATTTGGGATCTTTTGAACTTGTTGAGCATGTCAAGACAATTCCATGGGGTACTTGAGTCCATATGTGAGCTTGGTTTGCCATTGGCTAGGTCAAACAGTCAAAAATTGCCTTTGTGCAGTCAAAACTCTAAAAATGACCATTTTGCCCTTTTGGTGATCTGATCAAAATTCTTGTGGAATTGTGATCCAAACTTGATCAAATGGTCCATGTGAGTTCATAATGTTGATGTGGGTCAATTTTCATGAGATTTGACTGTTAATTGGCCACAGTTGACTTTTTCCCCAATACAGCTGATTTCTAGGTCAACTGTCCAATTGACTGGGCAAAATTTGGAATCAAGACTTGAAACTTGGTATGGATAAACTTGGGAGTCCAATATGAAGCATGAAAGTCATCTTAGGCATTTTTGGTCAGAACATCTTTGTGCAAACACAAACCCTAATTTGGGTCAACAGTGCAAGGAGAAGTCTTGAGCAGATGAAACCCTAACTGGATCTTGAGCTCCAAGGGTCTTGTGATGAGAAATCAATGAGAAATGGGAGGGCAAATTTCGGGGTACAAAAGTTGCCCCTGTTCAATCTTCTTGAATCCGAAGAGTTAGATTGGCAAGTTTGCCTTTCGCGACTTGAGGGTAAAAGGAGATTGGACACTAGAGTGCCCTTAAATTTGCACTCGCCAAAGCAATGGATGCGGGAATGGGCTTAGAGATGCCATTTGGAGATGGGCTTAACGATGCCATCGGGAGGAGTGACAGAAACTTGTCGGGGATGGGCTTAAAGATGCCATATGGAATGAGTATCAGAAAGGTGTCCATGTTTCGGACTATCTCTGAACTGGGGGTCTGAATAAGCAATAGATTGACATCCGTATCTGGAGGCATCCGTAAACTATTTTCAAAAGTTGAGAAGAGTCTGAACAAGCGATAGATTAACATCCATCGTGGGGGAAGAATCCATAAACTGCTTTCAGAAGTTTTGAGAAGAATCTGAACAAGCGATAGGTTAACATCCGTTACGGGAGAACCCGTGAGCTGTTTTCAGAAATCTTGAAGTTGAATAAGCAATAGAGCAGCATCCTTTGTTGGGAAGCGTCCGTAAACTGTTTTCAAAAAAAAGCATCTGAACAAGCGATAGATTAACATCCGTTGTTGGGAAGAATCCGTAAACTGTTTTCAGAAGTCCTGAGAAGAATCCGAACAAGCAAATAGGTTAACATCCGTTACTTGGAGAACCCGTGAACTGTTTTCAGAGATCTTGAAGTTGAATAAGCAATAGAGCAGCATCCGTTATTGGGAAGCGTCTGTAAACTGTTTTCAAAAGTTGAAAAGAGTCTGAACAAGCGATAGATTAACATCCGTTGTGGGGAAGAATCCATAAACTGTTTTCAGAAGTCTTGAAGTTGAATAAGCAATAGAGCAGCATCCGTTGTTGGGAAGCGTCCGTAAACTGTTTTCAAAAATTGCATCTGAACAAGCGATAGATTAACATCCGTTGTTGGGAAGAATCCGTAAACTGTTTTCAGAAGTCTTGAGAAGAGTCTGAACAAGCGATAGGTTAACATCCGTTACTTGGAGAACCCGTGAACTGTTTTCAGAAATCTTGAAAAGGAACCGGTGTAGGGCTTCCTGATGATGTGTTCGTGAAAAACTGCATCTGAATGAATTGAACAAGTATCAGAATGTCGCCGTGTCTGGGTCACATCTGAACTATTCCTGGAAAGAATCTCGGGAGATAATGATTTAGTTTGTCGACTGATCTTACCTGAAAAGGTAAAGAGTTAGTTGTATGCAATGTCATGATGCATGATGCGACGTATGTTATATGATATGAATGTAACTGAATGCGCATGTAAGCTGAAGAGCTGTCTTGCGAAGGATAGATGAATCTGAGATAGCTGAAGATAAAATTATCTTGACTGCTGCCGGGAAGAATAATTCCTGGTTGTTGCTGGGGAATAAGGAGCTTGGGTTGTATACCAATCTTCTGGGGAATTCATGTCTTGAGGAGATCTTCATTGGAGAATCTTGAATATACAATGAGGAACTGAGAACTGAGAGTCTTCAGATTTGCTTGGGGAATACCCGTCCTTCAAACGTCGAGGGGCCTTAGAACCACTTGCGGGGACTTGGAATTTCCTTGGTGACTGGCAGGGTAAGAGAATTTCTGATGATTTCTACTGGGGATTTTAGAACCTGGTAGACTTAAGCTGGGGAGATAAGACTGAGAATCTCTAGTCTAGTGAGAGGCATTTCTGTGGGGAGAAGGTTCACTAGTCTGGCTCCGCTGGGGATCGATAGCCTGAAGTTTTAGCTTTGCTGGGGATACTGAAACTTAGTTCTGAGGGAAATTGAGTTCTGGAGGATTCTCTGGCTGGGGATAACAAAGATAAACTCCTCTGGGGATTGATAAGTTATGTTGGGGAATTCCGATGAACTCCGCTGGGGATAGGAAGAAATTTTCCGAGTGCGATCTTCCGTTGTAATAAGATGAGGATAACCCAGTTATAAGCCCTTGTGAGGAGTAACTTTGAATAAAGCTTGGGAGAGACGTTCGTACTCTGTAGGGGATAAGCTTCCAGAATCTACTGGGGATAAGCTTCAAGATTTGCTGGGGATATGGATTCCAAATCTCCTGGGGATTTCCTTGGAAAGGGTATCAAGATATCCAACTGCACCTTCAACCTATCAGTAATCCTCTTTCTGGATTTATAAGGAAATGATTATGTTCAAATGCATATGCCTATTTAACAAAACATTGGACGTTTCTCAAAATAAAACAATTAGTGCAAGAGAAAAAGAAAAAGGAAATGACACACATTTCTGGGAAAAGTATTTGTATTAACTTTCTCTGAGTATATTTGTACAAAGGAGACAATCATCCTAGTAAGAGGATTTTGTCGTAAATATTGAAAGATTTATACAAAATAAAGATGGCTATGTGAAATAATTCCATGGGATTCCATTCCACTATACCCTTCACAACTCTGAATATCTGTCCATCCAATGCTTCGTTTGCCGATGACTGGGTTGATCAGAGACCTGGAACTGGTTGATGAAGAGATTGTCTTTGAAGTGATCCGACAAGACATAGTCATACGCTTTAATTCCCTAACTTTTGCCTGAATCGCCCTTTCGGGTTTTCGATCCACCGGGAAACCCCTTTTTTGCCCAAGCCGCCCTTTCGGGTTTTCAGCTTGCCGGGTGTACAATTTTTTTGTTTTTATCCCTAATTTTTGCCTGAACCGCCCTTTCGGGTTTTCGGTTCACCGGGATGCCCATTTTTGCCCAAGCCGCCCTTTCGGGTTTTCGACTTGTCGGGTTATTTTATGCGTAGTATCTTTTGACTATGTCTGCGTTCGCAGGATGCGGCAAACCGTCGCCGTCCATGGTGGTCAGAATCATTGCACCACCAGAAAATATGCTTTTGAAACGTCTGACTTTCTTATTGAAGGCCTTGATCATCCGTTTTTGATACGTCTGACCATGACATATAGCAGCGAGTCGCTTCTCGTCGATCAGATTGAGTTGATCAAGTCGGGTCTGAATCCAATCATCTTCATTCAAACCTGTGTCCTTCATAATCCTTAGAGAAGGAATCTGAACTTCCATAGGCAGGACAGCTTCCATGCCATATACCAATAAAAATGGGGTTGCCCCGGCTGAAGTACGTGCCGTCGTACGGTATCCATGTAGAGCAAACGGTAACATCTCATGCCAGTCTTTGTAAGTGACTGTCATTTTCTGAATGATCTTCTTAATGTTTTTGTTCGCAGCTTCAACAACACCGTTCATCTTCGGTCGATAGGGAGATGAATTGTGATGATAAATCTTGAACTGTTCGCACAACGCGGTGATCATCGTGTTATTCAGATTTGTACCGTTGTCTATGATGATCATGTCTGGAACACCATACCGACATATGAGATTTTGCTTGATGAAGCGGGCAACCACATTTTTAGTAACAGAGGCGAAGGAAGCTGCTTCGACCCATTTGGTGAAATAGTCAATGGTAACTAGGATGAAGCGATGTCCGTTGGAAGTCGTGGGCTTGATCTCCCCAATCATGTCAATGCCCCACATTGCAAATGGCCATGGAGCAGTCAAGACGTTGAGAGGAACCGGAGGGATATGAACTTTGTCAGCGTAGACTTGACATTTGTGGCAAGTACGGGAATGTTGATGGCAGTCAGCCTCCATGGTAGACCAGTAATAGCCTGCCCTTAGGATCTTCTTAGCCATTGTATGCCCGCTCAAGTGAGTGCCAAATGTGCCGCTGTGTATCTCAGTCATGATCAACTCTGCTTCAGCTTTGTCTACGCATCAGAGCAATACACAATCATGGCTTCGTTTGTAAAGGATGCCTTTGCTCAGGAAGAATTTAGCAGCGAATTTCCTTAAGAAATTCTTGTCATTTACGGAAGCTCCTTCGGGATAATCTCTAGTCTCGAGATACCTTTTGATTTCATGGAACCAGGGTTGTTCCACTACTTCTTCGGTATTAATCTCGTGACAATGTGCAGGTTCATCCATTCGCTCGATGGTGATTTGGGGAGCCTCATCATCCCAGTTGAGTTTAAACATGGAGGACATTATAGCTAGAGCATCTGCTAGCTGATTCTCTTCTCGCGGGAAATGCTCGAAGGTAATTTGCTCGAAATGAGGCAACAGTGTCAAGACATGTTCTTTGTATGGGATAAGATTAGGATGCTTGGTATCCCACTCTCCTTTGATTTGACTGATAACCAAAGCCGAGTCCCCGAATACGATCAAAGATTTGATCCCCAAGTCTATAGCAGCCTTGAGACCAAAGATGCAAGCTTCATATTCAGCCATGTTGTTTGTGCAGCTGAAGCAAAGTCGGGCCGTGAAAGGTGTGTGACAACCTTCCTGGGAAATGAGTACCGCACCGATACCGTTTCCAAGTGCATTTGAAGCACCATCAAAGTACAGGGTCCATCGGGATCTCTTTTCGGGTCCGTCATACGGTCCGTTACCTTCAATGTTATCCAAATTCATGATGTCCTCGTCTGGGAAGTCAAATCTCATGAGCTGATAATCTTCGATAGCTTGATGAGCCAGATGGTCAGCTAGTACACTCCCCTTTATAGCTTTTTGAGTGGTGTACTGGATGTCATACTCAGTTAGGATCATTTGCCATCTAGCTATTCTTCCAGATAAAGCAGGCTTCTCGAAGATATACTTGATAGGATCCATTTTGGAAATCAACAGGGTAGTATGAGTCAACATATACTGCCTTAGTCGGCGAGCAGCCCATACCAAAGCGCAGCAAGTTTTCTCGAGCAGTGAGTAGAGAGTCTCACAGTCGGTAAACTTTTTGCTAAGGTAATAAATATCATGCTCTTTTCGACCAGACTCGTCATGCTGGCCCAAAACACACCCCATTGAGTTATCCAAGACGGTCAGATACATGATCAATGGTCTTCCTTCGACGGGTGGCATCAGAATAGGAGGTTCTAGCAAATACTCCTTGATCTTATCAAAAGCATCTTGGCAATCGTCGTTCCATTCGACTACCTGATCTTTCTTTAATAGTTTGAAAATTGGCTCACAGGTAGAAGTCAGATGAGAGATGAACCTGGCAATATAATTCAAGCGCCCCAAGAACCCTCAACCTCCTTTTCAGTACGGGGAGCAGGCATCTCTTGTATTGCTTTCACTTTTGCTGGATCGACTTCAATGCCTTTTTTGCTTACAATAAATCCTAGAAGTTTACCAGACCTAACTCCAAAAGTGCACTTACTTGGATTCAGCCTGAGTTTGTATTCTTTCAACCTGGCAAACAGCTTTTCTAGATGTTTAAGGTACTCCTCCTCTGTTTGTGACCGAGCTATCATATCGTCTACGTAAACTTCAATATCATGATGTATCATATCATGAAACAAAGCTACCATGGCGCGTTGATAAGTTGCCCCTGCGTTCTTCAGTCCGAACGACATCACCTTGTAACAGAAAGTGCCCCATTGCGTGACAAAAGTTGTTTTCTCCATATCCTCGGGGGCCATTTTGATTTGATTGTAGCCCGAGAATCCATCCATGAAGGAAAACACTTTGTACTGAGCTGTGTTGTCGATCAAAATGTCAATGTGTGGAAGTGGAAAATCATCTTTGGGGCTGGCCCTATTCAAATCCCGGTAGTCCACACACATCCTGACTTTGCCATATTTCTTAGGTACTGGCACGATGTTAGCGACCCATTGAGGATAGGACGTAACAGCCAGAAAGCCAGCGTCGAATTGCTTCATCACTTCTGCTTTGATCTTTTCAGACATATCAGGCCTCATTCGGCGGACTTTTTGCTTGATCGATGGACAATCCTCTCTTGTGGGGAGACGGTGAACCACGATGTCTGTGTCTAAACCCGACATGTCTTCATAAGACCAAGCGAAGATTTCAACATACTCATTCAACAACTGTATCAGGCGTTCCTTGACACTTGGTTCCAGATTGGCACCCACTTGCACCTCCTTCCGGTCTTCCTTGGTCCCTAAGTTGACAGTTTCCAATGGCTCTTCGTGCGGTAAGATGGCCCTTTCCTCTTGCTGTAGAAGTCTGGCTAGTTCCCCTGGTACTTCACAACCTTCGTCATCTTCATACTCGGCTTGATTGACCAGATCTTCAGAGTTATTGAAGTATATAGCAGAATCGTCACCCATGGAATCCGGAGTGGATGGGTACCTGCATTTGTGAGTGTGGGTGTGTGTAAGGGATAGCCATCCTTAAACAAAAAATGCAAAAGGAAAGAAAATGAACACAAGCAGTTTATCAAATGAAAAACGTCCAATGAATCATTAAACATGGCATATGGATATCAAAAATAATCAAAACCCTTACAAATGGACCTACATGCCCCGGGCAAGGCATGAGGTGAAAAGATAGTGTACGGATTGTTCGGAAATAAATATTACAGACCAAATAGGAAATGTTTGACAGATAAATTACTGATGAATAAAAGTGATGGGGACAAAGTCTTTTGCCTCCCAGTTGCACAATCCTCCTTTGACAGTTGGGTAAATCCACTCTTCGATGTTGCTCTCTTTGTCTTCGTCCTCCAAAGCGTTGATTCCGTAGGGAGAAATTTTGACTGGCGCTCTTTCAATCTTCGAACGGCGCATAGCTTTCTGGCCCGCGGTAGTGAACCCTAATCCAAATTTGTCTATTTTATGCAGAATATCAGGCAACTTCCCCCATGCTGAATTCTTCCCCTCCTTTATTGCGGCCTTTGCGTCCTCCAGAGATGCCATCCTGGCCATCTGCCTCGGTACTTCAGCTGCCAACTTTGCTACTGTTACTTCAGGAAGGACTTCTTCGAAATGCTGAAAAGGCGTTTCAATGAACTCCCCCTCTACCTCCACATACCGGAAGGAGTTCAAGTGGCTGATCATGTACTCCTCTTCGCCATGGACGGTTATGATCTTCCCCTTGACATGGTACTTCAACATCTGATGTAAGGAGGAGGTGACTGCCCCAGCATGGTGTATCCAAGGCCTACCCAATAAGCAAGAGTATGACGGACGGATGTCCATCACATAGAAAGTAGATTTAAACACCTCAGTGCCTATCTTGATGGGAATTTCAACCTCCCCATGGACCATTCTCTTCGAACCATCGAAAGCTCTGACAACAATGTCACTCGGCTTCAACTCCAACCCTTCACAATCTAGTCGGTCCAAAGCTTTTTTAGGCAGTACATTCAGCGACGAACCAATGTCGACCAAGACATGTGCGAGAGTAGTTCCTCGGCACTCGACTGAAATGTGCAAAGCATCATTATGGTTTCTACCTTTAGGAGTTAGGTCGGCATCAGAGAAACCTAATCCATTGTCCGCAGTGAGGCTGGCCACGCAACTTTGAAATTGATCCGCAGAGGTTTCCTGGGGCACATGGGCTGCCTTCAGGAATTTTATCAAAGCTTTAGCGTGCGCTTCCGAGCAAAGTAGTAGTGCCAGCATGGAGATCTTTGAGGGGGTTTGCCCCAGTTGTTCTACCACATCGTAATCACTCCTTTTGATTATCTTCAAGATCTCATCCATCTCTTTCTTGGAAGTTTCCGGGATGACCAAGGGTTGAGCCCTCGTCCTGACGAGCTCATCTTGGATTCCCTTACCTTTATCAGCAGCGGAAGGAGGGACAATACTAGGAACAACAACATCTTCAATCAATGGGGTTCTAGCGGAGAGTTTTATTGGTGTAGGGATGACTTTGTTGGCAGATGAGGGTCCAAAGATTGCTCTTGGAGGGGCAATCTCTGGAGAAAATATTCTCCCGCTCCGGGTGATTTTGCTCGTGCCTGCAATGTTTCCAATGCTGGCTTCTTCATCATCCGAACTTTCTTCAGTTATTTCGATTTGTTTAATACCATGGTAGTAGACGTCACTGCCGTAGTTCCATGGTATTGACTTCTCAGAAACATAAGGGACAGGCCCTGGCATTGTTATCTTCAAAGGAACAGATTTCGTAGCTGGTGTAATCTTAACAGGCTTTCTGACGGCCTTGGAAAGATTGGCGTGAATGGTTATGATTGAGACATCTTCAGTATGGGTTGGAATAGCAGAAACTTTTTCAAACAAAATTTGTCGACTATCCATTAGGCCTTGGATGCCTTTCTTCAGTAACGGACAATCAAACGGCAGAGAGTAACAACAATAACAATCTTCTTTACATCCCGGGAAGATCCCGGCCCTTAACAGATTCAACTTGATGGTTAACAATGGAGGTATCAGATCATTGACATCAGCAACATACAAATCTTCTTCAATGGCATTGACATTTCGGCCGTGCTTCGGCATGGGAGCAGATATCACATTAGGCTTCTCCAGAGCGTCAAACTCTACCTCCTTCGCCTCTATCAGGTCTTGGATTTTATGCTTGAGTGCCCAACAATCGTTGGTGTCGTGTCCGACACTGTCAGAATGGTAGGCACATTTAACATTAGGATGGTAATGCGGAGAGGACGCATTCACATTTTTTGGTGCCTCTTTGATAGTGGCGAGATTTAACTTTAACAGATGGGGAAGCACTTGTGCTGGAGTCATATTAATGCGGGTGAACTGCCGTTGTGGCCGTTCCACCCGTTGTTGATTTGGTCTAGACTGGTTATAGCGAGGCTTCTCACTTGAAGGGTTTTGAATCATTACGGCCCCCACAGTTGGCCGACGCTCCGTCTTCCCTGCTCTTCTCTGAGAGTATACCACAGCCGTTTCCTTCTTGAAAGGTTTCTTCTCAACACTTGCAGCAACACCCTTCTGAATTTTTCCTGACTTGATGCCGGCCTCTATTCTTTCGCCTGTTAAGATCAAATCGGTAAACCCCGCGGAAGAGTTACCAATCAGATGATTGAAAAATGGCCCAGATAGGGTCCCTAGAAACATATCAACAAGTTCACGGTCGGTTAAAGGAGGCTGCGCCCTTCCAGCCAAATCCCTCCATTTTTGTGCATATTCTTTGAATCCTTCGCCTGTTCCCAGTGACATACCCTGAAGTTGGATACGCGTAGGAGCAAGGTCAGAATTATACTGATATTGTTTGTAAAAAGCGGTGGCCAAGTCTTCCCAGTTTCGGACGCTGGTTCCCTCTAGCTGATAGAACCATTCCAATTGAGCCCCAGAAAGGCTGTCTTGAAAGAAATGGATCCAAAGGTTTTTATCTGCCGTATAGGGTTGAATCTTTCTTACGTAGGACCTGAGATGCATTTTTGGACAGGACAGCTCATCATACCTCCCAAAAACTGGCACTTTGAACTTTGGGGGAATCACAATCCCGGCAACCAAGCCCAAGTCTTCAAAATCCAAACCTGGTACTCTTTGTAGCTCCATGGCGGCCAACCTGTCTTCTAAACCTTTGTATTTATCATCAGCTGGAGGGTATTGTTGATCAGAGTAGTCTTCATCCTCTTCGACCTCCTCTTCTTCCACATCGGACTCGGAAGGTATCGCAACCCCACCTCCTTTGCTTGTTCCTTCATCAGAAGTAGGAGGAAATTCAAGCACTCTCCTGGCCTCTCCGTCAAATCTTCTCCCTAAAGTAGCCACCCGAGTCTCTTTTTCTTCTTTTTCACTGGGTCTTTATTCCCCAGCAAGGTCTTGAGATCCTCCTGACCCTTAGCCAAGGTCGTCAGGAGTTGCTGGAACTGTGCATTTTGAGCTTGTAGGTCTTTGACTGTTTGCTCGAGATCCATCCTATTGAAATAAACAGCAGACAGATAAGGAAACCTGGAGTGAGACCTGCTTATGCACATGATGAATGATATGCTTATGTATGCAATGCATTCAAGGATTTAGAACATTCAAAATTATTGCAGACAAAGAAGAACGCACGTCATATTAATAAGAAGAAATTTGTTAGTACATAAATGCCCCATGGGCCAAATATTACAAAAATAACTTCTCAAGGCAAAAAGACGTTGCGCATCCTCTTTGGCGCAATGTAGGTGTTGAGGGCCTCTTGCTCATGGAGTCGGCGGGTAAGCTCTAGAACCTTCTTCTCACTGGCGTAGAAGCTAGCCTCAAAAGTGTTTCATTCCTCCTTGAGCTGAATCCAGCTCTTCTGCATTTCCTCCCACAATATAGGCATGTCAGGATATAGGATGGTGTAGGGAACCTCTCCTTCCTTGACGGGCTCTTTAATCACAGGGAGAACATGAGGATAAGGCATCATTAGACTCTGGGCTCGGGCTCGTACCCACTTGAGGTAAGGCTCAAGAGGGATGGAGTTCTTGTGTCCCAGTGCCTTGCTATCAACCTTGTTGGGCCTTCCCCAAGCTCTGATGAATCATTGGCGAAGTCCTTGTGCATCGTTGTCGAAGTCAAAAACTAGGTCAGGAATCAACATGTCGTGAGGGCCATCCCTCCGTGCATATCCAAATTGCCTCAAAGCTAGGCAAGGGTTGTAGGTAATTCCCCCTCTGATTCCAAGTAAAGGAACATTAGGAAACTCTCCGTAACGATCGACGATGATGACATTTTCTCTGGACCGAGAACACCAATGTACATCAGAGTGAGTAAGAGTCATCAACCGTTGGGACCACCTTGAGCCTTGGTCATTCTTCAAGACAGATTGTGGAAGGTGCGAAATAAACCACCTTGCAAGGAGAGGAGTACAACACATGAGAACACCCCTCTTTCTCATTGTTCGTGTGTAAAATGAGTGAAGAATGTCCCCAAGCAATGTTGGTATTGGATTTCTGGACAAGAAGATTTTGACGGCGTTGACATCTACCAATTGGTCAGAATTTGGGAACAAGACCAACCCATAGATAAGGAGTGCCACAATTTCTTCAAAGGCTTGTAGGTCCAATGAATTCCAACATTCTTGTGCCTTCTCAAACAAGAATTTTGCTAAGAATCCTTTGACGCTGCTTCTGGTTTCCCAATGCCCCTTGATGTCGGATGGTTGTAGATGTAATGCTCGAGCAACATCTTCCGGCTTTGGTTCCTTTTCCGTACCGTTGAAGGGTAGTTGATTAAGGATAGGGATTCTTAGGAGTTGAGAAAACTCCTCCAAAGTGGGCACCAACTGGTAATCAGGGAAAGTGAAACAGTGGTGAAGAGGGTCAAAGAACTGGAATAGCACTTTCATCATGTCTTCTTCAATGTTGGTGTTGACTAAGCTGAGCAGTCTATCATGTCTTTCACTGAAGGATGAGCTTTCCGGAATTCTTGAGGTGAGCTCCTTGAGTTGAGGAGTGATTCTCACAAGGTTGACTTGGATGGTTTTTCTGTGAGGAATTTCCATGACCTGTAAAACAAGAACAAAGATGAAGATCCAGACCCTTGAAATGGTTAGTGAATGCATATGATGCTTTATGATGTTTATGATGTATGCACAAACATATGTACAAGCAAATCACACCAAACCCTAGTTTCAGGCTTGCATGGGGTTTCATAGGTAAGTACCCTCTTGAGTGTAGTTGGCTTAAAAACCTGTCCTATAAATAGTAATTGGGTTCTAAGGAGCTCAATATCATTGGATTGTTTTCATTGTTCATTGTTTTGGTTTAGCCACTTAACTAGCGACCAAAATATTCCAAGAAAACAACCCTCAATGAGTGTAGTATCGAGTATCTACCAACTTCGGACTGCCCCAAAGCCAGTCATCTCACTACCCCTAATAAAAGGCCAAGATGGTCAAGTAAGGTTCTAGGTCATTAGTGCTTAGTGACATCACTCAGCGGCCCCGTACTCTCCTTGATTGAACTCAAGGGTTACCGGTACTCACAAATATGTCGCACTAATATAGCTATTGCTTCGACCGTGTCGGTATACCCAGCACAGTTTCCACAACGTATTGCTATCTATGAATGTTTCCCAAAATCCGGGTGTAGGATTGCAAACCCAAACAATAGAGCCAAGATGTAAAGCAATCAAGACAAACAATTAATCATGCAAGAGGGTGATTAAGCCCTAAGGTTACTCCACTTTTAAAATTTTCCCCAGCAGAGTCGCCAGTTCTGTGATACGGTGGGAGAACTGACTATGGTTTTGCGTTTGTTTTCGCAAATGTTTCGGTTGAGCAAGAGTCGCCACCGACTTTTTATTTTATCCTAAGGAAAGGGTTAAAAAGCACAGCAAAAACCTTTGAGATATTTTCTTGGGTTCGGGGAGTAGATTATAGAAAGGGAAGGTATTAGCACCCTTTCTATCCATGGTTATCCATGGGCTCTTAGGTACTTGCTTAGATCAACTTGCCTTGGTTTTCAATTGTTTGAAATGGTGCTTTGTGCGTGGTTTTGAAAATATTTTGAAAAAGATGCCTTGTCTAGGCTACCCTTGTAACAATTCTTTACTCGAATGTTTTACAAAAGTGTTTGTCTTTTTGAAAAGATGTTTCAAGGTTTTTTGAAAGTTTGTTTTGAAAGTGTTTGTGAAGTGTGGTTTGAAAAATAGGCAAGTGTTTTTTTGTTTTGCAAGTTGACAAGTACTTAAGAGCTATCTACCCTAAAGTTCTCAAAGATTTTTACTATGTTTTAACCCTTTTAACAATTTTGTTCCACCATTGCATTTGGTGGACAATCTTGTGTTAGGATGTGAAAGGGACGGGCGCGGGTCATCGTTGAGACCATAATTGCAATGGTGCCAAGTATCTTTGGGCAATGTTTTCTTTAAGGAACTTGATCATTTTTAGGCAACTTTCGAAAGCGTCGTCGAGGGACTATGATCAATTGAATTGTTTCTTTTGTTTTTTGCCCAAAGAGACCTAACATGCAATATGGCCCATTTATTGAAGGCAACAAGTGGAATACCCTAGGGGTGCAAGTGTGATATGTGTTGTCCATTTTCATGCTTGATTATCTTGAAATTAGGTCAAACTATTTTTGTCGTTTTTGATTCGCATACAAACCCTAATTCTAACATGGTATATTTAGAAAGCATTAAAGTGCGAAAAATAAAGTTCCTAAGCTATTACAACACAATATGGGAAGGGGGATACAAATGTTCAAATGGGGGGTATTTGACAAGGAATTTAAACCTAGCTATTACATCAATTTGGAATTATTTACAAGATATTTAATTGCACAAATTAAATGGAAATAAAATAAATATGCAAGATGCAAAAAGGTTTTTTATATGTATGAAAAAGGGTTTTTTATATGTCAAATAAACAAAATAAAAAGTATTATTTTTTGGAGTTTTTTATGTTTAGGGTAAAACCCTAATTTTATTAGGTAAAAGGTATTATTTTTTTAATGTGTACAATGTTTATTTATTATATACAAAAATAAAATAAAAATAAAGTATATTTATCAAAAAAAGTATTTTTTTTAATGTTAAATATTAATAAAAATAAAAATGTATATATTTTGTATTATTTACTAAATATTCTCATAAGTATATATATTTGTATTATTTTCTAAATATGTATTATATATACAAAAATAATAATATTTAATATTTATAAAAAAAAAGTATATTTTATATAAAATATTTTCAGAAGATAAAAAATGGAAAATAAAATGTGTTTACATTATTTTTGGTATTTTTTAAATAAAAGTGTTTATTTATTTATTTATGTACAAATATTCATTCAAACAAATAAATGCCTAATAAATTAAAAAATGGTTTAAAAAATTATTTTTATATTTTTAATATTATAAGAAAAAATAAATAAGTCAGAATAAAAAAAGAAAAGTCAAAAAATCATTAAAATAAGCAAAATGGGCTCAGGGGGTGCAGAAGTAAAAACATGGTGTGAAAAGAAATAACAAATCAGGCCCAGCCCAGAAGATTGTTGTCTTCAACCTTCAGACCAACAAAATTCAAAAGCACGCGCCTTTCTTCTCAAATCTCTAACTCCTGATTCTTTGATCTTTTGCCAAATCTTCCAACATGAAACCTGTAGAGCTTGAAGCCACGATTCTAGACATATAAAGAAGTCAATTTAACTCTCAGAAATGAGAGAGAATTTCTTCTCCCCCAATTCCTGACCTAGTTTTTGTTCCATGTTCAGACTTAAAATTCTCTAAGCATACATAATATAAATGAAATCTAATCACATGGGCATGTTCAGGGCTATGAATGTGACATGTTTTCTTCACAAACCTAAAGCTAACAATGCCTGGATAGAGAGATACGTGTTCAAGGACTTACCTGTTCAGTTGAAGTTGTATCTGGTGATTGAAGTACTTTCAGTGCAAGATGATGATTGGTACAGCTTCCTTGATGTCCAGGGATGCTATTCCAAGCTTTACTTTGTCTTGAAACCTTTTGAATCGTGCTATGGAACTTCAGCTGCAAAACAAGAAAATGAAAATGGTGATCTTGCCTGGGAGTGTTACAGGTCGTGTTTGAGGTTTTGATTAGCTTCAAGGGATGTTATGGGATGTGTTTGACAAGTTTTTAGCAAGAATGCATGGAAGGTTTGAGCTATGGAACTCAAACTGCAGGGATGCCCTGTTTTGAGCAGTTCAATGGTGATTCTGTGAATGGGAAGGCAATGGAGGTGGTTGACTCGTGTTCTAGCTCAGTTAGGATGTTTAGGATATGTTTGACAAGTTTGCTTAAGGGTTTTTTAGCTGAGATGAAAGTTGTTGGAAGATATGCTATGTTTCTTACACTTTAAGCAACAAATGTCCAAGTTGGTTTTTAGACAGGTAGAGGCCCCCCTAATGTGCTGCAAACCTTGGCATTGATCAGTGTAATTAGTTCCTAAACTTGTGCCAAGGGGATTTGAACTGTACTTCTTGGATTTGCATTTTGACATAAAGTTCACTTTTGCAAAAATGGTTAAAGTGCTTTATCTATTTTGGGACTAAACCATTATGCAATGCTTGAACACATAGAATATGGTCTTGGCACAAAGAGTTTGCATTAAATTTATGAGTGCAAAAGGGTTTTAGGGCCTGTAATCAAGAAATGCATGCTGATTTGAAAATTGCCTAAGTGTATGAACATGGAAATTGGCCATAACAAAAGTGAGTTTTTCCCATATTGCAAAATTCGATTCTCCCTAACCATGAGGTTGCTTGATGAGTTCTTGGACATTTTGGAAATCTTGGAATGTGTAATACAATCCATCTTTGAAATGCAAATTGAAATTCCAAGTGGAAGTATGTGAAAAATGGTCTTGAAGTTAGGCAAAAATCCTGCCTAAAATAGGTCAAATTTTCTCTAAGTTAAGAATGGTTTGGTACCCTTGTTCCAAAAATTGTAACTTGATATACAAGCTTCTTTTGGGAAAACTTTGTGAATAAAAGTTGTAGATTATGCAATAGGCTACAACTTTCATGTTTTGACTTTTGCTTGAATCCAAATGAATCTTGGTGAGAAAGTGGGGCAAAGTTAGGAAAAAATTAGGGTTTTTCATAACTTAGAAAAATTCTAAGTTATGAAAAATCTTCATTTCAAACCCTAACTTGAAAATCTTGATTTCTTGATGAAAAAGTTTCATGATTTGTCATGTTTTGATGAAAAATGAATCTTGACATTTGATTTTGACCAAAAAGTCAAAGTTTGACTTTTCAGTATACAGTCAAAATTGATCAATTGACTGGGAAATTCAATTGTCAATCTTGTGCATTTGGGATCTTTTGAACTTGTTGAGCATGTCAATACAATTCCATGGGGTCGTTGAGTCCATATGTGAGCTTGGTTTGCCATTGGCTAGGTCAAACAGTCAAAAATTGCCTTTGTGCAGTCAAAACCCTAAAAATGACCATTTTGCCCTTTTGGTGATCTGATCAAAATTCTTGTGGAATTATGATCCAAACTTGATCAAATGGTCCATGTGAGTTCATAATGTTGATGTGGGTCAATTTTCATGAGATTTGACTGTCAATTGGCCACAGTTGACTTTTTCCCCAATACAGCTGATTTCTAGGTCAATTGTCCAATTGACTGGGCAAAATTTGGAATCAAGACTTGAAACTTGGTATGGATAAACTTGGGAGTCCAATATGAAGCATGAAAGTCATCTTAGGCATTTTTGGTGAGAACATCTTTGTGCAAACACAAATCCTAATTTGGGTCAATAGTGCAAGGAGAAGTCTTGAGCAGATGAAACCCTAACTGGATCTTGAGCTCCAAGGGTCTTGTGATGAGAAATCAATGAGAAATGAGAGGGCAAATTTTGGGGTACAACAGTTTCATATGCCAATTGTTGTTGTTGAGCCTCCCTAACCTTTTGTTGGAGCTCTTGAATTTGCTTTTCCCACAGAAGAATAGACTGAGCTCGAGCTTCATAGTCAGTTTTGGCTTGCTTTATATGCATGGCTTGGTCTTCAGCTTCTTTAGAGAGCTTCGAAGCATGCTCATAAGTAGCGTCCATGGCAGTTCGTTTCTCCCTGACCTTATTAGTAGCAAATTTGTCTTGAAGAAGACACCCAGTCACGTTATCTAACAAAGCTTGAAGATCGAATAATATGGTGATGACTGGCAAAGAGCAGGTGGCGAGGTTAACTTACGTAAGTAGCTCCTTCGTGGTATAGCAAGCTGTACTATCCTTCTTGAGCACTTCGAACAAGTCCACATCAAGGATTGTTCTCCTAATTTTGTTAAGGAGTACAACTCTATCATCTGAGGGCAATGGATCGTTAGTCGAACTAGTACCAGCCCTAGCAAGAGGAGTGTCCCTTTGAGCTAGTTTAGCCTTCATATACCCAATTGGGTCATTTCGTCTTAGGAGAGCTAACTCCTCTCTAGTCACTCGAGATTGAGACGATTGAGGAAGTCTCATACGCAAGGGAGTCACATCCATCTCGACTTCCATAGGCTCATTGGTCTGGTCAACATCACCTTCACTTTTTTCTTGCTCATTGCCTTCTTCATCATCAACCAGATCCACCACTTCGATATCATCGTTCTCACTGCTATTGACATCTGACTCTATTCCATCAGTCGAACCATTCTGGGCATCTTCTTCCTCGGATCCTTCCTCTGCAGATTCTTTGTTCTCTTGATCAGAATAAGCCTTCTCCTCTTCAGCATGAATGTCCTTTGAGCTCTCTTGAAGGGTTTCGAGAGGAGACTTTGGAAGAGAAGTTTCTGGTAAAATCTCTGCAGACTCATGAGGCGTTGCTTCGTTCGTTTATTTCAAAGGAGGAGAAGTTCCTTGGTCATCTTGTTGCTCTGAATCCCCAGTCGGAACCGCCATGTTGGAGGATCCTTTGTTTTACACCGGGTTACTGGAGTCCCCATGAGGAGAAGAGTTGATGGGAGCAGCAGTCTTTGATGGAGGAGTCGAAGTAGTAGGAGTTGGGTTCGAAATGTCCTACAGAGACAAAGAATATTAAGAGCATGCACCAAGGTAATGAATAACTATTTTTGTTAAAGATTCGAGTTCAATTTACCTGTGGATTCTCAGAGGAAAGGTTATTATCTATATGTTCCAACATTACGTTGGAGGTCGAAGGTGGATTTTTGGATTTTGTTGAGGGAGCAATATCTCTGGAATCGAGTCCAGAAATTCCAGTTGGTTCAGCACCTTTGGAAGCTTCTTTCTTCTGCTTCTTCTTCGAAGCGGTTGGTGAATTCCCTCCAGCATTGGGATTCTTACCAGTAGTGCTTGGTTTCCTTTTCTTCGGAGTGGTTGGTGGGAGTTTGTTAGTCTGAAAAGATTTAAACATGAGTTAGATCTAAATCATGAATTTCAGTTTATTCGAAACATCAGGGCTAATTGATTACCTTTGGAGTTGGAACAGTTGTTATTGCTGGTGTTATTGTTGTTGCAGTAGTTGTTGTTGGTATGGCTAAGGGCACATCATCAGTGGTTTCGACAGATTGTTGGGAGGTACTTCCTTCTTTAGACTTCGAAGCAACGGACTTTATCCCGATGGCTGAAAATCGAAACAATTAAGGTAAATGTTAAAAATGAAGAAAGTAAGAAACATTTGGGATTTTCCCAAGCATTCGCACCTGCGCCTTGATTAGATATAATCGACATGGCAGAAAGGTCATAGTGAAGATGTCCTGGGAAATCATGGAGCCAATGACGAGCCCATGTCACAGTCTCAGATGGCTTTAGTTTCTTTTGAGATTTGTATTTGAACATCTCTTTGGAAGTCAACCACTAAGGGTATGGAGGAAACCAAGCCAGAGCCAGTTCTGAGGTAGGCAATCTAGGAAATTTAGGTGGATGCATTTCGAGTGCCAACCTATACCTATCCTCAGGTGACAACCCTGAAGGAAGTTTGAACTTAGAAATTTTTTCTTTAAATTTTTCCTTCAAGGTCTGGGATGCTCGATACACAGTGGTTTCCAAGCATGTAGGATCATAAGTTGTTTCGAAATAGTTCTGAAAAGCCCTAATCTCTTTGGCGTGAGTAAACATACCTTTCTTGGAGTGTACCTGCACATCGAACGCATCAGTTAGTTTCTGTTGAATGGAGAGGGTATCGAACACATAAGATTGGTAGAACTTAGTCCACCATTCCAGAAAACCCTTCGCTGTGAAGTGTGTGGGTTCAAAAGGTAGTAGTTCGAATTGAGCGAAGTCTTGATATTGTTCTTGTTGCAGTTTGGCTTCTCTTGCTTTAAAGGTTCGACCAGAAGTGATGGCACTCTGAGTTTGGAACAGAGGTTCAGGGATTAATTGGCACAGGCCAAATTGTCTGGAAACAAAGTTAGGTTGATAGGCAAAGAGGAAGATTTGATTCTTGGAAGGAGTGATTCGTGAGGAAATTAATCTAGGAAGCAAAAAGGCTTTCCAAATATCTTGAATTTCTTTACTTTTAACTGCTTCTGAAAGAGACATGGTGAACCATGATGGTCCATGAGTCCTTGAAGCAAAGGGTTCCATGGTCTCTTCAAATTTGTGTCTTTTGGAAAAAATCATGATGTAGTTTGAGAAAAGGACCTTGAAGTCATCTTTATCATCATTCGGGGTGAGTTTTCGCAGCCTTGTACCTTCAATAATTATATCCGCTATCTCCGGATCTTGTTCAACAACGGTGTCAGCAGTTGATAATGAGGATTCAAACATGGCGTTAAGCCATAATTGGAGTAACCAGAAGGGGCCAGCTAGAAGGATGTTTTTGGGAGTATGGGATTTCAAACTCGAAACGGCTGATCTTAAGCTTTCGTAAAGATCAACAAGTAACAGTTCGCTCAAACATACCCTCTTATTCTCATGTAAGTCTCTAGCTAAAGGGATGAACCTGCTTGCTACCTGTAAGGACCTGCTACAGAATACGTATCTTGATAACCATAAAGTGAGAAAAGCAATATGTTCCACATCTGACACACTATCTCCTTCAGTGTGGTAATGGCTAATGAATTTGGAAAAACTGGCTAATTTGACATCAAAGTCAATAATGCTGGAGTGTTCTTCATTATCAGGGATGTAGGTTTCTCCTACTGGTGACAAACCAGTGATGGCTGCTATATCGAAAAACGTGGGTGTTATCATTCCCCCAGGGAGATGAAAGGTGTTGTAGGTGTTGTCCCAGAAATATAAGGATGCAAATAACAGTGGATGAATATAGGTGAAGCCTGGTTTCGATAACTTAATCAGATTATAGATTCCTAATTCCTCCCATTGCTGGGATTTCTTGGCTTCTACTTTGGTGAGCCAGTTTTGGTAAGCTATGTCAGAGGTAGGGCAGGATCGGAATGGTTTAAAGTTGCTCTTCACGTAGTCTAACACAAAGGGATCTTTTGGGGGAATGGTTGGAGTTTCTATGGTTTTTGAATCAGAAGACTCGCCTATCTTAGGGATATACATCTTATTAAACAAAGGTTTAAAGTTGTAACAGACAGGGAAGATTTTTCTAGTATCTTTCAAGATTTCAAAAACTGTAAGAGGACCCATTAGAGAAAACCTCTTTCCAGCAGCGTTAGTTGGAATCAATACTTGAGAGGCGTAGAGCATTTCCTTTTCCTTGGATATCATTTGAGGGATAAGCACAGATTGACCTTGATAAGTACCGACCTTGCTTTCCATAATTGTTCCTGTGTTCTTGCTTTTCTTCTTGGAAGTTTTCTTCAGTTGGGATGATGTTGTTGAAGACATTGTTGAAGATTGTTGGAAGTTTTAGGGTTTTAGTAAGAGGAGAGGAAGAAAAAGTTTCAGAATGTGAAAAAAGAATAAAATACTAAGTTGATTAGTTTTTATAGTGTGGAAGCTTAAACATCCACTAAGTGAGACTAGGATACGTGGGAGTCGTGGGTTGGATTGAGGAGGAGGCGGCGTAAAGGCTGATATTGGTAATAAGCGTGATTAATAATAATCATTGTTTTATAACCGCACCATGCTGTGAAATACTTATTCAAGACGGTTAAGAAATCCAAGAGGCGTCGTGATTGACGTGATTGAAGTCATACACAGTAAATGTTATGATTACTCAAAAGTCACATCAAAATCTTGCAAATATATTTAAAATAAGTGTTTCTCAAAGGATCGAAATACATATTTTAAAGGGGAATTTTGTTGGCTGAAGATTTTGATGATACAGTTCGAAATGAAGCAATATGGATGTTTCGTTGGAATAAAGAAAAATGTTACAGTTCGGAATGGTAGAAGCGGTTCTTCGAACGGACATGTTAAAGCTCGGAGCTTCGAGTGACAGTTGTGAAGATATATTTAAAAGAAGCCTTGAAGTGGTAACGAGACTGTGTCTGTGAAATGAGTTCGAAGCGAAGATTGCCAAGGAATTTGAAATTCAAACGCGAGCGGGATGTTGGAATTCAAATATATATGCGCTGGAGCGTTCGAAGACGTGTGGAAGCTAGAGAGGAACAGTGCTCTGCATGTTCCGAACGTGGTAGAATCTTATAAGCAAGACCGTTATGGTCGAAGTAGTATAAATAGAAGTATTAGTATTAGGATTTCGTGTGTCATATCTATTTTACAAAATTCAGTAAACATTCAAAATACCACATGGATAGGGAAATGAATGCTCAAACAATGTACGTATGATAACACCAAACATTTATAATTCAGTAAAACTCTTTATCTTTTCCAGTTTATCTTCCATTTTCATGTCAATGTCATTCAAATACCTTTACATTCAAAGTCATTTACTTATTTCTTGCATTTAAACGCTTTTCTTCTATTCGAATCCTTTACATTTCAGAAACTCTTTTACATTTCATGCTTTTATATTCATGCTTTTTACATTAAAGTCTTTACATTCAAAGTCATTTACTTATTTCTGCATTTAAACATTTCTTTGCAATCGAATCTTTATTCATTCATTTCAGTTTCGTATTTATTTACTTGATCATGTCATTAGATTATTTTAACATGGTAATCGAAGTGAATTGAACGTCTATAAAACATTCTAAATACAAATCCTAACTATGAATATCAGATTTGCAATTAGATTTATCCAAACGACCAATACCCCATAGGATCAATCTAGTCGATCATGCAAGTTACCAGAGAGATTAAATAACAGTCACTAAGATTATTTGATAGTTTGGAGGACTAGCGGTTGTTTACCAGAAATCACTGTAAACAAGTCCATATGTGAGCTTGGTTTGCCATTGGTTAGGTCAAACACTCAAAAATTGCCTTTGTGCAGTCAAAACCCTAAAAATGACCATTTTGCCCTTTTGGTGATCTGGTCAAATTTCTTGTGGAATTGTGATCCAAACTTGATCAAATGGTTCATATGAGTTCATAATGTTGATGTGGGTCAAATTTCATGAGGTTTGATTGTCAATTGGCCACAGTTGACTTTTTCCCCAATACAGCTGATTTCTAGGTCAACTGTCCAATTGACTGGGTAAAGATTTGAATCAAGGCTTGAAACTTGGTATGGGTAAACTTGTGAATCCAACATGAAGTATGAAAGTCACTTTGGGCATGGTGGGTCAAAATATCCCTGTGCAAACTCAAACCCTAATTTAGGTCAACAGTGCAAGGAGGTGTCTTGAGTTGAGCAAACCTTAGCTTGATCTTGAGTTCCAAGGGCTTTGTTGTTGTACCCCAAAATTTGCCCTCCCATATTCTTCAAGATTTTCCAAGATCAAGCTTCAAAATCTCTCAAGGGTTGCACAGTCCAATTGCCTCATAACAGTCAAAATTTAGGGTTTTGGTTCTGGCAAGGAAATTGAAGTTTTCAAGGGCTCAATCAAGTCCCATATGCTCATACACATTGTCAAGCACCTACATGTCAAGTTTCAAGGCTCACAAGGTCAAGTTGCACAGTCAAAAACCCTAATTGCTCCACAGTCAACTGCAGGGGCAAAATGGTCATTTGGCAGTCAAAAGTCAAAAATTTTGGTCAACATATTATTTTGAAGCCACAATCATCATTTGGTCAAATCTTGACCATGATTTCACAAGAATGGCTCAAAAATCATCAAGGTGTCAAAGTTTCTATTTTTGGACAGCTGAAAAGTCAACTGTAACTTGACCAAGGCATAACTTTTTCATGGTTCATCAGAAAAATCCCATCCAATTCTCATCTTGAAGGGGAGGACATTTCCTACAACTCATCTTCACATTCCAAGTCCAATAAATGCTCTCACAAAAAGTTATCGATTTCAACATTATAGGTCATTTTCAAAAGTCAACAAAAAGGGACTTTAAGTCAAAGACCATAACTTGAGATTGGTAAATCAAAATGACATGGGACTAAAGACATTGGTTAGAGGACTTCAAGACCTTTCCAAAATGTCCAATAACATGTTCACAACTTCAAAATTGAGCAAGATATGCATTGGATAAGTTGGGAAATTTTTGTGAAATGGCCAAAATCAATTATCCTTGAAACTTCATTTTTGACAAAAGGGGCCCACTTTTTCCACTTGATTCAGCTTGGCCATGCTTCCCACGTGTCCCAGAAATTATTTCAAAATTTAAAATTAATTTTTTCATTTTTATTTAATTTTATTTGATTTAATTCATTTTAAATCATTTAAAATCAAATAAAATCAAAGAAGTTAATTAAGGGACATATTCTGCTTTGACTAGCTTTGAATCACCATCATTGACATTCCAATTTCGTGCAAGGGCCTAAAAGAAGCAAGAATTCAAATTTTGGCTCAAGAAAGGAAAGTGCTTCAATGGAGTTTATGGAAAATCCTAAGCATGAATGCATTGCATTATTGGCCATAATTTTGATCAAAACTCATTACATAATAGATATGCAAGCCAACACAAGCAAATTCACGACCTAGAAAGCTAAAAAACGGCTAGGACCAAAACAAAAATTTGTCAAAAAAGTGAGGGATTGAAAGCTAGGTTACAGGCACTTTGAGATCAAAAGAAGCACATAGCCTTCTTCATTGCCACGCCCTGAAGCTGAAGAGACCAAAAACACAGCCTGAGATCACCTATACGACGCTGTAAGTTGTCTCAAACTTTCCCCTGTGCACAAAATCCATACTCTCTATTCTTGCATCTTTTCTCAAATTTTTTGGTATAATCATGTTGTTTGTTTGATTCTGGATCTAATAGCATTATTCAATTCCATTTTTATGCCTTGTATGACCAAATCCGTACCTAGGGTTTGTGTATTTTGTTTTTTTACGCGTTTGGTATTCAGGAGAAATCAAGACGAACCATGAGTAGGGATGTGATCAGGGGACCAAGACGAATGTATCCATGGCTTTAGGTGGCGTTTTCATGGCCTGAGGACTATTTTTTGAAGCAGCCTGCGAAACTTCCTGCGGATAGAAATCCGCAGGTAAAAAAACCAGTCCAAGGAAGAAGACGCTGACGCGTCCCCTCCTCATTTGTCCGTTTGAAATAAGCGCGCTTTTCTTTTTTTTTTTCCAGGGGATTATTTGATTTGCTAATATAATGTTTATGTATTGTTATTGTTTCAACTAGCGCGCACAGCTCAGATGGCAATGCATTAGTGGATTTCTCCATAGGGCACGAGTTCAAGTCCTGGTTCTGGCCTTTTTCCACCTTTTCCATAATTAACTTGCTTACTTTATTTTTCCTTTTTTCTTATTTTTTTATTCTAATTTAATTTATATTTAAATAATTTTCTCATGCATTTAAAAACTCACAAAAAATATTTTCCTTTTGCATTTTAACCAGAAATATGTTTATTTAATTTTTGACATTAAAAATAATATTTTTGCATGCATATTTTAATTAATTGTTAAATAATCATTAATTTGACTTTTATTTTGCTTTTAATTATCAAAATTGACCCAAAAAACCAAAAAAATACAATTAACACTTTTATTATTATTTTTATTTTGTAAATAAATCATAATTGAATTAGTTGTTAATTAGGCCATTTTAACATTCCTTTTAATAATTAAAATAGATTTAGATTTAGGTTAATCTTTAAACTTTGTTTCTTTTTATTTCTATTTTATGTCATAAAAAATATAAAAAAATCAAAAAAACATTTTCTTGTAATTAAAATAATTAATTAATTTTTAATTTCATTTAATTACCCAAAAAAGACAAAAATTAATTCCCTTTTCTTTATTCGCGCGTATTCAATTTGTTCGATTATTATGTAATTGCTCCGGATATGTAATAGTAAATAGGACCTTTTACCGCAATTTACTTTCCGTACTCATTTACTAAAAAACGGGTCTTTGTAATTTTTGGCGATGTATAGACCCGCGCCTTGTAATAGCGTAGGATTTACATTTCCGCAATTTACTTTCCGCACCCCTTTTAACTGTTAACTTGTATGAAAGAATGCATGCCCAAATAAAATCAAAGCGTAGATCACTATAATGCATGACAAGATAAAACATAACTGAAAATAACACACAAATTCACACACCACTCTTAGGGTACGCCACACTGTTGCCTTGCCCCTCGAAACGTGGTCGTCGAGTATAGGACGTTTTAGTAAGTCCTTATGTCCATGAACATGGCATAAGGGTAGCTTCTAAGGTGTCCTACTGTTGCTCTGGTGACCACACTGTCCCTACAAACTCGAATTGACCCGAATACCTCCAACGGTGGTGCTACCTACCTCTCAATGGTGGGATGGCACTACCTTAAGGACTTTTACACGACCTAATTCCTTAGGGTAGGTGGATGACTCGTAGATACTTGCTCTAATTCAAAACAAATCAAAAACTCTTTTCACACCGACACTTTTCAAAAAGTTTTCAAAACATTTTTCAAACACTCTTGAGGACTGATACAAGAGTCGATCTGAAACTTTAAACGGAACTTTTTCAAACCCACTCACGATTGAAAAGCAAACAAACATTTTTGAAAACACAAATGAGCAAGTATCTAAGAGCCCATGGATAACCATGGATAGAAAGGGTGCTAGCACCTTCCCTTTCTATAAATCTACCTCCTGAACCGAGAAACTATCTCATAAGGAATTTTTCTGTGCTTTTGTCCTTTCCATGTTGGAGAAAATAAAAGACAGTGGCGACTCTTGCTTTCGCGACATTTCGCGAACCAGCGTTAAACAGTCAGTTCCAGATCCACCGATCACAGAACTGGCGACTCTACTGGGGAGAGACTTATAAAGTGAGGTGTACCTTAGGACTAAGATCACTTGTGTTTTCAATTGCTTTGACTTGTTTGCTTTATTATTGTGGGCACTGCATCAGAGTTACATAGATCCTAACCCGGATCTGGGGATACCCTGTTAGGTAGCATAAGCTGTGAGGGACCTGTCTGGCGTAGACCGACATGGGTGAAGCAGTGGCTACGTTGGTGTGGCACCTTGGTCTGTACCGATATCCCTTGTGTTGCAACGAGGAGAATATGGGTCTTCTAAGGAGTCATTAAGCACCAACCGACCTTAGAACCTTAAATGACCCAACTTGGCCAATAGAACAGTAGCAGTATGCTACGCCCATTGAGGCTAAACTCTCGTGATGGTTCTGGCCGCAAGAAAAGGTTGCGATGCTGGAGTTATGACCGATTGAGGGTAGTCAGTGATATTGGGATCCTCTAGAACCCGGTTACTTCTGATAGGACAGGTCCTAACCAACAAACTGAAAGAGGGTAATACCTAGACCCCATGCTGGCCTAAACTCTAAGGGTTTCTCTTGTGTGACTTGTGTGCCTTCAAACTTGATTACTTGCATACTTGTTATCTGACACATGAGTTTCTTGCAGGTTTTGTTTATAGTCCTTAAATTGGACTTATTACAGGGCACCTCACACCTTTGCACCCACATGCATAACATCATACCATCATACCATTGCATACATCCTGCATAAGGACTAATCCATTTCAAGGATCTCAAGGGCTTATGATGCAGGTCATGATGAACCAGAATGTCTAGCAAGGGGCAAAGGGGATTTATTTTCCCCTAGCCAGGTTGATAACTTGAGTCAGGGGCTATGACCCACTAGATATGGTGAGCCTTGACTCTTGAAGAAGGACTCTCAACAATATGAAGATCCTTCAATCAAGCCACCGGATCCCGATCCTAACAAAGTTTCTTGTTTACCCCGCGAGATCCTTGAAAACATCGCATGCATACATACATATCATTGCATTACAGGTACCCTTTTTGACAGGTCACTCACCTTCTTCGCTGTTTATTTCAGCAATGGCTTCCCAACAAGATAACCAGGGTCCTCATGCTCAAGAGACTCAGTTCAGGGAGATCTTCTTAAGCCTATCCAAGGGGCAGGAAGAGTTGAGGACACTCCTTATGGGGAATTTGGCCAAGCAAAGCCCCGATGATGACAAGGACGAACGGCTGAAACGTCTACAAGCTGAGGTAGATACTATGAAAACCCAGATGCTGGGGCAAAGGGCTCTTATCCAAGGCTTGGCTCGGAAGCAAGAAGAATTGAGAACTGTGATCAACCTGCTTCATCAAGACAAATACAACAGTATGAAGCCAGCAGTCAGGGTTGGGAACCAAACCGGTAATCAGCCCCCAAGAAGTCAAAGGTCTGGTCCAATGAATAGACCTCTCCAAGCTGCTACCACTTCACAGGTCCAACAACGACCTCGCCAAGAACAACAGGTTGATCAGAGCCAGCCGGACAAGCCCAAAAGGCAATTCACCGAGCTCAACATGTCACTAACTCAAGCGCTACCGCAAATGTTGAAGGCAGGGCTGATTACACTAAGGGTTCCTTTCCGGAGTCCAAACACTTCCGCTCCTACCTATCATCCCAATGAAAGGTGCGCATACCACGCTGACAGTCTGGGACATGACACAAACAATTGCTGGGCTCTGAAGAACAAGACCCAAGACTTGATTGACAGGGGGGTGCTGGAGTTTATGCCGGACGGCAAAATGAAAATCTGCTGCTGAGAATCTTCCATCCGAGATGACTAGTGCAAACTAAGAAGCTTTTGTTTATCAGAAATTTCAAGTTGTAATTTTCTTTTGATTGTTAAAACATTTATTCATGTTAAACATTGTTATTAATGCATCGCGTATGTTTGTTTTGAAGCAATATATTCGCATTCGCTATACTCAAACTACTTTCATTTTTTTGATGTCAACTCTTAATTAATAATGCTAAGCATCTTGAGGGAGGATGACGAAAACGATACCACGATCCTTACAGTATGCTTTTGAATAGACCCCGCTAATGAGGTACAGGCATTGTTTCAATCCCTAAACACTGGAGTTATAAGGAAGATAATCCCTCGTCAACCCCTCTGAGCCAAAGAAGTAGGAGTTTTTCTTTTCAAAAATTAAAACCCTTTATCATAACCTGGGGCAGGGTAGTTCTCTCAGTTGATCCAAGTGCATAAAAAATGGCACCAAAGAGGTCCTTACAAATAAAAAAAGAAGACAGTGATGATTCCGAATAATCATAAGGATAGGCAGTCATTATATCTCAAAAATAAAAACCCAATAAGTCAAAACCTATGAAGGAGACTTACAAAACTGGGGCATCCCGCTGACTGTAATCACAAAAGGAACAGTTCAGGCAAAATTTAGGGATAGCGAAATCAAAAAGAAAGAGGTCATACAAACCCTCAACAAAAACAAAAAAATGACTGCCTATTCAGAATAAATCATTAATATCTGAACCATCATTGGAACGTCAGGACAAAAACTCAAACAAGGTCTAACGCACGATCAACTGAGCTTAGGTTTGAAGAACATCACGAAGAGTGGGTGGGTACAAATAATTTGAGCCTTTATCCTTTGTTTCTTAAACCATGAACCAGGCCACGCTACAACCCTTAAAAGTCCTAGTTGAAGCATGGGTTAGTTCGAAAGCATACTGTTACAAAAGGTATCCTGACTCCTTAAGGCTTGCGGTAAAATAACGAGTTGACATCACTGTTTATAAAAAATTCACTTGTTTTTATGAAAAAGAATGCATTTTCAAAATCTTCAAGACAGACATAAGTTTTGCATTTTGATATAACAGTGTTTGCATATGACTTCTTGTTTGAACAGCAGAGAAATTCGCACGACGAATATCCAGTGAACAAAATCTTCTCAACAAAAGCTCAAATGGAAGAAGCACTCCCAATCAAGAGGCAGACATGATCATGGTCTATTATATGGGGCAGTCCAATCAAGATTCGGAGAATCTCTCAAAGACCAAATAGCCTGGGGCAAATCTCCGCCTGAGTCACTTGGGGGCATCCCAGCAACGAATCTTGCCTGATCAAACATCTTCTGGTGGCATGGCAAAACACTTCTAACAGGGGCAAATCCCTACATTCTGAGAGCGTGGATATAGTCAAAAAATACTACACATAATCAAAGACCCGCTAGGTTGACACACCTAGGCCAAAATAAGGGATGAAATAGAAAAAATCTGTACACCCGGCAAGCCAAAAACCTGAAAAGGCGGCTTGGGCAAAAAAGGGTATCCCAGTGGACTGAAAACCCGAAGGGGCGGTCCAGGCAAAAGTTAGGGATCAAAAGCATACGACTATGTCCCGGAATCTCGTCACTTGCCTATCAGAAGAAGGTTTGTCAAACGGCAGTTACCAAGACCCCACCAGTATCTTCTCCCACAGAAACAGGGGCAGTAATGAGTTGTCTAAGCGATCTAATTGCTCTGTCCACCAGGGTACCAAGGTAAGTTCAGCTGAAGAACGTAACCAAGATATCTTAAATCCCCAGAGAGTGAGTCAGCAAGTCAATGCGCTCTCCCCAAGCAGAGTTATCTTGTCAGCCTTAAGGAAGTTGGGCATCCTCCAGCAAATATCAAACATTCCTCAGCAGAGTACACAGACATTCCTAACAAGCATCCCCGGCAGTCTTGATCTAAGATTGTTCCCCGGCGGTATACCAGACATTCAGCGGAGCCACTTCCCCAATATATCTCAAAGATTTCCCCAGGAGAGTCCAGTCTGAAGATTTCCCCAAGAAAGCTGAATCATCTCCCCAGCAGGAAGCTCATCCCCAGTAGATTCTGGAAACTTCCCCCCTGCAGAGCACGAACGCGTCCCCCCGGCTTTATTCAAAGGTTATTTCCCTACCAGGATATAACTGGGTTATCCTCAGCCAAAAGCCACGGAAAGATCGTCCTCGGCGAAGTCTTCTTATCCCCAGCGGAGTCTATTAAAAATTCCAACATAGCACATCAATGGTATCCCCAACGGAGTTATCAACATCTCAACAGAGTACCTCTCTTCCCACAGAGTAATGTTCCCCAGCAAGATCGCTAGAGTAATTTTTCCCCCGCAGAGTAATTTCCAAGTTTATTCCCCAATGGAGTCATCTTCTCCTACCGGTATTCTTGCAACCATCACTCCCCATGGGAAACAAAAGCTCTACATCAGCCCGGGATTTAACTTCCCGGCATCCGTCAAGGATTTTATTTTCCTAAGACGAAAACATACATTCATAAACATCGCATTTCCATACACTATAGCATGCATATACGCATCATGAACATATAATCTCATCACGCATGTCATACATCATGACATCGCATACAACTAATGTTTTGTCTTTTCAGGACAAAAGTTAATACAAAGATAATTACTATCAACGGTCGCAACTAAAGATCCGATTCCTGTATCTCGCCAGGGTGTATCTGTTGACGACTGATTCCAGACCCGATTCCTGTATCTTGCCAGGGCGCGTCTGAAGAGTTTGAGGATCTGATTCCTGTATCTTGCCAGGGTGTATCCGTTGACGACTAACAGTACCAGACTCGATTCCTGTATCCTTCCAGGGCACGTCTGAAGAGTTCGAAGATCCGATTCATGTATCCTGCCAGGGTGTATCTGTTGACGACTAGCATTACCAGACTCGATTCCTGTATCCCGCCAGGGCACGTCTGAAGAGTTTGAAGATCCGATTCCTGTATCCTGCCAGGGTGTATCTGTTGACGACTAGCATTACCAGACTCGATTCCTGTATCCTGCCAGGGCACATCTGAAGAGTTCGAAGATCTGATTCCTGTATCCTGCCAGGGTGTATCTGTTGACGACTAGCATTACCAGACTCGATTCCTGTATCCCGCCAGGGTACGTCTGAAGAGTTCGAAGATTCGATTCCTGTATCCTGCCAGGGTGTATCTGTTGACGACTAGCATTACCAGACTCGATTCCTGTATCCCGCCAGGGCACGTCTGAAGAGTTCGAAGATCCGATTCCTGTATCCTGCCAGGGTGTATCTGTTGACGACTAGCATTACCAGACTCGATTCCTGTATCCTGCCAGGGCACGTCTGAAGAGTTCGAAGATCTGATTCCTGTATCCTTCCAGGGTGTATCTGTTGACGACTAGCATTACCAGACTTGATTCCTGTATCCCTCCAGGGCACGTTTGAAGAGTTTGAAGATCCGATTCCTGTATCCTGTCGGGCTGTATCTGTTGACGACTAGCATTACCAGACTCGATTCCTGTATCCTTCTAGGGCACGTCTGAAGAGTTCGAAGATCCGATTCCTGTATCCTGCCAGGGTGTATCTGTTGACGACTACATTACCAGACTCGATTCATGTATCCTGCCAGGGCACGTCTGAAGAGTTCGAAGATCCGATTCCTGTATCTTGCCAGGGTGTATCTGTTGACGACTATATTACCAGACTCGATTCCTGTATCCTGCCAGGGCACGTCTGAAGAGTTCGAAGATCCGATTCCTGTATCTTGCCAGGGTGTATCTGTTGACGACTACATTACCAGACTCGATTCCTGTATCCTTCCAGGGCACGTCTGAAGAGTTCGAAGATCCGATTCCTGTATCCTGCCAGGGTGTATCTGTTGACGACTAGCATTACCAGACTCGATTCCTGTATCCTGCCAGGGCACGTCTGAAGAGTTCGAAGATCCGATTCCTGTATCCTGCCAGGGTGTATCTGTTGACGACTAGCATTACCAGACTCGATTCCTGTATCCCGCCAGGGCACGTCTGAAGAGTTCGAAGATTCGATTCCTGTATCCTGCCAGGGTGTATCTGTTGACGACTAGCATTACCAGACTCGATTCCTGTATCCCGCCAGGGCACGTCTGAAGAGTTCGAAGATCCGATTCCTGTATCCTGCCAGGGTGTATCTGTTGACGACTAGCATTACCAGACTCGATTCCTGTATCCTGCCAGGGCACGTCTGAAGAGTTCGAAGATCTGATTCCTGTATCCTTCCAGGGTGTATCTGTTGACGACTAGCATTACCAGACTCGATTCCTGTATCCCTCCAGGGCACGTCTGAAGAGTTCGAAGATCTGATTCCTGTATCCTGCCGGGGTGTATCTGTTGACGACTAGCATTACCAGACTCGATTCCTGTATCCTTCCAGGGCACGTCTGAAGAGTTCGAAGATCCGATTCCTGTATCCTGCCAGGGTGTATCTGTTGACGACTACATTACCAGACTCGATTCCTGTATCCTGCCAGGGCACGTCTGAAGAGTTCGAAGATCCGATTCCTGTATCTTGCCAGGGTGTATCTGTTGACGACTACATTACCAGACTCGATTCCTGTATCCTGCCAGGGCACGTCTGAAGAGTTCGAAGATCCGATTCCTGTATCTTGCCAGGGTGTATCTGTTGACGACTACATTACCATACTCGATTCCTGTATCCTTCCAGGGCACGTCTGAAGAGTTCGAAGATCCGATTCCTATATCTTGCCAGGGTGTATCTGTTGACGACTACATTACCAGACTCGATTCCTGTATCCTTCCAGGGCACGTCTGAAGAGTTCGAAGATCCGATTCCTGTATCTTTCCAGGGTGTATCTGTTGACGACTACATTACCAGACTCGATTCCTGTATCCTGCCAGGGCACGTCTGAAGAGTCCGAAGATCCGATTCCTGTATCCTGCTAGGGTGTATCTGTTGACGACTAGCATTACCAGACTCGATTCCTGTATCCTGCCAGGGCACGTCTGAAGAGTTCGAAGATCCGATTCCTGTATCTTGCCAGGGTGTATCTGTTGACGACTAGCATTACCAGACTCGATTCCTGTATCCTGCCAGGGCACGTCTGAAGAGTTCGAAGATCCGATTCCTGTATCCTGCCAGGGTGTATCTGTTGATGACTAGCATTACCAGACTCGATTCCTGTATCCTGCCAGGGGACGTCTGAAGAGTTCGAGGATCCGATCCTGTATCCTGCCAGGGTGTATCTGTTGACGACTAGCATTACCAGACTCGATTCCTGTACCCCTCCAGGGCACGTCTGAAGAGTTCGAAGATCCGATTCCTGTATCTTGCCAGGGTATATCTGTTGACGACTACATTACCAGACTCGATTCCTGTATCCTGCCAGGGCACGTCTAAAGAGTTTAAAGATTTGATACCTGTATCCAGCCAGGGCACGTCAACATAAAGAGTTTGAAGATCAACTCCTGTAACAGACCAAGTAATTTTCTTTCTTTCTCAGGTACGCAAGTTCTCGCTAAGGAATCTCGTACGCGATCGACACCTCCCGATGGCATCTATAAGCCCATCTCCACAATTATCCATCACCGTTCCAAATGGCATCTATAAGCCCATTCCCGACAAGGTTCTGTCACATCTTCAGATGGCATCTATAAGCCCATCTTCCTATCCATCAATCTCCAAATGGCATCTATAAGCCCATTCCCATCATCACACTGCTAACATGTGAGCGCAAATTTCTGGGCACTCTAGTGTTCAATCATCTTCCACCTTCGGATTACGAAAGGCACGACAGCCAATCTACATCCTCAGGTTCAAGAAGATTGAACAGAGGCAACTGTTGTACCCCAAAATTTTCCCTCCCATATTCTTCAAGATTTGCCAAGATCAAGCTTCAAAATCTCTCAAGGGTTGCACAGTCCAATTGCCTCCTAACAGTCAAAAATTAGGGTTTTGGTTCTGGCAAGGAAATTGAAGTTTTCAAGGGCTCAATCAAGTCCCATACGCTCATACACATTGTCAAGCACCTACATGTCAAGTTTCAAGGCTCACAAGGTCAAGTTGCACAGTCAAAAACCCTAATTGCTCCACAGTCAACTGCAGGGGCAAAATGGTCATTTGGCAGTCAAAAGTCAAAAATTTTGGTCAACATATTATTTTTAAGCCACAACCATCATTTTGTCAAATCTTGACCATGATTTCACAAGAATGGCTCAAAAATCATCAAGGTGTCAAAAGTTTCTATTTTTGGACAGCTGAAAAGTCAACTGTAACTTGACCAAGGCATAACTTTTTCATGGTTCATCAGAAAAATCCCATCCAATGCTCATCTTGAAGGGGAGGACATTTCCTACAACTCATCTTCACATTCAAAGTCCAAGTAATTCTCTCACAAAAAGTTATCGATTTCAACATTATAGGTCATTTTCAAAAGTCAACAAAAAGGGACTTTAAGTCAAAGACCATAACTTGAGATTTGTAAATCAAAATGACATGGGACCAAAGACATTGGTTAGAGGACTTCAAGACCTTTCCAAAATGTCCAATAACATGTTCACAACTTCAAAATTGAGCAAGATATGCATTGGAGAAGTTGGGAAATTTTTGTGAAATGGCCAAAATCAATTATCCTTGAAACTTCATTTTTGACAAAAGGGGCCCACTTTTTCCACTTGATTCAGCTTGGCCATGCTTCCCACGTGTCCCAGAAATTATTTCAAAATTTAAAATTAATTTTTTCATTTTTATTTAATTTTATTTGATTTAATTCATTTTAAATCATTTAAAATCAAATAAAATCAAAGAAGTTAATTAAGGGACATATTCTGCTTTGACTAGCTTTGAATCACCATCATTGACATTCCAATTTCGTGCAAGGGCCTAAAAGAAGCAAGAATTCAAATTTTGGCTCAAGAAAGGAAAGTGCTTCAATGGAGTTTATGGAAAATCCTAAGCATGAATGCATTGCATTATTGGCCATAATTTTGATTAAAACTCATTACATAAGAGATATGCAAGCCAACACAAGCAAATTCACGACCTAGAAAGCTAAAAAACGGCCAGGACCAAAACAAAAATTTGTCAAAAAAGTGAGGGATTGAAAGCTAAGTTACAGGCACTTTGAGATCAAAAGAAGCACATAGCCTTCTTCATTGCCACGCCCTGAAGCTGAAGAGACCAAAAACACAGCCTGAGATCACCTATACAACGCTGTAAGTTGTCTCAAACTTGCCCCTGTGCACGAAATCCATACTCTCTATTCTTGCATCTTTTCTCAAATTTTTTGGTATAATCATGTTGTTTGTTTGATTCTGGATCTAATAGCATTATTCAATTCCATTTTTATGCCTTGTATGACCAAATCCGTACCTAGGGTTTGTGTATTTTGTTTTTTTAGGCGTTTGGTTTTCAGGAGAAATCAAGACGAACCATGAGTAGGGATGTGATCAGGGGACCAAGACGAATGTATCCATGGCTTTAGGTGGCGTTTTCATGGCCTGAGGACTATTTTTTGAAGCAGCCTGCGAAAATTCCTGCGGATAGAAATCCGCAGGTAAAAAAACCAGTCCAAGGAAGAAGACGCTGACGCGTCCCCTCCTCATTTGTCCGTTTGAAATAAGCGCGCTTTTCTTTTTTTTTTTCCAGGGGATTATTTGATTTGCTAATATAATGTTTATGTATTGTTATTGTTTCAACTAGCGCGCACAGCTCAGATGGCAATGCATTAGTGGATTTCTCCATAGGGCACGAGTTCAAGTCCTGGTTCTGGCCTTTTTCCACCTTTTCCATAATTAACTTGCTTACTTTATTTTTCCTTTTTTCTTATTTTTTTATTCTAATTTAATTTATATTCAAATAATTTTCTCATGCATTTAAAAACTCACAAAAAATATTTTCCTTTTGCATTTTAACCAGAAAAATGTTTATTTAATTTTTGACATTAAAAATAATATTTTTGCATGCATATTTTAATTAATTGTTAAATAATCATTAATTTGACTTTTGTTTTGCTTTTAATTATCAAAATTGACCCAAAAAACCAAAAAAATACAATTAACACTTTTATTATTATTTTTATTTTGTAAATAAATCATAATTGAATTAGTTGTTAATTAGGCCATTTTAACATTCCTTTTAATAATTAAAATAGATTTAGATTTAGGTTAATCTTTAAACTTTGTTTCTTTTTATTTCTATTTTATGTCATAAAAAATATAAAAAAATCAAAAAAACATTTTCTTGTAATTAAAATAATTAATTAATTTTTAATTTCATTTAATTACCCAAAAAAGACAAAAATTAATTCCCTTTTCTTTATTCGCGCGTATTCAATTTGTTCGATTATTATGTAATTGCTCCGGATATGTAATAGTAAATAGGACCTTTTACCGCAATTTACTTTCCGTACTCATTTACTAAAAAACGGGTCTTTGTAATTTTTGGCGATGTATAGACCCGCGCCTTGTAATAGCGTAGGATTTACATTTCCGCAATTTACTTTCTGCACCCCTTTTAACTGTTAACTTGTATGAAAGAATGCATGCCCAAATAAAATCAAAGCGTAGATCACTATAATGTATGACAAGATAAAACATAACTGAAAATAACACACAAATTCACACACCACTCTTAGGGTACGCCACACTGTTGCCTTGCCCCTCGAAACGTGGTCGTCGAGTATAGGACGTTTTAGTAAGTCCTTATGTCCATGAACATGGCATAAGGGTAGCTTCTAAGGTGTCCTACTGTTGCTCTGGTGACCACACTGTCCCTACAAACTCGAATTGACCCGAATACCTCCAACGGTGGTGCTACCTACCTCTCAATGGTGGGATGGCACTACCTTAAGGACTTTTACACGGCCTAATTCCTTAGGGTAGGTGGATGACTCGTAGATACTTGCTCTAATTCAAAACAAATCAAAAACTCTTTTCACACCGACACTTTTCAAAAAGTTTTCAAAACAATTTTTCAAACACTCTTGAGGACTGATACAAGAGTTGATCTGAAACTTTAAACGGAACTTTTTCAAACCCACTCACGATTGAAAAGCAAACAAACATTTTTGAAAACACAAATGAGCAAGTATCTAAGAGCCCATGGATAACCATGGATAGAAAGGGTGCTAACACCTTCCCTTTCTATAAATCTACCTCCCGAACCGAGAAACTATCTCATAAGGAATTTTTCTGTGCTTTTGTCCTTTCCATGTTGGAGAAAATAAAAGACGGTGGCGACTCTTGCTTCCGCGACATTTCGCGAACCAGCGTTAAACAGTCAGTTCCAGATCCACCGATCACATTTGTAATGAGAAATGTTGATAAAAGGAGAGGGAAAATTTTGGGGTACAACAGTTGCCCCTGTTCAATCTTATTGAACCTGAAGAGTTAGATTGGCAAGTTTTGCCTTTCGCGACTCGAAGGTAAAGGAAGATTGGACACTAGAGTGCCCGTAAATTTTCACTCGCCAAAATATTGTTGAGGGAATGGGCTTAAAGATGCCATTTGGAGATGGTAGAATCTTGTTGAAGATGGGCTTAAAGATGCCATCTAAGAGTATTTGTTGAACTGTAATGTTGTAGATCAGAAGAGTGAGCATCAAAATGGTATCCGTGTCTGGAATGCATTTGAACTGTATCTGGAGACTGAGTTTGTATGAGCAAGAGAATGGCGTCCGCGTCCGAGGCGTATCTGAGCTATAACTGTATTTGAACGTTGAATGAATACCAGAATGACTGTCGTGTCTGGAGTGTATTTATATTGTATCTGAAGTTGAGATCTGTATGAGTAGCAGAATGACTTCCGTGTCTGGAGTGTATTTGGAACCGTAACTGGGATCTGAATAAGTGACAGAATGACTTCCATGGTGACTGCATTGGGGAGAATCAAACTGCTGGTGTAAAGGGCAGAATGGCATCCATGTTTGGAGCGTATCCGAACTTAAAGTTGATAGTTGAATCTGAATGAGAGATAGAATGGTCGTCACGTCTGGAGCGTATCTAGTCTGTATCGGATTGCTGAAGTCTGAATGAGTAGTAGAATGACCACCGTGTCTGGGGTGTATTTGTACTGTATCTGACTTGAAATTCCGAATGAGTAATAGAATGACCGTCGTATCTTGGGTGTATCCATACTGTATCTGAATAATTGTTAATGATAGTCTTTTAATCTTATCTTGAAAAGGATAAAATGTTAGCTAAAACACACAGTTAAGTTGCATGATATGTATGATGCAAAGAACTGTATTTCATCAATGTTTATGATATATGTAATGGTTATGCATGTAAGCTGAGTAGCCGTCTTGTTGAGGAAGATAAAATCCGGATAGCTGAAATCTTTGACCGTTGCCGGGGAAAATAAATCCTTGACCGATGCTGAGGATTTGAAGATGAGAAAAGCCTTGCTGACTGCTTGGGGAATAAGGGAAACTCTGAAAAATCTCTACTGGGGAGTTAAAACCTGGGAGACTTCTGCTGGAGAAATGAGACTGAGAATCTTCAATCTGCTGGGAAATATCTCTGTGGGGAGAATGTTCACTATTCTGGTTCCGCTGGGGATAGGATTTTCAGGGTTTTTGGGCTCCACTGGGGATCTTGAAACTTGACTCTGATGGGAATTTTGAAATTCAGCTTAACTGGGGAATCAAGCTTTAGAAAGCAGCGGCTCTGTCGAGGATCTTGAAGCTTAACCCTGCTGGGGAAATATATTCCAAATTTAGCTTTGTTGAGGATCCGAATGATGTATCGTAGGGGATTTCTTCTGAAATGGCATAAAGATATCTTCCCTACACCTTCAACCTATCAGTAACTATCTTTTTTCAATTTCGTTTTATTTGTAAGTAGTGATTATGTTCAAATGCATATGCCTATTTAACAAAACATTGGACATTTTCAAATAAAACATAAGTGTAAAAAGAAAAGAAAGGCAAGCAAATTTCTGCACTTGGAAGTGTATTTGAATTAACTTTTGTGAGTATCTTTGTACAAAGGAGACAGACATCCTAGTAAGAGAATGTTGTCGCAAAAATTGGAAAATTTTTATACAAAAGAAAGATGGCTATGTGTAACAATTCCATGGGATTCCCATTCTGCTATAGCCTTCACAACTCTGAATATCTTGTCCATTTGTTGCTTCGTCCGCTGATGACTAGGTTGATCAGAAGCTCGGAGCTTGTTGATGAAGAGATTGTTCTTTAAAGTGATCCGAAGAGACACAGTCATACGCTTTAATTCCCTAACTTTTGCCTGAATCGCCCTTTCGGGTTTTCGATCCATCGGGAAACCCTTTTTTGCCCAAGTCGCCCTTTCGGGTTTTCAACTTTCCGGGTGTACAAATTTTTTGTTTTATCCCTAATTTTTGCCTGAACCGCCCTTTCGGGTTTTCGGTTCACCGGGATGCCCATTTTTGCCCAAGTCGCCCTTTCGGGTTTTCAACTTGTAGGGTTGTTTTATGCGTAGTATCTTTTGACTATGTCCGCGTTCGCAGGGTGTGGCAAGTCATCGCCGTCCATGGTGGTCAGAATCATTGCCCCACCAGAAAAGATGCTCTTGATTACAAATGGTCCTTCGTAAGTAGGAGTCCACTTGCCCCTGGGATCACTTTGCGGTAAGATGATCCGCTTGATTACAAGATCTCCAACTTGATATATCTGACGCCTGACTTTCTTGTTGAAAGCTTTGATCATTCGTTTTTGATACGTCTGACCATGGCAAACAGCAGTAAGTCGCTTCTCGTCGATCAAATTGAGTTGATCAAGCCGGGTCTGAATCCAATCGTCTCCACTCAAACCGGCGTCCTTCATAATCCTTAAAGAAGGAATCTGAACTTCCATAGGCAAAACAGCCTCCATGCCATACACCAAAGAAAATGGCGTTGCCCCTGTTGAAGTACGTGCCGTGGTACGATATCCATGCAGAGCAAACGGTAACATCTCATGCCAGTCTTTGTAGGTAACTGTCATTTTTTGAATGATCTTCTTGATATTTTTGTTCGCGGCTTCAACAACACTGTTCATCTTCGGCCGATAGGGAGATGAATTGTGATGATAAATCTTGAACTGTTCGCATAGAGCGGTGATCATAGTATTGTTCAAATTTGTACTGTTGTCTGTGATGATCATGTCGGGGACACCATACCGGCATATGAGGTTCTGCTTGATGAAGCGGGCAACCACATTCTTTGTAACAGAGGCAAAGGAAGCTGCTTCGACCCACTTGGTAAAATAATCAATAGCGACCAAGATGAAGCGGTGTCCATTGGACGTCGTGGGTTTGATCTCTCCAATCATGTCAATGCCCCACATTGCGAATGGCCAAGGAGCTGTCAGAATGTTGAGAGGAACAGGAGGAATATGTACCTTGTCGGTGTAGACTTGGCACTTGTGGCAAGTACGGGAATGTTGATGACAATCAGCTTCCATGGTAGACCAGTAGTAGCCTGCCCTTAGAATCTTCTTTGCCATTGTATGTCCGCTCAAGTGGGTGTCAAATGTGCCACTGTGTATCTCAGTCATGATCAACTCTGCTTCAGCTTTGTCCATGCATCGGAGTAAAACACAATCATGGTTGCGTTTATAAAGGATGCCATTGCTTATGAAGAACTTGGCAGCAAATCTCCTTAAGAACTTTTTGTCATTGACGGAAGCTCCTTCAGGATATTCTCTAGTCTGGAGATACCTTTTGATTTCATGAAACCAGGGTTGTTCCACTACTTCTTCGGTATCAATCTCATGATAGTGCACAGGTTCGTCCATTCGCTCGATGGTGATTTGGGGAGCCTCGTTATCCCAATTGAGTTTAAACATGGAAGACATTGTAGCCAGAGCATCTGCTAGCTGATTCTCTTCTCGTGGGAAATGCTCGAAAGTAATCTGCTCGAAATGAGGCAACAAAGTCAGGACATGTTCTTTGTATGGGATAAGATTAGGATGCTTGGTGTCCCACTCTCCTTTGACTTGACTGATAACCAAAGTCGAATCCCCAAATACGACCAAAGATTTGATTCCCAAGTCTATAGCAGCCTTGAGACCAAAGATGCAAGCTTCATATTCAGCCATGTTGTTGGTACAGCTGAAGCAAAGTCGGGCAGTGAAGGGTGTATGGAAACCTTCCAGAGAGATGAGTACTGCACTGATAGCCTTGCCAAGCACATTTGAAGCACCATCAAAGTACAGGGTCCATCGGGATCCTTGTTCAGGTCCGTCATATGGTCTGTTACCTTTAATGTTGTCCAAAGTCATGTTGTCCTCGTCAGGGAAGTCAAATCTCATAGACCGATAATCTTCGACGGCTTGATGAGCTAGATGGTTAGCTAGTACACTCCCTTTTATAGCTTTTTGGGTAGTATACTGGATGTCCTACTGAGTTAGGATCATCTGCCATCTAGCGATTCTTCCAGATAAAGCAGGCTTCTCGAAGATGTACTTGATCGGATCCATCTTGGAAATCAGCAAAGTGGTATGAGTCAACATATACTGCCTTAGCCGGCGAGCAGCCCATACCAAAGCGCAACAAGTTTTCTCGAGCAGTGAGTAGCGAGTCTCACAGTCGGTAAACTTTTTTCTAAGGTAATAAATGGCATGCTCTTTTCGACCAGACTCGTCATGTTGGCCCAGCACGCACCCCATTGAGTTATCCAAAACAGTCAGATACATGATCAACGGTCTTCCTTCGACGGGTGGCATCAGGATAGGAGATTCTAGTAAATACTCCTTGATCTTATCAAAAGCAACTTGACAATCATTGTTCCATTCAACTACCTGATATTTCTTCAACAGTTTGAAAATTGGCTCACAGGTAGATGTCAGGTGAGAGATGAACCTTACGATATAGTTCAAGCGTCCCAAGAATCCTCTAACCTCCTTTTCAGTACGGGGGGCAGACATTTCTTGTATAGCCTTTACTTTAGCAGGATCAACCTCAATACCTTTGTTGCTGACAATAAATCCCAAAAGTTTACCAGACCTAACTCCAAAAGTGCACTTGCTTGGGTTCAGTCTGAGCTTATACTCCTTTAACCTGGCAAACAGCTTTTGCAAATGTTCAAGGTTCTCTTCTTCTGTCTGTGATCGAGCTATCATGTCGTCTACGTAAACTTCGATCTCATGATGTATCATATCATGAAACAAAGTTACCATGGCGCGTTGATAGGTTGCCCCTGCGTTCTTCAGTCCGAACGGCATCACTTTGTAGCAGAAGGTACCCCATTGCGTGACAAAGGTAGTTTTCTCCATGTCCTCGGGGGCCATTTTAATCTGGTTGTAGCCCGAGAATCCGTCCATGAAGAAAAAACCTTGTGTTGAGTTGTGTTGTCAACCAAGATGTTGATATGCGGTAGTGGAAAATCGTCTTTTGGGCTGGCCCTGTTCAAACCCCTATAGTCCACACACATTCTGACCTTGCCGTCCTTTTTGGGTACGGGCACAATATTAGCAACCCATTATGGATAGGTTGTAACAGCCAGAAAACCAGCGTTGAATTGCTTCATTACTTCAGCCTTAATCTTCTCAGACATGTCAGGCCTCATTCGGCGAACCTTTTGCTTGATCGGTGGAGAATCTTCTCTTGTGGGGAAACGGTGAACCAAGATATCGGTGTCTAGCCCTGGCATGTCTTCATAAGACCAAGCGAATATTTCAACATATTCGTTCAATAACTGCACTAAGCACTCCTTGATATTTGGTTCCAGGTTGGCACCCACTTTTACTTCCTTCCGATCCTCTTCTGTCCCCAAGTTGATGGTTTCTAGCAACTCTTCATGAGGTAGAATGGCCCTCTCTTCTTGTTGTAGAAGTCTGGCTAACTCTCCCGGCACTTCACAATCTTCGTCAACTTCGTACTCAGCATGATTGACCAAATCTTCAGAGTTATCGAAGGCTAAAACAGAATAGTCACCCATGGAATCCGGAGTGGATGGGTACCTGCATTTGTGAGTGTGGGTGTGTGTAAGGGATAGCCATCCTTAAACAAACAAAAATGCAAAAGGAAAGAAAATGAACAGTTTATAGATGAAAAATGTCCAATGATTCATTAAAACATGGCATATGATTATGAAGAAAATCAAGCCCTTACAAATGGACCTACATGCCCCGGGCAAGGCATGAGGTGAAAATAGTGTGCGAATTGTTTTAGTTATTACAGACCATAAAAATGGGAAATTGTTCAAAGATAAAATTACTGGTTGATAAAGGTGATGGGAACAAAATCCTTTGCTTCCCAGTTGCTCAAACCCCCTTCGACTGTCGGAAAGATCCAATCTTCAAAGTGGCTCTCTTCATCTTCATCTTCTACAGCATTGATTCCGTGATGAGTGATCCTTATGGGTGGCCCTCCAGTTTTGGAACGATGCATAGCCTTCTATCCTGCGGTTGTAAACCCTAGCCCAAACTTGTCTGTCTTATGGGGAAAGTCAGGCAATTGCCCTCATACTGTGCTCTTCCCCTCCTTAATCATAGCCTCTGCGTCCTTGAGGGATGCCATCCTAGCCACATGCTTGGGAATGATAGGTACCTCAACCGATGTCTTCGCAACTGCTACCTCGGGAGAAACTTCCTCAAAATGTTGAAAAGGCGTTTCGATGAACTCGCCACCTAACTCCATATATCGAAAGGAATTGAGATGACTGATCATGTACTCTTCCTCGTCGTGCACAGTTATGATTTTACCCTTAACAAGATATTTCAGCATTTGATGTAAAGAGGAGGTAACTGCCCCGGCATAATGGATCCACGGTCTTCCCAGCAAACATGAGTATGACGGACGGATGTCCATTACGTAGAAGGTGGAGATGAACACTTCGGTGCCTACCTTGATAGGAATATCAACCTCTCCATGAACCATTCTTTTGGAACCATCGAAAGCTCTGACGACGATGTTACTAGGTTTGAGGGTCAAACCTTCGTAATCCAAACGGTCTAAGGCCTTCTTTGGCAGCACATTTAGGGAAGAACCAGTATCAACCAAGACATGGGCGAGAGTGGTTCCTCGGCATTCAACTGAAACATATAACACATCATTGTGCTTTCTTCCTTTGGGAGTTAAGTCAGCATCGGAAAAGCCCAGGCCATTGTCAGCAGTAAGACTGGCCACACAATCCTGAAATTGGTCAACCGAGGTCTCTTGGGGTACATGTGCCGTCTTCAAGAATTTAATCAGGGGCTTAGCATGGGCCTCTGAACAGAGCAGGAGGGCTAACATTAAAATTTTAGAAGGGGTTTGCCCTAATTGTTCCACAACGTCGTAGTCACTTTTTCTTATTATTTTTAGGATTTCATCCATTTCCTTCTGAGTGGTTTCGGGGATAACCACAACATGAGCCTTCGTCCTGACAGGCATATCCAGTATCCCCTTACCCTTGTTGGTATTATCAGCAGATGGTCTTTCTTCAGGAGTAACCACTTCTTCAATTGCTGGGCCTTGCACAGAGGGTCCAACAGGTGCAGAAGCTTTTAAGGGTCCAAAAACTGCTCGGGGGGGGAGCAATCTCCGGAGAAAAGATCCGGCCACTGCGGGTTATCTTGCTTGTACCCGCGATGTTCCCTATATCAGGGTCTTCTTCAGAAATTTCTTGGACTGTTTCGATTTGTTTGATGTCGTGGTAGAATATTTCTCCCCCATAGTTCCACGGTATCATTTTGCTTGATTGGTACGGGACAGGTCCCGGCATGGTGATCTTTAAAGGTACACATTCAGAGTCGGGTGTAATCCTGACAGGCCTTTTGCAAGCCTTGGGAGAATTGTCGGAAATGGTTATGATGGCAATATCGTTGGTTGAAGTATCACAAGTATCAGGAGTAATCAGATTGAAAGTGTTAACAGGGGTTTTCTGGAAAAGTATCTCTTGCGTATCCATCAGGCGTTGGACACCCGACTTCAACATTGGACAATCACCTTGAATGTTCAAACAAAAATAACAGTCTTCATCACAACCAGGAAAGATCCCGGCTCTCAACAAATTTTCTTTAATCACAATCAATGGAGTCAACAGATTGGCAATATCAGTAACATGGAGGTTTTCCAAAATGGCATGCACATTGTGGCTGTGCTTGGGCATCGGAGCGGATATAACATTGGGCTTCTCAGGAGCGTCAAATTCAACCTCTTTGGTGTCAATTAAATCCTGAATTTTGTTCTTAAGTGCCCAGCAATTATTGGTAGCGTGCCCAGTACTGTCGGAATGGTAAGCACACTTGGCGTTGGAGTGATAGTATGGAGAGGAAGTGTTAGGGTTTTTTGGAGCCTCCTTCAAACTAGTCAGATTCAGCTTCAACAAATGGGGAAGGACCTGTGCGGGCGTCATATTGATGCGGGTGAACTGCCGTTGTGGCCGTTCTACCCGTTGTTGATTAGGTCTCGACTAATTGTTACGAGGTTGATCATTTGACAAATTTTGAATCATCACGGCCCCTACAGTCGGACGGTGTTCAGTTCTTCCCAACCCCTTCTGAGAATACACAGCAGATGCTTCTTTCTTGGCTGGGAAAGGTTTTTTAACAGTCGTGGATGTGGAAGCATCCTTTTGAATCTTTCCACTTTTAATACCGGCCTCCACCCTTTCGCCGGTCATAATCAGTTCAGTAAATCCCGCAGAAGAGCTCCCGATTAGATGGTTGAAGAAAGGGCCAGATAGGGTCCCCAAAAACATGTCAAATAATTCCCTATCTGATAGCGGTGGCTGCACCCTTCCAGCCAGGTCACGCCACTTCTGGGCGTACTCCTTAAACCCTTCATTTGAAGCCATCCCCATACTTTGTAACTTAGTACGAGTGGGCGCCAAATCAGCATTGTACTGATACTGACGATAGAAAGCAGCTGCCAAGTCTTCCCAATTGTAAACCTCTGATCTCTCGAGCTGATAAAACCAATCTAACTGAGTGCCAGACAAGCTGTCTTGGAAAAAGTGTACCCAGAGGTCTTTATCGGATGAATGTGGTTTGATCTTTCTAACATACGACCTCAAGTGCATCTTAGGGCAAGACAGACCGTCGTACTTGGCAAATGTTGGTACTTTGAACTTGGGAGGGATAACAATCCCAGCTACCAACCCCAGTTACTCAAAATCCAATCCGGGCACCCTCTGCAACTCCATAGCTGCAAATATGTCTTCAAGGTTCTTATACTTGTTATCCGCTGGTGGATATTGTTGTTCTGAATAGTCTTTGTCTTCTTCCTCTTCCTCCTCTTCTACCTCAAACTCAGAAGGTACAGTAACTCCTTTCCCCTTGCCAATCCCTTCGTCAGACGTTGAAGGGAACTCAAGAGTCCTTCTAGCATCGCCCTCAAACCTTCTTCTGAAATTGGCTACCCCTAGTCTCTTTTTCTTTTTCTTCTCTTTATTCTTCTCTAGCAGAACTTTGAGATCCTCTTGACCCTTTGCCAAGGTCATGAGGAGTTGCTGAAATTGTGAATTTTGTGCCTGTAGATCCTTTACTGTTTGCTCCAAATCCATCTTGCTGAAATAAACAGCAGAAAGATAAGGAAACCTGGCTTGAAGACCTGTTTATGCATATGATGAATGGTATGTTATTCATGTAATGCATTCAAGGGTTCAAAAATTCAAATTTGTTGCAAACAAAAAGAACGCACGTCATATTAAGAAGAAATTTGTTAGTACATAAATGCCCCATGGGCGAAATATTACAAACTTCTTAATGTAAAAAGACATTGCGCATCCTCTTTGGTGCGATGTAGGTGTTGAGAGTTTCCTCCTCGTGAAGTCGGCGGGTGAGCTCTAAAACCTTCTTCTCACAGGCATAGAAGCTGGCTTCAAAAGTATCCCGTTCTTCTTTGAGTTGGATCCAACTCTTTTGCATTTCCTCCCATGATGTAGGCATGTCAGGATGTAGGATGGTGTATGGAACCTCTCCTTCCATAACAGGCTCTTTGATCAAGGGGAGAATGTGAGGATATGGCATCACAAGATTCTGGGAACGGGCTCGTACCCACTTGAGGTAAGGCTCAAGGGGGATGGAATTCTTGTGCCCCAGTGTCTTACTATCCACCTTGTTAGGCATCCTCCAAGCTCTGATGAATCTTTGTCGAAGTCCTTGCGCATCATTGTCGAAGTCAAAAACTAGGTCAGGAATCAGCATGTCATGAGGGCCATCCCTCCGAGCTTATCCAAATTGTCTCAAAGCTAGACAGGGGTTGTAGGTAATGCCTCCCCTAATGCCAAGTAATGAGACATTAGGGAATTCACCACAACGATCAATGATGATGATATTTTCTCTGGACCAAGAACACCAATGTACATCAGAATGTGTGAGGGTCATCAATCATTGTGACCACCTCAAACCCTGCTCATTCTTCAAAACTGCTTGTGGAAGGTGAGAAATAAACCACCTTACTAGGAGGGGAGTACAGCACATGAGAACACCTCTTTTCCTCATTGTTCGTGTGTAAAATGAGTGTAGGATGTCCCCAAGCAATGTAGGTATAGGATTTCTTGATATGAAAATCTTGACAGCATTCACATCTATAAGTTGATCAGGATTTGGGAACAAAACCAAACCATAGATAAGGAGTGCCACAATCTCTTCAAAGGCTTGTAGATTAAGAGAATTCCAGCATTCTTGTGCCTTCTCAAACAGAAACTTTGCCAAGAAACCCTTAACACCACTTCTGGTTTCCCAATGCCCCTTGATGTCAGATGGTTGCAAGTGTAATGCTTGAGCAACATCTTCAGGTTTTGGTTCTTTTTCTGTACCGTTGTAGGGTAGTTGATTAAGAATAGGAATTCTCAGGAGTTGAGAAAATTCCTCCAAAGTTGGCACCAATTGGTAATCAGGGAATGTGAAACAGTGGTGTAGGGGGTCAAAGAATTGGAAAAGCACTTTCATCATGTCTTCTTCAATGCTGGTGTTGACTAAGTTGAGGAGTCTACCATGTCTTTCACTGAAGAAAGAATTCTCTGGAATCCTGGAAGTAAGCTCCTTGAGTTGAGGAGGGATCCTCACAAGGTTGACTTGAATTGTTTTCCTGCGAAGAGATTCCATGACCTACAAAACAAGAACAAAGATGAAGATCCAAACCCTTGAAATGGTCAGTGGATGCATATGATGCTTTATGATGTTCATGATGTATTCACAAGCATATGTACAAGCAAGTCACACAAAACCCTAGTTTCAGGCTTGCATGAGGTTTCATAGGTAAGTACCCTATTGAGTTTAGTTGGCTCAAAACCTGTCCTATAAATAGTAATCGGGTTCTAAGGAGCTCAATATCATTGGATTGTTTTCTATGTTCATTGTTTTGGTTTAGCCACTTAACTAGCGACCAAAATATTCCAAGAAAACAACCCTCAATGAGTGTAGTATCGAGTATCTACCAACTTCGGACTGCACCAAAGACGGTCATCTCACTACCCCTAATAAAAGGCCAAGATGGTCAAGTAAGGTTCTAGTTCATTAGTGCTTAATGACATCACTCAGCGGCCCCGTATTCTCTTTGATTGACTCAAAGGCTACCGGTACTCATAAATATGTCGCACTAATATAGCTATTGTTTCAACCGTGTCAGTATACCCCGCACAGTTTCCACAACGTATTGCTATCTATGAATGTTTCCCAAATCTGGGTGGAGGATTTCAAGCCCAAACAAGAGAACCAAAATGTAAAACAATCAAAGCAAACAATAGTCATGCAAAGGGTGATCTAAGCCCTAAGGTTACTCCACTTAAAAATATTTCCCCAGCAGAGTCGCCAGTTCTGTGATACGGTGGGAGAACTGACTTGGGATTTTGCGTTTGTGTTCGTAAATGTTTCGGTTTAGCAAGAGTCGCCGCCGACTTTTTATTTTATCCTAAGGAAAGGTCAAAAAGCACAGGAAAGACCTTTGAGATGTTTTCTTGGGTTCGGGGAGTAGATTATAGAAAGGGAAGGTATTAGCACCCTTTCTATCCATGGTTATCCATGGGCCCTTAGTTACTTGCTTAGATCACTTGCTTTGCATTTCTATTGTTTGAAATGGTGATTTTCAATTGTTTGAAATGGTGCTTTGTGTGTGATTTTGGAAAATGTTTTGAAGAGAGGCCATTATTGTGGCAACCTTTGTAATGATTCTTGTTTGAATGTATACAAAGGTGTTTTTGTCTTTTGAAAAGTTTTCAATGTCTAAAAGTAGGGTTTTGAAATTGTGTTGTGAAGTGTGTTTTGAAATTAGCAAGGATGTTTTTGCAAGCTTGATCAAGTAACTAGGAGCTATCTACCATATTCTACTCAAAGATCTTTCTTATGTTTTTTAACCCTTTTAACAGTGTTGTTTCACCATTGTATTTGGTGAACAAACTTGTGTTAGGATGTTAACGGGACAGGCGCGGGTCATCGTATAAACCATGATAGCAATAGTGTCAAGTATCTTTGGCAATTTTCTTGAGGGACTTGATCATTTTTGTTTAGGAAACTCAGATAGCGTCATCGAGGGACTATGATCTTTTTGATTGTTTTTGTTTTGCCAAAGTACTCAACATGCAACCATGGCCCATTTTTGAAGGCAACAAGTGGATTGTAACCCTAGGGGTGCAAGTGTGCATTGTGTTTGTTTTTCATGCATGTTTATCTTGGATTAGGTCAAACTAATTGTTGATTTTATTTGCATACAAACCCTAGGTCTAAGCATGACATAATTGAAAGCTTTTAAATGTGCGAGAATTTAAATGCTATACTATTACAATATGATATAGGGAGGGGGTACAAATTTGAATTGGGGATATTTGACAAGAAAGTAAACCCTAGATTACTATTACAACCAAATTGAATGTACAAGATACAATATTTAAATGTACAATAATTGAAATAAATACAATAAATAAATGTAAATAACATGTATTATGCCAAAATGCTTTTTAGTATGTAAAAAGTATTTTTCAATGTGAAAAGTAAAATAAAAAGGTCAATTTTAATTATTTTTCCTATTTAGGGCAAGAAACCCTAATTCTTAATAAATAATATTATTTATTAATTTTATACAAATATATATTAACAAAATAAAAGTATATTGTAAAAAAAAATCTTTTTTAGTGTAAAATATTAATAAAAATGAAAATGTGATATTTTTGTATTTTTTAATCTAATTATTTAATAACAAGTATATAAGCATATATATATATATATATATATATATATATATATATATATATATATATATATATATATATATATATATATATATATATATATATATATATATATATATATATATATATATATATATATATATATATATATATATATATATATATATATATATATATATATATATATATATATATATATATATATATATATATATATATATATATATATATATATATATATATATATATATATATATATATATATATATATATATATATATATATATATATATATATATATATATATATATATATATATATATATATATATATATATATATATTAAACATATTAAATGTACAAAGATAAAAATTAATTATTTACAAAAATGGATATTTTCAAGAAAATGTTTTTTAAATGTGAATAAAAATAATAAATGAAAATAAATATATTTTTACATTATTTTAGGTTTTAATAAAAAGGAATATAAAGCCTTTAAATATTTTTTATACTAGTAATAATTAGAATAAATTCCAAATAAATATAAAAATTTATGAAAATAATTTTTAGGTATTTTTTATGTTAGAAGATAAAATATTAAAATCAAAAATGAAATAAAATGCAAAAAATGACAAATATGCAAGCAAATGGGCCAGGGGGGTGCAAACTGAATATGCATGTGTGAAAAGCAAAAGCAACTCAGGCCCAGCCCAAGCAACTTCATCTTCTTCCTCAGTTTCAAAAAAACACACGCGTTCTGTACTTCCAATGCTATCTCCTGATTCTTTGATTTTTTGACAAAACTCATAACATGAACATTGTAGAGAATTAAACAACGAATTCAACCATATAAAAAACTTGGATTAACTCTCAAAGACCAGAGAGAATTTCTCTGGCCCTAATTTCTAACCTAGTTTTTTCAGAAAGTTCATGAGTGAAATTCTCTCAGCACGATTAATGTAAATGAAAAGTAAGCATATGTATGGCTTCAGGGCTATGAGTACAACATATTTCATTCACAAACCTAAGCCTAACCATTCCTAAATAGAGAGATAGAAGTCCATGAAATACCTGTTTCAGTTGACTTCGAGCTGGACAATGTAGCAACCTTCAATGGTGTTTGAGCTTCTGTTGAGCTTGCCTGAGGTCCAAGGAAGCTTCTCCAATGCTTGGCTTGCTTTGAAACAACTTGAATCGTGTTGTAGAACTCAACCTGCTGAGCTTTGAAATGAAAATGGCAAAGTGTGTTAGAGGTGTTACAGCTTGCAATGGGGGCCTGGGATAGTTTAGGTGAGTTGATTTGAAGGTGTTGGAATTATCTTGGGACAAAACGCACGATGGAATTTTGTTGTGGCTTGCAAAATGCAGAACCTGCCCTGTTTTGCAGAAAAACAGTGGTTCTGAGTATGAGGAGGTTTGAGTGATGAAAGGGTCGTGTTTTAGGCTTGTTGGGAGGTATAGAACTTGTCTACAAAGTTCTTGTAAGCTTGTGTTAACAGATATGAGAGGTTGCTTATGTTTTGCAAGTTTTCTTCTACTTGAAGCAAGAGAATGGAAATGATGTTATAGCCCTGTACCAGCCCTCCTATCATGCTGCATTTTTTGCTCTTGGTTCATGGAATTGATAGCTTCAATCTTGCTTCAGAGATATGGCCCCATACCTCAAGGATTTTGGTTTGACATAAAGTGCACTTTTACAAAAATGGTATTTTAACTTTTTCCAAATAAGGGTTAATCTTGTATGTAATGTCCAAATGGCCAAGATAACACCTTAATTCAATGGTTAAGCATTAAATTATGAAGTGCAAGTTGGTTTTGAGGCCTGCAAGCTAGCACCAAACATGCTGATTTGAAAATGCAATTTGTATGAACATGTATTGGTCATGGACAAAAGTGAGTTTTTGCCAACTTCCAACATTCGATTCTCTCTAACCACAAGGGTGTTTGAGGAGTTCTTGGATAATTTGGAAAGCTTGGAACATGTACTACAATCCATCTATGCAATGCAACTTGAAATTACAAGTGTAACTATGTGAAAAGTGGCCAATAAGATGGGTCCAAATCCTGCCTAAATTAGGGCAAATTTTCTTTAAGTTAAAAGTTTTAGATACCCTTGTTCCAAAAATCATAACTTGAGATACAAGCTTCTTTTGAGAAAACTTTGTGAATCAAAGTTGTAGACTTTGTAATGGAATACAACTTTCATGTTTCAAGTTTGGTTTGAATCCATTTGCATCTTGGTGAAGAAATGGGGCAAAGTTAGGAAAAAATAAGAAAATTTTATAACTTAGAAAAAATTCTAAGTTATGAAATTTTTCCATTTTAAACCCTAATTTGCATTTTTGGGTTTCTTGATGAACAAGTTTCATAGTTTGACATGTCTTGATGAAAAATAACTCTTGGCACTTGATTTTGACCAAAAAGTCAAAGTTTGACTTTTCAGTGTACAGTCAAATTTTGATCAGTTGACTGAAAAAATACATCTGTCAACCCTACGCATTTGAGATATTTTGAACTTGTTTAATGGGTCAAGACAATGTCATTGATTCCTTGAGTCCATATGTGAGCTTGGTTTGCCATTGGTTAGGTCAAACAGTCAAAAATTGCCTTTGTGCATTCAAAACCCTAAAAATGACCATTTTGCCCTTTTGGTGACCTGATCAAATTTCTTGTGGAATTGTGATCCAAACTTGATCAAATGGTTCATATGAGTTCATAATGTTGATGTGGGTCAAATTTCATGAGGTTTGACTGTCAATTGGCCACAGTTGACTTTTTCCCCAATACAGTTGATTTCTAGGTCAACTGTCAAATTGATTGGGTAAAGATTTGAATCAAGGCTTGAAACTTGGTATGGACAAACTTGTGAATCCAACATGAAGTATGAAAGTCACTTTTGGCATGGTGGGTCAAAATATCCCTGTGCAAACTCAAACCCTAATTTAGGTCAACAGTGCAAGGAGGTATCTTGAGCTGAGCAATCCTTAGCTTGATCTTGAGTTCCAAGGGCTTTGTGATGAGAAATGTTGATAAAAGGAGAGGGAAAAATTTGGGGTACAACACCCCACATTGCGAATGGCCAAGGAGCTGTTAGAATATTGAGAGGAACAGGAGGAATATGTACCTTGTCGGCATAGACTTGGAATTTGTGGCAGGTTCGGGAATGTTAATGACAATCAGCTTCCATGGTAGACCAGTAGTAGCCTGCCCTTAGAATCTTCTTAGCCATCGTATGTCCGCTTAAGTGGGTGTCGAATGTGCCACTATGTATTTAGGTCATGATCAACTCTGCTTCAACATTGTCCACACAACGAAGTAGAACACAATCATGGTTGCGCTTATAAAGGATGCCATTGCTTAGGAAGAACTTGGCAGCAAATCTCCTTAAGAACTTTTTGTCATTGACGGAAGCTCCTTCAGGGTATTCTCTAGTCTGGAGATACCTTTTGATTTCATGAAACCAATGTTGTTCCACTACTTCTTCGGTATTAATCTCATGACAGTGCGCATGTTCGTCCATTCGCTCGATGGTAATTCGGGGAGCCTCGTTATCCCAGTTGAGTTTAAACATGGAAGACATTATAGCCAGAGCATCTGCTAGCTGATTTTCTTCTCGCAGGAAATGCTCGAAGGTAATCTGCTCGAAATGAGGCAACAATGTCAAGACGTGTTCTTTGTATGGGATAATATTAGGATGCTTGGTGTCCCACTCTCCTTTGACTTGACTGATAACCAAAGCCGAGTCCCCAAATACGACCAAAGATTTGATTCCCAAGTCTATAGTAGCCTTGAGACCAACGATGCAAGCTTCATATTCAGCCATGTTGTTGGTATAGCTGAAGCAAAGTCGGGCAGTGAAGGGTGTATGGCAACCTTCTGGAGAAATGAGTACCGCACCGATACAGTTGCCAAGTGCATTTGAAGCATCATCAAAGTACAGGGTCCATCGGGATCCTTGTTCAGGTCCGTCATACGGTCTGTTACCTTCAATGTTGTCCAATGTCATGATGTCCTCGTCAAGGAAGTCGAATCTCATAGATTGGTAATCTTCGAAAGGCTTGATGAGCTATATGGTCAGCTAGTACACTCCCCTTTATAGCTTTTTGGGTAGTATACTGAATATCATACTCAGTCAGGATCATTTGCCATCTAGCGATTCTTCCATATAAAGCAGGCTTCTCGAAGATATACTTGATCGGATCCATTTTAGAAATCAGCAAAGTGGTATGAGTCAACATATACTGCCTTAGCCGGCGAGCAGCCCATACCAAAGCGCAGCAAGTTTTCTCGAGCAGTGAGTAGCGAGTGTCACAGTCGGTAAAATTTTTGCTAAGGTAATAAATGGCATGCTCTTTTCGGCCAGACTCGTCATGTTGGCCCAGTATGCACCCCATTGAGTTATTCAAAACAGTCAGATACATGATTAACGGCCTTCCTTCGACGGGTGGCATCAAAATAGGAGGTTCCAATAAATACTCCTTGATCTTATCAAAAGCAACTTGACAATCATTGTTCCATTCAACTACCTGATCTTTCTTCAGCAGCTTGAAGATTGGCTCACAGGTAGATGTCAGGTGAGAGATGAACCTCGCAATATAGTTCAAGCGTCCCAAGAATCCTCTAACCTCCTTTTCAGCACGGGGAGCAGGCATTTCTTGTATAGCCTTTACTTTAGTTGGATCAACCTCAATTCCTTTGTTGCTGACAATAAATCCCAAAAGTTTACCAGACCTAATCCCAAAAATGCACTTGCTTGGGTTCAGTCTGAGCTTATACTCCTTCAACCTGGAAACAGCTTTTGCAAATGATTAAGGTGTTCTTCTTCTGTCTGTGATCGAACTATCATGTCGTCTACGTAAACTTCGATCTCATGATGTATCATATCATAAAAACAAAGCTACCATGGCGCGTTGATAGGTTGCCTCTGCATTCTTCAGTATGAATGGCATCACTTTGTAGCAGAAGGTACCCCATTGCATGACAAAGGTTGTTTTCTCCATGTCCTCGGGGGCCATTTTGATCTGGTTGTATCCCGAGAATCCATCCATGAAGGAAAACACCTTGTGTTGAGCTGTATTGTCAACCAAGATGTCGATATGTGGCAGTGGAAAATCATCCTTGGGGCTAACCCTGTTCAAGTCCTGATAGTCCATGCACATTCTGACTTTGCCGTCCTTCTTAGGCACGGGCACAATGTTAGCAACCCATTGTGGATAGGAAGTAACAACCAGAAAGCCAGTGTTGAATTGCTTCATTACTTCAGCTTTAATCTTCTCAGACATGTCAGGTCTCATCCGGCAGACCTTTTGCTTGATCGATGGACAATCCTCTCTTGTAGGGAGACGGTGGACCATGATATTTATGTCTAGTCTCGGCATGTCTTCATAAGACTAGGCGAAGATTTCAACATATTCGTTCAACAACTGCACTAAGCGCTCCTTGACACTTGGTTCCAGGTTGGCACCCACTTTTACTTCTTTCCTGTCTTCCTCTGTCCCCAAGTTGATGGTTTCTAGCAACTCTTCGTGAGGCAAAATGGCCCTCTCTTCTTGTTGTAGAAGTCTGGATAATTCTCTCGGCACTTCACAGTCTTCGTCAACTTGGTACTCAGCATGATTGACCAAATCTTCAGAGTTATCGAAGGCTAAAGCAGAATAGTCACCCATGGAATCCGGAGTGGATGGGTACCTGCATTTGTGAGTGTGGGTGTGTGTAAGGGATAGCCATCCTTAAACAAACAAAAATGCAAAAGGAAAGAAAATGAACACAACAGTTTATAGATGAAAAATGTCCAATGATTCATTAAAACATGGCATATGATTATGAAGAAAATCAAGCCCTTACAAATGGACCTACATGCCCTGGGCAAGGCATGAGGTGAAAATAGTGTGCAAATTGTTTAGTTATTACAGACCATAAATGGGAAATTGTTCAAAGATAAAATTATTGGTTGATAAAGGTGATAGGAACAAAATCCTTTGCTTCCCAGTTGCTTAAACCCCCTTCGATGGTCGGAAAAATCCAATCTTCAAAGTGGCTCTCTTTATCTTCATCTTCTACAACATTGATTCCATGGTGAGAGATCTTGACGGGTGGTCCTCCAACCTTGGAGCGATGCATAGCCTTTTGTCCTGCAGCAGTGAACCCTAACCCAAACTTGTCCGTCTTATGGGGAAAGTCAGGTAATTGCCCCCATACTGTACTCTTCCCTTCTTTAATCACAGCTTCTACGTCCTTGAGAGATGCCATCCTAGATACATGCTTGGGAAAGATAGGCACCCCAACCATTGTCTTCGCAACTTCTACCTCAGGAGAAACTTCCTCAAAATGTTGGAAAGGCGTTTCGATGAACTCGCCATCCAGCTCTACATAAAGGAAGGAATTGAGATGACTTATCATGTACTCTTCCTCGCTGTGCACTGTTATAATCTTACCCTTAACAGGATATTTCAGCATTTGGTGCAAAGAGGAGGTGACAGCCCCGGCATAATGGATCCACGGTCTTCCTAACAAACACGAGTATGACGGACGGATGTCCATCACGTAAAAGGTGGAATTAAAAACTTCGGTGCCTACTTTGATGGGAATATCAACCTCTCCATGAACCATTCTTTTGGACCCATCAAAGGCCCTAACAATGATGTTACTAGGTTTGAGGGTCAATCATTCGTAACCCAAACGGTCTAAGGCTTTCTTCGGCAGCACATTCAAGGAAGAACCAGTATCAACTAAGACATGGGCGAGGGTGGTTCCCCTGTATTCAACTGAAACATGTAGCGCGTTGTTGTGTTTCCTTCCTTTGGGAGTTAAGTCAGCGTCAGAAAAGCCAAGGCCATTATCAGCAGTAAGACTGGCCACACACTCCTGAAACTGGTCAGCCGAAGTCTCTTGGGGTACATGTTCCGCCTTTAAGAATTTGATTAGGGCCTTAGCATGGGCCTCAGAACAGAGCAGAAGAGCCAACATTGAAATTTTAGAAGGGGCCTGCCCTAGCTGTTCCACAACATCGTAGTCACTTTTTCTGATTATTTTCAGGATTTCATCCATTTCTTCCTGAGTGGTTTCGGGGATAACCACAGCATGAGCCTTCGTCCTGACAGGCACTTCTAGTATCCCCTTACCCTTGTCGGTAGTATCAGCAGATGGTCTTACTTCAGGAGTATCCAATTCTTCAATCATCGGGCCTTGCACAGATGGCCCAACAGGTACAGAAGCTTTCAAGGGTCCTAAAACTGCTCGAGGGGGAGCAATCTCTGGAGAAAAGATCCGGCCGCTGCAGGTTATCTTGCTTGTACCCGCAATGTTCCCTATATCAGGGTTTTCTTCTTCAGAATTTTCTTAGACTGCCTCAATTTGTTTGATACCATGGTAGAAGATTTATCTCCCATAGTTACATGGTATCGTTTTGCTGGATTGGTACGGGACAGGTCTCGGCATGGTGATCTTTAATGGTACACATTTAGAGCTGGGTGTAATCCTGACAGGCCTTTTGTAAGCCTTGGGAGGATTGTCGGAAATGGTTATGATTGCAATATTGTTGGTTGAAGTAGCAAAAGTAGCAGGAGTAACAGGATTGAAGGTATCAACAGGGGTTTTCTGGAAAAGTATCTCTTGGGTATCCATCAGGCGTTGGAGACCTGACTTCAACATTGAGCAATCACCTCGTATGTTCAAACAAAAATAGCAGCCTTTACCATAACCAGGAAAGATTCTGGCTCTCATCAAATTCTCTTTAATCACTAACAAAGGAGTCAATAGTTCGGCAACATCAGTAACATGGAGGTCTTCTATAATGGCATGAACATTGTGGTCGTGCTTGGGCATCGGAGCAGATATCACATTGGGCTTCTCAGGCGCATCGAATTCCACTTCTTTGGCATCAATCAAGTCCTAGATTTTGTTCTTAAGCGCCCAGCAATTATTGGTATCGTGCCCAACACTGTCGGAATGGTAAGCACATTTGGCATTGGAGTGGTAGTATGGAGAGGAGGTGTTAGGGTTCTTTGGCGCTTCCTTCAAACTGGTAAGATTCAGCTTCAACAAATGGGGGAGTACCTGAGCGGGTGTCATGTTGATTCGGGTGAACTGTCGTTGTGGCCTTTCTACCCGGTGTTGATTAGGTCTTGACTGATTGTTACGAGGTTGATCATTTGAAGAATTTTGAATCATCACAGCCCCTACAGTCGGCCGGCGCTCGGTTCTTCCCTGACCCTTCTGAGAATACACAGCAGATGCTTCCTTCTTAGCTGGGAAGGGTTTCTTAACAGCTGTGGATGCGGAAGCATCCTTTTGAATCTTTCCACTTTTAATACCGGCCTCGACCCATTCGTCGGTCAAAATTAATTTAGTAAATCCCGCGGAAGAACTCCCGATTAGATGATTGAAGAAGGGGCCAGACAGGGTCCCCAGAAACATGTCAACTAACTCCATATTTGACAATGGTGGTTGCACCATCCCAGCCAGATCACGCTACTTATGTGTGTACTCTTTAAATCCTTCATTGGAAGCCATCCCCATACTTTGTAACTGAGTACGAGTGGGCGCCAAATCAGCATTGTATTGATATTAACGATAAAAAGCGACAGCTAAGTCTTCCCAATTGTGAACCTCTGATCCCTCGAGCTGATAGAACCAGTCCAACTGCGTGCCAGACAAACTATCTTGGAAAAAGTGTACCCATAGGTCTTTATCAGATGAGTGGGGTTGGATTTTTCTGACATACGATCTCAGGTGCATCTTTGGGAACGACAGACCGTCATACTTGGCGAATGTTGGCACCTTGAACTTGGGAGGGATAACAATCCCAGCTACCAGCCCTAGTTCTTCAAAATCCAAACCGGGGACCCTCTACAACTCCATGGCTACCAGTCTATCCTCAAGATTCTTATATTTATCATCCGCTGGTGGATACTGTTGTTCGGAGTAGTCTTCGTCTTCTTCCTCTTCCTCCTCTTCAACCTCAGATTCAGAAGGTACAGCAGTCCCTTTCCCTTTACTGGCCCCATTGTCAGACGTTGAGGGGAACTCAAGAACCTTCCTAGCATTGCTCTCAAACCTTCTTCCAAAAGTGGCTACTCCAGGTCTCTTTTTCTTTTTCTCTTTATTCTTCTCCAACAGAGCTTTGAGGTCCTCTTGACCCTTTGCCAGGGTCATGTGGAGTTGCTGGAATTGTGAATTTTGTGCCTGCAGATCCTTTACCGTCTGCTCCAAATCCATCTTGCTGAAATAAACAGCAGAAAGATAAGGAAACCTGGTGTGAAGACCTGTTTATGCATATGATGAATGGTATGTTATTCATGTAATGCATTCAAGGATTCAGAAATTCAAATTTGTTGCAAACAAAAAGAACGCACGTCATTTTAAGAAGAAATTGTTAGTACATAAGTGCCCCATGGGTAAAATATTACAAAATTCTTAATGTAAAAAGACATTGCGCATCCTCTTTGGTGTGATGTAAGTGTTGAGAGTTTCCTCCTCGTGAAGTCGGCGGGTAAGCTCCAAAACCTTCTTCTCACTGGCATAGAAGCTGGCTTCAAAAGTATTTCGTTCTTCCTTGAGTTGGATCCAACTCTTTTGCATTTCTTCCCATGATGTTGGCATGTCAGGATGTAGGATGGTGTATGGAACCTCTCCTTCCATAACAGGCTCTTTGATCACGGGGAGAATGTGAGGGTATGGCATCATAAGATTATGGGCGCGGGTTCGTACCCACTTGAGATAAGGCTCAAGGGGGATGGAATTTTTGTGCCCCGGTGTCTTACTATCCACCTTGTTGGGCATCCTCCAAGCTCTGATGAACCTTTGTCGAAGTCCTTGCGCATCGTTGTCAAAGTCAAAAACTAGGTCAGGAATCAGCATATCATGAGGGCCATCCCTCCGAGCATATCCAAATTGTCTCAAAGCTAGACAGGGGTTGTAGGTAATGCCTCTCCTAATGCCAAGTAGTGGAATATTAGGAAATTCCCCACAACGATCAATGATGATGACATTTTCTCTGGACCGAGAACACCAATGTACATCAGAATGTGTGAGGGTCATCAATCGTTGTGACCACCTTAAACCCTGCTCGTTCTTCAAAACTGATTGTGGAAGGTGAGAAATAAACCACCTTGCTAGGAGAGGAGTACAACACATGAGAACACCTCTTTTCCTCATTGTTCGTGTGTAAAATGAGTGTAGGATGTCCCCAAGCAATGTGGGTATAGGATTCCCGGAAATGAAAATCTTGACAGCATTCACATCTATAAGTTGGTCAGGGTTTGGGAACAAGACCAACCCATAGATAAGGAGTGCCACAATTTCTTCAAAGGCTTGTAGATCAAGAGAATTCCAGCAGTCTTGTGCCTTCTCAAATAGAAACTTTTCCAAGAAACCCTTGACACCACTTCTGGTTTCCCAATGCCCCTTGATGTCAGATGGTTGCAAGTGTAATGCTTGAGCAACATCTTCAGGCTTTGGTTCTTTTTCCGTACCGTTATATGGTAGTTGATTAAGAATAGGAATTCTCAAGAGTTGAGAAAATTCCTCCAAAGTAGGTACCAATTGGTAATCAGGGAATGTGAAACAGTGGTGTAGGGGGTCAAAGAACTGGAAGAGAACTTTCACCATGTCTTCTTCAATGTTGGTGGTGACCAAGTTGAGGAGTCTACCATGTCTTTCACTGAAGAGAGAATTCTTTGGAATCCTGGAAGTAAGCTCCTTGAGTTGAGGAGGGATTCTCACAAGGTTGACTTGAATTGTTTTCCTGCGAAGAGATTCCATGACCTATAAAACAAGAACAAAGATGAAGATCCAAACCCTTAAAATGGTTAGTGGACGCATATGATGCTTTATGATGTTTATGATGTATGCACAAGCACATGTACAAGCAAGTCACACAAAACCCTAGTTTCAGGCTTGCATGAGGTTTCATAGGTAAGTACCCTCTTGAGTTTAGTTGGCTCAAACCTGTCCTATAAATAGTAACCGGGTTCTAAGGAGCTCAATATCACTGGATTGTTTTCTATGTTCATTGTTTTGGTTTAGCCACTTAACTAGCGACCAAAATATTCCAAGAAAACAATCCTCAATGAGTGTAGTATCGAGTATCTACCAACTTCAGACTGCACCAAAGCCGATCATCTCACTACCCCTAATAAAAGGCCAAGATGGTCAAGTAAGGTTCTAAGAGTTCATTAGTGCTTCATGACATCACTCAACGGCCCCGTATTCTCTTTGATTGACTCAAAGGCTACCGGTACTCACAAATATGTCGCACTAATATAGTTATTGCTTCAACCATGTCGGTATACCCCGCACAGTTTCCATAACGTATTGCTATTTACCTATGAATGTTTCCCAAATCCGGGTGGAGGATTTCAAGCCCAAACAAGAGAACCAAATGTAAAGCAATAATAATCATGCAAAAGGGTGATCTAAGCCCTAAGGTTACTCCACTTTTAAAGTTGTCCCCAACAGAGTCGCCAGTTCTGTGATACGGTGGGAGAACTGACATGGGATTTTGCGTTTGTGTTCGCAAATGTTTCAGTTTAGCAAGAGTCGCCACCGACTTTTTATTTTATCCTAAGGAAAGGTTAAAAAGCACAGGAAAGACCTTTGAGATGTTTTCTTGGGTTCGGGGAGTAGATTATAGAAAGGGAAGGTATTAGCACCCTTTCTATCCATGGTTATCCATGGGCTCTTAGTTACTTGCTTAGATCACTGGCTTTGCTTTTCAATTGTTTGAAATGGTACTTTGTGTGTGATTTTGAAAGATGTTTTGAAAAGAGGCCATCGTTGTGGCAACCTTTGTAATGATTCTTGTTTGAATGTATACAAATGTGTTTTTGTCCTTTGAAAAGTTTTCAATGTTTGAAAGTAGGGTTTTAAAATTGTGTTATGAAGTGTATTTTGAAGATAGCAAGGATGTTTTTGCAAGCTTTGATCAAGTAACTAAGAGTTATCTACCCTATTTTACTCAAAGATCTTTCTTATGTTTTTAACCCTTTTAACAGTGTTGTTTCACCATTGTATTTGGTGAACAACCTTGTGTTAGAATGTTAAACGGGACATGCCGGGTCATCGTATTAGACCATGATAGCAATAGTGTCAAGTATTTTTGTAAATTTTCTTGAGGGACTTGATCATTTTGTTTAGGCAACTTCAGATAGCATCATCGAGGGACTGTGATCTTTTGTTTTGTGTTTGTTTTGCCAAAGTAACTTGACATGCATATCATGGCCCATTTTTGAAGGCAACAAGTGGATTGAAACCCTAGGGGTACAAGTATGCATTGTGTTTATTTTCATGCATTGTTATCTTAGATTAGGTCAAACTAGTTGTTGATTTTATTTTGCATACAAACCCTAGGTCTAATCATGGCATAATTGAAAGCATTTAAAGGTACGAGAATTTAAATTCTACACTATTATAACATGATGTAGGGAGGGGGGTACAAGTTTGAATTGGGGATTATTTTGCAAGAAATTAAATCCTAAATTATTACAACCATATTGAATGGGTAAGGCATAATATTAAATATACAATATTTAAATAAATACAATAAATAAAATGTATTATGCAAAAAAGTTTTTTATGTATGTAAAAAGTATTTTTGATGTGAAATGCAAATAAATAAAAAAAGTCAATTTCAATTATTTTGTTTTTTAGAGCAAAAACCCTAATTTCTTAAATAAGTAGTATTTATTTATTATTTGTATATAATAATGTATTTATTTGTACAAAAATAAAAAGTATATTGAAAAAAATGTATTTTTAGTATAAAATATTAATAAAAATAAAAATGTATTATTTTTGTGTTTTTTGGTTCTTATTATTTAATAAAATATATTATATATGTACATATATGTATTAAATATATTAAGTGCGTACAAAAATAAAATAAATTATTTAAAAAATGTATATATTTCAAGAAAATATTTTCAAATATGTATATAAAAATAAAATAAATTATTTAAGTATTATTTTTATTATTTTTAAGTTTTAACAAAAGAAAATAAGATATTTAATATGTTTACATTAGGAAAAATTAGAATAAAATATCTAATAAATGAAAAAAAAATATAAAAATATTTTTGGGATATTTTTTATGTTTGCAAATAAAATATCAAAGTCAGAGAAAAAATAAAAATGCAAAAATAAAGAAAATACAAAGCAATGGGCCAAGGGGTGTTGAAAGTGAACTGGGGGGTGTCAAAAGCAAAGAAGTTCAGGCCCAGCCTAGAATCAACTTCATCTTCTTCCTCAGTTCAAAACACGCGCGTTCTGTACATCAAATGCTATCTCTTGATTCCTTGCTTTTTTGACAAAACTCATAACATGAAACTTGTAGAGCATCAAACAACGAATCTAACCATATAAAAAACTCAAGCTAACTCTCAAAGACCGGAGAGAATTTCTCTGGCCCTAATTCTTAACCTAGTTTTTCATAAAGTTCATGGACAAAATTCTCCTAACACGATTAATATAAATGAAAATTAAGCACATGTATAGTTTCAGGGCTATGAATACAACATCTTTCATTCACAAACCTAAGTCTAACTATTCCTAAATAGAGAGATAGAAGTTCATGAAATACCTGTTTCAGTTGACTTCGAGTTGGACAATGAAACAAATTCCAAGGGTGCTTGAGGTTCTTTTGAGCTTTCCTGAGGACCACTGAAGCTTTCCCAATGCTTGGCTTGTTTTGAAGTAGCTTGAATCGTGCTACAGAACTCAACCTGCAAAGCTTTCAAACAAAAATGGCAATGTGTGTTAATGGTGTTACAGCTAGCAATGGAGGTCTGGGATAGTTCAGGTGATTTTAATGGAAGATATTGGAACAAGTTTGAGGCAAAACGCACGAGGGAAAGTGGAGATGGAGGTGGTTCTGCAGGGCTTGCCCTGTTTTGCAGAAAAATGGTATTTTGAAGTATGAGGGTGATTTAGGGGTGAAAGGCTCGTGCTTCTGGCTTGTAAGGATATACAAAACTTGTTTGACCACTTTGTTCTTGTTTGTTTTATCAGATATGAGAGATCCAAGCTTTTGGCCATTTGACTTATTTTTGAAGCAAAGATATGAACTGTCCAAGCTAGGGCCTGTACATGCTAGTTACAAGCATGCTCAACTTGGTGTACTATGCCTGAGATTGTGGAGCTTGTTTTCTGCAAAGGAAGAAAGTCCAAGGCTCAAGAAAAAGCAATTTGACATAAAGTGCCCTTTATGAAAATGGAAGTGTGATCTTTATGCTTAAAATGGAAATGTTCAATGTACAAAGCTCTCTTGATCAGAACAATGCCAATATCCAATGTGTTTGCATTCAATTTTGGAGTGTAAATTGGTTTAGAGGCCTGGAATCATGTACTAAGCTAGTTTGGTCAGATTTGCAACTTGGTATGAACATGTATTGGCCATGGTTTCAAAGTGAGATTTTGCCAACTTCAAGCATTTGATTCTCCCTAACCACAAAGGTGTTTGAGGAGTTCTTGGACAATTTGGAAAGCTTTCAACATGTACTATAATCCATATTTGAAATTAAAATTGAAACTCCAAGTGTAACTATGTGAAAAATGGCCAAGAAGATGGGTCAAAATCCTGCCTAAACTAGGGTAAAATTTCTCTAAGTTAAAAGTTTTAGGTACCCTTGTTCCAAAAATCATAACTTGAGATACAAGCTTCTTTTGAGAAAACTTTGTGAATCAAATTTGTAGACTTTGTGATGGACTACAACTTTCATGTTGCAAGTTTTGTTTGAATCCATTTGCATCTTGGTGAAAAAATGGGACAAAGTTAGGAAAAAATAAGAAAATTTTATAACTTAGAAAATTTCTAAGTTATGAAATTTTTCCATTTTAAACCCTAATTTGCATTTTTGGGTTTCTTGATGAACAAGTTTCATAATTTGACATGTCTTGATAAAAAATGACCCTTGGCACTTGATTTTGACCAAAAAGTCAAAGTTTGACTTTTCAGTATACAGTTAAATTTTGATCAGTTGACTGAAAAATTCATCTGTCAATCCTATGCATTTGAGATCTTTTGAACTTGTTGAATGGGTCAAGACAATGTCAGAGTCCTTGAGTTCATGGTTGAGCTTTATTTGCCATTGTCTAGGTCATACAGTCAAAAATTGCCTTTGTACAGTCAAAACCCTAAAAATGACCATTTTGCCCTTTTGGTGATCTGATCAAATTTCTTGTGGAATTATGATCCAAACTTGATCAAATGGTTCATATAAGTTCATAATGTTGATGTAGGTCAAAATTTATGAGGTTTGACTGTCAATTGGCCACAATTGACTTTTTCCCCAATACAGTTGATTTCTAGGTCAACTGTCCAATTGGCTGGGCAAAAATTTGAATCAAGGCTTGAAACTTGGTATGGACAAACTTGTGAGTCCAACATGAAGTATGAAAGTCACTTTGGGCATTGTAGGTCAAAACATCATTGTGCAAACCCAAACCCTAATTTAGGTCAACAGTGCAAGGAGGTGTCTTGAGCAGAGCAAACCCTAGCTTAATCTTGAGTTCCAAGAGTCTTGTGATGAAAAATGTTGACGAAATGAGAGGGAAAATTTTGGGGTACAACAGGCCCCAAATCAGGAGGTGATATAGCAAGTCAGAGGCCCATTTTGTGAGCAAGCCTTGTTGACTTTTGCAATCCTCCATGGCACGCTGACTGATGAACATGATGCACGCTCAATCTTGGCCCTTGGATTTGGCCTGAAGGCCATCTGGAAGGCATTGGAAGGGTGGTATATGGTAGACCACAGCATTAGTTTTGCACTAGATTGCCTGCAAACAAAATTCAACAAATAAATGGGGAACTTAGGATTCGAACACAGGTCCCATTGGACAATCCACTAGCGCCTTCACCAACTGAGTCATTGCACGCTTTTGTTATAAGATTAGGAATCAAATATAATATATAAAAAAACAAACAAATGCCAGCAAACAAAAAAAATAAGGCGCGAGATTTGAACGGGCCAATGGGAAGGAGACACGCCTTCGTCTTCCCCACAGATCTCTGGTTTTCTTACCTGCGGATTTTTATCCGCAGCAAGATCCGTGGCTTTCTTCTAAAACTCATTCTAAGCCATAAAAATTAAATCCAAGAACATGGACGTGATCGTCTCTTCCTCCTGAGCATGTCTATACCCATTATTTGTCCCAATTTTACCTGCAAAGCAAATGCCCAAAAACGAACCTCCAAAACCCTAGATTCGGGTATGGTGCTATAGCTCATGAAAACAAAATCAAATGATGCAGAAAGTTAAGGAATTTAATGATAAACATGATTATACCAACGTTTTGTCAAAAAGATGCAAGAATAGGAGGTTGTAATTTCGTGTACAGGGCTATGTTCAGGACGACTTACAGTGTATTTCAGGTGGTTTCAGAGCTTGTGAATGGTTGCAATCGCTTCAGTGGATATCAGGCAAGAAGGCTACGTTGAGCTTTTGCCTTGAATTGGACTCCAAGCAAGATTTCGATCCCACACTTTTTAAGCTTTTTTCAAGTTTTGGTATCTGTGATTTTTGCAGCCTTCAGGTCGTGTCCTTGTATGCCCTATGTTGTATATGTAACAAGGATTGTATTAGGTTAAATCTTGGGCTTTGAATCCTTGTGTATTGATGATTCAAGATTTGATTTGATCCTCCATTAACAAAGCTTCCAAAAATGTCCAAATCCAATATTTTGTGCATGATATGCCTTGGTACGAATTTGATTGTGTTCATGATATCAATTAAGACCTGTAATGATCAAAAAGATATCAAGTTATTAAGATTTGGATTTTATTTGGACTTAAATTGATTAAAAATGAATTAAATCAATAAAAATCAAATAAAATAGAAAAATTAATAATTGGACATAAAACTGAAGATAGGACACGTGTGTGGTGTGAAAAGATCAAATCAAGTGGAAAAAAGTGGGCCCATTTGACAAAATTTGAAGTTTTGGGGATAGTTGACTTTTGGCAATTTTGGAAAAATGCCCAACTTCAACAATGCATAACTTCTTCAATTATGAACTTCTGGAGGTGTTCTTGGACTTTTTAGAAACCTTGAGATGTCCTCTTACCAACCCTTTTGTTCTCATCTCATTTTGATATTCCATGCTCAAGTTATAAGCTTTGACAAAAATGGTGTTTTTATTGACTTTCAAAAATGACCTATAATATCCAAATTTGTACCTTTTTGTGAGTGCATTTATTGATCTTGGGGTGTGAATATGGATTGTAGTAAATTTCATCCTCTTAAAAATGAGATTTGGATGGGTCATTTCTCATAAAGTATGAGAAAGTTATGCTTGGTCAAAGTTGAGTTAACTTTTCCTGCAAAACCCTAATTTAGCAACTTTTGAATCTTGATGAATCATGATCAACCCTTGATCAAATGATGAATTGTCCTTCAAAATTATAATGTTGACAAAAAATCTTGAGGTTTGACTATTTGTAGGTCACAGTTGACTTTTGCCCTAGCACAGTCGATTTTTGGGCCTCTTGAGCAATTGACTGACCAAACTTCCTCTGCAAGGCTTGAAATTTGACATGGATGAACTTGAGAGCATATTAGGACATTGGGGAGCACTTGGGGTCATTTTGATGTAAATACCTTGATGCAACACAAAACCCTAATTTTGAATTGATTGCCTTAGGAGATGATTTGACTGTCCAACTCTTGAGCAATCTTGAGCCACTTGGACATTATTCTTGAAAGGTCTTGAGAAATATGGGAGGGAAAATTTTAGGGTACAACACAATGATCTCGCGTTTGATTGAACGGTACAATTTGTTTTTTTTGTTCGCGCTTTACAGCTTGCTTTCGTTTGTTTGATTTTTGCTTGCATGTTCAGTTTTTTAAACCTTTAATGTTTACATGCTTGACGTAGCAAAGGTTTGAGAAAAAAAAAGCTTACCTTGAGTTTTTCTAGAAAGTGGAGGGAGAGAGGTGTCGGACCGGCGGCGCTTCTGTGGCGGCTAGAGGCGCAGGAAGATGAGATGATGGCCACGTGTTTGCTTTGTTGGTAACCTTTGTCTTTGTCCCTTTCTGAATGTTGATGATGAGTATGTTCTGAGACTCTTTTGATCTTTTCCTCTATCTTTGAATCTGAATGTTTGATGAAACTTGGCTTATTGATTTGGGTTGTTTATGATGATATATTTCTGAAACTAATTTTGTTGATGCTTTTCATTGATGATGAATATGATTCTGAAACTTTGCTTGTTTTGCTTCTGAAACTCTCTCTTTCTCTCTCCTTGGATGTTGATGATGAAGGTTTCTGAAACTGATATGTTCTTTGTTGTTTTTCAAAATTCTTTTCTTCTTTTCTCTTGGATGTTGAAGGTTAATGATGAAGCTTGTTATAAGCTTCTGAAACCTTGTTGTTGATGGTTTGGAAACTTGGGAAGATTGGTTCTGTAGTTTGGTTGTACAGTTTTTTTTGTGAAGGCTTGGAACTGTTTGGCAGGATTAGGGTATTTTGTAGTTTGGCAAGTTTGCCTTGGCTATGCAGGTCTGTTTGTCTGGATGTTTCTTGCTAGCAGGTTTTGTTAGTTTTCTGCAGCTTACGTAGTTTGTATTGTTTGTGTTTAGTTTTCAGTTTGGCAAGGTTTGATGCAGCTTGTGCAGGTTTTGGAGTTTGTTTGGAAAGCTTGGCTTGTTTGCAGGTTTGGCCAGTTTGTTTTGGCTATTTCTTTCTAGCAGGTTTTGTTAGTTTTCTGCAGCCTACGCAGTTTGTACTATCTTGTGTAGCTTGACTGGCTTGGAGCTTGTTTGTGGTTTGGCTATGCTGCTTGGTTGTGGTAGTTTTCAATTATTCTGCAGGTTGGATTGTTGTTGCAGTTTATGGGTTTGAGAAAACTTGCAGTTTGTTTGTTTGAGCAAGCTTGCAGTTTGGAGATTTTTTTGAGATTTATGGCTGGGCTCTAATGTTCTCCCCCCTTAGACTGTTATGCAGTCTTGAGTTTTATATCTTTTAGTTTTTTACCTTTGTTAACTTGTGACAGCCTGTCTTTTGCAAAACTGTAAACTTTCACCAAAGGTGATATCTTTTCCTCTTTCTCTCTCCATGAAAAAGCATTTTTTGCTTATTATATTATATTCTGAAAAGTTTTCCCCTGGAAAATGATGATGGCTTCTGACAAGTCTTTTGCTTGTCAATAGGTTTTCCTCCTACTGTATTTGCCTGCTGCATTTTATGTACTTTTTGCCTTTGTAGTTGACTTACTTGACAGTTTGCATCTGGCTTGATTTGCCATGCTTAGTTTTCTTAGTTTGACATGCTTATGTTTGCCTTGCAACTTGCTTCATTGTTTGCAATGTTTAGTTGTTATGCTTAACAGTTTTGGCGCCTTGTTGCATTTAGTTTGGTCACTGCAGTTTGGTATAGTTTTGCTGCAAGTTTGCTTTGTATGCAGCCTGTCTTTTTATGCTTGCCTTGTACCTTGCCTTGTACAGCATGGCCCATGTTTTTCATTTGAGCCAATTGCTTTTTGTATGCTTGAATTTTTTATCTTTTACTTTTCTCTTTGTGAACCAAGAAGAGCAATCTTCTTGTGATTTGCAAAGAGAAAAATAAAAACATGATGAACAAATAGCATTCTGATTCCGGACGGCAAACTTTAATGATGACCTTCTCCTTTCTTTTTCTGTTTGAAATGTTAACTGTATTAATCTCTTTTCTTTCTTCTTTTTCAGGTGAATACAACTTGGACGATAGAGGAAGCAGAGGAAGCAAGATACCTTGGGCATGGGAGCAATGGAGTTTTAGGAGGCTTAGGCTTAGAATTTTTTATTCATTGTAATAATTTATTCTTCAAATATTATAAGTTGTAAAACGTATAATATTCAAACAATAAACTATTTTTGTAACAATCATTTGCAACGAATGAAAAAAAACTTTTATGAGATCCTCTGATAAGTATCTTTCAATTCTTCCTTTACATCTTTGCCGTTTTATTTAAGATTCCTGATCCAAAATAAATGAAATTGCATTCCAATATTTTTAATACAGATAACTCAAATTCCAAGTAATCCCAAGAACTTTGCAATCTCATAACTTTGCAACAGCATTCTAATCATAATAAGCATTGTATTCCAAACAAGCAAGCATTCCATTAACTGGCCAACATTTTATTCCATTAACAAGCAGATGTCTTAACAGACGCACATTATCTGGTTAATCTGGATTAGACAGTTTCAGCTCCTATCTCTTATCCCAGATAAACAAAACTTGAGGACAAACAACAATCTTTCAGTAAGCTTAAAAAACGTGAAAACAATGTAACATGAAACTGAATTTCTATGGATTCAATTTCTTCTGAAAAATGCGAGAGAAACCCTGATTCTTGATTTATTGCCAAAGAAAAGTTTGTTTGATCGATTCCTGAGCCAATCTTAAAAAATCAAAGAAAAACCCTAGGGTTGTGATTTCTTGTGAAAAAGGGAGAGCAAATTTTGGGGTACAACAGGTACCATGGCATACTACCTTGAACACTTAAATGGAGAATCGCTGCCTCGACCATGGAATGCTACAAAACTGAAACAATACTACAACTAAGTTCTTGTCAAACGACGGATATTATTAGTCGTCTGGTCTTCTCCAACAGACGATAGGACACGCTCGACCACTGAGGCATGTCGAGATACGGACATAGCCCCCCGACACTAATGAAAGGCGGGTTTTGTTCATTTCTTGAGCATAACTTTAGCCCGACAGGGACACCTCGATTGAGCTCTGCTGTCGAAGTACTCAACAGGAAGAACACCCAGCTCACGATGGATAGTTCACTCCCTTAAGACAAGATCTCGACCGCAATCTTGAATTTATCCAGCGGTTTCCTACACCGCCTCCTTGACACATCCCAACATGTGTCGACCATAGCCAAGGTCGAGCACAAATCTCCACTCATGAAAGTACCAACTTTCATAAAATAAACAAGTCAAGCAAAACGACAAGCAAGTATTTAACAAACATCAACAAAGGAATAAAGTCAAAATAAAAGCATTTATAAATGCCGACCACGAGGGCCGATGCTGTTTAAATAATTATAAAATGTATAGGCACACAGAACATTGTTCCAATATAAAACAAAAATGGGCACATAGTCCCGTAAACAAATAAAACCTCATCCTGCCTGTCGCTCTCCGCCACGGGACTATCATCAGGGGGATAAAAAATCTTTCCATCAACCACTCGATAAAATGGCACTGCGCCTTAAACCACTAACTCAACTCACGGGTTCAATATTTTGAGCTACTCCACGACTGTATTGAAACCATAACCAAGGGTATCTACGACGTTCTGCTCGAGCACATGACCCCGCGCGATTAGATCCCTCCTGGTCATGAGGGCCTTCTCCGTGTCAGTCTCGTCGTCAGCAGGCGCCACTATCCCCTCCAGCTCTTTTACTCTGGTGACCAGCCGCTCGTTCTCTTTATTCGCGGCATCCAGCTGAGGTCACAGCTCATTCAGATCTTTAAGGAGTTGAACCTGGGCCTCGTATTTCATTTCATGGTTGAGGATGTCGCCCTTCAGCTTTTCATTGATCCCTTGTAGCTTCTGGATTCGGGCATATGCTTTTTCAAGGGCAACCTGAGAGCTCACGGCCTCATCATTCAATGTTAAAGTCGTCTCGAGAACCCTCATCACGGCGGCCACATCCTCCGACAAGTTTTTTAGCCGATTTTCCTTATCTTCAGACAAGATCACCTCTCTCTCCTCCTCGTGTAGGCCTAGGGAACTCCCCCCACTGAAAATATCACGGTTGAGATGACAGGGAGGCAACATGAAAACTACCCCGACCCCCTTATCACTTTCGGGCGCAACCTGTACGGGATCATCCACACGCTTCCTCTTAACCGATGGATCGGGAGGAGGAACCTGGGTCTTCGAGGAAGAAGGGGAACCACTCGCTCGGGAAGAAGATTTGGCCTGCTCCTGAAGTTCAACGACCCTATTCTTAGGCCCCAAAGTGGAAGCATTCTTGGGTCTTAACTTTAGTAGACGCTCAGAAAGGAACGCCATCTAACCTGCAATCAAAAGGAAATTGTTAGTCATAAGCCAAACAAAGATGATATCGCAGGCATGTCCTCTGCATAAAAGAAAAACATATAAAGATAAGATAACGGCCATATCCCCTACCTAAAATCCTCAAAGCCTCCTCGTCTGAAGAACATTCGAGCAAATCTTTCGTATTAATCAATCTATGAACACGGAGATACTCCCCTTTATCATCAAAGAGGAAGTTATTGTCCATGTCCATGCATCTCGCCGATGAGAAACTCTTAACATAAGACACATGCTTCTCATAGGAGAGCTGATCTGGGGCATCTAAATCCTCGGGTTTCACCGTGTAGTACTCGGACTTTTACTCGAAATGTTTTTGTGATACGGTGGGAAACAACGGACTATTTTTTGGAATGCTAGTTCGCGTTTTGCGTTTGTTTTTGCAAAATGTCGCGGTAAGCAAGAGTCTCCACCGTCTTTTATTTTTATCCCAACAAGGAAAGGAAAAAAGCACAGAAAAATTCCTTTTTCGAGATGTTTCTCGGGTCCGAGGGGTAGATTATAGAAAGGGAAGGTGTTAGCACCCTTTCTATCCGTGGTTATCCACGTGCTCTTAGGTACTTGCTCAAAGTGTTTTCAAAATTTTGCTTTCTTTGTGTTTGTGGGTTTGAAAAGAGTTTTTTGTTTGAAAGGTGTAAGTGTGAAAAGTTTTGTTTTTGTTTTGAAAAGAGCAAGTACTTAAGAACCATCTACCTACTCGAAAAAGGAATCAATATGTGCTAATGTCCTTTAGACAATGCTATCCTACTATTGATGAGTAGGCAGCGTCGTCGTCGGAGTTTTAAGGGTCAATTCGATTATAAGGGACGTGCGGTCACTAAAGCAATGTTAGGACGCTTTAGCGGTAACCCTAATGTCTTAGATCATTTTTCCGAGGCAATCGTTTCGAGGCAACTATGATCTTTGGACAAGAGGGTGACCTCTAAAACTTCCTATACTCAATGACCGCGTTCGAAGGCAACCAAGCGAGGTGTACCCTAAGAGTGCGCATGTGCGAGTATGTTATTTTCAGTTAATTTGTCTTTGTACATGTCGATGGTTATCTATGTTGATTTTAAGTTTGGACATTCGATCTTGTCATGCATTCCCTATTATCAAACATCTAACAGTTTATAAGTTGCGGAAATTAAATTGCAGAATTTAAACTAACTATTACAAGGCGTCGGGTATTTACATCGCCAAAAGCAACCCTTGAAATTAAAATGCGAGAAATAAATAAAGCGGTAAAAATAGTAAAGTCCTAATTATCTATTACATTCTAGGAAACAGATACAATATTGAATAAAAATGGACCGCGTGCGGGAAATTAAATCGGGCGAGTTCTAGGGTTTTGACCCTTTGATTATTAAAGAAAAAGATTTTTTTGGTTTTTAATTTTGAATTAAGAAAGAAATTAAATTAGGTTAAGCATTAAATTAATTAATTAATCAATAAAAATGATATTTTTAGATTTTTTTTTTATATTTAAAGAAAGAAAAATAAATTTGATTAATGTTAATAAAACCTAATTGTCTAAATTAATTTTAATTATTGCAAAATATATTAAAAGTTATTCCTAATTAAACTAAATTAATTAAATTAATATTTATTAACAAACATAAAATGCTGAATTTAATTTTAATAATGAAAATATATTTTTTGGTTTTTAATTTTATGAAGAAAAAATGTGATTGGTTAGTTAATATAAAAAATAATTAAACAAATAAATGAAATAAAAATGAAATTAGAAAGAGTTTAGGAGTATATGGGCCTGATTTTGGAGGTTTTGATAGCAATTCCCAAGGCCCAATTGACTTGGCCTGCGTTGACCTTCATGATTCAGTGTGCGCCCATTGACTCAACCCCATGGTGGACATTCAACCTGAGTCACCAGATCTGGCCTTGGGCCATCTGGTGCTTTGATATTTGATGGTGCATGGTATGCCCTTAACCTGAATCTGCACTGGATCACATGAATAGAAAAAATAAGAAGGCATATGGGGACCTGGGATTCGAACCCGGGTCCTGTGAGTCATTGCACAACGCTTCTACCACTCAACCAACGCGCTTCATTTGTTATAGTATTAGGCAATAATTATAATATGGGGAAAAACAATAATATGCCAGAAATAAAAAAAATGGCAAAATACTCATTTTGGTCCCTTAACTATACCCTTGGGTTCACATTGGTCCCTTAACTTTTTTTTGTGTCATTTTGGTCCCTTAACTTTCAAAATGTTTCATTTTAGTCCTTTTTGTCCAATTAGCTACGAATTTAGCGGCTGATTTCAAAGTTTTTCCGTCTAATTAGCTACGAATTTAGACAAAAAGGACTAAAATGAAACTTTTTGAAAGTTAAGGGACCAAAATGACACAAAAAAAAAGTTAAGGGACCAATATGAACCCAAGGGTATAGTTAAGGGACCAAAATGAGTATTTTGCCTAAAAAAACATGCGCCAAGTTTGAACCAGCCAACCAGGGGGAGACGCGTCATCGTCTTCCTCGTTCAACCCTGGATATTTACCTGCGGATTTATGTCCGCAACTAAATTCGTATGTACGTCCTAAAATCCATTCTAGGCCATGGAAATTGATTCCAAGCACATGGTCATACTCGTCTACCTCCCCTCTGGTTACATCCATGTCCATCAATAGGGTTGATTTTGCCTGAAAAAGAAATGCCAAAAAAAAACAATCCACGAACCCTAGATTCAGCTAGAGGGTTACAGGCCATATTAATGCGATCAAATAATGCAGAAAGCTCAGAAATTGAATGAGCATCATGAATATATCAAAGATTTGTCAAAAAAGTGCAAGAATATGGGGTTATGATTTCGAACAAAGGTGATTTTTTGAGACACTTACAAGGCTTCTGGGCGCGTATGGAGACTGGTTTTGGATTGGCTTCGCTTCAATGATTTCCCAGCAATGGATTAGTGTGGAGTTTTGCTTCTGAATTGGCCTCTATGCACGATTTCAGTTTCACACTTTTTGCCAATTTTTCAAGTTTGGCTTTTGATGATTTTGCAGCCTCTAGCCCTTGAATTTGTATGCTTTGGCTTGTATATGTAATGAGCAATGCATTAGGTCAACTTTTGTGGACTGAATCCTTGTACATCAATGCTTGGAGATTTGATTTGATCCTCCATTGATAACTTTCTAATTTTGCCAAAAATCCAATATTTTTGCACATGGAATGATTGATACGAATTTGATTCACTTGATGATGATGATTAGGTCCTGAAATAGCCAAAAAGAGATCAAATAATCAATGTTTGGATTTTATTTGATTTAAATTGATTTAAAATGAAATAATTTATTAAAAAATCAAATTAAATAATAAAATTGGTAAATGGTCATAAGGCTGAAGCTAGGACACGTGTGTAGTGTGACAAGATCAAATCAAGTGGAAAAGAATGGGCCCATTTGACAAAATTTGAAGTTTTGGGGATAGTTGACTTTTGGCAATTTTGCAAAAATACCCAATTCAACAATGCATAACTTCTTCAATTTTGAACTTTTGGAAGTGTTCTTGGACTTTTTAGAAATCTTGAGATGTCCTCTAACCATCCCTTTTTGTCTCATCACATTTTGATATTCCATGCTCAAGTTATAAGCTTTGGAAAAAAAGGTGTTTTTGTTGACTTTCAAAAATGACCTATAATGTCCAAATTTGTAACTTTTTGTGAGTGCATTTTCTGATATTTGGGTATGAATATGGATTGTAGTAAATTGCATCATCTTCAAAATGAGCTTTGGATGGGTCATTTATCATAAAGTATGAGAAAGTTATGCTTGGTCAAAGTTGAGTTGACTTTTCCTACAAAACCCTAATTTAGCAACTTTTGAGTCTTGATGAATTTTGAGCAATCCTTGATGAATCATGATCAACCCTTGATCAAATGATGAAATATCCTTCAAAATTAGAATGTTGACAAAAAATCTTGATGTTTGACTGTATTTGGGTCACAGTTGACTTTTTCCCTAGCACAGTCGATTTTTGGACCCTTTGAGCAATTGACTGACCAAACTTCCTCTGCAAGGCTTGAAATTTGACATGGATGGACTTTGAAGACATATTAGGACATTGGGGAGCAACCCAGGCCAAAGGTTCCTCATCGACATTAGTTTCATCCTCATGATTGGAGGGCACGGTGTCATCCTCGACTGGATGTGCCATTATACCTGAAAAGCATGGGAAAACAGTGAATTCGACATCATTAAATTCACCCTTTCATCGTAAATCAAGTGAAAGGGCGATGAACCCATCGAGGAATGGACCTCGACCCAAGCCCTCGACTGCAACACCAAAACAAACTGCGTCTTACTTGGGGACATTTGGTCAAACTGGAAAAGCTTCCTGAATCCACTCTACTATCCGGGGAGGATGACCCTGACGCTAATCTATGAAATGGGGCCAATGGGCCTTTATCCACCACCATGAACTTCGATGAACATTCATGAAGATTCATTGTATAACCCATGAATGTTCATCCAGGATTCATCCGTTCAAAATAAAAATTGGGTGTCTAATCTAAAAATTCTGAGAAAACATGTTATCAAGAATATATGACTTACTTGGATAAGGAATGCCTTTGAATAATTCTACGGTGACGCTAGAAGGAGGGGATCCATGAGAGAATGAAGAAGAGTGGATAAGAGAGCTTGAAAATAACAAATGAACCCATGGGGTCCCCTTTTTATAGATGGTTCACACTCCACGGGGCAACGCACGAAAAGTCATCATTGTTTTGGGCTTTTTTGAACCCTTATGAAAGTTGGCACCCCAAACATCAGCCATGTGGGGTTCATGATGCTTCTCGATGATGTTTCCCGTTCAGTGGAGGGCACACGCGCAACCTCATGATAAATCCTTGCATATGAACACATTCTTACCATTTCACTCCCGAAGGTGAGACAGACGCTCGATATCATAACAACACCCTATAGGCAGGAACCTCGAAAAAAGAGTACTCGAGGAAACTTCTCGCATCCCATATATTCCTGACGGGCACCAAACGAACCAATGATTTGGTTGACCATGCCACTTGTGTGTTTCCGGAATCCCTGACACGGGTCGACAAGTTATCCTCGGAAGAGGCTTACGATTTCCCCTCTCGGGCGATGTTTCCCTGACAATAAAGCAGAACTTAAGTCATCACCCTTTTACCTAAGGGCAATAACTTGGGGGACTCGTGTTCTGGAATGGGTCGGTACTTGCTCCATCATTGAGGAGGCCGAATCCAATACCTTTATCAAAGGTCCAAAAGCATACAGCCCAATCGATGACCGTTAGGAATTTCCCCACGTGTCTGCTAGGAAAATGTTGCCCACGTGTCCATATCATCATCATACTGCTCTCCGGAAATAAAGGGTCACACTCCTATTTTCTCAGAGAAGTTGACCAGGAAGGAGGCCACGTGTTGGACTTCATGCACACGTAAGCCCTGGCAGTCTTCTTTGTTGGGCCTCATTGTGGCCCATCATTGAAGACCTTGGCCCATCGCTGGGGGCTATAAATACCCTCTCACTTGAGAGGGTTAGGTATTCATTTTCATAGTCACTTACTCTCATACTTGCTAGCACTCGCTCTGAAACTTACTTTGGCATCAGAGTGTCTTGCAGGTATCCCTCCTACTTCACACTAAACTATTACTCGACTCAAAGTTTGAAGGCTTTGATAATCCCTTCTGGTCAGGTATGATCACTACCCTTTCATCATCTTTCATTTTGAACAACTCATACTCATTTATAAAATCATTTGCTATGAATTTTTTCACCTATCTATTTCCTTAACACTTAAGGTATAATGAATCATATATAGTCTTTGTTTACTCCGTTATGGGGCCTTATCATATCTTTGTGAGGAATATATTTAACAAGAAAAGTTTTGGATTTATTATGAAGCTTTTATATCTTCTTCTGAGCGTCATGCAAGGAAAAATGATCAATATTTTTGTCTTGCGCATTTTTGGGATGATCATAACCATCTTTAACTAACTTTCATAGTTCTAAATCTTAGGAGATAAAGAAACTATAAAGATTATTTTCGAATACTCAATCCTTTATCCAAAAAACATATAAGAGGCATGATTGAATAAGATGTGTTGGTTTCCAACATGTTTTTCTAAAAAAATATTTTATTTTTATATGGTTAAATGTTTAATTAATAGAAAGGATTTTTTATGTCAATTAAAGGTGAGAAAAATACTAGAAAGAAGGATTTAAATTGTGGTGATTATTTAAAATTTTTGTGGGTTGTTTTAAATGAAATTCAAGTCAATCTCAAAAGCTAGAAGGTATAGAGATATGGGAAAAGAGTTTCATACGCAATTTTATTTTGACTCACTCCTTTAACTCGAAGTTGTGTCTAGTCCTCTCACATTAAGATATTTTCACTATAATCGGACTTATTACAAAGTTGCTAAGGTATTTCATACTCTAACTATCATGTATGTTTTATTTTGCAACACAAAGAACTGATACCAAACGAATCTCTTAGTTGTCTCAAAGAACCTAACTAACACTTAACCCTTTGAAGAATATAATCAGATAAATGAATAAGTGATGATATGTTTATATATCTCAATAGAGGATATAAATAAATCTAAACACAAATACAAATGTTTGAATCTTTCAATTTTTTTATAATGAGATCACACAATTGCTTCTTTCTTTCAATGGAGCTTATTCTGAAGATGTTCTTGAAAGTTCTTTCTTTTTCTCAAATTGTTTCTTAAAAATGTTATTTCATAATTTTGGCTCTATGTTGCGTAAGTTGGGATTTTTTTTTGGAATAATCAGGTATTAAAAAAAATCGCAAATAACCACGTTTCGGAAAAAATTACGCAAATAACCATGTTTCAGATGGCTCTCCAAAGGAGGATCCATCTCACTTGGCGCCTCCACCAAGCTTTTTTCCCTAGGCGCCATCTCACTTGGCGCCTCCTCTCTCTTTTAGCCAAGTGAGATGGCGCATTCACTTTAAAAGTGAGAGGAGGCGCCATCTCACTTGGCTCCTAGGGTAAAATGTTGTTTTTATAAATAATTCGTCTGTTTCTGTCATTTCTCACACTTTCTCGCATTGTTTTCTTATTTTTTACTCTGTTATTTGCGTCATGACATCGCCCATAATTTTTACCAGAGATGGTTACGTTATCTTCTCCACCATAAAACCTGCGATGAAAATGAAATTCTGGAACATTCACTCCATGGAGCGTCTGAAGCGGGAGTTGATGCGATGGCTAGATGGAGACATCGTGGAGGGGGGAAAATTCGAAGGATCCAGCGAAAAAGAACAACAACCTCACATGCGATAGGAAGACCTAATGTTTGGTTGGAGGAAGTCAAAACAGACAGTGACGTAATGTTGATGATGTATGGGTCAGATGATATTGTTTTAACAGTTGTAATTTCGTAGACGGAATATCGTGTTTTTTTCTTGTATGCGCAATGTTTATTGTAACAAATTCTGTTAATGAAAAACCCTAATGTTTACAACATAATAAAGGAAAGATTTTATGTAATACAATTTTTATGTGGTCGATGTAGTAGCCCGATTCGGACAATTTTTGCGATTGTGTCCGACCTGACGACATAAACCACACTTTCTTTCCAGCTTGTCAAGGGAGTCCATTTCGGTTGTGATGCCCTTACTTTTGGGATGACCCTTTTTGTTCCTTCGCAATTAGTCATTGTGTCATACTATTTCACCGTCATATGCAGGCCAATAATCTGGTTTTGCTACCAAAGGGAAGTTGTTATTGTAAATGTTGAGCAACGTTTCAGATTTCTAAATGTGTGACAGAAGTTGTAGCGCGTCTTGATGAGTATAAGCACACACGGAAATGACATGAGATCAAGGCATACGAAAGGCTTGAAACTTTCCACAATCGCACCAACAAGAAGGTAGTACAACCCTATATTCTTGTCTTGGTAGGCCCTCGTTGTGGTCGATTGTCTCTTTCACAATGAAGTTTTGGATGTGTCGGTCAAACCGTATAACCATATGGGTGTTGGCTTTGGCACTTTCTGCCTTAATGTACTTCATGCAGCTTTCACTCCATAGTTGTCCAGATTGCAATACCGCATTCCACATTTCACCTCTTTTGGCAAACAACGAAGCCATCCTAAAATACGTAGATTTTACCAAAGCAGTGACCGGGAGGTTTCGTATTCCTTTGAATACCCCATGCATCGATTCAATTAGATTTTTTTTCATGTGCCCCCATCTTTGGCCATTGTCGTATGACCTAGTCCATTTTTCTACCGGAATATTGTCGATCCACCCACCTGCTTCCGGATTTGACAAACAGATCTCATTGCAGTAATATTTGAATGTGGGTTGTGTCAATGCATATCCCGCATTCATAACCGCTTTACTTAGTGTTTTGTCTTTGATCTCCCTCGTGAAATTTTGGACGATATGTCTAACACAATACACATGCGTAGAAGGAGGGTCATGCCAACCATTTGCAGGATTATTGTATGCACTTTCAATGGATGTATGTCTATCCGAGATCAAACAGAGATCTGGTTGAGGAGCCACGTGTGTTCTTAGATTTTTCAGAAAAAAGCTCCAAGCACCACCGGTCTCCCCCTCGACTAGGGCAAAGGCAATTGGGAAAATGTTGTTGTTGCTATCTTGTGTAACTGCCATCAGTAGTGTGCCTTTGTATTTCCCATACAACCAAGTCCCATCAATTTGTATAATCGGTTTGCATGATGCAAACTCTGTGATGCAAGGTTGAAATGCCTAAAACACTCGACCGAATATTCCATTTCTGTTTAGTTGACTACCATTCGGGGTGTATGTTGGCACTATTTCCAGAATGTAAATAGTACCCGGAGAATAAGTCTAGAGTGCATTCAGGTAGCGAGGAAGTTCTTGGTATGACTCCTCCCAGTTTCCGTATACCTTTTTCAATCGCCTTGGTCTTTGCTAACCACGCCTTACGGTAAGACGAAGTATAGTTAAAAACCGTAGTGATGTGGGAGATGATGGTTTTCACCTTCAAAGATGGATCGTTGCTGACGAGTGGTAGGATTTCTTGACAAATGAGATCGTAATTAAGTTTACGATGATCCTGTGATTGAGTAGAACTGACACAAGTGTGGGTAGACATGGAACCTATGACCCAATAATCACCTCTTAATCTATATGATACAGTGAGCTTGAACATACAATCAAGGTGTACACACTTGATCTTGTACCTTTCCGGGTTTACACAGTCCACCTTAAAATCGACCGAGTTGAGCATGTGGAATTTTTTTATGGCTCTGATACATTCTTCTCTGTTATGAAACTTGTCTTTCTCTTTTAAGTTTTCATCCGACTGCATATACGGATTGAAAAATAAATCAGAAGACGGTTCATCTCTACCCATGTTGAAGTTTGTCATGTGCGGAGGTGGTGTGTAGATCTCGTTTGCAGGAATACCAGGTATCTCATCATCGTCGGAATCATCATTGACCATTTCGTCAAACTCTAACTCGTCATCTTCTTCTTCATCAACTGCATCTACCTCTGTTTGTTCGATCTCCAAAGGATCAACCACTTCTGTCACCTGAGGCTCTCCCAGCATAAAGTACAACTCAATAGAGTCGTACCCGGAATACTCATGACTGGAAAACATATTCTGAAGATCCTCGTCATCTTGAACCTCAACCTTATAAAATATTATTTGGTTGTTACCAAAAAAAACTGGATTCTGATAAAATATTTGTGTCACCGGGCCTCGTCCAAGTTTGGCCTCCAATCATTTTTTGAAGTACAAGAAATTGGCTTTCCTGTTTAAACAAAATCGGATGTTGTCTGTGTCTCTAAACAAAAACCCAGAGGTGGGACAAATGTATGTCTCACCGTTGAAATGTGCACTGATGACATATTGGGGTGCAGAGGCCATTGCGTATGATTGTTTGAAGGTTTGAAGGTTTGAAGGTTGGAAGGTTTGAAGTTTATGAGTTATTTGAAGGTTTGAAGGTTTGATTGTTTGAAGGTTTGAAGGTTTGAAGGTTTGATTGTTTGAAGGTTTGAAGGTTGGAAGGTTTAAAGGTTTGATTATTTGAGGGTTGGAAGGTTGGAAGGTTTGAGAGATTAAGTGAATCAGTGTTTTGATAAATGTAAGACTAAATAGGTCATACAGAATTTGAATTAACTAAGGTTGTAACCTCTAAGGCTCCTCCCATCACGTCCAATAGTGTTACCTAGGCTGTCACCTAGCCCGCTCCTACTCTGCAACCCATGCCACCTCTTATTCGCCAATGGTGATAGCGACACCTTTCATTTTTGTACTCTTTCGCCAAGTCCAATGGCGCCTCCCTTCACATCCAATAGTGTTACATGCATGCAGAGATGCCTTCTCCATGGCTGTCACCTAGCCTGCGCCTACTCTGCACCTACACTATAACATCTAAGGCTCCTCCCATCACCTCCAATAATGTTACATGCATTCAGGGATGCCTTCTCCAAGGCTGTCACCTAGCCTGCGCCTACTCTGTAACCCATGCCACCTCTTATTCGCCAATGGGGATGGCGACACCTTTCATTTTTGTACTCTTTCTCCAAGTCCAATGGCGCCTCCCTTCACGTCCTATAGTGTTACATGCATGCAGAGATGCCTTCTCCAAGGTTGTCACCTAGCCTACGCCTACTCTGCACCTACACTGTAACCTCTAAGGCTCCTCCCATCACCTCCAATAGTGTTACATGCATTCAGGGATGCCTTCTCCAAGGCTTTCACCTAGCCTGTGCCTACTCTGCAACCCATGTCACCTCTTATTCGCCAATGGGGATGGCGACGCCTTTCATTTTTGTACTCTTTCGCCAAGTCCAATGGCGCCTCCCTTCACGTCTAATAGTGTTACATGCATGCAGAGATGCCTTCTCCAAGGCTGTCACCTTGCCTGCGCCTACTCTGCACCTACACTGTAACCTCTAAGGCTCCTCCCATCACCTCCAATAGTGTTACATGCATTCAGGGAAGCCTTCTCCAAGGATGTCACCTAGTCTGCGCCTACTCTATAACCCATGCCACCTCTTATTCGCCAATAGAGATGGCGACACCTTTCATTTTTGTACTCTTTCGCCAAGTCCAATGGCGCCTCCCTTCATGTCCAATCGTGTTACATGCATGCAAAGATGCCTTCTCCAAGGCTTCCACCTTGCCTGCGCCTACACTGCAAGAGTGACACTTATCATGCATGCATGCACCAGCTACCACCTCTCTTACCCTATGAAATTTTTTTGCCTATAAATATAGAGCATAACATACTTCTCTCTCACCCACAATCGTCTCACTCTCTGTTACAAACTCCTTCATAATATCTTACAATTTCTAAGTCTTTCATAATCTCAGACATTTTCAACAATGGTTCTTCTCACAATGGGCAATTCTCACAGAAGCACAAGGGACAACATTGCAGCATTTGTAAGTTTCTTTTATAGTTATACATTTTTCATACTTCTGGTAATGCTTTGTTCATCTTACTTAATCTTACACCTTTTACATTATTAACTCAGGATACCAAAAGATTCAGAATCCAGTCTCACAACTACCTTGCTCCCGACCCATTTATCGTACCATATTTGGAATACGCAGGTTTCGGACATGTTATAAAGATCTTCAACTTCATAATTGATTCAAAGTTCATACTTGCAATGTTGGAAAGGTGGAGACCAGAGACCCATACATTTCACCTACCAATAGGTGAATGTACCATCACGCTAGAGGACGTGTACATGTTACTGGGTCTCCCTGTCGACGGTAAGGCCGTTAACGGGTCGGTTCAACAACCCAATTCTCTGTGTGAAGAACTGTTGGGAAGGGATATGGTTGAAGGTGGTGGTGCAAGAGGTCAGGGTATACTACTAACTGAGCTTAAAAATCATTTTGCGACTTTGGAATTAAACGAAAATTCCTCTGAGCAAGACATGGTAATAAAAGCTAGAACTTATCTAATGATACTATTTGGAACCTTTTTATTTCCCGAAAGTACGGGAAATAGTGTAAATTTTATGTATTTAAATTTACTTAGAGACTTCGAAAAAACTAGAAAGTATAGTTGGGGTTCTGCTGTTTTAGCCCACCTATACAGTTCCTTGTGTAAAAATGCAATCAAGGAAAATATACATTTTATGGCTGTGCTTTTTTACTTCAAGCCTGGGGTTGGTGAAGGATGGAGTCCCTAAACCCCGTCAACAACAACACATTCGTTTTCCCGTACGCAACAAAGTAAGTCATCAAGTTATATCATTTATTACTATTCATCTCTTCACCAAATATATGAAAAATAAAATATTTTTCATTTCCTTTAGGTATTGCGTAAGGGGTATGGATTACGGCAAGAATCCAAGATTCAATGTCGCATTATACCGCAATCTATTGGATCACCTAGGCCCGGATGATGTACGTCATACCTTTCAACTTTTCTACTTTTAAATTATTTATATATTACGTTTTCATTAACCTGATTTACTTTTATGCGCAGTTTGTCTAGAGACCATATTTGGGTTTGGGCCATGAACCAAACTCCGAGGATGCAGCAATTTGGAGCGCCAAGACTGCAATCATACGGTTCAATGTTGTGAAGATGCACCACAGCAACCGTGTGAAGATGCCGTTCGGAATGCATCAAGAGATACCCAATGATCCGACTTGTTTGTCCCCGTGGCATCTCAAAAGGGTCGACACCCAATGGGGTCTTACCAACTTGAAAGACTTTGCTCCGGAATGGTGTAAGATGTGGCAGAGGCGTCACCGACATGTCTTACAATTCCCGTTTTTCCTCAATCATGGTAATATGCGACACACGGATCAGTATTTATCTTGGTACATGTCGGTTAGTAACCCTGAAATGCACGTGTCTCATCCAAGGTATTTGGTTGACCCACGAACACAATGGGCACAACCCTCATTTCCCCAACAACAAACCCAACACACATCAACCTCCCACCAACCCTCCAGACAAAACAGAACCACAAACACCCAACCTCAGTCTCCACCATAATACAATTATCCTCATATGCCTCACACTCAACCGCAATTCCAATCACAATACCAACACACCAGCATACCCCACACATAATTGCAGTCTTCTGTATATCCTAATATGGGCCCCTCAATATCCAACCTTAGCCTAGATCTGGGAATGTCGGAAGATTATGAACCAACCGACCCAACTTACCATCAACCACAGTATCACTAAACCACCCAACATCCTCAATACCAAACACCCCAAGATCCATTTTCTTTCTACCCCCGTACTCAGACGATCAATGCTACAGACCAACCATGGAACCCCATCCACCACCAACACGGCCAAACTTTGAGGGTATGGGTAACCGACTGTACCAAAGCGGATCTTCTAGATATGGAGATCTGACTGATTTCATAGATCCGGAACGCATTGACTTCGCTGGGCCATCGACCCTGCCACAGCAGGAAACGCGATGACACCCAGCACGGGAAAGGCGAGGACGGGGATGCGGAACCGAGGGTCATTACCGGGTTCCGGGGGACCACTGATTAATCTATTTTTTTTATTTAATCTATTTTTTTATGTAATACTTATGGGTGTAATCATTTTTTGTAAATAAAAAGTAAATTTTGTTGATCCTATATCGAATACGTAACGCACCGGATTGAAAAAAAAAAGCAAAAACTGCCCTAGCAAATGCACTAAGGCGCCATCTCACTTGGCTTAGGGAAAGCCCTAAGCACCTAGGCGCCAAGTGAGATGGCGCCTCCCCTTAAAAAGTAGGTGGAGGCACCAAGTGAGATGGCTCCTCCCTTGGGGAGTCATCTGAAACATGGTTATTTGCGTAATTTTTTCCGAAACATGGTTATTTGCGGGAAAAAATTTTAATACCTGATTATTCCAAAAAAAAAAATCGCAAGTTGGTTTGCCGAATCATGAATAAAATAATATGAAGTTGAGTTTTTAAAAATCTTTATTTTTTATGATCATTGAATAATCTTTATCTCGAAAGAAAGGAGTCATTGAGATCTTGTACTTTTGGAGCATGTTTTTGTTACTTTGCTTTTGCAACAAGACTTGTTGCACATGAAGTGTACTTTATGTCATGTAAAACTTGTTCCATTTGTATTGTTTCTTAGTTGTTCCTTAATTCAAACATGAGATGGAAAATAACTAAGCGTGTGTTTGTTTCCGCATTAGAAACAGTAGAAAAATGTGCGTTTGGCAAAAGTTAGGAATCCTAGCGTTAGAAAACCACAGTGGGAATCGTCTTGCACCATGATTTTGATCTGGAAACATGATTCCAAACATACACTAAGTTATTCTTTTAAAGAACAAATTTTATTGGTGGTAGCCAGAGGAATGAACTCTTAGAGATTGATAACTTTATCTTCTACCAAAGGATAAAAAACGTTGATTTTACAACTTGTAGTTGACTAGAGGAAGTTTCATATGTCACATATATCAAAGGACTTAAGAAGAAAATTTCCTTAGGATTATATACCCCACTTATTAGTCCCCAGCAGAGTCTCCAGTTCTGTGATACGGTGGCAGAACCAGACTGTTTTAGGAGAATGCTGGTTTGCGTTTTGCATTTGTGTTCGCAAAATGTCGCGGTAAGCAAGAGTCGCCACCGACTTTTGTTTTATCCAACTAGAAAGGAAAAAAGCACAGAAAAATTCCTTTTTCGAGATTTTGAGTACGGGGGGTAGATTATAGAAAGGGAAGGTATTAACACCCTTTCTATCTGTGGTTTTCCACGGGCTCTTAGGTACTTGCTCATCATTTTGAAAATTGCTTCCGTGTATGCGTGTTTTGAAAAGTTTTTTGTTTTACTTCGTTTTAACCCTTGTATCAGTCCTCAAGAGTGTTATGAAGTGTTTTTTTGAAAAAAAACTTTGTTTGAAATGAGTGTAAGTGTGGAAAAGATTATTTTGAGCAAGTACCTACTAGCATCTACCTACTCGAAAAAAGAATGTTTTTGTTCTTGTTTCCTTTAGACAACGCTATCCCACTATTAATGAGTAGGTAGCACCGTCGTTGGAGTTGTAAGGGTCAATTCGAAAGGGACGTACGATCACTAAAGCAATGTTAGGACGTCTTAGTCATAACCCTAATGAATTAAGATCATATTCGAGGCAACATTTCCGAGGCAACCTTTCCGAGGCAACTTTTCCGAGGTAACATTTCCGAATGGGACATTTGATCTTTGTTTAGACAAGAGGGCAACTACTAAGACACCTTAGACTTAATGATTGTTTACCGAAGGAAACCGAAGTGAGAGTATACCCTAGGAGCCCGCATGTGCGAGTGATTTGATTTCAGTTATTATCTTTGCATATTAGGGTTTGCTAACTATTTTAAATTAACATACAATCTTGTCATGCAATCCTATTATCATACATCTAACAGTTAATATTTGTGAAAATTAAAATGTGAGAAATAAAACTACGTTATTACAAGGCTTCGGGGAGAGGGATTAATTACATAGCCAAAAACCCACAAAACGATAAATAAAAGAAAAATCCTAATTAAACTATTACATCCCATGAGGAGTTACATTAATATCGTAAATATAATAAATGCGCGCGATGAATCGAGAACGAGAGAAATTAGGGTTTTGACCCCATAGTTGAAAGAAAAAAAAACATATTTTTGTGGTTTTTATGTTATTTTGAGAAAAATAGAATTTAATTGAATAAATAAAGAAAACCTAATGACTAATTAATTTTATTTTGAGAAAAATAATTAAATTAACTATTTTTGTATTTTTGTTTTATGAAGAGAAAATAAAAATATAATCAAGAACCAACCTAATTTTCTAATTTGATTTTAATTATTTAAAAAAGTTAGAATTACCCTAAAATTAAATTAAACTAATATTAAATTAATTTTGACAAAATAAATAAAAACCTAAATTCTAAATTGATGAAATTGATTTTATGATTTTTTGTAAAAAAAGAAATTATTTTGTGTTAGAAAGTAATTAAATAAAAGAAATTAAATAAAAAAGGAAAATATAAAAAGAAAGAAATAGGAAGATGGGCCTGGTGTTTGAGCAAAAGGGGGTCTGAATTGCAAATTCAAGCCCAAATGCGCCTAGCCCATGTTGACTTTCCAGATCCAATGTTGCAAGCTTGACTGAGATGTATTGTGGACCTCCATGTGATAAGGCATTGGATCTACCTTGTTGGAGATCTATTGGCTGATCACTGATGGTGTATGGTGGTCATATGAGAAGCCTGCACACATGAACATACAAGGCAAAATAGTATTGAACAAATAGGGGGGCCTGGGGATCGAACCCAGGCCCTTTGGCTTTTCCCAACGCACGCTGACCATCTGAGCTGGCTTGTTCTTTTGTATATAGAATAACAAACAATTATTATAATGGAAAAACAAAATAACAATTATCAAAACGTGCGAATTTTTGAATGGGCGAATCATAAGATGCCACGCTATCATCTCCTTCCTCCCAACCGTTGCTAAAAGTTCAGCAACTTTTACCTACGGATAAAGGGTGTAGGTATAACCCTGAGCTTTTGCAAAATCCTGTACAAGCACGATAAATACACAACAATGGTACCAATCAACTCGTGGCAACCTCACGAGCATCATGGTACCCTTATCCATGGCCAATTGTACCTGTAAAGAAAAACCCCAAAAACGAGCCAAGAACCCTAACTATGGCATCTTGCTCTACAGTTAATGAAAATGCAATTAAGTATTACCATTAGTTTGCAAATGTTTCAAGGATTCAGAATATGCAAATAAATCATGCTAAAAGTGACAGAATGGTGATATTCGATTTCAAGAAAGCATGGATGTCGTGAGATGCTTACAGCGTATTTTTGGATGTTATGAGGCTTGCTAGTGATTGGAATAGGGTCCTTGGACGTCCAGCAAATGAATGGTGTGCTTGGAATGGCTTGAGGAAGCCTGGAACTAGGAAATCAGATTGCAACTTTTCTTTGAAATTTTGAGATTTGTTCTTCTTTTTTCACGCCTCCAATCCCCTTGCTTTTGATTTGCACTTGTTCTATATGTACCCTAGAATGAATTAGGGTTGCAAACTTGTTTCAAATCTTCCTCAATTAAGATCATTGATTCAAGATTTGATTCTTATGCAAATATTTCCAAATCAAGCCAAATCCAATCTTTTTGTGTCCATTTGAAGCTTGCACGATTTGATTCTTCTTCCAGCTGTATAAGAGGCCTAAACATGCACAAAATCTTAAGCTTTGATTAGTTTTGATATTTTCATGATTTTATTTTGATTTTATTTGATTTAATTGAAATAAAAATCAAAATAAATGACAAAAATGAAATAAAGACAAGTGGGAGAGATCATGGGTCGTGGGTTATGTTAAAAACTCAATGCAAGCATAAAAAATTGGGCCCATTTGACAAAAATTGCAATTTTGGCCACTTTTGACTTTTGGCAATTTTGCAAAAAAGGTCAACTTTGTCAATGTATAACTCCTTCAATTTTGACCCTAGAGATGTGTTCTTGGACTTTATAGAAAGCTTAAGATGTCCTCTAAGCAACCCTTTTTGTCTCATATCAATTGAGTCTTCCATGTTCATGTATGAAGCTTTGACAAAAAAGGTTTTTTTGTTGACTTTTCAAAATGACATATAATGTCCAAATTTATATCTTCTTGTGAGTGCATATTTTGAACTTGGGAGCTGAATATGAATTGTAAGGGATTTCATCCTTTTCAAAATGAGCTTTGGATGGGTCATTTTTTATAAAGTACGAGAAAGTTATGCTTGGTCAAAGTTGAGTTGACTTTTCCTGCAAAACCCTAATTTAGCAACTTTTGGGTTTTGATGAATTGTGAGCAATCCTTGAGGAATCATGGTTAACCCTTTATAAAATGATGAATAATACTTCGAAATGAGGATGTTGACCAAAAATATTGAAGTTTGACTGTATGTGGGCCACAGTTGACTTTTGCCCTAACACAGTCGATTTTCATGCCTTTGAACAATTGACTGAGCAAATTTCCTCTGTAAGGCTTAAAACCTGACATGGATGATCTTGAGAACATATTAGTACAATGGTGAGCATTTGGGATCCTTTGGACTCAAGTACCTTGGTGCAAACTGAAACCCTAATTTGAGGTAGACTGCCTTAGGAGAGAGTTTATCTAGTCAACCCTTGAACTTCCTTGAGCAATTTGAGGACATCACTTGAAATGTATTGAGAAATATGGGAGGGAAAATTTTGGGGTACAACACAGTGGGGCACCTTATGTTACAAGGTGATGCCTTTCGGTTTGAATAATGTTGGGGCAACTTATCAACGCACCATGGTCGCTTTGTTCCACGACATGATTCACCATGAGATCGAGGTTTATGTTGATGACATGATAGCCAGGTCTCAGACTGAGGGAGAGTACCTTGATCATATCCAGAAATTGTTCGACAGGTTAAAGACGTACAAGCTGAGGTTAAACCCAAACAAGTGCACCTTCGGGGTAAGGTCTGGTAAGCTACTGGGTTTCGTCATCAGTGATAAGGGTATTCAGGTGGATACTACCAAGGTAAAAGCCATACAGGAGATGTCGGCTCCCCGCACAGAAAAGGAAGTTAAAGGCTTTTTGGGACGTCTAAATTACATTTCCAGGTGTATTTCACATTTGACCGCTACTTGTGAGCCAATCTTCAAGCTGCTGAAGAAAGATCGGGTGGTAGAATGGAACAATGAATGTCATACCGTTTTCGAAAGAATCAAGGAATACCTCCAAGAGCCACCTATTCGGATGCCTCCAGTTGAAGGAAGACCTTTGATCTTATACTTGACAGTACTGGATAGTTCAATGGGGTGTGTGCTGGGGCAGCATGAAGAGTCTGGCCGAAAAGAGCACGTTATTTACTACCTTAGCAAAAAATTTACCGACTGTGAGAGCTGATACTCATTGCTCAAAAAAACTTGCTGCGCTTTGGCATGGGCTGCTCGCCGGCTGAGACAGTATATGATGGCTCACACCACCTTATTAATATAAAAAATGGATCCAATTAAGTATATCTTCGAAAAGCCTGCCTTGTCCGGAAGAATAGCAAGATGACAGATGATCCTAACCGAGTACGACATCTAATACACCACTCAAAAAGAAAACAAGGGGAGTGTGTTGGCGGATCATTTGGCGCATCAGGCCGTGGATGACTACCAATCCATGAATTTCGAGTTCCCGGATGAGAATATCATGTTGGTGACCGACTATGAAGAACCTGGACCGGAGGAAGGACCTGAGGAAGGATCCCGATGGTCTATGTATTTTGATGGAGCATCAAACGCGTTGGGTAATGGCATTAGCGCTGTGATCATATCTCCTAAGGCCTGTCATACTCCGTTCACCGCCCGATTATGTTTTAACTGCACCAACAATATGGCGGAGTATGAAGCATGTATCCTGGGTCTTCGAGCTGCTATTGACCTAAGGATTAAGTTCTTGAGTGTATTCGGAGGTTCTGCTTTAGTGATCAGTCAGATCAAAGGCGAGTGGGATACAAAGCACCCAAATCTTATTCTTTACAAAGAATACGTACTAACATTGCTCCCACATTTTACGGAGATAACCTTTGAACACTTCCCAAGAGAGGAGAATCAGTTAGCGGATGCGCTAGCTACCATGTCTTCTATGTTCAAAGTTAGGTGGGACAATGAAGCTCCCCAGATTACCATCGAGAGGTTGGACGAACTCACACATTGCTGTGACATTGAGACGGAAGAGGTAGCAGATAAACCCTGGTTTCACAAAGTAAAGAGGTATCTTAAGGCTCAAGAATACCCCGAGGGGGCATCTGTTAATGACAAGAAGTTTCTGAGAAGGTTCGCTGCAAAGTTCTTCATCAGTAATGGGATCCTTTATAAGCGTAACCATGATTCAACCTTACTGCGATGTATAGAAAAAAGCGGGGCAGAAAGGATCATGGTAGAATTACATGAAGGTACCTTCGGAACTCATTCCAGTGGACATACCATGGCAAAGAAGATCCTACGGGTAGGATATTATTGGTCTACTATGGAAGCCAATTGTTATCAGCACTCTCGGACCTGTCATAAGTGCCAAGTCTACACTGATAAGGTGCATGTACCTTCGGTTCCCCTGAATGTTTTGACAGCTCCTTGGCCTTTCGCAATGTGGGGCATCGACATGATCGGCGAGTTCAAATCTACCGCGTCCAACGGGCACCGTTTTATTCTGGTAGCTATTGATTACTTTACGAAGTGGGTTGAGGCAGCTTCCTTTGCTACAGTAACCAAGAACGTCGTGGCGCGGTTTATCCGACACAATATGATCTGTCGATATGGTGTACTAGAGAGGATCATTACCGACAATGGTACAAATCTCAACAATACGATGATCACCGAGCTCTGCAAACAGTTCAAGATACAGCATCACAACTCTTCTCCCTACCGTCCGAAGATGAATGTGGTTGTTGAAGCAGCTAATAAGAACATCAAGAAGATTGTGCAGAAGATGACGGTGACATACAAAGACTGGCACGAGATGTTACCATTCGCTCTTCATGGGTACCGTACCTCAGCACGAACGTCGACAGGGGCAACACCCTACTCTATGGTATATGGCATGGAGGCAGTCCTACCCATCGAGGTCCAGATACCCTCTCTCCGGATCATGAAGGATGTGGGTTTGAGAGAAGACGACTGGATCCAGACCCGACTCGATCAACTGAATCTAATTGAGGAAAAGAGACTTACTGCTATTTGTCATGGTCAGACGTATCAAAAGCGAATGATCAAGGCTTTTAACAAGAAAGTCAGACGTCAAGAATATCAAGTCGGGGATCTGGTGATCAAACGCATTATATTGCCGCAAGGTGATCCCAGGGGCAAATGCACCCCTACGTACGAAGGGCCATTTGTGGTTAAGAACATTTTCTCGGGAGGAGCTATGATTCTAACCACCATGGATGGTGACGACCTTCTTCACCCCGTCAATGCAGACATAGTGAAAAGATACTACGCATAATCAAAGACCTGCTAGGTTGACTGTCCTAGGCAAAAATAAGGGCTTCTCGGCGAACCAAAAGGGTTCGGGCAAAAGTAAGGGATGAAAATGAAAAAACTGTACACCCGGCAAGTCGAAAACCTGAAAAGGCGGCTTGGGTAAAACAGGGTATCCCGGTGGGCTAAAAACCCGAGAGGGTGGTCCAGGCAAAAATTAGGGATTGAAGTGTAACACTATGTCTCATTGGATCATCTTGCAACCAGAATTCGGTATCAACTATCAAGCTCGGACGGTGCCAATCAATCTGATCCACCTTCGACCAAGTAGCAAAGTGATGAGACGCTCGAAGATATAAAGGCAATAGCAGAGTTGGAACCCAGTGGGATTGTTTCATATAGTTGTTTTTCTTTCTTTTACACAAATTGTATGAATTCTGTTCCCTCAGCGGCGTTCTCTTACTAGGACGTCAGCCTCTTGTACAAAATGCTTATTACAGGCCAATTTCAAAAATCAATACAATTCAATTTCAGAAATTTTAACTTGTTTTGCTTTTTCTGTTTTGTTTTTGCAAGAACGTCCAATGATTCATTTTTGATATATGCATTTGAAAATAATTGCTGCTCATAAATATTTACATGAAAAAACAAAAGACAATTACTCGTAATTCCAGGAACAGGGGCAAACAAGAAGTGTCCAAACCTTACAGTTGCTCTACCCACCAGGTACTGGGATAGAGCCAGCTTGAGAATATGACTAAAGGTACATACATTCCCCACAGATTAGGAAGTATCCAAAGACAGTGGTGTTAGCTCTTCCCATCCGAGGTTGATAATCGTGAATGAGTCGGCAAAATTCTCCCCAAGCAGAGTTTATCTATCACCATCAATAGAAGTTCACCACCAGCTGAGTTTGTTTCCCCCAAATCAGCAGATCATCCAACAAAGTATCTCTCTTCCCCACAAAGTCATTCTCCCACAGGATTTTTCTCAAAACAGAGTCTCTCCCGGCAGAATATTCTCGAGCAGAACTGACGCAAGTCTCCAGTTAATCATCTTCGGTCACTATCTATAAGTGTTTGGTTGTTGGCATGTTTTTTGGTAAAACTAGTTGTGTGAATGTCATGACTGATGTCATAACATTTTGGGATACAAGGTACATTCTGCAGAAAAAGAATGTCATACAGGAGCTGCTCAATATGAGTGTTTAACTGATCATTATGCAATGATCATATTTATTGCATTCTACCAAAATCAGTAAACAGGATTCTTGTTGTCATAACCAATGTTAAGACATCCTGTACTGATCTAACATTTGTGCAGATTTGTTATTTCTGAGAATTTTCAGGAATCTGGTTTATACAGTCTAGATCAGACTCTCACGTGGACATTAGGTTAACTCTGCTTAACCCTAATCTGGTTGTTAAAGACCTATGACCAAGTCTTGAGGTTAACCCTAATTAACCCTAGCTATTTTCGTGGAAGCCATAACTGAAGAATAGCTGCCTATATATTCCTCATGAAGACTGTTGGTGAAGCACACTTTTTGACAGAAGATCAATAAGGGACTGTATAGTTGTAACTACTGTGAGCCAATCAATTATCATTGTGATAAGTGATTTGGAGTAGGTTTTGATTGTAAGGGTTGTGTATCACTCAAAGCTTTGAAGCACGAGTGTTTGTGTTACTTGACTAAAGCTTTGAAGCAAAGTCAAGTTAGGGTTGTGTATCACTCAAAGCTTTGAAGCACGAGTGATTGTCACTTGATTAAAGCTGTGAAGCAAAATCAAGTGTGTGTTCTGAAGAGTGTCTTCATAATTTCATTAATCAATTGTTTAGTATCACTGCTGTGATTGAGGGGGAGTGAGTAGGAACTCAGGTTTAAGTTGAAGTTAGATTGAAGTTGCATTGGGTAGGTCTTAAGTGAAGGAGATAAACTGGTTGGTTTATTCCTGAATTAATATCTCTTATAGTGAATTTCCTCCCTGGCTTGGTAGCCCCCAGAGTAGGTGTTGTTACACACTGAACTGGGTAAACAATTGACTGTGTTCTTTACTGCTTTTAAATTTACTGTCTTGAAGAGTGTCAGATACGGTGTCATAACATTCACTGTGACATTGAGTATCTGCTGCCAGAATTTCAATTGGCATCAGAGCAGGCACCCTGCCTGTCTTATTGGGTGAGATCTAGGGATATTATTTTCTGGCGCTATGGACAAAGAAGGAGGATTTGGGAACGAACCACCCATTCTGGATGGATCAAATTATGACTACTGGAAACCTCGTATGATTTCCTTCTTAAAATCACTAGACAAAAAGGCTTTGAGAGCTGCTGACAAAGGATGGAACCATCCCACCATAACTGGGAAAGATGGGACAACCAGTCTGAAACCTGATGAAGAATGGAGCAAAGAAGAAGATGAGTTAGCCCTGGGTAACTCCAAAGCATTAAATGCCTTGTTCAATGGAATTGATAGAAACATATTCAGACTAGTACATCAATGTGAATTGGCCAAGGATGTTTGGGACACTCTCAAAACTACCCATGAGGGCACATCCAAAGTAAAAATGTCAAGGCTTCAGATGCTGACTACCAAATTTGAGAACCTAAGGATGATGGAAGATGAGACCATTCATGAGTTTCACATGAACATCTTGGAAATTGCCAACACCTCAGGAGCATTGGGAGAAAAGATGTCAGAAGAAAAACTGGTGAGAAAGATTCTCAGATCCTTGCCTAAAAGATTTGCAATGAAGGTGACTACTATAGAGGAAGCTCAGGATATCTGCAACTTGAAGGTTGAGGAACTCATTGGGTCACTTCAGACCTTTGAGATGGGGATCAGTGACAATGTCGACAAGAAAAACAAGAGCATAGCACTTGTATCCAATACTGAAGATGAAAACAAGGAGGATGAAGAAGAAAATATTTCAGAAGCTATAGCCATGCTTGGAAGGCAGTTCAACAAACTCATCAAGAGAATGGACCCAAAGTCAAGGTCACATGTCAAGAACATCCCCTCTGACATTAACAGATCTTATGACTCCAGCAGAAGACCAAAGTCTGAAGAGAAGGGAAATCAAAGCAAAGGAATCCAATGCCATGGATGTGAAGGATATGGGCACATTCGAGCTGAATGTCCTACCTTTCTTAAGAAACAAAAGAAAGGAATGTCTGTTACTTGGTCTGATTGTGACTCAGAAAGTAATTCTGAAGAAGAATCTGCCAAACTAGTTACTGCACTAACTGGTATTTGTAACTCTGATAGTGACTCTAGTGATGGGGAAGTAACATTTGAAGAACTGGCCGACTCCTACAAGAAGTTATGTATCAGAAGTGCTGAAGTCTGTCAGCAAAATGAGAGACAAAAAAAACTCATAGTAAAGTTGGAGGCTGAGAAGAAGGTAGGCACTGATACTATAAGTCATCTCGAAAGTGAAGTTCAAATGCTAAACTCAAAACTTGACCAAATGACCAAATCTGTCAGGATGCTGACAAATGAAACTGACAAATTAGAAGAAATCCTTCAGGTTGGACAAAATGTGGGAAACAAGTCTGGTCTAGGATTTGTGGCAGCGAAGAAATCTATTGTAAACAAGAAGAAAATCAGGCCTGATAAACAAATGTCAAAGCAGATGTCACAACATAGCACTCAACATCGAGAACAGAGAAATATGAAGAAAAAGTATCAAAGATGGAGATGTCATCATTGTGGGAGGTTTGATCACATAAAGTCATTCTGCTTCAGATTATATGGATATCCTAATCAGACCCCAGTTGTCAAACCTAAGTCGAACAAGGCACCATATACTCAACAGTGGAAGAAAAAGGCTGCTGCCCTGATAGCTCACACCTCCCTTAGAGTCTCTGCAAAGGAAGACTGGTACTTTGACAGTGGATGCTCTAAACACATGACTGGAATCAAGAATCTTCTCAATAATGTTAAACCTCACACTACTAGTTATATGACTTTTGGAGATGGTGCTAGAGGAGAAATCAAAGGAGTTGGAAACTTAGACTGCCCTGGAGTTCCAAACCTAAATGAAGTATTGCTGGTAAAAGACTTGACTGCTAATCTCATAAGTATCAGTCAATTATGTGATCTAGGATTCAAGGTCAACTTCACCAAGTTTGAATGTCTTGTAACTAATGAAAAACAAGAAGTTGTAATGAGAGGAGTCAGATCTAAAGACAACTGCTACTTATGGGAGTCTGAGAACACTAATTATTCTTCTGTGTGCTCTATTGCCAAAGAAAAAAAAAGTGAAACTGTGGCACCAGAAACTTGGTCATTTACATCTAAGAGGAATGAAAAGGATTATATCCATGGAGGCAGTCAGAGAGATTCCAAGGCTGCAAATTGATGAAGGGAGAGTCTGTGGTGAATGTCAGGTTGGAAAGCAGACTAGAATGTCACATCCAAAGTCAAGACATCTGACCACCTCTTAGGTGCTAGAACTTCTACATATGGATCTGATGGGACCCATGCAGGTGGAAAGTCTTGGTGGAAAAAGATATGCCTATGTTGTTGTGGATGATTTTTCCAGATTCACCTGGATTAACTTCATTAGGGAAAAGTCTGATGTATTTGAAGTATTTAAGGAACTACGCAAAAGAATTCAAAGATAAAAAGAAGGATGCATTGTCAGAATCAGAAGTGATCATGGCAAGGAATTTGAAAACAGTAAGTTTGATGAGTTCTGCTCCTCAGAAGGAATTAATCATGAATTCTCTTCACCCATAACTCCTCAATAAAATGGAGTTGTGGAAAGGAAAAACAGGACTATACAGGAATCTGCCAGAGCAATGATTCATGCCAAAAGACTTCCTATTCATTTTTGGGCTGAAGCTATGAATACAGCTTGTTATGTCCATAACAGGGTCACCTTGAGAAAGGGGACATCATCCACCATTTATGAACTTTGGAAAGGAAGAAAGCCTACAGTGAAGTACTTCCATGTATTTGGAAGCAAGTGCTATATTCTGACAGATCGTGAACAAAGGAGAAAGATGGACCCTAAAAGTGATGAAGGAATATTCCTAGGATACTCTACCAACAGCATAGCTTATAGGGTATTCAATTCCAGGACTAAAGTTATGATGGAATCTATAAATGTCATAGTTGATGATTACCATGAGGAAACAAATGTCCCATATGATGTTGAGACATTCTTTGAGACCTCAACTCATAAGAATGATATTCCTAAAACTACTTCATCAGAATCTGAATCAAAGGAAGCTAACAAAGACCCTTCCATCAGAATTCAGAAAGATCATCCTAAGGAACTCATCATAGGAGATCCTAACAGCGGAGTCATTACAAGATCTAGAGAAATCTTTACAAACTCTTGCTTTGTATCTAAGATTGAACCAAGAAATGTTAAGGAGGCTTTAACTGATGAATACTGGATTAGAGCAATGCAAGATGAATTGAACCAATTCAAGCAACATGAAGTATGGGAGTTAGTTCCTAGACTAGGAGGAACAAACATCATTGGCACAAAATGGATCTACAAGAACAAATCAGATGCTGAAGGAGTTGTCACCAGGAATAAGGCAAGACTTGCTGCTCAAGGATACACTCAAGTTGAAGGGGTTGATTTTGATGAGACTTTTGCTCCTGTAGCCAGACTGGAATCAATCAGACTTCTATTGGGAATTGCTTGTCTCCTTAAGTTCAAGTTATTTCAGATGGATGTAAAGAGTGCTTTCCTTAATGGGTACTTAAATGAGGAAGTTTATGTGGAACAGCCTAAAGGATTTGTGGATCCAAACTGCCCTGATCATGTCTACAAATTGAGGAAAGCTTTATATGGCCTTAAACAAGCTCCTAGAGCATGGTATGACAGGTTGACAAAGTTCCTCTCTGACAAAGGATACAGGAAAGGAGGCTTGGATAAAACTCTTTTTGTCAAAAATGAAGGAGGAAAGATAATGGTAGCTCAAATCTATGTTGATGACATAGTGTTTGAGGGAATGTCAGATAAAATGGTTAAACATTTTGCTGACCAGATGCAAGCTGAATTTGAAATGAGCCTCATGGGAGAATTGACCTACTTTCTTGGACTGCAAGTCACACAGATGGAAGACTCAATTTTTCTGTCTCAAAGCAAGTATGCAAAGAACATTGTCAAGAAGTTTGGGATGGAGAATGCCAGTCACAAAAGGACTCTTGCACCTACTCATTTAAAGCTGTCCAAAGATTCAAGTGGGGTTAAGGTGGACCAAAGCTTGTACAGAAGCATGATAGGAAGTCTGCTATACTTAACAGCCAGCAGACCTGACATTGCTTTTGCAGTTGGAGTATGTGCAAGATACCAGGTTGAACCCAAAGTAAGTCATATCAACCAAGTGAAAAGAATTTTGAAGTATGTGAGTGGAACCTACAACTATGGCTTGTTGTACTCTCATGGATGTGAACCAACTCTGACTGGTTACTGTGATGATGATTGGGCTGGAAGTGCTGATGATAGAAAGAGCACCTCTGGAGGATGTTTCTTCTTAGGAAATAATCTTGTCTCTTGGTTCAGCAAGAAACAGAACTGTGTGTCTCTATCTACTGCTGAAGCTGAATACATAGCAGCTGGTAGTAGCTGTTCTCAAATGATCTGGATGAAACAGATGCTTACTGAGTATAATGTCACACAAGATGTTATGACATTGTACTGTGACAATCTGAGTACTATCAACATTTCCAAGAATCCTATTCAGCATAGCAGGACCAAGCATATTGACATTAGACATCACTTCATCAGAGATCTTGTGGAGGAGAAGACGATTAAACTGGAACATGTTGCCACTGAACTACAACTGGCTGACATTTTTACCAAGGCACTTGATGCTAATCAATTTGAAAATTTGAGGGGCAAGCTGGGTATTTGCCAACATGAAGAAATGTAGCAATTAATTTTGCTTAAAACAAGGGATGAGAGAGATATTTTAGTTAAGTCTACTCTGATTGGGCTAATCATCTGTTTCTCTATTTCCTTCCAAAATTTTAAGAAGTTGAATAGACATTCATATATCTCCCTCCTCTCGCGTTTCTGCAACAATCTCCAATCTCTCAAACGAAGATTTCACTATCACTGTTACTTATTTTCTAAATCACTCAAAATGTCTCAACTATCCATGTCATCATCCTCTTCAAAGGCGACTGCTTCTTCCGCATCCTCTGATCGAGAACCTAGGGCAATCACAAACTGCATGGATTCTGATGTTCTGGAGATAACTCCTCTTCGTGAACTGGCAGCTGACCCCACTAAGGTCAAGAAGCTGCGAACCAGACATGCAAGAAGATCACAAGCCTCTTCATCTGGTAAATCCTCTCGACCATCATCTTCTGTTCCTCCAGAAATAACAAATAGGGAAGGTTCTGTGTATGTTCATCAAGTTATAGCTAGACTAGTCACTAGGATTCTAAATGAGAATCACTCTGTACCTGGCATTTTTGTACCTTTGAACCAAGAATCTGCTAGTCCAAATGTTGAAATGAATCCAGATGTCACTCAGAATGTTGAGATACCTGATGACAACATTAGGAAATCTCCTGAAAATCGTGATGATCACCAGAACCCTACTGAGAAGGATGTTGAACCCCCAGTTATTGATGTTGGTGAAGAATACTCTGACAATGACTTAATTGCCAATATCAACCCTAGCATAGTTAGAAGGATGATGAACAGAAAAGGAAAGCAGGATGCTGCCAAAAGCCTCTCCAAAGAGAAGACTGCTGATGTTGTTCATAAGAAAACCAGGTCTGAGAACAAGACTGGAGTAGAAGCTGTGAAGGCTGGATTCTCAAAAGAGAAAGGGAAGGTGAAAACTAGAGTACCTGTTGGTAGTCTCTCAAAACCTTTGAGACAACCAATAGCCAAGAAAAGGAAGGAGCCTGAACCCTCTGAATCTGATGAGGAATCAGAATGTGAGTTTGATGTTGAGAGTAATGTTCCAGAAATTCCTCTCAGAAAGAAACTCTCTTCGAGAAAAATGCCTAAAGTCCCTGAAGTTGCCATTGACAACATCTCCTTTCACCATCCAGAGAATGCAAACAGGTGGAAGTATGTATTTTTGAAAAGGATCGCTTTGGAAAGAGAGCTGAACAACAGTGCCATGGAATGTAAGGAGATCATGGATCTAATCAAGACTGTTGGTCTAATAAATATTATGGTAAAGTTTACCAACTGCTATGAAATTCTTGTCAAAGAATTCATAGTAAATTTATCTGATGGATGTGCTGATGGAAAGTCAGCTGATTTTAAGTGTGTGTATGTGAGAGGAAGGAAGGTAAATTTGTCTCCCTCTGAAATAAACAAATTCCTAGGAAGACCTGATGATGCTTTCCCTGAGCTTGAGGTTACTGACAACCAAGTGTGTCAAACCATCACTACAAATCAAGTCAAGAGTTGGCCCTTAAAAGGGAAGCTGAATGCAAGCAAGTTGAGCATGAAATTTTCCATTATGCACAAAATTGGTGCAGCTAATTGGGTTCCCACCAACCATAAATCAACCATCTCCACAGGCTTGGGAAGATTTATTTATGCTGTTGGAACCAGGACAAACTTTGACTATGGCAAGTATATCTTTGATCAAACATTGAAACATGCTGGAAGTTGTGCTATTAAAGGCCCTATTGCCTTTCCCTCTCTCCTGTGTGGTATAGTCCTTGCTCAGTATCCTGACATTCTAGTTGAAAAAGATACTGTATGCAAAAGATCCCCTGCTCTTGGTTTGCACTATAAGCTATTTCAGGGAACACATGTTCCTGACATTGTCATGACATCTGCTGAGACATCAACTATCAAATCTCATTCCAAGAAAACAGATGTTATAGTTGTGCTGAAGGAAACCTGCAAAGAGCTTGATACAAGGAAAAGGACTCTTGAGGACCTGATTACTAGACTAGAACAGGAGGAGATTGAAGGACAAAGAAGGGAAGAGGATGCTGATGAAGACCAGCTTAATGCTGAAGATAGTGCCTCCTCTGAATATGACAGTGCTTGAAGATCAGTGTTGTTGACAAGTTTGCTGCTGGTACCTGTTGCTGCAAATGACTTTTGATTTTTTCTCTCTGTGTTTTTATTATTCCTTTTGGATGACTGTATAACTTAAAAGTACAAGTATCTTTGGCCTATTTATGGCTAAAGAGGGGGAGAAGATTTTGTGATAATTTTGGTAGAATTAGAGTTGGTAGATGTTATTAAAAATTCTGCTGCTTTCTAATCTCTGATTGTTTAGGGGTTTTAGCCAAAAATTTGCCAAAGGGGGAGTTTGTAAGTGTTTGGTTGTTGGCATGTTTTTTGGTAAAACCAGTTGTGTGAATGTCATGATTGATGTCATAACATTCTGGGATACAAGGTACATTCTGCAGAAAAAGAATGTCATACAGGAGCTGCTAAATATGAGTATTTAACTGATCATTATGCAATGATCATATTTATTGCATTCTACCAAAATCAGTAAACAGGATTCTTGTTGTCATAACCAATGTTAAGACATCCTGTACTGATCTAACATTTGTGCAGATTTGTTATTTCTGAGAATTTTCAGGAATCTGGTTTATACAGTCCAGATCAGACTCTCACGTGGACATTAGGTTAACTCTGCTTAACCCTAATCTGGTTGTTAAAGACCTATGACCAAGTCTTGAGGTTAACCCTAATTAACCCTAGCTATTTTCGTGGAAGCCCTAACTGAAGAATAGCTGCCTATATATTCCTCATGAAGACTGTTGGTGAAGCACACTTTTTGACAGAAGATCAATAAGGGACTATATAGTTGTAACTATTGTGTGCCAATCAATTATCATTGTGATAAGTGATTTGGAGTAGGTTTTGATTGTAAGGGTTATGTATCACTCAAAGCTTTGAATCACGAGTGTTTGTGTTACTTGACTAAAGCTTTGAAGAAAAGTCAAGTTAGGGTTATGTATCACTCAAAGCTTTGAAGCACGAGTGATTGTCACTTGATTAAAGTTGTGAAGCAAAATCAAGTGTGTGTTCTGAAGAGTGTCTTCATAATTTCATTAATCAATTGTTTAGTATCACTGCTGTGATTGAGGGGGAGTGAGTAGGAACTCAGTTTTAAGTTGAAGTCAGATTGAAGTTGCATTGGGTAGGTCTTAAGTGAAGGAGATAAACTAGTTGGTTTATTCCTGAATTAATATCTCTTATAGTGAATTTCCTCCCTGGCTTGGTAGCCCCCAGAGTAGGTGTTATTACACACTGAACTGGGTAAACAATTGACTGTGTTCTTTACTGCTTTTAAATTTACTGTCTTGAAGAGTGTCAGATACGGTGTCATAACATTCACTGTGACATTGAGTATCTGCTGTCAGAATTTCACTATCCCCAGCGAAATCTTCCTCAACAACAGGTATACGGGTTCTCGCAGAGGAATCTCCTATGCGATCAACATTTCTTCGAATGGCATCTATAAGCCCATCTCCCGTCATTGACTTCTAAATGGCATATATAATCCCATTCCCGATATCGCAAGACAAGTACCACGTCATGCGAGTGCAAATTTCTGGGCACTCTAGTGTTCAATCATCTTCCACCTTCGGATCACGAAAGGCAGACGAGCCAATCTACATCCTCAGGTTTAAGAAGATTGAACAGGGGAAGTTGTTGTACCCCAAAATTTTCCCTCCCATATTTCTCAATACATGTCAAGTGAGGTCCTCAAATTGCTCAAGGAAGTCCAAGGGTTGACCAGACAAACTCTCTCCTAAAGCAGTCTACCTTAAATTAGGGTTTCATTTTGCATCAAGATGCTTAAGTCCAAAGGATCCCAAATGCTCACCATTGTCCTAATATGTTCTCAAGATCATCCATGTCAAATTTCAAGCCTTGCAGAGAAAATTTGCTCAGTCAATTACTCAAAGGCCTGAAAATCGACTAAGCTAGGGCAAAAGTCAACTGTGCCCACATACAGTCAAACTTCAAGATTTTTGGTCAACATTCTCATTTTGAAGTATTATTCATCATTTTATCAAGTGTTGATCATGATTCCTCAAGGATTGCTCACAATTCATCAAAACCCAAAAGTTGCTAAATTAGGGTTTTGTAGGAAAAGTCAAATCAACTTTGACCAAGCATAACTTTCTCATACTTTATCAAAAATGACCCATCCAAAGCTCATTTTTAATAAGATGTAATTTCCTACAATTCATCTTCATATCCAAAGTTCAAAATATGCACTCACAAGAAGATATGAATTTCGACATTATAGGTCATTTTGGAAAGTCAACAAAAATACCTTTTGGGTCAAAGCTTCATACATGAATATGGAAGACTCAATTGATATGAGACCAAAAGGGTTGCTTATAGGACATCTTAAGCTTTCTAAAAAGTCCAAGAACACTTCTCTAGGGTCAAAATTGATGGAGTTATGCATTGGCCAAGTTGACCCTTTTTGCAAAATTGCCAAAAGTCAAATGTGTCCCAAATTGCAATTTTTGTCAAATGGGCCCAACTTTTTATGCTTGCACTGAGTTTGTAATGTGACCCACGACCCATGAGCCCTTCCACTTGTCATTATTTTATTTTTGTTATTTATTTTGATTTTATTTCATTTAAATCAAATAAAATCAATATAAAATAATGAAAATATCAAAAACTAATTAAATCTTGAGATCTTGTGCATGATTAGGTCCATTACACAGCTGGAGACAAGATCAAATCGTGCAAGGTGCAAAATGGACAGAAAAAGATTGGATTTGCTTGATTTGGAAAGATTTTGCACAAGGATCAAATCATGAATCAATATTCATAATTGGAGAAGATTTGAAACAAATTGTAACCCTAATACATTCTTGGATACATAAGGGACAAGTGCAGATCAAAAAACAAGAGGTTGGAGGCGTGCAAAGGAGAGAACGAATCTAAAAAATTCAAGAAAAAGTTGCAAACTGATTTCCAAGTTCCAGGACCTCTCAAGACCTTCTGATCATACCAATTGTTTGCTGGGCATCCTAGGATCGTGCTTCAATCGCTAGCAAGCTTCCTCACGCCTTGAAACACTCTGTAAGGTTCATACGGTTTGGCTCTTTTCTTGAATTCGAATACAATAATTCTGGCATACTTAGCATGATTAATTGATATATTCATAATCCTTGAGATGTTTGCAAGCTAAGGGTTATATTTAATTTCATTTTTATTGACTGTACACCAATATGCCATGGCTAGGGTTCGTGGTTCGTTTTTAGGGATTTTTCATACAGGAACAATTGGCCATTAATAATGGTACCATGATGCTCGTGAGGTTGCAACGAGTTGATTGGTACCATTGGTTTTCATTTATCATGCTTGTATGAGATTTTGGAAAGGCACAGGGTTATACCTACACTCAGTGTCCGTAGGTAAAAGTCATGAAACTTACAGCGACGGTGGGAGGAAGAAGATGGTTACGTGGCGCTCCTTGGCTGGCCAGTTTAAATTTCGCGCGTTTCAAAGTTTAGCTTTTTGTTTTATCATATAATGTTTGTTTGTTATTATTTGTATAACTAACATAGCCAGCTCAGCTGGCAAGCGTGTTGTGTGATAATGCTCAAGGACCTGGGTTCGATCCCCAGGTCCCAACTTTAGCTTCCTATTATTTTTTCTTACATAATCAGGTGCACATATATCCCCTGCGTCCACCATACATCATCAGCATCCAACCATCAGATCATCAACAATTCAGATACAAGGCTTCTCCCATGAGGGTCCACCATGCGCCCAGTCAAGTGTACACACAGGATCTGGCAAAGTCAAAAAGGGCCAGGAATTATTGGGCTCAGAATTGCAAATTGCACCCCCTTCTTGCTAAACAACACCAGGCCCATTCTTTTTCTTTTCTAATTATTTCTTTTATTTAATATGATTTATTATTTTCTTAACAAAATCAATTCTTTTTTCACAAAAATCATAAAATCAAGTTTCACAAAATTTAGAATTAGGTTTTTTTTTATTCCATCAAATTTAATTTAATATTAGTTTAAATTTAATTTAGGGTAATTCTAACTTTTTATATATAATTAAAATCAATTAGAAAAATTAGGGTTAGCTCTTGATTTAATTTTTATTTCTTTTCTCAAAATAAAAAAATACAAAAAAATAGGTTAATTTAATTATTTTTCTTAAATTTAAATTAATTAGAAATTAGGTTTTTATTTATTTATTCAATTAAACTTTATTTTCTCAAAATAGCACAAAAACCACAAAAAATGATTTTTTTTTTCTTTTAAATTACAATTAGGTAGTTGGGGTCAAAACCCTAAATCTCTCGCATTCGATTCATCGCGCGCGTTTATTATTTTTTGCAATATTAATGTAACTACTCACGGTATGTAATAGTTTAATCTAGGATTTTCTTTTATTTATCGTTTTTACGGGTTTTTTGGCTATGTAATTAATCCCTACCACGAAGCCTTGTAATAGCGTAGGTTTTATTTCTCGCATTTTAATTCTTGCAAATATTAACTGTTTAGATGTGTGTTAATAGGATTGTATGACAAGATTGCATGATAATTTAAAATGGCTAGAAAACCCTAAATGTGCAAAGATAATAACTGAAATCAAATCACTCGCACATGCGCACTCCTAGGGTATACTCTCACTTCGGTTGCCTTCGGTGAACGGTCATTAAGTATAGGGTGTCTTAGTGGTTGCCCTCCTATCTAACAAAGATCAAATGTCCCGTTCAGAAATGTTTCCTCGGAAACGTCGCCTCGAAAATGTTGCCTCGAATATGATCTTAAGACTCTAGGGTTATTACTAAGACGTCCTAACATTGCTTTAGTGATCGTACGTCCCTTACGAATTTACCCTTACAACTCCAACGACGGTGCTTCCTATTTCTCAATAGTAGGATAGCATTGTCTAAAGGAAACAAGAATAAAAATAATCCTTTTTTCGAGTAGGTAGATGCTAGTAGGTACTTGCTCAAAATCAAACTTTCACACTTACACTTTTTCAAACAAAGTTTTCAAAAACACTTCGTAACACTCTTGAGGACAGAAACAAGGGTTAAAACAAAGTAAAACAAAACTTTTCAAAACAAGCACACACAAGCAATTTTAAAAAGATGAGCAAGTACCTAAGAGCCCATGGAAAACCATGGATAGAAAGGGTGCTAACACCTTCCCTTTCTATAATCTACCCCCCGCACTCAGAATATCTCGAAAAAGGATTTTGTTTCTGTGCTTTTTTCCTTTCTGGTTGGATCAAATAAAAGTCGGTGGCGACTCTTGCTTACCGCGACATTTTGCAAACAAAAAACGCAAAACGCAAACCAGTATTTTCAAAACAGTCGGTTCTGCCACCGTATCACAGTATGATGTCATGATGTTATGTATAAAGTATGCAAAGTAAGCAAGTTTTATATACAAATGATCATATTCACACAAAGTAGACAAGCCCTTAGGTTTAGGCTTGAATGGAGTTTGTAGGCAAGTACCCTCTTGAAGTTTAGTTGGCTCAACATGTCCTAGTTAATAGTAACCGGGTTCTAAGGGATCTCAATATCACTGAACTTTCTTTTAGGCATTGTCTCAGCTCAATCAATATTTTCTTGCGGCCGAGATATCCCAAAAGTCCAACCTCAATGAGTGTAGTATCGAGTATCAACCAATTTTCAGCTTTACACCAAAACCGATTATCTCACTACGTCCTAATGACCAAGTTTGTTCAATTAGGGTTCTAAAGTCAGTTAGTGCTTCATGATGCCACTCAGCGGCCCCGTATTCTCCTCGATTCACCATGAGGGATACCGGTACCCACAAATGCGTCACACTAATGTAGCTATTGCTTCAACCATATCGGTCTACGTCGTACAGTTTCCACAATCTATTGCTACTTACCTAAAAGGTGTCCCAGATCCGGGTGGAGGATCAAAGCAAGCCCAAACAGGGAACCATAATGTAAAGCAAGCAATTCAAACAAATGAAGGCAATTAAATGTGATCTAACCCTAAGGTAACCCCACTTTTAGAAAAACTCCCCAGCAGAGTCGCCAGTTCTGTGATACGGTGGGAGAACTGACTTGAGGTTTTTGCGTTTTGATCGCAATTGTTGCGGTTTAGCAAAAGTCACCACTGACTTTTCTTTTATCCAATAAGGAAAGGTGAAAAATCACAGGAAAGACCTTTGAGATTGTTTCTTGAGTTCGGGGGGTAGATTATGAAAAGGGAAGGTATTAGCACCCTTTTCATCCATGGTTTTCCATGGGCTCTTAGTTACTTGATAGATCACTTGCTTTTGTTTTAAAATGTGCTTTGTGATGTGGGTTTTGAAAGTATTTTGAAAATGTGACTTTGTAATGATTCTTGTCTCTATAAGAATGCGTACAAAGTGTTGTTTCTAAAATAATTCAAAAAGATGTTTGTGAGATGTGTTTTTTAAAAGTGATTTTTGAAAAGGGTTTTCTTTGTAGTGGCTCTCGTTTCTATAAGAATGCGTACAAAGTGTTGTCTTTCGAAAATGTTTCAAAGTGAGAGTGTTAGTGTATAGAATGTTTTTGTTGTGAGCAAGCAAGCAACTAGGAGCGAATCTACCTACTCAAAAGGTCTTAGGTGTTCTTTTCCTCCTCCTTTAGATGTTTCTATCTTACCATTGTTTTGGTAAAAAGCCCCGTCGTTGGATGTGAAGGGACGAGCGTGGGATGTTTGTATAGTCATAGAAGGCAACTTATGGGGCATTTTAGCAATGTCATTTAGGGACTAGATCATTTACCAAAGGCAACATCGAGGGTCATCGAGGGACTACGATCTTTTACCGAGGGTCTTTGCTAAAACGCCCATATTCGAGGGACATGACTATTTTTCCGATAGGCAACAAGTGAGATTACCCTAAGGGTGTGTGTGTGTGCAAAGTGTGTTTTATTGCATGCATTTTAGTCTTGATTAGGGTTGTCTATTTGTTGTTTTCATGTCTTGCCATACACCTTAATTACTAACATTTATATTTGAAAGCGATAAATTGCGAAAATGTAAAGTCCTACGCTATTACAATATTTTAGGGATGGGGGTACATATTATGAATGAGGGTTGCAAATAAAATTAAATCCTAAGTTACTATTACAACCATATTGAAATGTACAATATATAAGAAAGAAAAAGAACTTATTTAGAAAATGGTTTTTTATCTTAATAAAAAAATAAATAAATTAAAAGAAAAATATTTTTATGCCTTTTTATATTGATGAAAAGAGTTTTAAGGTTGAAAGTGATAAAAAGGAAAATAAATGAGATATAAAACCAGTGTGCTGCTACAAGCAAAACAAACGGAATCAGAAGTTCTGAAGCCAAGAGCGCTATGACTCGGCAGGAGACGTCAATGGGTGTCAGAAGTTCTGAGTTGGTAAACTCTGGGGTCCTGCAAGGAACATTAGAGGGGAAACACAAAAGTTTTGGGTGGTATTCATATAGTGGACCACAAGTCAAAAGTTTTGTATTACACTAAAACAGTGAGTAAACCCCAGAAATTCAGTGTATTGTCAGCATGTAAAAATCAGAAACTCTGAGTGTGCAAAAACAGCGAGTGGAAACATCATAAGTTCAGTATGTTTGACATGTAGGGAGAACTCAGAAGTTCTATGCTGTGTTAGAACAGTGAGTGAATCATGGAAATTCTATGTGTTAGAGTGGTGAGTGAAAAATAGAAGTTTTGTGTTACATTTAAGCTTTTTCCTTATATCAATCAGCACAACGACAACTTAATCAGTTTTCAGCAAACAGCAAGTCAGAAGGATAAAAGCACAACAGTTTATGGAAGTTTTGATTCTGGTCCTGAGTCTAGCCTTAATCAAGAAGTTCTGATCCTCAGTTTTTTTTTACTTACGCAGCGATATGGACAACATCAATATTATGATATTTACATGTTTAATGATGTTCCGAATGAGAAGATGCAGAGTCAGGGAGACTTACCTTGAACCTACAACATGTGTTTGGGACTTGGGTTGCTGCCTTCAGATATTTTGGAGTCAGCAAGAGAAACGAAAGAGAAAATGCCAAGTTCTTTTACTTCAAGGGAATGATCAAGGGTTTTTGTTTTCTGTTTGGGATTTCTGGATTTTTATAAAGGGGTTCCACAGATTTCTTTTCTCTCTTTTTGATGATTCTCTCTCTAAAAGCCAGCCCTTTGCAAGTGTGATGGAGCAACTTATTTATAGGTGAATTTGTTGTGGTTTTGGGGGGGGGGGGGGGGAAACAAATGGGATTTAAACTTTTTGGCACACGGTTCCATTGCATTTTGATCACAGCTTTTTTGTATTTGGTGCAAATACAGGATTTGGGAGAATGCAGGCGTGGACTGGATTAACTGCTGGTTAGAGTATTGTACTATAGCAGTGCAGCAGGTTGTTTAAACGAGGTCTTGGGATTTGGTGATGTTTTGATCGCAAAAGATCAGAAACGTAACCTCTAAATGTTGAAAGGGCATGTTCTGACCGGAGAACATTGCTTCCATATGTTCTGATTGAAGCGTCATGTTCTGAACTAGAGAACATTGCTTCCATATGTTCTGATTGAAGCGTCATGTTCTAGACCGTGTTTGCAACTTCTGACTGCACTTGCATAGAGGCTGGCTCAGAGGTTCTGAAGTATCATACATAGAAAATTTTCTAAATGTTTAGAAATTTGATTTTTTTCAAAGTAACTTCTGACTTCTGATTTTTTTTGACGAACCAATCTCATGTCTTGATGAAATAAAATTGTTGAAACTTGATTTGATCTGAAAGTCAAAGTCTGAATTTTCAGTGTGCTTTTGACCATTTTGCCCTTATGGATGATTTTTCTTGGAAAATTTGTAGTTCAAGGCTTGGAATTGGATGGAAGCAAACTTGAGGATCCAGGGTGATTCTTTGAGAAATGAGAGGGCAAATTTTGGGGTACAACAGGAGGCAACACGAAAATTACCCCGAACCCCTTATCACTTTCGGGCGCAACCTATACGTGATCATCCACACGCTTCCTCTTAACCGGTGGCTCGGGAGGAGGAACCTGGGTCTTCGAGGAAGAAGGGGAACCACTCGCTCAGGAAGAAGATTTGGCCTGCTCCTGAAGTTGAGCGACCCTATTCTTAGGCCCCAAAGTGGAAGCATTCTTGGGTCTTAACTTTAGTAGACGCTCAGAAAGGAACGCCATACAACCTGCAATCAAAAGGAAATTGTTATTCACAGGCCAAACAAAGATGATATCGCGGGCATGTCCTCTGCATAAAAGCCAAACATATAAAGATAAGATCACGGCCATATCCCCTACCTAAAATCCTCAAAGCCTCCTCGTCTGAAGAACATTCGAGCAAATCTTTCGTATTAATCAATCTATGAACACGGAGATACTCCCCTTTATCATCAAAGAGAAAGTTGTTGTCCATGTCCATGCATCTCGCCGATGAGAAACTCTTAACATAAGACACATGCTTCTCATAGGAGAGCTGATCCGGGGCATCTAAATCCTCAGGTTTCACCGTGTAGTACTCGGGCTTTTGCTCGAAATGTTTCCACTACCATTCAAGCGGAAATCTAGCCATCAACCGGACTATTGGTCGATCTTCCTCCATCTCTTTCGAGCGATCGTACAAGGAAGGTACGGTCGCATTCGTAATATGCTTCACGATGAAGTACCTCTCTTTGAAGTGGCGAACAGATTCCAGATATGGCTGGAAAAGTTTCCCGAACTGTTTAAAAGACACCCAGGCTTTCCCCCCTCCGATGGACTGCCTTTACAAATGGAAGATGCATAAAAATAGGGGAAGTGTGGCGCCTATTTAAAGATATTGGCATGCGAGCTCGAATGCCCGCGTGAATGCAAGTGCATTCAGGTGAAGCTGGGAGGGTGCCAATTGTAACCATTACAAAACCCCCACTTGGAAGTCATTAAATGGAAAACGCATCCCCACCTCCTTGAAAGCAAATTCATACATGGGAAAGCTCTTTCCCGGATACGACGAGAATATCCTCCTGTTTCGGTGAGGGATTTGTAGAGCCTAATTGGAGGGGCACCCTCTGATCGAACCTCCAGACAGTTGAATGCGTCAGACGCGTCATGCGAGAAACACGACCTTTTATTTCTAGGTTCAGGCGCAACCCAGGCCAAAGGTTCCTCCACGACATTAGTTTCATCCTCATGATTGACGGGCACGGCGTCATCCTCGACTGGATGTGCTATTATACCTGAAGAGCATGGGAAAACAGTGAATTCGACATCATCAAATTCACCCTTTCACCATAAATCAAGTGAAAGGGCGATGAACCCGTCGAGGAATGGACCTCGGCCCAAGCCCTCGACTGCCACACCAAAACAAACCGTGTCTTACTTGGGGACATTTGGTCAAACTGGCAAAGCTTCCCGAATCTACTCTACTATCCGGGGAGGATGACCCAGACGCTAATCTATGAAATGGGGCCAATGGGCCTTTATCCACCACCATGAACTTCAATGAACATTCATGAAGATTCATTGTATAACCCATGAATGTTCATCCAGGATTCATCCGTTCAAAATAAAAACTGGATGTCTAATCTAAAAATTCTGAGAAAACATGTTATCAAGAATATATGACTTACTTGGATAAAGAATGCCTTTGAATAATTCTACGGTGACGCTAGAAGGAGGGGATCCACGAGAGAATGAAGAAGAGTGGAGAAGAGAGCTTTAAAATAACAAATGAACCCCTGGGGTCCCCTTTTTATAGATGGTTCACACTCCATGAGGCAACGCACGAAAAGTCATCATTGTTTTGGGCTTTTTTGAACCCTTATGAAAGTTGGCACCCCAAACATCAGCCACGCGGGGTTCATGAGCAGCCACGTACCCACTTTTGAAGACGAACTAATTACCGACTTTAATGTGTATACAAGCTTCTCGACGATGTTTCCCGTTCAGTGGAGGGCACACGCGCGATCTCATGATAAAGCCTTGCATACGAACACATTCTTATCATTTCACTCGATATCATAACAACACCCTATAGACAGGAACCTCGAAAAAAGAGTACTCGAGGAAACTTCTCGCATCCCATATATTCCTGACGGGCACCAAACGAACCAATGATTTGGTTGACCACGCCACTCGCGTGTTTTCGGAATCCCTAACACGGGTCTACAAGTTATCCCCGAGAGAGGCTTACAATTTCCCCTCTCGGGCGACGTTTCCCTGACAATAAAGCGGAACTTAAGTCATCACCCTTTTACCTAAGGGCAATAACTTGGGGGACTCCTGTTCTGGAATTGGCCGGTACTTGCTCCATCATTGGGGAGGCCCAATCCAATATCTTTATCAAAGGTCCAAAAGCATGCAGCCCAATCGATGACCGTTAGGCATTTCGCCACGTGTCTGCTAGGAAAGCGTTGCCCACGTGTCCATATCATAATCATACTGCTCTCCGGAAATAAAGGGTCTCGCTCCTATTTTCTTAGAGAAGTTGACCAGGAAGGAGGCCACGTGTTGGGCTCCATGCACACGTAAGCCCTGACAGTCTTCTTTGTTGGGCCTCATTGTGGCTCATCATTGAAGACCTTGGCCCAGCACTGGGGGCTATAAATACCCTCTCACTTGAGAGGGTTAGGTATTCATTTTCATAGTCACTTACTCTCATACTTGCTAGCACTCGCTCTGAAAGGTATTTTAGCATCAGAGTGTCTTGCAGGTATCTCTCCTACTTCACACTCAATTGTTACTCAACTCAAAATTTGAAGACTTTGATAATCCCTTCTGATCAGGTATGATCACTACCCTTTCATCATCTTTCATTTTGAACAACTCATGCTTCTTTATAAAATCATTTGCTATGAATTTTTTCACCTACCTATTTCCTTAACACTTAAGGTATAATGAATCATATATAGTCTTTGTTTACTCCGTTATGGGGCCTTATCATATCCTTATGAGGAATATATTTAACAAGAAAAGTTTTGGATTTATGATGAAGCTTTTATATCTTCTTCTGAGCGTCATGCAAGGGAAAATGATCAATATTTTTGTCTTGCGCATTTTTGGGATGATCATAACCATCTTTAACTAACTTTCATAGTTCTAAATCTTAGGAGATAAAGAGGCTATAAAGCTTATTTTCCAATACTCAATTCTTTATCCATAAAACATATAGGAGGCATGATTGAATAAGATGTGTTGGTTTCCAACATGTTTTTCTCAAAAAAATATTTTATTTTTATATGGTTAAATGTTTAATTAATAGAGAGGATTTTTGATGTCAATTAAAGGTGAGAAAAATACTAGTAAGAAGGATTTAAATTGTGGTGATTATTTAAAATTTTTGTGGGTTGTTTTAAATGAAATTCAAGTCAATCTCAAAAGCTAGAACATATAGAGACATGGGAAAAGAGTTTCACACGCAATTTTTTTTTTTTTGGCTCATTCCTTTAACTTGAAATTGTGTCTAGTCCTCTTACATTAAGAGATTTTCACTATAATCAAATTTATTACAAAGTTGCTAAGATATTTCATACTCTAACTGTCATGTATGTTTTATTTTGCAACACAAAGAACTGATACCAAACAAATCTCTTAGTTGTCTCAAAGAACCTAACTAACACTTAACCCTTTAAGAAATACAATCAGATAAATGAATAAGTGATGATATGTTTATATATCTCAATAGAGGATATAAATAAATCTAAACACAAATACAAATGTTTGAATCTTTCAATTTTTTTATAATGAGATCACACAAGTTCTTTATATCCTCTATTGTTTCTTTTTCTCAAATTGTTTCTTGAAAATGTTAATTCATAATTTTGGCTCTATGTTACGCAAGTTGATTTGCCGAATCATGAATAAAATAATATGAAGTTGAGTCTTTAAACATTATTTTTTATGATCATTGAATAATCTTTGTCTTGAAAGAAATGAGTCATTGAGATCTTGTACTTTTGGAGCATGTTTTTTTTACTTTGCTTTTGCAACAAGACTTGTTGCACATGAAGTGTACTTTATGTCATGCAAAACTTGTTCCATTTGTATTGTTGCTTAGTTGTTTCTCAATTCAAACATGAGAGGGAAAATAACTAAGGTGTGCTTGTTTCCGCATTAGAAACAGTAGAAAAATGTGCGTTTGGCAAAAGTTAGGAATCCTAGCGTTAGAAAACCACAGTGGGAATGGTCTTGCACCGTGATTTTGATCTGGAAACATGATTCCAAACATACACTAAGTTATTCTTTTAAAGAACAAATTTTATTGGTGGTAGCCAGAGGAATGAACTCTTAGAGATTGATAACTTTATCTTCTACCCAGAGAAGGGGATTGCTATGCTGCTTTGTGACAAAGCCCCAGAAGAAAAGAGAGATCGTGTGATCCTGCGACTTTAGAAGTATGATCAAATGCAACACTTACCTGAATATCAACTATTAATCATGACAATCAATCAGCTACTAAAAAGAGACTATAAAATCAACCACCAAGATAATTTTTTCAACTGCATATCAACAAAAGTTAGAACATAAAATTGGGGAAAGTGATATACAATGCGGAGAATAAATGTTAATCTTAACCACTTCCATAGTTTATATCAGGTGTTGCGGCAACCGATGAAAATGGAATTTCAACTCTCTCTTTCACAAGACATCGAGCCTCCCCATTTTCCATCACCAAAACTCTCCCAGGTGGACACAGTCTCGCAGCCTTATTTTCAGTGGTAGATCTCTTGTTCTTGTTTTCTAGTCTGTGATGTCTGCCTTGTACATTGAAACGAGTCTTCTGCAAATTAGGACCAAATCCAGACAAACTCAATATTGATACCACGCCAACAACTGTGAGCATTGTTCTTGCTGAAGAAGTTATAAAACGCCATAACCCTTTTCTTGAACTGTTACCTCCATCTTCAACATGATTTTGCACTTTTTCATTTGGATTCTTTTTAGCCTCGATCACGTTATCAAGTGTGACTAACCCATTGCGACCAGACTTATTGACAGAAGGGTTCTGTGACAGATATTCCTTGTCAAGAGACATAGAATATGGAGGACGGTTTGGATAAGGTGGAAGTAGCAGGTCATTGTTTGGCTCCACGGTTTCACTGGCAAAAGTGGAAGCTTCATGAATCACTTCCAAATCTTTACCTTTATACTCCTTGAGTTTATTAATTAACATTTTTCGACTGTTTTCAATCTCGGCCAACGCAATTTCTCTTTCGTACCGTTGTTGTTGTTGCAGAACCTGTAAATTACACACACGCCAATTTGGGATCCCCAAAATGTCATCTCAATCACATTTTGAATATTTTACCAAAACAACAACACTAAAATCTTTTTTCCATTTAGTGAAGCCGACAACATAAAACAAACAACAATAAGATCTTTTGCCATTAAGTGAAACAGACAACATTAGCCACACAACAACATAATGTCTTGTTATTACAAGAAATATTAAAAAAATACAAAGCATCTTACAAATACTATTACAAGATCAATGATCATAAGTTCATAAACTTCTACTAACAACAACAACAACAACTAAGCCTTATCTCACTAAATGAAGTCGGCTACATAGATCAACTTCCGCCATAGTGTTCTATCCAAGACCATAATTGGTATGAACAACATTTTTGGTGCTGAGTGAAATAAAGAGCAATTACACTAAAAATTGTTAAACAAGTCTAAAACTAACTTTTTATTCATTTTCTTGATGATGATTACACTCACCAATCACATACTTATAACATTGACATATTCTAACAAACTAATCATTACGCGTTATAATGAATCTATCTAGATTTTTCTAAAAAGTAGTGACTCACCTCCTAAATATCTAGTATATTCTTGCTCACGGGCTCATAAAACTAAGGCTTAGTAATTGACATATTTAGATCATTACAATGTTTCTATCCAAATCATTAATGTCGAGATCTTTCTTAATATCCTCTTATATTTTTTTTCAAGACCTTCCTCTACCTCTAGTTATTTGACTCCTCTCCATCTGACCTACTCTCCTTACCATAAAATCTACATATCTTCTCTCTAGCTCAAACCACCGAAATCTATTTTCCACCATCTTTTCTATTATAGGTGCTACCCCAACACTCTCTATAATAGCAGAGATGGAAAATCGTATTTGTGTTGTGGCAAAAAGTAGCAAGGAGTGTGAAACGCTAAGGTTATGTTTGGATACGGTAAAATGAACAGTACCAAATGGAATAAAGATACGACTCTAGTATTTGGGTATTTCATGACGGAATGAAGCAATTTTGTCATTCCACCCAAATCGGAAGTGATGGAATGCATTCCATTAGGTTCCGATTCATTCAATCAATTTTTAATTAATCCAAACAATGAAATGAAATTTAAGTTTACATCATTCCATTCCAATCCATCATCTATTTAACTAGTAACTAGTTTAGTAGTTGAAGTAAGGTAAGTTTCATTTGACACCAATACAACAAACTATCCAAATCTGAAACAAACTCATATTGAAGTAACATAATAAAACCAAAAGATTAAGAAACAAAAACATTAAATGACCTATATTCCCATTCAATAAAAACCCAATAGAAGAAGGAATCATTTTAATTTAGGGAGGGTAGTAGTACCTGCAAGGACGAAAGCTGAGTCTCCAAAGCTTCGAGTGCGTCGCAAATGTTGAGAAGTTTATCGGTAGCATCATCGTCGTCTTCTTCGTCGTCGTCGAGGGCATTGGGAGAAGATTTGGAATTGTGGTGAACGCAGTTGCTGATCTTGAATCGAAGCTCTGTGGCTCTGGCTAACACTAACCCTATTCCTTCCTCTTCCATTTTTTTTTCTATCTCTGTGTTTGTTTTTTCTACTAACTTTCTTGTGACTCAGTGAGTGAGTTTTGACTCTTGTGTATGTGTGTGTTTATTTCGCTAATAATGTTTCGGCGCTTTCCAAGTAGAAGACAATGCAAAATAACATGGAATGTGGCACAAAATATGGTTTTCCAATTTCTTAAAATTCCAATTTCGTCCTCCACTCATTTCTCCTGCGAATGAATCTATCATATACTAGTACAAAAATATCATATGGTCCATTTTCGACATGCTTTTTTTATTCCATATGTTAACCCGAGTTTTTTTTTTTCCTTTATCTTAAAAAATGCTTGATCTTTTAATTTGTACAATTAAGTTTTTTTATTTAGTTAGCGATAAAAAAATTCATGCTAAATTTATTATTAATTAGATAAAAATAGTTAATGCAATATATTTTCAAGATTTAAGTGATTAATATGAATTTTTTTAAGTTAAAGTCTAAAATAAAACTATTTGTTAAATACAGGACTAAAAAGTTACTCTCTTTTAATACTAACTTAATCACTGGTTTGTTCGCCGTTCAACAATATAAATATATTTTTTATTTCTCATGTTTTTAACGGAATTACTCATTTTTAATTATTTTTTAATATCAAAACACCATTCTATTAAATCAATCTGCAAATACTAGCTCTCAATGTTGCAGAATGTCTATTCCACGCCTAATTATAAGCTCTCTCATCCTTCTCCCATCGAATCGATCATCTTTTTCTTCTCTTAAACTCATTTCAATTACTTCCTACAACACTCTTCATTCTTCCTCAAACACATTGTTACCTCCTTCAAACACCCCATTTTCTAATGTGTGTTTAATCTAATTTTTCTGCAACTTATGCTTTAAGATGTAGCCTATGTTTTTTGCGGTTCCATTAGAATTTTCATTTGTGTTGTACTATTTATCTTGAAGGCATGGTTAGCTTTTTTTGGTAACAATCTTAATCCACTCTTTTATTTTTTCCTCTTCTTTTAATAATCATTGTCCCAAATTTTGAAATATAAAAGGGTTAAATACACTTTACCCCCTGCAATAGTAGCGAGTTTTGATTTACCTCTCTTTTAAAAAAAAAAATTGTGCCCCTCAACAAACATAGATTCCATACCCAAAAACCTTTTAGCCCAAGATTCCATTTGAAATGCATACGTGACAATATTTGTTTGTTGAATGGGCCTCCTATGCCATCATGGACTGGTCATATATGCATATGTTTCTTTCTCTTCATAAAAGCCATCATCTTCCTCATTTTTTTCCTCTGCAACTCAACCTTCCACCCCCATGAACTTGTTCTTATGGATGCTTCTGGAAACTCTCTCCTCACCATGCGTCGCCACAGGGTATAGCATCACTTCCAAACCCATTTTTCTTCACTCTTTCAACATTCCACTTTATTTCCACCGCATCACACCACCACTTATTTTCTGAACCTATGCACCACCATTTACTTGCATACTTTTCTCTTTCCAGCACAATCTTGATTAAAAAATGTGTGTAACATCTCTCTGATCCCAACTTCCAAAAATGAGCGATGATCTTTGATCTTCTCTATTCCGTCATCGTATCTCCATCTATGGCGTGAACTTTGTCTCAAATTTGTTTCTGATTCACAAACTGTTTCTTAGCTTCGAAGCTCCGCTCATCCCTCGTCTTCGTCGTGTATTCGACCGAGCAAGAAACCAGAAGATGATACATGTAATTGTTCTTACCCTCTGCTCGTTTCTGCTTCAAATTCCTCTTCTTCTTGTGTCGATCTTCTCCATTTTCTTTGTGTATTATTCATTGTTGATCGTGTGCGTATCGATGTAGAGGGTGTGATGCGGTGGGAGAACTAACTTGAGGTTTTGCGTTTGTGTTCGTAAATGTTGCGGTTAGCAAGAGTCGCCACTGACTTTTCTTTTATCCAAAAGGAAAGGTAAAAAAGCACAGGAAAGACCTTTGAGATGTTTTCTTGAGTTCGGGGGGTAGATTATGAAAAGGGAAGGTGCTAGCACCCTTTTCATCCATGGTTTTCCATGGGCTATTAGTTACTTGTTTAGATCACTTGCTTTGCTTTTGAAATTGTTTGAAATGGTGCTTTGTGTGGTTTTGAAAGTATTTTGAAAAGAGGCCATCGTTTAGGAAATCTTTGTAATGATTCTCGTTCGTAAGAATGTATACAAAGATGTTTGTCTTTTGAAAAATGTTTCAATGTTTTGAAAGTTGTTTGGAAATGTTTTGAAATGTGTGTGTTTATTTGAAAATAAAAAGGATTGTTTTTAAGTTGATCAAGTAACTAGAAGCATTTTACCTACTCAAAAGTCTTTCTTGTATATTTTTTTATTCCTTTGACATTGTTGATTTACCATTGATTTGGTAAACAACCGTATCTTTGGATGTTAAACGGGACGGGCGTGGGACATTGTATGACCATGATAGCAATGTTGCCAAGTATCTTAGCAAGTTTTGAGGGACTAAGATAATTTGTTTAGGCAACCTTATGATAGCGTCATCGAGGGACTATGATCTTTTGTTTTATTTTGTTTTGCCAAGATACCTTGCATGCATACCATGGCCATTTTTGTTTAGGCAACCAAGTGGGTGAAACCCTAAGGGGTGCTTGTGTGTAATGTGTGTCATTTTACATACATTTGTCTTGTATTAGGTCTTGTCTATTTGTTTGATTTTTTTCTTATCATGCCAAACCCTAATTTACTACACATGATATAAATACGATAAATTGCGTAAAGTAAACTAAACTATTACAATAATTATTATGGGAGGGAGGATACAAGTTTTTGAATGGGGATATTGCATAAAAAATAAACCCTAAAATATTATTACAACCCAATTGAATTATTGTGCAAATTAAATAAAAATACAAATAATAAAAATGCAATAAAATGTAATTATGCAAAAAATATTTTGTATTTGTTTTATGTATGAGAAAATAAAATTATTTAAGTCCTAAAAAATAAGAAAAAATAACATTATTATTTTTGAAAGGGAAAACCCTAATTTTTTTGATTAAAAGGGAAAATATGTTTCTTAATATTTATTTTTGTCCCTTTTTATACAAGAAAATAATAAATAATATTATGTAAAAATATTAAAAATTAAAATGTGTATGAAAATAAATATTTTATGTGTAAAATAATAAAATAAAAAATGTATGATATTTTTTATTATTTACAAGTTTTATTTAAGAAAATAAAGTATAATATCCTAATAAACTATTTTTTATACAAAAATAAAAAATAAAAAATAAAATAAAATGCAAAAAATAAAGAAAATATTTTTGTAATTCTTTTAATGTTCAGAAAAAAATAAATGCAAGTCAAAAATATAAAATATGCAAGAAAAATGCAAAAATATAAGAAAATAGGTCAGGGGGTGCAAATAGTAATCAGGGGGTATGGGAAGTAAAAACAGAAGCCCAAGGCGCGCCAGGCCCAGGACAGTCATCCCTGTCCTCCAGCTTCTTTCATTTGCGCGCATTTCTTCTTCAAATCTGTAACTCTCTCCTTCAGCTGGATTTGGATATGGCAATGTGGGGATTTTGAGTGAGGCTTGAGGATCGTGTGAGCTTCCTTGAAGTTCGTTCAAGCTATTCCAATGCTTATGGGGCTTTGTGGATGGCCAGAACTTCCTGCACGAGTCAATCTACGACCTTCAAGTTTGAAAATGGTGATGTCTGAAACAGAGCTCACAGTTGCAAGATGAATGCTTGGATAGCTTGGATATAATGTATGGAAGGTGTTTGAAGTGTTACAAAGCAAAACGCACGAGCAAATATTGAGCTTGCTATAGTTTTGCAGAAACTACAATGTTGGGCAGAAAAATGTGTTTTTTCAGTTTGGGGGAGTTTCAGATCACAAGCATTCGTGTCTAGCCTTGTGATAAGTTTGTGAATATGTATAGAATGATGCCAAGTCCTCCCTTTATCAGCTTGTACAAGTTTCTCACTTTTGGCCAACTTTCTTGCATTTTAAGAAAAGTGACAAGACTTATGTAAAAGGCATGTACTAGCTACCTCAAGGGCTGATAATAGTTGGTATGCTTTGCTTAATTCCTGTGGAAATTGTCTGCACCACAAGAACAAGTCCAAGGCTCAAGGCTGATAAAGTTGGAAAAGCTTGCTTTATGAAAATGGCAATGTGCCCTTTATGCCATTTATGGATTTATTCTTTGTATAATGCCCCAAAAGCCAAAATAAAGCCATTATCCAATGAGTTAGCATTTAATTATGGAGTGTAGAAGGATTTTAGGACCTGTAATGCAAGGTACAAGCATGCTTGATCAGATTTGCAACTTGGTGCGTTGTGAAAATGGCTTGAATAAAAGTGATAAAATGCCATTTTCTCTTCTTCGATTCTCCCTAATCACAAATGATCTTGGAGAGTTATTAGACATTTTAGAAAGCTTGCAATGTGCTCTATAATCCATCTTTGAAATGAATTTTGATATACCTCTTGGAACTAGGTGAAATATGTCCATGAAGTTAGGTCAAAAAACTGCCTAAATTAGGGCACATTTTCACTAAGTTATTTAGTTCATGGACCCCTATTCACAAATTAATAACATGAGATCTAAGCATCTTTTGGGAAAACTTTGTGAATAAAAGTTATATATTTCATGGAGGACTACAACTTTCATGTTGGAAGTTTTCTTTGAATCCAATTGCATCATGGTGAAAAAGTGGTGAAAAGTTAGGAAAAAATAAGAAATTTTCTATAGAAAAATTCTAAGTTATGAAAAAATTTCAAATTAAAACCCTAATTTGCAAAATTGGTTTTCTTGATCAACAAGTTTCATATTTTGACATATCTGATGAATTATGACCCTTGATACATGATTTTGACTAAAAAGTCAAAGTTTGACTTTTCAGTGCACAATTGACTTTCGATCAGTTGACTGTAAAATTCATCTGTCAATCCTATGTATTTGAGATCTTTTGAACTATGTGATTAGGTCAAGATGATTCTATTGAGTCCTTGAAATCATGCTTGAACCCAATTGGTCATTGGCTAGGTTAAAAATCAGAAATTGCCCTTTCTCAGTCAAAACCCTAATTTTGACCATTTTGCCCTTTTGATGATTTGATCAAATTTCTTGAGGAGTTGTGATACAAACTTGATCAAATGGTTCATATGAGTCTAAAATGTTGTTGTGGATCAAAAATTATGAAGTTTGACTGTAAATTGGCCATTGTTGACTTTTTCCCCAATACAACTGATTTTTAGGTCAACTGTCCAATTGACTGGGCAAAAATATGATTCAAGGCTTGAAACTTGACATGAGCAATATTAGGGGTCCAAGATGGTGTATGAAAGTCATATGAAGCATTGATGATCCAAAAATCCTTGTGCAAACTCAAACCCTAATTTCAAGTTATCAGTGCAAGATGATGTCTTGAGCTGACCAAACCATAATCTTGTCTTGAGTTCAAGAAGCCTTGTGAGAAAAATCTGGATAAATGAGAGGGAAAATTTTGGGGTACAGCAGCTGCCCCTGTTCAATCTTCTTGAACCTGAAGAGTTAGATTGGCGAGTTTGTCGTTTGTGACTCGAAGGTAAAAGATGATTGGACACTAGAGTGCCCGTAAATTTGCACTCGTCAAAGTGCAGTTTAGGGAATGGGCTTAAAGATGCCATTTGGAGAGGTGACAAAATCTTTTCGGATATGGGCTTGTAGATGCCATCCAAGAATGTTTGTTGAATTGTAAGTTGTAAGTCAGAAGAATGAGTATTCAGAATGGCGTTCGTGTCTGGAACGTATCTGAACTGTATCTGGAGACTGAATCTGTATGAGCAAAGGAATGACAGCCGTGTCTGGAGGGTATCTGAGCTATATCTGAACTAGACTCTGAATGAGTGACAGAATGACTTCCGTGTCTGGAGCGTATCTGGACTGTATCTGAAGTCTGAATCTGAATAAGTGACAGAATGGCAACCGTGTCTAGAGCGTATCCGTACTGGGGAAAATCAGAATAAGTGACAGAATGGCAACCGTGTCTGGAGCGTATCTGGACTGTATCTGAAGTTTGAATCTCAATGAGTAATAGAATAGCATTCGCGTCTGGAGCGTATCTAAACTGTATCTGAGATCTGAGTCTGAATGAGCAACAGAATGACTTCCGTGTTTGGAGTGTATCCGTACTGTGTCTGAATCGGAAAACTGAATAAGGGCCAGAATGGCATCTGTGTCTGGAGCGTATCTGAACTAGAATCTGAATAAGTGACAGAATGACTTCCGTGTCTGAAGTGTATTTGAACTGTATCTGCTAGTCGAAATCTGAATAAGTATCAGGATGGCATCCGTATCTGAAGCGTATGTGAATTGTATCTGAAATCTGAATAAGTGACAAAATGACTTCCATGTCTGGAGTGTATCTGTATTGTAATCTGATAGAGTAACAGAATGACTTCCGTGTCTGGAGTGTATCTGAACTGTATCTGCTAGTCGAAATCTGAATAAGTATCAGGATGGCATCCGTATCTGGAGCGTATCTGAATTGTATCTGAAATCTGAATAAGTGACAGAATGACTTCCGTGTCTGGAGTGTATCTGTACTGTAATCTGATAGAGTAACAGAATGACTTCCGTGTCTGGAGTGTATATGTATTGTATCTGAAATCTTTGAACATTGTTAATGATAGTTGTTAATCTTATTCTGAAAAGGGTAAAATGTTAGCTGAAACACAAAGTTATGTTGCATAAAATGTATGATGCAATAAATGTGCTTTATAAATGTTTATGATATATGGATGTAATGTATGTGCATGTAAGTTGATCTGCTGTATTGCCGAGGAAAATAAATCCTTAACAGCTGGGGATAATAAAACCCTTGACTGTTGCCGGGGAAAATAAATCCTTGACTGCTGAGGATAAGAAATCCTTGGTGACTATTGGGGACAAGCAATCCTTGACAACTTCTGTGGGGATGTGAGGATCCTTTATGTCTTGAAGTTGGAGTACTGACAAGAATTCTGTTGCGAGTAATGCCATATACTGTCTGAGTAATCTGCTTGGGGAATCCAGAGAATTTTGATGACTTCCACTGGGGGTTACACAATGGGAATCCTTGATCTGCTGGAAAATAAGGAAGACTCTGATGACTTTTGCGGGGGATTAATAAGGATAATCTTCATTCCGTTGGGGAGCAATGAAAACTTTGGCGACTTCACTGGGGAATTAAGAATGAGAATCTTCATTCTGTTGAAAAATGAAACTCTGCGGGGAAGAAGGCTTACTGCTGGGGAGTAAGTTCAGGAGTTTTCGGTCGTCTTCCACTCTACTGGGGAGTTATCCTAGGTTGGGGAGAGACAAAATTTAACTGTTATCTGATTGATTTCTAGGCTTGAAAATAACTTGCTGGGGAATTTAGAGAAACTGGATGGTTTCTGCTGGGGATTAGGATTTTGAAGTTTTAACCCTGATGGGGATTAAGGGTTTGAAATTTTAGCTCCACTGGGGATCTAGATGATGTACTGTAGGGATTGCTCATGCAATAGCCTAAAGACGTTTTCCTATCTTTTCAATCTGTCAGTAATTGTTCTTTTCCATTTTGTTTATTTGTAAACAGTAATTATGTTCAAATGCATATGTTCATCAATGAATCATTGGACGTTTTTTCAAATAAAAAAAAAACACAAGTGTAAAGAAAAAGGCAAATAGTTTTCTGTACTTTGAAAGAGACATCTTTGTATGTACTTTGAATAAGTGTTTTTTACAAAGGAGACAGGCATCCTAGTAAGAGGATGGTGTCATAAAAGTAAGAAAAATTTACACAAAGAAAGATAGCTATATGTAAAAATCCCATGGGGTTCCCATTCCGCTATAGCCTTCGTATCTCTGAATATCTTGTCCATATGTTGCTTCGTCCAAAGATGATTGAATTGATCAGAAACTCAGAGTTTGTCTGTGAAGAGATTGTCCTTAAAGTGATCCGACGAGACATAGTCATACGCTTTAATTCCCTAACTTTTGCCTGGACCGCCCTTCCGGGTTTTCAGTCCACCGGGAAACCCTTTTTTGCCCAAGTCGCCCTTTCGGGTTTTCAACTTGTCGGGTGTACAAATTTTTTTATTTTATCCCTAATTTTTGCCCGAACCTTTTTGGTTCGCCGAGATGCCCTTGTTTTGCTTAGGTGTGTCAACCTAGCGGGTCTCTTATGCGTAGTATCTTTTGACTATGTATGCGTTCGCAGGGTGCGGCAGATCATCGCCGTCCATGGTGGTTAAGATCATCACCCCACCAGAAAAGATGTTTTTGATTACAAATGGTCCTTCATAGGTAGGAGTCCATTTTCCCCCTGGGATCACTTTGTGTCAAAATGATGCGCTTGATCACTAGATTTCCAACTTGGTATACTTGGCGTCTAACTTTCTTGTTGAAAGCCTTGATCATCCGTTTTTGATACGTCTGACCGTGGAAAACAACAGTAAGTCTCTTCTCGTCAATTAAGTTTAATTGATCAAGTCGGGTCTGGATCCAATCGTCTTCATTTAAACTAGCATCTTTCATGATTCTCAAGGAGGGATTCTGAACCTCGATAGGTAAAACAACCTCCATGCCATATACCAAAGAATAGGGTGTTGCCCCAGTTGATGTGTGAGCCGTGGTACGGTACCCGTGGAGAGCAAATGGTAACATTTCATGCCAGTCCTTGTAGGTGACTGTCATCTTTTGTATGATCTTCTTGATATTTTTATTAGCAGGTTCGACTGCACCATTCATCTTTGGCCGATAGGGGGATGAATTGTGATGTTGAATCTTGAACTGCTCGCACAAGGCGGTAGTCATAGTATTGTTAAGGTTTGTACCGTTATCAGTGATGATCCTTTCTGGGATACCATATCCACAAATAAGATTTTGCTTGATGAAGCGGGCAACAACATTCTTAGTCACAGATGCGAAGGAAGCTGCTTCGACTCACTTGGTAAAATAGTCAATGGCCACCAGAATGAAGTGGTGTCCATTGGATGATGTAGGCTTGATCTCTCCAATCATGTTGATTCCCCACATAGCGAAGGGCCAAGGAGCTGTTAAGACATTTAGAGGAACTGAAGGCACGTGGACCTTGTCTGCATAGATTTTACATTTGTGACAAGTCCGGGAGTGTTGATAGCAGTCAGCTTCCATGGTAGACCAGTAATAGCCTTCCCGTAGAATATTCTTAGACATCGTATGCCCGCTAGAGTGAGTGCCAAAGGTACCCTCATGCAATTCAGCCGTGATCTTTTCAGCTTCAATCTTGTCCACACAACAGAGCAGAATAGAATCATGATTGCGCTTGTATAGGATGCCATTTCTTAGGAAGAACTTAGATGAGAATCTCCTTAAGAACTTTTTGTCATTGACTGAAGCTCCTTTTGGATATTCTTGAGCCTCGAGATATCTTTTGACTTCATGAAACCATGGCTGATCCACTACTTCTTCGGTGTTAATCTCGTGACAATGTGTCGGTTCTTCCATCCGTTAATGGTAATTTGGGGAGCCTCATTATCCCAGTTAAGTTAAAACATGGATGACATTGTAGCTAGAGCATCTGCTAGCTTATTTTCTTCTCGCGGGAAGTGCTCGATGGTAATCTGCTCGGAATGTGGTAGCAATGTAAAGACATGTTCTTTGTAAGGGATGAGGTTTGGATGCTTAGTGTCCCATTCTCCTTTGATCTGACTGATGACCAAAGTTGAGTCCCCAAACACATCTAAAGATTTGATTCCCAAGTCTATGGCGGCCTTGATACCAAAGATGCATGCTTCGTACTCTGTCATGTTGTTCGTACAGTTGAAGCAAAGTCTGGCGGTGAAAGGAGTATGGCATCCTTTTGGGGATATGAGCACAACGCTGATACCGTTACCAAGTGCATTGGATGCCCCATCAAAGTACAGGGTCCATCGGGATCCTTGTTTAGGTCCTTCATATGGTCTGATCTCTTAGCAGTTGTCTACTGTCATGATGTCTTCGTCAGGAAAGTCATACTTCATGGATTGATAATCTTCTACAGCTTGATGAGCCAGATGGTCAGCTAGCACACTCCCCTTTATAGCTTTTTGGGTTGTGTACTGTATGTCGTATTCCGCCAGGATCATCTGCCATCTATCTATTCTTCCAGACAAAGCAGGCTTCTCAAAGATGTACTTGATTGGATCCATCTTAGATATCAGCAAAGTGTTATGAGTCAACATATATTGCCTTAGCCGACGAGCAGCCTATACCAAAACTTAACAAGTTTTCTCAAGCAGTGGATATCTGGTTTCACAGTTGGTAAACTTTTTGCTAAGGTAATAAATGGCATGCTCTTTTCGGCCAGACTCGTCATGCTGCCCTAGTACGCACCCCATTGAATTCTCTAAGACGGTTAGATACATGATTAGCGGTCTTCCTTCGACGGGTGGCATCAAGACAGGAGGTTCTAGCAAATACTCCTTGATTCTATCGAAAGCAACTTGACATTCGTCATTCCATCTGACTACCTGATCTTTCTTCAATAGCTTGAAGATTGGTTCACAAGTAGACGTTAGGTGAGAAATGAACCTAGTAATGTAGTTTAGGCGTCCCAAAAAACCTCTGACCTCCTTCTCAGTGCGAGGAGCAGGCATTTCTTGTATATCTTTGACTTTGGCAGGATCAACCTCGATGCCTTTGCTGCTGACAATGAAACCTAAGAGTTTACCGGACCGGACTCCGAATGTACACTTGTTTGGATTCAATCTGAGCTTGTACTCCTTCAACCTGACAAACAGATTTTGCAAGTGATCAAGGTGTTCTTCTTCAGTTTGTGATTGGGCTATCATGTCATCTACGTAAACCTCTATCTCATGATGTATCATATCATGAAACAAAGCTACCATGGCGCGTTGATAGGTTGCCCCGACATTCTTCAGTCCGAATGACATCACTTTGTAGCAGAACGTACCCCATTGTGTGACAAAAGTAGTTTTCTCCATGTCCTCAGGTGCCATTTTGATCTAGTTATAGCCTGAGAATTCGTCCATGAAAGAAAATACTTTGTGCTGAGCTGTGTTGTCAACCAGGATGTCGATGTGCGGAAGTGGAAAATCATCTTTAGGGCTGGCCCTGTTTAAGTCTCTATAATCCATGCACATTCTCACTTTGCCGTCCTTTTTAGGCACGGGCACAATGTTAGCAACCCATTGAGGATAAGAAGCAACATCCAGAAATCCAGCATTGAACTATTTCATAACTTCTACTTTGATCTTCTCTGACATGTCAGGTCTCATGCGACGGACCTTTTGCTTCACTGGTGGATAGTTTTCTCTTGTGGGTAGACGGTGTACCACAATGTCTGTGTCAAGTCCCAGCATGTCTTCGCATGACCAGGCAAAGATCTCAACATAATCATGCAACAGCTGAATTAGGCGCTCCTTGACACTCGGCTCTAGATTGGCATCTATTTTGATTTCCTTTATATCATCCTCAGTACCCAAGTTGATTGTATCCAACTGCTCCTCATGAGGTTGAATTGCTCTTTCCTCCTGTTGTAGTAATCTGGCCAATTCCCCTGGCACCTCACAATCTTCCTCACCTTCATAATCGGCTTGGTAGACTAGATCTTTAGAGTCACTGAAGGCTATAGCAGTATCGTTACCCATGGGATCCGGAATGGAAGGGTACTTGCATTTGTGAGTGTGGGTGTGCGTAAGGGCATAGCCATCTTAACACAATAAAATGTAAAAGAAAGACAATGAGCATAAAAGGTTTATATGTGAAAAAGCGTCCATGATTCATTGAATGACATATGTAGATGAAATAAAAACCCTTACAAATGGACTGTTGTGCCTCGGGTAAGACACAAGGTTGAAAAAGTACGAATTGTTTGTGAATTATTACAAATCCAACATGAATGTAAAAGATAAATTACTGTGATATGAAAGTAATCGGAACAAAGTCTTTTGCTTCCCAGTTGCACAGTCCTCTGCTGACAGTAGGAAATATCCAATCTTCCAAGTTGCCCTCCTCTTCATTATCCTCCAGTGCATTAACCCCTTGGTTGGTAATCTTCACAGGTGGCCCCCCAGCACGGGCACGACGCACAGCCTTCTGACCAGTCGAAGTAAATCCCAAGCCAAACTTGTCTGATTTGTAAGGAATGTCTGGAAGCTGACCCCAGATTATGCATCCCCCTTCTTCCACTACTGCTCTTGCATCCTTTAGATATGACATCCGAGGCGGAGGTCTTGTGATCTTAGGAGTTGAGGATACCGCCTTGGTCGCTGCTATTTCTTCAGAGACTTCTTCAAAATGTTGGAAAGGGGTCTCTATGAACTCGCCATCTAACTCCACATAACGGAAGGAATTCAGATGACTAATCATGTACTCCTCCTCCCCATGGACAGTTATGATCTTCCCTTGGACGGGATACTTGAGCATATGATGCAAAGTGGAGGTGACAGCTCCGGCATTATGGATCCAAGGGTGTCCCAACAGACAGGAATAAGAAGGACGGATGTCCATCACATAGAATGTTGAGTTAAAGACCTGAGTTCCCACCTTGATTAGGATATTCACCTCCCCGTGGACCATCCTCTTAGAACCATCAAAAGCTCTGACCACTATGTTACTGGGTTTTAGAGTCAGCCCCTCGTAATCCAACCTATCAAGGGCTTTCTTCGGCAAGACATTTAAAGATGACCCAGTATCAACCAAGACATGAGCTAGGGGTGTTCCTCTGCACTCCACTGAGACATGTAGTGCATCATTGTGTTTCCTCCCTCGGGGTGTCAAGTCAACATCGGAGAAGCCCAGGCCATTATCAGCTGTCAAACTGGACACACAGTCCTCGAACTGGTCAGTAGACGTCTCTTGCGGCACATGAGCTGTCTTCAGAAATTTTACCAGTGCTTTGGCATGTGCTTCAGAGCACAACAACAGGGCTAGCATAGAGATCTTGGAAGGGGTATGACCCAATTGTTCAACCACATCATAATCACTCTTCTTAATGATCCTCAGGATTTCTTCCATCTCCTTCTTGGGTGTTTCAGGAATAGCTAGTGACTGAGCCTTCGTCTGGACAGGCTCCTCTTGAACGTTCTTTCCTTTATTCTCAACAGCGGAAGTAGGGATAGGAATTGTATTGTCTTTGTTGGCAGGTACACTTGCAGGTACAATCACTGGCGTAGAGGTAATCTTCGGAATGGCCACGGGTCCAAAGACTGCTGTTGGAGGAGCAATCTCTGGAGAAACGATTCTTCCACTACGGGTAACTTTGCTTGTTCCAGCAATGTTACCGATGTCGGGATTATCCTCTTCAGAGATTTCTTCTTTGACAGTCTGTTCAATCTGTTTAATACCATGGTAGTAGATTTCTCCACCATAGTTCCATGGTACTGATTTATCTGATTTGTATGGGGCAGGCCCGGGCATTGTTATCTTAAGCGGAGCAGTCTTTAGAGCAGATGTAATCCTAATGGGTTTTTTAGGAACCCTGGAAGGATTGGCGTAGATGGTTATTATTGAAACTTCTGGAACTGGAATGGGTGAAATAGGAGCTTTCTCGAACAAGATTTCTTGGTTATCAATCAATTGTTGGATTCCTTTCTTCAATAGAGGGCGGTCAAATGATGAGGATCGGCAAACATGGCAATCTTTGTCACAACCTGGGAACACCCCAGCCTTTAACAAATTCAACTTGATGGTCGAGAGTGGAGTCAACAATTCATCCACGGTGTCAACAAATATGTCTTCCTCGATAGCACTGGCATTGTGTCCATGCCTAGGAATTGGAGCGGAGATAACATTCGGCTTTTCAGGAGCTTTAAACTCAACTTCCTTTGCGTCAATCAGATCCTGAATCTTATTCTTCAGAGCCCAACAGTTGTTGGTGTCGTGCCCTGGACTTTCAGAATGGTACGCGCATCTGGCGTTGGGATGGTAGTGTGGAGAAGCAGTATAGGATTTTTTGGCGCCTCTTTCAAAGTGGCCAGATTCAACTTCAAGAGATGTGGTAGCACTTGGGCTGGAGTCATGTTGATCTTGGTAAATTGCCTAACTGGCCTTTCTACCCTTTGCTGGTTATTTCTCGGCTGGTTGTTTCTTGGATGGTCTGATGTAGACTTTTGAATCATAACGGCCCCCACTGTTGGCCGTCGCTCAGTTCTTCCCTGATTTCTCTGTGCGTAGACAACATACACTTCCTTCTTTCCAGTGAAGGGCTTTTTTACAGTAGCAGAGGTGGACACGTCCTTCTGAATTTGCCCATTTCTTATACCTGCTTCCACTCTTTCGCCAGTTAGAATCAATTCGGTAAACCCTGCAGAGGAGCTTCCAATCAGATGATTAAAGAAAGGACCTGACAGAGTCCCCAAGAACATGCCCACTAGCTCCCTTTCAGATAAAGGTGGTTGCACCCTTCCGGCTAAATCCCTCCACTTCTGGGCGTAGTCTTTGAAGCCCTCATTGGTAGCCATAGTTATACTCTGTAGCTGAGTATGGGTTGGCGCCAAGTCGGCGTTGTATTGATACTGTTTATAGAAGGCTTCTGCCAAGTCTTCCCAATTATGAACATCTGCCCTCTCCAACTGGTAGAACCAATCAAGCTGCATTCCTGATAAACTGTCCTGGAAAAAGTGGACCCACAGGTCTTTGTCAGAAGAATGTGATTGAATTTTCCTGACATAGGATCTGAGGTGCATTTCGGGACAAGACACCCCATCATACTTGGCAAACAGTGGCACTTTAAATTTAGGAGGGATTACTGAAGGAAAATTGCGATCAAAAGCGCAGCGGAATTTAAAATTTTCCTTTAGCGATCCTTACGAATGAGCATGGTCAGTGATAGAAATATTTACCTCTTGTGGCGATTCAGACCTTTGATGTTGTGATCACGAGCGTTGATGAAGAACAACGCCTCTACTCAGTCCACACGAACAGATCGCCTCCTGTCACAGTGCTAGCTGATCACGAACGGAAACCTTGAGTGAGAGAGAGAATCAAAAACGAAATTGCATAAAGTGAAATTGCTTCATCACAAGGGATCTATTTATAGAATCACTCGTGTGGGCTACAAGCTAAAAGCCCAATTAAGGCTATAAGCTAAAAGCCCAATTAAGCTTATGGACATTATACCTTATGATGTACCATATATCACTTATCCACGTGGTATCTTACCACTTTCCGTATTACACTTAAGTGCACCGTACCTTACGGTGTTCCTTATTTATTCTATCTCTCATCAACTTGTCCTTATGTGTGTGACCCTGTAGGTTTTCGCGACGTTGGCAATTATATTTAATCACACATTTAATATAATAAACAGTGAGCGGTATCTAGCAACACATCACTGTTACCCAAGTCACGAAAATGTCATGTGATCTGACCAAACCTTTTCCGTGATAATATTTGTGTTGTACAATTACCCTTTTGCCCTCGTGTCTATATTGAACACAAGGCATACACTGTGTCACCCTTGTCCAGTTCAATATTGGGCCCTTAGACATTTATCCTGTTATGCAGGATGAGCAAATTCCATCTAGGTCACTCATGTCCCTTAGCATGCTTAGTGAAGTACCCATCAACCGTCTTTATAGTCATCCAGTTACGGATGACGTTTGATCAACAATAAAGTACTTGACTCTACATCTAGGGTCCATAGTGGTTTCAGGTCGAAGGGTGGTATACACCATTATCATCACGAGAATAACTTATGACACTTTGCATAACATTCTATGTAGTATTCTCATAGCGGGTCAATCCAGTATAAATATTACTCCTAATATTCATACCTATGTCAAGACTTGATAACTCCTTATCTATGATCCATGAGATGTGATCATCAATCTATCTTCATAATAATCTTAATGCTTTAATGTTATCCCACTTCACATTAAAGCTTGACTACGGATACTTTAAGAATAGTTTCTTATGTTTAATGGGATCTCATGATTAAGTCACACTTAACATTTCATTAAACCAATAAACCATTCTAGGGGCTTTATTATTTTGGAAAGCAAACATAATAAAGAAATGCCTTTTATTATTAATAAATAATTCGATACAAGTACCAAAAGTATTAGCCTCTAGGGCTTACACCAACAATCTCCCACTAGCACTAGAGCCAATCAGGCATACCCCTAATACCCATAGATCTAGTATGTCCATCATGCTTCAGCTGCGCAAGAGGCTTTGTTAATGGGTCAGCAACATTGTCAAGTGTAGGTACTCTGCATATTTTCACATCTCCCTGATCGATTATATCTCGAATGAGATGATAACGTCTAAGTATGTGTTTGGATCGTTGGTGAGATCTAGGCTCCTTAGCTTGTGCGATAGCACCATTGTTATCACAATAGAGATCAATGGGATCCACAATGCTATGGACTATACCAAGTTCACTAATGAACTTCTTGATCCAAACAGCTTCCTTTGCTGCAATTGAGGCAGCAATATACTCAGCCTCGGTTGTAGAATCAGCAACTGTATCTTGCTTTGAACTTTTCCAGCTCACAGCGCCACCATTTAAACAAAACACATAACCAGATTGCGATCTAAAGTCATCCTTATCTGTCTGGAAGCTAGCATCGGTGTATCCAATTACAGCAAGCTCTTCCTGACCTCCATATATCAAAAATGAATCCTTAGTCCTTCTCAAGTACTTAAGGATATTCTTGACAGCTACCCAATGAGCATCACCGGGATTAGACTGGTACCTACTCGTTGCACTTAAAGAATACGAGACATCTGGTCGAGTACATAGCATGGCATACATGATAGATCCTATTGCAGATGCATATGGAATCTTATCCATGCGATCCCTTTCTTCCTTACTTAAAGGGGATTGTGTTTTTGACAGACACATGCCATGTTGCATAGGTATGAATCCTTTCTTGGAATCATGCATATTAAAGCGTCTCAACACTTTTTCTATGTATGTACTCTGACTTAGGCCAAGCAGTTTTTGTGACCTATCTCTATAGATCCTGATTCCTAATATATAGGCTGCTTCACCTAGGTCCTTCATTGAAAAGCATTTCCCTAACCAAGTCTTCACTTGTTGCAAGGTAGGGACATCGTTTCCAATGAGTAATATGTCATCTACATATAATACCAGGAATATGATCATGCTCCCACTAACCTTCTTGTAGACACAAGGCTCATCTTCATTCTTGATGAATCCATATTGTTTTACTGTTTCATCAAAACGAAGATTCCAGCTTCTGGAAGCTTGCTTCAATCCATAAATTGATCGCTGTAACTTACATATCTTTTGGGCTTCTTCTGGTATGTCAAATCCTTCAGGTTCTGTCATGTACACATCCTCAAGAAGATTCCCATTAAGGAAAGCAGTTTTGACATCCATCTGCCATATTTCATAATCATGATATGCAGCGATAGCAAGTAAAATCCGAACAGATTTAAGCATTGAAACTGGTGAAAAGGTTTCATCATAGTCAACCCCATGAATTTGTTTATAGCCTTTTGCAACCAGTCTCGCCTTATAGGTATGTACCTTACCATCCATGTCAGTCTTCTTTTTGAAGACCCACTTGCATCCTATAGAGTTAACTCCTATAGGAGGCTCTACCAAGGTCCAAACCTGGTTTGTGTACATGGAATCCATTTCAGATTTCATGACTTCTAGCCACTTCTCGGACTCAGGACCAGTTATGGCCTCTTGGTAGGTCACAGGCTCATCTTGATCCATGAGTAATACATCACCCTAATCACTTATGAGATATCCATATCTCTCAGGTTGTTGACGTATCCTGCTTGACCTACGCTAGTCTTGTTCTACTTGAGCAGGTTGCTCTTCCACAACTACTTGTGTTTCCTGCTCTAATTCCTCCATAGGTGTATCAATGCTTTGTGGTTCTTGAATTTCTTCAAGCTCTATTTTCCTCCCACTGATTCTTTTGGAAATAAAATCCTTTTCCAGAAAAACTCCAGTTCGAGCGACAAACACTTTTCCCTCAGAAGGATTGTAGAAGTAATACCCTCTTGTTTCTTTAAGATACCCCACAAATAAGCATTTGTCATATTTGGGCTCAAGCTTAGTTGAAATTTATCGTTTCACATAAACTTCGCAACCCCAAATCTTCATGTAAGACATATGTGGTTTCTTACCACTCCATATCTCATATGGTGTCTTCTCAACCTTTTTGGATGGAACCTGGTTAAGTGTGTAAGCTGCAGTCAATAGTGCATGTCCCCCAAAGGAGTTCGGAAGATCGGCGTGACTCATCATGGATCGGACCATGTCTAACAAGGTTCGATTTCTTCTCTCAGATACACCATTCCATTGTGGTGTTCCAGGAGGAGTAAGTTGGGATAAAATCCCACATTCCTTTAGATGGTCATCAAACTCTAGGCTTAAATATTCACCGCCTCGATCTGATTGAAGAACTTTAATATTCTTACCTAGTTGGTTTTGTACTTCATTCTTGAATTCCTTGAATTTTTCAAAGGTTTCAGATTTGTGTTTCATTAAATACACATAACCATATCTACTGAAATCATCAGTAAATGTGATGAAGTATTGAAAACCTCCTCTGGATGGTATGTTCAGTGGTCCACATACATCAGTATGTATGAGGGCCAAAAGATCATTAGCCCTTTCACCTTTTCCTGTGAATGGGGACTTTGTCATCTTTCCAATTAAACAAGATCTGCATGTCTCATATGATTCATAATCAAAAGAGTCCAAGAGTCCATCTTTATGGAGTTTGGAAATACGTTTCTCATTTATGTGGCCTAAGCGACAGTGCCAAAGGTAGCTTGGATTTAACTTATTAGGTTTAATCCGTTTAGTATTAATGTTATAAATTGGCATTTCAAGATCAAGGACATATAGTCCATTGTTCATTTGTGCAGAAGCATAGAATATATCATTCAAATAAATAGAGCAACAATTGTTCTTTATTATAAATGAAAAACCAAACTTGTCCAAACAAGAAACAGAATAATATTCCTACTAATTGCAGGTACATAATAACAGATCTCTAACTGAATTATTAAACCACTAGGCAAAGTCAAAACATAAGTTCCTACGGCTAAAGCAGCAACCTTTGCTCCATTTCCAACTCGTAGGTCAACTTCACCTTTTGCCAAATCTCTACTCCTTTTTAGCCCCTGCACATTAGTACAAATGTGAGAACCGCATCCAGTATCTAATACCCATGATGCAGAAGTAGATAAATTAATTTCAATAACAAAAATATCTGAATTTTAAGTCCCTACTCCATTGTTCTTATCTTCCAGGTACTTTGGGCAGTTTCTCTTCCAATGTCCGATCTTACCGCAATGGAAGCAAGTGCCCTCCTTTGTTATGCCTCCACTAGGCTTCAAAGCAGGAACAGTAGGTTTAGGCTTGGAAACTTCCTTGCCTTTCCCTTTACCAACCTGCTTGGTAGGCCTCTTGTTCAGCTTCTTTCCATTATTGACCATCAGAATGGACTTCCCTTTTGTCTTCATATTCTGCTCAGCAGTTTTCAACATGCTTAGTGTTGTACCCCAAAATTTGCCCTCCCATATTCTTCAAGATTTGGCAAGATCAAGGTTCAAAATCTCTCAAAGGACAATCCAATTGCCTCCTAACATAGTCAAAATTAGGGTTTTGATTCTTGCAAAGAAATTGAGGTTTCCAAGGGTCCAAACAAGTCCCACATGCCTACATACATTGTCAAGCATCCATATGTCAAGTTTCAAGACTCACAACATCAAATTGCACAGTCAAAAACCCTAATTGCTTCACAGTCAACTGCAGGGGCAAAATGGTCATTTGACAGTCAAAAGTCAAAAAATTTGGTCAACATCTTATTTTGAAGCCACAATCATCATTTGATCAGTTCTTGATCATGATTCCACAAGCATGGCTCAAAAAGTCTCAAGATGCAAAAGTTTCTATTTTTGGACAGCTGAAAAGTCAACTGCAAATTGACCAAGGCATAACTTCTTCATGGTTTATCAGAAAAATTCAATCCAATGCTCATTTTGAAGGGGATGGCATTTCCTACAACTCATCTTCACACTTCAAGTCCAAGAAATGCTCTCACAAAAAGTTATCAATTTCAACATTATAGGTCATTTTCAAAAGTCAACAAAAAGGCACTTTAAGTCAAAGACCATAACTTGAGATTGGTAAATAAAAATGACATGGGACCAAAGGCATTGGTTAGAGGACTTCAATACCTTTCCAAAATGTCCAAGAACATGATCATAGCTTCAAAATTGAGCAAGATATGCATTGGAGAAGTTGGTAAATTTTTGGGAATTTTGAAAAGTCAACTTTGTCTAAAACACTTCAAATTTGCTAATGGGCCTCAAATTCTTCCTTGAATCATTACCCAAAGCCTATGCACGACCCATTGAGCTCAAAAGGATTTATTTTATTATTTTTAATTAATTAATTGAATTTTTATTCTTATTAATTCATTTAATTAGTTTTAATTGTAGAAAAATATCAAATAATGCTTTCCAAATCTTTTTGTGCAGCAAATCATATCAGGGCAAGCTGGCCAAGTCGTTTCACATCCAAAAAAGGAAAATCTTCCATAATTGGCAAAGCTTTCATGGCAAAATATTGAAATTTACATAATTGAAAATCAAATATCCAAGACATTAATTCAATGGACTTATGGGCTTGTTTTTGACCTAGAATGCTTCACATACATATGCACAAGGAAACCCTATTCCACAAGACACGAAAAAGCTGCTAAGGAGCCATAACCAATTTGCAACTTTTCCACAAAAACTTGAAAACTGAAATCACACTTGCAGGACAATTCCAGGCTTGAAATTGCTTCTAATACGTTATTGGACCTTCCAGGAATCGATTAGCATCAAGAACCAATCCAAACACGCAAAGAACTGAAGAACATAGGCCACACGGTTTGTCTTGTTTTTCAAAATTGCATAACATGATTCATGAGCTTTTAACCATTTTTCTTGTTTGATTTGCACTAATAATGATCTTCTGAAGCGATTGGTACAGTTTAATTGGACTAACACTGCTTGTATCAAAATCCACCATTGAAGAATATTAGGTTTTCAGAACATCCAAATTAGGGCTTTTCACATATAATAAAATTGGACCTCAAGACCAATATGGTTGAACTCATTGCAAGAAGCCTGATTCATTGAGATAATCGCGCCTTTTTTATATTAACTCCTCTCCTATTCGCTATTATTCACTGTTCCATTTAGTGGGGGTTTAAAACCCCTGCTACTTGTTTTCTATTTGCAGGAAGAACGAAGACGAAGCATGTGTGTCATCACGTTACTGGGAGATTCAAATATTAGCGCGTTTTTTCTTTGTTTCAGCATAATTGCCTTTTTTCATATATTATAATTCTTTGTTATATTGTATACAAACAAACGCAAATGGCCTGGTGGTTGAGGACGTGTACTGCAGGCATTGGGACCTGGGTTCGATTCCCAGGTCCCCCCACATAATTCATAACTTTTGTTTTAATGCCTTCTAGTGCAGCGCTTCATTCAGTGGCCTACCATGAGCCCCATGCTTGTGCTTGCCAAGTGGCCAGGAGATCCCATCCAATGGTCAGAAGGTGAATTCCATGGTACACTTCAGTCAACAGCATGCACTCAAGCGTGGAAAGTCAAACAAGGCTTCGTCAATGGGCCTGAATTACTTCCAACAAACCTCCATTTTGGGCCTGATACCCCCATTGGTTTGCATCATTTTTTTATTTCATTTGATTTTCAATTCTAATTCTTTTTAATGTTTTAATTGTTTTCTCACCATAAAATTAATTTTCCATAGAAAAATCAGAAACCAAAAAAATGTTTTATATTTAATTATTATTAATTTCACCATTAAAATATTTTTGTGAATAAATTTCCATAACAATTAACTTAGTTAATTTAGGTTTTAATTTTAACACTTTTTTCCCTTAATAAATAAAATGCATGGAATTAGGTTTTGACATTTTATCTTTTTCTTAATTAATTTTTTTTCTCATTATTTATTATTATTATTAATTATTTTTGTAAATAAATATGTAAATTAACTAATTAGTTTAAATTAGGTCAACTTTGACGTTTTATTAATAATTAAAAATAATTTAGAACTAGGGTTTCCTTTTAATTTTAATTTTCTTTATTTTCATAAATACCGAAAACATAAAAAAGCAATTTCTTTTCTTTAATTAAATAAATAGACTGTTAATTCAATTTAATTTCAAAAGGGTCAAAACCCTCGGACGTCCAATTTATTTCTTTCGCGCATTATTTTTTCTTATTGATTATTATGTAACTGCTCAAGGACTGTAATAGTAATTAGGTTTATTGCTTTTCTTTTTACTTTTCGTATTTTTTTTATCAAACGGGTCTTTGTACTTTGGCGATGTATAGACCCACGCCTTGTAATAGTGTAGCTTTATATTTCCGTCTTTTAATTTTCCGCGCTCTTAAATTCTAAATTGCATGAAAGAATGTATGGTTAATTAAAAATAACTCGTAGCTCACAAATACATGATCAAAGATAACTGTTAAACTGAAAACAACACACAAATACACACACCACTTCTAGGGTACGCCTCACCAGTTGCCTCGAAACAGTTGCCTCGAAATAGTTGCCTCGAAACGGTTGCCTCGGATTAAAAAAAGGATCAATGACATAAGGGTAGCTTCTAAGGTGTCCTAACTGTTGCTTCGGTGACCACACTATCCCTACACTCGAATTGACCCGAACACCTCCAATGGTGGTGCTACCTACCTCTCAATGGTGGGATGGCACTACCTTAAGGACATTTACACAACTTAATTCCTTAGGGTAGGTAGATGACTCATGGATACTTGCTCTCTTTAAAACAAATCAAAAACCTTTTCACACTGACACTTTCAAAAAGCTTTCAAAACAATTTTTCAAACACTCTTGAGGACAGATACAAGAGTTATTCAGAAAACTTTCAAAGAAACTTTTTTTCAAACCCACTCACATTTTGAAAAGCAAACATTTCGAAAACATAAGAGCGAGTATCTAAGAGCACATGGATAACCATAGATAGAAAGGGTGTTAACACCTTCCCTTTCTATAAATCTACCTCCCGAACCGAGAAACTATCTCATAAGGAATTTTGCTGTGCTTTTGTCCTTTCCATGTTGGAGAAAATAAAAGACAGTGGCGACTCTTGCTTCCACGACATTTCGCGAACCAGCGTTAAACAGTCAGTTCTAAATCCACCGATCACAGAACTGGCGACTCTGCTGGGGATACTTAAAAGTGAGGTGTACCTTAGGATAGCTCATACTTGTGTTCTCAATTGTCTGAATTGTTTGCTTTATTATTGTGGGCCTGTCTTGGGAGTTCTATAGATCCTAACCCGGATCTGGGGGATACCTTCTTAGAAAGTAGCAACAAGACTGTGAGGGAACTGTGCGGGGTATACCGACACGGTTGAAGCAGTCTGCTACGTTGATGTGGCACTTTGGTGAGTACCGGTAACCCTTGAGTCAAGTCAAGGAGAGTACGGGGCCGCCGCGTGGTGTCGTGAAGCATCAGCTGACCTTAAGAACCTTAATTGAACCATCTTGGCCTCTTTAGGGTAGTGAGATAACTGACTTTGGTGCAGTCCGAGGTTGGTTGATACTCGATACTACACTCAATTGAGGGTTGTTTTCTTGGAATATTTTGGTCGCCAGTTCAGTGGCTAAATCGAAACGATGAACACAGAAAGCAATCCAATGATATTGGGACCCTTAGAACCCGGTTACTTCTGATAGGACAGGTTTTGAGCCCACCAACTTCAAGAGGGTAGTACCCCAGACCCCATGCTGGCCTAAACTCTAAGGGCTGTCTTGCGTGACTTGTGTGCCTTACCATGTTTGCTTTTTGTGAATACTTGTGGTGTGTTTAATCATAGCATCATAACATCATACAACATCATATGCATTGACTAACCATTTCAGGGGTTCGAATCTTCATCTTTGTTCTTGTTTTGTAGGACATGGAAACTATCCGCAGAAAGACAATTCAGATCAACCTTGTAAGGATCCCTCCTCAGCTTAAGGAACTTATATCCAGGATTCCCGAGAGCTCTTCTTTCAGTGAAAGGCATGGAAGACTCATCAGCTTGGTCAACACCAACATTGAGGAAGATATGATAAAGGTCCTCTTCCAGTTCTTTGACCCCCTGCACCACTGTTTTACTTTCCTGGATTATCAACTGGTGCCTACATTGGAAGAGTTCTCCCGGCTTCTGAAGATCCCTATCCTTAGTCAACTACTCTACAACGGTACGGAAAGGGAACCCCAACTTGAAGAGATTGCTAAAGCATTACGCCTACAACCATCTGACATCAAGGGACATTGGGAAGTTAGAAGTGGTATTAAAGGGTTCTTGGCCAGGTTTCTGTTTGAGAAGGCCCAAGAATGTTGGAATTCCCTTGACCTACAAGCTTTTGAAGAGGTTGTGGCCCTCCTTGTCTATGGGTTGGTGTTGTTCCCAAATCCCGATCAGCTTATAGATATCAATGCTGTCAAGATCTTCATGTCCAGGAATCCTATACCTACGTTGCTTGGGGACATCCTTCACTCATGTTACACTCGAACCATGAGAAAAAGAGGTGTTCTTATGTGCTGCACTCCTCTCCTGGGAAGGTGGTTTATTTCGCACCTTCCACAATCAGTTTTGAAGAACGAGCGGGGTTTGAGATGGTCACAACGATTAATGACTCTTACACATGCAGATATACATTGGTGCTCTCGGTCCAGAGAGGATGTCACTATCATTGATCGTTGCGGGGAGTTTCCTAATGTTCCTTTACTTGGAATCAGAGGAGGTATTACTTACAACCCCTGTCTGGCCTGGAGACAGTTTGGTTATGCTCGGAGGGACGACCCTCATGACATGTTAATTCCTGACATAGTTTTTGACTTCGACAACGATGCACAAGGACTTCGCCAGAGATTTATCAGAGCTTGGAGGATGCCCAGCAAGGTAGACAGCAAGACACTGGGGCATAGGAACTCCATCCCGTTGGAGCCTTATCTCAAGTGGGTACGAGCCCGCTCCCAGAAGTTAGTGATGCCATATCCTCATGTTCTCCCTGTGATCAAAGAGCCAATTTCGGAAGGAGAGGTGCCCTACACCATTCAACATCCTGACATGCCCACATCCTGGGAAGAAATGCAGAAGAGATGGATCCAGCTTAAGGAAGAACAAAATTCTCTTGAAGCCAGTTTACATGCTAGTGAGAAGAAGGTCTTGGAGCTCACCCGCCTACTGCACGAGGAAAAGACTCTCAACACTTACATTGCTCCAAAGAGGATGCGCAGTGTCTTTTGGGATTGATTTACTTTGTAATGTTTGCCCACGAGGCCTTGATGTACTGAACAATTATTTCTTAATGATAACGTGTGTTCCTTTTTGTCTACAATAAATTTGAACTTTCGAACCCTTGAATGCATTGCATAAACACATATCATGCATCATGTGCATAGCAGGTACTCTTTTTTACAGGTGGTTTAATCTTCTTCGCTGTTTATTTCAGCTCGCCATCATGAATCCCGAATCATCTACTGAGCAATCCATCAAGGCCCTCCAGGCTCAGAACGCCCAGTTCCAAGAGCTGATCATGAGTTTAGCCCAAGGACAGGAGGAATTGAAGGCTCTGCTGGTCAAGAAGAAGAAGAAGAGAACTGTACTATTCAACACTAGCCGGAGGTTTGGCAACACACTGCAGAATGAGGTTGATTAAGCTGGTTCTTCTGTAGGGAAAGGCAGTCCCCAAGGGGAAAGGGTCCCTAGCCCGGTGGTCTCTGACAACGAGACTGATTTCAATGAGGAGCAGTATCCTCCAGCTGAAGACAAGTACAAGCAGTTAGAGGATCGCCTGAATGCCATGGAAATTCAACAAGTGCCTGGTTTGGATTTCGGAGACTTGGGTCTATCTTATGGTGTGGTAATCCCACACAAATTCAAAGCACCATCTTTCGCAAAGTATGACGGGGCGTCCTGCCCTAAGCTACATCTCAGATCTTATATGCGGAAGATCCAGCCGTATACTGTGGACAAGAACTTGTGGATCCATTTCTTCCAGGAGAGTCTTTCAGGGACTCATCTCGAATGGTTCTATCAGCTGGATGGAACCAAGGTTCGTAACTGGGAGGAATTGGCTACTGCTTTTTACAAGCAGTATCAGTATAATGCCGACCTCGCTCCTACATGTACCCAACTCCAGAGTATGTCGCTAGGATCGGGAGAAGGTTTTAAAGAGTATGCGCAGAAATGGAGGGACCTGGCTGGCAGGGTGCAGCCACCATTAACCGACCGTGAACTTGTAGACATGTTCTTGGGGACCCTATCCGGGCCATTCTTCAATCATCTCATTGGCAATTCGTCTACAGGGTTTACAGATCTTGTGATCGGTGGATCTGGAACTGACTGTTTAACGCTGGTTTGCGAAATGTCGCGGAAGCAAGAGTCGCCACCGTCTTTTATTTTCTCCAATTGGAAAGGACAAAAGCACAGAAAAATTCCTTAAAGAGATTGCTCTCGGTTCGGGAGGTAGATTATAGAAAGGGAAGGTGTTAGCACCCTTTCTATCCATGGTTATCCATGGGCTCTTAGATACTTGCTCACTTGTGTTTTCAAAATTGTTTGTTTGCTTTTCAATGTGGGTTTTAAAAAGTTTCTTTGAAAATTCCAGTTCGACTCTTGTATCAGTCCTCAAGAGTGTTTGAAAAATTGCTTTCGAAAGCTTTTTGAAAAGGTGTCGGTGTGAAAAGTATTTTTTGAATTTGTTTTGAAATTAGAGCAAGTATCTAGAGTCGTCTACCTACCCTAAGGAATTCGTCTGTGTAGATGTCCTTTAAAGTAGTGCCATCCCACCATTGAGAGGTAGGTAGCACCACCGTTGGAGGTGCTCGGGTCAATTCGAGGTTCGGGACATGATGATCACCAGAGCAATGGGAAGATACCTTAGAAGCTACCCTCATGCCAGGTTCCCGGATCATGAGGACTTACTAAGACATCCTCTACTCGACGATCACCTTTCGAAGGGCAAGGCAACAGTGAGGCGTACCCTAGGGGTGGTGTGTGCGATTTGTGTGTCGTTTTCAAGGATTTTTGTCTTTTGTCATGTCATTGTGATCTAGAGTTTGTTTTTATTTTTGTCCATACATTCTTTCATGCCTTGATTAACAGTTAAAATATTGCGAGAAAGTAAAAATTCTAAACTATTACAAACGGCGCGGGTCCACATCGCCAAAATTTCTCGAACCCGATTTGACAGAAAAATAAAGAATTAATGAAAATAAAGTGCGAGCAATTAGTTACACGGCTTTGGGAGAGATACATCAAAATTATAAAGAATGAAAATAAACATGCGAATTTAATAAGAATTAAACGAGGGCGTTGGACCCTTTTTGCAAAATTAAATTAAATGGTGACATTGATTAATTAATTAAAAAAAGAAAAGAAATTGTTTTTTTGTATTTTTTAGTATTTTAGGATTTTAATGAAAAAAGAATTAATTAAAATTAAACCTAATTCTACAATTTTATTTGTTAAGAAAAGATTAAATTTTGACCTAAAATTAATCCTAATTAATTTACATGCAATTAAATCACAAAAATAAATATTTAATATTTTAATTATTATGAGAAAAAAAAAGGAATAAAAAATTATCATAAACCCTAATTCTATATTTTTTAGATTTTTATTAAAAGAGTTAAAATTAAAACCTAATTTAAAACTAATCAATTAAAATTATTTATTTACAAAAATACTAAAATAAAAATATTTATTATTTTTCTCTTTTCTGATATTTATGTGTTTTTTATATTTTATGAAAACATTAAATTAATTAAACAAACAATAATTAAAAGAAAACAAAAATTATGAAAAATAAAGAAAGTGAAGAAAATTTGCAAACCAAAGGGGTCTGCCCCTAATTTGAGGTGTTTCTTTTAGCAATCTGGCCCAAGATTCTGAGGCCCTTTTGACTTTTTCCAGGCAGCGTGTGATGCATTGACTAGGGTCCACTATACTCTCCACTTCATGGCCTTTTATTTGATGCTCTGGGACGCGTGGACGTTGGATTTTGAAGATGCATGATACGCTCCAGCCTTGAAACTGCATGGGAATATTGATTGCAAAATAATATGGGAATAATGAAGACCTGGGGCTCGAACCCAGGTCATGAACGTTATCAACAACTGTACCTACCACTGAACCAATTCACGCGCTTTTAACATATAATAACGAATAAATAACAAAAACAAACATTGGTCAGTGGCCTAAAAATCTGAAAAAAGCGCGCGCTGAATTCAAAGGAGCCAATCGTTGCTAGCCACCACACCGTCTTCTTCATTGTTCCTGAAACATAAAACATAGGCCACGGTTTTCATAGCGTTCCCTTAGGCATGCTTTTGGAAAATAACGAATAGCCCAGTGATGCTCATAAATTGAGTGCGAGGGTGGCTTTGTCTTCGTCCAAGTGCGCTGATCATGACCATGGCATCGTGGTAGGCTAATTTTACACTATCTGAAAACGCCCAATTCACAGTTCTGCAAACCCTAGAATTTGATAATGGTGAAATCGTATATAGCATGCAAAAACTCAATCAAGATAGATGGTTAGCTTCAGAACATGTCAATTAGTATGAATGCATCAAAAAAACGCAATGAAAATGCCTAAATATGGAAACACGATTGTGCATATTATTTGAAACAGTTTGAACCCCTTGTACCAATTCTGGGCGTGTAAAGGTTGGAAAGTTATCCAGTTAGCTTCAGTGAGACACGAGGAAGCTTTTGCAATTGGTCTTGTGCTCTGAATCAACCTCTAACCCTATTTTCAGTTTTGAGTTTTTAAGCAAAAAATTGAGTTTTGTCAATGGAGTTTCTGCGCAGTTTTTAGGTTAGGGGGATTAGGTCTTGCTTGCAGCTTATGTATGGAGTGCATTAGGTCAAGAAATTTGATCAAAATCCTTTGCATTCATGGTTTTTGAGATTTGATTTTCAAAGATCTTTTTTCAATATTTTTCATGCACTTTTACTCTCAATCATATCCAATCAATTCAATTCCTTCCATACCTGATCATGCACGAATTATTGAGTATATTTTATGCACAAAAAGATTGAAAAACTTAGGTTAAACATTTTTCATGTATTTAATTGATTTAAATGAATTATTATTAATAAAAATTCAAATAAATAAATAAAAAATGAAGAAAAACTTCCCTTTGGGCCTAATGGTCGTGCACATGCCTTGGATGATGAATTGGAAGAAAAATAGGCCCATTAGCAATTTTAGGCCATTTGAATCAATGTTGACTTTTCAAAATATCCAAACATTTCCCAACTTCCACAAGGCATAACTTGCTCAATTTTTAAGCTTTGCTCATGTTCTTGGACATTTTGGAAAGGTCTTTGAGTCCTCTAACCAATGCCTTTGGTCCCATGTCATTTTGATTTACCAATCTCAAGTTATGGCCTTTGACTTAAAGTCCCTTTTTGTTGACTTTTGAAAATGACCTATAATGTTGAAATTGATAACTTTTTGTGAGAGCATTTCTTGGGCTTGAAGTATGAAGAGGAGTTGTAGGAAATGTCTTTCTCTTCAAAATGAGCTTTGGATGGAATTTTTCTGATAATCCATGTGAAAGTTATGCCCTGGTCAATTTACAGTTGACTTTTTCAGCTGTCCAAATAAGGAAACTTTTGCATCTTGATGATTTTTGAGCCAAGCTTTGAGAATCATGATCAAGAATTGATCAAATGATGTTTGTGGCTTCAAAATGAGATGTTGACCAAAAATTTGAACTTTTGACTGTCAAATGACCATTTTGCCCCTACAGTTGACTGTAGTGCAATTAGGGTTTTTGACTGTGCAATTTTGAGCTGTAGGTCTTGAAACTTGATATGAGGATGCTTGACCATATTTATAGGAATGTGAGACTTGATTGGACCTCTGGAAACTTCATTTTCTTGATCAGGATCAAAACCCTAATTTTGACTGTTCAGGAGGCCCTTAAACTGTGCAACCCTTGGGGAATTTTGAAGCATGGCTTGGCAATTTCTTGAAGGATATGGGAGGGAAAATTATGGGGTACAACAGATCTCATTCTGACTGGGGAAAGGATCGAAGCTGAAATGAAATCAGAAAAAATACAGAAAGGTGCGTCCTCAAGTTCTTAGAAGAAGCCTTTCAAAAAAGAGGCCAGTGCTGTGTATGGGCCTAGAAGGCAGAATAAACCAGAACGCTGCCAAGCTGTCAACGCGGTGGTAATTGCAAAGCTGTTTCCGCTCCTCGGCAACCTAACCAACCAAGGGGTGAGAGACCCAGAAGAGAATATACTCGGCTTAGTATGACCTTATCACAAATCTTGCCGCAATTGCTATCGACCAACTTGGTAACCGTCAGAGAAGCTCTGAAGGTGGTAAATACAACCTCTCCGAAGTATAATCCCAATGCCCGCTGTGCTTATCACTCTGATAGCCCGAGGAATTCTACTGATGATTGTTGGGCCCTGAGAAATAAGGTCCAGGACCTTATCGATGCGAAGGAAATACAATTTGAGGCGCCTGAAAGGCCCAACGTTGTGACTACTCCTATTCCCCAGCATGGAGTAAATGCTATTGAGGAAGACCTGTATGCCGTTTTTGTGGATGATGTTGCTACCCCTTTATTGACTGTCAAAAGGAACCTGTTGTTGGCCGGTTTATTTCCGGGTTGTAGCAAGGGTTGCCTTCTGTGTGCCGTTTCCCCTGCTGGTTGTCCGTTGCTGAAATCAGGCGTCCAAAACCTGATGGATAGCAAAGAGATTTTGTTCAAGAAGACCGTTGTTCCTATTGCTCCCACTGAAGAAGTATCTGTCGTCACAATCCTCAACAATCCTACCAAGGCTCCCCCGAGGAAGCCAATAAAAATCATGTCTGTTGCACCCATCATTATTACTGTTCCGGGGCCCCTCCCCTATAAATCTGACAAGGCTGTTCCATGGCACTATGGGGCAGATGTGTATGTGCTTGGAGTGAAGCAGGAGTTCAACACTAGTACCAGCATCAGTAACATCACCGGTCCCGCTAAAGTTACCCGCAGTGGCAGGCTCTTCTCGCCTGACATTGCGCCACCAGTTATCCGAAGACCTCTTATCATAACGCCTACAAATGCGCTTGTTTCCCCTTCTGATCAAGTTTCTACCCCTGCTGCCGAGTCGTCTGACACTCGGGGTAAAGGAATTGCTGATGTGCCTGCCCGGATGGAGGCACCGAAGACTGTTAATGTTGAAGCCTCCCAGCAAGAGATGGAGGAAATCCTTAAGATCATCAAGAAGAGCGATTTCAATGTCGTTGAACAGCTGGGGCATACCCCCTCCAAGATCTCTATGCTATCACTGTTGTTGTGCTCAGAGGCCCATGCCAAGGCCCTGATTTCATTTCTGAAGACGGCTCATGTGCAACAAGAAACGTCTGCGGATCAATTTACTGATTGTGTGGCCAACTTGACCGCTGACAATGGTTTGGGTTTCTCGGATGCTGATCTGACCGCCAAGGGAAAGAACTACAATGATGCCCTGCATGTCTCCAGAGAATGAAGGGTCACTACTCTTGCACACGTGTTGGTGGACACCGGTTCTTCGCTGAATGTATTGCCCAAGAAGGCCTTAGACAGGTTGGATTGTGAGGGTCTGGAGTTGAAGCCTAGTAACATCGTGGTCCGAGCCTTTGACGGGTCGAAGAGGATGGTACATGGTGAGGTAGATATTCCAATTCGTGTTGGTTCTCAAGTCTTCGATTCAACATTCTATGTGATGGACATTCGTCCATCCTATTCCTGTTTGCTGGGTCGTCCTTGGATCCATATGGCTGGGGCTGTGACCTCCACTCTACACCAGAAGCTCAAATACCCTGTCAGAGGGAAGATTGTTACAGTGCAGGGGGAGGAAGAATACATGGTTAGTCATCTGAACTCGTTCCGGTATATAGAGATGGACGGGGAGTTCATTGAAACCCCCTTTCAACATTTTGAAGAGGTACCTCCAACATTGGCGTCAGCGGAGACAGTGATTGAAGAAGACTTCCCTTTGAAGATGGCTTCCTTGAAGGACGCCCGGGCTGTAATTGAAAAAGGTGAATGTGCAAACTGGGGCAGGCTCCTTGATTTTACTCCTAAAACTGACAAATTTGGGCTGGGTTTCACTGCATAGGCTCAGAGGGCTGTGCGCAAAGCAAGGATCGGAAGACCTCTCGTGTTCATCACCAATCCGGGAGTGAATGCTATTGAAGGCGATGCGGAGGAATCAGAGTTTGACAGTTGGATTTACCCGACGACCGACGACGGACTGAACAATTGGACTGCAAAAGACCACATACCTGTTACTTTTGTTACGCAGTAATGAATTCCTTTGTTTTTTATTTGTAATGAACAATAATGTGAAACTTTATGGCCCGGTGTCTTACCCGGGGCACCGTGGCTTCATTTGTGAGGGCTTATTACTTGTCATTTCCACATATCATGAATAAAGACATTGGACATTTTTTCGCATTTCAAATCTTGTGCTCCCTTTCTTTCTTTCTTTATATATTGCAAAACAGCTATATTTACACACACTCACTCATACAGGTTTCAATCCACTCTAGATCTCACTGGTAACGACTCTGCTACTGTCAATTATGACTTCGAAAATCCGATCAACTTAGCAGAAGACGAAGGTGAAGATGATTGCGAAGTGCCTGGCGAGCTTGCAAGACTGTTACTCCAGGAAGAGAGGGCCATTCAGCCACATGAAGAGTCAGTGGAAACGGTAAATCTGGGTACTGAGACAGACAGAAGGGAAGTTAACATTGGTGCCAATCTAGAGCTCAATGTGAAACAACGGTTGATCCAGATGTTGCATGATTATGTGGAGATATTTGCCTGGTCCTATGAAGACATGCCTGGGTTGGATACTGACATTGTGGTGCATCACTTGCCTACCAAGGAAGATTGCCCTCCGGTTAAACAAAAGGTCCGCCGTATGCGTCCAGAGATGTACGAGAAGATCAAAGCTGAGGTTATGAAATAATTCGATGTCGGGTTTCTAGCAGTAACTTCTTACCCTCAGTGGGTTGCCAATGTGGTGCCGGTACCGAAGAAAGATGGTAAGGTCCGAATGTGTGTTGATTACAGGGATCTGAATAGGGCGAGCCCCAAGGATGACTTCCCTCTACCTCACATCGATGTTCTGGTTGATAATACTGCTCAGCACAAGGTGTTCTCCTTCATGGACGGTTTTTCAGGTTATAATCAGATCAAGATGGCTCCTGAAGATATGGAAAAGACTACCTTTGTTACTCAGTGGGGCACCTTCTGTTACAAGGTCATGCCTTTTGGACTGAAAAATGCTGGGGCAACCTACCAACGTGCCATGGTTGCTTTATTTCATGACATGATCCATCATGAGATTGAAGTGTACGTCGATGATATGATTGCAAGGTCTCAAACTGAGGAGGAACACCTTGACCATCTACAGAAGTTGTTTGACCGTCTGAAGTTGTACAAGCTAAGGTTGAACCCAAACAAGTGCACATTTGGGGTAAGATCTGGAAAGTTGCTAGGCTTCGTCGTAAGTGACAAGGGTATTCAAGTGGACCCTGCCAAGGTTAAAGCCATACAAGAGATGCCAGTTCCCAAGACAGAGAAAGAAGTCAGAGGCTTTCTAGGACGTCTGAATTACATTGCCCGATTCATCTCGCACCTAACTGCTACTTGTGAACCAATCTTCAAGCTGCTGAAGAAAGATCAGGTAGTACGTTGGAATGATGAATGTCAGGCCGCTTTCGACAGAATCAAAGAGTATCTCCAAGAACCACCCATTCTTATGCCACCGGTTGAAGGGAGACCTCTAATACTATACCTGACAGTACTTGACAGCTCAATGGGGTGTGTGTTGGGGCAGCATGACGAGTCTGGCCGAAAAGAGCACGCCATTTATTACCTTAGCAAAAAGTTTACCGACTGTGAGACCCGATACTCACTGCTTGAGAAAACTTGCTGCGCTTTGGTATGGGCTGCTCGCCGGCTGAGATAGTATATGCTGACTCATACTACTCTGTTGATTTCAAAGATGGATCCAATAAAGTACATATTCGAAAAGCCTGCTCTATCTGGAAGAATAGCGAGATGGCAGATGATCTTGACAGAATACGACATCCAGTACACGACTCAGAAAGCTATCAAAGGAAGTGTATTGGCAGACCATTTGGCACATCAGGCAGTAGATGACTACCGGTCAATGAACTTTGAGTTTCCTGACGAGAGCATCATGGTAGTGACTGATTGTGAAGTACCTGGACCGGATGAAGGACCTAAGGAAGGATCCCGATGGTCCATGCACTTTGACGGAGCCTCCAACGCTTTGGGTAATGGTATCGGCGCTGTGATCATATCCCCCAAAGGCACTCATACTCCACTTACTGCCCGACTATGTTTCAACTGCACCAACAACATGGCGGAGTATGAGGCATGCATCATGGGTCTTCAAGCTGCGATTGACTTAAGGATCAAGTTTCTGAGTGTCTTCGGAGATTCCGCTCTCGTGATCAATCAGATCAAAGGCGAGTGGGATACGAAACACCCAAACCTTATTCCTTACAAAGAATGTGTGTTGACATTGATCCCCCATTTCACAGAGATAACTTTCGAACACTTCCCAAGAGAGGAGAATCAGTTGGCGGACGCGTTAGCTACGATGTCTTCCATGTTCAAAGTCAAGTGGGACAATGAGGCTCCCCGGATCATTATCTGGAAGTTGGACGAACCTACATATTGCTGTGACCTTGAGGCTGAAGAGGTAACTGAGAAACCCTGGTATCATGAAGTGAAGAGGTACTTGGAAGCTCAAGAATACCCTAAAGGTGCATCCATCAATGACAAGAAGTTTCTGAGAAGGTTCGCTGCAAAGTTCTTCCTCAGCAATGGAATTCTATACAAACGAAACCATGATTCAACCTTACTACGTTGTGTGGATAAGACTGAAGCAGAAAGGATCATGGCAGAGCTGCATGAAGGTACCTTCGGAACGCATTCCAGTGGGCATACCATGGCAAAAAAGATCCTTCGGGCAAGATATTTCTGGTCCACAATGGAAGCTGACTGCTACCAACATTCTCGGACATGTCACAAATGCCAGATCTATGCTGATAAGGTGCATGTTCCTCCAGTTCCTCTGAATGTCTTGACTGCACCTTGGCCTTTCGCAATGTGGGGCATTGATATGATCGGCGAGATCAGACCTATGACATCCAACGGGCATCGCTTCATCCTGGTAGCGATTGATTACTTTACGAAGTGGGTTGAAGCAGCTTCCTATGCCACTGTAACCAAGAACGTTGTGGCACGGTTCATTCGTCACAATCTGATCTGTCGATACGGTGTCCCTGAAAGGATCATTACAGATAATGGTACCAATATTAATAACAAGATGATCACTAAGCTCTGCGAGCAATTCAAGATACAGCACCACAACTCTTCTCCTTACCGGCCGAAGATGAATGGGGCTGTAGAAGCGGCAAATAAGAATATCAAAAAGATTGTGCAGAAGATGACAGTGACCTATAAAGATTGGCACGAGATGTTACCGTTCGCTCTTCATGGGTACCGTACCTCAGCAAGAACGTCAACCAGGGCAACTCCCTTTTCCTTGGTCTATGGCATGGAGGCAGTCTTGCCGATTGAAGTCCAGATACCCTCTCTCCGGATAATGAAGGATGCAGATCTGAGCGAAGATGACTGGATCCAGACTCGACTTGATCAGTTAAACCTAATTGACAAAAAGAGACTCACTGCTATTTGTCATGGTCAAACGTATCAAAAACGAATGATCAGGGCATTTAACAAGAAAGTCAAACCACAAGAGTATCAAGTTGGGGACCTGGTAATCAAACGCATCATTCTTCCTCAAAGTGATCCCAGGGGCAAATGGACCCCTACGTACGAAGGGCCATTTGTGGTTAAACATGTGTTCTCAGGAGGAGCCATGATTCTAACCACCATGGATGGTGACGACCTTCCTCACCCCGCCAATGCAGACATAGTAAAAAGATACTACGCATGATAAAAGACCCGCTAGGTTGACATACCTAGGCAAAAATTAGGGCTTCCCGGCGAACCAAAAGGGTTCGGGCAAAATGAGGGATGAAATGAAAAAATTCGTACACCCGGCAAGTCGAAAACCTGAAAAGGCGGCTTGGGCAAAAATGGGTATCCCGGTGGACTGAAAACCCGAAAGGGCGGTCCAGGCAAAAGTTAGGGATAAAGCGTAATACTATGTCTCATTGAATCACCTTGCATCCAGAATCTGGTATCAACATCAAGTTCAGACGGCATCGATCAATCAGCTTCATCTTCAACCGAGCAGCCAAGTGATGAGACGGTCGAAGATATAAAGGCGATAGCAGAGTTGGAACCCAGTGGGATTATTCTTTTCACATAGCTGTTTTGTTTTCTTTGTATAAATTGTATAAACTCTGTTGTTCGGCGGCGTTCCCTTACTAGGACGTCAGCCTCTTGTACATAAACGCCTATTTACAGGCCAATTCAAAAATCAATACAAATTCACTTTTCAGACCAATTGCCAATTGTTGTTTTTCCTTTTTCTGTTTTGTTTTGCGAAGAACGTCCAATGTTCAATTGTGATATATGCATTTGACACTAATTGCTAACTCATAAATATTTGAATGCAAAACAAAGGATTAATTACAGGTAACATTAGAAACAGGGGCAATAATGAGTTGTCTAAGCGATCTAATTACTCTGTCCACCAAGGTACCAAGGTAAGTTCGGCTGAAGAATGTAACCCAGATACCTTCACTCCCTGCAAGAGTAAAACAAGAATAAACAATTCTCCCAAGCAGTTGGTCTCCCATCAGCCCTAACAAGGCACAATATCTCCAGCAAGTCAGCAACACTCTCCCCAAGCAGAGTTAGCCTACTGTCAGCCTTAAGGAAGTTGGATTATCCCCCGAAGATCTCAACATTCCCCAATGGAGTATACAAACATTCCATAACAAGCATCCCTGGCAATCTTGATCTCAGATTGTTCCCCGGCGGAATACCGGACATCCAGTGGAGCCATTTCCCCAGTCCAATCTGAAAAATTTCCCCAGGAAAGTGGAATCCATATCCCCAGCAGGTCTTGAAGCTTATCCCCAGTAGATTCTGGAAGCTTGTCACCCGCATAGCACGAACGCGTCTCCCGGACTTTTTATTCAAAGGTTATTTCCCCACCAGGATATAACTGGGTTATCCTTAGCCAATTGCCACGGAAAGATCGTCCCCAGCGAAGGTCTTCCTATCCCCAGCGGAGTTCATCAAAACTTCCAACAAAGCTCAATAATGGTATCCCCAGCGGAGTTATCATCAGCATCTCAGCAAAGTGCCTCTTTCCCCACAGAGTTCACTCCCTGCAGAGTAATCTATTCGCCAAGCTTATTCCCCAACGGAGTCATCTTCTCCTACCGGTATTCGTGCAACCATCATCCCCAGCGGAAACAAAGCTCTACTCCTCAACATCAACCCAGGAGTTAACTTCCCGGCACCCGTCAAGGATTTATTTTCCTAGACGAAAATACAATCGTGAACATCATATCTTCATACATTATAGCATGCACATACGCATCACGAACATACAATCTCATTTATTTTGAGAACATCACGCATCTCATACATCATGACATCGCATACAACTAACGTTTTGTCTTTTCAGGACAAAAATCAATACAAAGATGATTACTATCAACTGTCGCAACTAAAGATCCGATTCCTGTATCTTGCCAGGGTGTATCTGTTGACGACTAATTCCAGACTCGATTCCTGTATCTTGCCAGGGCACGTCTGAAGAGTTCGAAGATCCGATTCCTGTATCTTGCCAGGGTGTATCTGTTGACGACTATATTCCAGACTCGATTCCTGTATCTTGCCAGGGCACGTCTGAAGAGTTCGAAGATCCGATTCCTGTATCTTGCCAGGGTGTATCTGTTGACGACTAATTCCAGACTCGATTCCTGTATCTTGCCAGGGCACGTCTGAAGAGTTTGAAGATCCGATTCCTGTATCTTTCTAGGGTGTATCTGTTGACGACTAATTCCAGACTCGATTCATGTATCTTGCCAGGGAACGTCTGAAGAGTTTGAAGATCTGATTCCTGTATCTTGCCAGGGTGTATCTGTTGACGACTATATTCCAGACTCGATTCCTATATCTTTCCAGGGCACGTCTGAAGAGTTTGAAGATCCGATTCCTGTATCTTTCCAGGGTGTATCTGTTGACAACTATATTCCAGACTCGATTCTTGTATCCTGCCAGGGCACGTCTGAAGAGTTTGAAGATCCGATTCCTGTATCTTGCCAGGGTGTATCTGTTGACGACTATTTTCCAGACTCGATTCCTATATCCTGCCAGGGCACATCTGAAGAGTTTGAAGATCCGATTCCTGTATCCTGCCAGGGTGTATCTGTTGACGACCATATTCCGGATTTGATTCCTGTATCTAGCCAGGGCACATCTGTGAATAACCGATTGTAGACTCGATTCCTATATCCGGCCAGGGCACATCTACATAAAGAGTTTGAAGATCAACCCCTGTAACAGGCCAGGTAATTATCTTTCTTTCTCATGTACGTAAGTTCTCGCTAAGGAATCTCTTACGCGATCGACAATCTCCCGATGGCATCTATAAGCCCATCTCCACAACTATCCATTACGCTTCCAAATGGCATCTATAAGCCCATTCCCGACAAGGTTCTGTCACTCTTCCAGATGGCATCTATAAGCCCATCCTCCTATCTATCATTCCTCCCTACATCACACCGCTGATACTCTACTATGTGAGTGCAAATTTCTGGGCACTCTAGTGTTCAATCATCTTCCACCTTCGGATTACGAAAGGCACGCCAGCCAATCTACATCCTCAGGTCTAAGAAGATTGAACAGGGGCAACTGTTGTACCCCAAAATTTGCCCTACCATATTCTTCAAGATTTGGCAAGATCAAGGTTCAAAATCTCTCAAAGGTTGCACAGTCCAATTGCCTCCTAACACAGTCAAAATTAGGGTTTTGGTTCTTTCAAAGAAATTGAGGTTTCCAAGGGTCCAAACAAGTCCCACATGCCTACATACATTGTCAAGCATCCATATGTCAAGTTTCAAGACTCACAGCATCAAATTGCACAGTTAAAAACCCTAATTGCTTCATAGTTAACTTCAGGGGCAAAATGGTCATTTGACAGTCAAAAGTCAAAAATTTTGGTCAACATCTTATTTTGAAGCCACAATCATCATTATATCAATTCTTGATCATGATTCCACAAGCATGGCTCAAAAAGTCTCAAGATGCAAAAGTTTCTATTTTTGGACAGTTGAAAAGTCAATTGCAAATTGACCAAGGCATAACTTCTTCATGGTTTATCAGAAAAATTCCATCCAATTCTCATTTTGAAGGGGATGGCATTTCCTACAACTCGTCTTCACACTTCAAGTCCAAGAAATGCTCTCACAAAAAGTTATCAATTTCAACATTATAGGTCATTTTCAAAAGTCAACAAAAAGGCACTTTAAGTCAAAGACCATAACTTGAGATTGGTAAATCAAAATGACATGGGACCAAAGGCATTGGTTAGAAGACTTCAAGACCTTTCCAAAATGTCCAAGAACATGATCATAGCTTCAAAATTGAGCAAGATATGCATTGGAGAAGTTGGGAAATTTTTGGGAATTTTGAAAAGTCAACTTTGTCTAAAACACTTCAAATTTGCTAATGGGCCTCAAATTCTTCCTTGAATCATTACCCAAAGCCTATGCACGACCCATTGAGCTCAAAAGGATTTATTTTATTATTTTTAATTAATTAATTGAATTTTTATTATTATTAATTCATTTAATTAGTTTTAATTGTAGAAAAATATCAAATAATGCTTTCCAAATCTTTTTGTGCAGCAAATCATATCAGGGCAAGCTGGCCAAGTCGTTTCACATCCAAAAAAGGAAAATCTTCCATAATTGGCAAAGCTTTCATGGCAAAATATTGAAATTTACATAATTGAAAATCAAATATCCAAGACATTAATTCAATGGACTTATGGGCTTGTTTTTGACCTAGAATGCTTCACATACATATGCACAAGGAAACCCTATTCCACAAGACACGAAAAAGCTGCTAAGGAGCCATAACCAATTTGCAACTTTTCCACAAAAACTTGAAAACTGAAATCACACTTGCAGGACAATTCCAGGCTTGAAATTGCTTCTAATACGTTATTGGACCTTCCAGGAATCGATTAGCATCAAGAACCAATCCAAACACGCAAAGAACTGAAGAACATAGGCCACACGGTTTGTCTTGTTTTTCAAAATTGCATAACATGATTCATGAGCTTTTAACCATTTTTCTTGTTTGATTTGCACTAATAATGATCTTCTGAAGCGATTGGTACAGTTTAATTGGACTAACACTGCTTGTATCAAAATCCACCATTGAAGAATATTAGGTTTTCAAAACATCCAAATTAGGGCTTTTCACATATGATAAAATTGGACCTCAAGACCAATATGGTTGAACTCATTGCAAGAAGCCTGATTCATTGAGATAATCGCGCCTTTTTTATATTAACTCCTCTCCTATTCGCTATTATTCACTGTTCCATTTAGTGGGGGTTTAAAACCCCCGCTACTTGTTTTCTATTTGCAGGAAGAACGAAGACGAAGCATGCGTGTCATCACGTTACTGGGAGATTCAAATATTAGCGCGTTTTTTCCTTGTTTCAGCATAATTGCCTTTTTCATATATTATAATTCTTTGTTATATTGTATACAAACAAACGCAAATGGCCTGGTGGTTGAGGACGTGTACTGCAGGCATTGGGACCTGGGTTCGATTCCCAGGTCCCCCCACATAATTCATAACTTTTGTTTTAATGCCTTCTAGTGCAGCGCTTCATTTAGTGGCCTACCATGAGCCTCATGCATGTGCTTGCCAAGTGGCCAGGAGATCCCATCCAATGGTCAGAAGGTGAATTCCATGGTACACTTCAGTCAACAGCATGCACTCAAGCATGGAAAGTCAAACAAGGCTTCGTCAATGGGCCTGAATTACTTCCAACAAACCTCCATTCTAGGCCTGATACCCCCATTGGTTTGCATCATTTTTTTATTTCATTTGATTTTCAATTCTAATTCTTTTTAATGTTTTAATTGTTTTCTCACCATAAAATTAATTTTCCATAGAAAAATCAGAAACCAAAAAAATGTTTTATATTTAATTATTATTAATTTCACCATTAAAATGTTTTTGTGAATAAATTTCCATAACAATTAACTTAGTTAATTTAGGTTTTAATTTTAACACTTTTTTTCCTTAATAAATAAAATGCATGGAATTAGGTTTTGACATTTTATCTTTTTCTTAATTAATTTTTTTTCTCATTATTTATTATTATTAATTATTTTTGTATATAAATATGTAAATTAACTAATTAGTTTAAATTAGGTCAACTTTGACGTTTTATTAATAATTAAAAATAATTTAGAACTAGGGTTTCCTTTTAATTTTAATTTTCTTTATTTTCATAAATACCAAAAACATAAAAAAGCAATTTCTTTTCTTTAATTAAATAAATAGACTGTTAATTCAATTTAATTTCAAAAGGGTCAAAACCCTCGGACGTCCAATTTATTTCTTTCGCGCATTATTTTTTCTTATTGATTATTATGTAACTGCTCAAGGACTGTAATAGTAATTAGGTTTATTGCTTTTCTTTTTACTTTCCGTATTTTTTTATATCAAACGGGTCTTTGTACTTTGGCGATGTATAGACCCGCGCCTTGTAATAGCGTAGCTTTATATTTCCGTCTTTTAATTTTCCGCGCTCTTAAATTCTAAATTGCATGAAAGAATGTATGGTTAATTAAAAATAACTCGTAGCTCACAAATACATGATCAAAGATAACTGTTAAACTGAAAATAACACACAAATACACACACCACTTCTAGGGTACGCCTCACCAGTTGCCTCGAAACAGTTGCCTCGAAATAGTTGCCTCGAAACGGTTGCCTCGGATTAAAAAAAGGATCAAGGACATAAGGGTAGCTTCTAAGGTGTCCTAACTGTTGCTTCGGTGACCACACTGTCCCTACACTCGAATTGACCCGAACACCTCCAACGGTGGTGCTACCTACCTCTCAATGGTGGGATGGCACTACCTTAAGGACATTTACATAGCTTAATTCCTTAGGGTAGGTAGATGACTCATGGATACTTGCTCTCTTCAAAACAAATCAAAAACCTTTTCACACTGACACTTTCAAAAAGCTTTCAAAACAATTTTTCAAACACTCTTGAGGACAGATACAAGAGTTATTCAGAAAACTTTCAAAGAAACTTTTTTTCAAACCCACTCACATTTTGAAAAGCAAACATTTTGAAAACATAAGAGCGAGTATCTAAGAGCCCATGGATAACCATGGATAGAAAGGGTGCTAACACTTTCCCTTTCTATAAATCTACCTCCCGAACCGAGAAACTATCTCATAAAGAATTTTGCTGTGCTTTTGTCCTTTCCATGTTGGAGAAAATAAAAGACGGTGGCGACTCTTGCTTCCGCGACATTTCGCGAACCAGCGTTAAACAGTCAGTTCTAAATCCACCGATCACACTTAGCAATTCTGGAAGACTCTTATCCATGTCATTCATGTTGAAATTCATGACAAACTGATTAAAGCTATCTGGCAACGATTGCAAGATAAAATCAGTTGCAAGTTCCTTTCCAAGCGGAAACCCTAACCTTTCAAGGTTCTCCACATACCCAATCATTTTGAGTACATGGGGACCTACAGGGTTTCCCTCAGATAACTTACTGTTAAAAAGGGCCTTTGAAACCTGAAACCTCTCATTTCTTGCCTGCTCTTGATAGAGCATTTTCAGATGTCCGATCATATCGAACGCTGACATGTTCCCGTGTTGCTTTTGCAACTCCGAGTTCATAGTAGCTAGCATGAGACAAGCGGCTTCGTTAGCATCATCAAGATGCTTCTTATAAGCATCTCTTTCTGCCTTAGGTGCCGAACTAGGCGGTTCCTCTTCAAGAACAGGTGTCTCCAAGACATACAGCTTCTTATCGTGCTTGAGGACAATCCTCTGATTTCAGTGCCAATCCAGGAAATTTGTCCCAGACAATTTTTCCTTATCTAGGATTGATCGCAAAATATGGTTGTTTGTTGTCATGGTAATCTACAAAAAAATGAAAATATAAGTATCATTAAAACAACCTATTTAATTAGGCCTTTAATCAAATATGCTCCCACTATTCTACTCAAACCAAATGACCCTCATCATTTGATTCGGAAAATCCCGTTGGAAGACTTTCTAGTGGGTCGAGATCCACATTTCACTTCGTTCTAAGTCAGCGTTAGGCTGATTACACAAAACTAGGTTATTTAGGTAGGAACTCCTTCCAATTGTATCTCATACAACTCTCGAATATTTTCAGTTGGGTGAATAACTCCTTATTCTAATTCATCATATGAATCATTCCCAACTCTTGCTTCTAAACATGTATAATCTTATTATAATGTGTTTAGTTAAGTTTGACCCATTGTTTTAGCAGTTGGATATTACAATTATCCCATCGCACCTTACTAATATAGAACATGCACCTCGCGTAGGCGAAACCTACATTGTTCGATACTAGTCTTGATGAGTGCTAAAACTTGGAAAGAATGAACTTAATATTTAACTTGAGGGATTTTGTTATTAGTTTGATCTCACCGGCTTAACATGCAATTCGTCTCTCTCATGCATCAACATACAAACACATGCATCAATATACATAAAAGGATACAGTTATGGCCCCTAGCGCAATTGTTCTCCCAAGCCAATGAGAGAACCTTAGCTAACCTAATAACGATCTAAACTTCTCCAAGCAAGATCTCCAAGGTTATCCTCCTTTGATATTGTATTCTTCTCTTTCTTCATAACATTACATTACATAAAAGAAACTCGTTTCACATACGAGGGAGTGAGATGAGAAAAGAAGTTACATCAAGAATTTTAGAGAGAGGCACGACACGCAGGCCGTATTTTACAATCCCAAAACAAAATAAAGGAAAAAAAACTAAGGCCATAAATGATCACCACAAGACAATAATAATAAACACACTTTTATTATTATTTTAAATTTTGTTAATTAAAAAAAAGGCAAATTAAATTTCGACGATTGATCACACTACGCAGAGTTAGCCGGGGGTTCCGCTGCCCGGTCAGAGGGCGGCCAAATGATGAGGATCGGCAAACATGGCAATCTTTGTCACAACCTGGGAACACCCCAGCCTTTAACAAATTCAACTTGATGGTCGAGAGCGGAGTCAACAATTCATCCACGGTGTCAACAAATAAGTCTTCCTCGATAGCACTAGCATTGTGTCCATGCCTAGGCATTGGAGCGGAGATAACATTCGGCTTTTCAGGAGCTTCAAACTCAACTTCCTTTGCGTCAATCAGATCCTGAATCTTATTCTTCAGAGCCCAACAGTTGTTGGTGTCGTGCCCTGGACTTTCAGAATGGTACGCGCATCTGGCGTTGGGATGGTAGTGTGGAGAAGCAGTATTAGGATTTTTTGGCGCCTCTTTCAAAGTGGCCAAATTCAACTTCAAGAGATGTGGTAGCACTTGGGCTGGAGTCATGTTGATCTTGGTAAATTGCCTAACTAGCCTTTCTACCCTTTGCTGGTTATTTCTCGGCTGGTTGTTTCTTGGCTGGTCTGATGCAGACTTTTGAATCATAACGGCCCCCACTGTTGGCCGTCGCTCAGTTCTTCTCTGATTTCTCTGTGCATAGACAACATACACTTCCTTCTTTCTAGTGAATGGCTTTTTTACAGTAGCAGAGGTGGACACGTCCTTCTGAATTTGCCCATTTCTTATACCTGCTTCCACTCTTTCGCCAGTTAGAATCAATTCGGTAAACCCTGCAGAGGAGCTTCCAATCAGATGATTAAAGAAAGGACCTGACAGAGTCCCCAAGAACATACCCACTAGCTCCCTTTCAGATAAAGGTGGTTGCACCCTTCCGGCTAAATCCCTCCACTTCTGGGCGTAGTCTTTGAAGCCCTCATTGGTAGCCATAGCTATACTCTGTAGCTGAGTATGGGTTGGCGCCAAGTCGGCGTTGTATTGATATTGTTTATAGAAGGCTTCTGCCAAGTCTTCCCAATTATGAACATCTGCCCTCTCCAACTGGTAGAACCAATCAAGCTGCGTTCCTGATAAACTGTCCTGGAAAAAGTGGACCCACAGGTCTTTGTCAGAAGAATATGGTTGAATTTTCCTGACATAGGATCTGAGGTGCATTTCGGGATAAGACACCCCATCATACTTGGCAAACAGTGGCACTTTAAATTTAGGAGGGATTACTGAAGGAAAATTACGATCAAAAGCGCAGCGGAATTTAAAATTTTCCTTTAGCAATCCTTACGAATGAGCATGGTCAGTGATAGAAATATTTACCTCTTGTGGCGATTCAGACCTTTGATGTTGTGATCACGAGCATTGATGAAGAACAACGCCTCTACTCAGTCCACACAAACAGATCGCCTTCGGTCACAGTGCTAGCTGATCCCGAACGGAAACCTTGAGTGAGAGAGAGAATCAAAAACGAAATTGCATCAAGTGAAATTGCTTCATCACAAGGGATCTATTTATAGAATCACTCGTGTGGGCTACAAGCTAAAAGCCCAATTAAGGCTATAAGCTAAAAGCCCAATTAAGCTTATGGACATCATACCTTATGATGTACCATATATCACTTATCCACGTGGTACCTTACCACTTTCCGTATTACACTTAAGTGCACCGTACCTTACGGTGTTCCTTATTTATTCTATCTCTCATCAACTTGTCCTTATGTGTGTGACCCTGTAGGTTTTCGCGACGTTGACAATTATATTAAATCACACATTTAATATAATAAACAGTGAGCGGTATCTAGCAACACATCACTGTTACCCAAGTCACGAAAATGTCATGTGATTTGGCCAAACCTTTTCCGTGATAATATTTGTGTTGTACAATTACCCTTTTACCCTCATGTCTATATTGAACACAAGGCATACACTGTGTCATCCTTGTCCAGTTCAATATTGGGCCCTTATACATTTATCCTGTTATGCAGGATGAGCAAATTTCATCTAGGTCACTCATGTCCCTTAGCATGCTTTGTGAAGTACCCATCAACCGTCTTTATAATCATCCAGTTACGGATGACGTTTGATCAACAATAAAGTACTTGACTCTACATCTAGGGTCCATAGTGGTTTCAGGTCGAAGGGTGGTATACACCATTATCATCATGAGAATAACTTATGACACTTTGCATAACATTCTATGTAGTATTCTCATAGCGGGTCAATCCAGTATAAATATTACTCCTAATATTCATACCTATGTCAAGACTTGATAACTCCTTATCTATGATCCATGAGATGTGATCATCAATCTATATTCATAATAATCTTAATGCTTTAATGTTATCCCACTTCACATTAAAGCTGACTACGGATACTTTAAGAATAGTTTCTTATGTTTAATGGGATCTCATGATTAAGTCACACTTAACATTTCATTAAACCAATAAACCATTCTAGGGACTTTATTATTTTGGAAAGCAAACATAATAAAGAAATTCATTTTATTATTAATAAATAATTCGATACAAGTACCAAAAGTATTGGCCTCTAGGGCTTACACCAACAATTACAATTCCAGAAACCAACCCTGACTCCTCAAAATCCAGCCCCGGTACTCTTTGTATTTCCATAGCAGCTAGACATTCTTCCAAGTGTTTATATTTGTCATCGGCCGGAGGGTATTGTTGCTCAGAGTAATCCTCTTCTTCCTTTTCTTCTGCTTCAGAATCTGATGGCACTGCCGCTCCTTTCCTTCCCCCTCTTAAGATGTTGATGGGAATTCCAAGGTCCGTCTGGCTTGTCCCTGAAATCTTCTACCCATGAGAACCACACCAGTTGGCTTCTTTTTCTTTTTCTCTTTCTCTTTCTCTTTCTCTAGCAGGGTCTTCAGCTCCTCTTGCCCCTTGGCTAAGGTCATGAGTAAATGTTGAAATTGTGAATTCTGAGCTTGCAGATCTTTGACCATTTGTTTGATATCCAGCTTACTGAAATAAACAATAGAGAGATGAGGAAACTTGGTGTGAAGACCTGTTTATGCATATGATGAATGATATGTATTCATGCAATGCTTTCAAGGATTCAGAAATTCAAATTTGTTTTAAACAAAAAAGAAACACACGTCATATTAATAATATAGAATTGTTAGTACATCAATGCCCCTTGGGCAAAATAATACAAAATTCTAAGGTAAAAAGACGTTGCACATCCTCTTTGGTGCAATGTAGGTGTTGAGAGTCTGCTCTTCATGAAGTAGCCGCGTGAGTTCCAAAACCTTCTTCTCGCTTGCGTAGAATTGGGCTTCGAAAGTATTGCGCTCTCCCTTGAGTTATATCCAACTCCTTTGTAGATCTTCGAGTGATGTTGGCATGTCAGGATGTAGGATGGTGTATGGAACCTCTCCTTCCTTAACAAGCTCTACAATCACTGGTAGAATGGAGGGGTAAGGCATCATAAGACTTTGGGCGTGAGTTCGTACCCACTTGAGGTAAGGCTCAAGAGGGATGGAATTCTTGTGTCCCAATGTCTTATTGTCCATCTTGTTGGGCATTCTCCAAGCTCTGATGAATCTCTGACAGAGTCCTTGGTCGTCGTTGTCGTAGTCGAAAACCAATCCTTAAATCAGCATATCATGTGGGCCATCCCTTCGGGCATACCCAAATTGTCTTAGAGCTAAACAAGGGTTGTAGGTGATGCCTCCCTTAATGCCTAGTAGAGGGACATTAAGTAATTCCCTACAACGGTCAACAATGATGATATTCTCTCTGGATCGAGAACACCAATGGATATCTGAATGTGTAAGTGTCATTAACCATTGTGACCACCTCAAACCTTGCTCATTCTTCAATACTGATTGGGGAAGGTGAGAAATAAACCATCTTTCCAGTAGAGGAGTACAACATATAAGAACACCTCTTTTCCTCATTGTACGAGTGTGAAAGAGTGGAGGATATCCCCAAGCAATGTAGGCACCGGGTTGTGAGTCATGAAGATTTTAACAGCGTTTACATCTATGAGTTGATCAGGGTTAGGGAACAAGACCATCCCATAGATGAGAAGAGCTACAATCTCCTCAAAAGCTTGCAAGTATAGGGAGTTCCAACAGCTTTGGGCCTTCTCAAATAGAAACTTTGACAAGAAACCTTTGACACCACTTCTAGTTTCCCAATGTGTTGTGACATCAGATGAGTGCAAGTGTAGGGCTTGAGCAATCTCTTCTGGCTTTGGATCTCTTTCCGTACAGTTGAAGGGTAGTTGATTGAGAATAGGAATCCTCATAAGTTGAGAAAATTCCTCCAAAGTAGGCACAAGTTGATAGTCAGGAAATGTGAAGCAATGATGCAAAGGGTCAAAGAACTGGAAAAGAACTTTCAGCATATCCTCATCTGTGTTGGTGGTGACCAAGTTGAGTAGATGACCATGTCTCTCAGTGAATGGAGAATTCTCAGGAATCCTTGAAGCTAGCTCCTTGAGCTGTGGAGGAATTCTTACAAGGTTGATTTGGATAGTTTTCCTGCGAAGTGAATCCATAACCTACAAAACAAGAACAAAGATGAATCTCCAAAATCCCTAAAATGGTTAGTGAATGCATATGATGTTCATGATGTCCATGATGTTATGCACAAGTATATACGTACAAGAAAATCACACAAGTTCCTAGTTTAGGCTTGCATGGGGTTTCATAGGTAAGTACCCTCTTGAAGTTTAGTTGGCTCAACCTGTCCTAGAAATAGTAATCGGGTTCTAAGGAGCTCAATATCACTGGATTGTTTCCTTGTTCATTGTTTCAATTCAGCCTCTTTACTGGCGACCGAAATATTCCAAGGAACCAACCCTCAATGAGTGTAGTATCGAGTATCTACCAACTTCGGACTGCACTAAAGTCGGTCATCTCACTACATCCTAAAAGGCCAAGTTGGTCAAGTAAAGGTTCTAGAAGTCCATTAGTGCTTCATGACATCACTCGGCGGCCCCGTATTCTCTTTGATTGACTCAAAGGCTACCGGTACCCACAAATATGTCACACTAATATAGCTATTGCTTAGACCATGTTGGTATACCCCGCACAGTTTCCATAACGTATTGCTATTTACCTATAATGTTTCCCAAATCCGGGTAGAGGATTCAAACCCAAACAATAGAACCAAAGTGTAAAGCAAACAAGTCAAACAAGGTAAGAATGTAAATATGGTCTAAAACCCTAAGGTAACCCCACTTTTATTATTTTCCCCAGCAGAGTCGCCAGTTCTGTGATGCAGTGGGAGAACTGACTTGAGGTTTTGCGTTTGTGTTCGCAAATGTTGCGGTTAGCAAGAGTCGCCACCGACTTTTCTTTTATCCAAAAGGAAAGGTAAAAAAGCACAGGAAAGACCTTTGGGATGTTTTCTTGAGTTCGAGGGGTAGATTATGAAAAGGGAAGGTGCTAGCACCCTTTTCATCCATGGTTTTCCATGGGCTCTTAGTTACTTGTTTAGATCACTTGCTTTGATTTGAAATTGTTTGAAATGGTGCTTTGTGTGGTTTTGAAAGTATTTTGAAAAGAGGCCATCGTTTAGGCAATCTTTGTAATGATTCTCGTTCGTAAGAATGTATACAAAGATGTTTGTCTTTTGAAAAATGTTTCAATGTTTTGAAATTTGTTTGGAAATGTTTTGAAATGTGTGTGTTTGTTTGAAAATAGCAAGGATTGTTTTTAAGTTGATCAAGTAACTAGAAGCATTCTACCTACTCAAAAGTCTTTCTTGTACATTTTTTTATTCCTTTGACATTGTTGATTTACCATTGATTTGGTAAACAACCTTATCTTTGGATGTTAAACGGGACGGGCGTTAGACATCGTATGACCATGATAGCAATGTTTCCAAGTATCTTAGCAAGTTTTGAGGGACTAAGATCATTTGTTTAGGCAACCTTTTGATAGCGTCATCGAGGGACTATGATCTTTTGTTTTGCTTTGTTTTGCCAAGATACCTTGCATGCATACCATGGCCATTTTTGTTTAGGCAACCAAGTGGGTGAAACCCTAAGGGGTGCTTGTGTGCAATGTGGGTCATTTTACATGCATTTGTCTTGTATTAGGTCTTGTCTATTTGTTTGATTTTTGTCTTATCATACAAAACCCTAATTTACTACACATGGTATAAATGCGATAAATTGCGTAAAGTAAACTAAACTATTAAAACAATTATTATGGGAGGGGGGATACTAGTTTTTGAATGGGGATATTGCACAAAAAATAAACCCTAAAATATTATTACAACCCAATTGAATTATTGTGCAAATTAAATAAAAATACAAATAATAAAAATGCAATAAAATGTAATTATGCAAAAAATATTTTGTATTTGTTTTATGTATGAGAAAATAAAATTATTTAAGTCCTAAAAAATAAGAAAAAATAACATTATTATTTTTGAAAGGGAAACCCCTAATTTTTTTTTATTAAAAGGGAAAATATGTTTCTTAATATTTATTTTTGTCCCTTTTTATACAAGAAAATAATAAATAATATTATGTAAAAATATTAAAAATTAAAATGTGTATAAAAATAAATATTTTATGTGCAAAATAATAAAATAAAAAATGTATGATATTTTTTATTATTTACAAGTTTTATTTAAGAAAATAAAGTATAATATCCTAATAAACTATTTTTTTTATGCAAAAAATAATAATAAAAAATAAAATAAAATGCAAAAAATAAAGAAAATATTTTTGTGATTTTTTTAATGTTTCGAAAAAAATAAATGCAAGTCAAAAATATAAAATATGCAAGAAAAATGCAAAAATATAAGAAAATAGGCCAGGGGGTGCAAATAGTAGTCAAGGGGTATGGGAAGTAAAAACAGAAGCCCAAGGCGCGCCAGGTCCAGGACAGTCATCCCTGTCCTCCAGCTTCTTCCATTTGCGCGCGTTTCTTCTTCAAATCTGTAACTCTCTCCTTCAGCTGGATTTGGATATGGCAATGTGGGGACTTTGAGTGAGGCCTGAGGATCGTGTGAGCTTCCTTGAAGTTCCTTCAAGCTATTCCAATGCTTATGGGGTTTTGTGGATGGCCAGAACTTCCTGCACGAGTCAATCTACAACCTCCAAGTTTGAAAACGGTGAAGTCTGAAACAGAGCTCACAGTTTCAAGATGAATGCTTGGATAGCTTGGATATGATATATGGAAGGTGTTTGAAGTGTTACAAAGCAAAACGCACGAGCAAATATTGAGCTTGCTATGGTTTTGCAGAAACTGCAATGTTGGGCAGAAAAATGTGTTTTTTCAGTTTGGGGGAGTTCAGATCATAAGCATCCGTGTCTAGTCTTGTGATAAGTTTGTGAATATGTATAAAATGATGCCAAGTCCTCCCTTTATCAGCTTGTACAAGTTTCTCACTTTTGGCCAACTTTCTTGCATTTTAAGAAAAGTGACAAGACTTATGCAAAAGGCCTGTACTAGCTACCTCAAGGGCTGATAATAGTTGGTATGCTTTGCTTAATTCCTGTGGAATTTGTCTGCACCACAAGAACAAGTCCAAGGCTCAAGGCTGATAAAGTTGGAAAAGCTTGCTTTATGAAAATGGCAATGTGCCCTTTATGCCATTTATGGATTTATTCTTTGTATAATGCTCCAAAAGCTAAAATAAAGCCATTATCCAATGAGTTAGAATTTAATTATGGAGTTTAGAAGGAGTTTAGGACCTGTAATTCAAGGTACAAGCATGCTTGATCAGATTTTCAACTTGGTGCATTGTGAAAATGGCTTGAACAAAAGTGACAAAATGCCATTTTCTCTTCTTCGATTCTCCCTAACCACAAATGATCTTGGAGAGTTCTTGGACATTTTAGAAAGCTTGTAATGTGATCTACAATCCATTTTTGAAATGAATTTTGAGACACCTCTTGGAACTAGGTGAAAAATGTCCATGAAGTTAGGTCAAAAAACTGCCTAAATTAAGGCAAATTTTCACTAAGTTATTTAGTTCATGGACCCCTATTCACAAATTCATAACTTGAGATCTAAGAATCTTTTGGGAAAACTTTGTGAATCAAAGTTTTATATTTCATGGAGGACTACAACTTTCATGTTGGAAGTTTTCTTTGAATCCAATTGCATCATGGTGAAAAGTTAGGAAAAAATAAGAAATTTTCCATACTTAGAAAAATTCTAAGTTATGAAAATTTTTCAAATTAAAACCCTAATGTGAAAAATTGGTTTTCTTGATCAACAAGTTTCATATTTTGACATATCTTGATGAATTATGACCCTTGATACTTGATTTTGACTAAAAAGTCAAAGTTTGACTTTTCAGTGCACAGTTGACTTTTGATCAGTTGACTGCAAAATTCATCTGCCAATCTTATGCATTTGAGATCTTTTGAACTATGTGATTAGTTCAAGATGATGATATTGAGTCCTTGAAATCATGCTTGAACCCAATTGGTCATTGTCTAGGTTAAAAATCAGAAATTGCCCTTTCTCAGTCAAAACCCTAATTTAGACCATTTTGCCCTTTTGATGATTTGATCAAATTTCTTGAGGAGTTGTGATCCAAACTTGATCAAATGGTTCATATGAGTCTAAAATGTTGTTGTGGATCAAAAATTATGAAGTTTGACTGTAAATTGGCCATGGTTGACTTTTTCCCCAATACAGCTGATTTTTAGGTCAACTGTCCAATTGACTAGGCAAAAATATGATTCAAGGCTTGAAACTTGACATGAGCAATCTTAGGGGTCCAAGATGGTGTATGAAAGTCATATGAAACATTGATGATCCAAAAATCCTTGTGCAAACTCAAACCCTAATTTCAGGTTATCAGTGCAAGATGATGTCTTGAGCTGACCAAACCCTAATCTTGTCTTGAGTTTAAGAAGCCTTGTGAGAAAAATCTGGATAAATGAGAGGGCAAATTTTGGGGTACAACAGAGGGGATTGTTGATACGAAGCATAAAGATGAAGAAGGTGTGCGTGCGACGATGAATTTTAGTGGAGAATTGAAGAAGGTGTGATTGATGATGTGAGATGAAGATGATGAATCTCTGTTGATGAGTGATGAAGCAGATCGATGAAAAGGATTCTTGATTCGGTGTGGTTGCAATTTCAGAGGGAGAAAAGAGTGTAAAGATATGAGAGTGAGAGAGTTTGAGGTGATGATGATGAAGTGTGCAAAGAGAATTGCTAGTTTTCTGAGATTTGTGGTGAGTTCTCTTTGTGATTTTCTGTGTGAATAATCGTATCTTGTGAAATCACCCCCTGAGAGTTTTCTGATTTTTGTTATATAAATCGGAATGTTGGGAAATGTTTGTTGCAATTAAGTCCATCTCAACCTTTGATGGAGAAATTTTGTTAGGAAATGAATGGTGTGGATTAAATTGGTTGGAGTTGTTTTAGAATTAGTTGAAACATAATTTTGAGAGGGAGAGGAATTTGTTAGAGTTAGGAGTTCTTTTAGAAGGTTTTTGAAACGGTTAGCTCTGTTCTAGTTTTCTGTTAGCTGTTAGTTAATAGGTGTTCTGGACTGGGCCTACCTTAGCCCAAAACACCGATAAAGGCCCAGATTCAAGCAGTTCCTCGAGCTATGCTCGGGAGCAGACCACCCGAGCATGCCCGGTTATAGGCTACAGTGGTTATGCCCGTAGCTACCTGCGGCGAGCAGCGTCCCCGACCAAGGGTACTCCAACTCGAGCCTTGCTCGAGCATCCTCCCCGTAGGGCAGGTTCAACCCCCTGCGGATGCTGCAGAACCCTCAGAGCTCCGGGAAGACCGCGTCTTCTTTCCTCTTCATTCTTAACAGAGCACCATCCAGGAAGGGGACCACGTGCGGGTCCCCACTACACACGTAGAACCTGGCAGTCCCTTTGTTGGGCTAGTTCTGGTCAGCCCAATAAAGGGACCTTGGCCCAACGCTGGGGGCTATAAATACTCTTTGTTCCAAGAGGGTCAGGTATACATTCATTACGCACCTACATACTTTTTGCTTGCCCATTTCGTCTCTCATTTTATCATCGGAGTGTCTTGCAGGTACCCCCCCATCTCATTCAAATCCAGTTCGAGCCAACTGTGACGGTCCAATACTGATCCGGTTAGATTAGTGGCGCCATCTGTGGGAAATAAAGCTCCCCCGTCTTACAAACCTTCAAAGACCAAAAGCTAAAAATTTGCGTACCCCAAATTTGCCCTATCTCTTTTATTCTTGTCTGAATTTGAACTTTGCATTCCATTTGCATCATTTTATTATTCAGTCATTTATATATCCCGCTTCTCAGGGAATCAGGCGCTTTGGTTTAAAGTTTTAGGGTTACGCCCTCTTTATGTATAATCTTGTTTTGAGGTTTTTTTTTTCTTATCAGGTAAAAAGGAAGCACATTTGGTTCTCGATTAGCGGATCATGGAATGAATTGTGTCGTCAGGTTACAAGGATTGGTTCTCGCTCAAATTTATCAGAGTTTGGATTAGGGTTTATCTCCCTATGTGTGCCGGTCAAGATGCTAAGATTTTCATATTTTTGGTTTGTGTGAAGATGTTTCTTTCGCCTGCCTCGAGGATGGCCCAGAGCTCAGTGTGTTAGGTCAAGAATTCCAGCTCCTCGCATTTCAAGTTTCTTCTTTAAGTCTCTAAGCCATTGAGTCGAGAATTTGGAGGTTGAAATGACAAATGTGGAGTTCGAGCACTTCGGAAAATGAGGTTAAAGGTTCATAATAATCATGACTTGTTTTTGTTGCTTAAGTTTCAAGTTATTGTGGGTTGAATGTCAAAGTCAGAGTTCCGTTCGAGAAGTGCAAGTGTGGTTCAGGCATGATTTGAAGATTAAGGTTCAAGTGACTGGTGTTTTGGGTTCGAATTAATCAGAGGAATTAAATTCTTAAGCATTCATTTTGTTTTGTTTGAGAGTTTGATTAGAAGGCGCGTGTTGTGTTTGGAATACAAGTTATAACAATTATTCAGGATTTCTTGAGATTCAAGTTACTAAGTTGAGATGTGCGTTCGAATCATTCAAAAGAGAATTTCAGAATTTAAACAAGATCGAGAGTTGTATGATTTCCATACAAGTGAATTCATTCAAAAAAATATATCATTCAAGCTTTCGTATTCGTTACATTTTTTGGACTGATTACAAAGCGTATGAAAAATGAATTACAGTATGGAATACAAATTACATTTGTTTTGATTACAAAGAAAAGAGAAAAATAATTTGTATTTCTTCAAGTCTTCATCTTCACTCCTCGCCATGGTATTTTCATCCTTCAATCTCGCTCGCCTTTCAACCCTTGTGCTCATGAAACAAGATAAGGAAAACACAAACGTTAGCAAGCTATCAAGAAGCATAGCATTAAGCATCAACAATGATTTTCAACCAAGTTTCCTTTTTCAATTTCATCATTGGGGTTGTTTGAAGGAATCAAAAATAGAGATCATTTCAGTCATGAATTTGAGTTCAACAAGTAAAGGCCTCATACATTTTTGTTCAAGTGTTAATCATGGGCTTAGTTCTTTACTACAAATGACAAAAACCAATTTGGTTCACAGTAAAGACAAAGAGAGACAAAGCTACTACAATTTTAATGGACAAAGAGAGGTACAAAATCACATTTTTCAGCCTAACAAAGAACATCATAGTCCATTCAAAAAAACTTTTTCTGCAATAACAAAGTCAACAAACCCATTTTTGTCAACAATTTGCTCTGCAAAAAAGGAGGTCAGAACTGTTTCCCTGCACATTATTTGTCCCAAATGGTCCAAATAGAATAAGCCAAAAAACTGTCACAACCTGCTCAAAGCTTGCACCAAACAGGCAAGCTAAAAGCTGCATAAGAAAGTAACGAAGCAAGGAGCAAAAAGAGTTCAAAAATTATGTTGTGGTTTTCCCCCCAAATATTTCTCCTTGGTTATATAACAGAGACCAAAAACATACAGCAGGGGGAAATTTTTTCTTTCGAAACAAACTGTCAAAACCACAACAAACTGAAACAAAACAACATCAGCCAAAATCAAAACAAATCGTCAAGCCAGCATCAGTCAAAACCGAAATAAAACAACAAAAGCCACCAAAACCAGAATCAACATAAACTGTAAAAAACCCAAAAACACGGGTAGAACCATTTATCATCATATTCCTCATGAGAACCCCTCAGAAAACGGTGAACGGTGAAGAAGAAAAGAACACGTAAATACAATAGAGGCGGAAAGATATTACCACAGAAAACCTCAAAAGGTTGAAAAGCCCGTAAATCCGGACACCATGACCTCTTTCCTTCTCTTTTCCTTTCATTATCCTCTTTTATTTGGCATTTCTCATCATAATCATTGAATAGCATGCATCTGAACATTTAGGGTTTTCGAAACCGATTTCAAGATCCCAGCTTGATCTTTAATTTTCTGTAAAATCGAACTACATATTAGAGAATAGGAGGAAGAGATGATTAAGAAAGTGTAAAAAAAATTAGGGTTAGAGACATTCACGGTGGCGCCGCCGTGAGGCCCTTTGGCGCTGCCGTGATGTCCTTCATCACCACCGCCCTGTTCTTGAGTAGCCACCGTGACATATCCTTTTTCTCATTTTTTTTGTTAAATTGCGTTTCATGTTAGCTGGATAATAGAGAGAGAGAGAGGAGAATACAGATTGAGAAAGAGAAGGAGAAAAGTCAAAGATTGTTCTGTTTTTTTTCTCTACCTTAGATAATATGTGGTTCTTTTCCCTTTTAATTTTAATTTAATGGCATGCGTAACGTTGGTATTGGTTGAACATTACAAGTTTAGAAAATGAAAAAGAAACAAAAACAGCTACTGGCAGCATGCGTCGCCCCAAGGTGTGGTATGTTTTGTTTTTTTTTAGTTTAATTTCATTATTTATTATTAGGAATTAGGGTTGGTACTTGTTTGAGCTAAGATCTTTGTCTTTTTTTTATTAATCTTTTTTCCCTTTTCATAAAAAATAAAAATAATAATAATATATTTAGAATTTAAGTTTTAATTTTTTTTTAGTATTTTCATTACCTAAAAATTCATATAAAAATACAAAAAAAATTTAATTACATTACTAATAATTTATTAAACTAACTTTCCTTTTATTGGTTATTTAGAATAGTTAGCTTTATAGGTAATTTAGTTAGTTTATTGATTAAATTTTCAATTTGGTTGTAGTGTTTGTTTAATTGGATTTTTAATCGAACTTTCAATCCGATTCATCCTCATTCATAAAAACTTGTACCCCCGTCCCCATATGGTCTGTAATAATTTAGAGTTTTGTTCTTTTGTTATTTTTCTCTGTATGTTTAAATTGCTAATCATTCATATGTATTCCAAAGTAGAACACTTAGCCTCCTCTTGGGCTCATCATCAATGAACAAGTATCCACCGACAAAATGCACACCCGCATACATTTCATAGTTTGGTCCTGGGCTATTCTACAGTGACAACTATTGGATCGATTATTTCAATTGGTCGTTTAGAATACTAGCGCCACGCTAGTCCCACTCTTTAGGAGCATGCATATAGCCACCTTGTATGGGCTTTTTATCTTATCTATTGAAGCAATTTCTCTCCCCTTGGTCCATGTACCAAGCATCTTCTTAAAGGGTCTCATAGCTGAGTTTGGGCATGGCCATTCTCACGAGGTTAATCAAGTTTCTCCCTTGGTTAACCATAACCCGAATCAACCACTTTGGTCCATATACCAAGTGATGCCATGCGCAAAGGGTCTCATAGTGGAGGGTAGGAGCACCTAATCTTACGATATTAATCAAGCACGCCCCTTGGTTAATCATAACCCGATCCAATTCCTATACCCCAAGCATTTCATTCACACCTCTCCTAATACTACACATATTGCCACTATTGCCATGATCATCACACACGAACACTCTTCACAAAAACCGCCTCCTCTTACCTATAACATGCTCCCTTAGGATGTTAGTTTATTCTTCTTTAAGATGTGGATTAATTAGACCTTAGTATGAAACCCATGCATAGCAAACAATTAGGTTTCTAGTTTCCCTCTTAACTTTTTCTTTTGTAATTAAGACTTTTCATTCACAAATAAAAAAAAATCCAAAACACTTAATCATTACTTGAATTTATTTTAAAACTCGCAAAAACACTCAACCAAGCAAAACTCCCCCAAGGGCATGTTATCTCCGTTCTACCGCGATACCGGTCGTGCCTATTGCTAGAATGCGTGCGTTAACATCGCCCACTAAAAAACACAAACAAACCAACCATTTTCTAGAGGAACTACGGTGTTCTGATTCCTTCATTGGATACGTAGGCAAAGGGTCGTGAAACCCTCACAAACGCAATAATCAAAAACCATTCATTTCCCTTTTAACAAACCTAGTTATAGATAAACACACCCTTTAAGACAAACAAATAAAACGGATCCCGTTGAGTACAACGGATGTGAGGGGTGCTAATACCTTCCCCTCTCATAACCGACTCCCTTACCCTTTCTCTTGGTCGCAAGACCATCTTGCCCATTCCCTTGTGGTTTTATCGATATTTCCCCTTCCTTCGGGATAAATAAAGTTCGGTGGCGGCTATGTGTTTTCTGCCGGTGGATTCAAAAACCATCTTCCACCGTCATGGATGACCATGTTCAAGACAATCAGAACGCCCGTGTCGTCGAGACCTGCAATAACCTCGTCGATAACAACGTCAGCGTTACAACGCACGTTACTGCTCCCACTGGCAACTAGGGATGTCAATGGGGCGGGGCGGGGCCGGGGGGACACTTCCCCATCTTTTTCCCCGCCATCAAATTCATTCCCCGTCCCCGTCCCCGATCTCCGTCACGGGGGAATTTCTATCCCCATCCCCGTTCCCCGCGGATCCCCGTTCCCCGCGGGGATCCCCATAGATCCTACATTTATTCATTAATATTTTATTTTTTTAAAATGTTTATATTTTCTATAAAAATAAAAAGCACAAAGAATTCACATATTTATTATGTTATTAAAAAATTCTAATATTTACATTTCTCTCTCTTAATAAATACATGAATATTTATTTATTTATTTTTATAAATAAACATAAAGGAAATGACTAAAAAACCTAATCTAAAATATATATATTAAATTAACTATATTAAAATAATAGGCGGGGCGGGGTCCCCGCGGGGCGGGGGGTGTATTCCCCGTCCCCGTCCCCGAAATGCTCTCGGGGGAATTTTTCTCCCCATCCCCGCCCCCACGGGGGAAAATTCCCCATCTTTGGGGCCCCGAACGGGGCGTTCCCCGCGGGGATCCCCATTAACAGGTCCAAACTGACATCCCTACTGGCAACATCCCCGGAATCTCCAACTACCGGGATGGAGCCACTACTTCCTATTTTCCAGTCCCGCCTCGACTCGAAGAAGACAATCCGGTTCCCCCGAACCATCAAGCCGCTCAATTCCATGAAGTTCCCATCCCCGCTAGGGCAGACGCCACGACCAGGGCACTGTTCGCGGCAATCAACCAGACCAACTACCTCATATTTGCCCAAGGGGAAAGACTGAGAGTGCTGGAGGAGGATAGAAGACCCCCGAGGAGACACATGAGGCCTCAATCCCCACCTCCTCGAAGAACAGAGGTACGTCTCCCGTCTCCCCCGTGGAGACAAAACAGAGACGCCTCCCGAAGCCCATCACCCCGACCATAGGGGAGACGACCCGCCTTGGAGAGATCACCCATCATTGAAGTCGGAGGGTGCGACCACGACCCTTCCTAGCAAGAACGAAGACATCCTGGAGACGGGCACGAAGGGACGTGTCAACGAGCGCACCGCTCGAGGAACACCTAACACGATCAGGGCCGTCATGCCCGACAATACCTTAGGTCCCCGTCCCTCTCCCCAGAGCGAAGTAATGAGGACGACCCTCGCGGTCCCCTATCACAAGCCATCATGGAGGCACCCATTCCCTCGGGCATGGAGAAGCCCCCTCACCTGAAAGAATATGATGGAGTCGCCGACCCGGTCGATCATATAGACGAGTTCAAAGCTATGCTACACTACCACAATGTTGGGGGACCCATCAAATGCCGGTTGTTCCCCACAACCCTCAGGAAAGCAACAATGGATTGGTACAAGGGTCTTGCCCCGGGGTCAATCACCTCGTGGCGAAACTTGAAAAATCAATTCATAAGCTTGTTCACCGCGTCACGGTGACATCCAAAGACCGAAGCGGCGCTCGAGGCCATCATCCAGAGGCAGGATGAAACCTTGAGAGAATTCATCAACCGCTTCAACCGTGAAGCCATCCAGGTCCCCTGCACGGACCACATGAAAAGATACCTGCTGGAGAGGGGGCTCCTCCCCGACACAAAGTTCAGGAAGGCAGTGGGCATCGAACCTCCCCGAACATTTGATGCTCTCCTCGAGAAGGCCAGGGCCTACATGGACTACAAGGAAAGGGAAGCGGCCAACAGGGGCCGTGACCCCAGGACTCGCGGATCCAGCAACAACCCGCGCCAAGAACCCATCCCCCCTCGACGAACCGGGGAGAAAAGGAAAGACGACAAACCCCAGGACGTCCGAGAGTAAAGAGGACCCTCGAGGCGTTTCACAGAGTACACTTTGCTCACGGCTTCCCGCGAGCGCATCTTGGCGGAGTGTGCTAATACAGATTTCAAAGATGGCAGCGTCAAGCGCCCCCGACCAGCTCCTGCCAAGCCCGGGGTGGACAGGAGAAAATACTATTAGTACCATATAAGCCATGGCCATCTGACTGAAGATTGCGTCCACCTCAAGGATACCATTGAGACCCTTATAAAAGGGGGAAGACTCGCCCAGTACCGGCGAAACGATGCTCCTCGTCGTGACGCCCGTGAGGCAAGAGAAGCAGAGGAGGATGCCCGACCATACAATGAGTCGGTCCCCATCCAGACCTCTTTCTCCGTCACCAGACCCGAGGACTTTTACGTCCCCGAACACTTGCAAGAGCCGCTGTCGATGCACATCAGATGGGAGCACTTTCCCTCTGTCATGGTCATCAATGGTGGAGGATTCAACGACCTAACCATAAATTCAGCCAAGAGGAAGCTGGATGAATTGTTCGACTCTGCGCCTCCTCAAACGGTGACCTTCAAAAGGGTGAAGGGTAGATCGGAGCCTATAACCTTTTACCTCGAAGAGCTCCCCGGAGGGGCCCCCAACACGGTCATCCCTCTGCTAATAAGAACGAGAATGGCTAACTTTGATGTGCACCACGTCCTCATCGACGAAGGAAGTTCCGTCGATGTAATGTACATCCAACTATTTCGAACCCTGCAGCTCGACGACTCGCACCTCTCACCTTATGTGGGGTCGGACCTACAGGGCTTTAACGACTCGACTTCAAAACCCTGGGGATACGTCGAGCTCATGGTTACCTTTGGCGAGGATATAACAACGAGGCAGGTCAAGGTGCGCTTCCTCGTCATTGACTGCCCTTCCCTCTACAACTGCATTCTGGGAAGGCCGACATTGGCAGAACTGACCGCAATGCCCTCTACCGTCCACTTGAAGATGAAGTTTTACACCAAGAGGGAACGGGTCGCCATTATCCAAGGGGACCTGGCCGCTGCCCGAAGGTGTTTCAACGCGGCATCCAAGGGACGTGACACGGTCGACACCAGTACAAGACCCGCCAAGAGAGCTGCAACGACACAACCAGAGCCTTAAAAGACAGAGCCCGTCAAGGCAGAAGAACAGAGAGCTCCCCCAAAGGTCGACTCCATAGCCCTGGATACCCGCTTTGACCAGGATGAGCCTCCTAGCGGAGAGCAAGTCCCCCTCCGACCAATTCCGGATGGAGACTTCGAACTCGCCCCTCTTGGCGAGGACACAAGCAAAGGAGTGAAGATCGGTACCAGCCTCCCCGACTTGGCGAGGAAACAGATCAAAGCCTGCTTGCACGAGAATGCTGACTTATTCGCGTGGAGCACCATAGAGATGCTCGGACTCGACCCCGAGGTCGTCTGTCACTGCCTCACCATAGATCCAGCCGCTAGGGCAGTAGTACAACATAGACGTAGGCAGTCTCTGGAGAAAATGGAGGCTGCTGAAAAAGCTGTAAAAGACCTCTTAGAGGTAAATTTTATTTCTGAAGCCCGGTATTCAACCTGGCTGTCAAATGTTGTACTAGTAAAAAAGAATAATGGAAAATGGCGAATGTGTGTTGACTATACTGATCTCAATTGGGCATGCCCGAAAGATGCATTTCCTCTACCCAACATAGATATGCTGGTCGACAACTCGGCCGGTTATAAAATACCGTCGTTTATGGATGCCTATTCAGGCTATAACCAAATCCCGATGGCTGTAAGCGACAAGTATTGCACCGCTTTCATGACCAGCTCGGGCAACTATTACTACAACGTAATGCCCTTCGGCCTAAAAAACGCAGGAGCAACATACCAACGTATGATGAACAAAGTGTTCCACAACCAAATCGGGGACATGCTCGAGGTGTATATGGACGACATGATCGTCAAATCCCGAACAGATACCGACCATGCCGCTCACCTCAAAGAAGTCTTTGCTCAAGCAATACAATGTAAGATGAGATTCAACCCCGAGAAGTGCACATTCGGGGTCAAGGCAGGAAAATTTCTCGGTTTCTACTTGATAGAACGAGGAATCAAAGCTAACCCTGATAAGTGTCGAGCCTTCTCCGACCTCCCGACACCCACGTTGAAAAAATCCATACAAATCATGAACGACATGCTCACCTCGTTATCCCGCTTCATCGCAAGATCCGCTCAGCACGCCCTCCCCTTCTTCAAGCTCCTTTGCAAGGAGGCAGCCTTCGAATGGACCGAGGAATGCGAGCAGGCATTGCACCACCTAAAACGAAGCCTATCCCAACCGCCTGTACTATCACGACCATCCACTGAGGAACTATTGTTCATATTTATGGCTATCTCGGTCGAAGTCGTCAGCGCGACTCTCATTCGCGAGACGCCCGACAGACAAAAACTCGTCTACTTTACGAGCAAAGCACTGCAAGGGCCCGAGGTCAGATACCAACAGATAGAGAAAGTGGCCCTAGCCCTCGTCAATGCGGCGAGAAGACTCAGACACTATTTCCTCGCACACACAATCATAGTGCGAACCGACCAACCAGTAAAACAGCTCTTAGGTCGACCAGACATGACAGGTCAAATGTTGAAGTGGTCCTTGGAACTTTCTGAGTTTGATATTCAGTATGAGAGCATGAAATCCCTAAAAGCACAAGCTTTAGCCGACTTCGTGGCTGAAATGACCGCTCACAACCCCCCCGTAGGGAAAGAACACAAGTGGATCATCTCTGTCGATGGAGCGTCCAGCCCATCTAGAAGCGACGCAGGGATCCTCTTAGAGAACGAGGAAGGGGTGGTGATCGAGCATTCGCTCACCCTCTCCTTCTCGACTTCAAACAACCAAGCGGAGTACGAGTCCCTGCTCGCAGGACTAAGATTGGCCGAAGACCTAGGCGCCCGTGAAGTACAAATTTTCACAGACTCTCAACTCGTCGCTTCTCAAGTCCAAGGAAGCTATCAGGCTAAAAATAACAGCCTTATCGAATACCTGGACTTAGTCAAATGGTACATGAAGAAGTTCGATCGAGCAGAGATATCGCACGTCCCGCGCGAGCAAAATACGAGGGCCGATATTCTGTCGAAACTTGCAAGCACGAGGAAGAAGGGCAGAAACAAATCTTTCATACAAGAATCCCTATCCCGCCCGAGCATCAAGAAAACCTCGACCCCGCTCGAGGTGAATGCCATCGAAGATAGTTTGTGCTGGATGGCACCGGTGTTCAACTTCCTGACAAAAGGCGAACTCCCTCCAGACCGAACAGAAGCAGCCATGACCAAACAATGAGCGTGCTCCTACGTAGTGCTCGAGCACAAACTATATCACAGGGGATTCTCCATTCCCCTCTTGAAGTGCATCGACGAATCCACAGTCCCTGAGGTATTACGGGAAATACACGAAGGGATTAACGCCCAACACATGGGCGGCAAATCCCTAGCAAGGAAGGCTCTACGAGCGGAGTACTACTGGCCGACAATGCAACAGGACGCCAAATACCACGTCAAGAGATGCGACAAGTTCCAGAAGCACGCTGACATGCATCTCGCTCCCCCTCACGAGCTGAGTATACTGTCATCCCCGTGGCCATTTGCTTGGTGGGGGATGGATATCCTCGGACTATTCGTAGAAGGGACGTACCAAAACAAGTTCCTTATTGTGGTCGTGGATTACTTCACGAAATGGATAGAGGCCGAGGCCCTCGCAAAAATCACCTCACACAACATCCTCCGCTTTTACAAATGAAACGTCCTCGCCCGATTTGGAATCCCGAAGGCGCTGGTCACAGACAACGGTACCCAATTCACCGATCAAGGCTTTCGAAGCTTCGTCTCCAAACTCGGGACCAAACAACATTTCATCTCAGTCGAGCATCCCCAAACCAACGGGCAAGCCAAGGTCGCCAACAGGGTCATCCTGCAAGGACTCAAACGTCGACTGGGTGAAGCAAAAAGGGGATGGGTCGAGGAACTACATAGCGTCTTATGGGATTATCGCACCACACCCCATTCGACGATGGGCGAGACCTCTTTTCGACTAACATACGGCACCGAGGCCGTCATCCCCGTAGAGATCAGGGAACCCACCAGGCGGACAAAGATGCCACTCGACGAGGAAATGAACGACGAAGCCCTTAGGGACGAACTCAACATGGTCGAGGAAATTCGATCAGGGGCAGCCCTGCGCGAGGCCACTTTGAAACAACGAGTAGCCCTGCATCACGACGACAAGGTCATCAGATGCGAGTTCCAGATCGGCAGCCTAGTCTTGCGAAGAAACCAGAAAGACTCTCGCGAAGGGAAATTGGCCGCAAACTAGAAAGGACCCTACCGCGTCCAAGGCGCCACAGGCACCGGGGCATATTACCTCGAGCAGCTAAACGGAGAACCGTTACCACGACCCTGGAATGCTGCTAAGCTAAAACAGTACTATAGCTAAAGCCCTCAAACCACTGTGGGCTTTTACTGTCGAACATCCACCCTTAGCCAACAAAGGGAGAAATCTCGACCACATAGGCGAGTCGAGGTACGGACCCGACCTACCACCGAGTGGCATACCGTCGTTCACCCAATAAGCCGAACGACAATGCCCGGCAGGGACACCTCGATCGAGGCCCGCTGTCAAAGTACCCACATGGCAGAACACCCAGCTCGCGATGGGAAGTTCACGCCGCGAGCGTAAGACCCCGATCGGGGTCATACGTCCGACATGCGGGCTCCACTCCGCACAATCGACGCATTTCGAAGTGTGTCAAACCATCAAAGGGGTCGAAAGGATATCTCCGCTCGAGCACAAAACTCAAAATATTTGTTACAAAAGTAACAGTCGAGCATACGCCTATGTTGTACCCCAAAATTTGCCCTCGCACTTTTCCACAAGAAATCTCAGCTTCAAACATTTCCTGACTTCTCAAACTGGCTCAAGAATCGGACAAACGGACTTTTCTTGACAGTCAAGCAAAACTAGGGTTTTTTACTGATTTTCAGAGCTTTGAATTGTTTCATACAGTGGGCTTAGGGTTTGGTTGATTTTTTAGTTCAATTTTGATCAAGCGAGCGTGATTTGGCATTTAATCGGGAATTAAGGTTTTATGGGCATATTCTCAGAAGAATCTAAATTCCACAGCACTTTGCGGTTTATTTCAAGATTCGGATTAAAATTCGCGTTATCTTGGTTTAATCAGCAAAGGAGACAGTGGCGTAAATTCATTTTGTTTGGGCCAGTCAAAGAAGGGTTGCAGTTGGATTTACAGTACTTGCAAGAATCAGTGTTTATGACAAATCAGTAAGAGGAGGCGATTGGTTTGAATTCATCAGTCAAAAGATATATGCAGTGTTGGATTCACAATGCTTATGCGTTTGATCAGTCTTTTTGGATCGACTGCTTCTTTGCTCTGGATGTTGAATAAGACAGACTTAATTGATCAATGTTGTTATTTATTATTCTGAAATTAAATGATTGAATTTATTTTTCAATTGTTTTAATTCTAAGAATTTTAAATAAATAAATAAACAATAAAGAAATTAGAATTAATTGGATAATTTAAACTTTTATTGATATTTGAGTTATTTGTACAAATTGTTGTTTATTACAGACAATAATTTACATTTAATTTAAATATTACATAGAATGAAAAACTATCCTATTTTCTAATATTCTTCATTCTTCACTCCGCTCCGGTATTCCATTTTTCATCTGCAAAAAGAAACAAGAAAAGTCAGAAAGCAATTAATAGCAAAGACAGTTAAAAGTGCTCATCATTAGGGGCCACTGACTGGGATCAGTTGACCCTCTCTGCAAATCACGGGATTTCTCCCGGTTCACAGAGAGGGAAGATTATTTTATTTCATGAATGCAAATGTCAAAAATGCATAAGTTATAAAATTCAAGCTACATAAGAATCTCAATTTCCAATTCAAAATCCAAACTGAAAAGTTCAAATCCAAACTTTCTATCCAAAAGCAAAGGCTACTGTCAAAATGCCCAAAGTCCACTCAAAGAAAATCAAGAAAGTACTCAAAAGCTGTAAAGAAGATTTTTGGAAAAAGATATCAAAATGCAAAGTCAGATCCAAACTGTCAAAAGAGAGAAAGGAGATGCAAAATGTGTTATGCAAGCCAAACAATCTAGAATCATCACTTCCCATAGTTAGCCCCTTCAGAAAAGTACAATAAACATTATAAAATTCTTAAACTGTACTTTAAGAGAGAGAAAAGAGAGATAAAGCATAGACAGGGATTAGGCACAGTTCAGTAACATAGACAGTAGGAAAGGGAGAGAAAAGATTATACAAATCCAAGCAACTCAGTCCAGCAGAGCAAGCCAATGAAACAGTTCAGCACAGCAGACAGTTCAAGATATCAGTTCAGAAGAGACAGTAGAACAGATAGAAGAGAGAAGAGATATATACAACTCAGTAGCTGCACAAAAATCTATCTAACCAATATCAAAAACCTGAACCTTGTCCACAAACTTCATCCACTCTACATCAGTCTCAGAAAACACAAGCCAATGCAAGACAGTTCAGTAAGGTTAGAAAGGAAGAAAAAGATACAAAATACAAACTCAAGCCAAAGCCTACTGTCCAGAATCACAAAACACATAACACATCTCAAACCCAAGCCATAAGTCATAAAAAGCCAACTCAGTATCTGCATCATCCAAAACCTATCCAAAGAAAACTGTGTTGAACCCTGCATCAGACAAACAAAACTCAGAATACCCTGTCATACAAACTCAGAACATCTTGCCTCAACCTTCAAAAACACACAAGAACCTGATAAACCATACCAACATCCTGTCATATCCAAACCAACCAGTACCAAAACTGTCAAGCATAATCAAACACATAAGCCCTCAGTACAAGCATCATATTCCAACCCACACTCAAGGCAATAACTGTCCAAAATCATTCAAGACAATCAAGGCAACAATTCAAAAGCATCAAGAGAGCCTCAGAAGCAAGCTTCTTCATAGGCAAATCAGAAAAAGAAACGAAAGTGGAACAATACTCAAGCAAATCATCACAGGGAAACACGAGAGAGAAAGAAGCAACTCAGGCAACATAGGCCCTCAGATCTCAGAGATCATCACTGGGCATCTCAAGCAAATACTCAAAGCACACATAGGCAAATCGTCCAAGAAAGCAACCAACAGTTCAAAGGGACATAAAGTAGAAGAGATAAAGAAGTGAGGAATTAGGGTTTCTCAGTACGTATCATCATCAAAACCTTAATCATAAGCAACAAGAGCGAAAATACCAGAAAGCGTCGAAAGCAAAGCAAGCTCAAAGTTCCTCACGCCGCTCCGGCCTCCTCAACGCCTCCAGTTCCGGTTCCCTTTCCTCCATCTCCCAAAATTAAGGTAGCTTTTCGTCCCCTTCTCAATCTCAAGAAAAGAAAAACAAACGATAATAACGAGTAAGATTATAACTCAGACTAAGCAAGAAGAAAAGTGAAAATTCTAAGATAGAGAAGGTGAGATCGTTACCCTGTTCGTTTAGGTTTAGTCCAATCGCGGAGATGAGAGGAACCGGAGGTGGCGTTGGGTTGGCTCGGCATCACTAGGCATCACATTCAGCATTCAGGGAGATGAGGAAGAACGAAGAAGATGAGCTTACGCACGGCGCCGCTGCCTTCGCTCCACACTGAAACAATGCCTAAACCCTAAATTTCGTTTTTGGATCAATATGGGCCTGACCCGTTTTCTGGTTCACCTCTAAAGCCCAATAAGAAAATCATCTCACTTAACACTAAACCTTTCTTTTCTTTATGTTATATTTACTTCTTTTTCTTAACACTAACCCTTTTTATTTATTTGTATAAACAATATCTACTAACTTTATTTTATAAACAATGTTTTTTATTCTTTGTAAAATACTAATTTAATACATTTTCTATCATATAAGTTAAAATGTCTTTTTTTAAATTATATTTGTACATAAAAATAAAATACCTTTCTTAACACACATAATTTAATTTTGGACATAATTTAATACTTTTTGTACATACATTTTAAAACATTAATTTGTATATATTATCTTTCCTTTTTTTTTTTAATACATAATTAAATTGAAAATACTTTTTTAATTAAAACATATTTGTACATATTATACATAATTAAAATTAAACTTTTTTTTAATTAAAATACATATTCATACATAACAATTCAATACATTTTTCTAATATCAAATTCACAAACATTTGGACTAAAATACTTTCCGATTAAAAATTAAACATTTTAATGAAAACACTTCATTTTTCTTTTGTACATAATTAAACAAAATCAAAGATTCATTTAAAAACATTTATCTAGGTCAAAACCCTAATACGATTCAATTCCATTTCGTACTTGTACATATTTACACTTACACAATACATACACTTGTACACTTACACAAATACATACACATTGCCCTATACACATTTTATCTTATATTTGTATATTTGATATTCATTTTGATCGCGCATTCGATTTGGTTGTAAATTATTGGGTACTATAAATCTTATCCCCTTGTACATTTATACCCCCACTCCCAGACACTATTTTGTAATAGCGTAGATTTTATATTCCGCAATTTACAGTTTTCAATTATGCCATGGTTAGACCTAGGGTTTGTATGTATACAAAATCAAACGCTAGATAACCTAATACAAGACAAATACATGTAATCAATACACAATCACACTTGCACCCCCTAGGGTAATCCCACATGTTGCCTTCCAAAATGGGCCATGCTTGCACGTCGAGTATCTTTGGCAAAACAAATCAAATGATCATAAGTCTCAAAGTGTTGCCTAAACGGAATGATCATAGTCCCTTCAAAGCAAATTGCCAAAGACACTTGGCATCATTGCATTCATGGTCCATACGATGACCCGCGCCCGTCCCGAATAAACTTCCTAAACGCAAGATTGTCCATCAATTTCAATGATGGAACAAAATTGTTAAAAGGGGTTAAAACATGACAAAAACCTTTGAGTACAATAGGGTAGACAAAACTCTTAGTTACTTGAGATCAAACTTGCAAAAACACTTGCCTTCTTTTCAAAAACCACAATCCACAACACTTTCAAACAAACTCTTAAAAACATTTGAAAACATCTTTTCGAAAAGATTCACACTTTTGTAAAACACTCAAACACGAGTCAAATACATTAGTTGCCTAAGACAAGGCATCTTTTTCCAAAAAATTTTCAAAAAGCACCCACACACACACCATTTTCAAAGCAATCGAAAAACAAGGCAAGTGATCTAAAAAACCAAGTAACTAAGAGCCCATGGATAACCATGGATGAAAAGGGTGCTAACACCTTCCCTTTTCATAATCTACCTCCCGAACCCACGAAATATCTCAAAAGGTTTTTGCTGTGCTTTTTTTAACCTTTCCTTTAGGATAAAGTAAAAAGTCGGTGGCGACTCTTGCTAACCGCAACATTTGCAAATACAAACGCAAACCTCAAGTCAGTTCTCCCACCGTATCACAGAACTGGCGACTCTGCTGGGAATAATTTTAAAGTGGGGTTACCTTAGGGTTTAGATCACCTTTACTTTCAATTGATTGCTTTGTTTGCTTTACATTTGTGGGCTTTGCATCGGAGTTTTATAGATCCTAACCCGGATCTGGGAAAACCCTTTTAGGTAGCAACAAGGCTGTGAGGGAACTGTGCGGGGTATACCGACATGGTTGAAGCAGTCTGCTACGTTGATGTGGCACTTTGGTGTGTACCGGTAACCCTTGAGTTCAGTCAAGGAGAGTACGGGGCCGCCGCGTGGTGTCGTGAAGCATCAACTGACCTTAGAACCTTAATTGACCATCTTAGCCTTTTTAGGGTAGTGAGATAACTGACTTTGGTGCAGTCCGAGGTTGGTTGATACTCGGTATTACACTCAATTGAGGGTTGCTTTCCTGGGATATTTCGGTCGCCAGTTCAGTGGCTAAATCGAAACGATGAACAATGAAAGCAATCCAGTGATATTGGGACCTTTAGAACCCGGTTACTTTTGATAGGACAGGTTTTAACCAACAAACTGAAAGAGGGTAGTACCTGAACCTCATGCAAGCCTAAACCTAAGGCCTTGTGTGCTTTGTGTGAATATTGTTTGCCTGTATATACACTTACTTGCTTGTGCATACATGTACATAACATCATGACATCATACCATAGCATTTTAGCATTTTCAATAACCATTTCAAGGATCTCGAGGGTTCTTTTGATGCAGGGTTACGTTGAACCAGACATCTATCAAGGGACAAGAGGTCTCTCCTCTAACCAATTCAGTCAAAGTTCAAGTACAACAACTTGAATCAGTGGCTATGACCCACTCGACATGGTGAGCTTGATTCTCGTGGAAAGACTTCCACCAACATAAAGCTCTCCAATCAAAAACAACAACTTGAATCAGTGGCTATGACCCACTCGACATGGTGAGCTTGATTCTCGTGGGAGGACGTCCACCGATGCAGAGATCTCCAATCCAAGAGCAGAGTTCAACCTCTAACATTTCTCTTGTGTTTACCCCAAGAGATCCTTGAAAGCATGCATCCACATATCATGCATTTCATTTTGACAATCTTTCATTTTTCAGGTTTCCTTACTCTCCTGCTGTTTATTTCAGCAAGAGATGGCTCTAGAACGGTCTGTCAAAGACATCCAAGACCAGACTGCTCAGCTGCACGAGATGTTCCTGAACTTGTCTCTGGGGCAAGAAGAGATGAAAGCTCTCCTCACCAAGGACTTGGGGAGTTCCAACAATGCCAGAAGTGATCAGATTGCGGAGCTGCAGTTTGATCTGACAACACTGAGGACTCAAATGATGGGACAGTTGGTGGGCCAGATGGCTCTCATCCAAGACCTATCCCAAAGACAAGAGGAACTCAGAGTTCTTGTCCGCCAACTGCTTCCAAACAACCAACTGGGGCAAACATCTAAGGTCGAAGAGCAAGTCACCGCTCAGCCTCCATCCACTCAAGAAGACAAGGGGAAAGCTCCTTTGCTAGCTTCAGGGTCACAAACCCATCAACAACCTCGCCAGCGTCAGCGGGGTAATCGGCGTAAGCAAGAAAAGTCGGGAAGACAGTTTACGGAGACTGAAATACCATCATTCTTCATACTGAAGCGCCTGTTGGAGGTCAATTTGCTCACCGTAAAGGACCCTCCTCAGAAGCTCAATATCTCCTCTCCTCGCTTTAATCCCGACGAATTTTGTGTTTACCACTCCTGCAGCCCGGGGCACAGTACCAACGACTGTTGGGCCTTGAAGAACAAGATTCAAGATCTGATTGACATTGGGGTGCTGGAATTCATGCCAGACGGCGAGATGAAGATCTTCCGTTAAAGGGTTCTCCGCTTGAAGTGACGAGGCTCGAACCTAAAAGACTTTTGCTTCTTTTTGAATTTTCAAAGTTGTAATTTCTTTTGCTGTCAAACAATTATTTGTTGATGTTAAACTCTGTTTTCATTAATGCATTGCATATGTTTGTCTTGAATTTATCCATTCGTTTCACTACTCTTATGCTTTTCGTTATGATATTTGACTCTTGATAAAAAGCTGCAAGCCTTTAGAGGGAGGATGACGAAACAATACCGTAATCTTATACAGTACGCTTTTGAACAAACCTTGCTGATGATGTACAGGCATTTCTTTCAATTCCCAAACACTGGAGTTATAAGGAAGTTAATCCCTAGTCAACCCCTTCAAGCCAAAGAAGTAGGAGTTTCCTGTTCTGATACAATCAAAACCTTTGATATAAACCTGGGGCAGGGTAGTATCTCAGTTAATTCAAAAGAAAATGCGCATTGAAGTCGCAAACTCTCAGTTCATAATACAACGAACGACGTCAAAAAAGAAAGCGTTCCTTCATAATCAAAAGACAAGGGTGGTTCCCTATCACATAGACAGTCAATCTCTCAAAAGAGAAAAGCCCACTGAGCCAGAACCTATAAAGGAGGCTTAAGAAAGCTGGGGCATCCCGCTGACAGTAATCCCGAAAACGGTAACAGTCAGGCAAAAGTTAGGGATAACAAATCAAAATCAAAATAGTGAGGTCATTACAAAATCCTCAACAACATGAAAAGTGTTGAAAAAGAAAAAGGAGATGATGACTGTCTCCCAAAATTCAACTGGTGAACCATCGCCCAAAAGTCGTTCCAAACTCAAAACAGAGTGCGACACACTATTAACTGAGCTTAGGTTGAAGAACATCACGAAGAGCGGGTGGGTACAAGTATGCTTTGAGCCTTTATCCTTTGTTTCTTAAACCGTGAACCAGGCCACGTTACAACCCTTCAAAAGTCCTAATTGAAGCATGGGTTAGTTCGAAAGCATACTGTCACAGAAGGTATCCTGACTCCTGTAGGGCTTTGCTCTAAATCTTGTGTTAACTTGTCTTATGAAAAGTTTTCTGCTAAAAACGCATTTTTCAAAATTTCAAAGACAAACATAAACTTTGCATTATTCGAATATCACTGTCTGCATTTGACCCTTTTGTTTGACAGCGAAGAAATTCATACAGCGAATGATCGGAGGAACGAAAACTCTCTCAGTAAGTCAAAATCACTTCAAGAGGATAACACTTCCATCAAATCTCCTATCAACAAGGGGCATGATCTTTCAAAATTCAATTAACCTGGGGCAGTCCAGTCAAGGTCCAACAGATCTTTCAAAGTACAGTTAACCTGGGGCAGTCCAGTCACGATTTCAAGAAATCTCTCAATATGCAGAGTAATCTGATTCAAGACTCCTTCTTCACCACTTGGGGCATTCGAATGTCAAAAGTGTTCAACACATCAACTCCAACATTTCCAGATTCGACTCCTGTATCCAGCCAGGGCATATCTGTTGATTACATTTTCAGACTCGATTCCTGTATCTAGCCAGGGCACGTCTGAAGAGTTCGAAGATTCGATTCCTGTATCCAGCCAGGGCATATCTGTTGACGACTATTTCCAGATTCGACTCCTGTATCCAGCCAGGGCATATCTGTTGATTACATTTCCAGACTCGATTCCTGTATCTAGCCAGGGCATGTCTGAAGAGTTTGAAGATTCGATTCCTGTATCCTGCCAGGGCATATCTATCAACTATCACCTTTCCAGATTCGACTCCTGTATCCAGCCAGGGCATGTCTGAAGAATTCCAGATCAACACCTGCAACAACCCAGGAAACATCTGTGAACGACCGATTGTAGACCAACACCTATAATAAACCAGGATTTTATCTACATCACCACTTGGGGCATTCGAATGTCAAAAGTGTTCAAAATCGATGCAGCTTTTACACAAGCTCATCATCAGGAAACCCTACACCGGTTCCCTATCAAGACTTCTGAAACAGTTTACGGATTCTTCCCAACAACGGACGCCAATCTACCGACTTGTTCAGATTCTTCTCAAGACTTCTGAAAACAGTTCATAGATTCATCCCAACAACGGATGTTAATCTATCAACTTGTTCAGATGCAACCTTTGAATTTAGTTTACGGACGCTTCCCAACAACGGATGCGGCTCTATTGCTGATTCAACCTCAAGATTTCTGAAAACAGTTTACGGATTCTTCCCAATAACGGACGCCAATCTACCGACTTGTTCAGATTCTTCTCAAGACTTCTGAAAACAGTTCATAGATTCATCCCAACAACGGATGTTAATCTATCAACTTGTTCAGATGCAACCTTTGAATTTAGTTTTCGGACGCTTCCCAACAACGGATGTTGTTCTATTGTTGGTTCAACTTCAAGATTTCTGAAAATAGTTCACGGGTTCTCCAAGTAAACGGATGTTAACCTATCGCTTGTTCAGATCCTTCTCAAAGCTAACCACCACGGAAGATCGCGCTCGCCAAAATTCTCCCTAATCCCCAGCGGAGTTCCTTCAATCCCCAGCGGAGTCAGACTTTCAAACCTTCTCCCCACAGAGTTTTGAGGAAGCAATTTTTGAGTTCCCCAGTGAAGTCTCCAGGGTTACCTCCCATCAAACCGAAGATTCTCAATCTGGTCTCCCCGGCATGAGTCTACTAGTTCGGGACTCCCCAGTAGAGGTCATCATGAATTCTCTTCCCCAGCGACAGCCAAAGATTTATTTTCCCCGGCAGCAGTCAAGATGCTTTTATCTTCAGCCATCTCGGAATCATGTATCCTTGGCAAGATTAGCTCATCAGCTTACATGCGCATCCATCACATTCATAAATATTGATGTCACATACATTGCATCATGCATCATAACATTGCATACAAATAACCCTTTACCTTTTCAGGTAAGATCAGTCGACAGACACAGATTATCTCCTGAGATTCATCCAAAAATAGTTCAGATGAGACCCAGACACGGCAACGTTTTGATACTTATTCCAGGTTCATTCAGACACATCAGCAGAAACCTTACACCGGTTCCTCTTCAATTTCTCAACTTCTGAAACAAGTTTACGGATTCTTCCCTACAACGGATGTCAATCTACCGATTTGTTCAGACTTTTCTCAACTTCTGAAACAAGTTTACGGATTCTTCCCTACAACGGATGTCAATCTACCAACTTTTGAAGACAGTTTACGGATTCTTCCCTACAACGGATGTCGATCTACCAACTGATTCAGACTCTTCTCAATTTTTGAAAATAGGTTATGGACGCTTCCCAACAACGGATGCTGTTCCATTGCTTGTTCAGACCCCAATTCAGAGATATTCCAAAACAGGGATGCCCTTCTGATACTCGTCCACTCACCATTGACGTACGGTTCAACATCACCATATGGCATCTGTAAGCCCATCCTCCTACCAGCAGTCACCGAATGGCATCTGTAAGCCCATTCTCAGATGGCATCTCTAAGCCCATCCCCCGACAAAATTCTCTCGCACCAGATGGCATCTTTAAGCCCATCACCAAATGGCATCTTTAAGCCCATTCACCTCCACCGTCACATCGACGAGCGCAAATTTTCTGGGCACATTAGTGTCCAATCTCCTTTTACCTTCAAGTCGCGAAAGGCAAACTTGCCAATCTAACTCTTCAGGTCAAAGAAGATTGAACAGGGGAAACTGTTGTACCCCAAAATTTGCTCTCGCACTTTTCCACAAGAAATCTCAGCTTCAAACATTTCCTGACTTCTCAAACTAGCTCAAGAATCGGACAAACGGACTTTTCTTGACAGTCAAGCAAAACTAGGGTTTTTTACTGATTTTCAGAGCTTTGAATTGTTTCATACAGTGGGCTTAGGGTTTGGTTGATTTTTTAGTTCAATTTTGATCAAGCGAGCGTGATTTGGCATTTAATCGGGAATTAAGGTTTTATGGGCATATTCTCAGAAGAATCTAAATTCCACAGCACTTTGCGGTTTATTTCAAGATTCGGATTAAAATTCGCGTTATCTTGGTTTAATCAGCAAAGGAGACAGTGGCGTAAATTCATTTTGTTTGGGCCAGTCAAAGAAGGGTTGCAGTTGGATTTACAGTACTTGCAAGAATCAGTGTTTATGACAAATCAGTAAGAGGAGGCGATTGGTTTGAATTCATCAGTCAAAAGATATATGCAGTGTTGGATTCACAGTGCTTATGCGTTTGATCAGTCTTTTTGGATCGACTGCTTCTTTGCTCTGGATGTTGAATAAGACAGACTTAATTGATCAATGTTGTTATTTATTATTCTGAAATTAAATGATTGAATTTATTTTTCAATTGTTTTAATTCTAAGAATTTTAAATAAATAAATAAACAATAAAGAAATTAGAATTAATTGGATAATTTAACTTTTATTGATATTTGAGTTATTTGTACAAATTGTTGTTTATTACAGACAATAATTTACATTTAATTTAAATATTACATAGAATGAAAAACTATCCTATTTTCTAATATTCTTCATTCTTCACTCCGCTCCGGTATTCCATTTTTCATCTGCAAAAAGAAACAAGAAAAGTCAGAAAGCAATTAATAGCAAAGACAGTTAAAAGTGCTCATCATTAGGGGCCACTGACTGGGATCAGTTGACCCTCTCTGCAAATCACGGGATTTCTCCCGGTTCACAGAGAGGGAAGATTATTTTATTTCATGAATGCAAATGTCAAAAATGCATAAGTTATAAAATTCAAGCTACATAAGAATCTCAATTTCCAATTCAAAATCCAAACTGAAAAGTTCAAATCCAAACTTTCTATCCAAAAGCAAAGGCTACTGTCAAAATGCCCAAAGTCCACTCAAAGAAAATCAAGAAAGTACTCAAAAGCTGTAAAGAAGATTTTTGGAAAAAGATGCCTTGTCTTAGGCAACTAATGTATTTGACTCGTGTTTGAGTGTTTTACAAAAGTGTGAATCTTTTCGAAAAGATGTTTTCAAATGTTTTTAAGAGTTTGTTTGAAAGTGTTGTGGATTGTGGTTTTTGAAAAGAAGGCAAGTGTTTTTGCAAGTTTGATCTCAAGTAACTAAGAGTTTTGTCTACCCTATTGTACTCAAAGGTTTTTGTCATGTTTTAACCCCTTTTAACAATTTTGTTCCATCATTGAAATTGATGGACAATCTTGCGTTTAGGAAGTTTATTCGGGACGGGCGCGGGTCATCGTATGGACCATGAATGCAATGATGCCAAGTGTCTTTGGCAATTTGCTTTGAAGGGACTATGATCATTCCGTTTAGGCAACACTTTGAGACTTATGATCATTTGATTTGTTTTGCCAAAGATACTCGACGTGCAAGCATGGCCCATTTTGGAAGGCAACATGTGGGATTACCCTAGGGGGTGCAAGTGTGATTGTGTATTGATTACATGTATTTGTCTTGTATTAGGTTATCTAGCGTTTGATTTTGTATACATACAAACCCTAGGTCTAACCATGGCATAATTGAAAACTGTAAATTGCGGAATATAAAATCTACGCTATTACAAAATAGTGTCCGGGAGTGGGGGTATAAATGTACAAGGGGATAAGATTTATAGTACCCAATAATTTACAACCAAATCGAATGCGCGATCAAAATGAATATCAAATATACAAATATAAGATAAAATGTGTATAGGGCAATGTGTATGTATTTGTGTAAGTGTACAAGTGTATGTATTGTGTAAGTGTAAATATGTACAAGTACGAAATGGAATTGAATCGTATTAGGGTTTTGACCTAGATAAATGTTTTTAAATGAATCTTTGATTTTGTTTAATTATGTACAAAAGAAAAATGAAGTGTTTTCATTAAAATGTTTAATTTTTAATCGGAAAGTATTTTAGTCCAAATGTTTGTGAATTTGATATTAGAAAAATGTATTGAATTGTTATGTATGAATATGTATTTTAATTAAAAAAAAGTTTAATTTTAATTATGTATAATATGTACAAATATGTTTTAATTAAAAAAGTATTTTCAATTTAATTATGTATTAAAAAAAAAAAGGAAAGATAATATATACAAATTAATGTTTTAAAATGTATGTACAAAAAGTATTAAATTATGTCCAAAATTAAATTATGTGTGTTAAGAAAGGTATTTTATTTTTATGTACAAATATAATTTAAAAAAAGACATTTTAACTTATATGATAGAAAATGTATTAAATTAGTATTTTACAAAGAATAAAAAACATTGTTTATAAAATAAAGTTAGTAGATATTGTTTATACAAATAAATAAAAAGGGTTAGTGTTAAGAAAAAGAAGTAAATATAACATAAAGAAAAGAAAGGTTTAGTGTTAAGTGAGATGATTTTCTTATTGGGCTTTAGAGGTGAACCAGAAAACGGGTCAGGCCCATATTGATCCAAAAACGAAATTTAGGGTTTAGGCATTGTTTCAGTGTGGAGCGAAGGCAGCGGCGCCGTGCGTAAGCTCATCTTCTTCGTTCTTCCTCATCTCCCTGAATGCTGAATGTGATGCCTAGTGATGCCGAGCCAACCCAACGCCACCTCCGGTTCCTCTCATCTCCGCGATTGGACTAAACCTAAACGAACAGGGTAACGATCTCACCTTCTCTATCTTAGAATTTTCACTTTTCTTCTTGCTTAGTCTGAGTTATAATCTTACTCGTTATTATCGTTTGTTTTTCTTTTCTTGAGATTGAGAAGGGGACGAAAAGCTACCTTAATTTTGGGAGATGGAGGAAAGGGAACCGGAACTGGAGGCGTTGAGGAGGCCGGAGCGGCGTGAGGAACTTTGAGCTTGCTTTGCTTTCGACGCTTTCTGGTATTTTCGCTCTTGTTGCTTATGATTAAGGTTTTGATGATGATACGTACTGAGAAACCCTAATTCCTCACTTCTTTATCTCTTCTACTTTATGTCCCTTTGAACTGTTGGTTGCTTTCTTGGACGATTTGCCTATGTGTGCTTTGAGTATTTGCTTGAGATGCCCAGTGATGATCTCTGAGATCTGAGGGCCTATGTTGCCTGAGTTGCTTCTTTCTCTCTCGTGTTGCCTTGTGATGATTTGCTTGAGTATTGTTCCACTTTCGTTTCTTTTTCTGATTTGCCTATGAAGAAGCTTGCTTCTGAGGCTCTCTTGATGCTTTTGAATTGTTGCCTTGATTGTCTTGAATGATTTTGGACAGTTATTGCCTTGAGTGTGGGTTGGAATATGATGCTTGTACTGAGGGCTTATGTGTTTGATTATGCTTGACAATTTTGGTACTGGTTGGTTTGGATATGACAGGATGTTGGTATGGTTTATCAGGTTCTTGTGTGTTTTTGAAGGTTGAGGCAAGATGTTCTGAGTTTGTATGACAGGGTATTCTGAGTTTTGTTTGTCTGATGCAGGGTTCAACACAGTTTTCTTTGGCTAGGTTTTGGATGATGCAGATACTGAGTTGGCTTTTTATGACTTATGGCTTGGGTTTGAGATGTGTTATGTGTTTTGTGATTCTGGACAGTAGGCTTTGGCTTGAGTTTGTATTTTGTATCTTTTTCTTCCTTTCTAACCTTACTGAACTGTCTTGCATTGGCTTGTGTTTTCTGAGACTGATGCAGAGTGGATGAAGTTTGTGGACAAGGTTCAGGTTTTTGATATTGGTTAGATAGATTTTTGTGCAGCTACTGAGTTGTATATATCTCTTCTCTCTTCTAACTGTTCTACTGTCTCTTCTGAACTGATATCTTGAACTGTCTGCTGTGCTGAACTGTTTCATTGGCTTGCTCTGCTGGACTGAGTTGCTTGGATTTGTATAATCTTTTCTCTCCCTTTCCTACTGTCTATGTTACTGAACTGTGCCTAATCCCTGTCTATGCTTTATCTCTCTTTTCTCTCTCTTAAAGTACAGTTTAAGAATTTTATAATGTTTATTGTACTTTTCTGAAGGGGCTAACTATGGGAAGTGATGATTCTAGATTGTTTGGCTTGCATAACACATTTTGCATCTCCTTTCTCTCTTTTGACAGTTTGGATCTGACTTTGCATTTTGATATCTTTTTCCAAAAATCTTCTTTACAGCTTTTGAGTACTTTCTTGATTTTCTTTGAGTGGACTTTGGGCATTTTGACAGTAGCCTTTGCTTTTGGATAGAAAGTTTGGATTTGAACTTTTCAGTTTGGATTTTGAATTGGAAATTGAGATTCTTATGTAGCTTGAATTTTATAACTTATGCATTTTTGACATTTGCATTCATGAAATAAAATAATCTTCCCTCTCTGTGAACCGGGAGAAATCCCGTGATTTGCAGAGAGGGTCAACTGATCCCAGTCAGTGGCCCCTAATGATGAGCACTTTTAACTGTCTTTGCTATTAATTGCTTTCTGACTTTTCTTGTTTCTTTTTGCAGATGAAAAATGGAATACCGGAGCGGAGTGAAGAATGAAGAATATTAGAAAATAGGATAGTTTTTCATTCTATGTAATATTTAAATTAAATGTAAATTATTGTCTGTAATAAACAACAATTTGTACAAATAACTCAAATATCAATAAAAGTTTAAATTATCCAATTAATTCTAATTTCTTTATTGTTTATTTATTTATTTAAAATTCTTAGAATTAAAACAATTGAAAAATAAATTCAATCATTTAATTTCAGAATAATAAATAACAACATTGATCAATTAAGTCTGTCTTATTCAACATCCAGAGCAAAGAAGCAGTCGATCCAAAAAGACTGATCAAACGCATAAGCACTGTGAATCCAACACTGCATATATCTTTTGACTGATGAATTCAAACCAATCGCCTCAGAGAGAGAAAGAAGCAACTCAAGCAACATAGGCCCTCATATCTCAGAGATCATCACTGGGCATCTCAAGCAAATACTCAAAGCACACATAGGCAAATCGTCCAAGAAAGCAACCAACAGTTCAAAGGGACATAAAGTAGAAGAGATAAAGAAGTGAGGAATTAGGGTTTCTCAGTACGTATCATCATCAAAACCTTAATCATAAGCAACAAGAGCGAAAATACCAGAAAGCGTCGAAAGCAAAGCAAGCTCAAAGTTCCTCACGCCGCTCCGGCCTCCTCAACGCCTCCAGTTCCGGTTCCCTTTCCTCCATCTCCCAAAATTAAGGTAGCTTTTCGTCCCCTTCTCAATCTCAAGAAAAGAAAAACAAACGATAATAACGAGTAAGATTATAACTCAGACTAAGCAAGAAGAAAAGTGAAAATTCTAAGATAGAGAAGGTGAGATCGTTACCCTGTTCGTTTAGGTTTAGTCCAATCGCGGAGATGAGAGGAACCGGAGGTGGCGTTGGGTTGGCTCGGCATCACTAGGCATCACATTCAGCATTCAGGGAGATGAGGAAGAACGAAGAAGATGAGCTTACGCACGGCGCCGCTGCCTTCGCTCCACACTGAAACAATGCCTAAACCCTAAATTTCGTTTTTGGATCAATATGGGCCTGACCCGTTTTCTGGTTCACCTCTAAAGCCCAATAAGAAAATCATCTCACTTAACACTAAACCTTTCTTTTCTTTATGTTATATTTACTTCTTTTTCTTAACACTAACCCTTTTTATTTATTTGTATAAACAATATCTACTAACTTTATTTTATAAACAATGTTTTTTATTCTTTGTAAAATACTAATTTAATACATTTTCTATCATATAAGTTAAAATGTCTTTTTTTAAATTATATTTGTACATAAAAATAAAATACCTTTCTTGACACACATAATTTAATTTTGGACATAATTTAATACTTTTTGTACATACATTTTAAAACATTAATTTGTATATATTATGTTTCCTTTTTTTTTTTAATACATAATTAAATTGAAAATACTTTTTTAATTAAAACATATTTGTACATATTATACATAATTAAAATAAAACTTTTTTTTAATTAAAATACATATTCATACATAACAATTCAATACATTTTTCTAATATCAAATTCACAAACATTTGGACTAAAATACTTTCCGATTAAAAATTAAACATTTTAATGAAAACACTTCATTTTTCTTTTGTACATAATTAAACAAAATCAAAGATTCATTTAAAAACATTTATCTAGGTCAAAACCCTAATACGATTCAATTCCATTTCGTACTTGTACATATTTACACTTACACAATACATACACTTGTACACTTACACAAATACATACACATTGCCCTATACACATTTTATCTTATATTTGTATATTTGATATTCATTTTGATCGCGCATTCGATTTGGTTGTAAATTATTGGGTACTATAAATCTTATCCCCTTGTACATTTATACCCCCACTCCCGGACACTATTTTGTAATAGCGTAGATTTTATATTCCGCAATTTACAGTTTTCAATTATGCCATGGTTAGACCTAGGGTTTGTATGTATACAAAATCAAACGCTAGATAACCTAATACAAGACAAATACATGTAATCAATACACAATCACACTTGCACCCCCTAGGGTAATCCCACATGTTGCCTTCCAAAATGGGCCATGCTTGCACGTCGAGTATCTTTGGCAAAACAAATCAAATGATCATAAGTCTCAAAGTGTTGCCTAAACGGAATGATCATAGTCCCTTCAAAGCAAATTGCCAAAGACACTTGGCATCATTGCATTCATGGTCCATACGATGACCCGCGCCCGTCCCGAATAAACTTCCTAAACGCAAGATTGTCCATCAATTTCAATGATGGAACAAAATTGTTAAAAGGGGTTAAAACATGACAAAAACCTTTGAGTACAATAGGGTAGACAAAACTCTTAGTTACTTGAGATCAAACTTGCAAAAACACTTGCCTTCTTTTCAAAAACCACAATCCACAACACTTTCAAACAAACTCTTAAAAACATTTGAAAACATCTTTTCGAAAAGATTCACACTTTTGTAAAACACTCAAACACGAGTCAAATACATTAGTTGCCTAAGACAAGGCATCTTTTTCCAAAAATCTTCTTTACAGCTTTTGAGTACTTTCTTGATTTTCTTTGAGTGGACTTTGGGCATTTTGACAGTAGCCTTTGCTTTTGGATAGAAAGTTTGGATTTGAACTTTTCAGTTTGGATTTTGAATTGGAAATTGAGATTCTTATGTAGCTTGAATTTTATAACTTATGCATTTTTGACATTTGCATTCATGAAATAAAATAATCTTCCCTCTCTGTGAACCGGGAGAAATCCCGTGATTTGCAGAGAGGGTCAACTGATCCCAGTCAGTGGCCCCTAATGATGAGCACTTTTAACTGTCTTTGCTATTAATTGCTTTCTGACTTTTCTTGTTTCTTTTTGCAGATGAAAAATGGAATACCGGAGCGGAGTGAAGAATGAAGAATATTAGAAAATAGGATAGTTTTTCATTCTATGTAATATTTAAATTAAATGTAAATTATTGTCTGTAATAAACAACAATTTGTACAAATAACTCAAATATCAATAAAAGTTAAATTATCCAATTAATTCTAATTTCTTTATTGTTTATTTATTTATTTAAAATTCTTAGAATTAAAACAATTGAAAAATAAATTCAATCATTTAATTTCAGAATAATAAATAACAACATTGATCAATTAAGTCTGTCTTATTCAACATCCAGAGCAAAGAAGCAGTCGATCCAAAAAGACTGATCAAACGCATAAGCACTGTGAATCCAACACTGCATATATCTTTTGACTGATGAATTCAAACCAATCGCCTCCTCTTACTGATTTGTCATAAACACTGATTCTTGCAAGTACTGTAAATCCAACTGCAACCCTTCTTTGACTGGCCCAAACAAAATGAATTTACGCCACTGTCTCCTTTGCTGATTAAACCAAGATAACGCGAATTTTAATCCGAATCTTGAAATAAACCGCAAAGTGCTGTGGAATTTAGATTCTTCTGAGAATATGCCCATAAAACCTTAATTCCCGATTAAATGCCAAATCACGCTCGCTTGATCAAAATTGAACTAAAAAATCAACCAAACCCTAAGCCCACTGTATGAAACAATTCAAAGCTCTGAAAATCAGTAAAAAACCCTAGTTTTGCTTGACTGTCAAGAAAAGTCCGTTTGTCCGATTCTTGAGCTAGTTTGAGAAGTCAGGAAATGTTTGAAGCTGAGATTTCTTGTGGAAAAGTGCGAGAGCAAATTTTGGGGTACAACAGTTTCCCCTGTTCAATCTTCTTTGACCTGAAGAGTTAGATTGGCAAGTTTGCCTTTCGCGACTTGAAGGTAAAAGGAGATTGGACACTAATGTGCCCAGAAAATTTGCGCTCGTCGATGTGACGGTGGAGGTGAATGGGCTTAAAGATGCCATTTGGTGATGGGCTTAAAGATGCCATCTGGTGCGAGAGAATTTTGTCGGGGGATGGGCTTAGAGATGCCATCTGAGAATGGGCTTACAGATGCCATTCGGTGACTGCTGGTAGGAGGATGGGCTTACAGATGCCATATGGTGATGTTGAACCGTACGTCAATGGTGAGTGGACGAGTATCAGAAGGGCATCCCTGTTTTGGAATATCTCTGAATTGGGGTCTGAACAAGCAATGGAACAGCATCCGTTGTTGGGAAGCGTCCATAACCTATTTTCAAAAATTGAGAAGAGTCTGAATCAGTTGGTAGATCGACATCCGTTGTAGGGAAGAATCCGTAAACTGTCTTCAAAAGTTGGTAGATTGACATCCGTTGTAGGGAAGAATCCGTAAACTTGTTTCAGAAGTTGAGAAAAGTCTGAACAAATCGGTAGATTGACATCCGTTGTAGGGAAGAATCCGTAAACTTGTTTCAGAAGTTGAGAAATTGAAGAGGAACCGGTGTAAGGTTTCTGCTGATGTGTCTGAATGAACCTGGAATAAGTATCAAAACGTTGCCGTGTCCGGGTCTCATCTGAACTATTTTTGGATGAATCTCAGGAGATAATCTGTGTCTGTCGACTGATCTTACCTGAAAAGGTAAAGGGTTATTTGTATGCAATGTTATGATGCATGATGCAATGTATGTGACATCAATATTTATGAATGTGATGGATGCGCATGTAAGCTGATGAGCTAATCTTGCCAAGGATACATGATTCCGAGATGGCTGAAGATAAAAGCATCTTGACTGCTGCCGGGGAAATATGAGACATTAAATTGATTCACAACCACAAACTATATTATGCTCATATTAGAACATACCAATATCACTTGAAATTGGTTGGATGATCATATTTGCAAGATCATTCTGCAATGCTTCCAACTCTTCATTGGTTAAGAGAGGTGGTGAATCCTATAATACCCAACTAGAATGGTCGACAATTGTTTCAATATTGATAGGATCATAACTCCTATTTCTTATTTTCCTAAGCACACATGAATTAAATCTAAGTATATGTATTTAAATATAAAAATATAATTATCAGAGAAAAATAACCATAATAATACCTATTTTGAAGTCTCAAGTTGTAACGAACAAACACTAAATCATTAAGCTTTTGGTGCTCCAATCTATTTCTTTTTTTGGAATGAATATACTCAAATATACTCCAATTGCATTCACAACCCGAAGCACTACAAGTTTGGCTTAAAATACGAATAGCTAACCTTTACAAAGTTGGTGTACAAGTGCCATAAGTTTCCCACCATTGATCTGTATATACCATGTGATTAAATAAATTTATAAACATATTGAAATATAAAATAAAATATATATCAAGAGTTATAAGTTATGAAATTACCTGCCCTTACAATACATCGTTCATCCACGGCTGATTTGCTTCCAAAATCTAATTCACCGTCTTTGAATATTCTCATCTCATCTGTTAACTTCAATCGAAGTTCAGAATTTCCATTAGCATGCTTTTCAATGACATCTAAAAGTCCTAATGTTGTGGATGCATGTTTTTCAAATTCTACATCATTATATCTACAAGCTGGATTTAACCAATAACCGACAACATGAAGATTTTTGCGGAGCTGTGAATCCCAACGTTTATCTAAGATTTTCAAGTATGGATCCACTTTCTTCTTATTTCTTTGAAACCTCCTAACCATCTCCTCTCTAGCTTTGACTATAGATTTGTATAGAATGCTCATAGCAGGTTTATCTTCACTATCAACAATACACAACACATGCATAAGTGGTTCAGTGAGTTTAACTACATCAGCACATTTACTCCAAAATCCAGAATCTAAAATTTGATCCACAAACTGTTTTGCCTTTGCTTCTTTGGCATATGCTGAGCTTGTCCATTCTTTAGATGTTACCATGGTTCTTAGTGGGTTTTTGTGAGACAAAACACTTTGCAAAGCAGTGAAATTAGTGGCAAACTGAGTTGGAGCAGGACGAAAGATTTCTCTTCCACCTGTTTGCTTTCTCATTAAATACAATGCATAACAATGGTTATAAATATATTTGGTAACATTAGAAGCATGTGACACTATCTCACTTACTTCCTCTAATTTTCCCATGTCTTGCAACATCAAGTTAATGCAATGTGCTACACAAGGAGACCAAAATAAAGTAGGAAACTCATTTTCTAATAATCTTCCAGCAGCAACATAATTTGCAGCATTATCTGTCACTATGTGAACTATATTTTCAGGCCCAACAAATAAAACCACCTCTCTAAAAAGCTTATACAACATATCTGCAGTTTTTGAAGCATGAGAAGCATCAACGGATTTTAGAAAAATAGACTTTAATAGTACCTTTGGGACAATAAACTAGAAAGTTTATAAGAGTTCTTCTTTTTCGATCAGTCCATCCATCGGCCATTAGAGTACAACCAGTTTTCTTCCAAATCTCACGATACTCCTCTATCAATTTGTTCACATATTCAACCCATTTATTTAACAAATAGCCACGAAGACTATGCATAGTTGGAACTTTATACCCCAGACTCATGCTGCAAAGTGCATCAGCCATAGATTGAAAATACGCAGAATTAGCTGCATTGAATAGCACAAAAGAATCAATGAAGCATCTTGCAATAGCTAGATCACACTTCTCCACCAATTCTTTACTTTGTAACACACTTTTTAAAGAAGGTTGAGCTCCAGGAGTTGTTCTAGGCATAAAATAATTACCAATACGACTAGTATTCGTTCTCTTTTGAGACACAATCACCGAATTTGATCTTGATTATTCTACATCCATTTCTACTACACCACCCTCTTGAGTAGTAAGATCAACATCAAATTTTTGTGCTTGAGTCTTTCTTCTCTTATTTGCACTTTCATCAAGATTTTGTTTCATTTGATATTGAACATCTGGAGGCACCTTTTTACATGTTTCAACTTGACCTTTTATTCCATCCAAATGGAATTTGAACCTATTAATCCTCCCTCCTCTAATAATTTTATCACAGTAAATACACAAATTAACAAGTTTTCATTTCTCTTCAATTTGTTTACAATGATCCCAAGCTATATCAGTTTTTCCCCTATTGCTCTGGAGTTGGGTTGGATTTTGAGATGTAACTTCTTCCGAAGTTATTACTTCAGCGGGTGATGCCATATCTAATATCAATCAAAATTTAAAAATACAAAACTATATTACAAAAATATTAACAAAACACAATTCTAAACAAAAATTATTGAATTTATAAAAACATTATAAGAAACATTAAATATGTAGCATATCTAAATCCAAAATATATGAATATGTTGTTGTATATTACATATAGGCTACCAAGCATCGTTACTGTGCATCACCATATATAATAAAAAAATAGAAACTTTGCTTTCCAGTCTTTGCTATATATTTTAGATTAATAAAATCCTGAAACTTTTCTTTGTTATATAATTTAAATTAATAAAAAACAGAAAACTTTGTCTTACTATATAATTTAGATTACATAGTTTTAAACCTAATTTCTATCTCCATAATATATACAACGACTATTACAGTAATATATATCTATCCCAATTTCTATCTCCAATATATAACAACTTCATTACCCGTCTATAATAAGTTAATTCATAAAAGTATAAAACTGCTTCATTCATACAAATTCTATCTCAATTTGTTAAACTAAAAGACTCAATTTTATAGAAAATGATCAAATTTAATCATTTATTTTCTATATCAATTAATCAACAAAATGAAACAATAATATTCATATTGACAAATATCAATGTAAATTAGACCAAGTAAAAAAGAAATAACTTGTTTTTGATGTTTTGATGAAATTTTTTACGGCAAACAAGGAATATCAAATAACAGCAGCAAGTGGGAGTTTTTGTTGGTAGAGAAAATTGAGAATATGACTTCAATTAGAAAAAGAAAAGACAGAATAAAAAAGAAAACCTTTCAAATGCCTAAGTTTGGAAAACGAGGAGACAAAGCATTTATGTTAATTTTTTTTCAAAAGCCCTAAAAAATAAAATAAATAGTCAAACCCACCGGTTCAGTAAAAACCGTCGGTTCACTGGTTTAACCGGTGTTCCGGCCGGTTCACACTAGTTTCATCCGGTCTAAATATAATTCTGGTCTTATCCCTTAATCGGACCGCATGGCCCACCGGTTCTCGGTCAGATCGGTCCGACCGACCGGGTCGGGTTGGGTTTTAAAACACTGCTCCAATCATATAAAACAACAACAAAAGAAATAGTTAAAAGATAGACATTAAAATGATCAATCAATAACTGGTATCTCACAGATACATTCACATCTACCCGTGAATCCAGATGAATTAACAAACCCCGGTTGAATCCAAATGAGTTAATTCTAAAAATTTGTTAAACTTATTTTAGATATTAGCCCATTTTTCTAAATCTAAAATTTATGACAGTCCATGTCAAATTTTAGTTTTAAAACTTTCTTATTATATCATATTCATATAATTTTTTACAACCTACAATGTATGATAACTTCTCGTTAAATTTCAATTTTAAAACTTTCTTATTAGATCATATTTACAAATTTTACAAATCTAAAATGTATGACAGTACCCCGTCAAAATTTAATAAACTATGTAAATATGTTCATGCAAATTCAACATGAAGATTAAAATTAAACCTATAACCTAATCTTCAATAACGATCTTCAAAATAAATAAAAAATAATCATATATAAATTTATTATAAATAAAAATATAAGTTAAAAAACCAAAAAAATATCATCAATTTTCTATTAAAACGTGATAGCAGACCAATTTTTTTAAATTTAAAATAGAGAGATTATTTTTGTGTATCAAATAAAATTGGAGATTAAAATTGTAAAATAGCTTTTTATATTCTAGATAAACCAAGTATTTTGACAAAAAAATGGAAAAATACTCATTTTGGTCCCTTAACTATAAGTCATGGTTCACTTTGATCCATTATCTTCTTTTTGTTGTCAAATTGGTCCCTTAAATTTCAAAATGTAACCATGTTAGTCCTTCCGTTAGTGAAACGTTAGTTAAATACAAAAAACAGACTCCAGGTGGCATTTGTCATGCTGAAGTGGCTTGTTGAAGGCAACGTGACAAAGAATAAGGATATGTAATCTCCAAAAGCACACGAAAGGATATGCATGTTCATTTTGTCCAAAATGAAAACCAAAGGAAAGATGGAGAACGAGAATCTGCAGAGGCGAGTTTGAAGAGGCTTGCGAAGGTGCTTGAGAAGGTGATTGCGTAGGTGATTGCAAAGGTGATTGCATTTCAGGTAACTATTTTCATACTCATTGGTAATTGGTATTTAGGGATTTAGGTATTCCATTCAATTTTTGTTCTGGTTGGGGATTTAGGTATCTTATTCTTGTTTTATATGTATTCGAAACTGAATATTTGTTATGGGATTTAGGTTTAATGGATGAATTTCTGAAACTCGTAATTCACCATAGTGGTGAGTTCGTTGATCCAGAGCTTAGTATCTATGAAGGAGGCCTGATATCTGAATTTCCAATAGATGTTGATAGGTAGAGTTACTTCAAGTTAGTTGGTGTATTGAAAGACTTAGGTTATACGGACAATATATAGAAAATGTATTACAAAGACCCACAATTTAGAATGAATGAACTAGCTGATGACAAAGGTGCTCTAGAAATTGCAGACCTATACAGGATGCACCATAGTGTTCATGTTTACATTCAACACAGTTTGTCTCAACTTAAGTATTGTGATGGTCATGTTGAGGAGTCTGGGAACATTGTAGATGAGATAGAGGAGTTGTTTAGCAAGCTGCATGATGACAATGAAGGAAAGTTAAAGGAGTCTGTTGTTGGTATCAATGAAGTTAATGATGGATTGAATGATACAAATGTTGTTGTGGAACAAAGTAATGCTGGATTAAATGATGCAAATGTTGGGGTGGAAGCAACAAGTGTTGAAGTGGAGTCAAACAATTTTGAGATGGAGCCAAATACTGATGGTCAGGTGTATGATGAATCCAATTCTGATGACAGTAAGGATGAGAGTTACCAGTATGATAGTGCCCTAGAAGTAGCCTTTGACGATGAATCTGATGGTTATGAGGACATTGATGAAAATGAAATTGCAGACATGACTGTGTATGAAAGTAATAAAATACCAAAAGGAAAAGGAAAGTGCAGGAAAGATATAGAGGAATATAATGGGAGTGACAATGACAGTGGAAGAGACTTTGTGGAGGTGAAATTCTGGCAGCTATAGGAAGGGATCCTAATGATCAAATGCTTCCTATAGAATTTGTAGTTGTTGAAGGTGAAAATAGATATAGCTGGACATGGTTTTTGAAGCTATTTATTGATGATCTGGGAGGTGGACATGAATGACGCTCATACACTTTCATTTTCAACCAATAGAAGGTACACTAAATACATCACTGACTCTTTAAATTTATCTGATTATTTTCTTGATAATTTACTATTAGTTATGAATGATTTTTACATGGACTTTTACCTGCAACAGAAGAGTTGCTGCCCAATGTTGAAACATCAGTTTTGTGTTAGGCATCTGTATAACAATTTCAGGAAGAGGTATCCTAGAAAAACATATAAGGATCTTATCTGGAAGGCTTCTAAATCTACATGCTCACAAGCTTGGGAAAGAGAGACGAGGGCAATGATAATGACCAGTGGAGAGGCATATCTCCATATGATAAAGACTCCACCAAGATATTGGTCTAGATCATATTTTAGGACAACCAACAAGTGTGATGTTGTGCTCAACAATATGTTAGAGGCCTTTAACAGTGTTATTATGGAAGCTAGAGCTAAACCATTAGTAATAATGCTTGAGGTGATCAGAACTTACATGATGGAGAGATGGGCAAAAAACAGAATGAGGTTCCAAGAGGTATCTGGTAATGATATTTTGCCCAACATTAGAAAGAAGATGGACATAGCAAGTGCCTTCACAAACTTATGGCTTGTCAGGTATGGTCTGTTATTGTTAATGTTAATTGCAGAATGTTAATTGTTATTATTTATGTTAAATGCAAAATGTTAATTGTTATTGTTAATGTTAATTGCAGAATGTCAGATGAGCATATGTTTAAAGTAAGGCATGTGGAAAACCCAACTGAAACATTCACCGTGAACTTGAAGGATTACTTGTGCTCCTGTAGAAGGTGGGAACTCACAGAACTTCCATGTGTCCATGCCATGCCAGCCATAAAGAGTATGAATTTTAAAGTTGATGATTACATTTCAAATTATTATAGGATATCTAGGTACAAGGCAGTATATAGGTATGTGCTTTATCTTGTGAATGGATCTAATATGTGGGCCAAAACTCCATATCCAGATGTACATCCACCTAAGTTTAGGAAGATGCATGGTAGACCAAAGAAAAGGAGAAACCTTGAGCAAGGGGATATTGATGGCACTAACAGAAAATTGAGAAGAACTGGTTTTATTATAAAGTGCTCTAGGTGCAAGAAAACTGGACATAACAAGAAAACATGCAAGGTCACTGCAACTCAAGGCACTACAGCTCAAGAAAATGTAACTCAAGACAATGCAACTCAAGGAAATGCAAGGCAAGGCACTGCAACTCAAGACGCTGCAACTCAAGGAAATGCAACTCAAGGCAATGCAACTCAAGACAATGAAAGTTAGGTTGGGACTAATGCAAGTCAGATTGGGACAAGACAAGTTTCTGCATCTCAAACCACTACAAGTCAGGTTGCAGTAATACAAGCATCAGCTAAACAGGGATACATGAATGTAACTCAGTCTTCACAAAGAAAGTCATTACCAGGGCAAGGCACAAAGGAGAAATCTAAAGTAACTGGAAAGCTACAAAAACTAGGTGTGAGAAGGCCCTTTGTACCCCCCATGACCAACAACAAGACTCTCAGCAGCCAAGAATGCAACTGGTCCTACCACCAGACGATCTACTCCAACCAAGAGAAGCACATCAAAGAGGACCATCTAGTTATAATTTTAGGGTTTATGTATTTTGGAACATGTCGATGTAACGTGTCATTCTGTCAACCTTCTAGAACATGTCTATGTAACATGTCTATGTATTTTGGAACATATTTATGTAACATGCCAACTTCGTATTTTCAGTTTAAGTAATCTGATGTGTTCATTTACTAGTAATGTTCAAAATTATGTTGCTACAATTAATGATATGCCAAACTGATATGCTTTGATTAATGATATGTCAAACAAAATAAGTCTTATTAAACTGATAATATCTGTTAAAATTACACATAAGCTTGCACATAAATTTCTTAAACCGATAAACTGATAAAATTACACACAAACTTGCTACATACTCCTACTCCTAATACAACTTAATGACAAATATACATAACATTACAAAATACATAATCTTCAATGTTTTTTTCCACTTCAACATCTTGTTCAGTTGAATTTGAAGTTCTAACACAACATCCCCTAATTCTTCATTTCTAACCCTCAATTTTTCGTAGTGATTCTTGGTTTCATCTAAATCCCTTGCTATGCTTTCCAATCTATTAATTAATACTTGGTTTATGTCTTCTGCCAATTCCTCGTAAAACCAATCAAAGAAGCCATACCCTCTTTGCAAGGATCCTTGCAAATTTCAAAAATTGATCAAACTTTGTTTACCATCTTTTAACATACCCAAACCAAAAGTAGGGCTTACCTTGTAATTGTGATAACCCCAATATTTCTTTCCATAATTCTTCTCAGTGGTTGCCCTACGAAGAACAACATTGTCTTCACAACGACAAAGTGGTGCAATTCGCGAGCTACTGTATACACATGACCCAACATTTTCAGATTTCTTCGGGTTCGTTGGGGAATACGAATGCTTCGTAGTCATGGAGAAAGGGCCGAAACTATTCTGGATTGTTTTGGGAGTGTTGGGAATGTAAGAAGATGGTGGGTACAAAGATGAAGAACGTAAAGAAAATTTTGGGTAGGGGATTTTGCAGGTGAAGAACGCATACTGCATATAAAGAAGATGATGAAATCTTCCAGCTCACCTGCCACGTCATGAAAATAAGGGACCAAAGTGGACCATGACCTATAGTTAAGGGACACAAATGAGTATTTTGCTCCAAAAAATTTTTATTAAACCTATTTTAAATATATTTTGGTATCACTTTTTATTATATTAATTATATTTTATTATTTTTTAATGTAATATCATTATTTTTTAAATTATCCTAATTAAAAAATATATGATTAGAGAAATGTGTAAAATTAATTTATATTTTGAATTTAATTTTCAGTCAAAAGAAAATGTAATATTATTTAAAAATAATTTAGGTATAAACTAATTTATAAAATATAATTGTATACCACTAAAAATACATATCCAGTTGTATGCAATAAAGATTTATTAGAGAAAAAAAAGATATTACAAAATACATATGTCTCCAAGAAATACTCAACAACCGACTTCATTGTCCCCTTCTCATCCACATGGAATCTACAATAATTGAAAATTTTAAAAATAAAATTAAGAAAAAGAATTTATATACTGCATGTGAAAAATACTGCTACGATGTGTTACTTCAACTTTGATACCACTGGGTGCTTTTTTAACTGTCATTATAAATAAAGAGAATTATTCAAACACATAATTGAAAACAAAATCAAACTTTTATCACAAAATTAATTATATAAGATTCTCTAGTGTCATTTAAATTCAACTAATCATAATCCTTAAGATTGGAATAAAATCAAAACTAATTTAAAATTGTTCCAAAATAAATGCAAACCTTCCTAAACTAATTGATTAAATAGGACAATTTTCTAACCAAATTGGAGAACACGTTTTTGACAACAATAAGTTACAACTTGCAACACTACAAAAACTAAAGACTTGCAACACAAAACTCAATTCTGCAGCCACAAAATCACATTTCGAAATAATCGCAACAAATTGTTCAACCAGGACCATGATTGTCACTATTTATTATCTTCATCACCATTTCCGCTAAAGCCCCTTATGTTGATCACACAACAATCGGTTAACGCATACAAAAACAACTCCAATCAAGATGACAATGCCACCAACATCCAAGATTCAAAGAAGATTGAAGAAAGAAAAATAGGATTGAATTCTAAAGAGCAAAGATTATGTAACAAAAACAATCAGAATCCAAAAGTTACCATAACAGAATCGAGCGCTGAGTCGGAATAGAGTCAAAGCGAAACCGTAACTAAGCAAAACTCTAAAATTCAAAACAGTAACTGAACCAGAAACGGGAATCATGTTTGGCACGTGGATAAGCACTTAAGGTCGTCTAAAAAACACTTAAGGTCGTGTTTGGCATCTGGATAAACACTTAATCGACGACTTTGCACCAATGGTGGATTAAAGGGCCAGCGCTTGTGAAGCATTCGATATCAATTTATCTCAAAATAAAGGCTAAAGACAAATAACAGTACATAATTTTCAAAAATAAGATCAAGTAACAGAAATAAATTCACATCAAATCTGCAACGCAACAACATATATAGTAACACCAAACTGCTCAAAGGCCAAATGAGCTCCTGCTCTTGATCCAACATTTGAATATAAACAGGGTTCATACCCCATCCTACCAGCCAAATAACTATATCCCTAAAAATTTCAAGGTTTTAAAGAAACATTCATTAAAAAAAACACAGCCCTGCTACAGAAGTCTCATAATATAAAAACAGTTCCCTCCATGTAACTAAAGTCTATCATGCAAGACCAAAAACAGGAACCTACCTTCTTGCATCCATGAGCAGCCATAACTTCCAATAGAGTGATTGTTCCAATGAAGTTGTTTTTGTAGTAGAGTAATGGTTTCTACACACTTTCAACTATTACTTTCATTCCAGCAAAATGTATGACTACATTAAACCTACAATTAAATGATAAAAATGCTATAAGAAATAAAAACTATAGGAGAACATAAGGCGCCAAAAGGAAGGAACAAATCTAAAAGCTCTAAGCAATCTAAAACAGTTTTAACTTTACTAAACAGATAAATAATTTGTTTCTCAACTTAAAAAAAAAACATAAAATCTCAAATTTACAAAGTTGAAAATTATATATTACCGAAAACTCTGGTACAATACAATATTTGGCGGAAAATTACATCTAATCAAAAAATTCATCATAAACTTTTAAAATGAAATTGAAACAGATAAAAAAAAAAGCACTTATTCCAATAATTACCTTTTCAGAATCACAATAGTCACAGATATTACACAAATCAAATCACAGAAAGAACAAATTAGCAAACCTAAATCCACTAAATTACTGTAACTAATCAAAGAAAAAGGCGTAAAAGAAAACAACACCTTGTGAAAGTCGAGGTTATTCCCAAATTCAGCCGTGAGTTCTTTGACTATGTGGATGACAACTTCAGAGGAATTATCAAGATTTTCAAATACTTTACATTTTATATATTTATAATAGATAGTTTCTGGTGTTTTGTTATGTTTAATATTTTCATCACAGAAAACTTATGTTAAAATCTGGTTTTTCTTCACATAATTATTAACATTATGGCTCAATTATTTTTAAGAGAATATAAATATGTTGAAAGTGGTCACATACCCTGCCACAACAAGTTACAGTGGAAGATGGAGAGAACGTGTGACCGGAAAATTACAATTTGGATGTGGTAAAGTTTGATGATGAGATGCTATAGAGGTGAAGAGAGGGAAAGGTGTTTAAGAAAAACAGGTTTCAGATGTTTGAAGATTAGATTATTTAGATTAGATGATGTGGAAGATTAAATTATTTATACATTTAGTTCTCTCTTTTTTATTTTCTGTCGTTAACCAACATTTACTTTAGTTTTAAATGACAAATATCTCCTCTTTCTCATTTGATATGATATGCACAAATATTTTTTTGCATTTAGATGATTTGTATTTCTTTATTCATTTTGATTTTTAATGCATTTTTTATGTCTTCTTGTTTTGTAATTTTTAATGCAACCTTTGATGTATTCATATGTTTTGCAGTCATATTTTCTTCGATTAGATGATTTTTATTTTTCAATTCATTTCTGTTTTTAAAACATTTGTATTTTGTATGTCTTTTTCAATGACAGATATTGGTGTCTTTCTCATTTTCAACTTTCATAAAGATGGATAGAAGAAGAAGTTCTAATGGAGAAAAGAGTGTCAAAAATAGAATGGTTGAGTTGTTGTAAAATAAATTTTAAAAAAAAAAATTATTACAATTTTAATGAGATGAAAATGTTATGCATTTCAAACAATAATTAAATTATTATAGCGCATTCCACCATTACATTTCTGAATTACTTCAAGTTTACTATTTCATTTTAATTTTTCACTCCACTATTAATTTTTGATCGCCTTAGATAAACATCGTAGCAATAGAAAATGATAGGTTGATCATTTGGTCTCTCTGGGTTCAACACTCTTTATATTATTCTAATAGACACCGTATACTTGCAGAAATCACCCATCAAGTTTTTGACGTTGTTGTCTGGGACCAATTTCGTCAAATATCGTAATCATGTTGTTACACCGGCTAGATTAAGGCACCCTTTTCGGTAAATACAAAGAACTCGTAGTACCTGAACTTTAGAAGATCCAATAGAAGAACCAGAGAGATGCGCACGCGCACGACTTTTTCTCCAACGAATCAGGAGAGCAATGGCAGAAGAAAATGTTCACAAGCCACTTAAGGACTTTTTCGTACCTTCTAACGAAGAACCACATTCGAGTATAGTTAGCCCTACAAACTTTGAACTGAAACCCGCTTTATTGCAGCGCGTGCAGCAAAACCAGTTTGTTGGTCTCCCACCAGAGAACCCAAACCAACACTTAAAAGTGTTCATTCAACTAGCTGAGACATTGAAATCCAATGGCGCTCCTCCTGAGGCATTATGTTTACATTTATTTCCCTTTTCCCTCAGAGACAGAGCGAAATCATGGCTAGACTCCCTCTTAGCAAATTCAATCACTACTTGGAATGACTCGAAGAAAGTATTCCTTGCTAGATACTTTCCACCAAGAAAAACTGATGTCCTGCGAAATCAAATAACAAGATTCACTCAACAAGATGGTGAATCCCTTTTTTACGCTTGGGAAAGATACAAGGAGCTATTGAGAGCTTGTCCACACCATAGATTAGAACAATAGTTGATCATTCATACCTTCTATAATGGGCTTCTCCATAACATAAAGATGACTATCGACGATGTCGTTGGCGGTGCACTGATGAACAAACCATACCCCGAAGCATGCGCACTCATAGAAGACATGGTTCAAAACCATTACCAATAGGGGACTGAACGAACATTAGTAGTGAAGAAAGAAACAAAAGGAGGTAGATACGAAGTCCAGAGCCTTGACCATATGAACACTAAGATAGATGCCTTAGCACAAAAGGTCGAAAGCATAATCATTAATCCTACAACTATCGCAACTGTAATACAACCAGTTGTTGCAGTATAAACCAAATGCGAGATCTGTGGAACCCAAGGACACATCACTGCCGATTGCAGTCTTCTAGCTGAACCAAGCCCAGATCTTGTCAATTATACCCAAGGAAATCCATATTCGAACACTTATAACCCAGGATGGAGGAACCATCCAAACATCTCTTATAAGAACAATAATTATATTCAAAACACTGCACCTTAAAGACCACAAGGTTTTCAAACTCAAAGATCAACGTAACCTACTCAAGCTGCCCCTCAAAAATCGAACCTAGAGAAAATCATGGAAAATTTCATTTCAGCTCAAACTCAGCAGAATAAAGAATTCCTGAACCAAAACATTCATATAAATGAGTTAATTACACGATTAGGAAACAAAGTTGATTTTATGGTAACCCACAACAAAATGCTAGAAATCCAAATTTCTCAAGTAGCACAACAACAAGCTGCTCACGCTACACCAGAAGGATCATTCCCTAGACAACGTCAACCTAACCCTAAAGGCCATGCTAATTCTAGTTCACTACGAAGCGGAACCACATACGATGGACCTGTAGATCCTAGGTTGAGTAATACTTTGCCAAGAAAACCAGGTTGACCCCAGCTTTCAACAATTTTTTTTTGACTAAATTCAGTGGAGTGGCTAAGTCATTAACAGAGGAAACAAAAGCAGTATCTTCAATAGCGTTGACACCTTTGCCATGGTTTGGAATAGGTGCGGTGATTACATTAGGAGTTGGAGGAGGATCAAATTCAATGGTTTTGTCGTCAATGAGGTCTTGGATTCTATTCTTGAGAGAACAACAATCATTTGTGTCGTGTCCGGGGCTATCTGAATGGTAGGAACATCTGGCGTTGGGGTTGTATTTTGGAGAAGCAGTGTTAGGGTTGGAAGGAGGATCTCGCAAAGTCACCAAATTAACTTTCAAGAGGTGTTGTAGAGCTTGAGATAGTTGCATATTGATTTTGGTGAATTGTCTTCTTTGAACATCTGGTCTTTGTTGATTATTTTGATGACGAGGCCGTTGAGTTGGAGTTGGATTGGAAATCAATACAGCCCCTACAAAATGGTGATGTTCATTCCTAGCACGGCTTCTTGACCCATATACAACATTAGCCTCTTTTTTTTTGCAAATAAACGGCTTTTTCACAGCATTTGATGTAGAGGTAGAGGCCATGGGTATCTTTCCACTTTTAATATCGCTCTCGACCCTTTCACCAGTCAAGATTAACTCAGTGAAACCAGATGGTAAGCTCTCAATTAACAAGTTGAAAAATGTTCCAGTCAATGTTCCCATGAACATATCTATTAATTATCTGTCAGTCAATGGTGGTTGCACCCTACCTGCCAGGTCTCTCCATTTTTGTGGATATTCTTTGAAACTTTCATTAGAACCCATGGTCATTCCTTGTAACTGTACTCTAGTTGGTACCAAATCGACATTGTACTGATATTGACGGTAGAAGGCGGTGGCCAAGTCCTCCCAGGTATGGATGTTGGAACCTTCTAACTGGTAAACACACTCCAATTGAGTCCTAGAGAGACTCTCTTGAAAGAAGTGCACCCACAACTTCTTATCAGTGGTATGTCGTTGAATTTTGCGAACGTAAGATCTCAAGTGAAGCTTAGGACACGGGACACCATCGTACTTGGAAAATATTGGAATCTTGAATTTGTGGGGAATGACTACCCCAGGCACCAAACCCAAATCACCAAAATCCAAGTCAGGAAAAACTTGAATTTCCATAGACTTCAATCTATCTTCTAGTTACTTATACTTGTCTTCAGCCAATGGATATTATTCGTCAAAAAAGTCCACATCCTCAGAGATTGGATTGTTACCACCCCCAGCATGGGTGCTCCTTGCATCTTCATTTTAATTCTCATCTTCCTCTGAGGAGTCTTCTACCACTTGAACTTGTCGAACGGGGCCCTTGAACCTCTTCCCCATGTTGATCAAATCCTTCTTCTTGGTCTTCTTCTTTGCAACCGGAAGTGACATCAGTTCTCGCTGCCCTTGGCCAAGTTGAGCAAGGTTTCTTGAAATTGAGAATTTTGTGTCTGCAAGTCCTTCACAGTCTGCTCGAGATCCATCTTACTGAAATAAACAGTAGAGAGATGAGGAAACCTGTGTCGGAAAACCTGCTTACGTTATGATGCATGTAATGTAAATGCAAATGTTTTCAAGGACCTTTAAGATTTAAATTTGTTTAAACAAAGAAGGAACAAACATTAATTGTATTAATAAGTTCAAACGGTTACAACAAATTCCTCTTAGGCTTACAATGGAAGAAGCAAAATAATACAAAATAAACTCCTAAAACAAAAAGGACTCAAGTTTCCCATGAGCGCATCCTCTTTGGTGCAATATAGGCGTTCAAACTTCGCTCTTCATGAAGCTGTCTCGCGAGCTCCAAAACCTTCTTCTCGCTTGCGTAGAATTGGGTTTCAAAGGTGTCTCGCTCCCCTTTGAGTTGAATCCACGATATTTGCAACTCCTAGAGAGTAGTAGGTATGCCAGGATGAAGAATAGTGTAGGGAACATCTCCTTCAGTAATAAGTTCCATAATGATAGGTAGGATGGCCTCATATGGCATCATGAGGTTTTAAGCGTGAGCTCGCACCCACTTGAGATAAGGCTCCAAGGGAATGTAGTTCTTATGCCCCAACGTCTTGCTATCAACTTTGTTCACCATGACCCAAGCTCATACAAATCATTGACGGTAACCTTGGACATTGTTCTCATAGTCAAATACAATTCTTTGGACAAGCGCGTCATGAGGGCCATCCCTCCGAGCATACCCAAAATGTCGTAGAGCCAAGCAAGGATTATAGGTGATACCTCCCTTAATGCCAAAGAGAGGGACATTAGGGAATTCCCCACAATGATCAATGATGGTAACATCCTCCAAAGATCAAGAACACCAATGAATATCCGAATGCGAGAGTGAAATCAACCTACTATACCATCTCATGCCTTGTTCATTCTTCAAAATAGATCGAGGAAAGTGCGAAATAAACCACCTAGCCAACAAAGGAGTGCAACACATAAGAATTCCCATTCTCTTCATGGTGCGAGTGTGAAGATAGTGCAAAATGCCTCTAAGTAAGGCATGCATCGGGTTACGAGATAGAAAAACTTTGACTGTATTCACATCTATGAGTTAATCCGGGTTAGGAAATAGTACCACACATAGATTAGAAGGGCCAAAACCTCTTCAAAAGCTTGCAAATCCAGAGCATCCCAAAATATTTAAGCCTTCTCAAATATAAACTTGGCTAGAAAACCCTTAACACCACTTCTTGTTTCCCAATTTTCCACAACGTCATACCGTTGCAAATGTAAAGCTAGAGCAATTTCCTCAGGTCTTGAGTCTTTATCAATACTAGTGAAGGGTAACTGATCAAGAATAGGCACTCCCAAGAGTTTAGAAAACTCCTCTATGGTGGGCACTAATTGGTAATCAGGAAATGTAAAGCAATGGTGTAAAGGGTCAAAGAACTGAAAGAGCACTTTCACCATGTCTTCATCAAGGTTTAAGGTAAACAGATTGAGAAGTCAACCATGTCTTTTGGTGAACAGAGAATTCTCAGGAACCCTTGACGCTAACTCTTTGAGTTAAGGAGGCACTCAAACGAGGTTGATTTGGATAGTATTCCTGCGAGTGGAAGTCATATCCTATAAAAAAACAAAGATAAATCTCTAGGTCCTTGAAATGGTTAGTGAAAATGCCATGGTATGATGTCATGATGTTATGCACAAATAATCATATAAAAGCACACAAACAAGTCCTTAGGTTTAGGCTTGCATGGGGTTTATAGGTAAGTACCCTCTTGAAGTTTAGTTGGTTCAACCTGTCCTAAAAAGTAATCGGGTTCTAGGGAATCTCAATATCATTGATCTTTCTTCATCGTGCATTGTTTCAGCGCAAGCCTCTTTATTGGCGACTGAAATATCCCAAAAGTCCAATCTCAATTAGCGTAGCATCGAGTATCAACTAACTTCAGACTGCACCAAAGCTGGCTATCTCACTACTTCCTAATGGCCAAGTTGTTCAATTAAAGGTTCTACACTCAATTAGTGCTTCATGACACCACACAGCGGCCTTGTATTCTCCTTGACTGGACTCAAGGGATATCAATACCAATAAATGTGTCACACTAACATAGCCATCGCTTCAACCATGTCTGTATACCCCACACAATCCCCACGGTCTATTGCTACTTACCTAATAATGTTCTCCGGTCCGGGTAGAGGATCAATACAAAACCCAAACAACCATTTAAGAGTAAAGCAAGAAAATCAAACAATGAAAGCATTTAAATGTGACATAGTCTCTAAGGTAACCCCACTTTTAAGCATCTCCCCAGCAGAGTTGCCAGTTCTGTAATACGATGAGAGAACTTAATTGGGTGTTTTGTGTTTGATCATAATTGTTGCAGATAGAAAGAGTTGCCACCGAATTTTATTTCATCCAATAAAGGAAAGGGTGAAAAGAACAGGAAAGACCTTTTGAGAATTTTATTGAGTTCGGGAGGTAGTTTATGAAAAGGGAATGTGTTAGCACCCTTTTCATCTGTAGTTATCTACGGGCTCTTAGTTGCTAGATCAATTTGAAATGCTTTGTTTGAAATGTGTATGTGATAAGTTTTGAAAGTATTTTTGAAAAGTTTCTTCATTTAGGCGAACTTTGTAATAATTCTCGTCTCTATAAGAATGCATACAAAATGTTAACTTTTGAAAATATTTCATTTGAAAGTGTTGGTGTAATTTGAGAGATGTTTTTAAAATGGTTGTGAGCAAGCAACTATGAACGTTCTACCTATTCAAGAAGTCCTTGTTCATTTCCTCCTCCTTTAGATATTAATATCTTACCATTGATTGATAAGAAGTCCTATCATTGGATGTGAAGGGACAGGCGTGGGTCGTCGTACAGTCATAGAAGGTAACATTGTAGGATACCTTAGAAATTTATCTTAAGGGTCTAAGATCGTTTACCAAAGGCAACATTGAAGGGTCATTGAGGGACTACGATCTTGTATCGAAGGTCATTGCTAAAGCATCCCATGTTCGAGGGACATGACTATTTTATTCGAGGAAACAAGTGTGGGTTACCCTAGAGGTGCAAGTGTGCAAAGTGTTTTGATTACATGCATTTTGTCTTTGAGATTAGAGTTTTCTAACAATTGATTTTATCTTGCTGTGATACGGTGGCAGAACCGACTGTTTTGAAACAATGCTGGTTTGTATTTTGCGTTTGTGGTCGCAAAATGTCGCGGTAAGCAAGAGTCACCACCGACTTTTATTTTATCCAACTGGAAAGGACAAAAGCATAGAAAAATTCCTTTTTCGAGATTTTGAGTACGGGGGTAGATTATAGAAAGGGAAGGTATTAACATCCTTTCTATCCATGGTTTTCCATGGGCTCTTAGGTACTAGCTCATCTTTTGAAAATTGCTTGTGTGTGTTTGTTTTGAAAAGTTTTGTTTTACTTCGTTTTAACCCTTGTATCAGTCCTCAAGAGTGTTACGAAGCGTTTTTGAAAACTTTGTTTGAAAAGTGTTTGGTGTGAAAAAGTTTGTTTTGAGCAAGTACCTTCTTGCATCTACCTACTCGAAAAAAGTTTATTTATGTTCTTGTTTCCTTTAGACAGTGCTATCCTACTATTGAGAAGTAAGTAGCACCATGGTTGGAGTTGTAAGGGTCAATTCAAAAGGGACGTACGATCACTAAAGCAATGTTAGGACGTCTTAGTAATAATCGTAATGTCTTAAGATCATATTCGAGGCAACCTTTCCGAGGCACCATTTTCGAACGGGACATTTGATCTTTGTTTAGACAGGAGGGCGACCACTAAAACACCCTATACTTAATGATCATTTACCGAAGGCAACCGAAGTGAGAGTATACCCTAGGAGTGCACATGTGCGAGTGATTTGATTTCAGTTATTATCTTTGCACATTTAGGGTTTGCTAGGCATTTTAAATTGTCATGTAATCTTGTTATACAATCCTATTATCATATATCTAACAGTTAATATTTGCGAGAATTAAAATGCGAGAAATAAAACTACGCTATTACAAGGCTTCGGGGTAGGGGATTAATTACATAGCCAAAAACCCGTAAAACGATAAATAAAAAGGAAATCCTAATTAAAACTATTACATACCGTAAGCAGTTACATTAATATTGCAAAAATAATAAATGCGCGCGATGAATCGAGAACGAGAGAAATTAGGGTTTTGACCCCGTCTAAAGCTAATTGAAAGAAAAATCATTTTTTGTGGTTTTTGTGTTATTTTGAGAAAAATAGAGTTTAATTGAATAAATAAAGAAACCTAATTACTAATTAATTTAAATTAAGAAAAATAATTAAGTTAACCTATTTTTTGCATTTTTTACTTTGAGAAAAGAAATAAGAATTAAATCAAGTTAACCCTAATTTTTTCTAATTTATTTTAATTATGCACAAAAAATTAGAATTACCCTAAATTAAATTAAAACTAATATAAAATTAAATTTGATAAAATAAAATAAACCTAATTCTAAATTTGTGAAATTGATTTTATGATTTTTTATGAAAAGGGAAATTAATTTTGTTAGGAAATAAATTAAACAAATGGAATTAAATAAAAGAAAATTTAAAGAAAGGAAAGAATGAGTCTGGTTGTATGGTAGCAATAAGGGGGGTGCTGATTGCAAATGTCAAGCCCAACAAGCTCTGGCCTTGTTTGACTTTTCCAATCCCATGCTGCTTGCTTGACTAGGCGTATGGTGGATCCTCATGGGGTAGCCTTGGATCTGAAGCCTTGGTGATCTGATGGTGGGACATTGATGATGCACGATAGGCTGATGGTATGCATGTGTACCTAATTACGCAAGACAAAATAATAGAAAGCAAAGTTGGGGACCTGGGAATCGAACCCAGGTCCTTCAGCATCCATCCATTGCACGCTTTCCAGCTGAGCTGGTTGTATTAGTTGTATAACTAATGACAAAATAATATTATATGATAAAACAATAAAGCTACACTCTAAAACGCGCACAGATTTATATGGCCCATCCATGGGGTGCCACGTTATCATCTTCCTCATTATCTCCATCGTTTTAGATCCAGAACTTTTACCTACAGACAAATGGGCGTATGTACAGCCCTGTACCTTTCCAAAATCTTATCCCTGCATGATAAATCAATACCAGTGGTACCAATCAACTCGTTGCAACCTCACGAGCATCATGGTACCACTATCCATGGCCAATTGTCCCTGTACACAAAAACCCTAAAAACAAAGCAAGAACCCTAACTATGGTAACTTACTGTATAGTCAACAAAAACGCAATTAAATGTGAGCATTAGCTTGCAAGCATCATAAGGATTAAGAATATGTCAATAAAACATGCTAATTATGCCAGAACTATGATATTCGAATTCAAGAAGAAGGGTGAACCGTCTGAGACTTACAGCGCGATTCTGGATGTTAGGAGGCTTGCTAATGGTTGAATCTTGATCCTGGGATGTCCAACAATTGATTGGAATGGTTATAATGCTTTGAAGTGGCCTGAAACCTGGAAATTGATTTGCAACTTTTCTTGATTTTTTAAAGTTGCTTTCACCTTTGCACGCCTCCAATTTTTTTGTTTTTGATCTGAACATGTTCCTTATGTACCCTAGAATGAATTAGGGTTGCAAACTTGTTTCAAATCTTCTCCAATTATGGTCATTGATTCATGATTTGATTCTTTGTGCAAATCTTTCCAAATTGAGCAAATCCAATCTTTTTGTGTCCAAATGAACTTTGCATGATTTGATTCTATCTCCAGCTGTATAATAGACCTAAACATGCACAAAATCTCAAGCTTTGATTAGTTTTTGATATTTTCATGATTTTATTTTGATTTTATTTGATTTAATTGAAATAAAATAAAAATAAATGACAAAAATAAAAGAATGACAAATGGAAGGGATCATGGGTCGTGGGTCACATTACAAAATCAGTGCAAGCATAAAAAGTTGGGCCCATTTGACAAAATATGCAATTTTGGCCACATTTGACTTTTGGCAATTTTGCAAAAAGGGTCAACTTTACCAATACATAACTCCTTCAATTTTGACCCTAGAGATGTGTTCTTGCACTTTTTAGAAAGCTTAAGATGTCCTCTAAGCAAATATTTTGGTCTCATATCAATTGAGTCTTCCATGTTCATGTATGAAGCTTTGACAAAAAAGGTGTTTTTGTTGACTTTTCAAAATGACCTATAATGTCCAAATTTATATCTTCTTGTGAGTGCATATTTTGAACTTGGGAGCTGAAGATGAATTTTAGGGAATCACATCCTATTCAAATGAGCTTTGGATGGGTCATTTTTGATAAAGTATGAGTAAGTTATGCTTGGTCAAAATTGAGTTGACTTTTCTTGTAAAACCCTAATTTAGCAACTTTTAGGTTTTGATGAATTGTGAGAAATCTTTGAGGAATCTTGATCAAACCTTGATAAAATTATGAATAATACTTAAAAATGAGGATGTTGACCAAAAATCTTGAAGTTTGACTGTATGGGGGCACAATTGACTTTTGCCCTAACACAATCGATTTTCAGGCCTTTGAGCAATTGACTGAGTAAATTTCCTCTGCAAGGCTTGAAACTTGACATGGATGATCTTGAGAACATATTAGGATAATGGTGAGAATTTGGTATCCTTTAGAATCAAGTACCTTGGTGCAAACTGAAACCCTAATTTGAGGTAGACTGCCTTAGGAGAGAGTTTGTCTGGTCAACCCTTGGACTTCCTTGAGCAATTTGAGGACCTCACTTGAAATGTATTGAGAAATATGGGAGGGAAAATTTGTGGTACAGCAGCTGCCCCTTGTTCAATCTTCTTAAACCTGAGGATGTAGATTGGCTTGTCTGCCTTTCGTGATCCGATTGTGGAAGATGATTGAACACTAGAGTACCCAAAAATTTGCACTCGCATGAAGTGATATTGGTCTGGCGATGTCGAGAATGGGCTTATAGATGCCATTTGGAGGTTGATGTTGGAAGATGGGCTTAAAGATGCCATCAGAAGAAGTTTCGATCGCATAAGAGATTCCTTTGTGAGAACCTATATTCTAGTTGTTGAGGAGGACTTCGCATAATATCCGGTCGATTCCGGGCTTCTTAGTAATTGGCTAGGTAAACTGCTATTTGGTCGTGATCCAAGCTTCGCAGTACCTTACACTGTTATCTGGTCGTGTCCTAGGCTTCAGTGTCTTTTGTCGCTATCTGGTCGTGATCTAGGCTTCACATCATCTTATACCATTATCTGGTCGATTCCAGGCTTCATGGTATCTTGTATTGCTATCTGGTCGATCTCCAGGTTTCACAATAACTTGTTGAGGGGTTAAGCTATTTTCCGGTCGATTTCCGGGCTTCATAGCTTATATTTATGATTGTGATACGGTGGGAGAACTGACTTGAGTTTTTGCGTTTGTTTTCGCAAATGTTTCGGTTTAGCAAGAGTCGCCACTGACTTTTTATTTTATCCTAAAGGAAAGGTTAAAAAGCACAGGAAAAACCTTTTGAGATGTTTCGTGGGTTCGGGGGGTAGATTATAGAAAGGGAAGGTATTAGCAGCCTTTCTATCCATGGTTATCCATGGGCTCTTAATTACTTGCTTAGATCACTTGCCTTTTATTTTCAATTGTTTGAAATGGTGCTTTGTGTGTGAGTTTGAAAATGTTTTGAAAAGAGGCCATTGTTATGGCAACCTTTGTAATGATCCATGTTTGAATGTATACAAAGGTGTATTTGTCTTTTAAAAAGTTTTCAATGTTTTTGAAAGTTGTTTTGAAAGTGTGTTGTGATGTGTGTTTTGAAAAATGACAAGGATTGTTTTGCAAGGTTGGTCAAGTAACCAAGAGCTATCTACCCTAAATTTCTCAAAGATCTTCCCTATGTTTTAACCCTTTTAACAGTATTGTTCCACCATTGTATTTGGTGGACAATCTTGTGTTAGGATGTTAACGGGACGGGCGCGGGTCATCGTTTAGACCATGAATGCAATAGTGCCAAGTGTCTTTGGCAATTTTTCCTTTAAGGGACTATGATCATTTTGTTTAGGCAACTTTCGAAAGCGTCATCGAGGGACTATGATCATTTTGAATCGTTTTGTTTTGCTAAAGACACCCAACATGCAACATGGCCCATTATTGAAGGCAACAAGTGGAGTAACCCTAGGGGTGCAAGTGTGATTGGTGTTGTCCATTTTCATGCTTTTTTGTCTTTGAATTAGGTCAAGCTATTTGTTATTTGATTTTTGCATACAAACCCTAAGTCTATCATGGCATATTTAGAAAGCTTTAAAATGCGGAATTTAAAGTCCTAAATTATTACAAAATAATCATGGGGATGGGGGTACAAATGTTCAAATGGGGATATTTAGCAAGAAATTTAAATCTAAACTATTACAATCCAAATTGAATATACAAATTATTTAATTGTACAATAATTAAATAAATACAATAAATATGCAAAATGCTCAAAAAATGGTTTTATATGTATGTAAAAGTATTTTTCATGTGACATATAAACAAAAATAAAAAAAGTTAATTTTTGGATATTTTCATGGTTTAGGGCAAAACCCTAATTTTGTAAATAAATAGTATTTATTATTTATATCATATACAATATTTATTAATTATATACAAAAAATAAATAAAAGAGAAGTATATTGTAAAAAAGTAATTTTTGAGGTTAAATATTAATAAAAATAAAAATGTATTATTTTTATATTTTTTATCCTAATATTCTAATAAACATATAAGTATTTATATTATATATTAACTATACTAAATATATACAAAAATAAAATATTAATTATTTATCAAAAAAAAATGTATTTTAAGAAAATGTTTTCAAAAGGCAAAATAAAATAATAACAGAAAATAAATGTATTTGTATTATTTTTTAGTATTTTAAATAAAAGGTATTATGTTTATTTATAATGTATAAGTTTAAATAAAGCAAATAAAATCCAAATAAAATGCAAAAATGGTTGAAAAAAAATATTTTTAATATTTTTTATGTTTTGACAAAAAATAATAAGTCAGAAAAAAAAATAAAAAGTCAAAAATAATTAAAAAAAAAACACACAATTGGCCAAGGGGGTGTAAGTGGAAGAAGGAGGTGCAAACAGAAAAATAAACCAAGCCCAGCCCAAAAGGAGTTGTCTTCAACCTCCAGCAACCTTGAACAACAAAACGCGTGTTTCCTTGCTTGATTCAAACATCCTGATTCTTTGATTTTTAGCACAAACTTATAACACAAAAAATGTAAAGCATCAAATCACGAATTCATACATATCAAGAACTTGATCTAACTCTCATAAATGAGAGAGAATTTCTCCTCCCCCAATTCCTGACCTAACTTTTGTTCAATGTTCAGGTTCAAAATTCTCTCAGCACACACAACATAAATGAAAAGTGAGGATATGGGTAGCTTCAGGGCCATGAGTAGGACATAATTTCTTCACAAACCTAAGCCTATATATGCCTGGATTGAGAGATAGAAGTTCAAACTTTTACCTGTTCAGCTTGAGTCGTGCACAACAATGGAGGTGTTTTCAATGGAATTTGAGGATTTGTACAGCTTTCCTGAGGTCCAAGGATACTTCCTCTATGCTTGGTGTGCCTTGAATCCTTCTGAATCAAGCTATGGAAGTCAACCTGCAAGAGAGAAAAGTGAAAATGGCACACTTGGCTATGGCTGTTACAGTCTGTTTCCAAGGCTTGGGATAGTTTGTATGAATGGTAGGGAATGTATTTGAACTGGTTTGGATGAAAACGCACGATGGAATGATGCTGGCCAAGTCAATCTGCAACAGGGACTCTGTTTTGCAGAAAAAATGGGCTTTGATGGATGAGGAGGTATTGAGGGTCAAGGGCTTGTGTTCTAGGTCAGTTAGGGAATCTCAAATGTGTTCACAAAGTTTGCTTGAGTTCGTTCTTGCAGGAATGTGAGTTCTGGTCCAAAATGCAAGCTTTCTTCTTCTTTAAGCAAAAGTTGTCAAGTTAGATTATAGGCTCATATAGGCCCCTCAAGCATGCTGCACTTTCTCTCCTAGATCAGTGGAATTTGTTCATGAACTTGTGCCTCAAAGATTTCCTTGTACCTCTTTGATTTGTGAAATTGACATAAAGTGCACCTTTTCAAAAATGGCTAAAATGCTTTTTCCATTTAAAGGTTAATCTTTCATGTAATGACCAAATGAGAAAAATAACATCTTGGCACAAAGGTTTAGCATTTAATTATTGAGTGTAAATGGGATTAGAGGCCTGTAACCTAGCTTGTGCAAGCTGACTTGAAAAATGCAAAGTGTTATGAACATGTATTTGGCCATGAACAAAGTGACTTTTGCCTATCTTTACAAATTCGATTCTCCCTAACCACAAGGGTGTTTGATGAGTTCTTGGACAATTTGGAAAGCTTGGAATGTGTACCACGATCCATCTTTTTAATGCAAATTGAAATTCCAAGTGGAAGCATGTGAAAAGTGGCCATGAAGTTGGGAAAAAATCCTGCCTAAAATAGGTCAAAAATTTTCTAAGTTAAGAATGTTTTGCACCCCTATTCCAAAAATCATAACTTGAGCTACAAGCTTCTTTTGATGAAACTTTGTGAATCAAAGTTGTAGATTTTGCAATGGAATACAGCTTTCATGTTTTGAGTTTTGTTTGAATCCAAATATATCTTGATGAAAAGATGGGACAAAGTTAGGAAAAAATAAGGAAATTTCATAACTTAGAAAATTTCTAAGTTATGAAATTTCTTCATTTTAAACCCTAATTTGTAATTTTTGGTTTCTTGATGAACGAGTTTTATAATTTGACATGTCTTGATGAAAAATAAATCTTGGCACTTGATTTTGACCAAAAAGTCAAAGTTTGACTTTTCAGTGTACAGCCAAATTTTGATCAATTGACTGAAAAATTCATATGTCAATCCTGTGCATTTGGGATCTTTTGAACTTGTTGAATATGTCAAGACCATGCCATTGAATCCTTGAGTCCATATGTGAGCTTGGTTTGCCATTGGCTAGGTCAAACAGTCAAAAATTGCCTTTGTGCAGTCAAAACCCTAAAAATGACCATTTTGCCCTTTTGGTGATCTGATCAAATTTCTTGTGGAATTGTGATCCAAACTTGATCAAATGGTCCATATGAGTTCATAATGTTGATGTGGGTCAAAAATCATGAGGTTTGACTGTCAATTGACCACAGTTGACTTTTTCCCCAATACAGCTGATTTCTAGGTCAACTGTCCAATTGACTGGGCAAAGATTGGAATCAAAGCTTGAAACTTGGTATGGATAAACTTGTGAGTCCAACATGAAGCATGAAAGTCATTTTGGGAATTTTAGGTCAAAACATCTTTGTGCAAACTCAAACCCTAATTTGGGTCAACAATGCAAGGAGGAGTTTTGAGCAGAGCAAATCCTAACTTGTTCTTGAACTCCAAGGGTCTAGTGATGAGGAAATATTGAGGAAAGGAGAGGGAAAATTTTGGGGTACAACAATGATATACCACTATCTGGTCGATTCCAGGCTTCATGGTGTTTTGGAGAAATCAAGATATTATTCGGTCTCCGGGCTTCAAAGCTTGAATTGGAATAGAAATCTTAATGTCGATTTGACCGAACCAGAGAATACCTGTGAGAATTTGATTGTATCTGTTGTACCCCAAAATTTTCCCTCCCATATTCCTCAAGATTTGACAAGAATAATCTTCCAATTACTTAAATTAGCTCAAGGGTTGTACAGTCAAACCACCTCCTAAGACAGTTGAAATTAGGGTTTTGGTTCTTTCAAGGAATTTTTGGTTTTCAATGGTTCAATCAAGTCTCATAGGTCTATATATATTCTCAAGCACCTACATGCCAAGTTTCAAGACTCACAGTACCAATTGGCACAGTCAAAAGCCTCATTTGACCCACAGTCAACTGCAGGGGCAAAATGGTCATTTTGCAGTCAAAAGTCAGAATTTTTGGTCAACATCTTATTTTGAGTTCACAATCATCATTTGATCAAGCCTTGATCATGATTCCACAAGGATAGCTCAAAAATCATCAAGATGCAAAAAGTTACTATTTTTGGATAGTAGAAAAGTCAACTGTATCTTGACCAGGGCATAACTTTTTCATGGTTTGTCAGAAAAATCCCATCCAATGCTCATTTTGAAGGGGATGTAATTTTCTACAATCCATCTTCACACTCCAAGTTCAAGAAATGCTCTCACAAGAAGTTACCAATTTTTACATTATAGGTCAATTTCAAAAGTCAACAAAAGTGCACTTTAAGTCAAAGGCCATAACTTGAGATTGGTAAATCCAAATGACATGGAACCAAAGGCATTGGTTAGAGGACTTCAAGAGCTTTCCAAAATGTCCAATAACAGGGTCATATGATCAAAATTGAGCAAGTTGTGCATTGGAGAAGTTGGGAAATTTTTAGGAATTTGCAAAAGTCAACTTTGCTCAAAACACCTTATTTTTGTTAATGGGCCTCAAATATCTTCTTGAAACTTCATCCATGACCTATGCACGACCCATCAAGCTTAATGGAATTTATTTTCTTATTTTTATTGATTAATTGGATTTTTAATTAATATTAATTCATTTAATTAATTTAAATTGTAGGAAAATAGAAGATTTGATGTTTTCAATCTTTTTGTGAAGCAAATAGGACCTCAGCATGCTGGCAAATTCGAGCACCAAGTCAAAGATACAAAATCTCCAAATTTGGCAACATTTTCCAATCATGAAAAATCAAAAAGATTTGATTTCCAATCAAAGATTCAATCACCATTGCACATGGATTTTTGCCCAGCTCTTGACCTAATTCAATTGCCCTATATATATGCAAGCAAATCCTAACCTAAAAAACGGAAAAAAGCTGCAGAAAGACCATAGCCAATTCAAGAAAATTCAAGAAAAATTGAAAACTGATTTTTGCATTCTAGGGCGATTTAAGGACTTTTGTTGATTCTAATACATTGCAGGAGGTTCCAGGAACGTGTTACAATCAAATTCCAGCTTCAAAGCTCAAAGAATCATCGCTTACAGTTTCACGGTTTGGCTCTTTTATCCAGAATCGTAACTCTTAAATCATGCATATTTAACGTGTTTTCTTGTTTGATTTGTGTTGATAGGGACCATACAAACTGATGGGTTTAATCTGTAACGTATAGCCTAAATGTAGTACTGCAAGTGTACAGCCTATCGAAGTAATATATAAGATTATCGAACCACAAAGACCAATTGTCAATCTATCAACTCTATTGCTAAGGTGCTTATCTAAGGCGAACAAGAATATTGATGTGAGTGCAGTGCACAAAGTAAATGAGCGAGGTAAATAACAGTTTAAAAGACAGGTTGGAATGTAAATCATGTAATCAGATATTGGTCCGGTCATGCGTAGATGAACCTACTTATGGGGCAGTATTTTCTATTGATAGCAAAGAATCAATTTAACGGGAACTTGTAGCTTTTGACTACTAAGAACCGAGTTTACTCTTTAAATTAAATTCCTTTATTGTCACATATAAAGGGTGCCTTCCGCGTTAAAGAGGTAAACCTATTTTAAAGAAATTGATAGTTTTGACTTAACAGAAAAGTGATTTTACTTGGAAAGATTAACTTAAAGAGACTTTTGGCTTTTGACCAAGAGTCGGATTTCAAACCTACAAACGCGTCCGAAAATAGTTTCAAAATCGTTTTCTAAAAAGGTCAATGATTCCTATTTAACCAATCAACGGCTTTCGCTCTTTTTGTTTGGTTAAATAATAATCAAGTCGTATCATTAGTTTGGACGGCTTTCGATCTTACCCAATAAACATTTAAACACAATTGACTTAAGTTAGAAGCAAAACATCCCCAGAGTATTTTCACTAGCATGATAATTGGAACACGACCATGATGACAATCATTACATCCTAACCTTTATAGTTTAGCCAGACATAATAAGTGCGAGTCTATAAAACGTGTAGACTATGGTAAGAGCATTTAAAGTCTATAAAACGTGTAGACTATGGTAAGAGAATTTAAATTCTATAAAACGTGTAGACTATGGTAAGAGCATTTAAAGTCTATAAAACGTGTAGACTATGGTAAGAGCATTTAAAGTCTATAAAACGTGTAGACTATGGTAAGAGCAATTAAATAAAGAAATGCAATAAAATAGAACCTTGCTCCAGTCGGAGACTTGAATCTGATACAAATCTACGGAAAGGTAAGGCTGGTATGATGAACTTCAACCAAAGTGCTCCAAGACTCGATTACAACTCAATCTACACCGCAATAACTCCCCGATGTGAAGAGATTATCACTTTACAGAAACTGATAGTATATGGCTTAAGATTGTACTAAGCTTGGATGAAACTAAAGAATGAAAATCGAAAACTATTTATAGAGGATCCTTGAGGTGCGTAAAGACCAGCATGCCCCTTAACTTCTTTTGAGCGGGAAGCTTTTTGTGAAGGCCGCGGGCGCGGTGGGGGTGGCCGCGGGCGCGGTGGCTGGAATTGCCACATCATGGGAACGTGGCAGTTGATCTCTGGGTGAAAGTGGGCCACGTCATCGCGTTCCCTGTAGCCAGCGCGGCGCTGAACGCCATAAGTGCAGAATATCTTGAAAAACCCTAATTTCTTGGCGTTTTGGCTTGTTTCTTCACAAAAGGCTCTGAAATGACAAGAATCCTGAAAACAAAGGAAAAAGGAACATAATACGAGAAAATGACAATAAAAACTAAGGAAAACATGTGATATTTGAGTCAGAAACATAGTGCGATTCAGTGCGATCAAATCCTCCCACGCTTAGACCTTTGCTTGTCCTCAAGCAACAACTCTTAGAAGTAGATGAAAGAAAATTATGGTGTATACAGGTTTTGGGCAAAGAGGGCTTCTAAGTCCGAGTAAGGGTGTGTTGTCAGGCACTAACTATCTGAATCAAGGGTATCGTAATTACACTACTCGCAGAAATGCGGACATAAACCTCATAAGTATACAGATCGATCCTAATATCCTTACTATGCTAAGACTTCCTTTTTTACGAGGTCCTTTTTCATTCAGGCGCAATCACATTAAGCCCGTTATCCGTACATACTCATGGTGTAGTGACCGGTTAGTGACTCTGATCTCAAGTGATGGGATTCTGGTACAAGAGTTGGTTTAGTCCCTTTTTATTTTACCCATTTGCAGTTGCGGGGGATCGGACCGTAGTCCGCCCTACCAAGTCCAGCACCAGATACCTCTGGACCAACTACAACGGATATGCCTTATATATTTTTTTCTTTGCTTTTGTTAGTGCTTACAACTTTCTTGAGTTGAGTAATCTTTGTGAGGATCACCCAACTCGTAGTCGTATTCATACTTTATTTTATAACTTTTAAGGCAAAATAGAGATCATCCACTTATATTCATCGATCCCACACTTAGAGCATGCTTAGGCCGGAGCTGACTGCTAAGATAAATTACTTGAAGACCTATTTGTACAGTTTTATTCAAAATCATAGCATATTGGGGAGAAAGGATCTAATCTAAATGTTCAAAAAGGCTTACGGTGTAAAAACGATAACGAATTTTTCAAAAAGTGAGTGTCCAAGAAATAGACCCTATCTAGGACCTGTCTCATAGCCCAAATCCTTAAAAACAACCATAAATCTTTGAAAAAGAAAAATTTTGTAAGGCTAAAAGGTGGGGGAAATGAAAGGGTACACTACGCAGAAAGACTCGCCTATCACATGCATTTTATTAACTACGAATATAACATACCTAAAAGGAAAAATGCGGAAGGGAAATAAAAGCAGGAAAAACGGAAAATAAAAACGGAAAATAAAAGCGAAAACGGGAAATAAAAGCGATAAATGCTCCTCCCACACTTAAATCAGACATTGTCCTCAATGTTCAAAATAAGGTAGGAGGAGGTACCTGAAAACACTAGTGGGGGCCACTAGGACCTTCACCATCCTGGTTGGTACGACCGGAACGGCGGCTACGGCTGCGACGGCGGCTATCTTGGTCCAAAACAAGCTGCTCCAATCTCTCTGTCAAGGCGGCATTTGCCGCTTGTAGCTCTTGGGTCCTACCAATGAGGGTGCCTTGTGTTGCCTCCATCAATTGGAAGTGACGAGCGTATGTGGTCTGGTGTAGGTGCTGTTCTCTCTGGAAAGCCAGCTGACTTTCCATAATAGTGCGCAGAGAGCTAGCATTTTGTTCTTGGGATGCTTGCATGAAGGCCATGTTATCGGCCGCCTGTTGCTGCAAGGTAGCAAGGAGGGTGTCCCTCTGGGCCTCTCGGGCCATATGCTCACGCCACATGTCCTCAGTGACATGGAAACTAGGAGTTGTACCTGCATGTGGGTTAGAAGTAGATGGTGTCGTGTGTGGTGGTGAAAAATGGGGTGGTTCCTCTGTTTGGAAATCGTACTCATCATCAGTGTTGTTACCCTCATTTAAAGGTAGATTTGGGGGCAACGGACCAATAAAAGCAGGAGCGTTGAGATCGTAGGTCCAGTTACGCTCAAATCTAATATCAGTACGACGGGTGCAAGGAATAACAACACTGGGTACAGCAGCACCTCCAACCATGAGGAAGTAACCACCTTCCTTCCTCGTCTTGCATAAACGCATATCCCTGAAAAATTTAAGATTTGCAATACGAGGAGGAAGTGGCTCAAGGGTGGCAAGTTCCGTATCCAATCCTATGGCATGGGCAATAGTAGTAATCAGTCCACCAAAGGAAATCGGCCCACCTTTTCTTAAAATACGGTGCATGTGGGCAATCATGAATGGGACTGGATTAACTTTGGTGTCTGTGAGGCAGCTCTGCATGATAATTAATTCTTTAGCATTCACCTTGTTTGGGTTTTCCCGAGCAAAGATGGTGGATGCTAAAAGAAATCTAAAGACACGAAGGGCAGGATTGTGGATGTGAGAAGCAAGCAGGCCATCAAAAGATGTTGCATTTTGTTTAGTAATTCTGGCCCAAAATGCTTCAAATGCCCAATCCGTGTCTAAAGGTGCTTCACAAATGGCACCATCCCCATAAGGCCATCCTAACATGGCGGCTAGACCGTCAGTGGAGTAGTCATATTCAACATTAAACATTCTAAATTTGACTCCACCTACGGTGCTAGCAGTGTTAGGAGAGACGTTATAAATTAAAGAACTTAAAAATTCGAACGTCAGCCTAGGGTAGGTTGGTGCTTGAGTAGCAAAAATATCATGCATGCCTATTTTGTCGAGAAGGAAAAATACACTATGGTATATACCTAATGAATATAGACAGTTTTCATCGATATACCTGGTAGGGTGTATTGGTGTTGTCAGCAATTTCTCAAGCCGCTTTTGTTGTCTTTCTCCGGCTTGGCCACCTCGCAAAATGTAGCCGTGATACTCCATAGGATTTTCTTGTGGATGAATAAAGAGAAAGAATGGGATGTAGAAGTAATGAAGGTGTGAGGAAGAAAATGAAATAGTGGGGGTATTTATAGGAAGGGAAGAAAAATGGTGGTTGTAAATATTTATGATGGGAATAATGGGAATAAATGTAGTGGGGTTGGTATGGGTAATAAAGGAAGTTATGGTGGGTTAAGAATGGAAGAAAATGGGATTGGAAATGGAAAAAATGGTAAAATGGGGGGAAAACGAGCAACTAGCCGTTAGGTGACCGTTGCGTCACCGCGGGCGCTGCAGGGCTTACCGCGGGCGCGGTGAGGTCGAGGCAAGTTGGGCCGGTCTGGCTTCCTTTCCATTGGGCTTTTCCTTCCTTGCCATTAGCTTCAATTTTTGGAGGTGTACCTATTTTTCTTATGAATGTGCATATATGCATGTGAATACATATATACATTTATATTTATTTATTTTTATATTAAAATTATGGTGACCAGAAAAACAAAAACATTAGTAAATGAAAGATATATAAATGAAACACATGCATATATATATATATAGGTACGGACATCGGGTCACCAAAATAATTATTAATAATGCAGGAAATAGATAATGCAAATAAAAATGAGTCTGAAAAGGAAACAACATAATACTAATAATACTGGAACTAGATATCTTGTGAACAACACAGATCTATTGCCAACCGGTAGGATGCTCTGCAGGAGTGTCTGGGCCACGCAGCTCAGTCAGCTGGCGTCGAATCTCTGCCACCTCGTGAGCTAATTCATCTAACTCACCAGCAAAGGTAACATCATTCACTTCCAACTGTAAATGAAGGTCAGCCACCTCATTGCGGAGAGTGGTTATCTCAGTGCGCATAGCAGTCAACAGAGTGCGAATATCAGGTTCCTGCAAGCTGAGGTTATTAGTAAGAACAGTAGTGTGTGTAACCTCGGGTCGGGATGTGTGATCTGGAGTAGAGTCCTCGGGAGCAGGAGTGTATTCTTGAGTGGGATCTTCAGAAGCAGGAGTGTATTCTGGAGTGAGATCTTCGGAAACAGGAGTATATTCTGGAGTGTACTCTGATATCTCACCCCAACCTTCTACAGAATAGTTCCAATTAGCAGGGTTGGAAACACAAGTCATCTGAGGGTCTGGCATTGTGAAGGTGTAAACTGTCTGGTCATCGATGAGCAATCTGTATCGATATGGGTGGAAAGAGGCCCTCCTCATGAGCCCACGATCCATGCAAAAATCTAAATCCAGGAAAGTATATCCACAATATGGGGTCAGCTGTGCTATCATACTATCCAAACCCAAAGCAGAAGCTATCTGTGTCACATTCCCTCCGGAATGAATGAGTCCTACAGCGGATCGAGCAGTCTGCTCGAGGCTCTCTATCAGAAAACCTCCACTAGCTATAGGTCTGGACTGACTGGCACAGTATAGGAAAAGGATCTCCTCAGCGGTGACCAAGTGGTCACAGTAACTCCTCCCAAAGAAAGTGTGGCACAGAATCATCTCGAAGTATCGGAAAGCCGGGTTATGGATCTTCCGGGACAGCTGGGTAGAGGGGTCAAGGCTGGCTCTATCAGTAATGTCCTGCCAAAATTTATCAATATCTCTGTCCACATAGTAACTCAATGGAAACTCAGTGATAGCGGTCGGTCCAGTTTGGAAACCAAGCAAATCCCCAAATTCTTTGGTAGTCAGTGTATACTCGGTACCAAACAATCTGAAACTTAGGCATCCTCGCTCATCTCCTTCACCCACTCGTGGGTTATAGTCCATAGAGCTAAGAAACTCCAGAGTAAGGTTCCTGTAGGTTTTGTGGACATCATCAGCATAAGAATCCCAGCCAAGTTGGTTGCACAGATACCTAATACTTGGCTCAATCCCGAGTGCCTCCATGCAGCTCTGATCGGGGTACCTAGTGGGTACCATAGGTCTAGCAGATAAGGTAGCAAATCGGGCTTTTTGTGCTTCATTTCTGAAAATCACAACCATACCATCGGGGTAATGCATCCTGAAAATATAAACACAAGAAATTAGTCCAGATAAAATATATAAATTACTAAAATAAAATAAAATAAAATTAAGAATAAACCATGGGTTGCCTCCCATGCAGCGCTTGTTTAACGTCGTTAGCTTGACGATTAGATCTTACTTTATGTGGGTATTGGTGGGTCTATAAGAATATGACTAGAGTAGTCAACAGGAAAATCGCCTCCTTTGTATAGCTTCAGTCTTTGTCCATTTACCACAAATGGAGCGCATGAATTGTTTTTGATTTCTACTGCTCCAGTCTTTAGAACTTTTGACACTTCAAATGGACCTGTCCATCTTGAACGAAGCTTACCAGGAAAAAGTCGTAACCTTGAGTTAAATAGGAGAACAGGGTCACCAATGTTGAAATCTTTCTTGATGATTTTTTTATCATGCCACATCTTGGTTCTTTCCTTATATATGATGGCATTCTCATAGGCATTCAAGCGAAGCTCTTCCAGCTTGTGAATGTCCAAGATACGTTTTTCTCCGGCTTTTAGGTAATCTAGATTCAAGGATTTAATGGCCCAATAGGCTTTATGTTCTAGTTCGAAGGGTAAATGACAGGACTTTCCATAAACCAATTGATAAGGAGTTGTTCCAATAGGGGTTTTATAAGCCGTTCTATAAGCCCATAAGGCGTCTTTAAGTTTTTCAGACCAGTCTTTTCTGGATAATGATACGGTTTTTTCTAGGATCTGCTTAATCTCCCTATTCGATACTTCTACTTGGCCACTGGTTTGCGGGTGATATGGTGATGCTACTCTATGTTTTACTCCGTATTTGCTTAGAAGCTTGTCAAATATCTTAGATATAAAATGCGATCCTCCATCACTTATGACTAACCTCGGGGTTCCAAACCTAGGAAAAATAATATTCTTAAACAGTTTGATAACTACCTTGGTATCGTTTGTGGGTGATGCAATAGCTTCTATCCACTTTGAGACATAATCGACAGCTACTAGGATATACTTGTTACCCATTGAGGAAGGAAAAGGTCCCATGAAATCTATACCCCAGACATCAAATATTTCCACTTCTTGGATGTTACTTAAAGGCATTTCATCACGTCTTGAGATGTTCCCAGTGCGTTGGCATCGGTCACATTTTGTAATGTAAGTGTGAACATCACGCCATACAGTAGGCCAATAAAAACCTACTTGAAATATTTTGGCGCACGTTTTAGATGTGCTTGCATGTCCACCATAAGGTGAAGCATGACAATGTTTAATGACGTTGCCTACTTCTTCTTCCGACACACATCGTCTGAATATATTATCTATTCCTCTTTTGAATAGGAGGGGTTCATCCCAAAAGAAGTGTTTAACATCTCTAACAAACTTCTTCTTCTGTTGGTAGCTTAAGTCAGGGGGTATGATATCAGCGGCTAGATAATTCACAATATCTGCGTACCATGGTATGTTGTTCATGGTTGAGATTTCCTCATAGGTCTCTTCTTCAGTTGAGTGTATCCCAGCTATTAATCTTTCATAAGTGGAGTGATCGTCTATAGGTATAAGTTCAGGCTTAAGGTGTTCTAACCTAGAGAGATGATCAGCTACTAAGTTTTCAGCTCCTTTTTTATCCTTAATATCCAAGTCAAATTCTTGGAGTAAAAGTACCCATCTGAGCAATCTAGGCTTAGCATCTTTCTTACTTAACAAGTACCGGATTGCTGCATGATTTGTGTATACTATTATTTTTGCTCCCACCAAATAAGATCAAAATTTATCAATAGCAAAAACTATGGCTAGCAATTCCTTTTCTGTGGTTGTATAATTTAGCTGGGCAGCGTCTAGTGTTCTACTAGCGTAGTAAATTGCATGCAATTTCTTGTCTTTTCTTTGCCCTAGTACAGCTCCTACAGCGAAATCACTAGCATCGCACATGATTTCAAAGGGTTGTGTCCAATCAGGTGGTCTTATGATAGGTGCTGAAATAAGAGCTTGCTTTAAAACTTCAAAGGCCTCAAGACATTTTTGGTCGAATTCAAACTCGACATCCTTCATCAATAAGTTAGTTAAAGGTTTTGTTATTCCAGAAAAATTCTTGATGAAACGTCGGTAGAACCCGGCATGTCCTAGAAAACTTCTTATTTCCCTAATGGTCTTAGGTGGGTTTAAGTTTTCTATAACTTCTATCTTGGCCTTATCGACTTCTATACCTCTTTCAGAAATAATGTGTCCCAAGACTATCCCTTCATTTACCATAAAGTGGCACTTTTCCCAATTCAACACAAGGTTAACTTCCACACATCTTTTTAAGATTTTCTCTAAGTTCGAGAGGCAGTTTTTGAAATCAAACCCACACACTGAAAAATCGTCCATAAATACTTCCATAATTCCATCTAGGTAGTCTGCGAAAATTGACATCATACAACGTTGGAAAGTGGCAGGTGCATTACAGAGTCCAAAGGGCATTCGTCTATAAGCGAATGTTCCATAAGGGCAGGTAAATGTGGTTTTTTCTTGGTCCTCCGGGTGAATAGGGATTTGGAAAAACCCCGAATACCCATCAAGATAGCAGAAACATGAGTGTCTTGCTAGACGTTCAAGCATCTGATCTATAAATGGGAGAGGGAAATGGTCTTTTCTTGTTGCCTTATTCAACTTTCTGTAATCAATACACATACGCCATCCTCCTTCTGTTCGTTTTGCCACATGCTCACCTTTCTCATTTTTCAGAACAGTGATACCTCCTTTCTTGGGTACCACAGGTACTGGGCTTACCCATTCACTATCCGAAATTTGGTATATGATACCAGCTTCTAATAACTTAAGAACTTCTTTCTTGACTACATCACTCATGATAGGGTTTATTCTTCTTTGATGTTCTCTTGAGGGTTTTGAATCTTCTTCTAGCATAATCCGATGCATGCATACGGATGGGCTTATACCTCTTAAATCTGAAACTTTATACCCTAAAGCTGAGGGATATTTTTGCAAGGTATCTAAGAGTTGATTTGTTTCTATTTGGTTTAGAGCGGCGCTAATTATAACAGGTCTATTCATCTCCTCATCCAAAAACTCATATCTTAGATTCTTGGGTAGTTCCTTAAGTTCTATAGTGGTTTTCTCAGTACGCGGCATAAGGTCAGGGGTAAGAGCTAAGCATTCGAAAAGGTTGTCGTCAATGTACGGTTCGATACTCTTAAATCCGTCATCCTCTAAAATAGGGGTTGATGGTAATTTGATTAAAAAATCGTTTTGTTCGAGCTCATTTACACATTCATCAATGACGTCGATGGCATAACACGCATCTCCTATCACTGGTGCCATTAGAAATTTTGATAAAATGAACTCAATCTTTTCATCTCCTACCTCGAAAGTCAGTTTCCCTTTCTTAACATATATTATAGCTCCGGCGGTCGATAGGAAGGGTCTTCCTAAGAGGATTGGGATGTCTTCATCTTCTTTGATATCCATTACGACGAAGTCGGTCGGAATGTACAACTGACCAATCTTGACAGGTATGTCTTCTAAAATACCCATGGGATACTTGACAGATCTATCAGCTAGTTGTAAGGACATCTTAGTAGGTTGAAGTTCTCCTAATTTTAACCTCTTACAGACGGCCAGAGGCATCAGACTTACGCTTGCTCCTAGGTCTAAAAATGCTTTGTCTATCATATGGTTACCTAGGATGCAAGGGATAGAAAAACTTCCAGGGTCTTTATCTTTCTTGGCGAGTTTATTTTCGGATATAGAATGACATTCTAAAGGCTTGGGATCATCGAGTCACCGTTTATTGGTCAAAATATCTTTCAAAAACTTAGCATATGATGGTATCTGGGTTATAGCTTCAGTAAAAGGAATCTCTACATGGAGTTTCTCTATTACCTTAATAAACTTTTGGTACTGGTTTTCTACTTTGGTGTTTTCAGCCTCTGTGGAAACGGAATAGGTGGTTTATAAGGTTGTTGAGTGTTATTCCCTACTCCTGGTTTTGATTGCTTTTCTGGTTTCTCTGGTTCCTCTACCTGGTCTTTAGGCGTAGCATCTTCCATAGGTTTTTCTGATGTGCTTAAGTTAGGATTTCTAGGCCCTTCATAAGCAGTTCCACTTCTTAATGTGATAGAATTTGCTTGGCCTTTTGGATTTTGTTGAGTTTGTCCAGGAAATTGTCCTCCAGGTGCAACTTGTACAGAGGTGTTTTGTGCTACTTGGGAAATCTGAGTCTCAAGCATTTTGGTGTGGGTTATTATCTGGTCAAACTTGGTTGCCAGTTGAGTAACTAGTTCGTTCGTGTGAATGTGTTGGTTCATAAACTCCTTATTTTGCTGAGTTTGAGTCTGAATAAAGGTGTCTATGGTTTCTTTAAGGTTTGGTCTTGGGGGCACTATTTGCATAGGTTGGTTTTGTTTTTACGTTTGGAATCCTTGAGGTCTCGAAGGTCCGGGATTTTGGATAGGGTTATTGTTTTTGTAAGAGAAATTCGGGTGGTTCCTCCATCCAGGATTGTAGGTATTCGAGAAAGGGTTCCCTTGGGTATAGTTAACTTGGTCCGAGCTAGATTCATTCAAAAGGTTACAGTCAACGGTTTGATGTCCTTGAGTTCCACAGAGTTCGCATTCCGATTGGATTGCTGCTACTGTGGTTGGGTTTTGAGACATGTTCTCGACTCTCAAAGCTAGGGCGTCCATTTTGGCATTAATCATGTCCATGCAACTTACCTCATGCTTTCCTCCATGGCTCTCCTTTTTCTCTACTGTCGCTCGTTCTAATCCCCACTGGGCGTGGTTTTGGGCCATGTCCTCTATTAGGGCACAAGCGTTAGGGTAAGGTTTGTTCATCAACGCTCCGCCAGCGGCAGCGTCTATGGACATCTTTGTGTTGTAATGGAGTCTATTATAGAAGGTATGTATGATTAACCATTGCTCCAGGCCATGGTGCGGACAAGCTCTTAAAAGTTCTATATATCTCTCCCAGGCATCAAAAAGTGATTCGCCTTGGTTTTGGGTGAAACAAGTGATCAGGTTCCTAAGAACAGCGGTCTTGCTTGGTGGAAAATACCTCGCAAGAAAAGCTCTCCTAAGGTCTTCCCAAGTTGTTATTGAGTTAGTTGGAAGGGCGTCTAACCAGTCGTGAGCTTTACCTCTAAGGGAAAAAGGAAACAGTCTTAATCGGATAGCTTCAGGTGTGGCTCCGTTTGCCTTAAGGGTGTCAGCTAACTGGATAAATACCTTTAAATGTTGATTCGGGTTCTCGGTAGCGAGACCAGCGAATTGGTTTTGTTGTACTAATTGTAATAAGGAGGGTTTTAGTTCAAAGTTGTTGGTAGTTATAGCAGGGTTTACTATACTAGAACTAGGTTCCTCGTTAGATGGTTGGGCGAATTCCTTGAGCGGTCTTTGGTTACGATCTTCTGCCATAGCTCTTCTTATCTTGCGTATAAAAAGACGGGCACGAGCGTAACGTTCAGGTTCTACTAAAGGATCTATTAGGTTACCGGTGCTACGATTTCTACGCTTCTACCGGCTAGAATAGCCTTAGTCTAAACGGGATAACAATAGGGTACGAAATTTGACGAAGTTGGTCCCCGGCAACGGCGCCAAAAACTTGATGGGTTTAATCTGTAACGTATAGCCTAAATGTAGTACTGCAAGTGTACAGCCTATCGAAGTAATATATAAGATTATCGAACCACAAAGACCAATTGTCAATCTATCAACTCTATTGCTAAGGTGCTTATCTAAGGCGAACAAGAATATTGATGTGAGTGCAGTGCACAAAGTAAATGAGCGAGGTAAATAACAGTTTAAAAGACAGGTTGGAATGTAAATCATGTAATCAGATATTGGTCCGGTCATGCGTAGATGAACCTACTTATGGGGCAGTATTTTCTATTGATAGCAAAGAATCAATTTAACGGGAACTTGTAGCTTTTGACTACTAAGAACCGAGTTTACTCTTTAAATTAAATTCCTTTATTGTCACATATAAAGGGTGCCTTCCGCGTTAAAGAGGTAAACCTATTTTAAAGAAATTGATAGTTTTGACTTAACAGAAAAGTGATTTTACTTGGAAAGATTAACTTAAAGAGACTTTTGGCTTTTGACCAAGAGTCGGATTTCAAACCTACAAACGCGTCCGAAAATAGTTTCAAAATCGTTTTCTAAAAAGGTCAATGATTCCTATTTAACCAATCAACGGCTTTCGCTCTTTTTGTTTGGTTAAATAATAATCAAGTCGTATCATTAGTTTGGACGGCTTTCGATCTTACCCAATAAACATTTAAACACAATTGACTTAAGTTAGAAGCAAAACATCCCCAGAGTATTTTCACTAGCATGATAATTGGAACACGACCATGATGACAATCATTACATCCTAACCTTTATAGTTTAGCCAGACATAATAAGTGCGAGTCTATAAAACGTGGAGACTATGGTAAGAGCATTTAAAGTCTATAAAACGTGTAGACTATGGTAAGAGCATTTAAAGTCTATAAAACGTGTAGACTATGGTAAGAGCATTTAAAGTCTATAAAACGTGTAGACTATGGTAAGAGCATTTAAAGTCTATAAAACGTGTAGACTATGGTAAGAGCAATTAAATAAAGAAATGCAATAAAATAGAACCTTGCTCCAGTCGGAGACTTGAATCTGATACAAATCTACGGAAAGGTAAGGCTGGTATGATGAACTTCAACCAAAGTGCTCCAAGACTCTATTACAACTCAATCTACACCGCAATAACTCCCTGATGTGAAGAGATTATCACTTTACAGAAACTGATAGTATATGGCTTAAGATTGTACTAAGCTTGGATGAAACTAAAGAATGAAAATCGAAAACTATTTATAGAGGATCCTTGAGGTGCGTAAAGACCAGCATGCCCCTTAACTTCTTTTGAGCGGGAAGCTTTTTGTGAAGGCCGCGGGCGCGGTGGGGGTGGCCGCGGGCGCGGTGGCTGGAACTGCCACATCATGGGAACGTGGCAGTTGATCTCTGGGTGAAAGTGGGCCACGTCATCGCGTTCCCTGTAGCCAGCGCGGCGCTGAACGCCATAAGTGCAGAATATCTTGAAAAACCCTAATTTCTTGGCGTTTTGGCTTGTTTCTTCACAGAAGGCTCTGAAATGACAAGAATCCTGAAAACAAAGGAAAAAGGAACATAATACGAGAAAATGACAATAAAAACTAAGGAAAACATGTGATATTTGAGTCAGAAACATAGTGCGATTCAGTGCGATCACAAACCTAATGGTATAACTGAATTGGATTATAATGCCCTGAATCCAAAGATGCCATGAACGATTTCTAGGGTTCTTAAGCTTTGAAATTGGGGCTTTATGAACCGGGAAAAATTAGGACTCCTAAGACATATGGTTGAGATCATGAGACCCAGACGAACCTGACCAAACCCTCGCGAAATATTTATATGCATTGAGCTGCTAATCGCTATTTTTCCCTGTAGTGGTTAGTGGGGGTTAAAAACCCCCGCTATCTAATATTCTTTTATGCAGGTACAATGAAGAATATGATTAGGTGTTAACGTCTGGTTGGCCAGTTTAAAAAGAAGCACGCGTTTTTATAATTTCAGTATGTTAATTGGTTTGCATATATAATGAATGTTTATTATTCCACTAATGACTAAAGCAGGTTGGTGGAGTGGTTGAGCATATTGGCCTATGAACGCTGGGACCTGGGTTCGAATCCCAGGTCCCCCAAAATTATTGTTGTTATTTTCTTGCAGCTTATCCAGCGTATCTCATACCTTGAGGTCCACCATGCACTTCATCTCTCCCAGCGCCAGATGTCTCCAGACATGAATCCAATGGTCCTGAGTGGAAGACCATCATACTCCCAGTCAACACGCGCCATGGATGATCATCAAAGTCAAACAGGCTTGAGCAATTGGGCTACAGAATTACAAACACACCTCCTAATTGGGCCAGTACCCCCTGGGTTTATTCTTTCTTTTCTTCTTTTATATTTCTTATTTTAATTATTTATTATAATAATTATTATTATTTAATTAACCAAAGTAATATTTTCATAATAAAAAATCAGAAAACATAAAATAAATATAATATTTTTATTTTATTATTTTTGTAAATAAATACTAATATAATTAATTTAGTTTTAATTAGGGTTAATTTTAATATTTTCACAATAAATAAAACTAATGTAGAATTAGGGTTTCTTGACAACTTTTAATCATTTATTTATTTATTTTCTTGAACATTAAAAAACCAAAAATATTTCTTTTAATTAATTAATTAGTTTTAGGTTTAATTTAATTAAATGCAAAATAACAAAAACTTCTTTCTTTCTCAAAAATGGTCAAAACCCTAAGGACTTCTCCGATTAAATTTTCTCTCGCGCGCATGATTATTCTTGATTAATTTTGATCCATATTTATGTATTTGCTCCGAGGATGTAATAGCTTTAATTAGGACTTTTTATCGCTTTTATTTAATTTCTCGCATTTACTTTTCGAGGGTTTGCTTTTGGCGATGTAAATACCCGACGCCTTGTAATAGCGTAGTTTTACTTTCCGCAACTATTAACTGTTAGATGTATGTTAACTAGGCTATGCATGACAAGACTTATCTCTAAAATTAAAATCAATCGTAGCTCACCATAACATGTACAAAGATAACTTAACTGAAACCTGACACACTCGCACATGCCACTCTTAGGGTACGCCTCACTTGGTTTCCTCGACGTGGTCATTGAGTATAGGGTGTTTTAGAGGTCGTCCTCCTGTCTAAAGATCCAGTTGCCTCGGATAAAAAAGATCTAAGACATTATGGTTACCGCTAAGGCGTCCTACTATTGCTTTAGTGACCACATGTCCCTATAATCGAATTGACCTGAATAACTCCAACGACGGTGCTACCTACTTCTCAATAGTGGGATAGTACTGTCTAAAGGACATTTACACAGCTTAATTTCTTTTGAGTTGGTAGAGGTTCTCAGGTACTTACTCTTTCAAAACAAAACAACTTTTTCGCACCTACACTTTTCTGACAAAAGTTTTCAAACAATACTTCATACACTCTTGAGGACAGATACAAGAGTTAAATCGAAGTTTTCAAACTAACTTTTTCAAAACCCCCAAACACAAGAAAAGCAAACATTTTTGAAAACATAGTGAGCAAGTACCTAAGAGCCCGTGGATAACCACGGATAGAAAGGGTGCTAACACCTTCCCTTTCTATAATCTACCTCCCGAACCGAGAAACATCTCGAAAAGGAATTTTGCTGTGCTTTTGTCCTTTCCTTGTTGGAGAAAATAAAAGACGGTGGCGACTCTTGCTTACCGCGACATTTCACGAACCAGTATTCCAAAACAGTCAGTTCTATTTCCACCGATCACAGAGCTGGCGACTCTGCTGGGGACTTTATAAGTGAGGTGTACCTTAGGATAAGATCACTTATGTTTTCAATTGTATGCCTTGTATGCTTTAATTTTATGGGCTTGCATCGGAGTTTTATAGATCCTAACCCGGATCTGGGGAATACCCTTTAGGTAAGTAGCAATAAACTGTGAGGGACCTATCCGGCGTAGACCGACACGGGTGAAACAGTAGCTACGTTGGTGTGACACCTTGGTCTGTACCGATATCCCTTGTGTTGGAACGAGGATAATATGGGTCTTCTGAGGAGTCATTAAGCACCAACAAACATTAGAACCTTAAATTGACCAACTTGGCCATAGAACAGTAGCAGTATGCTATGCTCATTAAGGCTAAACTCTCGCGATGGTTCCGGCTGCAAGAAAAGGTTGCCAAACTAGAATTATGACCGATCGAGGGTAGTCAGTGATATTGAGATCCTCTAGAACCCGGTTACTATTTTTAGGACAGGTCTTAACCAACTGAAACTGAAAGAGGGTAGTACCTAAACTTCATGCTGGCCTGAAATCTAAGGGCTCTTTTGTATGACTTGTGTGCCTTACCATGTTTGCCTTTTGTAAATACTTGTGGTGCGCCTTTATCATAACATCATAACATTGCATACATCTTGCATAAGGACTAACCCATTTCAAGGATCTCAAGGGTTTGTGATGCAGGTCATGATGAACCAAATGTCTAGCAAGGGGAAATGGGGATTTATTTTCCTCTAGCCAAGGTTGTTTGGAGATCAAAACACGATAACTTGAGTCAGGGGCTATGACCCACTCGATATGGTGACTTGACTCTTGAAGAAGGACTCTCAACAACATGAAGTTCCTTCAATCAAGCTACCAGATTCAAATTCTAACAAGTTTCTTTGTTTACCCCACGAGATCCTTGAAAACATTGCATACATATATCATACATATCATTGCATTACAGGTACCCCTTTTACAGGTCACTTATCTTCTTCGCGGTTTATTTCAACAATCATCATGTCTACTGAACCTTCCACTGAACAAGCTATCAAGGCCCTCCAGGCCCAGAATGCCCAGTTCCAAGAGTTGGTTATGAGCCTAGCCCAGGTTCAACAGGATTTGAAGACTCTGATTCTGAAGGAAAGGAAGAAGAAGAAGAAGAGGACCGTCTTGTTCAACACTGGACGCAAATTTGGGAATGGATTACAGAATGAGGTTGAGCTGACTACCTCATCTGTAGGCAAAGACAATCCACAAGAGAGAAGGGTTCCTAGTCCCGTGGTCTCCGACAACGAGACGGATTATGATGATGAACAGTATCCTCCTGCTGAGGATAGGTACAAACAGCTGGAGGACCGCTTAAGTGCTATGGAGATACAGAATGTGCCCGGGTTGGACTTTGGAGACCTAGGCTTATCCTCTGGGGTGGTGATTCCCCATAAGTTCAAGGCACCTGCTTTTGCCAAATATGACGGAGCCTCCTGCCCAAAGCTGCACCTCCGGTCGTATGTAAGGAAGATCCAACCTTACACTGCTGATAAGAATTTGTGGATCCATTTCTTCCAGGATAGTCTCTCAGGGACTCAACTCGAATGGTTCTATCAGCTGGATGGAGCCAGTATTCATAACTGGGAGGATTTGGCTATTGCGTTCTATAAGCAGTATCAATATAATTCCGACCTCGCTCCTACGCGTACCCAACTCCAGGGTATGTCACTAGGGACGGGTGAAGGATTTAAAGAGTACGCCCAAAAATGGAGAGACCTTGCCGGAAGGGTGCAGCCACCTTTAACTGATCGTGAACTTGTGGATATGTTCTTGGGGACCCTGTCTGGTCCATTATTTAACCATTTGATTGGAAACTCTTCAGCCGGGTTTACAGACCTTATCTTGACTGGTGAGAGGATTGAAGTTGGCATCAAAAGTGGGAAGATTCAAGAAGCTACACCTTCTGATGCTCATAAAAAGCCCTACAATGGGAAGAAAGAGTCCAATGCTGTGTATGGTCAAAAGAGTCGTCATGACCAACGCGTAGGAGAAATCTTGATCTCTAATCCTACGCCTGCTCAACAAAGACAAGGGCATCAATGTAAGGAGGTCGCACCTAAAAGACAATTCACTAAGATCAACATGTCACTAACTCAAGCGCTACAGCAAATGTTGAAGGCAGGGCTGATTACATTAAGGGCTCCTCTCTGAAATCCAAACACTTCCGCTCCTACCTATCATCCCAATGAAAGGTGTGCATACCACTCTGACAGTCCGGGACATGACACAAACAACTGTTGGGCCCTGAAGAATAAGGTTCAAGACATGATTGATGCCAAAGAAATCCAGTTTGATCCTCCAGAGACTCCAAACATAATCACTGCTCCTATGCCAAATCATTGAAGGCTTTTATTTTATTTGAATTTTCAAGTTGTATTTTTCTTTGCTTATTCAAACAATTATTGTCATGGCAAACTTTTTATTTCATTAATGCATCGCATATGTCTGTTTTGAATCAATCCATTCGTATTCACTATATTCAAATTGCTTTCATTTTTTGATGTTCAACTCTCGATTAAAAAATTCTAAGCCTTTTGAGGGAGGATGACGAAAACGATACCACGATCTTTACAATATGCTTTTGAACAGGCCCCGCTGGTGAAGTACAGGCATTGTTTCAAATCCTAAACAGTGGAGTTATAAGGAAGATAATCCCTAGTCAACCCCTTTGAGCCAAAGAAGTTGGAGTTTTTCTTTTCACAAATTAAAACCTTTAACTATAACCTGGGGCAGGGTAGTTCTCTCAGCTGATCCAGGTGCACAATGGATGGCATCAAAGAAGTCCTTCCGAGACAAAAAGACAGTGATGGTTCCCTATAATCGTAAGGACAGGCTGTCATTATCTCTCAAAATAAAAGCCCAATAAGTCAAAACCTATGAAGGAGACTTACAAAAACTAAGGCATCCCGCTGACTGTAATCACAAAAGAAACAGTTCAGGCAAAACACAGGGATAATAAAATCGAAAAGAAAGAGGTCCTACTAACCCTCAACAAAAAAGAAATGACTGCCTATTCAAAATAAACTATCAATATCCGAACCATCACCGGAATATCAGAGCCAAGACTCAAACAAGATCTAATGCACGATTAGCTGAGTTTAGGATCGAAGAACATCACGAAGAACGGGTGGGTACAAATAAACTTTGAGCCTTTATCCTTTGTTTCTTAAACCGTGAACCAAGCCACGTTATAACCCTTAAAAAGTCCTAGCTGAAGCATGGGTTAGTTCGAAAGCATACTGTTACAAAAGGTGTCCTGACTCCTGTAGGGCTTGCTGTAAAATCCTGAGTTGACATCACATTTTACAAAAACTCACTTGTTTTATTGAAAAATGCATTTTCGAAAAACTTCAAAACAGACATAAGCTTTGCATTCTTAAAATAACATTGTTTGCATATGACTATTTGTTCAAACAGCAGAGAAATTCGCACGACGAATATCCAGTGAACAAAAATCTTCTCAACAAAAAGATCACATCAAGTGGAAAAACACTTCCAACCAAGGGGCAAACATGATCATTTTCCGTCATCTGGGCAGTCAAGTCAAGATTCAAGGAATCTCTCAAAATGCCAAATAGCCAGGGGCAGATCTCCATCTGAATCAATTGGGGCATTGGACATGAATTCCGGCGACGAATCTTGCACGATCAAACATCTTCTGGTAGTATGGCGACACAACACTACTGACAGTGACAACTCCCTACACTCTGAGAACGGGGACATAGTAAAAAAAAAAATACTACGCATAATCAAAGACCCGCTAGGTCGACTGACCTAGGCAAAAATAAGGGCTTCCCGGCGAACCAAAAGGGTTCGGGCAAAAATAAGGGATGAAAATGAAAAAAATCTGTACACCCGGCAAGTCGAAAACCTGAAAAGGCGGCTTGGGCAAAAAAGGGTATCCCGATGGACTGAAAACCCGAAAGGGCGGTCCAGGCAAAAGTTAGGGATCAAAAGCGTACGACTATGTCCCGTCATCTCGTCACTTGCCTACCAGAAGAAGATTTGTCAATCAGCAGTTATCAAGCACCTCCACAGGTACCTTCTCCCGCAGAAACTGGGGCAATAAGAATTGTCCAAACTGTACAAAATGCTCTGTCCACCAAGGTACCAAGGTAGGTTCGGCTGAAGAATATGACCTAGATACCTTCACTCCCCAAGAGTAAGACAGTAATGGAAGCTCTTCCCCACCGAGACCTGCAACTACAAAGGAATCAGCGATACTCTCCCCCAAGCAGAGTTGGTCTACCATCAGTCCTGAAAAGTTGGGTATCCCCAGTAAGTCTTAATATTCCCCATCAGAGTATACAGATATTCCTCAGCAAGCATCCCCGACAGTCTTAATATTCCTCGATAGAATATAAGAATGTTCCCCGGCGGAATACAAGATACCCCCAGTGGAGCCATTTCCCAGCGCAGTCTAAAAGAGGCTTCCCCGCCAGAGTTGAATCATCTCCCCAGTAGATTCCGGAAGCGTGTCCCCTGCAGAGTACAAAGGTTATCCCCCACAAGAGTCTAACTGGGTTATCCTTAGCAGGTTGCAACGGAAAGATCATCCCCAGCGAAGTTCTTTCTATCCTCCAGCGGAGTTCATCATCAAAATCCCCCAACAGAGCTTATCAACAGAGTCCCCAGCGGAGTTATCATTAAAACTTTCAGCAAAGCATCTCTTCCCACAAAGTAATTCCCTGCAGAGTAATATCTTCACCGGTTTATTCCCCCAACGGAGTTCTCCTCTCCTGCAGGTTTATTCTTGCCATCATCTTTGTTCATCATCCCCAGCGGAAATGAAGAACTCAACACTATTCTCCAGCAGCTCCGGGATTTACTTTCCCCAGCTGAAACATCACATTTTCATACATCATGATACATGCATATACACATCATATCATACAATCTCATTTATGTTGAGAACATCATTGCTTGATCCATCTCATGCATTGCATGTGACTGACCTTTACCTTTCAGGAAAGATGCAGTTAAGTTCTCAGCTTAGTCGAAGATCTGACCAATTCTTAAATCTCAATTGGATTATCCTCGGTTGAAGTTCAGATAAGGTTCTCAATCTCGACAATTTCTCTACATCATAGGGTGGACAAGTACTATAACCTCAACGATATACTCCATTGAGCACGAGTCAGTTCCTAGATCTTGATGATTTCATCCGTCATAGTACGGACCAGTTCTATAACCTCAGCGGTTTACTCCATTGAGCAGGAGATATTTCAGATGTGACCCAGGCATGGCGACATTCTGATACTTATTCCATACTCCTTCTAGAGATAGTTCAGATCTGATCCAAGCATGGCGACATTCTGATACTTATTCCAGATTTCCTTCTAGAGATAGTTCAGATGTGATCCAAGCATGGCGACATTCTGATACTTATTCCAGATTTCCTTCTAGAGATAGTTCAGATGTGACCCAGACATGGCGACATTCCGATACTTATTCCAGATTTCCTTCTAGAGATAGTTCAGATGTGACCCAGATTTGGCGACATTCCGATACTTATTCCAGATTTCCTTTCAGAGACAGCTTAGAGATGCTCCAGACCCGGATGCTATTCTATTGCTCATTCAGATTCCCTTTCAGAGACAACTTAGAGATGCTCCAGACACGGATGCTATTCTATTGCTTATTCAGATTTCCTTTCAGAGACAGCTTAGAGATGCTCCAGACCCGGATGCTATTCTATTGCTTATTCAGATTTCCTTTCAGAGACAGCTTATAGATGCTCTAGACCCAGATGTTATTCTATTACTTATTCCAGATTCCTTCCAGAGACAGTTCAGATGCGAGCCAGACATGGCGACATTCTGATACTTATTCCAGATTCCTTCCAGAGACAATTCAGATGCGACCCAGACATGGTGACATTCTGATACTTATTCCAGATTCCTTCCAGAGACAGTTCAAATGTGACCCAAATATGGCGACATTCTGATACTTATTCCAGATTCAATCAAAAGATGATTACCATCAACCTTTCTTAAGTTCCAGATCAACACCTGTAACTAGCCAGGAAATATCTGTGGACGACTGATTGTAGATCTATACCTGAAACCAGACAGGAAAGTTATCTACATTGAAGAGATTGAAGATTAATACCTGTAGCAAGCCAGGAAAACTATCTTTCTTTCTCAGGTCAGAGATTAATACCTGAAACCAGACAGGACAACTATCTACTTGACCATCATGAAGCAACCCTACACCGGTTCCTTCTCTTCCAAGATGCAGTTTCACACGGACTCATCATCAGGCAACCCTACGCAAGTTCCTTCTCTCAACCTACCAAGTTACAATTCAACAAATGATCTCTAGATGGAATCTATAAGCCCATCCTTCTATCCATCATATCTCCAAATGGCATCTGTAAGCCCATTCCCGACATCACATTGCTGATACCACACTATGCGAGTGAAAATTTCTGGGCACTTTAGTGTTCAATCATCTTCCACCTTCGGATCACGAAAGGCACGCAAGCCAATCTACATCCTCAGGTTTAAGAAGATTGAACAGGGGCAACTGTTGTACCCCAAAATTTTCCCTCCCATATTCCTCATGATTTGACAAGAATAATCTTCCAATTACTTAAATTAGCTCAAGGGTTGTACAGTCAAACCACCTCCTAAGACAACTGAAATTAGGGTTTTGGTTCTTTCAAGGAATTTGGGGTTTTAAATGGTTCAATCAAGTCGCATAGGTCTATATATATTCTCAAGCACCTACATGCCAAGTTTCAAGACTCACAGTACCAATTGGCACAGTCAAAAGCCTCATTTGACCCACAGTCAACTGCAGGGGCAAAATGGTCATTTTGCAGTCAAAAGTCAGAATTTTTGGTCAACATCTTATTTTGAGTTCACAATCATCATTTGATCAAGCCTTGATCATGATTCCACAAGGATAGCTCAAAAATCATCAAGATGCAAAAAGTTACTATTTTTGGACAGTAGAAAAGTCAACTGTATCTTGACCAGGGCATAACTTTTTCATGGTTTGTAATTTCCTACAATCCATCTTCACACTCCAAGTTCAAGAAATGCTCTCACAAGAAGTTACCAATTTTAACATTATAGGTCAATTTCAAAAGTCAACAAAAGTGCACTTTAAGTCAAAGGCCATAACTTGAGATTGGTAAATCCAAAGGACATGGGACCAAAGGCATTGGTTAGAGGACTTCAATAGCTTTCTAAAATGTCCAAGAACATGGTCATATGATCAAAATTGAGCAAGTTGTGCATTGGAGAAGTTGGGAAATTTTTAGGAATTTGCAAAAGTCAACTTTGCTCAAAACACCTTATTTTTGCTAATGGGCCTCAAATCTCTTCTTGAAACTTCATCCATGACCTATGCACGACCCATCAAGCTTAATGGAAATTACTTTCTTATTTTTATTGATTAATTGGATTTTTAATTAATATTAATTCATTTAATTAATTTAAATTGTAGGAAAATAGAAGATTTGATGTTTTCAATCTTTTTGTGAAGCAAATAGGACCTCAGCATGCTGGCAAATTCGAGCACCAAGTCAAAGATACAAAATCTCCAAATTTGGCAACATTTTACAATCATGAAAAATCAAAAAGATTTGATTTCCAATCAAAGATTCAATCACCATTGCACATGGATTTTTACCCAGCTCTTGACCTAATTCAATTGCCCTATATATATGCAAGCAAATCCTAACCTAAAAAACAGAAAAAAGCTGCAGAAAGACCATAGCCAATTCAAGAAAATTCAAGAAAAATTGAAAACTGATTTTTGCATTCTAGGGCGATTTAAGGACTTTTGTTGATTCTAATACATTGCAGGAGGTTCCAGGAACGTGTTACAATCAAATTCCAGCTTCAAAGCTCAAAGAATCATCGCTTACAGTTTCACGGTTTGGCTCTTTTCTCCAGAATCGTAACTCTTAAATCATGCATATTTAACGTGTTTTCTTGTTTGATTTGTGTTGATAGGGACCATACGAAGCTAATGGTATAACTGAATTGGATTATAATGCCCTGAATCCAAAGATGCCATGAACGATTTCTAGGGTTCTTAAGCTTTGAAATTGGGGCTTTATGAACCAGGAAAAATTAGGACTCCTAAGACATATGGTTGAGATCATGAGACCCAGACGAACTTGACCAAACCCTCGCGAAATATTTATATGCATTGAGCTGCTAATCGCTATTTTTCCCTGTAGTGGTTAGTGGGGGTTAAAAACCCCCGCTATCTAATATTCTTTTATGCAGGTACAATGAAGAAGATGATTAGGTGTTAACGTCTAGTTGGCCAGTTTAAAAAGAAGCACGCGTTTTTATAATTTCAGTATGTTAATTGGTTTGCATATATAATGAATGTTTATTATTCCACTAATGACTAAAGCAGGTTGGTGGAGTGGTTGAGCGTATTGGCCTATGAACGCTGGGACCTGGGTTCGAATCTCAGGTCCCCCAAAATTATTGTTATTTTCTTGCAGCTTATCCAGCGTATCTAATGCCTTGAGGTCCACCATGCACTTCATCTCTCCCAGCGCCAGATGTCTCCAGACATGAATCCAATGGTCCTGAGTGGAAGACCATCATACTCCCAGTCAACACGCGCCATGGATGATCATCAAAGTCAAACAGGCTTGAGCAATTGGGCTTCAGAATTACAAACACACCTCCTAATTGGGCCAGTACCCCCTGGGTTTATTCTTTCTTTTCTTCTTTTATATTTCTTATTTTAATTATTTATTATAATTATTATTATTATTTAATTAACCAAAGTAATATTTTCATAATAAAAAATCAGAAAACATAAAATAAATATAATATTTTTATTTTATTATTTTTGTAAATAAATACTAATATAATTAATTTAGTTTTAATTAGGGTTAATTTTAATATTTTCACAATAAATAAAACTAATGTAGAATTAGGGTTTCTTGACAACTTTTAATCATTTATTTATTTATTTATTTTCTTGAACATTAAAAAACCAAAAATATTTCTTTTAATTAATTAATTAGTTTTAGGTTTAATTTAATTAAATGCAAAATAACAAAAACTTCTTTCTTTCTCAAAAAGGGTCAAAACCCTAAGGACTTCTCCGATTCAATTTTCTCTCGCGCGCATGATTATTCTTGATTAATTTTTTATCCATATTTATGTATTTGCTCCGAGGATGTAATAGCTTTAATTAGGACTTTTTATCGCTTTTATTTAATTTCTCACATTTACTTTTCGAGGGTTTGCTTTTGGCGATGTAAATACCTGACGCCTTGTAATAGCGTAGTTTTACTTTCTGCAACTATTAACTGTTAGATGTATGTTAACTAGGCTATGCATGACAAGACTTATCTCTGAAATTAAAATCAATCGTAGCTCACCATAACATGTACAAAGATAACTTAACTGAAACCTGACACACTCGCACATGCCACTCTTAGGGTACGTCTCACTTGGTTGCCTCGACGTGGTCATTGAGTATAGGGTGTTTTAAAGGTCGTTGTTGTACCCCAAAATTTGCCCTCCCATATTCCTCAAGATTTGTCAAGTCAGAGCTGCAAAATTCCCCAAGGGTTGCACAGTGCAAGGGTCTCCGATACAGTCAAGATTAGGGTTTGTGTTCTGACCAAGAAAATGAAGTTTTCAAAGGCCCAATCAAGTCTCACATGTCTATAAACATTGTCAAACATCCTCATATCAAGTTTCAAGACATTCAGCTCAAAATTGCACAGTCAAAACCCTAATTGCACTACAGTCAACTGTAGGGGCAAAATGGTCATTTGGCAGTCAAAAGTTCAAATTTTTGGTCAACATATCATTTTGAAGCCACAAACATCATTTGATCAATGCTTGATCATGATTCTCAAAATTTGGCTCAGAAATCATCAAAGATGCAAAAGTTTCCTTATTTGGACAGTTGAAAAAGTCAACTGAAATTGACCAAGGCATAACTTTCACATGGATTATCAGAAAAATTCCATCCAAAGCTCATTTTGAAGAGAAAGACATTTGCTACAACTCATCTTCATACTTCAAGTCCAAGAAATGCTCTCACAAAAAGTTATCAATTTCAACATTATAGGTCATTTTCAAAAGTCAACAAAAAGGGACTTTAATTCAAAGACCATAACTTGATATTGGTAAACCAAAATGACATGGGACCAAAGGCATTGGTTAGAGGACTCAAAGACCTTTCCAAAATGTCCAAGAACATGATAAAATCTTAAAAATTGAGCAAGTTATGCCTTGTGGAAGTTGGGAAATTTTTGGATATTTTGAAAAGTCAACTTTGATCCAAATGACCTAAAAATGCTAATGGGCCCATTTTTCTTCCATGATTCATCATTCCAAGCATATGCACGACCACTTGGCCCAAAGGGAAGTATTTTCTCATTTTTTATTTATTTATTTGAATTATTATTTATATTAATTCATTTAAATTATTTAAATACATGAAAAATATCTAACTTGCCCTAACAAATCTTTTTATACATGTTTTGCCATCAAGATTTCGTGCACATGCTAATTAGGAAAGAATTGGATTGATTGGCATAATTTTGACACAAAGAACACTTGAAAAAGATTGAAAAAAGATCCTTAAAATCAAATTTCCAAAAATCATTATGGCAAGAGATTTGATTGAATTTTGTTAACCTAATGCATTCACTACAAAGGCTTGATCATAAACCTAATACAAATAGAGACAAAAAGCTGCGCTCAAAGGCCATTGACAATTGAAATTTTCTCTCTAAAAAGCAATTCTGAAATCCTTGTTACAGGTCGATTCAAAGTGCAAAACTTGTTTCAATAGCTTGCCAAGGTTGCCCTGAACACATTCCAATCACAAACATCCATCAACACGCCAAGAACTGGTATATCGAACTCAAACTGTATCAAGAAATTTTCAGAATCGTGCATCATAATTTAAGCATCTTTTGTAATTTTTATTCATTGATTCATGATTGTTATCTTATCCTGAAACTAACCAATGCATTCAATTTGATTTTCATGCTGTATATAAGATTTCACCATGGTCGATCTTTAGGGTTTTCAGAGTTTTGAATTGGGTTTTTCACCCAAGGAAAAATTAGGATTCAAGACCACCACCATTCAATTTAGCAAGCTTGGACGAAGAAGAATCCATAGTCGCGATTAATTTATGAGTTGCATAGGCCTAATCGCTATTTTTTGGTAGCATGCCTAAGAGAACGTCCAGAAAACCGTTGCCTCATGTTTATGTTTCAGGGAAAAGGAAGAAGATGGACTCGTGGCAGTGTGTGATATGTGGGTTTGAATTTCGCGCGTTTTAACATATTCACGTGTTGTCTTCTTTTATTATATTTATGGTTTATTTGTTTAACAAACGCGTGATGATGGTTCAGTGGTAGACGTACACCTTTGCAATGTCCAAGACCTGGGTTCGAATCCCAGGTCTGTGTAATTTCAATATTATTTTTCATTAATAACTCCCATGCAGCGCTTGTGTTGGAAACCATGATGCACTCTCACAAACCAAGCGTACACGCGTCTAGCATATTCAGATCAAGGGCTGAGAATTGATGGACACCATGAGGATGAGTCAGCGCGCGTATACGTGTCATGCAAAATCAACAAAAGCCATGATACAAATGGGCCTGAATTGCTAAGGCCATACCTCACAATTGGGGCCTGAACCCCCCCCCCCTGGTTTGCAATTTCCTTCATATTCTATTTTTTTTAATTATTGTTTTTATTTTCTTTATTGCTTTAATTAATTAATTATTTTTACAATATATAAAAAATGCCTAAAAAATCAGAAAAAAGATAAAAACATGATAAATAATTTCTATTTTAATATTTTTATGTAAATAAATTAATTTAGATTAGGGTTTTAATTTTAATTCTTTTAATAACAAAAATACAAAAATATAGAATTAGGTTTAATAAATTTTTATTCCTTTTTTAATTTTTTCCTTTTTTACCATAATATTTATTTTATTTGTTTTTATAATTAAATGGTACATAAATAAATTAGGGTCTAATTTAGGTTAATTTTTAATACTTTCATAATAAATTTAAAAGCCATTAGAACTAGGTTTAACATTTTGTTTTAGTTGTAATTAATTCTCTTCCTATTAAATCATAAAAACATAAAAATACCAAAAAAAAAACATTCTCTTTTAATTTTTAATTCCTTATTAATTTAATTTTTTGCAAAAGGGTCCAACGCCCATATTTTTAATTGTTTAAATTCGCGTATTTATTTTATTTCGCTTAAATAATTATGTACCTCTCCCGAAGCCTTGTAATTATTTTTCGCACTCTTTTCTTTAATTCTTTACTTTCCGTCAAATCGGGTCCGGTTTAATTTTGGCGATGTGGACCCGCGCCATTTGTAATAGCTTTAGATTTTATTTTCCTCGCAACTTTTAACTGTTAAACAAAGCATGCAAGAATGAATGGCCATAATAAAATCAAGCGTAGATCACTTTAACATGACAAGACAAATATCAATGAAAACGATACACGAATCGCACACACCACCCCTAGGGTACGCCTCACTGTTGCCTTGCCTCGAAAGGTGATCGTCGAGTAGAGGATGTCTTAGTAAGTCCTCATGATCCGGGAACCTGGCATGAGGGTAGCTTCTAAGGTGTCTTCCCATTGCTCTGGTGATCACCATGTCCCGAACCTCGAATTGACCCGAACACCTCCAACGGTGGTGCTACCTACCTCTCAATGGTGGGATGGCACTACTTTAAAGGATATTGACACAGACGAATTCCTTAGGGTAGGTAGACGACTCTAGATACTTGCTCTAAATTTCGAAAACAAACAAAAATCTTTTCGCACCGACACTTTTCAAAAGCTTTCAAAGCAATTTTTCAAACACTCTGACACAAGAGTCGAACTGGAATTTTCAAAGAAACTTTTTTAAAACCCACAGTTGAAAAGAAAACAAACCATTTTGAAAACACAAATGAGCAAGTATCTAAGAGCCCATGGACAACCATGGATAGAAAGGATGCTAATACCTTCCCTTTCTATAACCTACCTCCCGAACCGAGAGCAATCTCTATAAGGAATTTTTCTGTGCTTTTGTCCTTTCCATTTGGAGAAAATAAAAGACGGTGGCGACTCTTGCTTCCGCGACATTTCGCGAACCAGCGTTAAACAGTCAGTTCCAGATCCACCGATCACAGAACTGGCGACTCTGCTGGGGACTATCTTATAAAGTGAGGTGTACCTTAGGGATAGTTCATAACTATGTTTTCAATTGTATTGACTTGTCTGCTTTAAATTTGTGGGTTGCATCGGAGTTACATAGATCCTAACCCGGATCTGGGGATACCCTGTTTAGGTAGCATAAGCTGTGAGGGACCTGTCCGGCGTATACCGACATGGGTGAAGCAGTGGCTACGTTGGTGTGGCGCTTTGGTCTGTACCGATATCCCTCGTTTTGAAACGGGGAGAATATGGGTCTTCCAAGGAGTCATTAAGCACCAACAGACCTTAGAACCTTAAATGACCCAACTTGGCCATTAGAACAGTAGCAGTATGCTACGCCCATTGAGGCTAAACTCTCGTGATGGTTCTGGCTGCAAGAAAAGATTGCGATGCTGGAGTTATGACCGATTGAGGGTAGTCAATGATATTGGGATCCTCTAAGAACCCGGTTACTTTGATAGGACAGGTATGAACCAACCAACTGAAAGAGGGTAACACCTAGACCTCATGCTTGCCTAAACTCTAAGGGCTCCTCTTGTGTGACTTGTGTGCCTTCGTACTTGACTAATTGCATGCGTGTTATCTGACACATGAGCTACTTGCAGGTTTTGTTTATAGTCCTTAACTGGGACTCATAACAGGGTTTACCAAATTTCTTGCAGGTTTTGTTTATAGTCCTTAACTGGGACTCATAACAGGGTTTACTAGATCTCTTGCAGGTTTTGTTTATGGTCCTTAATTGGGACTCATAACAAAGTATACTGAATTTCTTGCAGGGTTTGTTTATAGTCCTTAATTGGGACTTATAACAGGGTTTATTCATATTACCCCATGCATCATGACATCATACCATCGCATACATCCTAACCCATTTCAAGGATCTCAAGGGCTTGTGATGCAGGTCATGATAAATCAAACATCTAGCAAGGGGCAAAGAGGATTTATTTTCCTCTAGCCAAGGTTGTCAGAGGCTATGACCCACTTGATATGGTGAGCTTTGACACTTGAAGAAGGTTCCCCTAGCCAAGGTTGTCAGGGGCTATGACCCACTTGATATGGTGAGCTTTGACACTTGAAGAAGGTTCCCCTAGCCAAGGTTGTCAGGGGCTATGACCCACTTGATATGGTGAGCCTTGACACTTGAAGAAGGTTCCCCTAGCCAAGGTTGTCAGGGGCTATGACCCACTTGATATGGTGAGCTTTGACACTTGAAGAAGGTTCCCCTAACCAAGGTTATTTGGAAACCAAAACCAGACATGATGACTAAAATCAGGGGCTATGACCCACTGGATATGGGGAGCCTTTGACCTTGAAGAAGGACTCTCAACAACATGCAGTTCCTTCAATCAAGCTACCGGATCCAAATGCTAACAAACTTTCTTGTTTATCCCGCGAGGTCCTTGAAAACATTGCATACATGTCATACACATCATTACATAACAGGTATCTTTGTTGCAGGTCACTTACCTTTCTCGCTGTTTATTTCAGCAATGGCCTTCCAACCAGATAACCAGGACTGTCTTGCTCAAGAGACTCGGTTCGGGGAAATCCTCCTGAATCTATCCAAGGGGCAAGAAGAGCTAAGGACACTTCTCATGGGGACCTTTGTCAGGAACAGTGCTGAGGATGAAAGGCTGAAACACCTACAAGCTGAGATGGATGCTATGAAAGCCCAAATGCTGGGGCAGAGGAATGCCATTCAAGGTCTAGCTCAAAGACAAGATGAGCTCCGGTTTCTCATCAACCAACTGCTTCAGGGTAACCAACTGGGGCAAAAGTCTAAGGATAAAAAGCCAGTCATCGTTCAACCACCTTTGAGACAAGGAAATAAGGGGAGAGCTCCTCAAATGGCTCCAGTGTCACCAATTCAGCATCAACCTCACCAACTTCAGCCAGACAAGCCTAGGAGGCAATTCACCCAGCTCAACATGTCGTTGTTTCAAGCTTTACAACGTATGTTGAGGTTGAATCTAATCACATTAAGGGCTCATCCCCGGAACCCCAACACAGCATCTCCTATCTATGATCCAAACAAAAGGTGTGCCTACCACTCTGCCTGTCCAGGACATGATACAAATGAGTGTTGGGCTCTGAAGAACAAGATCCAGGACCTGATTGATGAAGGGGCATTGGAGTTCACACAAGATGGTCAGGCTGAGTTTTTCTACCATCCCTCCAAGGCTCACCATTTGAAGTGACAAACCCTGAGACGAAAAGACTTTTGTTCATTCGAATGTTCAAGTTGCAATTTTCTTTTGTTCAAACATTTACTCATGTTAAACATTGTTATTTCATTAATGCATCACATATGTCTGTTCTGAAACAATATATTCGTATTCACTAAATGCAAATTATTTTCATGTTTTTTTTTCTGATGCTCAACTCTCAATTAATAATTCTAAGCCTCTTGAGGGAGGATGACGAAAACGATACCATAATCTACAGTATGCTTTTGAACAAACCCCGCTGATGAGGTACAGGCATTGTTTCAATCCCTAAACACTGGAGTTATAAGGATGATAATCCCTCGTCAACCCCTCTGAGCCAAAGAAGTAGGAGTTTTTCTTTTCGAAATTTAAAACCCTTAATCATAACCTGGGGCAGGGTAGTTCTCTCAGTTGATCCAAGTGCATAACGAATGGCACCAAAAAGTCCTTACAATATGAAGAAAGACAGTGATGGTCCGGAACAATCATAAAGACAGGTAGCCATTACCAAAATCAAAAAGCCCATTAAGTCAAAACCTACAAAGGAGACTTACAAAACTGGGGCATCCCGCTGACCGTAATTCCAAAAAAGGAAACAGTTCAGGCAAAAAAAGAAAGGGATAACAAAAATAAAAAAAAGAGGTCCCATAAACCCTCAACCAAAGAAAAATGACTGCCTAGTCAAAATAAACTGTCAATATCCGAATCATCACTGGAAAATCAGAGCAAAGACTCAAACAGGGTCTAACGTGCGATCAACTGAGTTTAGGTTTGGAGAACATCACGAAGAGCGGGTGGGTACAAATAAAATTTGAGCCTTTATTCTTTGTTTCTTAAACCGTGAACCAGGCCACGTTATAACCCTTAAAAGTCCTAGCTGAAGCATGGGTTAGTTCGAAAGCATACTGTTACGAAAGGTATCCTGACTCCTTAAGGCTTACTATAAAGAAGGAGTTGACATCACGTTTTACAAACATTCATTTGCTTTATGAAAAAAGAATGCATTTTCAAAATCTTCAAGACAGACATGAGCTTTGCATTTTTAACATAACTTTGTTTGCATATGACCTTTTGTTTGAACAGCAGGGAAATTCGCACGATGAATACCTAGTGAACAAAATTACTTCCAATCAAGGGGCATGGCATGACCATGGTCCATCATCTGGGGCAATCCAATCAAGATTCGGAGAATCTCTCAAAGGCCAAATAGCCTGGGGCAAATCTCCTCCTGAGTCACTTGGGGCATTTCAACAACGAATCTGGTCTGATCAAATACCTTCTGGTGGCACGACAAAAACACTTCTAAACAGGGGCAACTCCCTACATTCCCTGAACGCGGACATAGTCGAAAAAATACTACGCATAATCAAAGACCCGCTAGGTTGACACACCTAGGCAAAAATAAGGGCTTCCCGGCGAACCAAAAGGGTTCGGGCAAAATGAAGGGATGAAATGAAAAAAATCTGTACACCCGGCAAGTCGAAAACCTGAAAAGGCGGCTTGGGTAAAAATGGGTATCCCGATGGACTGAAAACCCGAAAGGGCGGTCCAGGCAAAAGTTAGGGATCAAAGCGTACGACTATATCCTGTCATCTTGTCACCTGCCCATCAAAAGAAGGTTGGTCTATCAACAACTATCGGCACCTCACAGGCTTTCCTCTCCAATATCAGAAACAGGGGCAAGGGTGAGCTGTCCAAGCAAGCTAACTGTTCTGTCCTCCAAAGGCATCAAGGTAGGTTCGACTGAAGAACATAACCAGTATGCCCTGATTCCCCAGAGAGTGAGCCAGCAAGTCAGCAATACTCTCTCCAAATAAAGCTATACAGTCAAACCTTAAGGAAGTTGGGTATCCTCCAGCAGATATCAACATTCCCCAGCAGCAATACATATATTCTTAACAAGCATCCCCGGCAGTCTTGGTCTAAAGATTGTTCCCCGGCAGTATATCAGCATTCAAAGGAATCACTTTCCCCCACAGTTCAAAACTTCCCCAAGAGAATCCAATCTAGTTCCTCAGGAAATTTGGAATTCACATCCCCAAGCAATAAGTTTATCCCTAGTAAATTCTGGAAGCTTATTCCCCCCGCAGAGCACGAACGCGTCGTCCGGCTTGATTTAAAGAGTTATTTCCTTAACAGGATATAACTGGGTTATCCTCAGCCAAAAGCCACGGAAAGAGCGTCGTCGACAAAGTCTTCTTATCCCCAGCAAGCTATTATCAACATTCAGCAAGGCATTCCTCTTCCCCACAGAGTATTGCTTCCCAGCATGGTCGCTAGAGTATCTTTGCTCCCCGCAGAATCCTCCATTTGCCAAGTTTATTCCGCAACGGAGTCATCTTCTCCTACCAGTATTCTTGCAGTTATCATCCCCAGCGGAAGCAAAATTTATTCTTCAACATCAGCCCAGGATACGACTTCCCGGCACCCGTCAAGGATTCACTTTCCTAGACAAAAACATACATAAAACATCACATACATCATTATAACATGCATAGACAATCATATCATGCAGTCTCATTTATGTTGAGAACATTATTGCTTGATCCATATCATGCATTGCATATGACTGACCTTTACCTTTCAGGAAAGATGCAGTTAAATTCTCAAAACATATTTCAAGGCCTTCTCTAGTCCAGCTAAATCGACTCCTAACAGATTTTTCTGATAAAGACTCAGTAGAAGTTATCCCAGATGGTTCCCTCTCCAACGGTGAGTGAGGCAATCATTCCTTTTTAGACGTTTCCCTCTCCGACGGTGAGTGTGAGGTGATAGTCTCCTATGGTCCCCTCTCCAACAGCGAGTGAGGTGGTAATTCCTTTTCAGATGGTTCCCTCTCCGACGGTGAGTGTGAGGTGATAGTCTCCTATGGTCCCCTCTCCAATGGCGAGTGAGGTGGTAATTCCTTTTCAGATGTTTCCCTCTCCGACGGTGAGTGTGAGGTGATAGTCTCCTATGGTTCCCTCTCCAACGGTGAGTGAGGTGGTAATTCCTTTTCAGATGTTTCCCTCTCCGACGGTGAGTGTGAGGTGATAGTCTCCTATGGTTCCCTCTCCAACGGCGAGTGAGGTGGTAAGTCCTTTTTCAGATGTTTCCCTCTCCGACGGTGAGTGTGAGGTGATAGTCTCCTATGGTTCCCTCTCCAACGGCGAGTGAGGTGGTAAGTCCTTTTTCAGATGTTTCCCTCTCCGACGGTGAGTGTGAGGTGATAGTCTCCTATGGTCCCCTCTCCAACGGCGAGTGAGGTGGTAATTCCTTTTCAGATGTTTCCCTCTCCGACGGTGAGTGTGAGGTGATAGTCTCCTATGGTCCCCTCTCCAACGGCGAGTGAGGTGGTAATTCCTTTTCAGATGTTTCCCTCTCCGACGGTGAGTGTGAGGTGATAGTCTCCTATGGTTCCCTCTCCAACGGCGAGTGAGGTGGTAATTCCTTTTCAGATGTTTCCCTCTTCGACGGTAAGTGTGAGGTGATAGTCTCCTATGGTTTCCCTCTCCAACGGCGAGTGAGGTGGTAAGTCCTTTTTCAGAGGTTTCCCTCTCCGACGGCGAGTGAGGTGATAATTCCTTTCCAGATAGTTCCCTCTCCGACGGTGAGTGAGGTGATTCTCTTTCAGATTATAATGGCCTATGGTTTTCGTCCCGATCCTGCGAAGATGGTATTTCCCACCAAGATTTTCTCAACGAGCATTGTTGAAGTTAAAATCACCCAAGGTTCTCTTACCATTCAGGCTGAGGTAGTAACCATCCCTGGTTCATTCATCATCTTTTGGAAACCCCAGACCCAGCTCCTGTAACCAGTCAGGACATATCTACGCCAAGCATCTGAAGTCAGCTCCTGCAACGTGTCAGGTACTCTTTTTCTTTTGCAGGTATGCAGGTTCTCGCTAAGGAATCCCTGATGCGATCAACATCCAGATGGCATCTATAAGCCCATCATCCTATCCATCAATCTCCAAATGGCATCTATAAGCCCATTCCCATCACACTGCTACTATGTGAGCGCAAATTTCTGGGCACTCTAGTGTCCAATCATCTTCTACCCTCGGATTACGAAAGGCACGTCAGCCAATCTACATCCTCAGGTCTAAGAAGATTGAACAGGGGTAACTGTTGTACCCCAAAATTTGCCCTCCCATATTCCTCAAGATTTGTCAAGTCAGAGCTGCAAAATTCCCCAAGGGTTGCACAGTGCAAGGGTCTCCTATACAATCAAGATTAGGGTTTGTGTTCTGACCAAGAAAATGAAGTTTTCAAAGGCCCGATCAAGTCTCACATGCCTATAAACATTGTCAAACATCCTCATATCAAGTTTCAAGACATTCAGCTCAAAATTGCACAGTCAAAACCCTAATTGCACTACAGTCAACTGTAGGGGCAAAATGGTCATTTGGCAGTCAAAAGTTCAAATTTTTGGTCAACATATCATTTTGAAGCCACAAACATCATTTGATCAATGCTTGATCATGATTCTCAAAATTTGGCTCAGAAATCATCAAAGATGCAAAAGTTTCCTTATTTGGACAGTTGAAAAAGTCAACTGAAATTGACCAAGGCATAACTTTCACATGGATTATCAGAAAAATTCCATCCAAAGCTCATTTTGAAGAGAAAGACATTTGCTACAACTCATCTTCATACTTCAAGTCCAAGAAATGCTCTCACAAAAAGTTATCAATTTCAACATTATAGGTCATTTTCAAAAGTCAACAAAAAGGGACTTTAATTCAAAGACCATAACTTGATATTGGTAAACCAAAATGACATGGGACCAAAGGCATTGGTTAGAGGACTCAAAGACCTTTCCAAAATGTCCAAGAACATGATAAAATCTTAAAAATTGAGCAAGTTATGCCTTGTGGAAGTTGGGAAATTTTTGGATATTTTGAAAAGTCAACTTTGATCCAAATGACCTAAAAATGCTAATGGGCCCATTTTTCTTCCATGATTCATCATTCCAAGCATATGCACGACCACTTGGCCCAAAGGGAAGTATTTTCTCATTTTTTATTTATTTATTTGAATTATTATTTATATTAATTCATTTAAATTATTTAAATACATGAAAAATATCTAACTTGCCCTAACAAATCTTTTTATACATGTTTTGCCATCAAGATTTCGTGCACATGCTAATTAGGAAAGAATTGGATTGATTGGCATAATTTTGACACAAAGAACACTTGAAAAAGATTGAAAAAAGATCCTTAAAATCAAATTTCCAAAAATCATTATGGCAAGAGATTTGATTGAATTTTGTTAACCTAATGCATTCACTACAAAGGCTTGATCATAAACCTAATACAAATAGAGACAAAAAGCTGCGCTCAAAGGCCATTGACAATTGAAATTTTCTCTCTAAAAAGCAATTCTGAAATCCTTGTTACAGGTCGATTCAAAGTGCAAAACTTGTTTCAATAGCTTGCCAAGGTTGCCCTGAACACATTCCAATCACAAACATCCATCAACACGCCAAGAACTGGTATATCGAACTCAAACTGTATCAAGAAATTTTCAGAATCGTGCATCATAATTTAAGCATCTTTTGTAATTTTTATTCATTGATTCATGATTGTTATCTTATCCTGAAACTAACCAATGCATTCAATTTGATTTTCATGCTGTATATAAGATTTCACCATGGTCGATCTTTAGGGTTTTCAGAGTTTTGAATTGGGTTTTTCACCCAAGGAAAAATTAGGATTCAAGACCACCACCATTCAATTTAGCAAGCTTGGACGAAGAAGAATCCATAGTCGCGATTAATTTATGAGTTGCATAGGCCTAATCGCTATTTTTTGGTAGCATGCCTAAGAGAACGTCCAGAAAACCGTTGCCTCATGTTTATGTTTCAGGGAAAAGGAAGAAGATGGACTCGTGGCAGTGTGTGATATGTGGGTTTGAATTTCGCGCGTTTTAACATATTCACGTGTTGTCTTCTTTTATTATATTTATGGTTTATTTGTTTAACAAACGCGTGATGATGGTTCAGTGGTAGACGTACACCTTTGCAATGTCCAAGACCTGGGTTCGAATCCCAGGTCTGTGTAATTTCAATATTATTTTTCATTAATAACTCCCATGCAGCGCTTGTGTTGGAAACCATGATGCACTCTCACAAACCAAGCGTACACGCGTCTAGCATATTCAGATCAAGGGCTGAGAATTGATGGACACCATGAGGATGAGTCAGCGCGCGTATACGTGTCATGCAAAATCAACAAAAGCCATGATACAAATGGGCCTGAATTGCTAAGGCCATACCTCACAATTGGGGCCTGAACCCCCCCCCCCCTGGTTTGCAATTTCCTTCATATTCTATTTTTTTTAATTATTGTTTTTATTTTCTTTATTGCTTTAATTAATTAATTATTTTTACAATATATAAAAAATGCCTAAAAAATCAGAAAAAAGATAAAAACATGATAAATAATTTCTATTTTAATATTTTTATGTAAATAAATTAATTTAGATTAGGGTTTTAATTTTAATTCTTTTAATAACAAAAATACAAAAATATAGAATTAGGTTTAATAAATTTTTATTCCTTTTTTAATTTTTTCCTTTTTTACCATAATATTTATTTTATTTGTTTTTATAATTAAATGGTACATAAATAAATTAGGGTCTAATTTAGGTTAATTTTTAATACTTTCATAATAAATTTAAAAGCCATTAGAACTAGGTTTAACATTTTGTTTTAGTTGTAATTAATTCTCTTCCTATTAAATCATAAAAACATAAAAATACCAAAAAAAAAACATTCTCTTTTAATTTTTAATTCCTTATTAATTTAATTTTTTGCAAAAGGGTCCAACGCCCATATTTTTAATTGTTTAAATTCGCGTATTTATTTTATTTCGCTTAAATAATTATGTACCTCTCCCGAAGCCTTGTAATTATTTTTCGCACTCTTTTCTTTAATTCTTTACTTTCCGTCAAATCGGGTCCGGTTTAATTTTGGCGATGTGGACCCGCGCCATTTGTAATAGCTTTAGATTTTATTTTCCTCGCAACTTTTAACTGTTAAACAAAGCATGCAAGAATGAATGGCCATAATAAAATCAAGCGTAGATCACTTTAACATGACAAGACAAATATCAATGAAAACGATACACGAATCGCACACACCACCCCTAGGGTACGCCTCACTGTTGCCTTGCCTCGAAAGGTGATCGTCGAGTAGAGGATGTCTTAGTAAGTCCTCATGATCCGGGAACCTGGCATGAGGGTAGCTTCTAAGGTGTCTTCCCATTGCTCTGGTGATCACCATGTCCCGAACCTCGAATTGACCCGAACACCTCCAACGGTGGTGCTACCTACCTCTCAATGGTGGGATGGCACTACTTTAAAGGATATTGACACAGACGAATTCCTTAGGGTAGGTAGACGACTCTAGATACTTGCTCTAAATTTCGAAAACAAACAAAAATCTTTTCGCACCGACACTTTTCAAAAGCTTTCAAAGCAATTTTTCAAACACTCTGACACAAGAGTCGAACTGGAATTTTCAAAGAAACTTTTTTAAAACCCACAGTTGAAAAGAAAACAAACCATTTTGAAAACACAAATGAGCAAGTATCTAAGAGCCCATGGACAACCATGGATAGAAAGGATGCTAATACCTTCCCTTTCTATAACCTACCTCCCGAACCGAGAGCAATCTCTATAAGGAATTTTTCTGTGCTTTTGTCCTTTCCATTTGGAGAAAATAAAAGACGGTGGCGACTCTTGCTTCCGCGACATTTCGCGAACCAGCGTTAAACAGTCAGTTCCAGATCCACCGATCACAGAACTGGCGACTCTGCTGGGGACTATCTTATAAAGTGAGGTGTACCTTAGGGATAGTTCATAACTATGTTTTCAATTGTATTGACTTGTCTGCTTTAAATTTGTGGGTTGCATCGGAGTTACATAGATCCTAACCCGGATCTGGGGATACCCTGTTTAGGTAGCATAAGCTGTGAGGGACCTGTCCGGCGTATACCGACATGGGTGAAGCAGTGGCTACGTTGGTGTGGCGCTTTGGTCTGTACCGATATCCCTCGTTTTGAAACGGGGAGAATATGGGTCTTCCAAGGAGTCATTAAGCACCAACAGACCTTAGAACCTTAAATGACCCAACTTGGCCATTAGAACAGTAGCAGTATGCTACGCCCATTGAGGCTAAACTCTCGTGATGGTTCTGGCTGCAAGAAAAGATTGCGATGCTGGAGTTATGACCGATTGAGGGTAGTCAATGATATTGGGATCCTCTAAGAACCCGGTTACTTTGATAGGACAGGTATGAACCAACCAACTGAAAGAGGGTAACACCTAGACCTCATGCTTGCCTAAACTCTAAGGGCTCCTCTTGTGTGACTTGTGTGCCTTCGTACTTGACTAATTGCATGCGTGTTATCTGACACATGAGCTACTTGCAGGTTTTGTTTATAGTCCTTAACTGGGACTCATAACAGGGTTTACCAAATTTCTTGCAGGTTTTGTTTATAGTCCTTAACTGGGACTCATAACAGGGTTTACTAGATCTCTTGCAGGTTTTGTTTATGGTCCTTAATTGGGACTCATAACAAAGTATACTGAATTTCTTGCAGGGTTTGTTTATAGTCCTTAATTGGGACTTATAACAGGGTTTATTCATATTACCCCATGCATCATGACATCATACCATCGCATACATCCTAACCCATTTCAAGGATCTCAAGGGCTTGTGATGCAGGTCATGATAAATCAAACATCTAGCAAGGGGCAAAGAGGATTTATTTTCCTCTAGCCAAGGTTGTCAGAGGCTATGACCCACTTGATATGGTGAGCTTTGACACTTGAAGAAGGTTCCCCTAGCCAAGGTTGTCAGGGGCTATGACCCACTTGATATGGTGAGCTTTGACACTTGAAGAAGGTTCCCCTAGCCAAGGTTGTCAGGGGCTATGACCCACTTGATATGGTGAGCCTTGACACTTGAAGAAGGTTCCCCTAGCCAAGGTTGTCAGGGGCTATGACCCACTTGATATGGTGAGCTTTGACACTTGAAGAAGGTTCCCCTAACCAAGGTTATTTGGAAACCAAAACCAGACATGATGACTAAAATCAGGGGCTATGACCCACTGGATATGGGGAGCCTTTGACCTTGAAGAAGGACTCTCAACAACATGCAGTTCCTTCAATCAAGCTACCGGATCCAAATGCTAACAAACTTTCTTGTTTATCCCGCGAGGTCCTTGAAAACATTGCATACATGTCATACACATCATTACATAACAGGTATCTTTGTTGCAGGTCACTTACCTTTCTCGCTGTTTATTTCAGCAATGGCCTTCCAACCAGATAACCAGGACTGTCTTGCTCAAGAGACTCGGTTCGGGGAAATCCTCCTGAATCTATCCAAGGGGCAAGAAGAGCTAAGGACACTTCTCATGGGGACCTTTGTCAGGAACAGTGCTGAGGATGAAAGGCTGAAACACCTACAAGCTGAGATGGATGCTATGAAAGCCCAAATGCTGGGGCAGAGGAATGCCATTCAAGGTCTAGCTCAAAGACAAGATGAGCTCCGGTTTCTCATCAACCAACTGCTTCAGGGTAACCAACTGGGGCAAAAGTCTAAGGATAAAAAGCCAGTCATCGTTCAACCACCTTTGAGACAAGGAAATAAGGGGAGAGCTCCTCAAATGGCTCCAGTGTCACCAATTCAGCATCAACCTCACCAACTTCAGCCAGACAAGCCTAGGAGGCAATTCACCCAGCTCAACATGTCGCTGTTTCAAGCTTTACAACGTATGTTGAGGTTGAATCTAATCACATTAAGGGCTCATCCCCGGAACCCCAACACAGCATCTCCTATCTATGATCCAAACAAAAGGTGTGCCTACCACTCTGCCTGTCCAGGACATGATACAAATGAGTGTTGGGCTCTGAAGAACAAGATCCAGGACCTGATTGATGAAGGGGCATTGGAGTTCACACAAGATGGTCAGGCTGAGTTTTTCTACCATCCCTCCAAGGCTCACCATTTGAAGTGACAAACCCTGAGACGAAAAGACTTTTGTTCATTCGAATGTTCAAGTTGCAATTTTCTTTTGT